>CAMQGK010000471.1:7848571-9123928 GCA_947000775.1 Pterois miles | reverse complement strand
CAAATCCATCGTGTCACGCGCCAAGTAATGCGTTTGTGTCTGGCAAGCCAGTGCACGGCCCTATAAGTGTCCTGTGAGGAGCTACAGGCACCTACAGGCATGACTTAGGTGTGTGAGATGGCGTTCTAAACAACAATGGCGGCTCCTGAAGAGCTCAGCGAAGATGCTGCAATAGCATCAGTTATATCAGAACTGGAGAGAAAAGCAGAGAACGGCACTGAAGGCGATGTTTTCACCCTTCTCCCGACTGGCTTCGGCAAGAGTTTGATTGACACAATCACCTGCCAAGTGTTTTTTTTTTTTTTTTTTTTTTTAAAGGGCCCGCCCTTTTCCAAACTGTTTGGAAATGATGGTTTCTCAGACGGTTTTGTGTAACAAACCATCTGGCATGTCATGTTAACTTCTCCCCCTTCTGAGCCTTTAACTTGGTGAGTAAAATGTCAACATAATTGTTTGCCAAATTTACAATAATAAGTTTTACTAAACTGGAGTGGTCCTTTTTAAAATGTGTTTCTTAATTTTAGAGAGGTGATTTGGTGACAGAAAAGTACAATTATTCATTAGCTGGGTGGAGTAACAGTAGCAGCTTTCTGTCCACAGCTACACAAAGAAGCACATTATGATCCTTAGGGCGTCAGCTGCAAGTACTAGTGTAGTGTAAGTGTGGTGAAGATCACCCAGGATGTAATACATGTAATTCTTGCTCTTATTTCACTTTATATCAGCAACACTGTGAGTCAATAGATGCAGCTCAGGTGTCAATACACAGCGCTGTGGAACACGACAGAGAGCTGTGTTTGATGTTCAGGGAAAGCGTGGATAGGCGAGAGTACAATTTTGGCCCTGGGGCAAGAGAGGTGAGGTGAGTGCTGAGCACCTCTGTTTGGTCAGAAAGCAGCAGATGGATGGATCAGTGGATGGTTGGATGAAAACCAGAAAAATGCTAATTGTTTCTTACTCCCACTCAACTGGCTTTGTCTTTGCAGGGGGGTTTTAATTGGATTGATGAAATTGGATGCATGAGCACCATACTGTGATGAACTATAGGGGTGAGTTATAAAGAAATGTGGTGTTTATATGATGGATGATGAAAATAATTTGAGTTTGTACACAAGCAAAATCTCTGTACTAACATAAAATGTGTTTGCTGTCGGCAGCCTCCTAATTAACAAGGTTATTGTGTCAGACTGCTGGCAGTCATGTTAATGACTGCTCTGGCATTCAGTGCTTTAATGTATATACAGTAGCTCCTGATGTTACAGCCAGCGTTTCCTGTTGTATGTTTAGTTTAAAGACACAACAACAAAATACTGGACTATAAAAAGTGATCATCTGTGATGTTTGCTTCACATATGTGACCTGGTAAAATGTGCTATAATTGGGTCTGTTTCATGGTAACCACTGCGAACATGTAACATGTATTAAACATGAATTAAAGGTACAGTTCGTAGCATTATTGGAGATCTATTGGCAGAAATGGAATATAATATTAATATGTATGTTTTCTTTAGTGTTTAATCACCTGAAAATATGAATCGTCATATCTACATGTCCTCTTCACAGGTTTTGTCTAGAAGGTAAACCACAAGTTGCGAAACTCTCACGAGAGTCGGCCGCCATGTTTGTACAGTAATAATATATATAATTATTTATTTCACAGCAGTGACCCGCTAGCTGTACATTATTATTATGTGATATTACATGACTACATACTGAAGAAATTAATATTATGACATGAAAACGGTCCTCCAGAGTCTGTCAACAGAACTGTGTCCATATCAAGACCAGTTAAACAAGGCAACGGTCTGCTATCAAGAAATATCAGAAAATAACACAAAAACTATTATTGTATTCAACAAAGCTGTGTAATAAAAATACATCTAACAGATTTTCTGTTATTTTCCTGCTCTTTAATCTCTGCCCACAGCAAACGCAAACATTTTAAATATACTGCAATAAAAGTTCAGCATCAGCAAACGGTTCTTGTCCATCACACCAATACAAAACACACATTAACACATGTTAACACAATACATTACAATATGACCCTATTAAGACATAATAATGGCTGAAACAGCTAATTTTTTACAAGTGATGAGGGGCGAAGGATTTTCTGTGTGGATGATTCCTGTTGATTTGCAAAAAACAGTTTTCCGACTCCATTCATAAATTTGCATTCATGAATATGATCCTTGATCCCTGCTAAATTAAAATGAAAGACCCTCTGGGGACAAGGTGCTAATTGGCCAACGTTCGAACATTTCAGCATACAAACTGTGTTGGAAATCACAGGTTAGCATCAACAAAGTATTTCCATTTCAGAAACACCAACATGATTTTCCTGACCGATAGTCCGGGGAAGTGCGCTGCAGGGTAGAGTATCACACACACAGCTAAGGCAAATTGACTTCATTCATTTTAAGCCCCAGCAGCACAAAGACAGCCCACTGAATTGTCAACAGTTTCCACACCGGGGGGACCTCTCAGGGATCTCTCAAAGTCCTGGACCAACAGAATGTTAATGGTCTTTAAATTCAGCACTCAGCAAACACATAAAGGACTCAGCCCAAGCGAGTAATTTGCTTCTGGAAATTGGCCTCACTGATACTTTACAGTCTTCTACATTAAACGCAGATCAAGCAGAAAATCTGTAATAAATCTGATGTCTTTATGGACATACTAGTTCATCTACGTTCCTGTGAGCTTCAGCCCAGCGCAGGAGGCCGTTGTTTATCCCAGTGTGTGTGGTAGTGTTTGTGTTTGGTCAGGAAAAAGGATCTGTAAGGTCCTTGTAATCATTTTTCCAAAGGTGGAGGGGGGGGCCATGAAGTGGAACATTAGTCCAAAGTTACAGAGGTTACGCTCAGCTCTTTGAAGTGTCCCTTCTGCTAACGCTGACTTTAGGAAGCTCTGCTTATGTAACGACAGAGAGGGCGACACAGGGTCACACCTGACAGGTTAGTGATATGTCGACATACTGAAGGCAAGAGCAAAGAGTGAGAATTGATCTGGTGAAGCACTCATGGTAATTAGATGTTTCTAACCATCTGTTAAGTACATAGCATGCTCATTAGCTCAAAGCTTTCGCTCCTCAGTAAAACTTTATGGAATAAGATTCTGTACAATCTTGCAAACAAAATGGCCCAGTACAGACAAAAGACATGTGAAACCCCTGGCATTTACTGGGTGTAAGTAGGCCGACAGTGTTTCACAACAACTAGGCATACAACGATCCAACTTTTTCAGACCAGGTATCGACAGCAACACCTGGGCTTTGCGTATTGGCCGATACCAAGTATCGATTTGATACCAGTGTTTAATTAATCAGCTGTATGCCTAATAGGGCTGTCAGTAACGACAATATAGCAGTACCACACTATTGACAAGCTACCCGCAGTGGATGGCAGGCAACCGCCCCGGTCTCTGTGTTCATGTTTATTATTTTTTAAAGTCTTGGCAATGGGAGCGCCACGGATTCACATCACGCTGTAAATGCCAACAGCGTGACCAGCTGCTGAGCGTACATGCTGCACTGAGCTCTGCACGTGTGGTGTTTTTTTTTTTTTTTTTTTTTTTTGTTTTTGTTTCTGGTCGCAGAGAGTTGAAAAATAATCTACCCTGGGTAAAAGCCAATCATTGTAACCGCAGGGGAAATGTCTTCACCACAGCAGCCCCAAAGCCTCACTGCAGTGAATGGGATCATTCTTCTCTGTTTAAGGCAACACGCTTTACTGACTTTGTAAAACAAACTAACAAATAAATGCATAAATACAAATTTACTGAATTGTTATTAATTATTAAAATAATAAATCGTATGCCAGCAGGCTGGTAATAAATCTTAAAAATGAACAGGAATTACAATTCAGGTAAATTTTTTAATGCAACAACAGATGGGATGTCTATAAACAAACTGATTTAAATAAATCAGCCCCATTTTCATCAACACCTGAGCCAGTAATCTGAGTGAGTATCAGCCTGATATTAGTGTCGGTGCATCCCTAACTATGCTCTTTGTAAGAACTAGTTTGTAAGCTGCATCCTGTAGTTTAATTAGTGCTGTGTAAAATGGACAGAAAATACACCTTTACCTGCTCAGAAAAAGTTTCCTGACACTAATAAGTATTGAATGAACTGTTTAATGTGTTCCATACATTTTGATTTGTTCCATAAAGTTTTAAATTTCCTGCCTTTTCATTTATCATTAATGTTATTAGGAATAAATAGATGGAGAAGTACTTAATCTCTTATTATGTTTCTTATGTATTTGGCCTGACAGGAGTCCACTTTAAACATTTCTGGTCTAAATGCACTAAATTATAAACATGAAAGTTTTAAATTGTAAACATGTTGCAAAGTCCCAGTTGAAATGCACATGAAATTACCATGTACTGTAGTAAGAGTCCTGTGGTGGTGCAAGAAAATATCGAAAATATGGAGGATTGTGACATGTGACAGGATTGACTTCTAATTAACAGTTTACATGCAAAGATGAACTCAGTCAATACTTTACTTTATTTTCATGATGCCCCCTCTCAGTGTATGTGTATGTTACAGGGACTGTGATAAATGTAAATGCAGATCCCACTGTTCTGATTGCATGAAAAAAGTTTTTTTATTAGGTTTTATGCATGTATTCATGTGTTCTTTATACTATGACAGTTCTCTTAAGCTTGAATTTTAAAAATCATAATATATCACCTTGCTCACGGTATTGCAATATGTCGCAATATATTGAATCATAACCCTCATGTGTATTCTCTCCAAATTCTTGCCAATACACAGTCCCGTCTGCTGCACAGGAATAGAAACCTTTTTAATTTTCAGTTTCTTTGGAATAAATATAAATCACAGTTTACTGTATCTAGCCCGCAGAGCTGAACAGATGAAGATAATGTCAAATATTAAACAACCTCAAAATCCAAAGAAAACACATCATGACAAATGCAATGCAGAAAGTGCTGATGACAAATATTGGGGGAGAAATGATGGATTGGATCTAAAATTGCATCTTTAAGTGTTCCATCCAGCCTGAGAATATTTCCAGGATATCCCAAGAGGAGCTGGAGGACGTGGCCGGGACTAAAAACATTTTGGATATTTTGCTTATTCTGCTGCCACCACAACAAAATGATGAGGAGGTTGTTGAAAGGTCAGCAGATAACATCAATCTTGCCTCTATTATGGTCCATATATCCATTTTTAGTTGATATAAACTATAAAATCCAACATATTGCAGCCAAGGGGCATTAGTCCATGGTTGTTTGAGACAATTCAGACATTTTGTAATGCATTTAATTTGAAATAGCTGAGGCATGAAGCTCAGCCATTATCACTTATAGTCACAAAGTAAGCGCTCCATCTGACCAAGCACTATGGCCACAGAGGATTATAAAAAAAAAAAGTCAAGACTCCACAACAGTTGCTAAAATCCACAACCTGATATAGCATTTTTTCCCTCTTAAACACAGAATGAGGCAGCAACTAGAACACCACGGCATGAATATTTTACACGCATCAATATTTCCTGACGTGACATTGGAGCTTACTGGGACTTTTCTCCCTTTCAAAATGAGTTTGGATTATGAGCTCTGGCAGGTCGCTCAGAGGTGAGGACCAGGACCAGGAGGGGATTTTTTTTTTTTCCAGAGATTGGTGTGAGGTGGAGGCGAGGGATGGAGGGAGCAGGAAGCGAGGGGGACACCGGTCTTTGCTCCTGTATCGGCTTGATAGGATTGGGACGTGGGCCCAGAGAGAGGAGACACAACAAATACTGAGCTGTGACAACAGGGGAAGCTGTGATTAAACTGGAGGAGAAGAATGATAATTCATGCAATAAATTTCCAAAAACTTTTCTCTCCCCCTTTTTAAGTCTTAGTTTGAAGGTTTTGATTGGCAGCATCGTTAGGAGAAGCAAATGCGTTCACACGTGGATCAACTGTAGCACCTGGATGATTGAGTTCCTGCTCATAATCCCATTACAGCGCCGCAGATTCAGAGTTCATTTGTAGCTTTGTGGGAAGACACGCTCCCGTCTGGAAATGGGGGTAAATCTGAACTGGCAGCAGCTCACTGACTCAAAGCTTCTTATGCCAGAACACGAAAGATGAAGCTTTTAAACTGACCGAAAATTACACAAAATGAATTTCAACACTATAGAGAGAGCACAGTCGCCTCTGACAGGCGAAAAGTAAGTGTCTTTTTCTGACGATGTGCTGTTTCCTGAGGCAAATTACTCTTGTTTTGGTGCTTTAGTAAGTCTGACTATTTGATGAGGGGCAATTTAATCTGTCAACATGCTTTGTGGAGATGTGGGACAACTCACGCCTGTTGGATTACACAACAGCAAAAGCTGGCAGTGATAGATTATAGTGCGCTTTGTCTGGTTTTTCTTATTTTTGACTTTGTCAGGTTGTTTTGACGCCAAGTTATCAAGCTATTTGGCTGCTTTTATTGGTTGCGAGTACAGCACCCTGACAGAAGCTAGGCAGTCTGGTCTGTCCAGCTTTGGATTTCTCCGTATGTTAAAGCGTTGCATGTGTAGTCAGAACATAGATCATAGATGAGAAGTAGATATAAGTTACTGTGAAACCACCCATTGGTTGGTCATTTTGAAGCCCTGACTTTGGCATTTTGGCCGTCGCCGTCTTGGTTTTTGGCTGTCGCTATTTTGTTTTTTTGCAGCCAGAAGTGACACAGGAGGATGGAGCTAAGTACAACTGAACAATTGAATAAGACATTTTCTAGGTGACCAAAATGTTAACTAATGAACTGAAAACACACTACGAAAGGGTCGAAGTTGTATGTCAAAAACACAGACAACAGACAGGACAAGGCCATGGTAGCCACCTGTCAATCAAAAGGTTGTCACGCTCTAATGCATACCCTGCTTTATGGTCTATATTTCTCTAAATGGGACCATAATTTGGGGGCGGCAGCAGCTCAGTCCATAGGGACTTGGTTTAGGAGGCGGAGGTCACCGGTTCAAGTCCCAACATGGACCAAGACCAACCGGTTGCTGGAGAGGTGCCAGTTTACCTCTTGGGCACTGCCGAGGTGCCACTGAGCAAGGCACCAAACCCCCAACTGCTCTGGGCGCTTGTCAGGAGCAGCCCCCTCACTCTGACATCTCTCCATTGATGCATGTATGTGTACTGTGTGAAATTAACAACAGAGTGTAAAAACTGAATTTCCCTACGGGGATTAATAAAGGTTCATCTTATCTTATCTTATCTTAATTTACTAAATGAACATCATGCTGTATTGAAGAAGACTTGAAACTAGCGATTGAGACCATAAACTCATGTCTACAACGTTTACTGAGGTAATAAATCAAGTGAGAAGTAGGCTCATTATCTCATAGACTTCTATACAATCAGACTTCTTTTTGCAACCAGAGGAGTCGCCCCCTGCTGGCTGTTAGAAAGATTGCAGGTTTAAGGCACTTCAGCATTGGCTTCGCTTTTCAGACCTGGAACAAGACTGCTAATTTTAATCTACTGTTGGAGTGAGTTATTTTTATCAGCTTTCCAATAACAAAAATGTAAGGAATGTATTAACCGCTATTAAGCTACAGTCATTAGCTTATTGGGCTCCAAGAAAGTTTCCATGTTTTATACACATGAATCGTCAACTGTTGAAAATGTAGAATTTTTGCCTCTGAGCTTCAATCTTTTAGCATGCTATTTATCACTATATCTAATGAATAATTAATAATCTAATGAATCTAATGAATAAAAATGAGTAAGTTGAGATGATTTTCAACAAAAATCATTGTTGAGTTGATATCGAGCTTGAACTTTTAAAATCTGTCGGCGATCTTTGTTGTGTTGTTGTTATGGTTTTTGGCTGCAATGAGAGGCCTAGTTTAGTTTAGGTCTGTGTGGAATAAAAACCATCATGTGAAAAATCACTTGGAAGTTTGCGTGGTAGATTTATATAATTGGCATTATAGTCAATGGCTTGGCAACAGTAGCAAAGGGGGACGGGGACAGACAAAGGTTTAAGTGGTTGTGATTGGAGCCCGAGTCGGACACGTCGGCAAATACACATTACATATTCATTTAATTGTCATACAGTATAACAAAACATTTTGTAATAAATGTATCTAAAGATAAAGTCCATTTGGAACAATAAACTTTATTGAGGATGACAACAGTAAATGTAACAGTCAACAAATGACATTTGAAACATAAAATATTGTAATGGTGCAATTACTTTTTGCTGTACAGTTTTCCAAAAAAGATTGTCCTGCCAGTGCATGTATTTGGTCTCCTTGTGCTGAAAGGGTGCATGCACCTGCTATTGCAGTGTTACTGTGCTTGTTTTAGCTTTCCAGCACCAGCTGCTGTGTGAACGTCTGAAGGAGGGCGAAGGCCAGAAGATTGTAAATCACAGAAGGCAGACCTGACTTCTCTCTCCTAAGCAAAGAGACCGTATCCAGCTCTCTCTGGGACTGATAACAGAAGTCGGGTCAGGGATGCAATTACAGTCATCTGCTTCCTCCCTCCGCCCTGTCTCCTCTACATCCTCTGTGTTGGACTGAGTCTGAGGAATTACAGGCTCATTAATGACATTCAGTCTCTCCCCTTGACCACAAGCACATCTTATCTCTCTGACTTCTGTTTGGGGTTTTTAGTTCTGTCTTTCATCATCTTTGCCTTTTGGTTCTGCTTTATCTATTCATTTCCAGCCTATCTTCACTTTTTTTGTTTTGTAATCTGTTTTAAATGGCTTTCTGATACCATCTCGCAGTCTTTAAGTGTTTGCCTCTGTGAGACGGTGAGATTTAGAGCAGGTCTGCGGGTCAGGGCTGTTCACGCAGGCAATAAGGCCGTCCGCCCGAATAATGGCCACCATGAATCAACCCGTGAATGAGGTAGCCATTTGGATTCAGCACCGCGGTCAGCACTTCTGCTTTTAACTAACCCAACGAGTGTACCGTAAAAGTAGAGTAGAGGCTGTTTGTGTTGAGAATGAGTGTCACGGGTGCCTGGCTCTCGGGTTAGCTCGAGCTGAGCGATTTGATTTGGTGGAATGGTTACAGTGGAGAGGGAGCATTTCTTCCCTTGGTGGGATTTAATTGGCCACGTTTTGCATCACGGAGCACAACTGCATAGCTGTTTTTATGAGAGGCTGTTGTGATAAAGCTCTCTGACTCCTGCTGCAGCGCCTATTCATCAAGACTGTAATCTTTACTTTAATGGGGAAGAGTTAATGTTTACTTTGTGAAGTGAAGGAAGTGACCTGCCTGCTGTGCATTAGAAATAAAAAGCAGTTCCTCTTTTATGTGTTGTCTGTGGAGTGGTGGGTGTGCTCTGAATGTTTTATTGATTTTAACTGCACCATAAGCCCAGATGAGTGAAAGCAGAGATGCTTTTATTCAAATTTTTTTTTTTTTTTTTTTTTTTTTATACAGCTCTTAGGAGTAAAACTTTGCAGAGTGCTCAAATTACAGTGATAGAAGTTCCCTTAAATGTTCATTAGAAGAGCAGAACAAAATAGAGCAGCTTAGGTAAGTCTCTGTGGGCGTGCCAGCGCTGAACTCTCTGATTTATAGCCCAGTAATGTGAAACCTCTCACTTTCTCAGTCGGCCAAACGACATTTTGCTTAACATCCAAACAAAAATCGGCATTTACAAATCCCCCCCCAGTGCTCACCAAAGCGGTATCGAACACTTCTAAAAGCTCAAAGTGTGCACAGATCATCTGAGATGAAACGGCAGCAATTGGATTGAGAGAAATCCCCTAAGCTGCTCCTGCATCTGGTTTCTGCCACTCCAACTCTTGATCTGCAATGTCTGCAATGAAGTTCAAGGGCTCCGAGAAAGCACTCAGGGAAACTACTCTGGCTGCTGCTGGAAAAAAGGCTAAAAGGAAAAAAGGCTGACATCACCTTCCTGCTGTTTGATGAATATTCATAAAGCAGGAGGAGGAGTGGTGAAGAAGGTGTTATTTGTGTGCATGAGAGAGTCTGTTTATACAGGAAAAAAAAGAGGATGACGTGATGAAAGCTTAAACAAGCTTCTCAGTGGTTTGTGACAGGAGAGAGGTCATCGTATCCTCTCTGGCACTGATGGGAATGTCACATCTACTGACGTCACTGACCCTCCCTCTGACACACACACACACACACACACACACACACACACACACACACACACACACACACACAAAACTTGGTCGTCATCCAAAAGTGAAGTGTAATAGTTGGCTTTGGCTGCCCTTTCTATCATTTTGACATTATATGCAGAGTGATATCGCCAAAAAGATGTCTTGTGGGTCAAGAAACATGGGCACACAGATGATTAGGCAACTTTTATAAACCACAATTGGATAAAATGAAGCCAAATAGTGAAATTATTACCCAAACTGTCTGTCAAACTCGAAGCTCATGGGCCAAATCCAGCCCCTTGCAAATATGGGGCAGCTGAGGCTCAGAGATTGAGCAGGTCGCCCAACAGTCAGACAGTCAGCGGTTCAATTCCCAGCTCCTCCAGTCACATGTATGAGTGTTCTTGAGCAAGCTACTTGACCCTTAACAGGCTGTACCATCAGTGTGTGAATGAGCCTTTAGATTAGATCTTGATGGGCAGGTTAGCACCTTGCATGGCAGCCTCTGTCATCAGTGTATGAATTTGTGAATGCTGACATGTAGTGTAAATCACTTTGAGTGGTTGGAAGACCAGAAAGGTGCTATATAAGTGCAAGTCCATTTAACATTTACCAGTACCAGTTTTAATCCTACCCCCATATCACTTTAAGGTCTCAATAAATTTTTGGCCGCCTAGTTGCGATCTGCACGGCAACGTGTACCTTGTACACCAAACACACTGGTCTCCGCTGTCTGCAAACTAGCTAACACAGAAAAAAAAAAGATTATGGCCAAAAGGATAATCGCAATTATTTTGATCAGTATTGAGATCATGTTATTTATCACCATTATTCATTGATTTTTATGAACAATAGATATTTTTCACTACACTTTAACATTTAAATAAACAAACTGCTTTCACCAACATGTTGTGTTACATTCCTGCAAACGTACAAATATTCGCAAACCAGAACCAAAATAAAATTGTAGCAAAACTTTTTTACTCACAATACAGCAACACAGCACTGCTTTCACTTTCACGCTGTGCAAATCTTTGCATCAAAATAAGACTTAGAAATAAAGTTCTTCATTTGAATTTAGTGCATTTTTGTTTAATGGAGTAATATGCAGCATATTACTCTTGTACTCCGGACAGCAGCTGCAACATTCAGTAGTTAGTAGAAGTTTTTCAGAGGCTGCCGCAATTATGGGGCAGCTCCCCAAAAGTGAAGGTAAAACATCTTGAATGCTAGCTGGCTGTTCATTTAGGAAGTGTTTGATTTAATATGCCACAGAGTTTTCTGTGGTTGGAGCACACATTTCAAATGTCAATATCGCAGTTAGTCATGTCCATTTAATTATCAGAAGCCAAACTTGTGATCGTGATTAATATTCGATTAATTGTGCAGCCCTAGTCAATACTGAAGGCAGCATGTGAGTTTTGTTAGACTGAAGTTTATTTGTAATTTTTAGGGTTTTATGTACATGTAAACTACATGATCCAGGATATTTTATTTTTGTTTTAAATGTTCCACAGAACCGCTGAGTTGTCATATTCAGGCTTGTGAAACTGGTTGTTGTAAGTTGGCCGTATGGTAATTGTTAAATGTGATAAGAATGCATTAGTTTACTTGACTAAATGCAAGGCAACTTTTTGTTGACTTTTAGGGTTTGTGTGGACTAAATTATATGTGAGAAGGTTATATGGCATACAACATGCAACACTATAATCAAAATTACCATTAATTACCATCAATGCACACGTGTACACATTAGAAGCTGAGGATTAGCAGTGAAGACTGGGAGGCTCACACATAAATGATAGCAACAGGACAGAAGAAATACACCCTCCGTGGTGCACTGTAAGCAGTCCCACTAAGCTTGTGTGGGCGGACTCACTGGCTTGAAGAACACAGTTACTGACACACCACATCGCTCATTTACCTCCAGAAATAGTGCATCGGCTGATGAGTCCTGTACTCAAAATCATCGTCTTCCTGCTGATCTCACATGCTTCCCAAAAAAGTCAAACACTGCCCTCTGCGTGTGTGTATTGCTCTCTTTACCCTGTTGTTGTAAGACGCTGCAAGGTTGCAGCTGCTGCAGCTGTGTTCAGCTGGCTGCCCTTTTCACGCTGTCTGCCTTTTCACTTCACCTCCCCTTCTTTTCCATCTCAGACATTTATACTCTGAGCGGTAGCATTGTTTCACATCCACACACACACGCTTCTATTGTTGCATCCGTTAGTGTGTTCCTGCTCAAATAGATGTGCACACCTACTTGGATTTAACATAATTTATCGGGCTTAGAGTTGTCATATTTTCCATGTAATTTATTTAGGGTTGTTAGTTAATGCGATAATAACGCTTTAAAGCAAATTGGTCTTTAAGAGGTTGTCGCCTGCTCAGTTTTAAAGTTAGAGTAAAGATGCTAGAAACTAGAAAACCTAAAGAATCCATTGATACCAACCGCGTCATACTAGCTGGTCAGGAAGGAGGCTAAATAATGCTCCAGATGTGCGCTAATTTTTGGCAAGAAAAAACTAGTATGGCCATTTTCAGAGCTCTGACCTCAAGATATGTGAATAAAAATATGTTCTCTGGGTACCCTCGAGTCTCCCCTTTACAGACATGCCCACTCTATGATAATCACATACAGTCTGGGGCAAGTCATAGTCAAGTCAGCACACTGACAGCTGTTGTTGCCTTTTGGACTTGAGTTTGCCATGTTATGACTTGAGCATATTTTTATCCTAAATGCAGTACCTCTGAGGGTTTCTGGACAATATTTGTTTTGTGTTGTTTCCAATAATAAATGTATACTCTATATTAAGGGTGGGATGGTTCATAAAATTCATGGTTCAGTTCATGGCACGGTTTGGGAATTACTGTGTAGCTTAGACGGCATATTATAGCGCAGCTCAAGTACCTGAATCATATGCTGAAATCCAGCATCCTCCATGACTGCATAAGGCTGAACTTTCACTATAAACATCCCCAATGCTTGCTGTTTTTTGCTCTGTCTGCATGTAGAGGGTGTTTAACTGCTGCTGGGAGAAGGAGTTGCTCTTTCCTCCTTGTGCTATCAACGGACACACCGGAGTGATGTCTCCGTAAATGATATTAGAACTATTGCTGCTAGCATAAGCCACACGTGTTGAACAGTGCTTAGACACAGTTGACGTTTTAACCACCGCTTTTTTCTTGTCACCGTCATTAGTAACACCAGATCCGTACTGCTCCTGAACTGCAGAGAGAAATGACGCTGGTGGATCCTCTACCTGTACATTATCGTGTCCATTCGCCATTTTCTTAACAGAATGACAGCCGTACTCTGCACTTCATCAACGTTTCTGCCAACTGAGAGGTTTGAGAAGGAAGAAGGCTGGGTCACGCGTCATCAACACACCATATCTTTGGCGGTACAACACATGCACAGTAAAATCTAGTCCGCCTTCGCCAAAATTGAGCCAATAACAATGCCTGACAGGAGTTTCAGTTACACTGCACATGTGTTATACCTCATATTCCTGTCTGCTGTGTCCCATCTTCTTTCCATTGGCGTTGATTTCTAGTGACAGTAAACGGGATGAAAAAATACACAATCGGCCTCAAAACCTATTTCACATGAACTGAACGATACATACACAACCTGAACCGTGACTAGCGAATCCAACAGTTCAGATTTTTACCCGAACCGTTCCCATCCCAGCTGTACATATTTTTGAATAAAGCAAGCATATTTTCCCACTCCCATGTTGATAAGAGTGTTAAATACTTGACAAATCTTCTTTTAAGCTACATTTTGAACATAAAAAAATGTGTAATTAATTTGTTATTAATCACAATTAAATATTTTAATCAATTAACAGCTCTAATTTCAGTTTCCTTGCAACCTGCCATATGAATTTAAAATTTTAGAGATTAAAGACACTAAAAAGCAACGTCCTTCGCATCACACACACAGGATGCAAATAAAAATTTACGACACAGAAAAGGAGCTGGAAGAGCAGCCCCTATCTACCTGTTTGCCATGTGTTTTGTGTTGCGGCTGTGGCGGGTCAGTAAATCGAGAGCATCTGCGCATCCCTCCCCTCCTCACTCTGGCAGCAGCTTCCCCGTCATCCTTCCCACCTGTCACTCAGCACCTCACTCAATTAAATGGACCACTAAGCACCAGTGTTTATCTCCGAGGAGAGACTTCCGTCAAAGTGAGGGACGGCCGGGACACATACATGTCTGTGTTTGTCGGCCTGCTTGGATCATATGTTTTTGTATTTGTCTACTAGTCACACAGGAGCGGCAAACCTGGCTTACAAGCCTTATAGTGACACTGATCTTTTCACGGCTGTCTAACCACGAAACAATCCGATCCTGTATGGGATTGTCCTGTTAAGGCAGATATGAGGGGAAAAAAAAAAAAAACTGATTTGTGCCATCAGGACTTTGTGAAATCACCCAAACAGCTGATCTGAGGCACACTGTTGATGTCTGATGACATGTCTTGGATGGCTTCCTCGGAGCAATTTAACATGATTCATCTCTTGATATCACCGCTTCTGTCTTTCATCTTCTTTTCCTCTCCTTCCTTCTGTTGACAGACTAGCATGTGTTTGTCTATAATAGAAAGGGAGGTGCATCTGGGTACTAAAGGAAGCCAGCTCACTGGGGAGCTGCAGTGGGAAGGGCACCAATGCTCACTTCAGAGTGCGAGTTGAACGCTGACCTCTTATCGAAAAGCTCCCTCCCTCCAAGCGCCCCTTCAGTCCAGCCTCTGATGTAACAGGCCACTTTCTCACACCTACACTCTTTAACACCCTGTTGTTCATCCTTCATTGAACGCACAGCAGCAGCAGCAGCAGCAATAGTAGTAGTAGTAGGAGTAGTAGTAGTAGTAGTAGTATGAGCTTTTCATATGGAAATGTTTTGGCAACAGAATCTGATATCAAGGAGAATGTTTTAACAAAAATATATACCTGAATATATTTAGACTTTGAATGGATGTTTGAAATAACAGACTGCAGCAGTGCAGTGAACTGATGTGATCAGTAAGTATTATCTATGTGTCCAAGGCTTGATAATGGTTATAACTCTGTGCCATAGATCTCATTGTTATCCATGTTCCTTCATTACAATGAATTTATTAGGGATGTCTTGGATACCTTTTTTGGGCTTCGAAGCTATGATGAGAAATATTCGAAGGTATTTGAATCTTTGAAGCGCAGCGTGACAGTCTGACGTGTTCTACTGTCTGTCCGTCTGAGAATTACTATTAATAATGTTGGTAATGTTGAATATGAATAATGAATACTGTTGTGGGATTATTCCTTATTTTTTGGATTAATACTATTTACAAGAATTTGAATAGTGATTTAGAGGTAGATTACCATGGCAACAGTTGTGAATGTTTTGATAAGCTACTAAGCATAGTCAGATTTGCGTCACATGATTTGTGAAAGATGGATTGTGTTGACGTTCCTGATATCAGCTCCAAATATAATAGTATATATAATATCCAGAGCTGTTTGAATGTTTTTGTGTTACCACTGAACAGAGCCACCTCCCACATCGGAGGCTTGCTGGAGAAATAATGACATTCATGACAGGAAGACCACCAACTGGTTTCAGTATTATGATGATGATGATGATGATGATGATGATGATGATGATGTCCAGACAAGAAAAGAAACTCTTTATTCTGTATATGATTTGTTTCCCTGCTGGTTTGACAGATTGAAAGATAATAATGGTAGTAGCAGTGGTAGTTTTTTATTCAGTCATCACACACGATACAACAAGTATGAACAGTCCAATCAGTATTAACAAAGTCAACAGTCTTTGTATTTGTAATGATTAAATAGGCAAAGGCAGAAGCAAAATGCTTATATATGCCTAACCTATATACAAATTAAGATAATTTCAAGAAATGAAAAACAAACAAAAATTAAAAAAAAATCATTCACCCTCAAAAATAGTTTTGCAAACCATTCTTTTGAAAACCAAAAGCGAATTACACATTCTTAAATTTATAGTATCATTACTAAATAATTTGACCCCAACAACAGAGAAACATCTTCTTTTAACACCTGTTTTAGCTTTCTGTACAGTAAACTTAAAGATACCTCTCAGATTATACTTGCTCTCCTGTCGTGAAAAAAAAAAAACCTTTGTACACCATCTGGGAGTGACATTGATTTAGCTCTGAACATTATTTGCATTATTTTATAATATGCCAAATCATTAAATTTCATAACATGGGAACATATATAGTGGATTAGTGTGATCACAGTAACCAGCCTTATTGATAATACATATGGCTCATTTTTGTAGTAAAACAAGTATTGTTGTTTTTCGTATTTGCAGCATAACACACCATTTACTGATGTTCCCTACCTCTTCTTCAAAACCACCCATGGGTGAGTTGTCAGGAACCCCACCAACTAAGGCTGCATCATCTGCATCCTCAAAAAGTGACTGAAGCTCAACACTCATTGGTATACAGTGTGGACAGTAAGGGAGACAAAACCTATATTTATAAGCTGTCTTGAATCAAACCTGCTCCATAGGATGAGACTTTGATTAACCCCATCAGTTTGCCTACCAGCAGGTGGGGTTGAATGGTGTTTAACACACAGCTAAAATCAAGAAACAATCTTCACCAGACTGTGAGGTTGTTCAAGGTGTTTGTATATACTGTTGTTCTTTATCAGCATCCTCAACCCCCTCTTCCTCTCTGGCTGGTGGTCTACTCTGTGAAGCCAAACATGTAAACAGTGCTGCAAACACAAACTCAAATTATCCTCTCTTTGTATCTCTCTCTCCCTCCGTTAGTCTCTTTCATTCTCCCTCTGTGTCTCCCAGGTTATTCCTATTAGACATTATTCAGCATGGGGCTGACAAAGACCTGCCTGCTGCATGCTGATACAGCCACACTCTCTGATGTTACGCCACACACACACACACACACACACACACACACACACACACACACACACACACACACACACACAAATAAATTATCTTTATATTTAGAGTGGTTAGACTTGTCTGTGTGGAAACTGAGAAAGACAGCATTACCAGTTGAATAATTTCCATTGTTTGGCTGGAGAACAAAGGAGTGAAGGAGTTTCAGTGGAGAATGGACATAAAGCCCAGATTTCGATTCTCCAAAAAGAGGAAAGCAGTGCATCTGTACGAATACGGGCGAAGGGCTAGAGACAGTGATGGATGCACACAGACGGTGGGTGACAGTGAAAAATGAGAGGATGGGAATTGTTCTTGAACTGACACACAGGCCTACAGATGAAGGCGACAGCGAAGCAAGGGATAAGCAAAAAGAGGTACAGAGAGGGGTGTGTGAGAGGAACCGGACTGGTCGGGTCCATGAAGTTTTGTGCAGCCAAGCCGTAACTGTATGGAGATTTACAGTATACCGTATGAACGCACACGACGATACCATACGAAAGCGACGCTAGAGAGTAGAGACAATAGAGTCTGAGGAAAAGGATTGAGATGGTTTTTCATGAATACAATGCAGAGTACAGGCTTAAATGGATTTTTAAGTTCTGTTCTCAGGGAAATGGGAGAGAAGAGAGAGATTTTCATATCAGATGAAAGATGTCACATCATTTGCCAGATGTGCAAAGCAGAGCACTTTGATGCTTGTAGTGTTATTGTGAGTGTTGTCTGGGAGGAAGAGAGACGGTAATGTTTCACTATTTGTGCTGCCTGTTTTTGTTAATTTGACCTTGTCTGTAGGGCTGCACGGTGGTGCAGTGGTTAGCACCGTCAAGAGGGTTCGAATCCAAGAGGGTTTGAATCTGGCTTGGTGCTCTTCTGTGTGGAGTTTGGACTGTGGGGGAAAGGGGAGAACATGCAAAGACATGCAGTTTAGGTTAACTGATGACTCTAAATTACCCGTAGGTGTGAATGTGAGCGTTAATGGTTGTCTGTCTCTATGTGTATGGTTGAAGATGGATGAGTGGACTTTACCTGTGATACTTCTGATACATACGTGTGTGTGTGTGTGTGTGTGTGTGTGTGTGTGTGTGTGTGTGTGTGTGTGTGTGTGTGTGTGTGTGTGTGTGTGTGTGTGTGTGTGTGTGTGTGTGTCAATGAAACCAAACTAAAGTGCATTAAAGAGGAACATTAAAGATGACCCGTTATCCTTATTTTCAGGAGCATGCTTGTATCGTGGGTTTCTACTATACTTCTCTTTACATGATTTAATGTTCAAAGAAAGCTTAATTTTTCTCACACCGGCTGTGCTGCAGCACCTCTATTCTTTCTGCACTCTGCTCCCTCCCAAACACTCTGCTCCCTCCCAAACATCTCACTCCATTCTGATTGGTCAGCCGGCCCACTCTGCTGTGATTGGTTGACCGAACTAAACTCTTCAGACTCTGCTCCAGCTCTGCTCTAACCAGCTTTGTTTGAGGGCTTGCCAAACTAGCTGCTAGGACGGTGTTGTGCAAATGTGTTATTGGTGACATCACCACATCCCGGAAGAAGAGGCGGGACTTCAGGGAAGTGAAGCCAACGAAGAAGTGCTTTAAATTTGCATTATTTCTAATAGCCAGCAGGGGGCACCTCTTCCAATTACAAAAATAAGGGTGAAATAGATGATAAAGTGGCTTATGCCTAAGGGCGTGGTTACCTTGTGATTGACAGGTCACCTCTATGGCAAAAATTGAATCGAAGGCAACTGGACTTGGATTTGTCTCTGAGGACGTTTCGCCCCTTATCCAAGTGGCTTCATCAGTTCGGACGCTACAGTCTGACTAGTCCCCACTAGTCTGACGTCAGACTGTCAGAGACAAATCTAAGTCCAGTTGCCTTCGATTCAATTTTTGCCAGAATGAATATGACCTGGATGAATGAGAACCTATACAGAGTCACCTCTATGGTGTTGTCCAGTCTGGGAGTTGTCTGTTTTTGTCTTAGAACTATAAACCTTTCACAGTGTGTTTTCAGTTCATTAAAGTTAATAATAAAATTTGGTCCATTTAAAAATGTCTTATTAAGCGTTTGGTTGTTCTTAGCTCCACCCTCACGTGTTACTTGTGGTTGCAAAAATCCGAGATGCCGATGGCCAAAATGCTGAATTCGAGGCTTCAGAACGGCAGTCCACAAACCAATGGGTGACATCACAGTGACTATGTCAACCTCTTGTACAGTCTATTGGGGGACATGAATGTCTGTCCCAAATTACATGGCAATCCATCCAGTAGTTTAATGTCAACCTCATGGTGGCTCTAGAGCAAAAATCAGGGGTTATCAGTCAAAGTTATCAGTCAGATGCTGACGTGTCCAGCATTCAGGTGATAATAATGGCAAAAAAGTTTAAATTCTACATTGATGAACAGGCAATTTGTATAAAAGTGCCAAATGAAATCAAATTTTTTTCTTTCCACAATGTAAAATATGTATGATGAGGGAAATTAAAGGGAAACAAATGTATTTTCACAGTATGATTTTGTCTGGACTCCCATGTGAGACATAAATATTTGAGCATGTATACATGTACGTGCAATGGAGCATAAATATACAGTATGCATCTGTGCATGCATGTATGGATATAATGTGTAAATGTGTTTTTCTTTCACATTCAATTACCTGCAACACTTGATTATTCTCCGGCCAGACAGGCTGTGAGCTGTGGGTCCAGCAGCAGCTGGTGTGTACCCGTCTACTCCACATGCCGCACAACCTCTTGAGAAGAGACCTAAAGAAAATACGTAAATATAACTTTAAGCCTGTGCGATTGAATGCATTTCACTGATTGCAGTTTCTCTTTGTCAGCGGACCTTTTAATGTAAATACCTGCAGCACCAATATATTCAAACCCTGTTAGTGCCATAAACATACTTCTCTGCATGCACCCTCTATATTGGTTGAGGAACTGCCCTTCAGAAATATGCAAATAAGTACGAGACGTGCCGAAGCAATTAAGAAAGTGAAGTATCCCAGTGTGATCAGATCGATCGGAGCACAGATGAAGTACATCTTATTCAATGTGTCCAAGTTCAATAAAGTCCTCATTAGCAGGTGATGGATAATAAGCATTGCTCCAAACCGTCACAAAGTATATCTCTGTCTAATATGAGTCGTAAACAATGTACAGTGCAGATATGACATCCATCAGCCAGGCGATCAATCTGTCATTCACTCCAGCCCACTGAGGAGGACTAAAAGGGGCATTGCTGAAATAGCGTGCCGGGCTGTCAACCTGTCAACGTCACTGCTAAAATATACTGTAGTGCACTCTGACTACTGTGTGAATGATGAGGAACACAATCGCAAAGTGGAATTTGGCAGCCAAGCGAGGTTAGCCCTTCTTGACCTCCTTTTCCTGGCTCTTTAGCTAAAAGAGAGCTCTGGTGGCCACGGAGAGGGCCACTACTGTAATTGAAGCAAGTGAAGGCCACATCCAGGAAGTACTTATCTGAGGCTGGAAAATAAGATTGCATGGTTTTGCAGTTAGTTGGACTTTCATAAGCTCATTCAATGTGTGATATCAGTGGTTATCATAGATATGGGTCAGTATGGCCCTGCTACACCCGCAAGCAGGTTTTAACATCGATTCACTGTCACTTGATTAAAATACTTAATCGCAATTCATCACTGTTGTCCATAGTTAATCGTGATAAATAGCATTTTTTATCTGCTCAAAATGTACCTTTTAAAGAAAGATTTGTCAAGTGTTTAATACTCTTATTACTTTGGGCAAATATGCTTCTTTATGGAAATGTATGTATATATTTGTTATTGGAAATCAGGTAACAACACAAAACAATGGCAGATATTGTCCAGAAACCCTCTCAGGTACTGCATTTAGCATAAATAATATACTCAAATAATAAAATGGCAAACCACTATTTATTTATCATAAAGTGGGCATGTCTGTAAAGGGCAGACTCGTGGGTACCAACAGAACCCATTTTCATTCACATATCCAGGTCAGGGGTCACTCCTTTGAAAATGGCCTTGACAGTTTTTCCTCACCAAGTTTGGAGCGATATTTAGCCTCCTTTGCGACATGCCAGTATGATATGGTCGGTACCAATGGATTCCTGATGTTCTCTAGTTTCATATGTAGCCTGTAACTTCACTCGAGATTTAAAACTGAGCCCACTATAATCTAGAAATTGCAAGTTGCGATTACTGGAATTAAAACAAATTTGCGTTAACACGTTATCGCGTTACCTTTTACAGCCCTACATAAAACACAGTGCTTTCACCCAGAAGACTCGTATTCACAGAGACAAACAGTGTGTATTTTACTTTTGTGTCCACAACATTCAGTTTCACTTTCACGTTTCAAAAATAGTTATTTTAAACCAAACTATGATCTTTTCCCCTAAACTTAACCAAGTGGTTTTGTTGCCTAAACCTACACAAGTTGTTTGTGTTCCAAAAGTAATGTTTCATTAATTTTTGCAATGTGTTAGAAGGTGTGGCTTTTAAGTTCACTTTTACAACATAGTAGGTGAAGTATGGCCCATCTGATGCATTAATGACATGACAACTACAATGACTAACAAGGCCCATTTAATTAGCTGATAATAGTCAAACAACATACAAGTTTAAACACTGGGTGTCTTCTTCTTTATTGTCTTTAAAGCACAGGGGAGCACCAGAAAGCCAAACTTCAATAGGACGGTGGTGTCGTGAGGCTCAGTGACTCACTGGGTTTAATGAGGGCGTCTGTCAAAACAAAGGCTTTTCTTTTGATGTCTGGTTGTCCTGTGTTCTGACAGCTGTATCAAAGCTATATTAGCTGGTCATGACTTGACGTTTGTTCTTCTTATTTCATCGCTGTATGAAATCCGTCCATCAGGATAATTTCAAAAGAGTTCAACTGTAACAATCTTGATATTGTTCATCTGTGAAATACATAAGATTGCTCTTGATTTTGACAAAGAAGACCTTAAAGTTGCAGCATAACATAACTGTGATTGGCCCTAGTGTAATTTCTTTTTTTCTTGGGCCCCACCCCAAACACAAGCGAATGCTTGTGCGCACACATGTACGTATTCACACACCCACCTCAGACAATTGCAAAGGCTCACTAACTCTCATCCTGTAAACCAGCATTAGATCAGCACCACGGACAGCTGCCAGCGCGCCAAATATATCAGCGTTAACTTAACAGCCTGCCCTGGACTCAGGAGCCAAATCGTCACAGACACAGATTTCAGTAGGTGCACATTTTCAAATATATGAGATGCAACAGTTACAGTGCAATTGGTTTAAATCTGATCCCACTCCATAATAACAAAAAGAAACCATTGGAAGTTTATCCTACAGGTCTTATGCTCCACAAAGTCATTAACAAAACTGCTTAAGAAACACTTTTATTGTTATATCGTGGCCGAGTGCGCACAGCATGATGTGGCTTGCCCTTTTGATCTGAACTTTTGTCAGATGTCTAGTTGTTTCTATTTTTCCTGTCACTTGCCTTGAAATCAATTCAGGATCAAGAGTGGCTGATTTGTGAAGCTGAAATGAGGTGTTATCTATAAGCTACGATATCTCCTTATTTCATTACAAAAAACTTAATAAGGTGGCGACTGGCTGGAGGGAGATCGCCAGAGAACTGAAAGTTTCCTGCTGCTGTTAGCTATATTGTATGTCATTTCCAGTAAATATCACAGTATTAAATGTGTGTTTTAAACAGAACAAACGAAGGAAGTGAAGTGCTTACGTCTCCAGTCTGATCTCGAGTGCACAGCTGAAAGCTACAGTAACTACAGTCCCCTCTAAAACTACTGGAACAGTGAGGCCAATTCATTTATTTTTGCTGTACACTGGAAACATTTGGGTTTGACATCAAAAGGTGAATATGAAACAAGAGATCAGTATTTCAGCTTCTATTTCCCGGTATTTACATCTGGATCTGTTACACAACTTAGAAGATAGCATCGTTTGTTTGAACCCAGCCATTTCTCAAGTGAGCAAAATTATTGGAACATGTGACTAACAGGTGTCTTTTTGTTGCCCAGGTGTGTCCTAGTACATTGATTATTCAAACACTCAATAGCGCTGAATGTCTACTCTCAGTTTCAGCTTTGGGTTTTGCCTGCAGACTGCATTTATAGTTATAAAGGTGTAACCAACATGAAGACCAGAGAGCTGCCTATGGGAGAAAAGCAAGCAATGTTGAAACTGAGAGAAGATGAAAAACTAATCAGAGCCATTGCACAAACATTGGCCATAGCCAGTACAACCATTTGGAACGTCCTGAAGAAGAAAGAAACCACTGGTGTACTGAGCGACAGACGTTGAACCGGCAGACCATGACAGAAACATAGTGAGAGCTGTAAAGAAAAACCCTAAAATAACTGTCAGTGACATCAGCAACACCCACCAGAGGGCAGGAGTGAAGGAATCACAATCCACCGATCACTGAAGACCTCAGGAACAAAAGTACAGAGAACACACCAGAAGATGATAACCACTCATTAGCAGTAAGAAGAGTAAGGACAGATGGGAATTAGACAAAAAGTACAGAGAAGAGGCTCAAATGTTCTGGGACAAAGTTTTCTGCACTGATGAGACAAAGATGAACCTTTACCAAAGTGATGGAAAGGCCAATATGTGGAGAAAGAAAGAATCTGCTCATGATCCCAAACACACAAGCTCATCTGTGAAACATGGTTGAGGTAATGTCATGGCTTGGGCTTGCATGGCTTCTTCTGGGACAACCCATTGATCTTCACTGATGATGTAACACATAAGCAAAATTAACTCAGAGGTCTACACAAACATTTTGTCTGCCAATTTGAAGATGCAACCAAACTGGTCAGGAGATCCTTCATCATGCAGCAAGACAACAAGCCAAACAACCAAGGAGCTCATCAGGGGAAAGAAGTGGAAAGTTTTAGACCGGCCAAGTCAATCTCCACACTTAAACCCTATTGAGCAGCATTTTACTTGCTAAAGAGACTGAAAGGAGAAACCCCTGAAATAAATAACAACTGAAAGAGGCTGCGGCGAAAGACTGGAAAATCATCACCAAAGAAGAATGCAAAATTGGTGGTTGTTTACATGATAATATATATATATATATAATATAATAGAAGAGCATATAACTGATTCAGTGTGTATACGGTGTAGGAAGGTAATTTTTGGGCCCCTGACAGCTTCTACATCGGTTGCACCGTCCACTGCATTAAAACCCTCGCCCTGCCTGCCTATTGCTCGGTCTCCCCACTATCTGCTTCAATCGACCTAATGAAGCTCGTCCTTCTTGGAGATCCTTGGAGATGCCACCTCTACCACTGACCCAAGAAAGCTTTATCCCCTCTGGCGGCATCCAGTTTGGTCCAGGCCACGTCTTGGCCCAGATCGGTCATTTCATCACTGCTCGACCCCTAATGAACCAGAGGATGGAGGGCAGCGAGAAGAAGCAGGGAAACTACAAGCTTAGGCCCTTTGCACTAATAAAGAGACTCTCTCCCTAATGAAAGTGGCTCTTTTGTTCCACAGTGGGCACACTGAGAGGACGGGACTCGGCGATGGAGGCGATCTAACTTTAACATTCAGCTCTGTGATAAATGGTCAAGCCGTGAATTATTTCTCCCTTCGGGAGGTCTTTCTTCTCGTATGCCAACTCTGAATTAAGCTCTCATTTTAACTGATTGGTTCCTTTGTGCTTCAATGGCTCATGCACCGCACTCACAATCTCTCATTCTATGCATGCAAAATGTATATTTCTCTGCAGAGGCAGCTCTTTCTTTTGCTTCGCACCAGCCAAGGAAATCCCAGTCATTCAGTATCAAAGAAGAGACTGTGAACTCCTGAATCACAAAAACGTTATATGCGTTCAATGTGATTTCTATTCCGTTTAGAAAAGACCGTATAGAATCATAAAACTGAGAAATAGAACTGACTAAGAAGCAGTGATTAGCTGAGATGTATCTCCATTTAAAAGAGGAAAAATGAAGGAGAAGTGGCCTTGAAGAATATTACTTACAGCCCAGTTTCAATGTTATAATCGAGCATATTAATCATTTATATAATCCCCCATCCACCACGCACCCTACCCCTCCTCATACCAGATTGTGGCTCTAAATATAGTCCCTCCTGTTCTCTCTCTTCTGCACACACACACACAAACTGTACACACACACAGTAACATTGTCAGACTTGTAACACTCTCCCTGTAGCCATGTATTGTCTCCCTCTTGAGCTCCAGTAGATAACTCACTTTAGTATGGACAAACGCCAGAGGGAAGCCAGTCAGGTTTAGAGCAGGAAAACTGGCTGTCTCCTCCCCTGTGAGTGTGTTTCTGATCATCTGTAGGCCGCAGAAATTTACGCCACGCTATGACGCTCGCTTTTTAAACAAACTTGATTTATATGGTTATTCTCGTAAAGTAAGCCCCGGCGACGACGACGGTGGTGCATTTCCATTTAGAGGAGTTTTATTGAGGCTGGAGAAATGATAAAGCGAATGATTTATGAGCAGGAGTGACATGCCAGGTTAAATCTAATCCGGCGGCGGCGGCGGCAGTGAGTGGGTGGGTGGGGGGCACCAGACTGTATTCTGAAGGAGGTAATAAGAGGGCAGTTTGGCAAATTGCAGATAGTATGAGGAGATGAGAACAGTACGTGATGTAAAGGGATATACTGTAGGTTTTGTGTGTGCTGAATATTAACATTGTGACGTGACGCTGTGATGCATCGCAGATTGAAATCTACAGAGGCCTTCAGCTCAATATCTCTTGCTTTTACCATGTTGTACAGTCAATCAGTACATTTCTTATCAATCTGATAAAGATTACAGCTACCAGAGTAACATCGGTTTCTGGCTTTGCGAGGAGGTTAAAATAAAGTGTATCCTAAAAAGTGTTTTTTTTTTTTTTGGGAAATGCTCCTTCAATGTAGCATCTGCCAGTGTCTTCTGGCTACTGTGCACTCATTAGCAAGCAGACTGGTGCAGGACTTTCTCCATCTGGTAGCCCCAAGCAGCACACACGGCACTCCATGCAGCCCAGCACTAAATAGCATGCATGCACACAGTGTATGTAGAGTAACAGAGGAACATGCATGGCTTTCCTAAGCAGATTGCTAAGCATGCAGCTGTCTGTGTAGATCGTACTGTGTCTAATCCACCATAATTATATGTTGGGCTATTAAGTCTTTATTAGTAAGGAATGCAATGATTTATTGGCTGAACATTGATATCAGCCGATTTTTGCCTTGTTGACTGCAATCGGACTGTGGACAAAATGACATTCGCCAATGGCAGTGGCAAATGTTTATGTGTTGCATTCATTATGTGTGCCGGCTATATGTTGTGTTGTTAGCTTTTGATTTAATTACATTTAATTTATGTTGCACAAAATGTTTTTGTTGGGTTTATGTAAGAACTGAAAAATAAATTCCTCTCATTGAGTACTATTGAGTACAACTAGTTGTATACAGGCTAAAATGGCTTTTGAAGTAGTGTTGTATGTTTCATGTGAAAGGTTGTTTTAAAGCTTGTTTCATGAATTTGTATGACGTCATTTGTGCTCATTGAAGATATGAATGAAGGGCTGAATGACTTTAAGAGTGAAGACAGTCCAGTTATTTTTACCAGGAAGATGTCTTTGTTTCCCTGGCACCAAAGGGGAATAAATAACAACAAAATAAACAATAAAACATTGGTATCAGTATCAGCTGTCGGACAAATTTTTCTATTTTAAACATTGCTATCGGCCTGTAATTTTGCTATCGGTGCATCCCTATCTATTTGCTTCTACAGTATATGTAGCGGCTGATACAATAGGATGATCCCATTAAAAGCAAGCAGTAAACTGATGGCAGCAAAACACCATCATAAACAGCAGGTACAATGACAACAGCCTGGGCCATATTTTAGTCCAGTTCTTATGGGAATTTCAGCTTTCAGAAGAGTCACATGCACCTGAAGACATGAGCCATTTCAGTTTTCGGTAACACTTTATAATAACCATATAAATGGTAAATTGATAGTTAATTAAACTAATTTATTAATTGTTTTACTGTTAAATAATTAAATGATCATTAATAATATCATTTTATTGGTAATGCTATAAAATCTGATATTTTAACTGTATTGTTGCACACAGCATTGTATATACATTATAAGTATGTATGTATATAGTATATGTGTATCTGTACTGTATATACACTGTATATATGTATATGATATGAGCGACTTTGACGAGGGCCGAATTGTGATGGCTAGAGGGCTGGGTCAGAGCATCTCCAAAACTGCAGCTCTTGTGGGATGTTCCCAGTCTGCAGTGGTCAGGACCTACCAAAAGTGGTCCAAGGAAGGAAAACCGGTGAACCGGCGACAGGGTCATGGGCGGCCAAGGCTCACTATGCAAGTGGTGAGCCAAGGCTGACCCGTGTTGTCCGATGCAATAGAAAAGCAACTGTAGCTTAAACTGCTGAAAAAGTTAAAGCTGGTTCTGATAGAAAGGAGTCAGAACACAGTACATTGCAGTTTGTTGAATGTTAGGATGCGTAGCCACAGACCAGTCAGGGTGCCCATGCTGACCCGTGTCCACCGCCAAAAGCGCCTATAATGAGCACCAGAACTGGACCATGGAGCAATGGAAGAAGGTGGCCTGATGAATCACGTGTTCTTTTACATCATGTGGATGACCGGGTGTGTGTGCGTCACTTCCCTGGGGAAGACATGGCACCAGGATGCACCATGGGAAGAAGTATTTACTATTATATTAGTATTTGTAGACCTTTAAGAAATTGTTTGTAAAACATCTATAAACAGTGCATAGCTAGACCAGATATTTGTAATACTTTGTTAATGGTTAATAATTGGTTTGTAAACCATCTATAAACATTATTTGGATGCTATTTTACAGTTGCAACCAATGATTACAGTACCTTGTTAAATGGCTAATAAATATTTTGTAAAACAATTAGTTAACAGTTAATAGTTTGCCAGTGGTTAATAATTGTTTCTGCTCTGTCCATCTATATAATGTTTATAGATGTTTTACAAGCTCTTAAAGGTTTACAAATCATTTGATATTAACAAGTACTTAATATAGTATATGAAATTTTATGTTTGCAACAATAAATTGTTAATAGATTGTGTACTAATGTAATCACAATGTATCAGCAATATATCATTTATAAACTAATTGTTTCATATTATACAAACTAATGATAAATTAACAATAAATTATAGCATAACTAATAATTATGAAACTGTATTACTTATCATTTCATTGTTTAACTGTAAAATAACTATTAATCTAGTTTAATTAACTATCAATTTAGCATTTATAAATGATGGTTTTATAAAGTGTTACCCGCTTTTCTAAAAGCACGTCCATATTCCACAGTCTGAATCCTTCTTTATTTGACATTAAACAAAACTGAAAAAAGTTGGACCGTCTGTGAAATAAATAAATTGGAAAAGCCATGTGTCAGCACAACAAAAGCTGCTTTTAGTGAGCCGCGGGTTCCTGTCAAAAAATTTAAATGTTAAATCTGCCTAAGAGTCCCACTTGGCAGGCAGCGAAGGCAACTCCTGTAAATGAATAACAACCGCAATCTTACTTTTTAATGCATGATGCTTCACTTCACTCAAAAACAGCTGCATTTTGACATTGTCAAAACATCAAATGCAACGTGAGCACCATTCGTTTTGTGTGGTTGCTGTTTTTGAACGAAGAGAACAACAACTGCAGGGCTGTTTTTAGTGTGATTATTATGTGGCTAACAGTATGACATTAGAGTCCATGTATTTTTAGTGTGATTGCTCCCAGTGAGAGCAGAACCACTAACCCTGGCAGAGATAATGACATCCTCTACAGGACAAAAACTTGCTTCCTTATGTGTTTTTCACTTGCAAATTAGCTATTCTTGGAAAATATGATGTACTTCAGGCAGACATGCTCAGCAGAATGAGCCTCAGTCCTCACCTTATACAGGGCAGAACCACTCTTCTGCAACTGAAAGCCACATTCAGTGACAGTTTGTGCTGTTTCCTGCCTGAAGTTACAGTCCAGTTTTTAAACCTAATCAAGTCAGTCTTTTCCTAAACTTAACCAAGTCAATCTTTTCCGAAACCTAAGCAAGTCTATCTTTTCCTAAGCCTAAGTAGTTTTGTTGCCTAAACCTAACCAAGTCAAACTCTTCCTTATCCTTTAAGTAGTTTTGTTGCCTAAACTTAACCAAGTTGATCTTTTCCTAAACTTAACTATGTAGTTTTGTTGCCTAAACTAAACAAAGTTGACCTTTTTCAAAACCTAACCAAGTCAAACTTTTCCTAAACCTAACCAAATCTATATTTTCCTATGCATAAGTAGTTTTGTTGCCTAAACCTTACTAAATCAGTCTTTTCCTAAGCCTACCTGAGTAGTTTTGTTGCCTAAACCTAAGTCAACGGTTGTGAGACTGTTGGAAGTTACAGTCTAAATCACCCATGAGGAGGACAAATTAGCAATTCTTTGTAAAACTTAGTTTTCTCTGAAACGCTGCTCAAACCAAACAAATCATTTGGGTCTGACCATCATTCCCATCCCTAATCTCCTGCACCATGCATATTGTAACAGTGTATTACCATTCCTGTAATGCTAGGTGGGAGCTTTGATAGTATGGCACATCTGTACGCTGTGTTACTTCAGGGGAATTTGATGCTCTGTGTGAACAACAGTCATAAGAAAAAATGTGTACCATCTAATATGTCTGATAAAAATCAGTGAACTTGTATCTGTTAAATTCATGTTAATTTTTAAATGATGTCATCCTCGTATATTTATGTAACAGGTGTGGCACCGTTTCACTTAAAGCAACTGTAAGATAAGAAACACAGGGCTGAGCATGTGATGGCATGAACAATTCCCTATGCAATTCATGTGGCACAATGGCAGGATTAGCGCTTTTCCATTCGCTGGAGGGATTACACGGAGGGGGCGGCACAGACTATATCTGTCTGCGGTGCAGATGAGACTTTTCTCACACACTGAAAATGATTTATGGGATGAAAAAGGCTGGAATACAGAGAGAGGGAGAGGAAAGGCACGTGAGACGGTGTCTTGGGAATGAGACGGAAGTTGGAAATGAGGTTGGCTTGAGTGACAGTTGGGTGAAGTGCCCGTGGAGAGAGGATAAGGTCCATAAGGTACAATATGCAAGAATGTGTGCAGCTCAGCTGTAATGACATGCTGGAATGTAATTTACTTTCTAAAAATAATTATAAAGAGATTTATTGCATTTGCATTAGTATTCATTCATGTTCATGGTCTCTGACCACTTTTGTGTCTGCTCTGTATGACGTTCTCAGCTCAAAATTTGTGCATCAGCAAGAGGAATATCTGCAAAAAAAGGGCATACTGACCATGTGTGTACTGCAAGTGAATATGGTGCAAATGGAAGATTATATAGTAATTAATAATTAATAATAATTATATAAACTGCACGCTTTCTGAGCCTTTTCTGCAGCCCAGTTTCATATAGTTTTGACTTGAATGGGGGCACAGTGAGCTGTTAGCGCACAAAACACAGAGACTTTATATATAAGAAGTGGACATAGTCCCCATAGATTGGACTGGATTGTGTACTACCATTTTAGAGCTTCCTTCAGTTCGTCATTATTGGCTGTCGCCATCTTGCTTTTTTGCAACCAGAACTGACACAAGAGGGTGGAGCTGAGTTCAACCAAATGCTTAACAAGACATTTTTAGGTGACCAAAATGTTACTATGAACTGAAAGCACACTGTGAAAGGGTTAAAGTTCTACGACGAAAACACTGACAACTCCAAGACTCAGCTATCTGACTCCAAATGAACATCATGCTGTATTTAAAAAGACTTGAAACTAGTGATTGAGACCATAAACTCATGTTTACAATGTTTACAGAGGTAATAAATCAAGTGAGAAGTAGGCTCATTTTCTCATAGACTTCTATACAATCAGACTTCTTTATGCAACCAGAGGAGTCGCCCCCTGCTGGCTGTTAGAAAGAATGCAAGTTTAAGGCTCTTCAGCATTGGCTTCACTCCTCAGCCCACTGGTGACAGCAAAGACAGAGCTAAGAACTTTATGGTTGCAAATTCAGAATGATCAAACATGAAACTTTAGTATGATGACGCTCCCTTTCGATGTTTCCTTGAGTGAATTGTCTTTTTGAGGTGCAACTTCTTTTCCTTTTCTTACTCTGAGACACATAATGCCATTCGAGATGGTGAATAAGTGACGAAGTACAAGAAAGAATCCTCAATAATAAACTGTCAACTGAAACTAAAACTATGCTCTAAATATAAATACACAGTCTAATTTGAATTCCTGTGAGTGTTTGACTATGGAGATGCCGCTACACCAGCACCACCTGCCAGAGCGAACTGGCAGTTGGTGCTGAGGAGTGGCAGGTGACAGTGAGGCGTTTGTCACTGATGGACGAGCCTCCTCCTCACAGTGTCAAAAGGTCACCGGGCCAGATGGAGACCTGATGGGTGGTTCCTTATTGATGGGCGCCACACACCAGGGGAAGGGATCGATGGACAAGAAAAATGGATTCACACATGGCGTTGGCTGTTATGGACATCATTTGGATAAAAATCAGTTGCCATGAGTGAGCGAACGAGCGCGTAACTTTTACAGGCCTGCTCCTAACCCTTGGTGACTTTCCTCTCCCCGCTCCCACTGGCCAGCTGTAATGCCTGCAGCATTTAGCTGGCCAAGCCTATTGACATATTAGCAATTAGAGGAGAACAGGTTTAATGATTTCATCAGGAGCACGGCTCTCCCCAACTTTATTTAATTGCCATCCAGAGGAAGGTTGTGGTGCAGCCACTGACTGACGGAAAATGCTGCTGCTGATGGAAGTCTCACAGAGGTGTCGGCATATTTTAAAGGAACTTCAATTGCATTTGTTCACAGTGGCAAGTGATGAATAAACAGTAGTGGAGGCAGTCTGTAAATTGGATTTTTTTTTTTAGTCTAAATGGGATTTTAGTTTTAAGGGTTGGAATGACGTTACACACTGAAGACAATGACCTTTAAATCTTCTACCTGGCTGCTCCATTTCTGAAACAAAAGCATAGGTGTGATATGTCTTTATTTAAACTGAACCGTGGAACTGTAATAAACCCTTCTGATCTTTTGTGGCTTTGCAGCTGCAGTGGCTAGTCTTTCTGACTGCAAGATAATGTATTTTAGCTTCAGCTAGATCTTCTGTAGCTCACAGAGTATTTTATGTAGCTTAGAGGAGACATATCTTGCTCATTTTTACTCATATTTTAGGTTTCTACCAAAACATGTTTACTTGCTTTAATGTTCAAAAAAGTTTTTAGCGCCTGTCTCTTTGCACCAAAGAACGTATAATGGCAAGAAGTGAAAGTCAACGTCAGCACCCAAAGCAACGCTTCCACGCTTTGAGCTGAAAAGGAATCGGATGCCAGTAAAACATCTGCCTATAAAGTGCCGTACAAAAGTAAAACAAAATAAATGCTATTCTATTGTCATATTCTACCAAAACAGTAATAAGCGTTTTCAGTCCAAAATGGCGGCAGCGGCTGCAACAAAACAGCAGCATTGCGTTCGAAATTCTATATTAAGATGCTTTTTACCATGCTAAAACAGTACGTTAGATATTTTAGTTCATCCGAAAACTAAGTATGGAATCAACAGTATACAAATTGTGTACTATTTCCAGTGAAATATTACAGTATGTAACGTTGGACACTACAGTAGCATTAATATCCCACAATTCAATGCAGTAGTGATGACAACATTCGTAACATGTTGATGGACAGCTCTGTAACATCAATAACACTTCAATTTAACTATAACACTTTGTTAGGCGAAATATATTCTTTAAATTCAGATTTTGATTCTCAAACAAAAAATTGTTTTTGGTCACATGATGTCAGTTACCATGGTTACATGTCTCCAACCAGCAAGGAGGCTCTCAGGAAGTGATGACGTCAATTACTGCTCAGTGCATCCTAAAAGATACATACTACTGTTTAGTAACACAAAAGTCTAAATATTGGGTTTGTATTGCATAGTATCCAAGTTTGACCTCACAACCTTATGGAAGTCCTGATTGGTCAACACACCGGCTGTTTTTGAAACCACCTACTACATGACGAATGCAGTATGCAGTATTTACTTTATACTGCATACTGCATTCATCAGCAGTAAGTTGTATGGAACGTAAATTGATAGATGTGTTGGGTGTGTTTCGCGGTTTTTGGTTTTAGAAAACGGAAGGAAACAGACAAATGTGACCATTTATGTGCTTTGCATTGTGGGATCTGATGAGGCAGACTGATCCGATACATACTGGAGATCCTCTCCAAGTCAGTACGACATCTGGCTGTTTTTGGCATACTGCAGATATTGCTTTTGTTCGCATACTGCATACTTCATACTATATTTTAGCCAAGTCAGCACATACTTCTAGTATAGTATAGTTTGGAAAACAGTCACAGTTTCTGAATATGCATTGTGTGCATGTATCTGTGGATTGAGCATTTTGATACTTTCCCAAATTTATATAGCACTTAGACCTGCTTTACAATCAGAATCTCGCTTTCTACAATATGGGACCTTTAAAGGACTAATTCACCTTTTTGGGAAAAATATCTGTTGGATCAGTATAAAGCTACAGCCAGCAAATGGTTAACTTATCATGGCACAAAGACTGGAGTCAATACATTGTTTGTCAAGATGTTTTTTGAGTCATTTATCCACCCAGATCTGATCCATTCATGGTCTTTGTATGTCATTTAAAGTTGTCCTTGTTCTTGGGAGGAGAGTTTCAATCAAGTAGCGCTTTCTTTTCTTATATTGATCCATGTGTCCTCAGATCAATACACATATTTCCTTATAAATGCACTGAGCTGATACTGAAAACCGCCAAGTGTAGGAACACATTCGAGTGATGTGAGTGATCACATTGTGGCAATATATTAAACGGTGAGTGTTTAATATGCTTAAAAGGAAGCTGTTAGACTTTGAGCTATCTGTGTAGCCTACTTGGCACTTCATGGGATTTTTAACGTAGCTGTGATTATTGGTGCAGTTTTATGAACCAGTGAATCAGTGGGCAAATATGATGGAATGAACCATATCTGTTGATAAGTAATGTGTTGGTGTGTATGTGTACCTTTCGCCACGTTACCTCAGTAAATGATGGCTCCGTCAGGGTGAGCATCTGTGTGTGCTCACTTCAGTGTGACTATAGCTCTTTCTTTGATTGATACACTCAAAAATGTGTGTGTCTGCATGCGTGTGCACATGAACTTTTATGACGGAAAGCTTCATTTTATGATGTGCACAAAGGGAACTATTAAGTGTGTTTTTTAGAGAGTATAATGGAAACAGATGTACACACAAAGGCCAGGTGAAGCTGTAGTAGGCACTTAAGACAGCTCTCCAGATACCCAAATATATGTGTATAAACACAGAAGTTTTTCATGATATGGTCCCTTTAAAGCTTTATCACACAAATAAATAAATAAAATATTGACACCATAGAGGAGAGGGCTCTCACTTCTCGCACAAGCTCATGGATTTAAAAAAAATGCAATTTGCAGTTGAATTGCTGTTTATCCACACTACATGATTTTTTGAGAGGAATGGTGGGGATTATTAGCAAGACTGTATTATCCCACTCACATATCTATGCTCCGGGTGAACATTGGGCTGAACACACCTCCTAAAAATAGAGAAGTCATAAGAGTCAAAGTCTAATGTGCAAAAGGGCTTAATTATTTTCCAACCAATGCGTTCTTCACAGAAAATGGATTTTAAATGTGCATTAACTGGAAATAAACTGTACATTAACATTAATACATGTTAAGTTGATATAGCCAACAGAGTCCTATTTACACATCCAACAGGCAACATTAGTATTCATTTGGAGTTATGTATTTGATGAAGTCCAATATTTTCTCTGCTTTTATCTCTGATTTTGGTCCCCTCCAACTCCTGAGGGAAATATGTCTCTTTAGCTGCTAAATGCTCTGCTACGTACACCAGCTAGTTGCTGACTGTACATGTTTGGTGCTGAACAGGTAGCATACCGTGGGGGTTTTTAGAGCTTCTTTGCAGTAAACAGCTACCTGCTTAGGTTGAATAGTGTGGTGAGAATGATTCAAAATGGAAAAATTGCAAGCTGGAAAACTGAAGCAATGAGCGGCCTCTTTCACATGATCACAAAATATTGATTATAGCAGCATAGACCATGTTAGAGCTGCATACAGTGACATGCACCAATCATTAAATCCAATACAGTACAAGCATCTAGATACAAAGAAATCAAAAGAAATGGACTTCAGCAAAAAACAAAAACAACAACAACAACAAACAGTGGATATCATCTTTCAAATTAATTATTATGATGATTATTCATATCTTGGAATTGGCTCCTACACTGAATTTAGCTTCTAAAGCAGTCGACTTAATAATTTCAACTGCACTCCTGGCATCCTCAGAAGACTAGTGCTGGCCTGTTACTGCAGCCCAAACGGCAATGCAATACAGATATTGGATGATTCTGCAAAACCTGAGTATGTCCAATGGCACCATTTTAAAAATGCTAAATGTTGTTTTAAAAATTTCTTCAATATCAGCCCATGGTTAAGGGTAATGATATATTGTTATGACAAATAAACTATGGTAAAGTTATGGTTAGTGTTGGGCAACTAGAGCCAGGTTTCCACCAAGAAGTTCTCTAGTCCCAGGACTACTTTTCAAGGAACTAAAAGGTTCCCACCATCTGACCATGGCCTTTCTTGGGGAGAAATCAGTGTCAGATGTCAAATGTCAAATGTCCCTGAAATTTGATTTAGACCCTGGTCCCTGCAGTAGAAATGCAATGAGTTTCTCAAAAGGTTCTTACTTCCAGGAAAAAGTTCCTGCGGTCGAAACAGGGCTTCAAAATACTTGGTTAAAGTTAGGGAATCATCATGATTAATGTTCATAAAAAGGAAAAAGCTCAGGCTCTTGTAGTAAAATCTGACATTATCTACTACCCCAACCTCTACACTCTTACTGTCTACCATGGTGTAGGTCATGCTACTTCCTGCACTGGCTCTCCACATTGGCACTGGACATAAATTGTGAGTTGCAGAATCGTGCACAAACAGATTCACCTCCATCGGCCCCATGGTGGTAGGAAAGCTGAAAGAGTGTACCTGATCCGATCAAGCTGGCCTTAGTCCCAGACCTTCTGTTGGCTAATGTTTTTGTTCCTTCATCATTGGCTGTAAGTCAGCACCCATTACCTCTCCGAGCCACCCCTCCATTTTCCCCAGCCAGCCTCTCACCCCACCTCTAATCGCTGCCAACATCAGCACAGGAATACTAACAACACTCTGTATTGGGAGGACTCCAAGCTGACAGCTCCCCAAAATAATAACTGACTCCCACGTTCTGTGGGAGCAACAACGGAGCATCGCCACCGGCGTTATTCCCAATACAGCAGCAGTAATAAAGGTGCTTCGGCTGGAATATGGAGGGAACAGAGAGGAGGGGACGTTTGTGTTGATGGCCAGTTAATTAACCCTCAGGACAAAACTACCAGCCACTCTTTTATTCCACTAACACAGGGCAGTGTATATGGAGCTGTAAATCATGTTTGTGGCCATTTATCTAGATGAAGATTACTGCATTCTAGTGTGTTACAGCCTCAGACAAAGATGCCTTGCTGCTGGAATTGAAATCCATCGATCTGAGTGAAGGAGCTGCAGGTAAAAGTTGAAAACAGAAAAAAGGAGTGACTTATTTTTTTCCCACTGGCACATTATTGATCAGTAACGTTTGGGTTTTTTCTTACAGAAGGAGAGAGGAAGTGAGTAACATGGAGAGAAAAAGAGAGCAATTTTCAAAATAGACACTAGCACGAAAGAGATTAAATGAGATTCACTATAGAAGTTGGAATGAGGAAATAAATCCTCTCTGTGTTTCATTTAATTTCTCCCTCTTGCCAGAGTTATTAATGTCTTAGCCTTAATTACTTTGTGGACCATGGTGAGTTAACGCTGTTATCCCAAGAAGGACTTTTTTTTGTTGTTTTTTCTGTGGAGAAGCTCTTCACACAGGCTCATTTTTTGAGGACCGCTCTGGAGCATAATTAATGGATAGGGCAAAAACCATGAATAGCAATGCGGCAAATATGTCATTTTTCGAACGCCCTCCGTTCTGCTCGCTCCTCCATCTTTCTTTAGGGAGTACATTGCAGCATTTGATGGCCAAGGTGATTCATTTGTGGGGAGGCTGTTTAAAAAATGGATGTGTGTTAAATCGTGAGGCTGTGTTAAAGAGAGGGTTTGGGTCTGCTCTGACTCATCGTTTATCTTAATCGTAAAGCAACTCAGAGCTCCTGCTGACCCTGATGATGTGCTGCCAGCGGCAGGACCACTCCACAGTGGATGTTCAGACATAGCCTGATTAAAAACATACATGACTGCCTTTGGCCTGCTGTAAATTTCCCTCATTGCCTGCTATCATTCAGAGCTACGGGGCCATGACACCTTTTCGGATTGGCTTTTCACACGCAACGTAACCGCTCGCAGGACAGAGTAGAACTCCTTCTTGCGTACGTTCTCTATAAGGACGTGTGCGAGCTTTCCTGTTTATTCATGGGTGACAGCCTCATGTTGGATAAATTCCCAGCCATTTGAGCAGAATGGATGACCGTCATTAAGAAGGCAGGGTCTAAATCATTCGGCCTGATAACGGTACGGGCCGTGATGGCTTTGCCTATTGCATTACCACGCAGCGGCGAACCCTGTAATCATCACAATTCCTCAATCGATGAGGCGTCCATTCAGTGCTCCAATTGACAAATCGACTCCTTAGCCTCCGGCTCACCCGCTCCTCCCCCCCTCTGTCTCTCACTGGCTCCAGATGAAAGTAAAAGACTCCCTGTATACCACATTGTGTGTAATCCCCCCCCACCCCCAATTTCCATAGCTTTAGTGTATTCAGCCTCTGGACAGAAAATAGCACCAGATTGTTCAACCTAAGCATTGATAATGTGGCTGCTGGCTGCTCTTGGAGCACAATAATTCCATTAAGTGTTCAGCGTCACATCAGCACACAGGCCGACGTTTGCTTCCTCAGCTTCGTCCTATTCATTGCGCCTCCTTCCTGTTAGAAGATGGTTATTTCTGCCTCTGATCACATGCACAGCAGGCATGGCTGATGTTTCCATGAATGTGGAGCTGATCTAGATATTCAAGGAGATGCATCAGTGGATCCTCTTCACTGATTCACTGGTAAAGTGCTAATATATAATGCAGTAAAATTACATTTATTTTCCTTTACCACAATCTCTGGACTGGAGCTGATATATTATGGATCAAATTGGACTATTTAAAGTTAACCCACTGCCCTCATGCACATGGAGTCAATGACCTGCGTGTCAGTCCCTGAAGCTCACACTGTTATGATTGACTACAACTCAGAGCCCCTTAGGTGTCTTTAGAACCAATTGTCTTTCCGTTTATATCATGATCGGTCAGTTCAATATCCCAGAGGATGATTATTAGACCTTAATGGAGAAATGATTATTTGGCAGTAGCTTGTAACCCTGCCTCACTTAAGCTGATTGATATGCTGTATGTAAGGATATGTGAGAGGGTGCATATAGGAGAAGACAGTAACACTTATGACTTTATAGTGATGCACTCAAAAAAAATTAGTTGGTTTTAATTTGTATTCATTTATGGTATCAGCGATACAAAGTTAGTCCCAATAGAAAAACTGAAAAGCAGGATTGTTAATCAATTAAAATATTCAATCACGATTAATCGCATGATTGTCCCTAGTTAATTACGATTAATTGCAAATAATCACACTTTTCTGTTCAAAATGTAGTGCAAAGGGAGATTTGTCAAGTATTTAATGCTCTTATCAACACGGTAGTGAGCAAGTATTCTTACCTTATGCAAATTTATGTATATATTTATTAATGGAAATAAATTAACACAAAACAATGACAAATATTGTCCAGAAACCCTCACAGGTTCTGCATTTAGCATGAAATATATGCTCAAATCATAACATGCCCAACAAGCAACAACAGCTGTCAGTGTGTCAGTGTGCTGACTTGACTATGACTTGTCCCCAAACTGCATGTGATTGTCATAAAGTGGACATGTCTGTAAAGGCGAGACTGGTGGGTACCCAGAGAACCCATTTACATTCAGATATATTGAGGTCAAAGATCAAGGGACCTGTTTGAAAATGGCCATGCCAGTTTTTCCTTGAAACAATTTTGTGTAAGTTCGGAGTGTTTTTTAGCTTTTTTTTCTCAACAAGCTAGTATGACATGGTTGGTACCAATGGATTCCTTAGGTTTTCTAGTTTCATATGATACCTGTATCTTCTAGCTTTAAAACTGAGCCCTGAAAATTGTAAGTTGTGTTAATCCATTAAATAAATTAGCATGAAAACAAATTTGCGTCAATGCATTATCGCATTAGCTTTGACAGTCCTACTGAAAGCATAATATTGCCTGCTATTATCTACCTGCATACCATGAAAAAGTTTTTTTTTTTTTTTTTTTTTTTTAACATTTGTGACATTTTGACACCAGGAAATTGTTGGTGGAATAGAAGAGATTTATTTACCTTGTACAGCAGTTGGATTCTCACAATGTCATGAGATCACATGAGAATTGTGGGATCACACATCACATGAAAATCCAACCTGTCAGTAATACGTTTTTACCCGGCAAGCCAGAACATAGTTCAATCAGCGTCCTATGAGGACCGACTGGCAGCTATGGGTGGCTAAATTACGAATCCTGTTATAGCGGAGACATGACCCACCCCACTCTTCCTCTGACTGGCTAGTAGTCACTGCCTTTGTTGGCTGGATTGGTTAGGTTTAAGGCAGAGAGCGAGAGATATTCCTTTATTAGTCCCACTAGCGGGAAATTCAATTTACACTCTGTTGTTAACTTACACACAATACAGACCCACAAAAAACACACACACACACACACACAAAAATAGAGAGATATAAGAGATAGGGGGCTCCTCCTAAAAACCCCCCCCAACAGTTGGGGTTTTTTTGCCTTTCTCAGGGGCCCCTCGGCAGCCCCCAAGAGGAAAACTGCCCCCCCCCCCCCCTCCCACTCCCCACCCTTTTTTTTTCCTTTTTGGGACTTTAACCAGTGCCCCCCCCTTCCCCAACCAACCCCCCAAAAACCCAACCCCCCCCCCCCCGGCAGGCATGAGGCGTTAGGTTTAGGGTGAGAATATCGTGGTAAGCTATTCAGAGGCAGAGTAGGGTGGGTCATAGCCTTTGCTATTATAGGATGCATAATATTCATATTGCCTACAGGCATGGCTTAGGTGTTCAAAACAACAATAGCAGCTCCTGAAGAGGTTAGCACATCTGCATTAGCCTCAGTTATATCAAAAGTGGAGTGTACGTTCTTATCTTCCTCTCCCTAGTTTGATTGACAGATGGTTCAGCCAATCACCTGCCAAGTTTTTTGAAAGCACCTGCTTTTTTCCCAAACAGTTTCCAATGGCGACTTCTCAGATGGTTCTGTGTAGCAAACCATCGTTGGGTCAGGTTAGAGACTTATGGCTCAGTTGACGAGTTAGATGTCTCTAAAGACCTAAGGCATGCGTTTAATGGTTACATTATTCATTTCATGTATCATTAAAGCTCCCCCACCAGCCTGTTCTCAATCCCAGGGTGTTAAATACCGAGGCTTTGTCACTGCCCTTGGCGTTCGGTATCTGCTGCACATGGCACCAGTATGAAATGCACAAGGCGTTCCATTAATTACACACTGCGTGGGAGGGGAGGTGGGTCTAAGCCCTGGAACAGACTGCACGCGTGAAGAGCGTGTGGCGACTGCACGTCTTTTAGAAATTAGAGGTCTCGCCAAGTTTTGATGCGAGCCGTGCGCGGTTCACGGCAGCAACAGACAGTGAAAGTGACCGTTGTATATTGACATCATATCAGCCATATAACTACACTTTCTATGTCTATATCTGTAGGAAATGTCATGGACATGAAAAAAAGTCAAGATGTATTTTTAAATCAACACTTCCTTCTTTCATTTCAACATAAAACCCCTCTGTTTTTTTTTCATTTGTTAACACAAGGCTTTTATTCTGAAATATATGCAGGACAGTGTTGTAGGACATGCAGGGATTTGCAGGGCCCCATGAATGACTAAAGTACAGGATTTTAATTGTGGATTATTACTATTATTTACGAATGAGCACACGTTTCTTTACCTTTCTCTGTCTAAAATAAGTATAAATGACATTTATAATGGCATGATATGGTCATTATGAGGGTCAGCTTCTGTGTAGAAAGAACAGCAGCAGCAGCTGAAATGCAACCAGTGTGAACAACAGACGTGTGAATCACGCAGCCGTGAGGTAACACAGCCATCACACACTCGTCAGGCGTGCAGTCTGCTCCAAGTCAAGCAGCAATTCATGTACCGAGTGTCATGTTACAATCGTTCAGTATCTTTCTCACTGTGCAAAAGTGGTAGTATTATGCCCAACCATGTAGTTTTTGCTAAACCTAGCTATAGTGGTTTTGTTGCCTAAACCTAGCCCTTGGTGTCACGCCTCTTAGTATCACACTATGTTTAGGCAACACAACCACTATAGTAAGGTTGACACCAAGGGGCATGATGCCAAGGGGCAATATGTGACAAGTTGGGATGAGAACCTGTTGCCCCCGCAGAGACAAATAATAATTTTAGGTATTTTAGTGGCTTGTACCAAAAAATAAGATTCACTGCATGGAGGACCTGACATTTTTGTTGTTTGTGGTAAAATGACATTACTGGCCCAACATAATGCACTGTACCATGTAAGTAACTCAAGAAGGGGATACACATAATGGTGTGTGGGTGTCCTCTTGCATGCTAACAATTTTTGAAGTGAGCAGGTCAGAGTGGCCTCCACAGGGCTGCCACTACAGATGGCTCATTAGACTGGCGTTTGATACACCGCCCCCCACCGCTCTCCACTTCGCCTCCATCTCCCGTCCCTCCACCCCGCTGTCATCCCTCTTTCATCAGTCTAGCACTCTACCAGCTGCTCACATCTAACAGACACAAGAGTTCAGAAAGCAGAAAGGCAGTGAGAGCTGTGAAAACATATTGCACTATGAAAACTGCAACTAAATAGTTTGTAGCACGCTTTTCTTAAATTATACCCACACAGAGAATTTGAAACCCTCTCTTGGTATTTCCCTGGTATCAGGAGCTGATGGCACCAGCTTGTCAAACTCAGGCTATTAAAAGGTACTAAATGTGGATTTACTGTAGGCTATACATCACTAAATTAAAGAGGACTGCACACACAAACTAGTTCTCATGCAGAGATTAGTAATATAATCACCCTTGGTAACTGCCAGGTGTAACTGTCAGTGACGGTTCCTGTAACTATGACTCATTTAGACTGAAGACTAAATGAGGTGATTTTGGAGCAACATCAGTCATTTGAAGTCAAGTTTGTGTCTACCTGATGAATGTAAATCCATTTTTCACTCTGTTATTAGCTCTGTTTTTGGTCTCACTTTGCATAAGAAAGTCCGCTAAGGGAAATTGTTATTCATTTATCCTAGTTACGTTATGTCATTATTCTATTTCAAACCATAATGTTTTTTCTAACCTTAACCTAAACCTAAATCAATTGTTTCACAATGTTAACCACGTGGCAGTGTACATTTCTGCAAGCGTGATACAAGGTTGATATGAAATGTATTAGTGAAACATATAGACTGGTGACCCGTCCAGGGTGAACCCCGCCTTCGCCCAGTATCAGTTGGGATCAGCTCCAGCCCCCTGCAGGATAAGGGGTTGCAGATGGGTGGATGGATGGGTGGACATTTCAGAGTAGCCATCCATCCACCCATCGTCAACCACTTATCCCGTTAGGGGTCCCGGGGGACTGGAGCTGATCCCAGCGGCATTGGGCGAAGGCGGGGTTCACCCTGGACAGGTCGCCAGTCCATCACAGGGCATATAGAGACAGACAACATATAGACAGACAACCATTCACACTCACTTCCACACCTACGGGCAATTTAGAGTCATCAATGAACCTAAACAGCATGTCTTTGGACTGTGGGAGGAAGCCGGAGTACCCGGAGAAAACCCGTCCTTACACGGGGAGAACATGCAAACTCCACACAGAAGAGCCCCAAGCTGGAATCGAACCTGTGACCCTCTTGCTGTGAGGCCAGAGTGCTAGCCCATTTCAGAGTAGCCTTGGTTTATAAAAACATAGAGTGCCAACACTTTCTAGCAACAGGGTTGTGGTGAGGACAAAGAGGTCATTCTAAGTATATGTGCAGCTATTTATTGATTTATCATGTGCTTGTAGAAAGTATACAGTACTTTACAAGAGTATACATCTCCTCTTTTCTCAAGCAATCACAGAAATTGGTGCATTCGTGTGTTTGTGCACAGGGGTGACCTATTTTCTGTTCTACAAATAAAACAGACTTTATCACATAAGCATGGAATACAGCCCCTATAGCTGCAAGTGTCTATGCACTGCAAAGATTTATTTCATTATCGCTTCATGCAGTGCCTCACATTTCATCACAGAGGAGCCATGCATTGCTCTTCATTGTGGCAATTGAATGGACGTGTTTTAGGACACTTTCGTCATCCTGGTGTGTGCATCTGAAGTTTATTAGATGTTGTTTATGGCTCTGGGGGTGAAGACTGCATGCTTGGTGAGTTATTGATGTGTGTCGAGTGTCTGGGAGGTGTCTTGTCTATGACCAGATCATTACATGAAGCCCTGTGTTTACACACAGAGTCCTTGGCTGTGAATGTGTCACTGATTAAAATGGGTCTAATTGAAAAGTGTCACCAGCGCTGTGTTAGACCCATAAAGATCCAGCGGGGCCAGAATGCCTCATCGCTTCTGTAACAGCCATCGAAATTTAAGGCATAACCGCACATACGCAGTCACACACACACACACAAGCCTGTATTTTACTGCGATATGCAGCAAGTGTTTGAGAGCAAACTGAACGTGCAATATGTCAACGTGACCTAACGATGGATTTCATGCAGGAATGAGTTGCAGCCACAATGTTGTGTCATGACTAAAATCTGGGCTTGAAAAGAAAAGAATATATTTGAGAAAAACACAAGTGAGGGCAAATGAGCAAGGATCAAAGGTGTTTATAAATCAGACGAATCGCGGGAAATTTCCATCAATATTTAAAGATGGCGTATCGGCTGTCCTACCGAGGGGGGAGAGAGAGCAAGGAGAATGAGACGGAATAGTAAAGAGCTTCTCTAAATGTGGTTTCAACCTTTTTATAATATGTTGAATATTTTATCACAGCTTTAGCAATTCTTCTCTTCTCTTCTCTTCTCTTCTCTTCTCTTCTCTTCTCTCTGAGGAACATCAAAGAGGCAAACAGGATACTTAGAGACCCGTCTTTCCTCTTCACTTCTAAGAAAGTGTTACCAAACGCTTTCATTCACCTTGAACTTGCGGTGCACTTACAGATAGCATGGCGTAGGGACTGGGACTGGGACTCAAGGAACTTTTTCCATGAGGCTGGCGAGAGGAAAATTGCATTAGAATTAAAGCTCGGCCCCAAACCGTGCACTGATGGAAAGGGAGGGAGCCATGCATGGATAAAACGCAGCCCTGGGAATGGAAGTGTCACCAGACAGTGGGTGAAATTTCCTAGTGATTTCCGTGTGGACGCTCCTTCCCAGGTTGTATCATTGCTGCATACAAAGCCCTTCAGAGAATATTAGCCACATAAAGTTGAGCCAGTTATCTATAGAGGACAGAACCTGCCTCTCATTAGATATAGCAAAAATGATCTGAAAAATAAATGTGATTAACTGATTAACTGATCAAATATGGCAAATTAATATTTCTGTTTTAATTTATATTTGTATTAGTTCTCTTATTTATTTACTCTTCTGTTTAACTTTCCTTTTTTATTAATTAATTAATAGTTAATTCATAATTAATTCATACAGTAATTAATAATAAATATAAATGTATTTGCATATATTTTATTTAGCATTTTTTAAATTTATTTTTTAATTTGTTTTTTATTTATTTATCTATTGTTGCATTTAGGTTATTATTTTTTAGATTTTTACATATAATTATCTATGTATTTATGCATAATTTCACATTTATATTACATTGATACTTTTTGCATTTCTTTATGCATGTCTGCCTGTTATGCAAATGAGGGAACTGTCATTCAAGGTGCGTCATCATGGGGAAAAAGTGCATGACTATATACTAGCTAGCTAGCTAATGGTGGCTGCGTCTGCTTATCAACTCCAGTCTTCATTCCCAGCTCCATAGACATGCTTTTGCCCAGCTCCATACATTTGTTTTTTATCGAGTCGTTTATTAATTTATTTTTCATTTTGGCAGGTTCCATCCTCCATACTTATCCACCTCAGATTTATAGGCCGTGATGTTTGCTTTGCATGCGCCCCTCCCTTTCTCTCTGATTTCCATAGACTGCATCCCCAAGGGACACCTTGTTCCTATCAATCAGTAATCATTGGCCATATAGCCAATTAGGTCCCCCTCTCTTCTCTACATTTCTTCTGCGTTAAAAGTGCCTGAAATAGCCAGTAGGAGGATATTGACGCTCAACCAGTGAGCAGCTACTCGAGCTTACAGAGTCTCCTTCCTTCCCTCTCGTCCTGGAAATTGACTTGCGGTTCAGTGTGTGAAAGTGCAGAGGTGGCTGCAAGAGAACAACACATTGATTACATCTAAAAGGTGCTGTTGTTTGGGTGTAGGTAATGCGTCTGAGTGCAGGGAGAAAGGGACTCGGGAGAGGGCTCACAACTGCTTGGTTACGTTGGCTAATGAAAGCTTCATTTTCTCTGCTTTTTGGACTGGGCTCACCTCATCCATCATCAGAAGCCCATCAGTGAGAGACAATGGGGAAAGTGTGGAGCCTCTGGGGCTCCCTCTATCCCCATCTCTGAAAATGAGAAAACTAATAATAGGACATGGCTGGCCATTATGGCAGAGGGGACCATAGTGTTTATTGTTGATGGTGTGTGTTTAAGAAATTGGATGTTTTAATGAGGTGGGTCAAAGATCAGGATCCAAACACCCCACTGTAACCACTGTTACTGTGACACATTATTCAGGATGTGTGAGTGACAGTTACATACTACTACGAATGACTGCTTGGTCCTCGCTGCCTGCATGTTCAGTAAGGGGCTGCTTTGACAGAGAAAGATAGAGTGAGATCTAGATGGAGGAACAACGTACAGATCCTTGAGGGAGTATGGCGCCAGCTCTACCACTAATGAACCCTAACATGGCTGACCTCTCTTGGCTCCAGAGAATAGTGGCAGCCACACACACTGCAGCCAATTAGATCGGACCTGGACCAAGGCCTCACAAGATTACAAGCGAGCAGCGACAGAGCTGCTGATGAGGGTGTGTTATGAGGAGGGGTGGTATATTGTGAGTTGAGAAAGTACATTATGAATGTGTAAATGAAAATGGACATTGGTGAAGTTTATTATTAAAACTGCACAATATTTTTAGATTAATAGTGGATCAAACGACTATTGGGGTGTGAAAGTACCCCCCCCGGCCTTCTTTGTATTATTTTTTACCCTAAATTTTTTGGTTGAGTGTCACTGCTCTCATCAAGAGAGTAGTGCATAGGCAGCTGTTTACAGTGACAAAGCTCAGAAAAACATACTGTACACAGACTATGTGGCAGACGAAATTAGCAACTTGTGAACATCGCTGCTAAAAGAGACAAATTGAGTTGGTGGAGAGCAAAATAGAGCTAAAAGGAGAGTGAATTTTCCATGGTCTTACATTAATCGGGTGGCCAGAAACACGAAATAGCTTCCACTAAAATGTAAATTAAATTATCAATTCATTCAGAACTAATAAAGAACTGAGAATAAATTTGTCATATTTCACAAAGCAAAAGTCTGATTTAATGTCTAAAAATTGTGTGGACGTGTTGAATGATAGTGTTTTGGGATGTCAAACAGTGACGTCACACATCTTATTTTAGTTTAATTAACATAGTTCACAGAAGAGCTGTTAAAGTTAAGTATCAGCTAAAATGAAAAGTCTTTCTTTAGGAATCATACAGTCATTCATATTAAGGAGTGTCATCTGTGTAATGGGGAACCCAGATCTGTTAAATTGAGCAATATGTTAACAGAGTCTGGAAAGACCGGCCGGCAATCCCCGGGACATCATCCATAGTCAGCCCACAGGAGGAAGAGAAGTCGGTGAGTTGTTTTGGCTTAAATTAATTTTGCAAATGGACACAACTTTCCAGTGTTATGGATTGCTTGATGCCTCTAACTGTAATTTCAGTATGGCTAGTTGAATTACATGAGTCTGACAAACCTGTTTAAGTTATATGCACTGTGAGATGGGTGACGCAAATATATTTTTTTGTTTTTTTTTTGCAACGGCACCATAGTGGAAAAGCAGCTGTTGAGAGTTAATGTTGCTCTGTGTCTGCTGGATATATAAATAGGCAACGGCTTGCTAACATGTTAGTCGTATCACCTTACCGTGTTGTTGCTTGTTGCACTGCTCCCATGTGGCCAAGAATAAATTGAAAAGTTAAATAATTAACACCAACACTATCAAAGTAAAAAAAAAAAAAAATGTCACTTGGAGCTTGAAAAAAAATCAAACAAATGTGTTAGTGTGAGGATGTTTAGCTTCAGGACAGCAATTAAAGCAGTCTCAACCTGGCTCCCTATACCCATAATGAATTTATGTCAGCACAAAGGCTTTAGTGTCTTATGGTTTTAACGGCTTTATCCTGCAAAGAACTGTGACACATTAAATGATCTTTTATGTCATGTAAAATGTTAAGAATGGTGTGATGTGTGTCTTCTGCTCCACATGTATTTCCTGTTTTTCTTTCTCTCCTGTGGGGTTTTTTGAATCTCTTTCTTCCCTCTCACACACAGTGGAGACATTATGCTCTCCTTCACCTCCTCCACAACGCTCCCTGGGGATCCCATCACGCCCACCTTCTCCCATGGATACCTCAACTCTTCCTCTCATCACCGTGGAGACCCAGTGAGACGTTTGCTCCCAGCAGGCATCGGTCCATAGCAGGAATCCACCAATAACACAGCATTATCACCTGCACTAATGGAGTCATTTAGCTGGTTTGCATTCCTTTGAACGTCTCTTAAGTTCCTGGACTGACAGGTTCAATGCTTCTAGTCAAGATGCACTTAATCTGGGAAAATCTATTAGGGGCTCATAATCAATCAATTAACAGTGTTTCCGACCATCTACCGGTAATTAGCATCCTACATTATAATCTCTCTACTGCTATCTGTTTCATTATCTGACGATAAATTCAGCTTTGAAACTTGTTAATCCAAGCTGTTTCGTGTTATAACTAGGGCTGTTAATCGATTACAATATTTAATTGCAAAATAATTGCACATTTTTATCTGTTAAACATGTACCTTAAACGGAGATATAAGTATTTAATACTCATATCAACGGAGAGAGGAACGTGTATATATATTTATTATTAGAACTCAATTAACAACACAAAATAATGACAAATGTTGTCCAGAAACCCTCACAGGTACTGCATTTAGCATAAAAATACACTCAAATCATAACATGGTAAACTGCAGTCCAACAGGCAACAACAGCTGTCAGTGTGTGAGACCAGTTTTTGGAGCGTCATTTACTCCTTGCTCGACAAGCTATTATGACACAGTTGGTATGATGGATTCCTAAGGTTTGATAGTTTCATATGATGCCAATAACTTCACTCCAGCTTTAGAATTGAGCCCGCTACAACTTAAAAACTGTAACTTGTGTTAATGCGATAAAGAAATTCATGGTGTTAAAACAAATTACGTGTTATTATTGCGTTAACTTTGACAGCCCTATTTAAGACACTTGAAAAAAACTGAACCTTTCCTTTAGAGTGGAACTCCATCAACTTCACACACATCTCAATTGAAAGAGACTGTTAGCTTATTCAATCTTGTGGGGAAAAAAGTACAAAATGTCTCCTTTAAAAACAGAAGTATTTTTTCTTTTATAGCTGTATAGATTTAACATGGCAGCCCAACAGGCAACAACAGCAGTCAGTGTGTCAGTGTGCTGACTTGACTATGACTTGATCCAAACTGCATGCGAGTATCATAAAGTGAGCATGTCTGTAAAGGGGAGACTCGTGGGTACCCAGAGAACCCATTTTCATTCATAAATTTTGAGGTCAGAGGTCAAGGGACCCCTTTGAAAATGGCCATGACAGATTTCCTTGCCAAAATTTAGCACAGCTTTGGAGCGTTATTTAGCCTCCTTCATGACAAGCTAGTATGACATAGTTGGTACCAATGTATTCCTCAGGTTTTTTAGTTTGATGATATCAGTATCTTCACTCTAATTTTAAAATTGAGCCCACAACAACTTCCGAAATATCGACGCATGCATTAAAAAACTTTGCGTTAACTTTGACAGCCCTAGTTATAACTGAAAAATATAGAAGAAATAAAAAGAAAGGGGAACATATCCCTTTATTTCCCATTCAGATTTCTTCTGAGGCTTGGTTGAGACATGTTACCTCCTTTGCAGAAGTTTTCTTTGTTTTCCTAGTAGGCAACACTGCCTGCAAAGCTGATTTATTCAATTATCTCAGTCTTTTGCGTGATATTCTGCTGTTTACCTTTGTGTGATTTCTCCATAGGGTTTCTCACCTCCTCCCTCTCCTCTACTCCTCTGCCTATAACTTCATGAATTTACCCACAGTAATACCACTGTGGGCCTTATATTCAACAGTAATGTGTGCGGTGTATATTAAAAAGGTGGGTTTTGTGCCAGAAACACCTTTTAGCGGTTTGGACTGCTTCCCATCTGAACCAACCAGATAGCTGCCTCCAGGAGATGAATCTCCTGCATTAGAGGACTCCATCAGGATCTTCTGTTGAATCTGCACAGTATTCCTTTGGCAACACACAAACTCAGAGTTGTACAATAAATCCTAGTATTTCTTTAGTAATCCTCAGTAATCTTCTATCACAGACTATTTCAGCTCCGCAGCCCTCTGCCTGAACGCTCGGCTGCAACATATCATAATGCCCTGCACATCCTGACAAATACAGATTCAAGCGACTTCCTCCTGGGACACATTACCAGCAAGCTCAACAGCTCCTCCTCAGAGGACCGTTACCCTTCTTAACATGACCTTTACAGTGGTGCTTTAGCTCACTTGTAGGGTAGGAGCATTCATGTGGGAGGTCTGGCTCTAATTTGGCCTTTAGCAAATAAGGATTTTGAATTATTGAATTATCAAATGGTTTGTCATACAGTAAATGTTTGTTAAAGCAGCAGTAGGTAGAAATGGAGCAGATATGATTTCAAAAAAGTTGTCTTCATAAAACAGTTACTATATCCTGACAGTAGCGCATGAGACTGAAAACAGTCGAGACAAAACCAAGCATCGCCTAACAACCGGAGCACATTTTGTTATTATACAGCTAAACAGTAAGTAGAAAATGTTTCAGAAAACATTTGATGAGAGAAAAATGTTGATTAATATTTGATCACCGCTCCATAATTTGACCGTTTGATTGGAGTTTGCGAGCAGCCTGTTGAATGAACAGCCAATAGAAACGCTCTCTCTGAAATGACCTATGATTGGCCAAAGTCTCCTGTCACAGGCTACGTTTTTTTTAAAAAACAAAACAGAGCCATGAGGATGTGCAGAAATCTAGTTTTCTCTCAACAACATGCTGAAAGGTTATCATGGATTTTTTGCCTACTGAAGCTTTAAAGCTCGACCACTTCCTGAGGAGGTTCTGGTCATGCAGTGTCTGCAGTATCGTGCTGCAGGTGTTTTATCAGTCGGTTATGGTCAATGTTCTGTCATTTGCTTTGTTGCAGCTGACACCAAGGTGAAATTATCTGTGTGAATGATCCATGTAGAGGTAAACTTTTGTGATTCTGACATGAACGTTGACCCATTCTTGACAGTGCTGAGGTTCGAGGGCACAGAGAGCTGGAGTGTTCAAAAAGGAGGACGCTATTGTAGCTTATTAGCTGTGCTGCACAATTCAATTTTGTTGAACTCCTTATGTCGGAGCAAAAGCTGCTCCACAAAAGAGCAGTGCTTTGTAGACAGTTATGAAACAGGAGTCAATGGTACAAATGCTGACTGAGTTAATCTAATGAGCCAACAAAGCCCTGGGGCCCTCCAGTTTGCATGTTCTCCCTGTGTTAGTGTGGGTTTTGTCCAGGTTCTCCGGCTTCCTCTGACAGTCCAAAGACATGCAGGTTAGGTTAATTGTTATGTTATGTTACTATTACATTTTTTTTGATTATCAATAATGAAAACCAACTTGTATTGCAGCCCTAGTTACGAACAAATGAACGTGACATCTCAGGAACACCTGGAGGGAATTTCTTCAACTTTTGTACAAACGTCCACTTAGACACTTGTAATCTGGAGGTCAAAGGTCATTGTGACTTCACAAATTTGGCCATAACTCAAGAGTTCATATGCTAATTATGACAATTTCACATCTATTAGGATAAAATTGATGAGATTTTGGACAGGCATTGAATTTAAACTGCTAGTTGACTCATTGGTGGCGGCATACAACCACAAGACAGTAAATCATGTTAATATTTATTTTACACTCATGCATACACATTTGCATATCCATAATTTATTATAACTATGTAAATCACACATTTTCAGGTACAAAAAAAACACACATAAAAAAAGACCCATATGTAGATTGTGCACTCAGAGGAATCCGTATTCATCTAAAGTCAGATATTCTCCTGTGTATCTATGAACTCTGAGGCTCATTCTCTCTCTCTGCTCCCCACTGAGCCTCTCCTCCCTGGAGGAATCACTATCATCCACAATGCATCTGTTTGTTTGATTTTGCCCCCATCTCAGTGCACTGAGAGTGTGTTTTATATGCTACAAATTACCCCATATAGCTCACAGCTATCTGACACCAACATGCTTAGATCGTGCATTACAGTACCCCCAGAGGCCCTACTGTAGCTTTGATATGAGCTGCTCAATTGTATTCAAAGCCTGAGGCTCATTCACTGGTATCTGATCTGATCCCATACTTGTTTTACATTAATCGAATAAATATTCTTATGTGATGTACTGTAACACATAAGACAGTTCACCGTTTAACTGTTGAAATGTCCCTGATTTACAGTTAAAGGTTTCTACGGTCACATACGGAGCGTGGCAGAGAGTTACTGAGCCAAAACAGCAGAAGATGAGACCAGAACTGAGTGTTTCTCTTTCTGCCTGGTTGGCGTGAGGCCGGTGGAAGCTACACATGGCCACCCTAAGTCAAGTTGACACCCAATATCACGACTGCTCCAGCTCCAGTCCTTTCTCTGATGAATCTAAAATCTTTCTCTGGATTTCCTTACCTCCTCCCTAGCTACTTTCACCTTTTAAAGCATCAATATTCCTGTGAAATTATGAGTCAGATTCCCTTCAAAATATGCCCTCGGTTGTCTTTCTGTTACTGTGTCGGGCTGGTGCACTGGAGGAGTAAAATATAGCACCTAGTGTACTGGGCTCTTTACGGTGGAGTGAACGTGAGGGGCATTTTTATGAGAGATGTGTGGCCTGGTGTAAAGCCGGACGGGACAATGCCAAGAGCCAAGAGGCATCGCAGGCACTGAAAGTAGCTCACACCAGGGGGGCTGAAGCCCCTTAAAGACATTTCTGTGCAGGACTTGAGGCTCATAGGAGCTAGAGGAAGCCAATAAAGTTCAGCTTAGCCTTGACTAAAAGCTATGCAGGATGAAAAGCTTCTGCCTAAAACTAATGCAGTCTATTAAAACAGCCCTGCAGTAAATCCTACCGTCATGAAGGTTGTTATATTCCCTTTCTGTTGAAGCTGCTCCAGAGAGGTGTCGATTCTGCTTAAAGCTAATGTTGGTAGTGTTCTTCAAAAACCTCTTTTATTATATTAGATGAAATTCTCATTACATCCCAGCAGCAATCAATAAATCAAATGCTTTGACAAAAAAAAAAAGAAAGAAAAAAGCTGCTTTCTGTGGCTGTCACAGAACTGTAACTCGTCCTTCCAATCATTTCATTCAAATAAATGGCTGGATGGTTACCTGCCTGTCAACAGTCTTCCACAAGCTGTTTGCTTGACAGCTGTGAGTAACAATAGCCATGTTTGTTGTTTATGTTCATAATGATTATTGTTGGGAGGCCTGAAGGGACGGACTGTCGGACGGACTGTGTCAAATTGGCGGCTTTCTCACTAGATTTAGGGGCTTTTGGTGCTAGTGCTGCTAGCTACGTTCATTGGAAAAGACACTTTATTTGGATATATTTTTTTTTAATTTAGCACACTTCTGCTAGTTTCTCAAGATTACCAACCCAGCTGTAGTTCAACATTTGGGAAATATGGTAATTTGCTCTCTTGCCAAAAGTTATGCAAGGTGTTTTCTCTCTTGCTTCCAGTCCAGTATGCTAAGCTATATTCAAGCCATGATGGGACATAAAGCTGTATACTTAACATACTGACAAGAGTGTGGTATTTATTTTATTGATCGTCTGATGATGATTCAAGCACTGGCACCTCACAGTACGAGGGTCATATGTTCAAACCCAGCTTGGGACTCTTCTGTGTGGAGTTTGCATGTTCTCCCTGTGTTAGCATGGCTGTTCTGCAGGTTCTCTGTCTTCCTCCCACAGTCCGAAGACATACAGGTTAATTGATGACTCTAAAATTGAACGTAGGTGTGAATGTGAGCATAAATGTTTGTCTGTCTCTATGTATCAGTCCTGTGACAGTCTGGCGACTTGTCCAGGTTGTACCCTGCCCTCACCCAAAATCAGCTGGGATTGGTTCCAGCCCCCCTGCGACCCTGAATAGAATAAGTGGTTAAAGATAATGGATGAATGGTTTAAAATTATCTTGTAAACTGGCTATGAAATGATCCGGACGTATACTTCATCTCTCAGCTCAAGTCCAACTCCAGTCTGGCTACGTCAGAACCCCAGATATATAGCCCCTTGACCCCAGAGGTTTATCCGTCATCAGACTGGTTCTGAGATTAACCAATGAGTGACCTTCCCCCTGTTTTTTTTGTGTAATATTTAGTTGTAAAAGTATCCAGTAATTCACAAGAAATATTAGAAAATATTATAAGAACACCTGAAAACATAAATAGGATTTTGTGCATAATTTTTGCTTCTAATTACCGATCCCACATATCATGTTGGGAAACAATTGTCTGCATCGTTGCGGTTACTGAAACCATTTTACATTTTGTTCTTATTACTGTACCAAGTCTTTGGGTCTCATGCTGACAACTCATTTCCCTCTGTGACACACACTGCAGGTAAAACAGCCTCGAGGGACGCCCCCTGCGGCTTTCCTGCACTGCTGGGTGTTTAAGGAGATGTCAACCCCCCTACATAAAGAAGTATGTGGTATCAAGCAAACCTCTTCCTCTCCTCCTCCATGTCTCTCAACCAATTAACACAGCGAGCAACTCGAATTATATAAGCTGCAATCAAACCCTGAGAATCTTTGCATGCATCATTTACAGTACACATGCAGAGGATGGCACACAGCATGTAACATGGTAGGTGCTGATGTGCGATTTGGGATGTGAGAACGTGCCACTCTACCTCACATGGTGGAGTCACTCAGAGTGGGAGGGAGATCCACAGCTCCCCCTGTCAGCAACTGGGGGGAACAGTACAAGACACTTCATGTGTTTTACTGCACACCATTAGCCTTGATCGAGTCTGGACGTTAACTAGACGTGCACACAAGCAAAACACAGAGGCAATACACACACACACACACACACACACACAAACAATTAACTCTCTCAAGCCCTGTGCTTCACCTCAAACCCCTCCAGCTCTCTCCAGCTCCTCTGAGGTCACTGAAAACGGCGCTTGTTCGCCCGTAAACCGAGCCATAAAATAGACGGTCCTGAAGTAGTGCAGAGGAAAGGTTCTGCAAAGTCACAGTGACATTGCTGACTCGGGACAAGAGCGCTGATGGAGATTGTACACATGAATATTCCACTGAGACATATCATTAATCAGGAGCTTACAGGTCTGTCAGAACCCAGACAGACGCTGGTTAAGGTCAGCGTGTGAAGACTGATATTAGAATTTTTACTTTCCTCATCCTCAGTCTCATGTCCTCTTATTTCATCAGGTGTAATTTGAAAAACTAGTGATGTATCTGTGTGTGTTTGAGCATTAGAATGACTTTTTAAAGCAGCAGTGTTTTCAGCGTCATCTTGTAGTGTACCGTTCAGCTGTAAAATAAGAAGGTCTGTGACCTGGCAGCCATGTTGAGATCATCTGAGAAAATACCAAGCCTGAAAGTCCTTTTCTCTAAGAAACACTTGAATTACAATATGCTGAAAGGTTATTATGTATTTTTTGCCCAGTGATGCCAAAAATATTCTGCCTACCACAGGTTTAAGGACTTATTGTACAGTTAGATAACATGCTGTGCCCATGAGCTACAAAGACAGAGCTACAGCCGCGATCCTGACATCCTTGTTAGCTCAGAGCTTTTGTAATTTCGCATGAACGGCGGTAAAAGGAAGGACAAAGTTAACACAAGCGTGAGCCCCTCGAGCTCTTCCTCTCCTAATCTTCGTCTCTTTTTATTCACAGGATAAACTGGCAGCAGAATTAAATTACTTTTCAGCGAGCAAGAGGAGGCAAGAAAAGAGGAGAAAGACGCTTCCTCCGCCCCAGGGTGTCGCCTCTGTCTCCTTTCCCCCCCAAAGTTGAGCAGCTTTAGATTTAGAGAGAAACTGGAGGTGATAATATAACAATTTATCTGCCAAATATGAGTGGGATTCCATAATCCTCTTCTGCTCTCACCGGGAAGAATGGGATGGCTTTCCTCTGGGATTGGTAATGGTCATATTAAGGCTGGGTGTCTTTGGAGCCAAGTGATATTTGAGCGGATGGAAAATTAAAGGTGAGGGGAATTAGCTGAAGATGAGTGTATGATCTTTGCATCCTTTTCTGAAGGACCTTTTTGAAATACATCTAATAAAAGTTTGCAATTACATAACATTCACACTGCGAGGAGAGACAAACAACCCAGAGAGAGGTGGGCTTGTTTACATAGAACTTTTCTGCCGGTAATGAGAAATGCAGGAGATGAGCACCTGAACAGCCTGCTGCGGGCCTGTTGGTGCACAAACAGGAGCTTCAGTCTTTTTAGGGTTTATCAGCATTTCTCTAACACATGGAGGAATGAAGCAAAGCAGGTTGTAGCGCCAGCGCAGCTCTTCCCTGCTGGCAGCATGGTTTATAGTGCTGCTGATTTGTAATTTCCTTGTGCATGCAGGTCTCCCGCGGGAGCAGGTCTTTGCTGCTTTCCCTCGCTCTCTGCATTAACTCTCATAAATGATTGAGGAGGCACGTGTCGACCTCGGTCTGGGCCTCTTCTTGAAACACACAGACGCTATTAAATATAAAAAAGGGCATATATTCAGTGGGTAGAGATGATGTTAATCTCAAATGAGTGGATTCTCAGAGAAAGAGAGCCTGCATCTTTACAATGTTTTAGCATCATATACAGTAAATAATAGCCATGTGATCATTTAGTTGAATTGAAAAAACATACCCTAAACTGCTGCAATGGCTGTATTTGAAAGTAGGGATGCGCCGATACCAATACCGGACCGGATATTGGGCCAGTACTGATCCATATGGCTGGATTTGGTATCAGTGAAATTGGGGGCCAATCTATTCAGTTTGTTTTTATGTTTATATACCATATACATTATATGCTGGAATTTTAATTCTTGTTTATGGTTTGTCCAATTAGTTGCTGCATTAAAACGTTTAAACTTGAATTGTAATTCCTGTTCATTTTGAAGTTTGTTTTTTTTTTTACCAAGTCACTGGAGTACAATGTATTATTTTAATATTTTAATAATAAAGAATAATTAAATACATTTATTTTTGGGGCTGTCAATTGATTTAAAATAATTCGGTGCAATTAATCGCATGATTGTCTGTAGTTAATTGTTATTCATAAATGATTTGTCAAGTCTTTAATAAATTTAATGGTAATTTAATAAATTACCAACATAGAGTGGGCAAATAAGCTGCTTTATGCAAATGTATGTGTAAATGTATTAATGTAAATCAATTAACAACACAAAACAATGACAAATATTATCCAGAAATCCTCACAGGTACTGCATTTAGCATAAAAAGTATGCTAAAATCATAACATGGCACTATTTCTTTTCTTCAAAGGCAGGCTTGTCAGGTATCCTCGGCCACGGCGCTCTCTTATGTAACCGTGTGCCTGCCTCTCAGCTTGACAAACCAATGTGCCTCATCAGCTGTCGTCACTGCATTATTCATGGGAACAGTGGAAATGAGTGACTGGAATGTGCTCCATCTATCTCAAATGAATGTCTTAGCCACGTGTGTGTGTGTGTGTGTGTGTGTATTAATTTACCGCAGCTGATTAAAAAAAATGAGATCACAGAAGTTAAAATGATCCACTGTTATCATGTAAAAAATGACTGATGTGCACACCAAGAAGCGAAACTTGTAATTTTGATTTGCACGAAGATGTAATATCTTAAGAAGCTTGTCAAGAATATGATCCTATGAATGAAATAAGATGAATCATATTTTCAGCTTCACCTGACTTTGTTAAAGTTGAAAGTCCTGAAGGCAAAACCTTTCCCTCTCTCCCATGTGTTTCTGTGTTCTGTTTCCTGGTTGTGAGTTCAACCACTAGTGGGCGCATTTCTTCCTAAAAATGTGCTCTTTCAATCCTCTCTGAGGAGTTAATCCCATGGTTTAATCATTATGATTGCCTCTGAAATTCAAAGACACGTTTCAATTGGCTGAAATGTTTTATTTGATGAAATTCTTCATGCCTTTTTCATGATTTCACATATCAAAATAACACAGATGTACACAGTGGGTCAAAAAGTGAAAGGGGATTATGGTACATGCTAATTTTAGTAGCAAAAAATGTGTCAATAGTAACAAAATTATCCAAAGGAAAGTAGATGTACAGTAGGAGCATTCACTGTCAGATTAAGGATGTGGGGGAATGATGGGCTACAGCTTTCTGCAACCAGTTATCTGCTGAGAAATACCTCAGTTTTTTTAGTTTTGACATTTTGATTTAATATTAGTTAGTTTTCAGTGTGTTTGCAAGTTTCAGTTTAGTTCCAGTTTTAGTATGCTTTTGTTAGGGCCAGGTATAATGTCTCACAAGTATGTAGCTACAGTACATGTACGTACAAAATACATGGTTGGAGAACTGAGTAGGAATGGTCTTTGCGCTAATTTAGTCAAGCAATTGCAGCGTAGCGCCAACTGAATGTCAAGTCCATTCAGTTTTCTGTGGTTCAGTGTCCCAGCAGTTGACAGAAATTCATGCAGTCTCCTTTTTGTGGTAGATATATTACAGATAAAAACACTAAAATTGAAATGAAATTAGTCTACGTTTATTTTATTTTTATTCTGGTTGTTTTTTGCCCAGGCAATATCGTTAGTTGTAGTTTTTTTTTTTAAAGGACATCTTGTTTATGTAAGTTTACTACAAATATTTTCACCTCTTATTTTCATTTTAGTTTCAGTTTTAGTTTACTATAATAACCCTGGTTTGTTGGCAGGCAGTCACAGGAATACACTGACGACAATGAGCGGCAGAAATCTATAGTTAAGGAAATGCAAAATAAGTAGAAGGTTAAGACCAAAACCAAAATGTTAGTCCAAGAAAAGTGCAGTCCTAAATGTGCAATCTCTGGACTTAACCAGTCCTTCTCTGTAAACAGAGAGATTCATCTCCAGTATACCTGCAGTGTCTTCTTCTCCTCCCAGAAAGACTTGACTGCTGTGATGCCACAGCATGTGCAGTAGAGTACCAGCTTTCACACAGCTGCCAGTATTGATGTTGAGTTTTGATCCATTCTGTGTCTTGGGGGGAGGTGACATTTACCCTCTGTGGTATTTTCAACTGTAAGATTCACTGTGAAGTAGATGACGTCCCACCTAGACTGAGTGTGACTGCAGATGTGCAGAAGATGAGTGGAGAAACTGTCCAACAAAAGTATCCTTAGTCTTCTGTCTGCTGCTCAGTTAAAGCTAAGGTTACGGTTACACATCTGTAAAGAGAAAAAGGTGATAGAGACAGTTAATGCTGAGGCATCATGTAACCAACCTGTTGCTGAGAAAGTGATATGTTTGTTTTGATCCCCCACTCTCCCCATGCTCCCTGTATGTGACCTTTCCCCCAGCCCCACCCAAAGCCACGTACATTTTCTTTGGGGACAAAGACCATGTCCCCCTCCCATGCCGAATCCTGCTGGCTCTGTGGCAGTGGTCTGGTCCCAGGGCTGCGCCACACTGAGCCCCCTTTGGAGGCCCACGTCCTGAAGGCCGCTGCATCAAAGAGACCCCGGGTCGCGGGTTCGAGTAGAACCTGGTTTAACCCTCCCGTGCCCTTTCCACCACAATGTCCTGGTACGTTCCCACTCTTTAACCCTTACTTTCCCCATGATATGCGTATATCAATGACCCCCCTCCCCCCAACAACCTCATGTGCCCCTCCTACTGCTGCCTGCAGCAGGTCACACTCAGCTGCCTGACTCTCCTTATAGAGTTCGTTTTGAAAATATGACCTTGATAAAGGGCATTTCCTCTGATTGATGAAGTCCATTAGAGTCAGTATATTATAAACTTTGTCAGATTGGTTTTTAGAGTTAGCAGTGAATCTGAAGTTGTTAATATTACTGTCAAAATATGTTGTTTGGATAACGATGATGTCAAATCAACCCGCTTTGCTGTGAGCGAGCACACAGTGAGATAATCCATCTGATTTGAATGTTCTCTTCTATTATTATTCTGAAAACTAGACACTGTTTTTGTTCTAGACATGTTAATCCTTCAATGAGAAATATGCTGACTGCTGATTATTGTTTCCTAAATGTCCCCTTTTTAAGACTTTTTTTCCATATCAAGCAAAATGTACGATGTAGAGCCACCCGCTAAAATGAGATTGCGACCCATAATGAGGTTATTTTGTCATGCATCACTCACTCTAGATGGCATTTTAGATCGGAGGAAATGGACGGCCCAAAAGTTTTTCTGGGGGAGCTTATGGTCCCACCAACTATATTACACCATCCATAAAGATGTCAAGGCATCACAAATCCCTTTATCTTGCCGCCATTTCCACCGAGATGGCGATTATCCATGCCGCGCGAGACACATTATGCGACAGAGTAACAGACTCACCATTCAAAGTTAATGGGATTATATTTCAGTCTGTGACGCTCTGACACTTCTATAAACAGGGTTTTTTGCTGAGGGGGGTAAAACTTTTTCGCAATCTAGATTTCTCAAGACATTCAGGAAGTGTGGTTAATCTATTTAGACGTCAATTGCTCATTCTGGCCCCCATGGTTATTCAAATAGTTGTGCTGAAGTTTAGCGGAGAAGACAGGTGTCTTTGCACCATAAATAAACAGAAACACAATAGTTTTCACTCAAAGTGAGGCACGAAAAGTGAAATGACATCCCTTCTGGCCAGTTTAACATAACAACATTTAATGTATTACCATGAGTTGAGTTTTCAGAGGCTGAAAGAGGCAAAGGGACTTGGTTAACTAGAATGGGAGGAGGAGACGTGAAGGGCAAAGGGCAAAATCTTACATGAGTTTCCTCTTTCTCTGATGCCCAATAAAATTGTGAAAGGGCTGAGATTGAATGGCAGGGATGGGGTCACTGAGAGGCACAATGGTGACCGAGGAGAGAGGAAATCTAATCAGCTTGGAGATGCTAATTTTATGGAGCACCAATTAAGGAGAGTTTTTTATGACACTTTTTTGAGGAAACAAAACAGCCGAGCGGTCCCCTCCCGGTTGGGGGGCCCCTGGTTGGAGTGGCCCTCCTTCTCTTTGCATCAGCCTCGGCAGCATTGAACCCAGGCTCTAATGGGATGGCACCTCCTTTATGCCTGCCCTCGCCCACATTGGGGAAATGAGGCAGTGTCTGTTTGTTGTTCTGGAAGGCTACGCGTCCCGTTTATCACTGTCAGAGCACAGAAAGAGGAGGATTGAAGGGGAGTGGGGGGGCTCTGCTGTCCAATCTGTCCCGCTTTGGGCTTTACGACCACGGGCCCCACGTGGCGAGTACCCCACCCTTGGACCCATACATCTCCATCTCTGCCTTTCGGGCAACCGACAGCCTTTGTATCGGCTCACTCCGGCTGCCAAGATATGCGTCTGCGCCACTAACAGGGGCCCGGGTAGAACTGCTAACTAGACAATGACGGGGAGATCCAGGACAGCCAATGTTTAACCAGCGAGCAGCCCACTCACGCCCCTGCCTGGCCCCCATAGCCCCCTGTGCTTTTGTGGGCTCAGGGTTAATCTTTTAAAGGCCGGAGCTGGGGCACATCCCCTCCTGCCCACTGTTCCCCAAATATACTGCCACACAGTCACTAGAGCTGTACTTTTACGGGATCTTTTGTTTAAACTCTGCGTACCCTGCCTTTAAGTCTACAGCACTTCATTACTCTGGGATCCTTAAATCTTTTTAGGAATGAGCACATCATGAATAATAGATTGAAAATGAAGCAGAGTGAAAACTTAAAAGGATGCTTTGTACTCGTCAGCACTCTGCAAACATAAATAAAGTCACTCATTAATGCTGGCTGAAAACTGAAGATGCGCTACATGATAAATTATGAAACGTAACATGGTTTAGGTTGTCAGAAAGAATCCCAACAGCTGCAGCAGGTGGATAGTTATCTGATACCCTAAAGTCCCCTTTTTCTCCTCTTCTTTTCCTTTATCTTCATGCACACAGGAGAAATATGCCGCTCACTGCTCTCTGTCATCGCTCCATCACTGTATATCGAGTATTTACTGGCCCTCCTAAACATGTATTGATATTTAATGCTGCACTCAGCAGGGCAGGGTCTGCTGGGCCGAACTTAGAGGCCTGTGCCTTTCTGAGACAGGAAAAGTGAGACAAAGAATGATATCAATGACAAAGGTGCTATAAAGATACACTCAGCCCTCACGCCACTGAGAGGCCACACAGCCATATGACAGCGGCCTGGTGCTGCATCTGTGAAGTAGGGTTGTTGAAATCTCAGAGTACTTTCCCTTTCACATTAGAGTGGCTTGATCTGTTTTTATGTATATCTGCTGATCAGTGCCGGGTTTTGACTGTTAGTGTGTTAGTACTGAGAGTGTCCCATTCAGATGGTGTGATGCAGGCTGCTGTACTAAAGGAGTCTATATACTAGTCATTATGTAAAAATACGCACGCATGCATGCACGTTTCTTGGATTAGAATGGGAAAAAAATATGAAATAAAAAAAAAATCTCATTTTAAATAAGAAACTGAAGAATTAAAAATGTTAAAAAAAAATTTAAATTTAAACATGTAAAACTGAAATATTCAAAAATATGAAAAAAATGAAATATTCATTGAACTATGAAGCATTTTGCAAAAAAAAACAAACAAACAAAGACAAAACAGTTATATCATGATAATTTAAATGAATTGTTTTTCATGGACCCCCTGGCAGAGTGCCACAGACCCCTGGAGGACCCTGGACCTCACTTTGACAATCACTGTTCTAGTGCACTTTTTTGCCTCATAAAAACCCATTTAAATAATCCCTGTGTGCGATACAAACTCACCTCACGTCAAGCTCCAGTCCTTAGCTCTGATTGGCTGATTGGCCATGCCATCAATAATGCAGATGAAAAATGCCGAAAAAGTCACATCTGTAATTGCATAACATTTCATATTAATGTGCACTCTAGATTTCACCACAGTTCACTTAGCAACCACATAAAGATTAAAACAATGAAAGGGGAATGATGTCAATTATACTACAAGTACATAGCTGTTCTGAGTCACAGTGTGCATGACAGTGCAAACACATCAATAACATCCAAACAACTGTGTAATTACTATATGTGCAACAGCAAATATAAAGTTAATAGAACAAGCAGCACTAATGATGCAAAGCTCCAAGACTGTAAAATATATTGAATGAAAGAAGTAAAAGTGTTAATCGGATTATGTACAAAAGGCACAAAGAACCTGTAGCCTCTCTCTCTCTCTCTCTCTCTCTCTCTCTCTCTCTCTCTCTCTCTCTCTCTCTCTCTCTCTCCACACACACACACAACAAGGAAACTGTACGAACACCATTTACACACACTTATTTGCGCACTATATGCACATTATTTTTATTATATTGTATTTTATTGTTTTGTTGCTACTTTTAATGTCTTGTTAACTTTTATTGATATTATGCTGCAATGTCAAGAAACCAAAATAGAAGAATTTTACTCTCTTATACATGTATAATTGAGATTTAACATGGCAAACTGCTGCTCATAATCTCATTTTAGCAATCATGTACTATATTATAAATAGCTGTCAATCAAATAAAATATATAATTGCGATTAATCGCACTAATTTATCTGTTGAAAATGTACCTTAAAGGTAGACTTATCAAGTATTTTATACCCTATTCTCTTTAATACTCTTATTAACATGGGAGGGGGCAAATATGCTTTCTTATATGTATATGTTTGTATGTATTTACTACAGGAAATTGATTAACAGCACAAAACAATGACAAATATTGTCCAGAAACCCTCACAGGTACTGCATTTAGCATAAAAAATATGCTCAAATCATTAACATGCCCAACAGGCAACAACGGCTGTCAGTGTGTCAGTGTGCTGACTTGACTATGACTTGCCCCAAACTGTATGTGATTATCATAAAGTGGGCGTGTCTGTAAAGGGGAGACTGGTGGGTACCCATAGAACCCATTTACATTCACATATCTGGAAGTCAGAGGTCAAGGGACCCCTTTGAAAATGGCCATGATGTTTTTTCCTCACCAAAATTTAATGCTAAACTTTGGAGCATTAGTTACTCCTTGCTCGACAAGCTGGTGCGACATGGTCGGTAAGACTGGATTCCTCAGGTTTGACAGGTTCATATGATGGAGCAGAACTGAGCCTGCTGCAACCTAAAAACTGCAAGTTGCATTAAAGCTATGAAGAAATTGGTGGCGTTAAAACAAATTACATGTCATTAGTGCGTTAACTTTGACAGCCCTATTTAAGACACTTAAATACAGTGGAACTCCACCAACTTCACACACATCTCAGCTGAAAGAGACTCTCAGCTTCAGTCTTGTGGGGAAAAAACAATCCAAGGCACACTGTGGAGTTTGAACTCAATTTAAATGCCTTTATTTTACATGGTAACAATTATTTAAAATGACCAGCATGTTGCGACCAACATCTCAGACTCTATTTAAAATCATCGTTGAACAGAGCTTGTCATGTCTTATATCTTAAAAAAAGACTGCGATGATTTGAAACATCTTTATTCAATGACATCAATGTGACAATGATGGAGACGGGTCAAGGACACTGTCCCCCTTCTTCCCTCCTCTCGTTAAACAACGTCTATAAACTACAACTTCTATAAACCACAGGGTTTATGAAGCAGAGGAGAACAACACTCTGAGTTTGTGCTTCATATTACGTGTTTGAGTGTCATCTGTGTGTTTTTTTTTCCCATCATCCGTCACTCCTATGGGACAGATCTGCTGCTGCAGGCGCCGTCCATGTTCCAGCCGCTGGATGACGATGAGCCACAGGAGCAGATCTCCTCATCAGTATTCAGATCCAGCCGTATGTGAATTAAGGTTTAATGTGCGTCCATAATCGCCCACCTGAGCCCCTGTCTCGGGGAGTGAATGTGTGTGTTTGTGGGTGCCATGAAAGAAAGAAAAGACGGGGGTAAAGAGAGCAAAAGAGCAAGACGGGAACAGAAAGAGGAAAGCGACTGACTGAAGGGATGTGGTAGAATTTTTAAGTGGATGTTCAGTAGCCCAATAAGACACACAGAGATCCGATAAAGTCTGAATATTACAGCCGTAAATGCTACTCCCAGTTTATGTGGCGTGTGCCTATTGAGCTAAATTGCAGTTATACATTTCACTGCATCAAGCTAAAAGCTAAAGAAGTCAATTGTGTGTCACTAACAAGTCTGATGCCTTCAAAAGACCATTACTTAAAAAACAGACACGCTTCACTCAATGGGCCTGCAGCGGCTGTATAGAGACCAAACACATGTGGGCACACACACTCTTAGTGGCCATTGATCAGCTCATCAATCACAGGCCAATGAGGATCGCCAGTGGCCACCAACACTCATGTTATTGTGCGCGGTGACCCCGGGGTCAGCGGTAAGTAGCTGAGGACTGAGCCCCGCACAAAAGGACAGCATCATGTACTATCCACATACAGTGGCGTTGCCGCCGGCACCCTTATGAATAGACACATGGCAGGCCTATCCACAGATGGGACGGAGACGAGGGAGGGTGGGATGGGGGGTGCTGTGTGTGTGTGTGTGTGTGTGTGTGTTGCCGTGGCGAAGGAGCACATGTGGAGGTAACAGACTGAAACAATGGTGCTGATGAAAGACAGGAGTCGTGCCTGGGTTTGGTGGAGAGAGATTACTGGCTCCTCTGTTCTAACAGGCTGGATAACACAGACATGAGGGGGATGGAGGAGACGGGACGGGGGGTACAGAACGGCAGAAGTCCGCCGACACAAAGCCACCCCCACGCACCAGTGAGCAGCCAACTGTTCAAAAGTGTGACCAGCACAATGCTGAACAGATACACTTTGTGTGGGTGTGTGTTGTGTTTAAGTGTGTGCATCTGTATAGGCTTGTGTGTGTGTGAGAGTTTTGTTTTGATTGATTAGAATTTACCAAGTCACTGTTTTAATCCTTTTTCTAATATACCACAACTATACAGACTCATGTACTCCTCCTTGTGTATGTTTAATTACACTTTCTTGTAATCATCTGAATCCATGTCACTGTTAATTTATTAAACAAGCTAGACTGCATCAGTTTAAAGGGACAGTTCACCCAAATGACCCACCACAGAAAAAGAAAAACATATTTTTATCTACCTCTAGTGGTATCTATCTATACAAATTTAATTTGCCCAACTTTTGAGATATTTGTCTGGAGGTGAATAGATTTTTATCTGGGATGCTCTCTGTTCTAAAAAACTAAATTGAAAAGGTTCAGTAGGCGCACAACTTTCCAGGAATGATGCCTCCCCAATACTCCGCTTATCTCACAGAGCTGTCTTTAAAGTACTAAATCTGATTTCCCTCTCAGGTTAATATTGTTAGCTCTGTCAGCAGTGGTGCTGTTGTTTGCACTGTAAGCACGGCAGGTAGCACAGCCGTTTGGAGGCAATGTAAATGCTCTGAATTCTGCATAGTCTTTAAAGGTGCAGTATGTAGGGTCTGGGTGCATCTAGCGGTGTTGGCAGCTGATGCCAAAACATCTTGAGCCAGTGTTTGGTTTGTCCATCCTGGGCTACTGCAGAAACATGGCGGCCGGCTATGTGACGAGGACCCACTCCCTATGTACATATAGTGTAAGGTAAGGAAAACACAACAGTTCTTATTTTCAGGCGATTTCACACTGAAGAAAACATATCATAAATAATACGCCCTCTGAAAACTGTTAAGTAAGTGTGTGTATTATACACAGGACACTGTTTCTGGAAAGACATGTTGCTTGCTTAAAGTCAGATTTCAATACTGAGTACCACAAATGAAGCTCCTTTTAATTTCATTGTATTGGGGAGGACGGAGACATGCATGAAGGGAAATATTTTTGCTGTTTTCAACCCTTCAAAGCAGCAAGTGTGTGGATACTGAATGTAAAGGCTCTCAAGTCATCATAAATAGACCTTTTCTGTTCTTCAAGTAATGTTGCGCAAATAGTGTACACTAAATTTATTGTCCACTATTTTATTTATTTCATTGTTTGTTTTATTTAAATTAATTTAAATTAATTTTGTTTAATTTAATTTAATTAGTTTAATTGTTTTGTCTGTATTCTACATGTAAATGTAACCCTTTTAGTGCCAAATAAAAGAAAAAAAAGTAGTGTCCACAGGATGTACAATACTACAATCCCACAATGCAATGTGCTGCATTTTGTAGATGCACCATTGAGTAATTAATGTCCATTATGGGAGTAGTAAATTAATGCTCAGTGGAGTAATTTTGGACATAGCACCTGGTCAGCTGTACAACTTGCTTTTAAAGTCAGCCTGTACACCTTCACTAAACAAGTGATGAATGTTATGTTACAGTAGAAAAAGAATAGAAGAAAAGAGTCATAAAGTCAGCAATCTGATTAATGTAATGTCCCTTTCACAGTATTACCGTAAATAATGTAAGCTAATGTAAGTGGCTAAGCTTAGCCACAATAAGCTATAACAGTAAAGAGTGTAATGAACTGAGTAGGGTGCGTTTTATTGGCTCATTTCTGAAAAGAAGAGCATGTTATTCCTTCTTTCAGCAGTTACATAGTCTCGTTTCTAAGATGTGAATCTTTCTCATTTGACGGTGACAGTCTTCAGGAGGCTGCCATCCTTTGGGTCCTGGCAACCTGAAGGCCAACATCTGGACCTGGGCCCTACTCCTCCTGATGAAGGTCTGCTCGGCAACCGGTTCTGCTCTGTCCCCTTTCACTCTCTCCCCCTCTGGCCTGTCTTTCCTCCCTCGGCATCCCCCCGGGGTAATTGTGGGGTAATTTATGAAGTTCTAGCAGCATGGAGCAGGCCAGTGTATGGGACAGCCTGCTGACCGAGCCCCATTCAGCTCCAGAGGAGAAGGCCTGGACTCCTTTTATCCTACCCATAATCAGCATCTCTCCCTGGGCCTGTATCCCCCTCCTGACTCCCCTCGCCCCGCAGCCCTCCACAGCATGCGACCCTCCGCGGCCGCTTAAAGATGAAGGGGAAAGTTATTGGACTCTTTAGTGACTCATAAACATCCTAGGGGATTTTCATAGCGCCTTTTGTGCCTCTTTGTTGTGGCCGAGATAATGCAATTGTTTCAGGCAGTGTAAATGAATAAATCACCGAGCGGTTTGTCCCGGCGGTGAGAGATAACAAAGGGCAGCACTCCCTGTTCTCAGAAACACTTGTCGGCCCGTTCAGACACTTTGTGAAACAATTTTATATCTCCCTCCCCAGACACTGGCACTCAGAGGGAAACGTTTAGATCCACAGATGAAGCAAACCAATCCCACATATCTACTCCCGCTGATTACTTCTCCTGTTATGATCGTGATCTCAGGGCCTCAATATCCAAACGACATTGGGGAAAATGGTGATAAACAAAGGCTGCTATACGTCCTCTATGGGGTCTGCTCCCGACCACATGTTCGGATTAAAGCTCCATGTGTGTGTACAGAATATCTGATCCTGTTTAAACAATGACCAGCAGAGAGAGAAGGAAGCCTTACGGTACACAGCACAGGTTTGCTCTTCAGCTTAGCGTTTTATTGAGCCATGATAGGCCCTAATCTGGCCTGATCCTCTGTCACTACAAGCATATGCCTCTGATAATGCCCTCATTTTCTGGTCACCTGAGCACTTTCATTGGAGTGCACCCAGTGAGGCAGCAGAAAGGGGGTCTCTAAGGCCTTAAAAAAAGCTCTTGAATCGGATGAAGGGGTCCTGAAGGGTAGCACCCAGAGAAGAAAGTCAAACACTCCGATGCAGGGTTAAAAATTGAAGGATTATGTGGAAACATGGAGGGTGGCTACGCTTTCATTTGTAAAATACAAAGCTCAGTGTCTCTCTGTGTGGCCCGTTGCCTCTGTAAACACATGAATGAGAATAAGAATGAGCTGGAGAATGGGATTTATCTGGCTCATGCATATAGTAATGGAGTAAGAGGAGGACTGATTACACTGCCTTTATTCAGCCAACAATGATCCATATATGTGTTCTAGTACTTTTACTAATACACAACTGCTCATCGCTGTTTTAGTTTATGTGAGTGACAATCTCACTAATCTAACTTCCTGCACAGCTAATGAGCAGTTGGCACATTATCCCTGAATTTATAGATAATTTATTGAGCCCATTAAATAAATATTATTGATCGTTTTCTTCTCGTAGGAGTGCTGCAAACACGATGAAAGCTGTGGCACAGAACCAGCCGTTAAAAGCTCCGGAAGACTGGAAAAGAATGAAATCTGGAGCACTGTGTACCCGACGTAGTTAATTAGGACCTGACCCAATTAGAGGAGTAGAGTCCAGCAGCCATGTTGGCTCGGAGCCTAACGATGGGAAAATCCATATGCTCCATATAAATGGCCCATGTTGGCTCTCAAGGTTCCCCAATTATAATATCACTGGATGTTGGCTGAGCTGAAGCACCCCGCGGGGCCCCCTGATGGAGTTATAGTGGGGGGTCCAGAGGGCCCTCTTCATTCCCACTCCCTAACTTTCTGTGGGTCTGTGTGTTTGAGAGCGATTTTTTACTCCGAGAACACACACACACACACACACACACACACACTCACAGTGAGGTCCATCACAATTAAAGCACAATTTTGGAAATCAAATGGAGTTTGGACACAACGTAAAAACAGCCAGCGGTGGAAGAAAATAACTTTATTCAAGTATGAAATTAATATACTTCTTTAAATTTAAATAAGAGCGTATGCTTTCAGTTTACTTTTTATGTACTTATTAGAGATACACTTAACAAAATTATACTTATGTATACTTGTCTTACATCAACAAGTACACAGAAAAGTCTAAGTGTACTTGGAAAGTATACAGGAAAGTTCAAATATACTTATCTTATACTGAAAAGTTTACAGAAAAATATATATGGCTGAGTACTACAAGTTCACGTAAAGAAAACTTACAACTATATTTGCAGTAAAAACATTAAACTAGTAGTTTACAAAGAGTTTAAAGTGTACTTTCATAAACTATACAGAGGGCTACAAATAAATAACTAGTAAACTAACAGTATACTTATAAGTTCACTTGTAGTGTAGTTCATATTACAGTTGCAGTACAACATATGTGGTTGTAAACTAGTTGTGTACTCAAAGTTCACTACTCTCACATTTAAACTGTACTTAAAAGTGTACTTTTATCAAATAAAAAGTGGGCCAATTTAGTCCACAAAGTATTCAAGTAGTACACTTGAATTATTCTACTAGTACATTGGTATTAGTATAATTATTACAGAAAGTATACTTGGAATTATACATGAACTATACTTAAGTTTACTTTATAAAATAAACTTGTAGTACACTTTTTTGTAAGGGCCCAACTTTTACTTAAGTAGGAGTAGTAATGCCACAGTGTAAAATACTCTGTTACAAGTAAAAGCCCCGAATTCACAAACTTACTAAGTACTCTAGTAAAACTACAGAGTCAAAATGTACTTATAGTATCAAGAATAAAAGTATTTATTATGCAGAATGGCCCACGTCAGAATTTTACTCAACTGCTGAGCAGCTTCATCCATCCATCCGTGTTCAACCGCTTATCCCGTTAGGGGTCGTCGGGGGGCTGGAGCCGATCCCAGCTGGCATAGGGTGAAGGCGGGGTTCACCCTGGACAGGTCGCCAGTCCATCACAGGGCACATAGAGACAGACAACATATAGACAGACAACCATTCACACTCACATTCACACCTACGGGCAAATTAGAGTCATCAGTTAACCTAAACAGCATGTCTTTGGGAGGAAGCTGGAGAACCTGGAGAAAACCCACGCTTACACGGAGAGAACATGCAAACTCCACACAGAAGAGTCCCAAGCTGGATTCGAACCTGCGTCCCTCTTGCTGTAAGGCGACAGCGCTAACCAATCTAAATATAAATCTGTAAAGTAACTAAAGCTGTCAGATAAATGTAGTGCAGTAAAAAGTACAATATTTCCCTCTGAGATGTAGTGAAGTATGAAGTATCAGAAAATGGCAATACTCAAGTAATGTACAAGCACTTCAAAACTGAACAATGAATACAACACATAAGATGTAAATAATTATTGATCATCCAGTGTCTTCCCTTCGATATATGGGAATTGCTCATCAAAGACGGGGAGATTTGAAGATATTGCTCCGTATGAAGGAGGCATTCTGGGTTTGGGTGTTTTGAAGTCTGTGTATTACAGACAGTAGATGATGGTCCGCATGCCCCCAGTTTGGAGAGGCAGACAGGAGTTACTGCCCCGAACCAAAGTGATGTACTGCTGTAGACGGGGACAGCGGCAGAACATATCTTGGCCACTTAAAAGAAGATCCCATCTAAAAAAGTCAATATCAGTTCACGTGTACGCTGTATTTAGAATATTTTTACCACTTTACCTTGCTGTGAGACAGCCCTTTATGATGGGGAACTGAAGCTGTTGTATCCGTCTGTTCTCTCACTAAAGCCACCAGACTCCCTTTACAAAACCTGTAATTTTACCTCACAGAACACGGGGTTGCTCTGTCTACCGCCGCCTCAATCAGTGAGTTTGTTTGTGCTATTGTGTGACTGAACTAACGAAAGTCACACAACAACACAAACAAACTCACTGATCGAGGCAGCGGTAGACATGCAACTCCCATGTTCTGCAGGGTAAAATGACTCTTTTACTTTTTTCAGTGGAGTCAGCTTCATTTCCATGTCAGAGACATAGACTGTATAGCCAGAAAGCAAGGTAAACTGAACAAAATTTAATAAATATAGTGCATACTTAAACTGTTATTATTTTTTTTTTTTAAGTGGCCTTTCTTTTAGGTGGCCAAAATTCATTTTGGTGTCTCCACAGCAGTGCATTGCTTTGCTTCCGTGTGGTAACTCCTGACTGATTCTTCAAATTGGGAACATGCTGACCGTCATTTACTTTAGGTAATACACTGACTATGATAAGTACCTCATACAAACCCACTTGAAAACACACTCAGATAACACAATTTCATTGAGATCAAATGGAAATTTAGTTCATGGTTGGAAATGTTGAGGTCAAACACAGATTGACCTTGTTGGTTTGGGTTGTTCGTAAACGATAAGTGATAGAAAGGATCTGAGTGTGCTGTGTATTGAAAAATGAGGCTGAATGTTGTCTTATATTGACAGGTGTGTATTTTTGCTCATTCATATTTCTCTTGCATTTTTCCAATCAGCTAAGAGTAATGATATTTTCTTAACTATATTTTTGTACACATGGCATCTATGGTGATTTATAAGTTCACATGACTGACCAATGAATGCTGAAACACATACTGTAGGTCTACATATGAATTGCAATCAATGGTAACCTCAAATCTACTCCACAGTCTCTGGAACAATCGATGAAGCTGCACCAGGACGCCCACGGCTGGAGAACAACGTCTGCTGCTGTTGGGTAAATATAAACCAGGGTGTTCTGCTGTGCACCAAGAAGGGAAAAGCAAATAGTTTCTTTTATAAGCTGAGAGATGATGGAAAAACAACACATTATGATGATGATGACTCTATGATGTTTCTTCCATCTGAATCATATACAACCCTGTTGATCGCTCTGCCATCATTATGCTCCGGGCAAGAATCAATGCTGCAACCAAGATTGAATGTTTTCTGTGAATCTCTTTTGTTACCATGGATGGTGTAACACATGACTATTATTATATATTTGGCCCTCTGCGCGCTGCCTTGCTTGAGGCTTTGCTTGGCAGAAAGGCAGCAGGAAATTCCTGAGCAGAGCGGTGAAATCCAGCCTCTGAACGCCACAGAAGAGAGCTGTTGAAAAGACGACTTGAAGATTAGATCTGCAGATACGTGCTGGACATTATGAATTTACATTTCATGAATAGAAACTTCTCTATCTGAGATTCCTTTAATGTTTGTCTCCTGACAGCTGCCGTTTCATATCAAGAGAAAAAACATTTTCAACAAAAAAACACAACAACAAAAAAACCTGAGAAAGTGCTAGTAGCTTTACGGTTGAATTAGGGGAAGACAATGGCATGCCCACTCTTTAGTATCTTTTTAACTACCTCCTCCCCATCTGAAGGACCCCCTTCCAGTGATAGTGATGTGATTTCACAGACTGTTTGGGGAGCCAAGTCAAATTTATCTGACCTCTTTTGTCTCGAGCTCCTGGTTGAATTGTACCTAGTCTGCCATTAACGCTGCTCTTTTACATGTTCAAGCACCTCACATGGTGCTTCATACCTTTCCCCAACGTGTCTCATGGATACCATATGTAAATAAGGCCTCGAAGGCATCATATATCTGGTGTTATGGAGCAGGGGCAATAAAAATGTGGTCGCTCTTCAGCAGATCAGTGGCTCTCACTTTTACTTCACTTTGAATGTCTGTAGCCAGTAGGGTGAGTGAAGCTCTATATTAGTGTGCATATCTATAGATTCTCCTTCCCGATGATTACATTAACCTAATAACAATACTCTGCCTTCTTTCTGAATTAAACTTTTGATTAAATTTTATGTTCACACCTGTACAGTACAACATGCACCACAACACCATTAAATCTCCCTTTAAAGACAGTCGTGCATGTTGTACCACTATCCTTTTTTAAAGGGGAACATCACCTAAATTAAAAATTAAATTTTAAAGTTATTGCCATGGCTTTGAAAAGTTCAAACATGAACTACTGTCTCTCAAGACCGAAAACCAGAGAAGTAAGTCTCAACGTTGTGAAGTCATCAGGTATGAAGTCTGGAGCTGATCCATAAACAGTGAATGGGACTTCATGTGTTTTCTTTTTTTACACCCAAATGAGCTTGAGGATACGTCTGACATTTGATTAGTGTGTACCGTACTCCATTTGTACTCGAGTCCTCTTGAAAAGGTCGTTTGGCGCATCAGGTGTGAAAATCAACCGTTCTGAAACACAGAAGTGGACTGCTATTTAAAGTGTGACGTAAGCAGCCAGCGAGTAGTTGTGAAAGAGCAGGCCAGGGTGATAAAGAAGGAAGGCAGGCGAGAGGGTCCTTAAAATACAGACAGTAGTAGGCACTGGGGTTGGGCGATGTTTGTTCATTTATTTTGTTAATTTAATAGTCTGCCTCTGAAGACGGGAGCTACTGAATCAGCAGAGAGAGAGACAACAAGGGACACATTGTGTAGAGCCGATATATTTTCACGTCAAAATCTGTGAAATAAGGGTTTGTTTCAAACCAAAATTGCTGATTCACTGACGGTTTTGGTGAGTTTTATTTTGTTTCTGTCAAGTTTGGATTGAGTATTTTATGATGCTCTGCCACTAGAACAGCTGATCTCAACGTAAACAAATACATGTGGATGATGAAGTGTACTCAGGTACAAAACATCTTTCTAATGTGAAAGCCAGGAGGAGGGAGGGGTGCAATCGCACTTGGGCACAGTATGAATCAATAATACCTAATATGAAAAGGATCTTATTCTACTGTAGTGTTCTCAGTTGTGAAACAGAAAAGGTTCCCATATACTCAGAACGTTCCCCTGGGTGCTCTCAGTGTCATCTGTAATATCTCTCCCTATTAGCAGCTCCACACTTCCACACACGTACCATCACAAGTTTGAGTTTTGGCACGCTAGTTTTTGGATTTGGGAGAGAGTTGTTCGTTTTTGCTAATATATTTAGGACTGTCATAAGCCAAAGGAATAATATGTATGAATTTTGAAAGTTCCCCTTTAACATAGTCCTGGTTAATGTCTGTGAGTGCAGTTTAACATGTACAGCTGTTTTTGTTAATGTGTAGGGGGTTCATCAGGGTTGGGGGGAGTTAAATGTGGGTGTGGGAAGGTGAAGTGGGTGCTGCAGTTAGGAGGGGTGAAAGTGTGTCCCTTCTGCAATTGGCTGTGGCTCTAAGTGTCTCATTATGCAGCTTTATTGTTCCTTTGTTACGCCAGCGGTATAAATACACCCCAGCGGGCCCAGAGGGTGACAGTTTAGACAGACTGTGGACTCACTGATCATCACACTGAGCAGCACAAACTCTGAGAGACTTGGTGACACTACGGGGAGCAGCTTGAGAGCAGAGAACTAGGAAGCACCTGTAGATTTGAAACTCAAGCAGGGTTTTATTTTTGGACCATTTTTTTTCTTTTTGCCCCACTTTAATCTGCTCCAATTGAGATGGATTCCGACACTGGCTCTGTCTGCAGCCGCTCCTCATCCCCAGACCTGGTAGTGGACGACTCTGCCGGGAGCTTCTTCTCCAACAAGATGTTCCAGACGTACTGCCAAGAGAGCAGAGCAGACAGCGAGGCCGGCGGCCAGGGCAGGACGGAGCGCTGCAGCGGGGGCGGCAAGGCCAAGACCAGGTCTGAGCTCAGCAAGAACGAGGTGCAAGACCTGAGGCTGAAAGTCAACAGCCGGGAGAGGAAGAGGATGCATGATCTGAACCAGGCAATGGACAGCTTGAGAGAGGTCATGCCCTATGCTCACGGGCCTTCGGTCCGAAAGCTGTCAAAGATTTCCACCTTGCTGCTGGCTCGCAACTACATCCTTATGTTGTCCAGCTCCTTGGAGGAGATGAAGAAGTTGGTAGGGGATGTTTATGGAGGAGGAGCCGCCGTCCAGAGCCGAAACGCCGGCCACCCCGCGATCACCGCGGCGGCACCCACCGCCCACCTCCCTCTACACCCTCTGGCTCAGTCCCTGCACTCTCTGGTTGCCAGCACGCCCTCAGCTCTCCAGCATCACTCTTCACCGTCTCCCACCACAGCTCCAGCCCTGCACTCCCCTCCGTCCGCCAGCTTCCTGGGTTTCCACGCTCCGGTTCAGGGCCTCCTGAAGGACCCCCTACACCTGGCCGGCTCCTACAGGCACTTCCCCGGCATGCCCTGCCCCTGCTCGCTCTGCCAGCCTTTGCCCACCACTACCTCCACATTACACAGCCTGTCTATGACCAAGTGAGCAGGACTCTCTTAAAAAAAACTGACCTCTGACTGTTTGGATCAACACAATGAACCAAACAGCTTAACAAACTGCTAAAATGATGGCTGGTGCCAGAGCTTGTACATACTGTATATATTTTCTGCCATGCAAATTGCTGCTAATTTTATCAATTGTCTCTTCTGCATTGTTTATACAAAAATATTCTAAATGCATGCAGGATTTTACCAGAGTAGCAAATACTGTAATTTATCTGATATCTGTGATGATGAAACATTGTCAGAAATGGTGTGTCCTATTGTATTGCAGGATTTCTATTTTCCTAAATTAAAATAAATGTTATAATAAGAACTCTTGATTGTCTTCTTCTTTTCATGAATGTGATATTTAAATTAATACTATATACTATCATTTTCCCCTATTTGTGTTTAGGTAGACAGCTACTTTTCTGGGAGGGTTTCAGACTTACACTGTCTCTTACACAACAGCTGTATAAATACAATACTCCCACATCTTCTTTAACTAAACAGAAGAGGTTTTATAGGCACTTGGGAAGGACAGGAGAGCAGTGTAAAAATGGATATTTAGGAAAGGGTTGTCATTGGTTGCTAACCAGCTTTGGACAGCCTAACCTCTAAAGAGCTAAAGAGGGACAGAAGGACAAGACAATACGCCAGCACCAGAGGCTGAATGTGGCGTTCCTGAGCCAGGGGACCATCCATCTTCACCTCAACGGGGAGCAGGAGATGAAAGGACGACACAGGCGCCAGGAAGGCGCGTCACTTTTGTCTAACGCAGGCGAGGGACATAGCCGTGTCCTTAGATCTAGGCCAGCGATTTGTCTCTGTCTCATGAGGACATGGCCATAGGCACACAAAGGGCAAATTTAAAGGAGAGGACATAATGCGGTCAGTCTAAAAAGTTTCTTTAAAAATACACAGGATTTTCCTCTTTGACTTTTGTAGTAAATAATTCCACATTTTCAACACAAATGTGTTAAAAATCAAGTGATAGCTGATTCATAACAATAATTAATCTGCCAAAACATAACTATTCTACACACTGATTGCCAAGAACATGATTTAGTCAAACAAGCCGACAATGGCCGGCCTTCACTTAGCAACAAATCAAGCGTGTAAAATACATGCTTATCCTCCCACGGCTGACAGATGAGTTGGAGATCAGGGGAGAAATGAAGAGATGTAACTCATTCTCACCCACCTTCCTCCTACACCCACTGCCTCCTCCCCCTCGAGAGCCCTGAATGGGTTTGAACAATAGCCATGCGTGGGACACAAAGGCCGGGGGAGTCCACGCTCTCGTGCCTGAGACACAGACCCCCTCCATTCAATCTACATTTCATCATGGTAACAAGCGCTGTCGGGCCAAAAGGCCTGACACCCTCGCTCACCACAAAGGCGGTTAGCTCTAATATATGAGGCTATTGACACTGCAAAGAGCCCCTGTCAGTACTTGGGGATTGTCAGCTGTGGGACGTCTCAGTGGGGGGAAGCAGCTGCCAGCCAAACCAAGCGGCGGAGCTTCTGTCATGGGGACCGGCGTTTGGGTGTCACCTGGTCCCTGGTCCCTTGACACAGACCCGGGGTCCTCCCACAAGGGCCCCCCCTTCACTCGGGCACAGGTGGGAATGGGAAGCAGAACACATTGTGGAGATTAGTGGGGATCGGCCTCCCTTTGCTCTAGGTAGATAATTAGAGACACTAACTTGTGCAAAGCTGGTGTTTCCTGATCAGTAGCAGATGGCGTTAACCCACGGTGTGGCATCAGCGGTCTGGAGCATGTGTGTGTGTGGTGTGTAATGGATATGCTTCTTAAATCATACAATATGGACAGGTCCTCTGTGTGCCATTATGGTCAGCCACTGCTGTCATCACAGCGCTCTTTAGCATACGCTAACCAGCAGTGGCAGCTCTGCTTTAAGTCATAATGTTGTGCACAATTACCTCTGGAAATTAAATACAATGATACAGAGGAGGATTGTTTTAGCAGGGGTGGAGGAAGTATTCACATCCTTTATGGCATTCTGTCTGCTTTATATGAAATCACTTCTGATATTTGCATCTTATTTTTATGGATGAGGTTATTTCACGTACTTAAAATTCAACTGCTCTGTATGAGCTTATTTCTCATGTCCACATCTTACTTACCAAGATAAACTACTTCTTTTACTCTGCACTTGCACCTCCATCTGTTTATAATGGACTCAGTACTGATCAACAAATGTGTTTTCACTTTTGTTTGTCATACAGAGGTAAAACATAATTTTTGTATATTCTGTAAATCTTTTTATCTGGAAAGCACTTTGTGTTTAAACTTCAAAAGTACTATATAAATAAAATGACTATTTAAGTAAAAGCAGCAATATCACAATGTAAAAATACAAGTAAATAATCCTGCATTCAAAATCCTACTTATGTAAAAGACATATTATCATCAAAATGTACTTACAGTAGTAAAAGTGAAAGTACTTATTTTGCTAAATGGCCCTTCAGAGTCATATACTATATACCACAGGTTTATTAGCACTCAGTCATTAATGTGTTAAGTGTTGGGCAGTTTAATCTACAACATCAACATGTCTGTTGATAACTGAGTCTTTAAGACCTGATTCTGGAGTGCAGTAACAATATTTCAACCTGTTTTTAGAAAATGTTTTATAAAAATGCTCTACAAACAAGTGTCTGTATCTTGAAATGATAAAATGATGCTGCTTATGGTACAAAAATTATGAAAAGAAAAAATGACTGTAGAAAATTTAAGTTCTTTTGCACTGAAAACAGGTTGAAATATACATTTTTCAAACTTAAGAGAAAAAAGTACAATATCTGCTTCTAACATATAGCGAAGTAGAAGTATTAACCATAAAATGGGAGAGCAAATACATTAAACTGTTTAGTACAGTATGTAAGTAAATGTACTTCCACTGCATTTTTGTTTTCCATATTAATCATAGTGGATATATAAGAGAGGAGAGTCACAGTTCATAACAAACCGTAGAACTATATTTTCTTCACAAACACCTACTCATACGTTGAAATAAGTAATCCAAAATCTGAGATAAAATAGTACTTATTGAATCTACTTTACTGCTTCTTAGCTGAAGAAGAATTACAAATATCAAAGACACAAAACGTTGTTTTTTGTTTTTTTTTTTTTACCAACACAACGGATATTACACATTCATCCTTTTGTGCATTAAATGTCATGCAAACACTACACACCATGTAGACAGATGGATAAGTTAACTGCTTCAGATACTGATCAATAGAGGAGTGCTTGTCCCAAATTGGCTCAGCCCAACCTGCATTGACAGAGTTAATTAGAGGACAGAAAGGCCCAATTAAGAGGATTGAGGGGCCGGACAGGGGAGACATATTGAGGGACATACGCACACATTGTGCAGCGTCTGGATGAGGGGGAACTTCAATTAAGGGACAACACACTTCCAGAGGCTTGTTGCCTGTTCTGTTTCATTTTGTGCTCAGTAAAGCCTTACAGTCCCCTTTTCACCCAGAATGCTGATGAGGGCGAAAGCACAGCTGCTGGGGGTCAACACACGCATATGCAATACGCCGCGCACATACGCTCACATGCACATTCACAGATGTACTGAGAGCAGGAGATTGATGAGGTGATTCTGGTTGGAATTGCTAAACACTGATTAGCCGGCATAATGGCTCTGGAAGGAGAAGTTTGGTCTGGATTCATTTGTTTGGTTTCATATGCAGCTTATTGGTTAAATGTATGCTTACATTACCTCACTGAAGCATTGTGCTGTTTGTCCTCCTTTGTTTTCATGCACTTCTGTCAACTGTGTGATGTAACTCCAAATGCATTACGTAAAGTGGCAGTAGGTGAGATTGGAGCAAATATGATAAAAAAGAAAAGTTGAAAAAAAGAAGTTATTTTTATTAAATATCAATATATCCTGACAATAGAGCATGAGACAGGTAATAAAAAATCATCCTCTGTGTCCTCCGATGCTCCTCACGGCATCTGCAAGATTTCATAGCCTGGAGGAAAACAACTAATCAGAGCCGAGCTGGAGCCTGCCGTCTCTGAGCAGCTGTCAATCACTCACAAACTCCGATCAAACAGTCAAACTAGGCAGCGCTGATCAAATATGAATCAATATTCTGTTACTGCAATACCTATTTCTCACTTAAAATGTACTCAGAAACGTCTTGCAGTGCACTGTTAAGCTGTAAAATGAGAAAGTTTGGCAGCCATGTTGAGATCAGTCGAGGAACTACCAAGCACCGCCCACCGGCCAGAGCAAACGTTCTCATTTTACAGCTAAAATATTTGAGGAGAGAAATAGACATTTCAGTAGCAGAATATTGGTTCATATTTGATCAGCGCTGCCTAGTTTGACAATTTGATCAGAGTTTGTGACTGACTGACAGCTGCCAATCTCTCTCTGAAATGACCTGTGATGAATGCCAAAGTCTCCTGTCAGGTCTAGATTTTTTAGAGCCTGAAAACAGAGCCATGAGGATGTGCAGAAGTCTAGTTTTCTCTCAGAACACTTAAATTACAACATGCTGAAAGGTTATTATATAATTTTATCCCAATGATGCCAACTTTTGCTGACTTTTCCCACAACCACCACAAAGAAAAGTGCCTTAACTGAGTGCAGATTTCAAATGAACGTCATCCTATTTTCTTCTGTTACTGCCTCTGGTATAACTATGCAGAGGTAGCATACAAAATCATAAACAGTATAAAATTTAGTTACCTCTTGTTTCTAACAATACATTAAAACAATAGAGAACAACTGAAGGTCCTCTCATGCTTTTAGTAACCACAGGAGCCCTCCGTGTCTCCTAAACCACAGTCCTTTGCCACATAGTCTTTACGCGTTGCCGTCCCGTTTGGTCCTCCGCAGCCACTATAGGCGCAAATTGAAAAATATGACTAAATCCCTGATTTCTCTGAGTATTTGTGAATGTAATGATCTGTATATTGAAAACGCAGGAGGGAAGTCCCACTGCATCACGTGTGTGTTTTTCAAAGCCACGCAACCGGGGTTAGGGTTCAGTAAATACTGATGATGTCATCGTCTGAAGATGGCTGAAGGGTGAGAGTGAACTCGCAAATTACTTTTTTGTTTTAAAATGTATAATTAAGCAGAGAGCACCGACATCGGACACCTGTTGTGTTCCTTACTGCGTTATGTGTCTAATAGGCTTTGGTGTAATTGTCTAGTTTAAACGCTATACTTTACAGCTCACGGAATCAGTTCAGGAAGTGCATTTGTTTACCAAAACATAGCCTGGCTAGCGTTAGCATAGCCTGGTTAGCTGTGGTGTAGAGCAGCTTAATAAACCACGTAGAAACAAAGAGCGGGTTGTGTATATCCTTTATTTTTACTCCTGGTATTTATGCTCAGCCTAACTAATCCAACTCATATCTTATTTCGACAAATTAGCCTGCCTGGCACTGATAGCTGACGTTAGCTAAGTCGTTAGCTTGCTAGCATGTGTAAGTTAGCTAGCTGGAAATAGCTTTAGAAAGTCAGCAGCTGACAGTTAAAATGTGTGAAGTGTCGCTATATCGATGAACCGTTTTTGAGCGTATGATAAATGTACAGCCGTCGTGCAGTTGTGGTGTTATGATTATGGAAATATTGCTTGTGGTGTTTTGGTTTTGAAGAGCTAATATCGAAATGCTTGTTTACAGAGAAGGCTGGTGGGGAGGCTGGCTTCAGCAGAGCTTCCAGGCCGTCAAAGAAAAGGTGATCCACATAATCATACATATCATGGAAATTACTACTTTGTACTGCATCAGTAGTAGTAATGTTTTGTCTGATGTTGTTCTCAGGAATATTTCAACGCCAGCCACTACTCTCTCTTCAGTGTTTAAATGATAACATAAAAACAACAGATAGCATGCTTAAAACAACAGTTGGATTTAAGTCAACAACAAACAGCATCTACATAGTTGCCTTGAAAGTTCAGAGCCCAAACATATGGAGGCACCATTATCACTGACCCAAATACCCAAATAACTTGAACTCCTCAAGTCCTCAAAAGCTGATCACACATATATACAGCTGTATGTCTGAATCTGTTGTTGCACCTTTTCTGCGGTGTGATGATTTTAGAGCCTTGACCTCCTGTCAATTAAAAACTGGTTGCACAGCATGGTTATGGTTGGTAAAAGATAAGATTTAAACGGTCCCGGATCTCCGTTCCTGTAATCCTAAGATCTTTTAGCCTACCTCACTTTGTCAGACAGGTTCTGTTAAGTGATTTGTTGATTAAACAGGTCTTGCAGTAATCAGGCCTGGGTGCAAATTGAACTCAACTTTCAAAAAACAAATAGGTTTGGATAGCTTTTTTCTCTCAATAAATGAAATCATTTAAAAACTGCATTTTGTATTTACTCCGGTTATCTTTGTCTAATATTAAAATTTGTTTGATGATCTGGATCTGAAATATTTAAGTGTTACAAATATGCAAAAATATAAGAAATCAAAAAGGGGGCAAATACTTTTTCACAGCACTGTACCAGGAAGAAATTTTAGAGGGTTGTAGGATGTGAGGCCGATTTATTCACAGTGCCGGAAGGTTGTTGAGCTTTATGGCCTTGTTAATAAATTAAAATAGTTATTACATTTTACTTCTTTTCCTGAAGTTTTTATATTCATGTTTAGGGCTATCACAATATCATATTTTCACTACATGATTTTCATGGCCACAAGAATTCATCATAACGATATTATTGTGATAGCTGTAGAAAATAAATGATAAAAATAATAACATCAGTCAAATTAATTTTTGACTTTGTCTCTTTTTTGGCAAATTAATTACACTCATCATATGAGATTTGGGAAGTGGTGAGAGAGTCTGTAACCATAACTGTTCAAAAGCATGATTTAAATGTATTATTAACATGATATCAATATTTAATTTTTTTTGACTATCATGGTTATAGTCAATACCGATATATGGCAACATCTGTTTGTGTTATATGTTCTCTGTGTATTGTTGCTGAGTGGCAGTGTATCATGTTATTGTGAGCTATTTTTTAATGTACAAATACTTGCCTGAAACAGTCATTTCTTAATGATGTTAAAACTGAATCAGGATTTTGATCTTCATTATTCAACTCTCTTCTTCGCAGTCATCTGAGGCCTTAGAGTTCATAAAGCGAGATCTGACCGAGTTCTCCACCGTGGTGCAACATGACACAACCTGCTCGATTGTGGCTACAGCCACTGCTGTCAGAAACAAACTTGCGGTAAGTTGCAGCCTTTACCTTGTTTATCATTTCTATCAATGTGTCTCTTGACAATCAAGCAGTCAAACGGTGGTTGAATGTGCATTCAGTAAACCCACATTGCATATCTACAGTATGAATGGGGTGTTAGCTGCTAAATACCAAATGTAACCTGTCTATTCATGCTGCTCTCCAGGTGGAAGGCTCCTCTGAGACATCAGAAAAGGTGAAGAAGAGCCTCTCTAGTTTCTTAGGGGTGATAACAGACACACTTGCTCCACCCCCTGATAAAACCATTGACTGTGATGTAATCACACTGGTGGCAACGCCAGCAGGAACGACAGAGGTCTATGACAGTTCTAAGGTGGGCAACAGTTCTACTTGTACCTTCAGCTGAAAAAAAGGACTTTAGTCACCTGTTAATACGACAGGTTGACTGTATCACAAATAAGATAATACAGCAAAGCCAACAAAGAACAAAGTGTCGGTTCAGGACAGATTCATTTTTCTTGTGTTTCATTGTAAGAGGCTGTGAAAGTGAGCACATTGTGTGCATGTTGAGGCAAAATAAGCACAGCTAAACATTTGTTTGTCCTGCAGGCACGTCTATACAGTTTGCAAGCTGACCCTGCTACATACTGCAATGAGCCTGATGGTAAGACAGTGAAAACACAGTGAAACAGTGCAGGACTTTCACCAGCATGTTAGACTAGAATTCCATCCATCGTCAACCGCTTATCCCGTTAGGGGTCGCGGGGGGGCTGGAGCCGATCCCAGCTGGCATTGGGCGAAGGTGGGGTTCACCCTGGACAGGTCGCCAGTCCATCACAGGGCACATAGAGACAGACAACATATAGACAGACAACCATTCACACTCACATTCACACCTACGGGCAATTTAGAGTCATCAATTAACCTAAACAGCATGTCTTTGGACTGTGGGAGGAAGCCGGAGTACCCGGAGAAAACCCACGCTTACACGGGGAGAACATGCAAACTCCACACAGAAGAGCCGCAAGCCGGAATCGAACCTACAACCCTCTTGCTGTGAGGAGACAGCGCTAACCACTGCACCACCGTGCAGCCCTAGACTAGAATTAGTTTATATTATTTAATATTGTTGTGCTTCTGATTGCAAACAGTACATGTTCATAATGTTGATACTCTTCCACTTTTTAAGATTACTCACTACCTATACTACACATCTGTTTTTGTGCTATGACACACAAATGCCCCAAAATGTCAGATCATAAATGTTATATTATCTGCCCTTAAAAACCCTGACAACTTGAAGTCATTTGTGTTCACTATTATTAAAGCATTGCCAGGATTCAAATGCTAATGAGTAATGGGACCAGTGCTGAATTATTAGTTTGCTGGATTTATTTGGTGATCTACATTTTCATTCAAAATGAAGTAACTGTAAGATTAATGGGATAACACATTTTCTTAATATTTGTAGATGTTCTTTCTCTTGGTCTTTCTATCTTTTGAGTGTATTTTAATCAGAAGTTATTTTTGTCCAGGTCCCCCAGAGCAGTTTGACAACTGGCTGTCCAGCTTCAGTTTGGAAGAAAAGAAAGGAGAAATCTCAGAGCTTTTGGTCAACAGTCCCTCTATACGAGCCCTTTACACCAAAATGGTATATATTGATGCTTTTGTCAACATTTACTGTTATGGAGGACAGCCTCCAGGTTTGTTTTGAACTAAACCGTGACATTCATTGGACAGATGTCATCAGGAATTGGAAGTGCAGTGAACCAGATAAGGACAGTTTTGTTTTTTTATTCACAGGTGCCGGTTGCTGTATCCCATTCAGAATTCTGGCAGAGGTATTTCTACAGAGTCTTTCAGCAGGACCAGGTAATCATGCTGTTTTATGTTTTAACCTCTTCCTCTCTTTTTCGATATGCATTTTTGATGTCTCTTTGCTATTTGCTGGTTTTTGGAAACTGATAACTATCAAAACTAAGCATCATCTTTTGACATAATGTAGTTTTAGAGAAAAATTATATCCACATATGCGGACACTCGTTCTGAATTTCCATAAAACACAATAAAATCACCATTGTGTAATCATGCTAACCTTTATATGTCCACTTTGAAACAGCAGACTGTTTTTCCTGACTGCTTTTGCATTTATTAATAACACTTTTAAAAATTTTTTTTTTTTAAACATTTTGGAACATCACGTACAATTTAACAAAATGAAAATGTTTTCCCTTTTGGACAGTCATAGCAACAGTATGGCTCATTTGAATTGCTCCAAACAGTTGCAGGTCGATTAGTTGGTAGTTTTCGTTTCCTCGTACGTGTACATAAGACCCCAGTTAAATAAAATTAAGTATTATGTTCATATGACCCAAAATGTGAGGTCATTCCCATCAGTACCCCAGGTCCTAAGAGGTTAAACTGCAAACTTTCAGCTCAAGAGGTCTTTCCCTTCAGCCCAACTCATTGTCTTTGGTGCCACCTGCTGGCTGAAAGATGCTGAAGGTCCTGAGTCACTGCCTGTGGCTCCAGCTGCCCAGTGTGCCTGTAGACAGGACTGGTTATATACATAGTCTTAGAGCACTTTAAAACTTAACATGCTACCTTAGAGAAAATATGATTAAAAAAGAAATATTTTCTAAAATGGTCACTCTATCCTGACAGTAGAGTATGCGACAGGTAATCTGAAAAAAATCCTCTGTGTCTTCCTGTACTCTTAATGGAGGAAAACAACCAATCAGAGCTGAGGAGTTCTACGGCAGCTGTCAGTCACTGGTTGCGAAACTCAAACTCCGATCACAGTCAAATTAGGCAACACTGATTAAATATGAATCAATATTCTGTTACTGTAATGTCTATTTCTCGCCTCAAATGATTTCCAATATTCTGTTTAGCTGTAAAATGAGAGAGCTTGCTCCAGCCGGTGAGAAGTGCTTGATTTTGGCTCGACTGTATACAGCATGGCAGCCGGGTCACAAACTCTCATTTTACAGCTAAACCGCACATTGACAGCTGCCCAGAGACCAGCTCCAGCTTGGTTGTGATTGGCTGTTTAGGTTTGGGCACAGTAGAAACTTGCAAATGCAATTAGGAGCACAAGGCAGGGGATTTTTTTTCACAGATGATCTCATGTGCTGTGGTCAAAGTGACCGTTTTATAAAAATATTTTTTTTTATCATATTTGCTCAATGTGACCATTTACAGCTTTAATTAAAAAATGATGATGATTAAAGCATGTTTAAATGTAAATAATATAGAGACAGTGTTTGTTTTACAAAGTTGTTGGATCAGTATTACAAAATTTTTTGACAGACTGAAGATCATCTCTAAATATACAATACCATAAAAATAGTAACACCAGAATAAATTAATGGAATTTGGTACAACAGCCCTTTAATCAGTCTCATATTCTGCTATTTGGCATTGTGTTAGAGACATGAATCTTAGGAAAATCTGCAAATCTGTGGTAGTGTTGTGTTGTATTGAATTAATGAAAAGCTGGCTTAACATGTTTCATGCAAGAAAAGCTAATATAACACACATTTATCATGTAAGGAAGGTCGCTAAAACATTTGGCAATAGACACATTGGAATTCTTGCATCATTTTTATGTATTTTACTGTTTTATTGGTCATATTTATTGGTGTATTTTTCTTTTTTTATTTTTCTCACTGAAACACCCGTGTTATTGTTTCCATTCATTTATTGTATTATTCTAGGCACTGTATAAATTAAGTGTATTTTCATTATTATTATTAATTTTGCAAATGCAAATGTTTTCTAGGAGGAGGCTAGGAGAGTGGCCTTGAAGCAGAGGGCAGAACAGACTACACACACAGAGACCCTGGGGTGGGAGGAGGAGGAGGAGGGTATGCTATCTCCAGTTTTCATTGCAAATAAACAGACTTTAAACCTGTCACTTACACTCTATTGTTTGTGCTTTTCCTGTCAGACGACTTCCTCAGTGCCACGTCATCATCTCTACTCAACTTTACGCCACCGTTGGACAACAGCTCAGCCCAGCTGACCTCCACAACTCACATAGAAACGACCCTGCTGAGCCCCATACTGTCTCCCAGCGAAGAGCGCGACACCGCCCTCTCGGTCAGCAGCGACAGCGTCAGCCTGCCGACGCAGGTGGAGGTGCGACCGGAGCCGGTTGCCACGGAGCTGGCCAAGAAACTGACAGAAGCTAGCTTGGAAGATGTTTCAGACAAGATGCAAGAGGAGCAGACGCCTGGTAAGACTGACTCACTTATTGAGGCTCAAGCGGAAGCTGTAACCCAGCCGGAGGTCACTGTCGACGGAGTATCAGCCCAGGCTTCTGCCCCTGCGTCTAAACCAGAAGCAGCGAAGGAGGAGGGGCCGCAGGACCTGAGAGTGTTTGAGCTCAACTCTGATAGCGGGAAATCTACGCCCTCTAACAATGGCAAGAAAGGTACGATGACTTGGGGATGTTTTTCAGTTTGCAGTGAGATTCAGTATAAATTCAAACAGGATTAACTTCAGTGATGTGGTTATGAGGTTTCCACTAAATAAGCTTAGAAGAAGCAGCAGAGTCGAGGTCACAGAAGGTTCCAAATGTGTCTCTCTGTCTCCAGGGTCCAGCACCGATGTGAGCGAGGACTGGGAGAAAGACTTTGACCTGGACATGACAGAGGAAGAAGTCCAGATGGCTCTCTCTAAAATAGAAGCTTCTGGAGAGGTTAGTGCTTGGACAATTAGCTGAATGTTAAAGCTCATCGATAACATTATTATGTAGACAAATAATAAAAATAATACATCCACAGAGCTTTTTGAAAGATGCTGAATTTTTTTTTCTTAAAAAAGATATAATAACTGTGAATCATTTAAAAAATGTTGACGTGTCCAAAGTTAATGTTTTGTTTGTCTCTGTGGAAGATATGATGTTTGGTTCCCACCTCTAACAAAGCTTGTGAGCCAATAGTACAACAACACTGGTATCATGTCACGTGTCATCTCTGTGTCGTCAACGATTGAGTTGCCAGTTAGTGTGGAAAAAAAAAAGACACTCACAATAACCCATAAAATTACATGGAATTATTATTATTACATTATTTGGCTGCCGTAAACAAAACCGATCGCAACTACCAACAGCCATAGTCCTCACAACCTTAACTTATGTGTTGTTAGATTGTCAAAATGAGAAAAATTACAGCTCTAATCCCTGAGGAGCTACGTTAGCATCTTAGCATTAGTAATGGTTGCTATTTGGTACGCTACAACAGTATGTGAGATTTTTCAGTATGTCCCAAACCTTACTTTGAAACTAGTAGTACATAACTTGCAGACTATTTTCAGTGAAATATTACAGTATGCAAGACTAGACACTACTGCGGCATAAATATCCCACAATGCAGTGTGGTAGTAACGGCAACATTCGTAACGGATGTTGACAGACGGCTCTGTAACATCAGTAACGCATCAATTTAACTGTAAGTCTAAGACTTACATTGCTAATTGAAATATATATTTTTAAATTAATTCAGAATTTATACCCCCAACAACAACACAGTCAAGGGTATATAGCGCTCTTTCCGTTCTTCCTTCCATCCGCTGTCATTTCCGGAGGAGAACTCAGAAACTATTTAATTAAGGAATTTCAAAGTTGGTACGATGGTTGACAGTGATGCGGGAGCGGGATGAGTCTCAGGCATGTGAGCCATGCTCAGTTCTGCTTTGTTCTCACAATCATGCTCACATGAGGTTGGTACAGGTTACCATGGTTACACGTCTCCATCCGACAAGGAGGCTCTCAGGAGGTGACAACGTAAATCACAGATCAGTGCATCTGAAAAGATCAATAATAGTGTTTATTCACACAAAAGTATGTTGAATGATACTACACATATTGAGTCTGTACTGCATAATATGTGTTTAATGAAGATCAGGGGGGATTAAGAAGTGGGTGGCCTACTGAAAAATAGGTAGGTATACCTGCGTGTATCCCGCACTACGCCACTGCTTACAAGACAAGCTAAACATAACCTAAAACCAGATAGCCAAATATTTAGTGTTTAGAGTTTACGATACATGAATCTAGAAACACTACCGGACAAAGTAAGCTAAATATATTGCTAGTGTATAAGATACATGTTGATAAATTATTTTTACTCTACCAGAAGATTCATCACCTGACATGACTGTCTGAGTCTCACTCCACACGACCATAAAATATGCAGGTCATGCAACAAACTGGTAACCACTTGTTGTGAAGTGCAGTGGAACAGGGGAGGGAGAGTGTGATATCTAGTAGCTGAATATTATCAGTGTTATCAATAGCAACTTGAATTAAAATATAGATGATTGAGTAGTACGTTTTACTAACCCCTTTTCTTGTTTTGTTTTGTTTTGGTTTTTTTTGTACCAGATGGATGAAGACTGGGAGAACTGGGACTGAGAGCCGCTGCAACACGAACTCTGTCCCGCCATTAAAAGCTAGTTCTCGGCAGACGAACCATGCTTAACGTGTTTTAACTCTTTGTCCACACTGTCACCATGTCATGATTGTCAGTAGGGGATTTTCCGGCGGGTTTGGACCATACTGGTAAACCCGTTGAAAAGAGCAACAGGGAGACCAAGGCAATAAGAATCACACTGCTCTGTCAGCTTAGTGCAGATAGGCCGCTAACGAGGTTCATGACTCAGGTCTTGGCTATTATCTTGGAGTAACTTCTGACTTAGAGAGCATACGACACTAGTTACTACCTTGTTTTTTGTGAAAAGTGTCACTGCAGCAGCAGGAGGAGGAGCTGTCCTCTTTTTTTTTTTTTTTTTTTTTTTTTTTTCTTTATGCCATTAAACACATCACATATGTTGTGAGCGCATTGCAAGTCGGGCAGTGATTTAACAGTAGGCTGCAAAACAGCCAGAAACTATAATGCTGCTTGTCACCTTTCTAAGAGGAAATACTTCACAAGTGATTGTTAAATGAGGATGATCGATTGAACATGTTCCCCTTCCTTCCTTCCTTCCTTCCTTCCTTCCTTCCTTCCTTCCTTCCTTCCTCCCTTCCTTCCTTCCTTCCTTTTCTTCTCATCTTTATTATGCAAGTGAATCTTCAAAATGAAAAACACATTTTGGCCTTTATAGAGCAGTTTTCATTTTGGATTCACTCCCAACTCTAGATATATGGCCTTGTGAAACACACAGTAGTGTGATAATATAATCCAAATGTTTTTCTTCTTTCTTCTTTTTTTTTTTTCTTCACCTGAAACACAACCAGATAATGTTTCATTATTTGTTCTCTCCCCTCTCTTTGTGATTCATTTGACTATATGAGCTTGTTGCAGGCAGTAACTCTCTGTCACGTTTAAATGAGTTGTTTGTCGTTTGGGTAGAGGGATTTCATTAATTCTGACTCGTTAAGAAAGAGGTCATTTTTGACCCCAGGAGAATTCAAACTGGTCCTGGTGTCGTGATACCGGATTCTTGTGAAATCAAGGGTTGCTTGTATAGAAAAGAAATTGGTGATGAAGTTTCTGTGTTGGAACAGAGCGGCTCAGCAGGCGGCGTGCCAAGTAGGCCAAGGAGCAACGCGAGCACGCTCCACGCTTTTCTGACTTCTTCTCCATCATCTGTAATGTAACCGAGAGAAATAATCCTAGAGATGTAATATTTATACTAAAATAAGTGCTTAATTATTGTATAATGTGCTTTGGATTTGCATGTCTCTGCAATAACATGCAAAACATTGTGCAGATTGTTACTGTTGAGTTGTATGTTTTTTTTTGTTTTTTTTCGGTATAGACATCGGCTGTTCTTCAGGTTTTTGTGTTCCGACAACGTGTTGCATGTCTGTAACTCTCGGCTGTGTACTTCCCTTCAGATTCACACTTTGAAACTAATCAAAGCTGTTCTACACACGTCTGTTTTCAAAGCTGTCAAGTTCTTTCATTTTTTTTTAAGTCACTATATTTTTCAAATGATCATTAAAGGATTCATGGCTAAGGGGCTTAGCGTCGTGCATTACGAAATAATCCAGTATCGTATGTCCATTTTGCTACTAAACCAGACTAGGCTACAAAAACACTGTAATTAGTGGAGCGTTGAGGTACTTCAATTACAGTGGAAGCAATCCACAGGAAATCACCACTCATACCAAAACTATTTGCTCATGACACCAACTGACTGTTTAACTGCAATGTACAAATAATCCATCTATTAAAGTTGGGGGGGGAATTAAAAACATTAAAAAGTAAATGCTCCGAAGAGTTCCTCACAGCTAGGTTTGGTCAAAACTACCTGAAGGGTCTCTGAACTTTTAAATTATCTTCTCTTAAGAGATGACACTGTGGGGGTGCAGACAGGTGGGCCTTCCCCTGTGAAGCCCCCACCCACCAACTTTTAAGGGTGGGTGGGGGCTTTTCAAAGGAAGTAGTCAATTCTATGAACAAGATATAATACAAAGAATTGAATCTACCATCTATATGACCCCACAGTGTGCGTGGACACTTCAGGTTTCCTTCATCTCTCTGTATATACTGCATCAGTGGTGATTGTCAAAGTGGGGTCTGCAGCATAATTTGCTTTAAATTATAAAAATTGTCCCATATCATTAAAAGGTGCATATCTACAGGTGGGGATCATTTTGCACCAATAAAATATGCATATTGTGTCCATTACTCCCACCCACATTAGCTTTGGACAAATAGAAACTGATAAGAGTGTGACACACAGCTCATTATTTTAAAGTTGAAGCACTTACTGAGTCAGCTTTAGACTGAAAACTTTAAATATCTGTTTTTTTTAGGACTAGTTTTGCTCATTTGCAATGCATTAGTCAATAATATTGCAAATTTCCCTGCTATGAGACTAATTAAGGATGATCTTAACATGATTCAAACTGAAATGTGTTTCTGTTTATCCCTATGAAACAGGTATCAAGTATTTAGGTTGAAAAGATTTAGAATACAAGTACTTTCAATGACATTTAACAGTAAAAATGGCAGTAAGCACATGCTTAATGTATAATGATTATTATGATTATGAGGGGGTCCCTGGAAAATTGTCCCTGTAGGACCCCTGGTATGCAGTAAATATCATTTACAGAGTCTGGTCATCCTTTGTGTAGTGGGTTGGGTGTTTATTTGTTGTGACTTTGCGATGCAATGCATTATAATGTTTATTTGCCAAACTTTTACCTCATGTATACAGTATTCTGCATCAGCTTGTATAGCTTGATTGAGTGATATTTTCAAACCCAAGATTATACCATTAAATGGACATATTTCCAGATGTTCTGGGTTATTAATGAACGACTCACTGATGTGTCAGTGAGATTTAAGCAGATTTCAAATGTAAGATTCTATAAATATGGAAGCGATCCATAAGACTGCCTGCAGTATAAAAACAAGTCACCTGATGGCGCTGTTGCTCCATGTTGGCCTCCCACACCCCAACCTGCCACTCCTTTTCCCCCAGCTGCAGCATCCATCTCATGCACAGACATGGATTGGCCACATGTTCTGACATACCATTGTTCATTGTCAGCCGCATTAATGATATCATTTCTTCAGTTTTCTTTCATTTCTCGCACAATCTCTCTTAACTTGCCCTCACTGGATGCCTGTGGAGGAGCAGTGGATGAAATGTTTCTGTGGTGTTTGTGGTGGCATCAGCTGGGCTAATGTAGGTCACTGTGGAGGGACACCTGTGCAGCGTGCTGGCTCTGCAACATGGATGCTGCTGCCTGAAAAGATGGCTACTGTCTATGTCTGTCTGGCTTTGGATGCACACACAATAGGGAGCGTGTATGGTGGGTGTGGTTGTAGGGGCGCGATGAGTGACTTGATGATGAAACAGATGATGGGATGCGTAACCATCAGTCTATCGCACCAATGTCAAGACGAACGTAGCATCAGTGAAGAGGCATATTATGAGACACCAATCTCCCTGTCGAATTTACACAATTTAAATGTCTTATTGAAGACGAATATTTAAAACAAATAGCATCCACAGAGCTTTGGTGTTTTAATAATAGTATGGCTTTTCCTGAAAAAAATTGTGGATTTATCTTTTTCAAAATTCCAGCGGGTCCAAAATAAATTGTTTATGTCCGTTGAAGATAGCTGATGTTAGGTACCCACTTATAACAAGGCTTGTGAGCCAAATGTACAACAACGTTGGTATCACGTGGTATTTATAGGTCATCAGTGAATGCAAAATCTAGTGGCTGAATGTTCTCAGTAGCACCTTTAAGGACAAATATTTTACCTTGAACCTTGATTTCCTGCAAGCATGCTAATGGATGTGCAGTATTTCAAATAAAAGATTATTCCAGGGCAACTCAGGTGAATCCAGTTCATCATCTAAGGGCCATGAAGACTTTGAGCTGTGCTTCTGTGGCTGCAATTACCTGCTTATTTGTTCAATTATATTACTGCTCTTTTATTCTGAAACCCCTCACAGCCCTGCAGTAATGGCTTATGCATATGCTGCCCTAACTGGACCCCAAATAACACAGACACCATATACATTACATTCTTTCTTAGTCTGTTCCCACTCGGAGGCCTTAGTCAGCAGAAAGGCTGTAAAGGAATTTCCTGTCGAAGCCCACCGCTCCCTGGGCCTGGCTGACTGACTGCGTGTGTGCTTTACATTACCTCCGGCTCTCACCAATGTCATCTACAGATCATTTCACCGTGGACAGACAATGAGGGGGGTGGATGCCAATCAGACAGGGGTAGAGAAATACTTCCCTCCTGAGGATCTATTCAGCCCCTTTTCCCCTCATAATCCATCCTTGACCAAACACTTCCTGCTTCTCTTTCTGCCTCTTTGACTTTCTCTCTCTCTGCTGTCCATGTATATACACAGTATACTATCACAAATGTAGTCACACTCATTCCCAACGCACAAATGCATACACGCAGAGAGTCAGGATGAGGTCATTGTCTTGAGGGTGAGCATTATTCCCGGCACCCTAAAGCGAGAAACCCTGTAACCCCTCTGCCTTTCAGTACGCACAAAAGACTCCCTTTGAGGGAGGAGGCAGACCACTATGGAATGTGTTACCAGGGTTTTCTATAACGACTTGCCTCCCTATGCACACTCATTTCATATGTGTGCATGTGTGCATCCCTGCATCTTTGGGCCTCAGTTCTGTGTATTTCATTCAGCTCCAGCTCATTTGAACAGTTAGTTATACTCCCTCTGATAGGACCTGACATCTTATGTGTGAACTACACGTCCAACATCGTTTTCTTCCCCACTACAAAGAGAGAAAACGCAGCCACCAGGCGAAGCGTTGATCCATTGCTGAGCCTTGTGGGGTGGGAGGGGAAGAAAAAAAAGAAAACAACTTCTAAAGGACTCTTGAGATGCCTCCGGATTTTTCCATGACAAACCATCGCCTTTCCCAATGTCGGGGCGGTGGGAACGGGCCACTTTGTTTGTACGAAGCGGTGTCTGGGAGGAATGTGGGGTTTAGCTGGGGAGGGGAGGGGATGGTGGGGCGGGGGGGTATGATAACTCCCACTCCATTCAGATTTATGGTCAAGACAGAGGGGCTCCTCTGGATGCATGTCAGGGGACCAGTAGAACACCGCCCCTCTACTCCGGGGCCTGCCAAAGCAAATGTTTAGTCGAACAAACCCTCGCTATCCTTCTTTACATCCAACTCTCTGTCTTTTTATTCTGTCTCCTTTTCTGTGGTATGACATGGTAAAGTGAGTCTTCTGTGAAGATTTTACACATGCAGCACATTTGTGTTCATATTTCAGTCTGCACTCTGTGTGAACAGGAGCTACAGTAGTTTGTGGTTTGGGGCTTTGAACCAGAATATAAACCAGAGTCGGCCATGAAGACTGATTTTCAAGACCGTGGAGAGTCTGCATGAAGTGTCAGGTCAGTTGTGAGGGTTCAGATCTGAAAAGTCTTGCCTTTTAAAGCTGCAGTAGGCAGAAAGTTTTTGGCATCACTGGGCAAAAATTCCACAAAAACCTTTCAGCATATTGTAATTCAAGTGATCTGAGAGAAAACTAGACTTCTGCTCTTCCTCATGGCTCTGTTTTCAGACTTTAAAAAAATCTAGCCAGTGACGGGAGACTTTGGCCAATCACAGGTCATTTCAGAGAGAGAGTTCCTATTGGCTGTGTTCCGTCTGGTGGGAGGTGCTTGGTATTTCCTAAGCTGATCTCAACATGGCTGCCGGGTCACAAACTTTCTAAATTTACAGCTATACAGTACATTACAAGACGTTTCTGAACACATTTGAAGACAGAAATAGGTAGTCACAGAATATTGATTCATATTTGATCAGCGCTGCCTAGTTTGATTGACAGCTGCTCACAGACGGCAGACTCCAGCTCAGCCCTGATTAGTTGATCATTTTTTTTTCAGATTCCTGTCTCCTACACTACTGTCAGGATATAGTGATCATTTCTAAAAAAAAAAAAAAATCAATAGTATTTGCTCCATTTCTTCCCACTGCAGCTTTAAAGGGAAACTCTGTTTGCACTTTTTCACTCCCATTAATAATTTGACATTTTTGGAAATAGGCTTGTTAATTTTCTTGCTCAGAGTGAGCTGAGAAGATTTATACCACTCTCTTGTAAATGTCAAATATGAATCAGCAGCCAGTTAGGTTAGCTTAGCATAAAGACAAAACAGAAACAGGCTTTAGGGAGTCCCTGCTCTCAGCCAAAGAGTGAACAATCAAGATACGGCGGGTAAGGGAGTTTTGTAACTTTTTTGTAATTATTGTTCAATTTGTCACCTACAGTGTGAGCAAATGGGAAAGTAAATGGGAAAATTTCTGAAAGCTCAGAGTTCACGACTTGTGACGTGTTTGTTGACGTTGTCAGAAATGGCAGAGGCCATGGAAACACATTTTTCGGCGTATATAATTTTAGTCATGTTGTTTTTCTTTGTAATTTTATAAGCGTTCAGTTATAATATATGCAGTCTCATCTTTCTCCTCCTATGCCTTTGCATTTCTGCATTATGTTATCCACTTGCTAGCTTGCTAAATTGTTAGCCAGTAATGTTAATATTGCTGTTGCTTGGCAGCAGTGTTCTCACGACTTAACCACTTGGATGCCGAGCATGTTGTGTACACAGCTATCCAGGCTCACGAGTTTCCTTGAAGGCACCATGTGTCCTTCCCATTCTTTTCAGATGATATTTTTTAAATGTCCTTGCTTTAGCAACTGATTTTGCAGACAACAATAACTGACAAACATGATATTTAACCTGCTGAAATATCATGTTCAGATCTGTTTTAAATTGTTTAGCAGATTCCTGGGCTTCCTGTGCGATGTGTGAGTTATTTCACAGTGGGGTAGGACTTTTAAAGCCTCGTCTAAAAATTTTCTTTAAAACCCACCTGTTCCCCAATGAACCCAACAGACACAATTGCAAATGCAGCCCTCGGCCTGCGACTCATTTTGTCCTCTTTTTCCAATTCTTTTAACAGCTAGACCAACTACTCTGAATGTCCTGTTCCCCTCTGTCCCCTCTCCCCTCCACCTCCTCCTCTTTTCATTACTGTCCCATTCATTCATTTATTCTCATTCTTCTCCACTGCTCCGGGACACTAGCAGACCCATTCATCTCTCTCTCTCCCTCCCTCCCTCCCCGGCCTATCAGAGGACCACACACTCCCTCATCTCATCTGATGTCTGGTAATTGAAGGTGAGATTGTTTTGGTGCTGGAGGAGAGGCGAGGCCGAGCCAAGTTTGACGGTCTGCAGCCATGCAAATTAGACTGTCAAAACTTCATGGGAGTGAGGCCGACACCAGCTAGACTGTTACATAAATCTGCCTTGTAAATTGTAGCATTCAAGAGGCAAGGCTCTGCAGAATGCACCCTGGAGACGAAGCCAAGGGTCCGGTGAGGACTTCTGTTGGATTAAGTTTAGAAATAGACCAATGATGTGATTTTTCTGCCCATTTCTCCAACATTTTAATGTTTTTTTCTGGGCATACTGTTCTTCATTTTTCTCTTTTTGTACTTTTTAGCCATGGCTGCAGCTTGGCTCTGAGGATGGCCATGTCAGTCGATTGGCCCATGTCGCATTTAATTTGTTTGACTATTTCTTGCTTGGGACCAGTAATCTTCTGAAGTCCCAGCTGGTTGCCAGGCTACTGGTCCTGACCAAGAAGTAGTCTGGCTCGTAACCTGTAAAAAACAGGGATTTTTCATTTTAACACATTTGTTTTTGCATGAATTAAACCAGTAGTTCTCAACCTTTTTCATGTTAAAGAAACTCCTAAATTTATACATATTAGGTCCCAGGCCCCCATTTGATAAGATCTCTCTTCAGGGAGCTCTGTCTGAAAAGATTTTAGTTGTCAGATATGATTAAAACCAACCACAGCTGAGGAAATACCCATGGAGGAAGTGAAAACTATGATCAGATAGTCATTCTTATGACTGTTACTCACATGTGGTTCATTTCTATAGTGGATAAAATAGGGAAAATAAACTTTTCCTCATTTTTGGGAAACCCCCTAAAACTCCCTCAAGACCCCTGGTTGAGAAACACTGAATTAAGCAAATAAAAACTAGGTAATTACTGAGCTTTAGAGATGGTGGTATAGGCAGATTTTGTAACTTTTGGACAGAGCCAAGTCTGTATTTCTAAAAATTATGAAACAGCTATGGATGAATTACCATGAGATTGGATAATTGTGGTAGCAACCTGTCAAGGCAGCTATGCCCTAAAGCTTACCCTGCTTTATGGTCTGCTTGACTCTAAATGGGATCATAATTTACTAAATAAACATCATGCTGTTTTGAAAAATACTTGAAATGTGCGATTGAAACCATAAACGTGGTCCAACATGTTTACAGTGATTACTGAGGTAATACATCAAGTGAGAAGAAGGCTCATTTTCTCATAGACTTCTATATAATCAGACTTCTTTTTGCAACCAGAGGAGTCGCCCCCTGCTGGATATTAGAAAGATGCAAGTTTAAAACGCTTCTGCACTGGCTTCACTTTTCGGACCCCAGAGTTGCCCACTGGTGCTAATTAGCAAATGTTATCATGCAAACTGGCCAAACTAAGATGGTTAACATCCATCCATCCATCTGCAACTGCTCATCCCGTTAGGGGTCACGGGGGAGCTGGAGCCAAGCCCAGCTTACATTGGGCAAAGGCAGAGTACAACCTAGACAGGTCGCCAGTCCATCATAGGGTTGATACATAGAGACAGACAAACATTCACACCTACGGGCACTTTAAAGTCAACGATTAACCTTCATGTCTTCATTTAGACTGTGGGAGGAAGCTGGAGAACCCATAAAAAACCCACGCTAACCTGGGGAGAACATGTAAACTCCACACAGATGGGCTCCAAGCAGGATTCAGACTTTATTTTGACATTTTCATTGCTATGTTACTATGCTGATGTAGCATTTTGCATATGTACATGTTAATCTCTTTTCACACTGCTGATATTTGCTATACAGGCAAATAATATCTGTAGCTAAACTCCTTTCCCATAACAAGGGCTCCTTATTTGGCACAAGATGTTGGCAGGTGGCCACCAAGACTTCATCTCCTCTTCTGTCTGGACTGGAAACTGCATCTGTCCACAGGCAAGCGGCGATCTGTTAAACAGCAGCGTAAATGTGTGTGAAAGAGATAGGGAGTATCTATGAGGTGTGTTTGTGTGAGAAGGAAAAGGGAACAAGACAGGCCTGTGACAATGAATCCTGGGCTAATCCTAATCCTAGCCTGCAATTGTGTCCAATGTCAACCCCGCTGCTGAAAGTCATTTCTAGGTCTGTGCTTAGCCTGGGAAAAAAAAGGTGAAGGGACTGTCTGCTGCTGACGCTGCCGCTGGTCAGCCAAACCTGCTGATCCTGGCGCGGCGGCGGCGGCGGCTGGCGGCCCCTGGAGAACTCTCCTCCTCCACCGTCCCAATCCAGGGGATCCGATTGACACTGCGAGTGTGCCATCTGCCCCTCGACAAGATTACACAGCGCACTGGGCCAAGAAATCCTCCAGCACAGCAGATTAAATATGAAATATAGGGCAGGAATAGTTGTGGCGTTGCATGTCTAGATTTAGTTGTCCCATGTCGCCCTGCTATATTCGTGCCACTGAAAGCTTTCCTTCCAGGTGTGTGTCTGGATTAGGAATTTTCTTTATCTGTTTCATTGTGTGTCTGCGTTTTTTGATTCTCTTCTCTTTTGTGTGTGTGACTCCTGATCGCCCTCTCGTCTCTTCTCTTTAAATTTTAATGAATGCGGCCCAATTCACACTTTTGTGCCACTTATTTACTGAACTCACTGGCAGTTGATTTATTCCAAAAAAAAAGAGAGGAAACTGTAAGAGAAATGGAGAAAAAGAGAGCAAATCAACAGAAAACCGAGAGCGAGCGAAGATAACCACTTAGTCTGAAAATGGTTACTATGGAAACTGTGCCTTTCTTTCCTCTCCTCTGGTCCATTTTGGAGTCTCACATTTTCATGTAACAGTGGTTACAAATTAGCACCACCCACCCCCCTGTATTCTTCCAGACAGCCCTGGAGTGATCGCTCGGAAATCGAACACGGATTTGAAAGAACCATCACTGGGGATCCTGTCGTTGTTGCCTTAAAGTTACTGTATTTAGAGTTCCCTTCTTTCACATAACTCTGTCTTCTCTGGAGAAAGAGATGAGTTTATATCAATAATATTAAATCAATTAACCCTCTGAGACACACAATAGTCTTAATGGGGTGCAGGGGGTCTTTAGGGGGAGATAGCAGGTCAGCAGTAGATGAAGTGCTGTACATCATTAGAAAGCTGTGAATCAGAAGATTAATTTGAGCTACAGCTCAGCACAGTGTGTCAAGTTCTACTAGTTATTAATCAGAAATAAACATGAATTAAATAAATTATTTATTTATTTTTGGCAATCTTTGGGGTTGAAACTACAGATTTAGCATTAAATTTAACCATTTTTAATACTCTAGAATTGATAAGAATGATCGATAATCCCTCCAAAACACCACATTAACACACCAAGACCTTGAGGAACACCATAGAAAAAGTCATGCTGTGATTTAGAATCAGAAACTTTTCTGCAAGATTTCTGCAAGAATTGCATTTTTCAGCGACTGGAAGGCGAGCACTTCTGTTGTGGAAACTGCTCATAAAACACTTATTATGAATCTAGCTAGGAAATCCTCTGAATGCTCTAGGTCTCTAGTTTGGGGCTGTAAAATTTCATGAGGGTGTGATTATCCGAGAGGTCACCACAGGTCATTTTATACAATGAGGTCGAATTTTAAAAATGGTCTCACTACAATGAAATGGCTCCTACGGGGACTATCATCCTCATGCATGAATACAGCTTTACAACAATACCCAATTTATGGAATTCCAAGACTGTTTAGGGACCCCAGTATGCAGTAATATTAATTTTCATAATTTATTCAAATAACTGCATTTTTTCTTGCCCAAAACTGCAAGTGATTATCTTATGATAATGGGCATGTCTGACTTGTGGGTACCCAGAGAACCCATTTTCATTCACATATCTTGAGATCAGAGGTCAAGGGACCCCTTTGAAAATGACTGTGCCAGTTTTATTGTGTGCCAGCATTATTTATCCTCCTTCCCGACAAGCTGGTTTGACATGGTAGCAATTCTTTAGATCTTCTAGTTTCTTACGATCAGTATACATTCACTCTAAAACTGAACCTGCTACAGCCTCTGAAAGACAGTAAAGTCTGTTGGGATCGCAGGCCTCGGGGTAACTTAAGGTCCATTTCAAACAGGCACCACGACTCTTATTTGTGTTTCCTCTCTCTGCTGCATGAATGAGAGTTGTCGTCAGGCTCTGAATGCGCCTGGAGAGGAACCATGAAGACGGGAGTGCCATCTCTTGGTCACCCCCGAAAGCACTTTCTTCCTTGAGTTTGAAACAATCCAGATCCGCTCAGCTGTGACCCTCACAGTCACATATTTACAGCGCTACACATGGCTGCGACGGCGTGTTTGTGTGTGCATGCTTTTCGTCACTGAACATCTCATGCTGGGGCGAGTATGCGTGTTTCATCTGCTCGGATTTTCACTGCCAATGTGTTGCATCACATCCATGAAAAACAACATCAAAGTTTGATCACAAAAGTATTTTATTTAGTTCTTTGTCTCTGCGACTGATGTGGTTCTTTCTGTAGGCCACATTGAAATGAATCAGCTGTTTTTTTACTTCTTTTTGCCACATTCTTTTCTTCATTTTGAGCCTGCACTGCATCACATCTTCCCCCCTCTAGTGCCTCGTTCGCCCCTCCTCCCCCAGGCCTCTGGCTCATTAGGCCTGGATGCCAAGCTGTTTTCACTGTGTGCCCATTCGTGGATTACTCACCAAGAAATCATGTGGCACAATCAAATTACCAGTGGTTAAGGGAGGCTTTACTTACTGGTGAGGAATCTGGAGGACGCTCTTTTTTAACCAGCCAATGGCAGCCAAAATGCCCATGATCCCGGCACACAAAGAGACCCTTTTTCAGTACGTCGCCCTTGTTGCCCCCGAGGCTACTACTGCAAACGTCGGCCTTTTGTCTGTTCCTGCTGATGTTCTTCCCAGACAGGAGAATCTGATATGTCCATAAAAGAACTCTGCAGAGGTAATGTGCGATGGCTACTATTATTTTTTATGACAATACATTTTCAGTTTTACACATTCAATGATGGATCTCAGGTGTGTTTTATAAGGCTGTTTTCTCCCTCCTCATGATTTCTTTTTTCTCTTCGACAGCACAGGATGCGGTGGTTGCTGACTGGCCTCGGCCCGCAGCTGAGCACATGTTCAGTCTATATGTAAGTTAACTCACAACACATGACTCCGACGGCAGAGCATCTCACAAGATGAGTTTCTCAGCCCTTTGCAGATGGTTGTGTGATAGCCACTCATCCCCAAATCTTTGCCAACAGTTTGCTCAGGGAACACTGAACAGGCATTGAAAACAGGCCGGTATGGAAGTTATTATCTTATTTGGGATGGCATCCTGTTTAATCGTCATTCAACCTCGACAAGGTATCCACTGTTTAGAAGCACACACACACTAATTCACTATATCCTGACAGTCTTGCATGAGACAAATAATCTGGGGAGAAAAAAATCTGGTTCCTCTGCCTGCCCCTAGTGGCATTTTACACCATGCCACACTGCTTTCATGCCCTAACTAAACTGAACTAAGGCACCCGATTTGATTGTTACCAGGTCATTAAATGTGCTTCTATTGCTGTACACATGTGGGTCAGATGGGGCCTACTATGTTGTAAAAGTGAAAGTGAAAATTAAAATCAATACATTCTGATTAAAACTGCATAAAATGTTACGGTTTGAACCCAAACAAAACAGTTTCTTTAGGTTTAGGCAACAAAACTACAACTTCTTTAGGTTGATGCAAAACAAAAGTTAAGTTTGGAAAAACTTTTGCCTTAAAATAATTATATTTCAAAGGTGAAACTGAACACTTGTGAACACAAAGATAGCTACATGTTGTTGGTTTCACATGGGATGCATCCCTAGGTCTCCTTGGTGAAAGTATTGTGTTTTGTGTCCTATCTATCGCCCTTGACCTCCATCCCATACGGCATTCTTTATACTACAGCGCCTGACTTCCACTTTTACTCCTGTCATAATTACTATACTCGCTAGAGGTCGCTGCCATCTTAGTCTATTCCTTCTTTTGCTGATCACCCATGTGAATAGATGATAAAACCTGCTAGTGAGTGTAGCAGGGCCCTACTGACCCACATCTATGAGGCTGATAGTTATCAGCCTGATAACAGTCTAATCGGCTGACCGGGGGTATTACGCTGAAGTGATTTCAGGAGATACAGCATATTGATGACCCAATCCAAGTGGTCGGTGTGTGTACTGTTGTATTCAGATAGCCATGTTAGCAGCACAATTGTAGCTTTAATATTAATTATTACCACTACACAGAAAGTACAGAATTGTTTTGTAGACCAATGAACTAAAGTATTGGACAAAACTTTGAGCTAATGATGGTGCTACCCAAAAAGTCAGTGGATCACCAAAGTTGTTAGAATTAATGCTGAGGGGGATAAATATCACATCTCACGGTAATGCATCCAATGGTTATTGAGATATTTCAGTCCTGTCCAAAGCGGTGGAACAACCAACTGCTCAACTGACCGTCGTTGCCATAATCCTTAGAGCTGTGCAGCTAGTGTGGCTAAAAACCTGGCAGAGAAAGAGAAAGATACTAGAAGGAGAGTCTTTTTATTACCTGGTCATTTCCCTTTTCAAAATGACAAATTTATATTCATAGTGCTGCTACTAAAATAAATACCAAGTCCTTTAAAGGTTAATGAAATAGCTCTGGCACACTCCCTCTACCATCACTAGCACCCTGCCTACTGCGGGCTGCCATGGCAACGCACCCACCGCTGATTTATGCTGCAGATAATTAGGAGCAAAGATGACAGAGCCCACAGGTGTGAACACAAACACACAAACACATACACACATGCACTCACACACACGCCTTTTATACATGCACTCTCTCTCTCTCTCTCACACACACACACACACATAGAGTGCTACAAAAACTCATTATCATGTGGTTTTGCTTCCTAGATTTAATATCCCCTCCAATTTGGCAAGTCCAATCATCGTCCTTCATTCTCATTCAGACTGGCAACTTGGCTGACTCTCAGTCTCTCTCAGTCCAGATATACTTTCTCTCATTAACACACACACACACACACACACACATATACACACACGTCTGTCGCCTGCCAAGCATGAAGCCCCGCCTCTGTTAGTCTGCAGAAATCAGCAGCGTCCCTTTGTTGTAAGGCAGAAAGGCGGAGCCAGTACACAGAGGTTCTTCTTCCTCTTCATCACCCGGCTGTCTGCGGCCCTCTGCACCTCGCTAATCCTGATGGGAGGCTCCCTTCACCTCGGGGTCCCATTGAGAGTGTGAAACTAATCCAGCCAAATGGGTTTCATCAAGTGAAATGGAAAGGTAATGATACCTCTGGCACTCAGGGCCCCTAAATGTCTCCTCCACTCTTTTTCTTCTTTCCCTTTCCGTTCCTCCTGCCCTGTTCTAGGAGGTTTAAGGTTCCCGATGAACATGGGTGGGGTCTGTCTTTGACAAGCTCTTCATATAGTATTCTCATACTTACGGTGTGCACGTGCGAGCATGCTCGCGTTACACATAAATGGGTTTGGGGCCGTGGAGAGCTGAGAAGCATCATCCTTCCATCTGACAACCCCCCTTACTTCCCGGAGGCCTTACTGCAGGGTCACTTAATAGACTGAAGCTCCACACACCAACACACACACTCACAGGTGACATCACCAGATAGATGATGGGGGCCACTGCAAGGCCGAGGGCTCCTCTTTCATCAGACTAGTTTATCTTAAAAGTGCACACTCCCCTGGCATCCTATCCCGCCCCTTTACCACCCACTCCACGCTGCTAAAACGTGCAAAACCCAAAGTGTGCAACCCTGACTGTAAAAATGATGGATGGCGGCGTGAAATGCGACCTTTCTTTTTGCATTTCCCTGTCACTCTCTTTCTCCACCCCCTTGCAGCCTTCCTGCATGTCTGATTGGATTTCGCATGGTGGAAAAGTTCCACTGAGAAACAAAAGATGTGGACTGGAGGAAAGTGAAAATCTGCTATGAGTGCATTCTAGTATGCATGCATTTTTTTGTGTTTATGTTTGTGTGAATGGTGGAAACAACAGATGGAGGAAAGAGATTTTATTAGGTGTGAGGGCGGTGAGTCAGTGGTTTCCAACCTTTTCTCTCAAATATAACCAGTAGGCAATTTCAGAGTCTGAAAAGTGAAGCAAATGCCTTAAACTTGCAATCTTTCTAACAGCCAGCAGGGGGCGACTCCTCTGGTTGCAAAAAGAAGTCTGATTGTATAGAAGTCTATGAGAAAATGAGCCTACTTCTCACTTGATTTATTATCTCAGTAAACACTGTAAACATGAGACTCACCTTTATGGTATCAATCGCTAGTTTTAAGTCTTCTTCAATAAGCATGATGTTCATTTAGTCAATTATGGTCCCATTTAGAGTCAAATAGACTTGGTCTGGGAGTTGTCCACGTTTTCATCTTATTAAGCGTTCGGTTGTACTTAGCTCTACACTTTCATATCAATTCTCCTTGCAAAAAAAACCAAGATGGTGATGGCCAAAATGCCAAATTCAAGGCTTCAAAACTGCAGTCCACAAACCAATAACCAATCCATTTTTTATATACAGTATATGGCTGTAGCCCCACCACCTTGTCAGCATGTCCATGTTACAAATGTGTTCAAATTAATTTTAAACAGGATAGTGTTTAACTAATATTAAAGAAATAGATTGGGTGTTTTGTGTGGGCTTGTATAAGTTGCTCATCCATAGTCAGTGTATTACTTGCAGTAGATGACAGCCAGCACGCCCCCAGTTTAAAGAAGCAGACAGGAGTTACCTACACAACCAAAGCAATGTACTGCTGTGGATGAGGGCAGCACCAAAACGTATTTTAGCCACCAAAAAAATCATTATCCATTTAAGGATACGCTATACTTGAAGTATTTTCAGGGCTTTATCTTGCCATCAGACAGCCCTTGTATTCATCTATGCTGCCACACTCGATTGAAAAAAAAATGTTATTTCACCTTGAAGAACACGGGAGTTGCTGATCTAACGTCGCCTCAATCAGGTAGTTTATTTGTGATATTATGCGACTTTGGTGAATCCAAACTAACTAAAGTCACACAATAACATAAACAAACTACTGGAACCAGGCTGGATGCTCACTTGCTAACTGGTGTTCACATACTCGCAGAACATGTGTGTGTGTTCGGGTGTTATTGATTGATGACTCTCTATATATAAAATCAAATTATCATTTCTATTTTTTCACATTGAATGAGCTATTCTGCAGTCTTTCCACAAACCCCTCTGGCAATTGCAGGAATACTGTTATAAGGGACTACACACACCTGCTGCTGTCTCCAGTATTTACACAAACATATACTCCTGAGGTACCAGTACATCTGGTTGGGAATCACTACTTCAAGTGAAACCATGTTACATCCCAGACGGGCTATACAATCATACTTTAAGTGTTACTTACTCACAGCATTAGAGGGTAAGGGGACGGGGCATTGAACGCATCCCTGTGTTCCAGATGTACACACGACCTGTAATATTTTTGTGTAGTGTTTCACCACCGAGGCTGGAATTTCCCCATGTTTCCCTCACAGTGGTGAGATTTCGTGGAGGCAGATAAAGTCGGGAAGAAAAACGAAGAGTGATGGGAGCCAGGGGCGTGTGAACTCTCCTCCCTACAGCGACCTCACATACCAAAACCATCATACACACACGACAGACACATTGTCAGTCCTCCCCAATGGGCACTCACTCACAAACACAAACCATCAAGCCATAAATCAAAATATCTCAGCATTCTGACTTTTCCACCTCATTCTTTGAAGTGCACACGCTGTCATCTCGCCTCGTGGATTCATGAGCCTTTCACTGGCCAGTTTAATAAATGACAAACAAGTGGAGTGTAATTGTATTCACACCAATCAAACACGAGGGCTCAATACTGAAGCAAGCTGAGAAGTGCTTAAAGGTGCAAGTTCCTCCAACGACTGCTGACTCCCACAAAAACTACTGCATCAGTGTCAAAACCCTGACTTTCTGATTTTCACTAAGTTTTAAATGGAAGTTTGTTTAGGGATCTGTTTGCTTGCTTGTCTCGCTGAGATCTCTCACGCCATCACTTCCACTCCCTCTTCTGCTCAAACTGTTATTGTCTGGTATTAATAACTAACAAATATGGCAGCAACCCCAAACCAAGCTTTGTAGTCAATCCAGAACTTTATTTTCTTGAAGATCAAATGTAAACTGCTTTGAGTTTGAGTTGATTATTTACAACAGTCTCAATCCATCATGCAGTGAGGAGTCCCAGTCAGGGGCCACAGAATGGGTAGAAGAGACTCTGAAGGATTCAGCAATGCAGATCTTAACAAGGGCCCCGAATAAATACTGTTTCTGAGCCCTTTGACTTCATCCATTCTTCATCCAACAGGTAAAGATCACCATCCACAATGTAACACCTAAACAATAAGAAAACAGCTAAATCATGTCTTCATCCTCTTTCGGTCACCAAATAACAAAAGCAAGTGTCACTTGGTTAAACCTGCTTTCTGTCCCCTTGTCCTCTTCGTAATCCTTGTCCTGTATCTTAATACAGCCAAATTCACTATTTTTACAGTTAAAGGGACTCAATGTAAGAATCAGAAACTTGCTTGTTAACTGTGGCCATTAAGTCAAGGACAGTTAGCGTCCTATTGCTTGTGCTTCTGATTGTACTACGTAGACGCAAACGAGCTTCGGTCAGAACAGTGAGGCTACATGCACGAGACCAAACGCGACTGAATGATTAACATTAGCAACATTAGTCAACTAAATCCACAATATCAAAATGAATTTCACATGCTTGGCAGTAAAGTTAGCTTACAAAATGAAGGTCTCACCATTAATCAGAGGGCACCGGGGAGACACCGTAGTTTTGGTCTCCTGGTCTGGATTCGAAAACATTACTCGCTCTGGATTTAATCAGTCAGTTCACTCAGCAGCTAGGAAACAAGACACAAGAAACATCTGTTAGTCTTGAGGAGCTGCAGCATTTATTTCTGCACAAACTGCAACTTCTCCTGTACATTCACTTGATATTCTCAGAGCTCAACTTACTCTCTTCTGCTCCGCTGCTCACTCGCTTCACCGCCGCTAGCTCTCTCTTACTTCACCACTCACTTCCCACGTGCACACACACTCCCACAGCACTCGTTCTTGTCCGGCGTCAGTCACATTCCTATTTTACAAGACGGGCTTCACTTAACTTCACTTAAAAGCTGTCTACAGCCTGAAAGAGGAAACCCAGAAAGTTGCAGCAGGTCACATTTTTTAGCTCAGGTTATTACCAGTTCTCACATTGACAATAAAAAAAAAATCATATTATTAAAAAACATATTTAACATGTAAAAAGTTACATACAGTCCCTTTAAGTTGTTTTACAAAAACGTGAATACAGGTTAATGACAATACATCCATTGTGTGATCCACTGTATTGCGATTTACTGTAAAATAAGCGGTACCAAAGAGGGTTAGAGGCAAAATTCATCCACTCTGGAGACCTTTTTTCAAATATCTCTACTTTTGGGTGCAAGAGCCAGCTTAGTGTGGACCCTAAGGCCAAAACAAAGGCTTTTTTTGAGAGGTTGTTGTGAATGTAGTCTTAATGAGCTGTTATGAGAGAGTTACAAGAATTTCACTGACCTGCCGCTCAAGGCCACCGCCTACACCTGTTCATGAGCAGCCTTCCCACCAGATCAAGCTGCATCCTCCCCTCCTTCAGCTTCACGTCCACCCAAGACAAACCATCAAAACAACTCTGCCCACTATCATGTCACATTCCTCATCTTATACCACAACACTCCCAGTCCAAAGAATCAAAGTAATCTTTTGTTCAGGCCTTCAATGGCCACGAGGGCCTCACATCCCTGACCACTCGATGCTCTGGAGTAAAGAGGGAGCGCTGTAGCTCCAACGCAGAGTATCACAATAAACTTCTCCACCCTGAACTTTGGTCCCCGGCCAAGCCTCAGATATTTCACTTTTGTCGACAAGACAGTTTTCATTCCAGCACTCCCCCCGAACCCTCACCCCTTTACTGCACCCCTCTCTTTCTCTATCTCCTCACTTACAAACTATCCATCCCCATGTGTACAGCGCTGCATGCATAATGACTCGGATTATGAATCATCACAGATGTTTTGTTGGACGTCCACGCTTTAGAGAATTGCGGTTGCTTATAAAGTCCACTCCTTAAGTCTACACACATATGGAAGTGTTTACATCCAGCAGAGAACAAAAAAAACAACAGTTTTAGGGTTCTGAGCCACCCGAGGCCGCAGGATCGAATGCGAGATGTTGGAAAAAGCTGTGTTTTTTCGCACCAAAAAATGATGGAATGATGTGCTCGTAAAAAGACAAAGTTCCCCTCTGACCACATCGCTCCACTCGCATGTGTTCTGCATTACAACCCCCCTCATCTTCTGCCCTCCCCTACTTTCACTCACGCTGCTCGCCACCTGGTGTGTGCTCATCCGTGACCACAGCGATGACAAACCTGAGAAATGTATCTGAATTTGCCTTTTCCATCACCTTTCATATCATTCGTCTCTCCATCATCCCCTCTGCACAAATGGACGATGAAAAGAGGACTCTTATCTCCTGCTCTGCTCTCTGTCTCTGAATGAAAACCACTGTCCTCATTGTGTTTTATGTGGCGTGGGGAGCGACCCTGCGTGGACTTATCTCTGCTGTCTGGATTTCCCCCTCGGCAGGAGAGAAAATCCTAGAGCTGGGGTGAAGACAGGCTCGCAGTCACATCAGCTGCAGTTACATTAGCCAGCTGTCCACATGTTTCTAGTTCAACCTGTAGTTTCTTCACCCACGGAGCCCATTCTGCCCATCTTGCAACGGCCTTGACTGAGCGTGGCATTCTTCACCGGGGATCTCCATGATCTCATTACTGGGCCGAGGTGGCTGGAATGGTGCAACTGATTAGCTACGATGACCTTTAGTTTGTTTTCCGGCGAGAGAGAGTGTGTGACGTCCTCTAATAGCACTCAAGGCTCTGCAGCAGCACCCTGGATTTCTCTTTACCAACCAGTTGATCAGCGTGACCCTGCACATCCACCCGCATCAGACAAATGGCGGTTATTTAACATGATTTTACTTGGGGCTGTTTTAAGAAAAGAATAATAATGTGTCAGGAGGGACTCGAGCCAAGCTGTCTCATACTGTTAGTGTTAGTGTATTCTGAACAGCCTCACCACACCCTGGTCCTCTCTTGGCTTGTGGGCTGTGGGATGTGTGCAAGCTAAGATGAACGGGTGGGACAGTCCACGGAGAGTGCAGAAGAAGGTGACTTGGATGGCTTCATCGACCGTGAGTAACGAGTCCTCTCCAATGTGCACAGGAAGACTCCCTCGCAGTAGATCAACCCCACCTTCAATCTCTCCATACTCCCTCAGTCCCTGATCTCTTAATACTGGCCCCCAACCAACTGTTCCCCTATACTATCTATCCATCTATCTATCTATCCATCTGTCTGATTCTTCTCCTCCTAGCCCCAGCTGCCCTGGCCCCAGTTCTCTTCGGGGAGGAGGGGAGTAATTACACGATGCAATGAAAAACAAATAACACTCGGTTATAGCTGTCCACTGGGTTGGATTACGGTGATTGGCCGGCGGGTGCGCTCTGGGCCAACCCTTCCAGAATTCCTTATTCGATTTCTGGCCCGTTCTGCCTGCCAGAGGAGAAGAAATACCATCTGCACCTTCTGCACAGCTCCTGCTGTGATCTGGCTCTGATGTAGGGCACAAGCTGCAAATCATCGTCTAAGTGGGGAAAGGATGGACTCAAGTGAGCCATGTTGTGTTTCAAAGCGCCAAAAATCTTTTTTTCTCCTTTACTGCAATCAGATTACACAATCTGGACCTGTTTGAGCATGATTGGGGCCATGCTATGCTGAAATTACGTTCATATTGAATGATTCCGGGCCTTGCAATTGGCACATCCAGTGCCAGTGTTCGGTATGCAGGAGGTAGTGCGCCCCTTTATGCAAAGAGGGTTGAGTGAGAAATGAGGTTGTGGAGGTTGAGTTGGTGGATAGACATGCAACATGTCAGACTTTCCAACTCTATTGGATAATACTGTAGAAAATTATGTTTTTATGTTCAATGCCAACCTTATTAAAGTCCTCTTGTTTTGAACTACTACTGCATGGTTACTGTATGGTAAGGGTTAGGTCAGGGAACGATCATGGTTATGGTTATTTTCATCCTCACCTAGTATAAAATCTTAATTTCAATTTGCATGTCACCATTAAAACCAAGGTCCCATAGACAATAATGCAACTGAATGCATTCTACTACTCTACAACTGTCACTATCCATTTGATGAAAATACACTAAAATGCACCATTTATGATACAATTTATAAAGATATGCTGAGGCACTCTATGTTTTAGTCATGTTTACATATTGTACTGTCTGTTTACTGGGAAATTTACTTAAAAACATATTTATTTCCATATAGCCATTTTACAAGTAATAAAACATTAGTGGTTATGTTTTCTACCTATGTTACAGGTTTCCCTCTGTACCAGGGTGTCTCAGGTGGTCGACCAGTCATGTACCAGGTCTGTGACTGGATGTGAGCTCTGGTCTCCTGTTTGACAAGCTACACGCCCATCCACCATCCTGAGCTTCAGTCGACACCCTTACTTTTCATTTTGCTGCACACATAGGGCACACTACTTCCTGCTTTGGCGTTGAACGCTGGCATTAGACGTAGGTGCGGAAGCGTCCAAAATGGATGTAATTTGTAGGACACTGCCCTTGACTTTCAAGTGTTGTAGTTGCATAACACTAACCATACTTTAAATAGAAATTGTTGCAGAATTGTCCAGTATTGATGTTCTTGTTTGACACAATGATTGGCTTATCCTTACCTGATCTTCCCTCTTCCACCTATGCAGAGTCTCCTCTTTCACTTTTACACAAAATCACCCTTAAACATCACATTTACCCCAAAATTACATCGTTTTTGTAGTGTACATCTGTACCACTGGTAAATATTACATAAAACCAGGGGTGGAAGCAACAAATTACATGTAGGTTACTTGTTACTGTAAAAAAGTTTAACATCAACAGAAAACAGCCATCTCGACAGGGCTAAATAGTCAAAATCAAGCAAAGGAGCAAAAATAAAACAGTCTGTGTGACTACTGTATCTCAGCTGTGATACTGGGTCCAACCGGCTGCATGTAGCAGAACAGTCCCCGGGTCGTGAAGATGAAGAGGCACCTCCACCGAAGAATCAACAAGTCACAGCACTTCATGTGACCGCTCTGGTTCTGCTCGGCTGATTGGACCAATAATGAGTCGAGGTAGACCAAACAATCAACTTTTATTCCTGAAAATTGGGACATGAAACAAATAGGGATAAAGTGGGCTTGGTCGGCAGCTCCAACTACAGCGCATCCAACTCTGTTCTGCTGTGGGTTACATGGTGATCGTATAGTGGTTAATAATAACTGTATTAATATATTACATGAACATAATAACACATGACGCCTCTAAAATTACAACATATTAATATAACATGTATTGAACACTTACTACATTCTACTATTTACACACAGTCACATTAGCATTTATTTAACATTTATGCATCATTCACGGTGCTCTGCTGCCACCCTCAGGATGGGGCGAAACACAGCAGGCACACAATGTAACATTTATGATGTTTAAACAACAAATTAGAAAACACTGGATATTTACATTGACCTTAAATAATATACCTGAAAATTGGGACATGAAACAAACGGGGATAAAGTGGGCTTGGTCGGCAGCTCCAACTACGGAGAGGTCAGAGAGTCTACGTTAAACCCGCCACTGCGCGCATCATCACAGCGCCACACACAGCTAGCAGACAGTCTGAGCAGCGTCTTCAGCGGTGATATTACAGCTACAGCTGATACGTTCAGAAAACCTGCTGCACCTGAGCCTCGTCCCGTAGACTACTTAAATCACATTGTTTTACCGGAGCTCATACCAGACCAACTCACCTACAGCGCATCCAATTCTGTCCTGATGTGTTTCAAAGTAAAAGCGCTTAACACAATAAAACTGTTGAATGTCCCAAATTAAATAAGAATTTAACATCATAAAAGGACAATTATTTACCCCGTTACACACACACACACACACACACACACACACACACACACACACACACACATATATATATATATATATATATATATATATATATATATATATATATATATATATATATATATATATATATAGTATAGCATAGTATAGTAGTATTTTTTTTAAATCAGACCTCCAGAGAGGAGACATTCTGCTATCTGGAAATGCAACCTGCGTTCACAGGTTGAGGTTTTATTAACCTTTTTCGTAGGGAGGAAATTTCATATTCATAAAGCTAAATTTCTTAACTCAGCCCCATCTTTTAAGCTGTTTTTAACTGAAATTGAATGTTATTTTGAGTCTCTTAAATTTGTAACAAATAAGAAATCCGCATCAGTAGAGGTGTTTGTCTGAAGAAGTCTGTCACTTTCATGATTACTATTTTTGATTAATTTACTTAATTTATCCACTATTATTTTTGTTTTTTTTATTGACATTGTGATCGTATTTTTCTTCTTTCTTTAATAAATGAATTGATATGACTTCAACTGTAAATTTAAACAAGTGTTCTTTATGTTGAGAGACTTTGTCAATAAGTCACATTGTAAATGTCTGATTTAAATAAAGTTTTTTTTTGAAGCAGAGATGGCTAGGACTAGCACTACAAGCACCATCAAATTAAGGCTCATATATGGTGCCTGACTATAATAATCGGCATTATTTTACCTCAGCATAGTTTACATTTTTCATCTATCTTAATTTAAGGCGGTGAGCAGGCTAGTGACCCACCCACCATGTTCCTGGGCTGTACAGGCCGGGCCTGGCTAACATGCTAAATGTGCTAAATGCTAACATGCTAGCCTCCTGGCCTCCAGCAGTGACGGTGACTTCTGCCTCGACGGAGCCGCTTCTGCTTTCAGACAGGTGTGTGCGGACTTTCCTGCTGTCCGAGACTCTAATCCTTAATGTGAAGGTAGAGCCTCATGCGGCTCCAAACGTTTTGAATGTGAGAGTTTGAGGAACCGCAGAGGCCGAGTGGACTGGTTATACGATGCCTTGATGATGGACGACTAGCTGGAGAGGCTGACCCTGGAGCGGACTGAGACCAGACAGGTGAGTCACCAGGTGTTTGAGCTACCTGATGTGTAAGGACTGTGCAGTCTGTCCTTTGCTGCTGCTGTAATACAGTACGTGTGTTAGTGGACTTTATGTTTATATATGTCCACAGTGTCTGCGTTGCTGCTGTTTTATTATACTGTTGATTCGGGCGTCATGGTGTCCATAGCTGTTTTTATTCATTGTTGAATTGTCTGAGTTAATTATTGTGAGGCTACAGTGAGAAAGGCTGATGTCTGTTCATATAAATGATAATCAGTTGTATGCTCAGACTGCAGAAAGCCTGTCTGTTGGTTTGGACTGAAGGAGTCTTGTCGTTGATCTTTGTCTATTTTAAATCTATTTTGTAGCCTAAAGAAGTTATTTAATTTAACAGTAGTATCATATATCATAATGTAACATCACACCCCCACCTCTTTTAAAATGACTTACTCTTTTACTAAAGTATGTTTTTACACATGTACCTTTTAAAATTCATAAAACAAATAACACTTTACTTTTACTTGATTAAAATGTATTTGAATATTTAACTGCACTTTTACTTGATTAAAACGTATTTGAATAACAGTACTTTTAATTGAGTAAAATTAATTTGTAAAGTGAAAACGGTACTTTTATGTGATTAGAATGTATTTAGATAATAATAGTACTTTTGCTTGAGTAAAATTAATTTGTAAAGTAAAAACAGTACTTTACTTGATTAAAATGTATTTCAATAATAACAGTACTTTTACTTGATTAAAATGTATTTCAATAACAGTACTTGTAGTTCATAACAATATTCAGTGCTCGTTCCACCTCTGTGTAAAACATATACTAAACATAATGTCATAAACTGAGTGACACCAGACAGACACGAGCTCTAAGTCATTATGAATTTACCTCTGAGGCCTCTAACAATGATTGATGAGTCTGCAGTCTGACAGCAGTCATTGCTCTTTCCTCTCCATACTGCTGTTTTGTTTATAGACGCCTCTGATTTCTCTCAGTGTGTACCCTGCCTTGGGATAAAGTTGTTCAGATGATGGAAGTCAGGCAGCCTCCAGGGTGCACCAACAGGTTTTCGTCCCATCTGCAGGACGTGGGACCAAAAACTGTAAGACGCACCGGCCCTATTTGTCCTGTATGTAAATACTTTCAACAGCATTATGAACAGCAACCATCATCAATCAAGTCTGGCACGACAGACACTGTAACCTTATTAGGTGTTTGCTGTTTGGATCTAATTGTATTTTAGGCCAAATGGGAGCCAAACAAATAACCAAGGACACAAAATACTGCAGTATTTCCCTGTGGCACGGTTGCATATGCACGCTGGAATACATATTTGAGCAACAGTTGCATTGAGAGAAAAAAATCATGCAATTCATATTCCTGTTTGAGATTTAATATGCACATTTCAGGTCCCTAAAACAGTGCAGAATGTCCAATATTTTAAAGGCATTTTGTCCAGAGTACCATCTGTACCTTTGGGTGTAGTCTATCTATCTATCTATAGATAGTTGTTGGCTGCAACTTACAATTATTTTCATTTCAGTGTTGATTAATCAATTAGTTGTTTATAAAACCTCAGAAAATGGTGAAAAATGTCAACCAGTGTTTCCCAAAGCCCAAGACCATGTCTTCAGATATCTTGTTTTTTCCACAGCTCAAAGATTTTCAATTTACTGTCATTAAGGAGTAAAGAAACCAGAAAATATTCACATCGAAGAAGCTTGAATCAGAGAATTTTAACTTTTTTTTCATAAAGCATTACTTAAACCGATTATTAAAATAGTTGGCAACTAATCCATTAATCGTTGCTCTGTATATTTGCAACATATACGGTATTTAAAGTGTCTGTGTAGAGCCGAGACAGCTGTCTGCGCCTGGTAAACTGTAAGAAAGCAACACATTTTTCACCGGCTTTAGTGTGATGGAGGCCGAGGCGATTTAATCCTTCAGTGCGTAGAATTAATTTGGTGTTCCTTGACTCCCTGGCTCAAAGCAGAGAGCCATATGGCTCGGCTGGCCACTGTGGGCCCTGCAGATTGGAGAAGACAGGGACTACTGTAACACCCTGGATCAGATGAGTTTCCTGGCCCTGCAACAATATCAGTAACTGAAAGATATTAGCCTGAAAAGCAGGAGTGACACTTGGCACGTCTCTGAGGAACATTCAGTTCTCCTGCCGCACGGTGACATTTTTGATTGACGCTCATCAATGCTGCCACTTCCCCTGTGGCTTGTAGTTGTCACCAATTTATACCCAGGGCCGCTGCTAGCTATTTGGATGCCCTAGGCGTAATTGCTTGTGGTGCCTGTTACACGGTCCAGCCCAGACTGACATCACTGGCGGAGGTAACCACTCCACCACCTGTCTCTGTGGTCCCCATAAGAAGTGGCAGCAGATTCATTTCACAAGTGGTGAGAGCAAAAAGTCTGATTGTGTGTGTGAGATGCTGTTGTACAGTTCCCTCACTCACTACACACACATTACATTATGCTGCTCTGACACCAACTTAATATGTAAACACGGCTGCCTGTCGGTGCCGTAGGTAGACTGTTAAATTCACTGTCGACACGTCCCGGTGACTCACCCTATTTTTATTGCTAAAATGTGAACAGCAAATCAGTGTTGAAATCAACAGGACGAGAGCTTAATGGGATGCACCAGTGAATTTAAATTATGGTGCGTTCAGGCTCTAAGATGAGTATTGGGCAAAGGTAAATTCAAATATAAAATATATAAAATGTAGTTTTTGGTGAGAAACTTGAACAAATCCAGTTGTTTGAAGGAGATGTTTTCACAGCAATATAAAGTAGAGGGAATTATGTGGATGTTGAAGGGCAAGATTTATTATTTCACTTTTGTTTTTTAACATAGTATCAAGAATCATTTCACCGGTATTGGTATGAAGTACTGAATTTCTGGTAACGTGGCATCCCTGGAGTAGGCCTATGGGAACTAACAAAATGCTTTAAATGTTACTGGGTGCACCTAAATTATGTGCTGGTGCACCTAAATGAAAAAGTTAGGCGCACCAGTGCAACCAGTGTTAAAAGTTAGTCTGGAGCCCTGCATCCATCGCCGCTGTTATGTGTGTGGGCGCCCTCCTGCTATGACAAGTCCTGCCTCTGTTCAACACGCTGTAACTCGCAGATTTGACACCTGACCCCAGGTCTGCAGGGAAATGGCATATAGTGACATGCTGGCATCTTCTGCTGCTCCACACTGCACGCCTTTATACTGGCACTGCAGAAAACTCAGCTGTCGAAGCATTTCAGTCGACACTGTTGGACTTCACTTAACGGCTGTTTTTGGATTCTATCAGCCCACTGTTTTTTGTTTTCTTTTTTTACTATGATTTTTTTTGCTGAGTGGTTGTTGATTTTTATCATCACTTTTTAATGCACCAGAGCTGACCGAAGAGTCCTCCTGCCAAAGTTGAGTGTTAGAAATATAGTATAATAAGTATAATAATAATATAGATATTGTGGGGGATACGAGGTGCTACAGAGATGTGTCAGAGCGTCACTACCATCCTCCTGCGGTTGCTCCTGGCAACATAATTTTCCTGAAAGTCAGAAAGATGTGCCGGGTGTCTGATTATGACGGAGCGGACAGAAACAGTGCAGTTATCTCCTGCGTCATCTCAGAAGAAGGGAAGTGTGTTAGTTGAGTGTCACACATCAGTCAGATTGATAATGCTTTGCACATGAATGGGAAGTTGAAATGCGATAGGTTCTTTTTCTTTCTCTTCGTCAGTCTCTCTTGGGCCATTTGATAATTTGTTGCATTTTCCTCCGGCGACTCAAGGATCTGTGAAGTTCTTTTTGTTCTCCTGCACGACATAAATCATCTCATTAAGACATCTTTTGTTGCAAATGGCATCTCCTCCCTCTAATCTGCTGAACCTCATTGTCTTGATTTCTCTCTCTTTATCCCGTCCTCCTCTGCAAGCAATCTAAAGCGCTCCCTCTGGGATGCTGGATCTGCTGTAATTCAGGAGTAGATTAAGAGAAGATATGGTATCTGGAGGCAGCAGGCCTGACGGAGACAGCAGAGTTGAGAGACAAAAGAGAGGGAGACAAAGACAGAAACAGAGACAGGCAGAGATTGATGGCTGCAGAACTCCTGGTATAGTAAGCAAAAAGTGGATCAGATAGAGGAGGAAGAGGTACACTAAGAGAAAGAGACAGACACAGACATTAATAGATTCAGACAGACTGTCTTTGTTAATGGACCACAGGGACAAAGTTAGACCAGAGCCACTCAATTTCTCTTAGGCTTAAAGAGTCTCTGTTAATCAGACACATCATACAGTTTCTCCTGGAGGGCCCTCCAGATGCTCGGCCCAGGGCACGCAGCATCACAAGCTCCGCATTGTCACAGAGGATGTAAGGATTATGACTGTTAAAAAGCAGCAAACATCATATGATCATAACAGACATCGCAGATAAGATCAACATCAACCCGCCCCCTGCTTTGGAAAGCTACATGTCTTGAAATAAAGTGGCAGTTTTAGCTCAATTCAAGAAGCTGGGATGGCAGCAGTGCCTGGAGAGAGCTCTGTAAAACTGATTACATCCACATGCAGAAAATATTCCAGTTTTTGCCCTTTTTCTGAAAATAGACAGTCCTACTAAGCTGTTTACATGGCTAATGAAAATGAGCAGTCCACTAATATTCCAGCTTACATGCAGCTGTGCGTACTCTGATTAACATAACTGGTGGCGTTCAAGCACAGCCTCCCTCTTTCATTCCTTCAACCACCTTCTTGAAATGGTTGGCATTATTTCGTCAGTATTTACGCATATCCAAAAAACCTGTTGATTTCCAAGTCTTTCATAAGGTTTAAAGGTGTGTTTCTCCTTCCGACCAGAAATGTGGGCTTGTCTTTTGGGTGTGCATCTCTGCAAGCTGTCAGCTGGTTGGTTTGTTGAGCTGGACGTTAACAGGCAAAACGCTGTGTTTTGCAAACTGCTGTAAAAACCTTAACAGATTCCAAATGCGCTGTATACTCGGGCTGCATGACTTCAGGGTGGCAGCAGCTCAGTCCGTAAGGGTTTAGCTTGGAAACAAGTTTAAGTCTCACATGGACGAGTACTGAGTGTGAACTGGTAGCTAGAGATGTGCCAGTTTGCCTTTTGGCCACTGCCGAGGTTCCCTTAGGCAAGGCACCAAACCCCCAATGGCTCGGGACGCCTGTCAGGGGCAGCCCCCTCGCCCCAACATCTCTCCATTTAATGCATGTATATAGATCCTGTTTGTGCACGTATGTATTTGAGGTCTGTGTGTACTGTGTAAAAAATAACAGTGTGAAAAAATTGAATTTCTCCTCAAGGGATCAAAAATCAAAAAAGGGATCAAAAATATGTAATTGTGATTATTTTGACTGATACTGCGATTACTAATATGGTTTGCGATATTTGAGGGAATGATAATTTTTACATAATTATCCTCATTTTCATTGATAATTAAAAATTAAAATGATTGTGGTGTGATTTTTGTAGGGATCTCTACCAAACAATGTTTGCAAAAGTCTGTAGAATGGGCTGTGTAGGCCAGGATATCTCTGCAGAATGACAGTATTTGTTCATATTTATTTAAAAATTATATTTCACCTTTAACAAATATTGCGATTTCTTCCTCATCTTGTGATTTGAAAATTGCAGTAGGTCATATTGCGATTTTGATAAAATTGTAATTGTTTAAACCTACTGTATACATGTCCAAAGAATGCTCCTAAAGCTATGCTGCTTACATGACCCGTATCAACTCGTAGTCGATAAGTCAACTAAACGGTCGTTTTGGTCTTAGTTAACAAAGATTTCTTTAGTTGATTAATCGTTTTTATGCTGAATGGCTTATTTCCAAGAAACTTTTGAGCACATCTCTGGTAAACACAGTGATTTAAAGTGGTGCTTTTGTGTGATTCTTTACTCAGTTTTACAGATCTGTCAGTTAAATCGACTAATTGATTAATCGACAAAATCGTGTTACTGGAGTAAGAATTACTTACACGATTCAGAGTATTGTCATGTTAAAAATAGTGGAATGATATTGTGCATGTAAACTTGGTCATTGTCCACTTCTTCATTTTTTTTTTTCAGTGATCTGATTAGGTTTGTTGTAGTGCCCTTTGTCCAACCAATCAGAGCTTTATTGGCCGTATAAAACTGAAAAAACTTACATGCATTCTTCATATACATGCAGGAACACACACGAAATTTGTCCTCTGCATTTAACCCATTTGAAACATTTTAGGATCAGTGGGCTGCTGTGAAGCGCCTGGATCAACTTGGGGGTTCAGTGTTTCGCTCAAGGACACCTTTACATGCAGACAGTAGGAGACGGGGATTGAACTGCCAAGCATGTGGCTCTATTCACTGAGTAACACCTGATTGGGCGAGTCATCCTCTCTGAAAAAAGCTTCATTAAATATGAATTGTGAAAGAAAAATTGCCACAAAATATGGCGGAAAGCACAGATGGGATCAACACAGCTGTACAGGTTGTTGTTGGTTGACTCACAGACAGATTGTAGGTGGAAGCAAACAAGCCGCCATTACTGCAGTGGAATGTAATAAAGTGCATTTAAATACTCTTTTTGAGGTACATTTGAGGTACTTGTACTTTACTTGGGGAGCACAATACATAAATCAGCTTGCAGATTAGTCTATAGAAAATAAAACCAAAATTTAAATAACTGTACTGGTTACGATGGCGTGGCGTCACACTGAATAATGAAGTGAAACTAAATGGAAGTTGGGTCTATTTATCAGGCTCCAGGTATGAATGACTTCCCCGTTAAATCAGCACCGTGCACTCATCGGGTTTCTTCAGGTGCATTAGTTTTGCCAGCAGGCTCCCACTCAGACAATGACCGCAATACGTCAACCTGCACAGCTTGAAGCGACTCGCTCTGCTTCTCCTCTCGCTGGGCCCGTGAGGCATGCCGTCCTAGCGAGCGCGCCCGTCACTCTTGTCGTGTAGCTCTGCGTGTCTCTGACAGCTGGAACTCGGGAACGCTTCTTCCCACCAAGTCCTATTGCACCGCACCGCCGAGATCATCGTCGGCGTCATCCAGTGGTCTGCTCTGCTGTGGTCACGGTGACATCAAACACGTTGTCATCTCGTGCTGTGACTGCAACAGATGTGGTGCTCACATGCAAAGAAACATTTTGGCTTTGATACAGTGCAGTAAATGTCATATTGATATGCACAACGCATCTGTCTGTTTCACACAGCTAGTATCTGAACTGGATCAATACTGCATGCTGGGTAACAAAAAAAGTCTTCCATTTAAAATTTTCTCTATCAGATACAAAGGTGCACTCTCACCATGAATGTGACTCTATCTGCCCTAACACTGTCCCCCGCGTTGTCCAAACATCACCACAACATGGTAACAGTCTGCCCCAACAGGCAGCGCCCTGTCGCCCTGTTTTTCACCAATGGGGGGGGAGGGGGTCCTACACCCCCCGTAACAGGTCTGATTGGAAAGCATCTAGCCCCCGGCAACCAATCCCCCAGCAGTACACACACACACACACACACACACACTCACTCACTCAGGGTTTCCGTGGCAACTGTGGTGCAGGGGGTAGACAGAATGATTTGGTCCGCGGAGCGAGCCAGACAATGGTGATGAGGGGACGAGGCCTCCACCAGAGAGCGACGGGTGGGAGGGGGGTGAGTACATTCACAACACCTAGTGAATTCAGCTTTTTCAAGGTACAAAACTGGGCATTTTAATAATGATTAAAACGATGGTTCCCAGCCTAATTTCCTTGAAGCCCTCCCTACATGTGCCTAACAAAAGCTGAGCCCCCTACCCATATTTTCTGTGGTCATCACCCTGTAAAAAAATTACAAATCCTCGAGTAAAACACAAGCTACAAGTCACAAAACAAGTTGATTTAGTGTATTAAACTCTGTGCGGCAAGAGGGAGAGCAAATACTGTGGGTGAAAATGTTGTCTTGGCTAAAAGCCAACAAATATGGATTTAAGCAGGAATTTAAGATAAAGCCATGTTGTGTATTTTAGACTTGATTACATCTAGCTTTTTTCAATAAATTTAGACTTTTGGACTTGAACACACTGGAGTTATTGGAAATGTTTGGGTCACGAGTCAGAAACAATCCTACACAGCCGTCGCTGGCATCTAATTCTACAAACAGTATAATACTAATGATATTAGTGTGGCCAAATCAAAGAAATCCCGACTTTAAATGGACCATCCAACTAGGGGCCAACTAAGTGTCAAAAATATACATCTTTTTAAATAGTTTTATTAGGGCTGACCTGAGTGTTTGAAGTTTTAAAGTTTGGACTGTTGCCATGGTGTTCAACCTCCAAATCACAATTCAAATGCTTCATTTGAAAAAAAAAAAAGTTTAATTATTTATATATAAGTATATAACAATAATGTATAAATCCCCAAATATCCCATGAAATAAGTAATAATCCCACTATATTTATTATCCGTATTCAGCATTAATTATTCGGAGTTATTCTCAGATGGATATTGCTTGTTGTGTGTAGGTGCATGTTTGTACATTAGTGTGATAGCGAGTGTGGTATTTCTAACTACAGCTTCAAAGCCAAAACACATTAAAACATTTATATACAGGCTTCTGTGTAAATTAGCCAGTAAGTGTGTTACTATGATTTTAGTTATACATGTGCAAATCTAATTTTGACAATCTCAGAACAGACCAATCCTGGCGCACCCCCTGTGATCTTTGGTGCCCCCCTAATGGGGGCCCAGACCCCAGGTTGGGAACCACTGGATTAACTGACAAGTGATGAAGTGAAAACGTGTCTGCAAAATTTTTAGCTTACTTTATGAACATTTATCTTTCAGCATCTTCCTTTTTCATTTCTTCATTTAAAACATTGCTGTTCTTTCTTGTTTTAGAGCAGGCGATTTTAAAAACTGGGCTGTAATGGCCGACTATCTGGCTGTCTGGCTCGTTTTGCTTGGAGCCGGATGTCGCACGGCTTCCAAAAACTGGGCTTTTCGGAGATTACAGACTCTGAACCAGTTCTCTCTGGTTACTGGAATGGGATTAACTTCTGCTGCTGCTGTATGTGCGTTTGTGTGTGTATGCCTTTGCTGTCCATGTTTATGTATCTATGCACATATGTGAGAAAAAGTAGGAGAGCGAGAAATAATGTGTGTGTTTGTGCTTTCCCCGTACGCTTTTGTTGTCTGGCCCGATAAACGTGGCTTAGCCCAGAATCGTCCGTTTAATCTTGCCGCCATTTTGTTGTCTGGTGTCTATGGCTCGTCTCTATCTCTCTCATGGCAGTTGTAGCAGCTTAACTTCCCAGAATGGTTGCCATGGCAACACCGACAGAGGTTTATCAGTGGCCATGACGGCGGCTGATGCGCAGAGATGTGGTTTTTGGATGCAGGGGGGTGTTTGGGGGGGGGGGGGGTGAGAGGGTGACGGCCACACCTCGATGAGGAAGGTGGTTGATCGATACGAGATCCAAGTTTAAAATTCTTCATATCCTTCCAGTTGACCAGCACGCTAGCCTGGTCTGCTTGTGGTTTATTTCCAAACGGCAGTGAGGACATGCATGCATGAATATTTGTCTTTCTCCGGCAGACAAGCTCATTTCTGTGAGTGCGTGTGCGAGACAGCTCGACTGTGCACCAATCTGCAGCGTCTGGTCTTAAGAGACTCAAATCTTGCCTCTCCACTGAGGTGAGAATTCTCAAATCAATTTCTCTGCCATTTTCCCCTCCACCTTGAATGGATTGGATTTTTTTTTTCTATCCCACTCCGCTGCAGCCGAATTGTAATTTAAAAAGCGTTTGGTGTAAATACTGCTATTGTTGGAGGCGTAATCAAACATTCATGAGGGAGAGGGATCTAGGGAGAAGCAGAGAATCTAGGTCACGGATGTGCTGGCAAGTCTCTGAGACTGCTGCTTCGCCGAGTACGCCGCTCTCTCTCTCTCTCTCTCTCTCTCTCTCTCTCTCTCTCTCTCTCTCTCTCTCTCTCTCTAAACCTCTCTTTCACGCTGTATTCTCCTCTTTGTCTTCTCCCTCTTTCCTCCGCTGCCTCGTCTCCTCTCTGTCTTTCTCCTTCACCCCCCTCCTCCTCTCCTCTCATTTGTATTCCTCTACTCCTCTCCTCTCATCTTCTGCCCTCTCATCTCCCGATAGCTCCACCCTCTTCTACACCTTGTTTTCTTCCTCCTATAAAGCATATTTTTAAAACACTGTATTTCAAGTGTTTTCTGAAACATTATTGCCATCGATCTCAGGCAGTCCTAAAACATGTCTACCTCCACGTATAACCACGGTTTAACACCTGCGGATGACCGAGCCGATAGCTCATAGTAATGACTCTCTGGACCATCATCGGTCAAGGAGAAGGTCGTGTTGTCGGTGCTTTTACCACCATCTCCGAGCCAACTGTGGCGCGCTGAGCAACACATTAGCGGAGGCTGACCTTGTGAGCGTGTCAGCGAGGACGAGCCAGGCTGTTAAGAAGAGAGAGATGCTCTACAGGGAGGAAGCCAACTCTTTATCTGCCTGTGTTAAGGTGTAAATAATTTGTTTGTTACAACTATAACAAGTGACATTTTCTGTTTGTCATTTTTCTACTTGCCAAAGTAACTGCTGAGATCTGGGAACACGGCGACATTGCAAAAACAAAGTCGATAATAGCAAAATACCTAAAAATCCAGCTTCAGAACATCACTGCATGCAGTTCATTAACTGTGTCTAGACGGGTGATTTTTTTTTTTTTTTTTTTCAAATGATGTAATATTTCTATTTCTAACATACACCATCCCGCAAGCTTTAGACCAGCATCACTAGTTTGTCTTGACAGAATGAGGAGAGTTGAGATGCTGCAGACATGACTGTAGTAACAGCAGGACAGACAGGGTGCAGAGACTTCACCGTCCTAGAAGAGATTGTTGGTGGACATCATAGATGAGGAAGAAACCAAGTTACAAAAAAAAAAAAATTCACTGAATTAGGTTTAGGAAAAATCATGATTGGGCTTAATATAAGTATGTAAATGAAGTTTTAAAAAATGCATGTAAACAACATAAAAAACATAACTTCAGATTAAAGTCACTTTGGGACACAACCACAGGCCTCAAACACCAGTTCTATGGACTGTATATAAAGATGGACGACGTGTCTCCACTTCCTCCCACTGTACAAGTGAAGCCAAAATATTCAAAATACGGGAGCTGCCATCTTGAGATTTTGACGTCATTTGGAGACTGTCTGCGCAGCAGTGATTCGGGGACTGGAGCCACGGTATCGAGGTCCCGCCCACATACCCGCCTGAGCCAATCGCGAGCTAAACACGGCAGCAGCTTGTTAGCATGGGCCACCTAGCTGCTATATTGACGCCATGGTGACTATTTGGCCTAAAAAACACAACTAACCATAATATCTCTATAACTACATTTATGATCAAATTGACCCATGTTGTATTTCACAGACTCATGACGGTTTTGGAAAGTTAAAGTTACATCTCCTCTGTCATGCGATTCAGCCGCTGTTAATCAAACCTCTAAGTCATGACGTCTCACTCCCTTATTGTAATGTCAAATAACTAATTAAAACCAAACTTATCAGAAAAACGAACAGTTGAACCTACAGTACATCGGTCTGATAAGAACTTTTATTTAAAAAAGAAAATACTTGACTACGTCACAGTAGTGATGCTCCAACTTCTGTTTCACTGGGACTTTAAAACTAAGTTAAGCTAACTGGCTTCTGGCTGTAGCTTCACATTTAACAAAAAGTGGTATCAGTCTTCTCTCTGCAAGAAAGGAAATAAGTGTGCTTCCCAAAAACATCAAACTAACCCTTTAATGAGTGGATCGGCATCAGGACTCTCTGTGTGGTAATCTGGCATGACTGCCACTAGCAGTATAGCTTATACGGATATTAGATGGGTGTGCGTCTGTTTGCCTCCGTGTGTTTGCATGTTTTCCTCAGGGCATGTTGATTTTTAATACTGGTCTCACTAGAACCTAAATCCCTGGATCTGTCCATCATCCTCGCCCCCCTCCCCTCCTCTCTTTCCTCCCCCTCTCTGTGGTATTAGAGGGTCCGAATCCACCGGCCACTCCAAACCCAACAGACCCCACCGGCATTGAACTCTCTCCAGCTAATCCATTTGTATGTTTTCAATTACATATCAGGGGCTGGGGGGAGCAAGTGGACAGTAAGCTCTCGGCCTCTGCCTGGAAAACCCTGTCCCTGCGTGACCTAAATATCAAGCTAAAGAAGAGGGGCAGGGGGGGATAGGGATGGGTGTGGGGGGGTAAAGCAAAACAAAACAAAAAAAAAATAGGTCACATATTTCCAAGTTGCACGCCACAGAATTGGATTGCGCTGGGGAGAAATAATCACGGTCATGTTTGGATCTGACAGGCGGATCGCCGGACTGCCGTTCCTCTCGGTCATTCAGGACGAGCCAACTGGCTGAATGGGTGACTCAGTTTTTTGTGGCAAGCGTCGGCGGAGTCGCACACACTTTGGTGTTGGCTTGAATGTAAACCCCAGACAGCAGAAAGTCAGAGGTTATTCAGCTTGCAGAGATGCTTATAAATGCACATAAAAAGAAATGACATGTACAGGGAAAAAAATCCATAACTTATTACATGGTCGAGGGCTGCCACATCAGATTTTCTCAGTTATTTTCAAATCCCTCAAACACGATTATTATTTTCTCATTTTAATCTCACTCCTCTTTCCTCTCCCTCCATCTTTTAGTCTGGCTTTCTGTCTGGCTTCCACTCCTCTGCCCCTTTTCCTCTTCTTTCCTGTCTCTGTTCATTATTCGCCGCTATGTGGGAAAAAGCGCCTTAAGGCTCAGCAGACCTCGAGTCGAACCCGTCCTCTCACCTCACCCCACCATCCTTTCCTCCCCTCCCCCTCTTGCTTCCTACAACCTGACGAAGAGTGGCCCCGACAGGCTCATCAATAACGCAGGGAGGCTTAAACACACCTCCATCTTCAGCGTCTTGTATTTAAGAATTAGAGGGGTTTTTTTTTTCCCCCTTATCCTCAGTCTTATCTTAAAAACTTTATGTTTTTCTTTGTCCTCCTCTTTGGTGCCAGATTCGTATCTGACGCCGGTGCTGCTCCTTTTTTTCCTTCGTCATCTCTACCTTTCCCCCATCCTTCTGGAAACACAAGATTGGCTGTTTGACCACCTTCCTTTACTCTCATCCTCCCTCGTCCCCCTCCCCCGCTTCCTCTTACCATTGTACCATCTTTCCTCCCATCAACCAGTCCTGAAGGCTGGACTTTAATAAAAGTCACATCACATCAAGCGGAGCAGCATCTGTTGAGCAGACGGATGCGAATGGAAAGGAGAGCAACCTCGATATAAAGCAACATCAGAGGGGTGGAAAGCAGAGGAGCAGGATGACAATGCAATTAAGTTGCCGTCCTGTTTGGCTTTTCCCACTTTCACCTCGTTCTATTTCTTGTGCGACCTTTTAACCTCTGCGTTGAATCCAAACCGTGTTCATGTGTAAAACACAAACTGACACGTTTTTTCTTTGTGTCCGCCTCGTAGTCTCCCTCCTCTCTTTAGAAGAGACGATGACGATGCGAAGCAAAGGATTGTGGAGGAGGTGAGACCTTGAATGTCCCTGTGAAGTCACAGAGTGAGTGTGATTGTAAAAGGGTGATGAGTGAAAGAGGAAGAAAAACAATTAGAGACAGTATATGCAGGTCTTTAGGGAGCGCGCGTTTATGTAAATTGAGTTCACACATGAATGCTTCACATACGTCGGCACCATAATTGTGTTTTCCTGTTTGCATTCCTCTCAACGCTGGAACGTATGTTTGACTGCTAGCATGTGAGCGCATGTCGCAGCATTTACACAAAGCTGACTCGGTGCCAGAGCTAGCCCCCACTTCCTGTATCTCATCCAGCCAACCCAAAAAAACAGAGGCAAGTTTAACCCCACATGCATCAGTGCCTCTGCATTGAGTGCACTCCAACGAGCAAGGGGAAAGTTTTTCATGGTTGGCATTATTTCAAAGTGCTCCTTTAGAAATGACTCATGCATCAGTAATTGGCCGTCCTCGGAGTGCGGCTCTGTACGGCGGCAGCTAGTTTGACCGTCCGTGCCCCATATAATGTAGCCTCTGCCATCAGGGAATCAAAGGCTAGATGGCGGTTCAGACTTTTAAAAAAACAATGCTCTGATGCAAAGTAGAGTGGAGTGTGCTGCTGCTGCCTTGAGTCGCTGTTGTGTCTGATAGAAGAGTTGCATATCCAGAGTGGGAGACTCTCACACAGCACTCAAACGCGTCTGCTCTGCAGTTTAGTTTAGTCTACATTACCACTTTCTAACTTGGTAAATTAACAAGATGGCACCGCTTGCTTTATTATTGGTTAATTGATCATTTCTGATGCTTTATAGATCAGTAATAAGAAATCTCCTCTTGACTGATTTTTCTTTTGTAGCAGACAGTTCACACAGCAGTTTGTGAAATAGTCACAAAATTGTAATGAATTGATTCGTGTACATACGAATGTCACATTTTTTTGTGATGGTCAGCATAACATCAAATTGTATGTAATCCATGTAATTGTGAGGAAGTATAGAGTGGCAAACACATCTGGGAGGAGGTCAGGGTGGATGGACTCCTGTGTTCGTCTGAAACCATAGGTCAAAGTTGATTTATTTGGTATCGTACTTAAGTTACTGCACTTCCCGTATTTCTTAAACCTAACTAAGTAGTTATATTTTGACTGGAGCGTAAATTGACACAAGCGTCACAAGTTGTTGTTGAGTGTCACGAAAAAAATGTGAAATTCGTTTCTATGTTCATGAATCAAATAGATAAAATTTTGTGACTATTTCACAAACTGCCATGAGACTGTGTTATTTGTAGCTCTTTAATCCATCATGCAAAAACATTTACAACTTTATTTTATTTTTTTGGTCTTTCTCTTCAGAGGACAACTTTAATTAATTGGTAAACTCACCACAATGTCCATTACTAGCTGTTCTGGAGCTTTTGATCACATTACATGATCATCCTCAGCATATGGCCGAATTAAAATTCCCATTTTTTTCTAAACATTTTAAGGACTTTTCCTCCATGTTGACATTAAGAATGAACTTCAAACTCAACTCAAGTCAAAATCAAATCAATCAAATTTTATTTATATAGCACATTTCATACGACAGGTGTAGACTCAATGTGCAACAGTCAAAAATCATATACCACAAAAACATAGAAAATAAGAACATAAGAGATAAAACGGTACTACAGTAAAAGGGGTATAAGATTTAAAAACATGTTATGACCACAACAGTTGGATTGATATTAGTATTATTATCATTTATGTTTGATTGAGGATTATTAATTAAACTGCAGATCAGATTGGTCATTGCAGAGGAAGAATTTATCATTATGGATTAACTGACATTGTAAAGGAACAGTGTGTGACATTTCCAGGAAGCTTTGTACCGAAATGGAAGATAAGTATGTTTGCCGTAGTGAAACTAAGAAGTTGAACACTGACTCTAGAGAGGGAGAGTTACCTAAAGGACACTGCATGCTTATAAGATTATGGTGAGCAGTAGAGAGCAAAACTGTGGTACCGCCAGTTGCCATCTGATTTTCGTTGCTCCTGAAGTAGTGTTATTGTGGTAAGGATGGCCTCTGAGCAAGGCGAATAGCGTTTTTGCACTCAGTGGCTCACATTACCGCAGTCTTGGAAAGAGGGGAGTAAGTGGACGGGGTACTCGGTTGGTTGGAATCTGCAACCACACCACTAGATGCCGCCAGACTCTACACTGTCTCTGTAACTGTATGTCTGATGGCTTGTGAAGTGAGAAAACTAATAACCTTTTAGAGCTGTATCTATTATTATTTTTATTATTGGTTTATCAGGCTTTTATTTTCTTGATTTCTCAATTAATTATTTATAGTCTGTGAAGTGTCAAAGAATAGTAAAAAAGATATCAAATATAATGTTTTGTCAGAGTGCAAAATGCAAAGACATTCATTTTACAATTATATAAAACAGAGAAAAGCAAATCCTCACTTCCTGTCTGTCAAACCAAATGCTGTTCTTCTTAAAGAGGACATATTATGCTCCTTTTCAGGTGCAACACTTTCTAATGCTGGTTGTGCTGCAGCACCTGTTTTCATACTCTGTCTGAAACTCCCTATTTGAGCTCCGGCCCCTTTCTCGAAAAAACCCAGTCTGCTCTGATTGGTCAGCTGGCCCACTCTGTTGTGATTGGTCAACCGAACCAAACTCTTCAGACTCTGCTCCAGCTCCACTCCGACTAGCTTTGTTTAAGGGCATGCCAAACTAGACAGGTATTATGTAAATATGTTTCTTGGTGACATCACCAAGTTATGGAAGAAATTGCGGGACTTCAAGCAAGGCGATTCAGGAAGATCGGGAGCGTTGTTTCTGTCGGGGAGAGTAACTCTCTTTGGTGTGGACTTTGGACTTTTTGTAACTTGGCATAACTTTTACATGCATAAAAAAACTATATAGCACATTAAAGAAAAAGGGAAAAGCACAAAACATAATAGGTCCTCTTTAATGACTTATCATCTATAAAACATTAAAATCATTTCTGAGCATTAATAAGTCCTTTAGATATAACTTATAAAGCATTATTTATTAAAAAGTGATACCAAATATGTCAGTACTGCATCAGTGAGAATCCATTAATCAGATTTCAGCCTTGCAGAACATCAGTAAGGTGTCAGAATGAGAGACAGAAGTAACGACGACTAATTCTTAATGAGGCGTCCACAGGGAACAGGTGGGTCTGAGCTCTGCCTCTCAGGTGCTGTCAGTGGAGGTCATGTGCTGGACGGCTGCTTCTAATTAGGCTGTCTCTGTGACAAGTGTATCCACAGCCTTCCACAGGCCACGCCATGCGGCGCCGGGCTTAACTGAGCGAGTAATGGGCCACAGAGAGGACAGTGTGACCTCACAGCCCCTCCCCTCCGGCTATGGGGCCAATTAGATGAGCACTGGGTAATGACAGCGGTGGCTTTGTTTATCTCTGTGTGCAACCGATAGACTGCTTACATCCATACCAATGTTGTGAGTGGTGTTTGTGTGTACAGTATGTTCCCCCCTGATGGAGGTAAAGCCCTCGCCACCTGCTCAGGAAGCCTTTTTAGGGCAGCATGTGTCAAATGATGATATTAGCACATCTAATATACGACTGGCACTCTGGCTGACACGGGTGCAGCCTCAGGTCTGTCGCAAGTTTGTGAGCTAGCTTTGTCAGCAAAATCAAATTCGTCACGCTCCGTGGATCCTCTATCAGAACAGGCTATTTCTATACAACATAAATACCTCCCACTTTGACTGTTTTGGAAATGTAAGTTTATTGTCAATAAGTCACATATACCCAAGAGCTCGCTCATGGGTGGGAGACCAGTGAAATATATACATGCACACACACAAAGGCACCCCTCGGCAGCTAAGTAGCTAAGCAGGGTGCTTAGCAGAACCAACAGCAGGGGAAGGGAAAACAAACACAGGGGCCACCAGTAAATCACCTCCATCCGCAGCAGCTCACCGGGGGATTGGATGGCACCGGGAGGCCCTGTGAGAAACAGCAACCATGGGGGAGGACCCGGGAGATGATGAGGGGGGACCTGAAGTCCTGGAAATCAAGCCGAGGAAAACCTAGGGAGTGATTGATGCTGCTGGGACATCAGAAGGCGGAAAGAGGATACTCACAATACCCAAACCCGTTCAGCTCACCCCAGCTAATTTTTCCAGGCGAGGAGAAAGAAGAGGGAGGAGGGCAGGATGGGTGGAGAAGAGTGGAAGACAGAGACATGGTCACAGCTGTGCCAGATATCCAACTCATGTCCCTACCACTCCCCTTCCCTTTCACGCTCCTCCAATCCCAGCATGCAGGAAGCGGGGCGTTCGACCTTTGACCTGGCAGGAATGTTTTCTTCCTCTGTCCCAGCGGCAGCAGAGCTCGCTGCCTCTGACGGTCACAAGCTGATGGAGTGGAGCCTGTGAAGCAACACTGTGACCTCCTGCACTGCCCATCCATCCACATCCACATCCCATCCATAAATGTGGATGGATGTGCTATACATTTTTATCCCCACTATTTTAAAGTTATAAGCACATAACTCAGAGTGCGTGCCACTCCGCAAAGTATGAATGAATGTCAGAAAGATGATGCCTTGGCTATGATGTGACAGGTAGCCTGGCAGGTTCGGATAAGAGCCTATCTGTCTCAGTGGCACGCCGCCAGCTACCAGGTGAGGTACTGCACCACGGTTCTGGGTGAGCTGCCTTTGGTAATGACTGTGAATGGGCTGTGTTGATGGGCCATTACGCTATGGACTCAGCTGAGGCAGCAGGGTAATGCTGACTAATGGAGATGAACTTTTTCAACTGATGAATAGCATACCCCACTGATGAGGCTGTGTAGTGGCCACTGTCCCCGTCTCATGATGCTTATTTGTTCATTTCCAAAGCAATGGCCATTAAAGAGGAAAATTAGTTTGCACAGAGCTGTACATAACACATTGTTGTTGAATAGAAGAGGAGAGTGTTTATTCTAGTTGTCTATTAAACTGTGAGTCTATTCTATAAACCAGACAGCAAATTAATTTGGCGATGTATTCACTCTATTGTAGTGGTGATATTGTTTTTCCTGCAGTGAGCTCTTTGTTAATGAGATGAGCAGAGGCAATATTGCACATACAGAGAGAAGCTATATTGAAGTTTTATTTTCTGTAGTAAACATAACGTATTTTTGTGGACATGAAATGTGGTGTAGTGTAGGTGGAGGCAGAATAATTCCCTGAACAAGTTAGCTATTGCTGGCTAGCAAGTTTTGTTGGCTTGTTTTTTTTTAACAGTGGCTGAAGAAATACTGTTAATATGTACAATCAGTCACTCTCATCGACTGCCAGTGTTAGAGTTAAGACTGACTTATCAAAAACAGTCTCAGGCAATATCAGCAAGCGTTTCAGAGATGGAGAGAAAATGTTGCTAGTAGTTTAGCCTTTTGCTAACTGCAGCTAAAGACAGAGGATTAAACTATCTGCAACATTTTCTCTCCATGTCTTCAATAGTTTGGCCTTCTGTGGGAGAGATGAGCTCACCAATGCAGTAGTCATGGCGGCTATGGTTAGCATAAGGCTAAGCTAAACTATTAGTAACACGTTCTCTCCCTCTCTCTAATAGTTTAGCTTCCAGTGTGAGCGCTGAGTTCACCGCTGCAGCAGCCATGATGGCTACAGTTAGCAGAAAGCTAAGCTAATCTTTTAGCAACATTTCCTTTCCATTTTTCTAATAGTTTAGTCGATGCTAAATGCAGCCAAAGGCTCATAGCTGCAGCTACAGTTAGCAGAAGGCTAAACTACGAGCAACATTTTCTCTCCATCTCTGTAATAGTTTAGCTTTCAGCCTGAGCGCTGAGTTCACCGCTGCAGCAGTCGAGAGGGCTACGGTTAGCAATAGGTTAAGCTAGACAATTAGCAACATTTTTGAACTTTAGCCTATAACTCTGATTCGTGTTTTGCCTTCAGCTAACACTGTGACGTAATCACAACGTCATTACCAAAAGGGGTCTATAAGCTGGTAATACAGTTGAACACCAATATTTGCAATACAGACTCAAGAGGAATTGTTTAACATTTCATACAGTAACATATCAGGCACATTTCAGTGTTATGAAAGTGACCCCCAGTTTCCCCCTGCCCTCCCTCACTGACCATTTCTAGCATCAGGCCCTCAGGCATTTTTCAGGATGGCTCAGTTTCCTCTCATCACCTATTGGATCCAGATGAGACCCAAGCCTCCCCTGACCACGACCCTGTCTCAACTGTTCACAATTCAAAGCAGATGGCGGCTAACACAAGTCACTGCGGCGTGCGTTCGTCAGGGCGAGACGGGGGCCGAGTTAGCTTAGCGCTCAAATTCTCTTCCATTAAAGGGGGTGTGATTGAATGTCAGCGGCTGTTAAGCTGAGCTGTAGCTCGTATAGTGGAATAACAGTTTGATTTAAACACATGGATCTTAAATGGTGTTTTCCTTTTTGCGCAACAAAATCTGTCAGTCACGATCGTATCTGCAGTGTGGCTGAGGCATGATCTCATAAAGGTCTGAGGGTAATATGAAACAGGAGATTGAGGAGACCCCTCCCTGACACACACACTTCATTACACACAGTCATGTTGAGGCTGTGTGATACTGTCATATGCTCATAAAAAGCTCATTTATATCTCTGATGTTTGCCTTAAAGCTGTCCCAAAGCCTTTGTCTATCTGACACACCTATAGTATATTATTAAACAATAAATGCACGCACCCAGATAATTTCTAAATGAATTTATGGTTCAAAGGGCCGTCCTGTGCCACTAAATCTCTCCAGTGAAAGTCATACAAAAAAGACCTTAAAGGGTCAGTGTCTAACATTTTGGAGGATCTAATGGCAGAAGCGGAATGTGATATTAATGTTTTCTTTAGTGTGTAATGACCTTAAAATAAGAGTCATTGTGTTTTCATTACCTTAGAATGAGCCATCTATATCTACATATAGAGCAGGCCCTCTTCACAGAGTTCGCCATGTTACCCCGCTATGTTTCTGCAATAGTGTTAAAGGTGTCACTTGTAATGATGAACCGAAACACACTTGACTCTTTAGTTACCCTCAGCTCTATGGAAGCGTTTTAATGTCTTTCAGCTTGTTGTTTTGGTTTTCTAGTCCACATGACTTTGTTGGTTCACTCTCACCGTTCACATTGCATCGACTTCTAATTTGGCAATCTATCTGCTGGATATGTTAATAACTGTTCTTTAAAACTGTTTGCAGCCAGTGTTGTGTTTACGGCTTGTTTCCACTGCCCCATAGTTACCAAAATATCAGTTTCTGCAGGTTTAAGAAACATCTGTGAAACGATTCATTTGGTTGACCTTTATTAATCCTGCACTGATTCCTGGTAGCAGCCATCATCCAGTAAAAACCAGCCATCATCCACAGCCCTTGATAATGTTAACATTTGTTTTCTTTAAATGTTAGCGTACTGGCCTGCTTCGTGGTAAGGTTGTCCACAAATATTTTCAGTTTTCATCTATGAGCGTAAATTAAGGCTGGGTTGGGATGACATTAAAAGTCAACTGAATGCTGCTTAGGTTAAAGGACCCATATCAGCCCAAACCACATGCTGACTTTCCTGGCCTCTGTACCCGTCATAGTGTCTGTGGCCGCTGCCCTTCCCCTCGGTTTGGTGCCGACACGCTGGGGGTCTCTCTCCCAGCTCTAATCTTTGTTTACGTTGCTGTCTGTCCCGAGCATTCAGCACCTAATCGGGTTCGCCCCGGTGCAAGCCCCCATCATATCGTGAAACAGGGCTTCCTCTCTGACCTTTAGTGACCGGATGACCTTTGACCTTGTCCTTCTATATATGCATTAACACAGTACACTGCCAGGCCAATAAAATGTGTTATGCAGTCCAGGACGCAGCTGCACTCTTGCTAAAGAATAGAGCGATTGAGAACAGAGAGAGCTGGAGGATGAGTGATTTGCTGCTTGTCTGGTTTTAACGGATATTCTCATATTTGATGTTGTCATCCCTGTGTCTGTCTCATTTCTCTTTCTGTTGCTCCCTTCTCTCCCTCTTCTTTTCCTCTAGTCCTTTCATACCCCAATCTCCCCTACAGCGGTTTCTTATTAAGATTAGGCCCCAAAATGGAGGCCGGCCAAAGCTTTGCTCTGGTGTGGGGGCGACATGTGATGTGATAAATGAGTGAGAATTAATAGGGTGTAATAAATAAATAGTAATGAGGCCAATAAAAAGATAGCATATCACATGTTTCCATGCGGCCCCCCTCCCGAGCTCACCCTATGGGGAACTACAAGTTCAATCTTGATTAAGTCCGGCTTTCCTCCATTTATCCAATAATTTTCAAATCACTGGGGGACAATCATCTTTTGATAAGCCACCTCGTATAAAATGACTATGACCTTTATATAACCCAAGGTTTGGCAGTCTGTGTGTGTTTGTGTTTCTACACCAATGTGCAGGTTGCGTTCGACAGATTTAAATAAATAATTTTACATTTTAGGAAATACGCTTATTTTCTTCCTGGCGGAGCGTTGTAATGAGATGATGATTCTTTGTTGTATGAGGCGTTATATGTTTCTACTCCTGAGCCCTGACCAGAAACTTCCCAGAGTATCCGCTGGTTGCACAGCAACTGCTTCGAGCCAAGAAATAGTCAGACACATAACCAGACACACGTAAAACAGCTAACTGTCGTCTTTACAGTTCATTTTTTATTGATTAAACAAACTAGATATAACATGTTATTGACCTTTAGAGGTGTTGGTAATGTGACTTTTGGATGGAGCTAGGATAGCTGTATCCCTGTTTATAGACTTTGTGTTAAGCTAAGCTAACTGGCTGCTGGCTGTGCCCTTATAGTGATATTCAAAGTTTGTAATTTCATCTCTTCATTTCTTTAGAAGTTTGTTCAATGACTCCTACTTACAAAACTTTCCAGAAGTAACGATTACTGTATATCATTATATGTTTCTATATAAAAGGCACCAATATAGTTTCCTTAAAAGTTTTATTGTGACACAGTAAAGGTTTTTGGATCAGATGACTTCAGCATGACAATTTCCATTTCTTTTCTGAGCTTGCTGATCTCAGATGCTGGAAGTCTACAGAACTGCACCTTTAAAGCTTCACTCCTTCAATCAAGAGTGAACCTACGTAGGAGGTAGTTCCAGCTGCTGACTGTGTAATTAGCTTCTATCTTTGTAAATCTGGAGCTAATGTCTAGGGCTGGGTATTGGTGCTTGGTATCATTAAGGTATTGATCAAAACAACCCAGTACCAAGTAGTATCGAAACTTCTCCATTCAAACGATAAGTACAGTTGATCTTTTTTTTTTGCCCAGATCTAGAAAAAGATGACTGTTTTGCTTGCAGCCAATCAGCGCAAGCGTTGTTCGGTTTATTGCTTTGTGTGTTTGGCCCACTACCACAGCAGTTACAACCCATGCATATAGCCTGCACACGGCTCTGAACATGGTGATGTCTGAGCCATAGGCCAGCAGTTAATGGTGCTTACAGCGCTAACAACAGCAACAAGCTAACCGGGGGGGAAACCGGAGGGTGTCTGTTACGCTTCTGTGACAACGCGGTCCCGCATCCGTGGGTCGGAGGATTGCGATAATGGCGGTAACTGGGTGACTCTGTGCAGCACGCCAGTGATTAGCCAGCCAGTGGCACCCACACAGCTTCCATTCACATGGTGGGTATCGGATGAAGTCCTCTATTGAGATCGGTATCATTTTTTTAAATGATACCCAGCCCTATTAATGACACAGAATTGACATGTTGCACTCCAAAATCTGGCCCTCAGTGTCACATTCGATGTTGAATTTAGACAGATCGTTAGGGTTAGATCGTTCTGTCCTGAGATAGCTTCCATTAATATCTTGTTTTCGATAGAGATGGTCAACACTTTATAGTTCAGTAACATATTCATAGGAACACTCTTCAATGTGCTATTTTTCTTTCTTGAGATGCTATTAACCTTAGTCCACTCTGATGCCACCAGCAGCCTTGAAATATGTTTTGCTTTTGCTTTCACACAGTTTGGCTTCTGTTAGTGAACATATTCTGCAGCTGCCTCTTCTCTGCTATGAATTGGAAAATATTTCAGTGAAACTGTGACAGCCACAGGTTCATTTTCAGGGAACGATAACAGATATTTAACACCAAATGAATGTAAAATATATATATATATATACACAGTATATATCAGCTACATTATTCTTTATTGCCTTGCAGATTTTTTTGCACAATTCATAACTTAGTAGTCTCAGACCTTAAAACGCCATCTCTGATTTGCGTGTTTCCAATTGTATCTCATCACCAGAGTATTTCACTCAGTTTTTTACAGTATATTTAAAGGGGTGAAAAAGCACTTAATCATCCCCAGTCAGAATCAGTGAAGAAACATCGGTATAAAGTATGTTCACAGGCTTCAAGGAAAGTGTTACGTTAACAAATGCATACATTACTGACTGTGCTGCCCCAGGCTACAGAAACAACATCTGCACATTGTGAACGGTGGGGTATTTCCCCTTTCATGCATGTTACACCACAGTATCAAGGTGTTCCCTTGTTGTTCTTTAACAGGAGGAATCCTCTTGTGCTGGTGGCAAAGACATTTATTCATCACAGTGGACTCCTCTTAAACAGAGACAGCAGTATTCATAGTAGTGCCGACAGACCTATTCATCCCATTACACTCAGACAGAGCCTACTGTCTGTCTACTCGTCATCTACTGTATGATGGGCCGGGACACAGCAAAAGCTTTAAAGGGATAGTTTGGGTATTTTGAAGTGGGGTTTTATGAGGTGCTAATCCATAGTCAGCGTGTTACCTACAGTAGATGATGGTCGGCACACGCCCAGCTTGGAGAAGCAGACAAGAGTACCAGCAAGGAACAAAAGTAATACTGCTGTGGACGAGGCCAGCTGCAAAACGCATTTTAGTCATCTAAGAAAATCAATATCAGTTTAAGTGTATGATATATTCAGAATATTTTCAGCACTTAACCTTGCGGTTCTGACGGGAAACTGAAGTCGTATCCATCTACTGTATGCTCTCCTCAAAGCCACCAGCCTACACTGAAAAAAACATACAATTTTACCTCTCACAGTACAGGGGTTGCTGGTCTACCGCTGCCTTGATTGGTTAGTTTGTTGTGTTATTGTGTAACTTTTCTTTAGTTCAGAATCACCAAAGTTATACAATATTGATTCTGACCTAACCAAAGTTACATAATAACACAAACAAACTAACTGGTCGAGGCAGCGGTAGACCAGCAACCCACGTGTTCTGTGAGGTAAAATTACTTTTGTTTTTCAGTGGAGTCTGGTGGCTTTGGCAAGAGCATAGATAACAGCCTCAGTTCCCTGTCAGCAACATCGGCTGTCTAGCTGTCTCAAGGCAAGGTAAACCAGTGAAAATATTCAGAATAAAGCATACACTTAAAGTTAAGGTGAGCCTTTCTTTTAGGTGGCTAAATGCTGTGATAACTCCTGTCTGTTTCTCCAAACTGGGGGCATGCAGACCATGTCCTTCTACTAGCATCTACTGTAGGTTATATGCTGTTTATGGACAAGTACCTCATACAACACCACTTCTAAACACCCAAACTATCCCTTTAAGATCTGTTGTGTGGCAGCGTATCTCCTCTAAAAGGAGGTCAGACGTGTCTTATCTTTGCTGCTCATTTGCATGTATGAGCGCTTTGATGCATGCGTGTTTCATTAGGTTGCAGTGAGGCCATAATAAGGTGGTCTGAGGAGTGTTTTAGCTTCTGTGTGTGTGTTCATGCACCGACGTGTGTGTGTATGTGTATATAGTCCATTGATCGAGCTGTAAGCCCGGCTGCCGGCAGTGAGGTAATGGATGATGCTGCTGAACGCTATCTGAACCCCCTGACCTCTGCCGGCTTGACTGACAGAGCGGGGAGAGGATCAGAAGGCAGATAGGGTTAGAGGGTTAGCTACATACCATACATCCCAAAGACAGCAAACAGTCTCAGAGCTTAGAGGCACCAATTTAATTCAGTTGTTATCTACAGGGACTGGGACAGAGCGACTTGTCTGGGGTGGGGTGGGGGGTTCAGGATGAAGGGATGAGAAGGAGAAAGATGTGGGAGGACGATTGATTGAAATTATAGGATGGAGAAGATAAAAGATGGGCCGATGAGTGGATGGTGGGATTTGCTTTTGTGGGTCAAAATGTGATCACTGGTTGAGTGATCTTTCAGATATGGATTTCAATCAATTTATCCCCACACACTCGAGCTATGCCATGAAATATGCATTTTCATAATGCAGAGTGCGGTTGTGAAATCTTGTCAAAGTGCCGTTTGTTAGTTTAGATCAGAGGCTGGAGGCAGAGCAGCCACCCCTGAAGATGTGTTGATCTCACCGGCTCATGTTTCCCAATGTTTCTCCGCCGTTCCCACTGCGGCAGACCACAGAGACAGTCCCACGGTGGCCTCCGTCCTAACCTAACCACCGCCATCTTACATTCCCGCATAATGGGGACAAACCTGCACCAAGGAGTCACAATCACAGAACAATTACTCTACAGTCTCCCTGTGAGAAATTTCCCATGCCTTCCATCTTCCTAAGAGTGTCCTGGTTGCCCGCTGCACCACCGAACAAGATCCACATGTGGAGCCCGGTGCGATCGCGGCGCTCAGATGGTTTCAATGATTTACGGTCACACAGTAGACACGATGGCTATGTGATTACATCTGGCTCCAAGAGCTCTCTCAGCTATCACCACATCTCACAGGAGCGACTTCCCACAATGCAGTTAGAGCAGCCCCGTTAGCAGCCACACACACCGCAGGTGGTGTATGGTATGTCAAGTGTGTTGGCGATGAACTCTAAGCCAAAGAAACACTGAAGTACTGATTAACTGTACATCTGCTGTAAATTAAAATGAATTCTCCCAGTGGTTGTTCAGATTTTTCATCCTGCATGCATAGAATGTTTTCCCTGCCTCTGGGGACTATTAACAATACAGATTTTCAAACCACCAAAGCAAACACTCGCTATTCCAGTCCCATTCCACTGGTGCAGCCAATCTTGAAGGAAATGAGAGCACCGCATTTAGTTTTTGCTGAGCTCAAGATTTTCCTACATGTCTAAAGAAAGAAACAAGCATCTCAAGACAAGGGGGAAGTGATGACAGTGAAGTTGCTCCAGAGGAAACTTTCTTTACTTGAGTCAGCTCCTGCAGTCTCACTGGAGAGGATTTCCTCTTGTCCATTTAGGCTGTCCGTGGTTGACCCTAGTTGTCTGTGTTGATTGGTGTGAAGTGAGCAAATCTAGAGCAGCACACTCATCCTCTATTGATCTGCAGATGGCTGCCATGTAGGGTTGCTCAATCATGGCAAAATTGGGGATGGATGTAGGGTTGTGTGTTGTGAAATTGTAGTGCGCATCATACTGACCACTTCCATAAAGTGACTAAATTTACCATTTTAAAGTCAAACTGAACTTTTTTTGTTTAAGGCAATATTGCATTTTCCATTTTCTTTCAAAAGAGGACATGTTTGTGGAAACGGCATCTAAGCTTCCTAGTCTTTTAGGTTTTCTTTTCCGTCACAATGGTTGACTGACATTTGAGAGCCAGTGTTGCTAAAAGGTAAAGAAAGGAAAGGTATTCCTTTATTAGTCCCACAGTGGGGAAATTCAGTTTTACACTCTGTTGTTCACACACAGTACATATACATGTCAATGGAGAGATGTCAGAGTGATGGGGCTGCTCCTGACAAGTGCCCAGAGCAGTTGGGGGTTTGGTGCCTTGCTCAGGGGCACCTCGGCAGTGCCCAAGAGGTAAACTGGCACCTCTCCAGCAACCAGTTGGTCTTGGTCCATGGGGGATTTGAACCCGGGTCCTCCGCATCCTACTGCCGCCCCCAAATTTCATGCACAAGGGACTCAAGATCAATGGAGAATGCGGGCATCGATCCCACTACCTCTCGCATGCTAAGCGAGCGCTCTACCATTTGAGCTAATTCCCCTTCCACCTAAAAGCCCAGACACACCAACTGGATAGTGACAAAGGCCCACCTTTGAGTTACCTCAGCTCGCCATTGTTTGGGCCAAAATGTTGCACTTGAACACACCGCAAATGCTACCGCCGGCGGCCAACTACCACATTCGTTCTGCACTTGCGTGAGATGAAATAACTCTCACTACTCTGTATTTGGCATTCAAAAAGGAAAGACAGTGGATATACAAGCCGTTGTTAGATATGTACAGTGTTTGCTGACCATTTTTACATTTCTCACTCACCACTTAGCTTCATTCCAGATGGCCGTGTCGTTGTGAAAATATCCGTGTGCTGGAATGATCAGATGAGATGAAACTGAACGATGAAAAGAGCCTTCTGTGTTTTTCCTCTGGACTTCATTCGTTGGCTTGCTTTCCTCACTTCAGTTTCGCTTCTTGTGTGCTTGTTTAAGCTGAACAGCCAATCAAAGTAATTTCTCTCTCCGACGGGTCCTGCTGTCAATTCAACATGCTGAATCAGCTGGAAAACTGGAAAACATGGGCAGACTAGAACCAACAGTGTGGGACACACCGCAAGAACTAGACCGACAGACGCTCAGGTCAACCCAAAACTGTTGGACAGCCGATTGTTGTCTTGGTGCGTCAGGGCCTTAAAAACATACTGTCAACTTCTGTTTTAGCCTACCAACTGGAGAACATCATGCTCTGTGGCAAATGTCAAACTCAAGACCCGCGGGCCAAATCCTGGTGCTTCACTTTGTGTGGCCCGCAAGGGCTTACAAAGAATATATTATGCTTATCATGCAATTCTATGCCGCTTCACAGAAGTACGCTGTCCTTTAACTACATGTCCCACAATGCATCTCGATTTTGTTACATGCACACTGAAGCGTCTCAGTCACCGGTTTTCTGCAGCGGCGCTCTAGCCAAATGATGGGGTTGTAAAAAAAAATATGAATAGTACCAAAATTTCCAAGAAAAGAAAGTTGTTGCAGAGGGAAAGCGAATATGTCTTTGTGCTCAATGGAGACAAGCCGGTATGTCTTCCTCGCTACGAGGCAGTGGCAGTGCCCATGAATACAATTTACGGCTGCAGTTCAACATCAAACAGGGAGCTAAGCATGCTACACCACTGTCATCTACCACATGATCTCAGCTGATCAGCTGCTGGAACACAAACAATTTATACGCCACAGACTGCACATTAGATCAGAGCACATTGATTTGTTGTACTATAGTTCTGCAAAGTTAAACTCAGTTAATATAATAAATTGTTTAATAATATTTGTGTGATTGTAAAAAAGATCTTTATTTTTCACTTGAGAATTATTTTGATCTTTGAGGGATGAGTAATGATGAGGGAATCTTAATCTCATTAATTTATGGGATTTATGTTATAATAACACATAGAAATATGAGTGTGTGTGCCCACATAGAGTATTTTTGTGTCAACGTGCATTCAGATATATTTATGTACAAGCATGTGTTTTTGTTACTGAACTAATTTTTTAGATAAATTGTACAATATTTCTGCTTGCAATAATTTTTCCTAGACTTCTGCTTTCAGAGCTAGTTATTAAATACATTATTAGTAAAACTAATAGTAACCAAATGCAGAGGTAATTTTGTGATATGATCAAGAGTGGATATATTTATATAGTCTTATAATTACAACTGGCCCTTTGAGGGCAACAATAATGCTGATGTGACCCGGGATGAAATTGAGTTTGACACCCCTGCTCTGTGGCCTACAAATGTTAATACAATTTTCCTTTTTCAGTAGGTCCATCTCTGGTTGTATATAACAATTTAAAATGTGTCTCTTTACAATATTTAACATTTGTGGGGACCCATTGTTCTGTTAAGTTTGTATTCCACTCAAAGTAATAGTTCATTAGCTTAGCTTGCTAGCTTTTGTCGGTTTCCACAGTTGGAAAGGCAATTAAATGTGCATTATCAGTGGGTATCAGCCTCATAGATGTGGGTCAGAAGGGGCCTGCTACAGTCATTATTAGGTTTTATCATCAATTCACAGGTAATAAAAGAAGATGACAGCAGCTGTAGGAATAATAACAGGAGTAGGTGGTCGGGGGCGATGGAGACCAGGATTTGCATCCTGTGTGAAACCAACAACTTGTATTTGTCTGTGTGTTTGCAATCATTAGGTTTCACTTTTGAACAAGTTAAGTCAAAACATGTTTTTGCTAAAAGCTTAACCAAGTGGTTGTTGCCTAAACCTAAACTAATTTCACTTTTACAGCATAGTAGGTGTAGCAGGCCTGTACTGACCCACATCTGTGATGCTTATAGCGACCGATAACACAGATTTAATGGCCTCGTAACAGTTGAATTGAGTGGTTTCCACAGCTATTTGACTATCTGACAGGCACTTCTGATAAAGTATACTGGCAGCTTAAGCTTCAATCCATTGAGTAGCACTTTCTCAGTGTTTGACTGACATTTCAGAGCAACATGTCCTCACCCCCAACTTGTCAAAGACACTTTATGCTTCAGACTATGACACTCAAGGTACCCCTGTAGCACCAGTTTTGCACGTGTCAGTTTCTGCCAGTTAAATGCATACTGCATACCAAATGTATACCAAGTTGGTTGAGTTTAGGAAAAGATTGTGATTTGGGTTAAAATAAGTATGTTTGCTATGTAGTTAAGTTAGTTGAGTACTTCGCATTCGTGACATACAGTAAGTTAAGTATATTACGTAGCATGTTACTAAATTAAGTACATACAGTAAAATAAGTCAGCATTGACTTTAGGTTTCACACGGGACAGATACTGGTGGGTGAAGGTTGTGTTTTTTGACCCATCCAACTGTCAAGAGCTACTCTTCTTGGCAACAACTACTATGTTGTTTATTTTTGTTATTGTAGTCATTAAAACTTAATAACCATGGGAAGCAGGGGGTTGGACATTGGTATGTCAACACTTACCAGCAATATCCTTTCAACTATTTCCTGCAGTTTATTTACACTCAGTCTGGTGGTGAAATTGGACAAAGGTTAGAAGTTTGTCAGAGCTGTGATGCAGGCCTCATAAAACTGTGTGCAGTCAGAGCTTTTCCGTGTTACTGCTAATCTACATTCGCTGGATTACTTTCTGTGATTAAAGGACTAATGAGGAAAAGGAACAAGCCAAAGATATGACAAAACAATAACTTGCAGCCAGTGTTTTTTTTCTGTTTGCATTCAGCTATGAATAAACTGTTTATAAAACGAAAAACAGCTGAGGGGGGCAAGCTAACACACTGTGTGTGTGTGTGTGTGTGTGTGTGTGTGTGTGTGTGTGTGTGTGTGTGTGTGTGTGTGTGTGCGTGTGTGTGTGTGGTGCGTGCGTGCGTGCGTGCGTTCGTGTGCGTGTGTGTGTGTGCGTACTCACTATATATGCATTACTAGCTGAATGTAGTGTGGATGGGAAGCTGCTGGGTTTGACCTGCTTATGTCCTTCCTTTTTCTGCGTGACACTGAGCAGCTACCGCTGTGTTTACAGGAGCAGAGCAGCTCAGAGGCAGCAGAGGTGTCGCTGTCTGCCAGAGAGATCAAGACACACACACACACACACACACACACACACACACACATACAGATAACCACTTTCATATACACACAGATATATGCAGCCACAATTCAAGACCAGAAATGTTTAGGAATGCAATTTGGTAATGCTTGCTTACAAATGCCAAAGACTAGGCTTTACAGTTAGAGAAATACACACACATTTACATACATGCAGAGCATACATTCATACGGAGTTCTGAGCTTCACACGTCTGATGAGTGTCATACGTGTGAATCTCACAAGACCGACATCAGAAACAAGTGACACAGCTCTGCATATGTCTTTGTAATAACTGTGAGGCCCAGTAAGGATACTTTGCTACCAGGCTACCAGGTTTGCTACTACTATGAGAAACTTTTTGCTTCTCAGTGTAGTAGCCTTGTTACTTCATAAGATAAGAGATAAGATAAGATATTCCTTTATTAGTCCCACAGTGGGGAAATTCACACATTACAGCAGCAAGTGGATAGTGCAATAAAAGACAAGAAGCATAAATTTAAGAACAGTATTAATACAAATAAAATAAATTAGTATATACATAATAGAAAAGTAAAGCCAGAAATAGGTCCATCATATCAATATTTAATTGTCCAGTTACTATGATTTGAGCAGATGATAGAATTGTACATATGAGTCCTTATTGCACTTATGTCCGGTGAGTTTGTTGTGAATGTGAATGTGAATGTGTATGTGGTTTACTGGGAGCAGTGCTGGTTGTGGAGTCTAACATCATAACTATATATGTATAACTTCATTACATAAAACAAGATGTTTCGCACATAGGGACAGTCCTTATATGAAAAATTAAACAACCATACAATATGTGACAAGCTGGCACACTTGGTTACGAACAAATACATATTAATATTTTTTTTCTGCAACAGGATAGTGATTTCAGTGATTGTCTCTGGACAGTCTACCAAGACTAACAGACCAATGCAAGTTTGCCATCAACTGATACTCAGACAGGGTCTGAAATTACTTGCCACTGTGGCAGGCAAGTATTTTTTTTTTAATATTTTATCTGCCACTTTTTAAATATATGTGCAACATGAAAGAATAAGATTTTAGATCTGTTGTCATTCAATGTTCGATATACAGTATTTTACATAACATTATATACATGGTAAATTACAGTGTTTGAATTGCACTGTGGCTTCCAGGAGAGCCCTATTATTCTGGGGTGGGATTGTACTGTACACTGTAATGCACTTTATTACTGTCAGCTATAGTAGTTATTTACTTAAAAACATCCAATTCAAATGAATATGATTATTTAAATATTTTTTTTGATTAAAACAATCTTGGCGGGCTGCTTAGAGCTAGCAGTAGGAAGGTAAACGGGTCATAATTGTCTAATATCTATTTTATATTGCTGTGAAAACATCTGGATTTATTCAAGTTTCTTGCTAAAAACTTAATTTTATGAGAATATGTTTTGAACACATCATGATAATGCTGTAATTTACCTTCTCCCTTGAATGCCTCATAATAATAAGTCAGTGGCACCTCCGTTAACATTTGTATGTCTGTTATTTATCCAAGCAGGATTGTGCTAACGTTACTAACTCTCCTCCTGCTCATTTCAACACAAGGTTGTTGTTCACAGTATCACATTATCGGGGAAAAATTAAGATGCGTCCCTTCAGGTTTAGTAGGTTTTTTTTTTCTCTTTGCCAAGGCTCTGGTCCAAAACAAACTGAAATATGATAGTGTGTCTATGTGTAACTGTGGGAAAGCATCAATAAGAGGAATTAATAGTCAGAGCCATGAGATGCCAAGGAATCAGACAACTAAGAACCAGTTCTTAACAGGAACCACTTCTCTTTTCCCATCCCTAGCATTTTCCCTGTCCTGATGGCCTAATGAGTTTACCTGCCACTGCCAACAGTTTACCCACATTTAGCGGATGCCGGTTAATTTCAGACTCTGGCAGCAGATGATGGCAACCAGTGCCAGTATTACCATTTTTACTTACTGTATGTTTAGTCACACCAACGGCATTGCTCTACAGATGGCAACATCTTTCTATTCAGTGGGCCCACCACTTTGGTTGAGATTGAAATATCTCAATAGCTATGAGATGGATTGCTGTGACATTTTTTACAGACATTCATAGTTTCCAGATCCCTGGATGAACCTTGCTGGCTTGGTTGTCTCCTGGCCTTTCTTCTGTTACCACCAGCAAGTTGATATTTATGGTCTTTAGTTGGATTTTTGGAAATGTTTGGATGTATTGCCATGCAATTTGGTACAGACATCTGTGCTGCCCAGAGGACTGGAATAACTTCAGTTTCCCTTCACTTTTCCTCCAGTGCCATCACCAGGTCAACAGTTCAGCTGGTTAGCATTGTCACTAGACTGTTTTTTCTGTTTGTTACTGTCTAAATTAGTAATAACCTGTATTTTTACCCTTGATAATGGTTCACTGAACCATTCAGTGAACATGGGAAGAGGAACTAGCTTCAGACTTTCAAGTGTCTGTTTTTACCCACACCAACTCGGCATCAAACAAAAGCATCAGTCTCGGACAAGATTAGAAATGCTGACTTTAATGTAAGACTTGAGTTGAATTCTCCTCAGTATGCAGGGATAACGTCTGCTGAATGGGTCATTGATTAGCAACCAGTGTGCTTTTTACACTATCACGAGTTTTATCAAAGAACACAATAGCATGTACAATAGATTTATCACCTTTGCTGGATGCATCTAAAATAGACATTTGGACAATAGGGCAGACAGTGTATCACTGGGATCTTTCCCTAGCTGACCCTCTAATGTGCCTGGCGATAAAAAAAGATGATAATAAAGCATTTTACATAAGACGGAGCTTGTGCGGGATTATGGCGGTGGCAAAAACGGCACAGCCTTGCACATAAACGCACCATTTGCAGTGGAGGACAACAATTCAACAAGGCCAAACACAGATGTGATTTGGGTCAACCAGTAGTGGACCAAGGTTTTAATTCTGATAATGACTAAAACCTGTTTGTCTCTCTTCTGCGGCTCGGTTCTGCCAAAGGTCGCAATCTGAGGACATGCTCATCAGTAGGCTGCTAGCTTCTGCTACTGCTCTGGCTCTGATGAAAAGAGAGATGAAAGGGAGGAGGGATGGAGAGACAGAGTGTCTTGTTTCCTCTCCACCAGCAGAGGAGATGCTGCTTGAGCAGGGGTGTGGGAACGCCAAAGCCAGCAGCTAGGGGCTCAGCGGGGCGCCGAAGGCCTCCTTGGCAGGATGCAAGCAAAGGGGATTGTGGGAAATTACACGGGATTAGAGCGGGCGTCTAATGCCCTCATCCAGCGGGACATTTTCATCAAGAAACAGGGTTGTTGGACAGGCACAAAGAGAGGGAGAGAAACCTCAGCCGACCCTTTTTTTTCCAGCTCCCCAGGATTAGACCTTGCAGAAACCTTCTTTCTTCTCTTTTGTGTTGCTTTTGCAAGCTGGCACCTCTCTGAGCAATACTGTCCATGCACACAGAAAGAGAGGGGGAGACAATAAAAAGGAGAAGGAGACCGATGAGGATGCTGATGGGTGGAGGTCCTGCTGTTTAAGTTGTGATTGGGTTTGTGGGCCTCCACTACTACTATACCTTCCTTTTCCTTCCTCTTTCCATCACTCCACATGGAGCTTGTAACATGGTAGCTTTTGAGTCGTTGGAAGTCCCTAGGCCCTGCTCAGATCCCCCTGAATAATGAGATTTTAATCTCAGGCACTGAACTCTTGGGGCCAGTTTCTTTAGATTGGTTCTTTATTTCAAAAACTACACTTTCTTGTTGGTTTTATAAAGAGAAGAGAAAGAAAAAGCAGAAACATTTTATCTTATAAGTTGGTCTAGGCTTGGGCGACATAAGGAGATTATCATTAGACACGATACTGATTGGCCATGACAATGGTCCACAATAACAGAGCGACATTAAATTATGTTGAAAACAGGAATTTTGCTAGTATATTGCAAGCCCTGAGGGCCGGAGATGACACCCCGCTGGGGCAAAGCATTGAAGAATTATATACTATATTGCCAAAAGTATTCACTCACCCATCCAAATAATTGAAATCAGGTGTTCCAATCACTTCCATGGCCATTGGTGTATAAAATCAAGCACCAAGGCGTGCAGGCTATTTGCTCTCAGCAGCTCAGTGAATTCCAGCATGGTACTGTGATAGGATGCCACCTGTGCAGCAAGTCCGGTCGTGAAATTTCCTCACTCTTAAATATTCCACAGTCAACTGTAGGTGGTATTATAACAAAGTAGAAGCGATTGGGAATGACAGCTACTCAGCCATGAAGTGGTAGGCCACGTAAAATGACGGAGCGGGGTCAGTGGAATCTGAGGCGCATAGTGCGCAGAGGTCGCCAATTTCTGCAGAGTCAATTGCTACAGACCTCAGAACTTCATGTGGCCTTCAGATTAGCTCCAGAGCAGTGTGTAAAGAGCTTCATGGAGTGGGTTTCCATGGCTGAGCAGCTGCAACCAAACCATACATCACCAAGTGCAATGCACAGCGTCAGATGCAGTGGTACAGAGCACGCCACCACTGGACTCTAGACCAGTGGAGACACATTCTCTGGAGTGACGAATCACATTTCACCATCTGGCGATCTGATGGACAAGTCTTGGTTTGGCGGTTTCCAGGAGAACAGTACTTGCCAGACTGCATGGGCCAAGCATAAAGTTTGGTGGAGGGGGGATTATGGTGTGGGGTTGTTTTTCAGGAGCTGGGCTTGGCCCCTTAGCTCCAGTGAAAGGAACTCTGAATACTTCAACATACCAAGAGATTTTGGACATTTCCATGCTCCCAACCTTGTGGGAACAGTCTGGAGATGGCTTCATCCTGTTCCAACATGACTGTGCACCAGTGCACAAAGCAAGGTCCATAAAGACATGGATGAGAGAGTTTGGTGTGGATGAACTTGACTGGCCTACACAGAGTCCTGACCTCAACCCGGCAGAACACCTTTGGGATGAATTAGAGCAGAGACTGAGAGCCAGGCCTTCTCATCCAGCATCAGTGTGTGACCTCACAAATGTGTTTCTGAAGGAATGGCCAAAGATTCCCATAAACACACTCCTAAACCTTGTGGAAAGCCTTCCCAGAAGAATTGAAGCTGTTATAGCTGCAAAGGGTGGACCGACGTTATATTAAACCCTATGGATTAAGAATGGGATGTCACTTAAGTTCATATGGGAGTCAAGGCAGGTGAGCCAATACTTTTGGCAATATAGTGTATATTTTAAGATGTTTTTTACACTGCAATGTGTTATACAAGTAGTGAGCTGCTTTAAGGAATAACTGAGTCCGTAGGTCATGTACTTAATGTTAGTGGATGTTGGTGTTTGCGGTAAAGAGAGAACGAGAGAGACAGAGAGAGAGAGAGTGTGTGACGGAGTGATGCTGAGAGGAATTCAGCTGTACCTAGCTGTGAGTGTAGGAGTGTGTACAGTTTAGGCTTTCGGTGAATAAATGCTGCCACTCATCAAGACACAATCCAAGTTCCTGTGTCTTGTATGATTTTTCCATACATGACTCAGTGGGGATTTTACATCTCCATTACAACAGTTATGCGCTACTCAAATGGTGATAAACACATTTCATTTTCCATATTCTTCACAATAAAAGTCCCATTTTATTTTGTGATGTAACAGCTTTTATTTTGAAGCAGCAAAGCAGTTTTCATCTGCAACAACTTAACAAGACTCCAATGCATGATCCTATGCAGCTGAAAAGCGAAACGGTAAAATAAATCAGATATCTAAAAGTACAAACAGTGAAGTCAGAGATTCAGTTAGAAGCTACAAAAGAACTGAAAGCTGAGCACACAACGTCTTTCTCTCTGGTGTCCTGTCTGTTTGTTTGAGGGAAATCATTGGCGATTCTTTGGTTTTAAACCAAACGAAAAAGGAGAGCCAGAGAGCATGAACAAAGTGATTGTAAACTGTGGTAAAGAAGTCAGGACTAAAGATGGAAATGCTGCGAATCTGTGCTCCTATCACAACACTCACCATCCAGAAAATGCTAGTCTGCCACCGAATCTCTCCGCAAAGGGCAGCTGGACCAGAGCTCCTCCCATAGTGAGAAGCAGCCCTCATTCAAAGGTAACAACTTATAAACGGTGGAGGGCAGTTAGTGGTCACCAGCTGATTGATCTGATTTAGCGTTAACTGTCTATAAATTGTGGCCACTCATGTATTGCAATGTATGTGTCTCCAGTCCATAGATATTTATATTTACATGCATCTCTTCAGCTTTTTTTTGGGACAATAATACTGTATATCGTCTTTTTTTTCTAAAAGTAATATTATTGTTATTAGGGATAATGTTGGTATCGCCCAATCCTAAGATAGACCAATGCACAGGGGATTTTGTTGGTTGAGAATAAACAGAGGTAAACATTTAGTGCAATGAGACATTACCAGCATAACAGATAGCAGAGATAAATCATTTCATTGGCGCCCAGAAATGCACTTCTAAGTTTTCTATAAGGTTGCAACCCAGTCTCTTTAAAATTAAGTTAAGTACTTGTACTTGGGGGGCAGTAGCTCGTCTGTACAACACATGCTCGAGGGCTTGTAGGGGGGGGGGGGGGTTTCTGGCGCAAGGCACCAACCCCCCCCCTCTCCGGGGGCTTTTTAGGAGCAGCCCCCTCACTCTGAGATCGCTCCATTGTTGCATGTATATGGGTCCTGTTTGTGCATGTGTGTGTCTCGGGTCTGCATGTACCGTGTATAAGTAAAAACAACAGAGTGAAAATGAATTTCCCCATTTGGGACGAAAAAGAAATCTTCTATCTTCTTCTTCGTACAACACATAGGTTGTAGTGAGTTCGATGGGGTGGATATATTTGCCTTCAGATGTCTTGGGGGGACATTTTCTTCAGAATTGTTTGTTTCAAGCATGCTCCAGCCTTTATGACTTACACACACATTTGTGGTTGACTTAACTGACATGTTCTAATGTTATGTCGATGAAAAACATTTTTCAAAACATGTTTGTTGTATAAAACTCATTTTAGGTGACTTGGGGACAGTTTCTGGCGATAATTGTTCCCTGTTCTTCTGATTATCTGTCCATTATGAAACAGCCATCAATGGCTGTTTGTCACTCAGTTAAAATGTACCACCAGTTGGTGCTTTCTCCCCATGTGTACTTGTCCGGTCTATGAGGCAAGGGAGTCCATAAAAGTGACAAAAAGGACGTCAATCCCTGCTGCTTTTAAAGACAGGCTGTAAAAACAGATGGCTTTACTGCCACTTTACTCATCCTAATGATTCAGGACATTTTAACACACAGAGGACAGGGGAGAAAAAGCAATCCTCAGCATGCATTTCCTATGGTTGGCAAGGGTGGAAACAGGAAGCCACTGTCTTTATAAGGCAAAATAAAACCTTAATGGCCTTTTTAATATTTGGGTTGCCAGGTGCTGCCTACTCTGGCATGCATCTCCCCTTTGGCTTGCCTGGGTGTATTCTCCATTGGCCTCTTTTGAATGGTGTTGGAGAAGCCACTGAGAAGCCATTCACTAGCCTTCTAGTGGTTTACATGCCCATTAAATCAGTCTTAAATAACACCTATAGAGACATTACTGCGCTATGTAATTAGTCGTGGAGGGATAATTGCAAGGTCTCTGAGTGTTGTTATTTGCAATCTGATTAAAAATTCTACATCTCTGGCAAGCCGCTAACCATGGAGATGTTAGACCTTGAAAAATAATGGATTAATAAGGTTTTGCAGAGATATTCATCAAAGCATTAAATGTTAACCTTTCACATGGTTTAAAAAAAGATGTAACTCTTACAACTTGACCAACTTATTAAATTTGATTTACACCAGAAGATCAGATTACATCAAGATAGGGTTTTTATGTGTGATTGCTATGAATGCCATATTTCATAAGCATACAAAGGATATGTTTGAGATCCACTGCAGAACAAATCAGTGAATCTAACTCTGGACCCATTGACATCAGACGCTGGTGGGGACTTTCCTTTAGACTGATACATTCCAATTATGCTTTAACCCTTTTCTTTTTCATTCTCTCTCTTTCTCTAAAAATCTATGTTAAAATTACATTTTGAGTCATAAAATCGTAATTCTTTCTACACCACTGCCCTGTTAATGTCATACAGCAACAAACAAAAAAAAATACTACAACTGCTATCCCACAAACTTATAGTCGAACTGATAATATTGCAGCTATTGTGCTTGATTTTCCCTTTTCAAAAGAGGTGCCAACCATTTTTGGACACATTTGTGCTAAGCTAGCAGGCTAGGCTAACTAGCCCACGCTGTCTGTGTGAGCAGTACATGGTGGCAACTTCATTCAACTGCTGCAGGTTGCACATGTGTGGTGTCCTCACACACAGTGTTGCTGTTGCTTTGCTGCTGCCAGCTCTTTCATAATGGCAATTTAATTTCATTATAAGTGTTATTTATATTTATTTCAGCAAGAGCTGTCAAAGTTAATGCGATAATAAAACGTTAATACAAATTTGTTTTAACGCCGCTAATTTCTTTAATGCATTAACACAACTTTTTTTAAAGTTAACAAAATTTTTAGGTTGTAGCGGGCTCAGTTGTAAAGCTAGAGTGAAGATAGTGGCATCATTGGTACCAGCCGTGTCACACTAGCTTGTGAAGGACACCAAATAACACTTCAAACTTAGGCTAAATTCTGATTTTCAAAGGGCTCCCTTGACCTTTGACCTCAAGATATGTGGATGAAAATGGGTTCTCTGGTTACCCACGAGTCTCCCCTTTACAGACATGCCCACTTTATGATAATCACATACAGTTTGGGGCAAGTCATAGTCAAGTCAGCACACTGACACACTGACAGCTGTTGTTGCCTGTCGGGTGTATTTCTTATGCTAACTGTAGTACCTGTGAGGGTTTCTGGACAATATTTGTCATTGTCATTGTTTTGTGTTGTTAATTGATTTCCAATAATAAGTACACTGCTCAAAATAATTCAGAGAACACTTAATCATCACAGTATAACATCGAGTCAGTTAAACTTCAGGGATATCAATCTGTCCATTTAGGAAGCACAAGTGATTGTGAATCACTTTCACCTGCACTGGTGCAAATGAAAGTGACAAGTGCAGTGGAGAGGCAACAGCAAGACAAGCTCCAAAAAAGGGAAAGGTTTTACATGTGGTGGCCACAGACAGTTGCTCTATCCGGATCCCTCCTGACTGATTCCTCTCTAGTTTTGTGTTCTGCTAGGGTCCTTGTCACTACTTGTAGCATGAGGTGGTACCTGCAGCCCAATCAGGTTGCACAGGTAGTCCAGCTGTAGGATGTCACAGACTAAAAGTTATTTATTGAGACTGTGTGGCTGCTCTAACCTGTTAGCATGGGCGCTGAAATAAAAGAGCTTATGTGATGCACACACGCTGCTCATGCAGGCAGCGTGGCGTTTTGCTCAGAATCAAACTGCAATCAATCGAAACCAAAACTTCACACCTCCAGCTCCAGTAGAACACAGATGTCAGGAGCACTGTCACTGCAGAAAAATAAATACAGCTTGACTTTATTCTGTTTTTTAAATTAGCATGCCCTGCGATGGACTGGCGACCTGTCCGGGATGTACCCCGCCTTCGCCCAATGCCAGCTGGGATTGACTCCAGCCCCCCCACCCCGCGACCCCTAACGGGATAAGCGGTTGAAGATGGATGGATTAAATTATCATTCTGACCAAATAAGTACACAATGCAGTGAGGATACTTTATATGATGATATCACAAAAATTAAGTTTAAAATCTAATTTCAGTGAAATTGAAAATGCAGCTGATGAAATATATTAACTATGAATATAATACCGTTTATAGTAAGCTACATCTCTCTATGGGCATTTAGTTAAGTACAGCGCGGCCTACAAAGCTGTACTTCTAACACCACAGATAGCATACTGCAATTGCCAACCAACACAAACTGGTGGTCACATGATTCTGGTTTACTAATCCTTCCAAGAGTCAAAAACTGCAGGCGGCAGGACTTTCCAAAGCAGCACACCACTAATATGGAATAGCCACAAATAAGGACAGGGTACAGACAGTCTCAGTGTTTAAACCCAAAGACTGTGGTTCCCCTCTGTCTCCTCAGGGCTCAGAGCTCCAACGTCCAGTAAGGACACAGCCCTCCCACTCGACCCCACCTCGCTAATCTCAAGGAAGCTGCAAGTCCTCTGTATAGTGAATAGCTTGTATTTTTTGATGCATAACAAAAGTGATTATTCAGAGAGCTAATTATTCGTTTAGAGGAGTGAGGGGAGAGGCCTCAGGCTTTGTCATCATTCGTCATTTACTGTTTGAACCTCAAGCAACCCCAGGCGAGCAAGGTGAATAAATGGTGCTTTTTGTGTGTCGGGTTTCGTATTTGCCAGAAATAACACGTTATTCTTCTACTTTTGTTTAGGTATTTCCCTAAGTATTATTCAGTTTTCTGGTCACACCACTGCCTTGGTTTCCCACCTCAAAACCAGTGTGTTCAGCTATACCCCACACAGGGTGTCGGTGTAAAAGGAGCCACAAAATAAACGGTGTAACTCGAGAAGTCAGCGACACAATATCAGCAGTTTTAATCTTGAACGTACCTCCGTTCCTACACCCTCCCCTCTGACATCGGGGGAGTTTCACACATTCAACTCAAAACTTGTCATTAAATGCTGCTTTGCGTTGCTGCTGAGCAACTGAGTCATATTTGTGTAACAATCTCGAGACAGGAAGTGGCACGCACAGCAATGACTTAAAGGAGAATAAAGTTCATTGGTATTGTTACCATGGAGACTTATCAGTCGTTGAAACAGGATGGAAAATGAGCAAAAAATTAAATTCAATACAGGAGAGTTTTAAAAGGTTGTACTAGTAACTTTAACAAACGTTGGCACAGTGACTCCACACACAGTCACCAGTGGGCATGCCCATAAAGGGGAGGATTGTGGGTACCCATAGAACCCATTTACATTCACATATGTTGAGGTCAGGTCAAGGGACCCCTTTGAAAAGTTTCTCTTTGCCAAACTTGAAGTTTGAAGCATTATTTAACGCCAGGCGACAGCCTGGTAAATTCACACCTTCAACTCCAGGACAATGGAGATGTAGAGGGGCACTGTCACCGCAGAGAAATAAATAGATTTGTCATTTATTTATTTTTTGTAATTAAAATTCTGACTGAGTAAGTAAACAAGTCTGTATAGTCAGTAAGGATACTGTATATGATGTAAATGTGTACTGCTGAGCAGCGGAGTCATATTTGTGCCACAATCTCGAGACAGGTAGTGGCACACACAGCAGTGACTTAATGGAGATTAAAGTTCATTGGCATTGTTACCATGGATGTAAAATGAGCAAAAACATATTAAATTCAGTACAGGAGAGTTTTCAGAGGTTGTGCTAGTAACCATAACAAACATTGGCACAGTACCTCCACACAGCCACCACTGAATATACAGCCTGTCCAGTGAAGAATCAACAGTGTCACAGCTGGCAGGCTGTTTGTACTGCCCTGACAACAGTCTAGCTCTACAAACAACACTGCAGTACAGCCGCTGCCCTACAACTACTCACACACTCACACTGACACACACCCCCCTCCACATGCGCCCCGCCGGCCCACTTGTTTGCATTCCCTGCTGCATGACATCACCGGCCGGGGTCAAAATCCCCGCGAGCCAATTGGGCGGCTGCAGCAAAATCGCTGATCGGGTCCAAAGATCGCAAAGTTGTGCCAAGAGGTGACATCAGCGTGTGGAGCTTAGCCATTGGCTGAGAGATGCCTGGATGACTCTAAAGCAACATCCTATTTACGCACACACAGACACACACTTACACAAAGCAAAGCAGCTTTCAGCAAATGCGACGTGCGATGTGGCCCTTCACTCCACCCAGCTCACATGCTGACAAGGATGCGAAGCAGCTGAGAGTAAAGTTATGTCGTAAATAAAAAATGTGCTGTGGTTGAGCTTTGGGTCTCTGTTTCTTATTGACTTCTAACTTCCACTATTTATGATGACTTGACAGAATGAGTGGTGTGTTCACCCCCAAAACACATGTCTATAGTTTGTGCCAGCAGGCGTGCACTGAAGTGTATTCTTCTGCTTTGCCAAAAAAAAAACCCATTTTTTAAAAGCGAGCAGATTTTCTACCCATATTTCATGTCACACAGCTAGTAATTGTGTTTCACGTCCTGTAACAGACATTTGTAAAATGTGGAGAAAACACAAAAAGCTTCTGATTATACGCCAGAGCTCTAAAATGAAATTGGAAAACAACAACTGTTAAACATTGGTGCACAGTTTTTCACTCAGATTTGACCTATTTTTGAAAATTTTAATTAAATACCGATAAATTCATTGCTTTGTTTTTTTTTTTCTTAAGAATGAAAATAATGAGTGTTGCTGATTTGACCCCTGTGTTCTTCCAACAATATCCAACGTGACGCCACTTTCTCTCACTGGTGTCTTTAAATGAATAATTCAGCGTTACAGGAAATGCATTTCTCAAAATGCAGAGAGTTGGATGAGATGAGATGATGAAGATCGATACCCCTTGCTGCAGTCAGCAGCCGATTAGCTTAGCTTATCACAAACACTGGAATTGGGGGAATCAGCTAGACTGGCTATGTCGAAAGGTAACAAAATCTGCCTAATTAAAGGTTCTCTATATGATATTCAGAGCATTAATATAGCAGCAAACAACTATTTGCTATGTAAAAACAAAGAGGAGTAATGTCTACCTGAGCAGAGAATGAAGTCTCTCTCTCTGTGTGTGCTGTAATCTGTGCTTCTCTGTGCTTTGTTGACCCAACCGGGCCGGCTGTGCTGTTTTTAGTGCATGTGAACGTGCCCCACCGGCTAGCTCACAGCTGCTGTTCTGCGCTGATCTCATACAGCTGATAACCCTGTCCTGACCGACGGTGCCATCACGGAAGTGTAGTACCCGCCCTCCGGTTCCTCCCCCAGGTGAACACTGTCAGCACTGTTGCTGTTGTTTTCACAGTTGGTGCTGCTAGCACCGTTAGCTATGTGACACTGACTCAGCCGTCTCCATGTTGAGAGCTTACAGAGGCGATGGAAATGCTCCCAATCTCATATTTAGCACCTTTAAAAAACATAAAATTGTGGTTTTACCGTGGGGGGTGGGGGGACGGACTAAAGACAGCTGCATCTTCTGGGCCCTACTGCACTTGTCCATCATGTGTAGTAACGTCCGCTTGGTCACATGGCTCGGTCGGGTGACGGGTCTGGTTGTCCATAGACATAAACAGAGGAAGGAAATAACTGTGGATTCCACTATTAGTGCGTTTTGCAACTTTTAGGACCTGATGATTTAAATAAGATCTATTACGTATTTGTAGCACTGATTTACCTCAGAATTATCCGCTGAGTTACGGACGCCTCTTTCTCATTGTAAGTCTATGGGAAAAAGTCTTTTTGGGACTGGTGACGTTACCACCATGTGGCCAATATGAACAGTGGGATCAGTGGCCTCCGCTGTTCCTGGGGGCTTGGGGGGTGTGGGTTCAACTCGTTCTCTTTCCCAACTCATCACATACAGACGCTTGGTCAGGACCCCTTGGCAGTTTTTAGCACACTGAGTAGCCCTATGTGTTGTGAATTCAAACAAAACAACTTTAGGCAGCTTGGTTAGGTTTAGGAAACATCATGGGTTTGGGTTAAAATAAGTCCATTTGTTACGCAAGTGATGTTAGTAGTTGTAGTCAACGTAAATAAGTCAACATGGATTTCTGGTTCCAACAACGATCTCCTGGGTGAAAGTCATGTTTATTTGATGCATCCATCCACCCTGTCCTCCTCTTTATTCTAATGGTTCTCAACCTTTGTCATGTCAAGGACCCCGAAATTGATACAAATTAGGTCTTGAGCCCCCATTTGATAAGATTTTGCTTCAGGAACATCCATCTGAAAACATTTTGGTTGTTAGATATGATTCAGACCAGAAGTCTACAGCTGAGGCAAGAACTGTGGAGGAAGTGAAACCTATGATCAGAGTAATCACTCTTATGACTCTTACTCAGATTGGAATCACTTCTATAGTGAATTAAATAGTGAAAACTATTCCTTATTTTTCTGGGGACCCTGCAACCCTTAGGGGTTGCCGGACCCCTGGTTGAGAGCCACTGCTTTGTACTACTTCACCTGACATCCGGAGCATTTGCTCTGAGCGTCTAATATTCCTGCTGATGGGTTAATATCTGGGTTACTTGAAAGCCCAGTGCATCTACAGATGCTTAATAGTAACTTGTGCGTCGGTATCAGATGCCGAAGGCTGTGACAAAGTGTTCCTATTTCACAACCTGGGAATGAGGTGGTTAGTGTATTTTACAAAGCCTCAGACTGTTCCTTTAACTTAAAAGTTATCATTTCTGCATTTTAAGCTGCGTGTGTGTGCATTGCAATATTGTGGTGAACAAAGTCTAAACCATCAAGAGAGGCATTAGAGTGAGTCACCTCTTGATGGGCAACGTTTCCTATTAGTTTTCTCCTAACAAGTCAGTTCCTGGAAGAAAAAAAAAACTTTTATCTGCTGAAAGTGGGTCTGCTTTCCATTTAGATCTGTTTGATTTCTCATCAGGGAAAGAAAAACTCAATCCCCCCTCAACATGACATTGATGAATCATTTGTCTTTGAAACGGTGGTTAACAAACTTTGACTAACCAGACTCCTGGAGAGCTTCCCACAAAAACTCCCAGGGAGCACAACAGGAGGCCACATTGGCTGCTTTAGAGATGTGGATAAAAGCCCCCATAAGACTCCACGGAGACTCTTGGGGTTAAGCCTTCTTCAAACTTGACTGTGTTAGGAACAATGCTACTCAGCCATACTGTTTTACTGACAGTTGACAATGGGCGGCATAGCTTCTTTAAAGTCTATAATCTACTGTCTGCTATATGAAGCTCAAGACACACTAAATACAAAGAGAGGATCATCATTTTTTCCATGCCTAAGAATCTTTCCAATTTAAAATCATGACATCTTTGACCTGGAAGTGATGAAATACAAAAGTCCTTCTTATGCTTTTTTTGCCGTTTGAAACATTTAAAAAGTGGCATTTGGGATTTGGGGATTTTAGTAAGCCAGTGTGTGCTTTCTGTCCCTGTCTGTCCCCTTCTCTGATACAACAAAGAACGATTAAATTGTCTGTTAGTTTAAAGCTCTGTTAGTTTAGGGACATTTGCTCTTAGTCGTAGCTGGATATTTACCCAAGCACACTGGAGGCAGGGGAAGCAGGGGACTTTTCTTGCACCTATTACTGCACCAAACTCGAAATGCCACTGTAAAGTTAGACAAGAAACACACTTCCTCTTTTTACTTTCAGTTTCCCGTATTTCTTTAGTGTAGCGGTGGTGATAAGCAGTGAGCAAGTGCATTACAAATCTTGAAACAGAAAGACTTTGCTCATTAGGTGGTGACTGACATTTCGACCCACATTTCACAAGAGCGGCCATTGTTGGGGGGCTGAGGGAAACCCAGTGTGTGGTAAGTCAGGGATGGGTGAGTGACAGGGCTTTAGAGTAGGCTTCTGTTAGTCATTGTACATTACCGTTAACACGTCTGACTGCCTGGCACCGACTCCACCGCACAAGAAGGAGCGTGAAATCCCATCAGACGGCACAATCATGTCTCACACACACTCATGTACAAACACAGTCATGTCATAGTTCCACTCAACCCCCACTGCCCTGCCTCTGTGCAAACTGGTTTGCCTAGTAATAGATGGTTTGGTTGGCAAGGACACTGGGGGAGGAGATTGCATGCCCTGTCGGCAAATAGGCTTTGACTCAGCTCCCTGGCATTGAAGCTGGTGGTGGGTGAAGTTCCTCTGACAGCTCAAAGGCAGCAGGAATCTATTAATATCAGTGAGATAAAACTAAATTTGTATTATATCCGTTCAGAATTCTGCTGAAAGACAAACACATTTTCACTTATATTACTGATCATCAGCCATGACAAAACCCAACATGCGTTTTATGTGTGTAATCCTAGATTGTAATTTCTCTTCATGTTATTAAACCCCCTAAATTCCCAGAAATATTAACAAGGACATGACCTTGGTGTCCACAATGGTCTGTGTGGCCCTGACTGAAAGTTAAAGCTGCTATGACCAATATTTTTTTAATAACAATATTTTAAATGGCTATATGTAAAGTCTAAGGGGTCATTATTAGCGATGTCATGATACCAGCAATTTATTTGTCAATACCAGCACCTGTGAAGTTTCACAGATCTCGGTGCCCAATTTGATTCCACTGTGGGACTAATAAACAGAATATCTTATCTTATCTTATCTTAAAAAACAAAACAAAACAATCAGAGCTAGTGTTCTCCGGCATCTGAAAAGTGAAGCCAATGCTAAAGTGCCTTAAACTTGCATTCTTTCTAACAGCCAGCAGGGGGCGACTCCTCTGGTTGCAAAAAGAGGTCTGATTGTATAGAAGTCTATGAGAAAATTAGCCTATATCTCGCTTCATTTATTACCTCAGTAAACATTTTAAACATGAGTTTATGGTCTCAGTGACTAGTTTGAAGTCTTCTTCAACACAACATGATGTTCATTGAGGAAATTATGGTCCCATTCAGAGTCAAATAGACCGTAAAGCAGGGTATGTTTTAGAGTGGGGCTATCTTGTGATTGACAGGTTGTGGTCTGGGTGTTGTCCATGTTTCAGTCTTATAAATTCAACCCTTTCACGATGTGTTTTCAGTTCATAAATAAGCATTTTTCACCTATAAATGTCTTATTCAGTGTTCATACTTAGCTCCACCTTCTCATGTCAATTCTGGTTGCAACAAAACAACATGGCGACGGCCAGACACCAAGATAGTGGAAATGCCCAAGGCTTCAAAAGCATAGTCCACAAACCAATGGGTGACGTCATGGTGACTACATCCACTTCTTACACAATACAGTCAATGGATGTTATTCAGGTTTCTCACCAAAAACTACATTTTGCAAGATTACATTTGAACACATAACTTTATAATTTAATACTGATTTTTAAATTTCTGAATAGAGCTTGAACACATCATAATGAAAGTCCAAGCAGGACCGTGCTGCTAACAGCTAACGCTAACTAGCTCTCCTCCTGCCAGTTTCAACACAAATTTGCTGTTCACAACGTACATTATCAGTAAAATAATAGATACATCCCCTGGACATGTTGACAGTGAGTTTACTTCGTCCTTTCAGATTTTAGACGCCAGTAGTCTTGAGCCCCCCTGATACCTGTGGTATTGTAGAAAAAGGACTAACATCACGTTTTCACAATTTTGGCACCGGCTTGGTATCGAAGTATTGGTTCTTGTGGCATCCCTAGTGGTGAACCAACAGATAATTATGACCAGACTACAGAGGGTTTTAGCATCTTTCAGATCATTGTTTTGGTTTTACAATCCACAGTTTTACTGTTTCGGGTTCTCTCTCCCCAACTTTGAATCCAGATCATACAGTTTTATTCTTTGTTTTGCAAATGAAGTCTGTGATCATTCAGGTATTTCTGAAATTTTGGCCAAATAATCTGAAAATCTGTGCATGTTTTAACAAACTACTATGTAAGGATGTAACAAGATAACATACTGAACAAGTATCTTTGATGCGTTGTGGCATTTCATTGCTTCTTCTGAGATGTGATTGTGTTTTTTAATGAATGGATGTCTCCTCTGATGTCCTCCTTGTGGTATTTTTATCAGCCACTATGGTGATAAAGAGCTGTAACGACCCCTGACATCAAGGTCTATTTGAAAAATCTATCAGCCCTTATCACAAACAAGTTTTGTTATATGCAAATTGACAATATGCAGAAAAACAGACGGACGGAGACATTCATTACAAAGAGTCTGAACCCACTGCTGTGTTTGCCAAACAGACTTTTCTATCGCAAGTTCACCCTATCTTGTGGAAATCGTAGGACTCCATTCTTTTGAAAAATCAATTAAAACAGCTTGCAGAGACATACTGCTGCATTGATGAACACAATCCATCACTGTAAATGAGGCAACTCAATTTGTTCCTCGCATTTTTTTTTCCCCACCAACATGACTTTATTAGACAACATTGATCGCACTTATAATCCTGTCAACTGCAGTTTCATTCTGCCAGAAATGAATCTTATCTGCCTCTAATCATGTTGCCTCTTCACTGCCACCAAAAAGTATATGTATGTACCAGTAGGCTGTAATTGAAAATGAAAAACTAGTTCTATTAAGTGTGGTAATTAGCAGGTTGGTGAAGTCCTGTTGGGAGAAATTACAAGTTGTCTCATTTAACATGATGGATGGCATCTGTTAGTACAGCACTGTGTCTCTGTCAGCTGCTTTAATGGGTTTTTAAAAAACAACAAGCCTGACTTTCTAAATGACAAACAGACCTGCAGGAGTCGGTCGTTTTATGACAAATAAACAGTGATTAAAAAAAAAAAAAAAAATCCCTCCTTAAAAGTCTGCTTTGTCTTGGTGGTGTTTTGAATGTAACGTTTAGTTTCTTGATAGTGATCTGAGCTCAAACTTAAAACTTCACGTAAAACTTTTCTCAAGATGTTTTTCAAAACTTGTTTTTTCCACAGTTAGATAAGCTTTCAGGCAACTGGCTATTATATTATATATACTGTATATTATAACTGGTTATTGCACCTGATGTTTTTGGCAGCAAAACTTTTTTTATCTGTTTGGTGATAAAAAATCTCTGCCTTAATACGATTTCCCCCCGCCATGATTAAATGTGTGTCGAGCAGCGCTGTAAAATATTTACTAAAATCCACTGCAGTCATCGCTCACCTCAAATGTTCTTTAAGTCATGAGAGTGATGAATGTTTCCACGGAGCTGGTTTTTACTCCATACTAAGTGAGAAAAGGCCTGCAGGCCTGCAGTCGTCAGTGGCAACTGATCTGTTGGCTTTGAAAATTCCTCCATAAAGAAATACCATGAATACTATAAATATCACATTGGCAGTCAGCAGAGCAATCCCGAGTGGGTTTAAAGGTGTTGCAGGACCCCTGATGGCAGACATTTTTACACGACAGGATGGATTATGTGGTTCTTGTCAAATGTATCTGTGAGTTTTCACAGAATGCTTCCCAATTCTGAAAACCGGTGGGTTGTCTCATGTAACGGTGAGCCATGAAACACGACATGCAGATCCGTGAATTTGATGAATGAATGATTTTCTAACACTGGATTGTTGTCCTGGCAGCATCTTGCCAGGCTTCAAGTGATGCAATTGTGTCCAGCAAGCCAAACCACGGACATATCAGCATCCTGTCAGGAGCTACTGGCAACTACAGGCATGGCTTAGTGAGTGTGTCTGTTAGTTCAACAACAGCATCAGTTCTGTCAGATCTGGAGAGTATTTCTTCATTGAAAGAAGAGCAAAGAACGGCACTCAAGGCTCAGTGGAAGATGTTTTTGCTCTTCTCCTGACTGGCTTCAGCTAGAGTTTGATTGACAGATGGTTTATCCAATCCCCTGTATATTTTAAAAGTGCCTGCCCTGCACTTTTCAAACAAAGTGGTGATTCAGATTACAGTTTAGTCTGGTTGTGGCTCTGTGAGTCTGTTCTTACACTTTGCAGTGATGATGCTAACATGCTGATGTTTAGCAGGTACAATATTTACCATGTTCACCACAGTTTTTTTTCTGTTAGCATGCTAGTATTCGCTAATTACCTGTACATACAAAGTACAGCTGAGGCTGATGGGAATATGGTAACTACTCCTGCAGGTATTTGGTCATAAACCAAATGGATAAATTAGCGCTTGAAAAGTTAAAGGTGCTAAATGTAAGGTTGGGATAATTTCTGTCGCCTCTGCACGGCTCAGCTAATAAAGCTCACCCTCAACACAGACAAGACGACGGAGATGATAGTGGACATGAGGAAGGAAAGGAGACCTCATCGGCGACCGTTCATCAGAGAGCTTGAAGTGGAGAGGGTGAACAGTTTCAAATACCTGGGTGTCCACATCAGCGAGGACCTTACATGGACACTTAACACCACACAGCTGGTGAAGAGGGCTCAACAGCGGCTGCACTTCATGAGGAGGCTGAGGAAGTTTGGCATGTCACCTAAGATCCTCAGCAACTTCTACAGCTGCATTGTTGAGAGCATCTTGACCAGCTTCACCGTGTGGTACGGCAGCACAACTGCTATGGACCGCAAACGCCTCCAGAGAGTGGTGAAGACTGCTGAGAAGATCACCAGGACTCCACTGCCCTCTTTGTAGAGCATCTACAACTGCAGAGTCCAACGTAGAGCTGCCTCCATCCTCACACTTCTGCCCTCAGACCGGAGGTACAGAAGAGTGAAATGCAGGACCTCCAGATTAAAGAACTCCTTCTATCAGACTCCTGTACAGCTGACAGGACTTACAATCATGGACTATCTCATATAAATAGATTAATCTCTCATTCATTCTGACTTTGGACACTTTGCTGACAGCTACACATAGCTGATGTTTTGTTTCACGCAAGTATATACATTTGCGGCTGCATTGTACGTATGTTTTTACATAAATTTGTCATGCTCTTCTGCATAGTTTATATTTTTAGTGTATTTCCCACATGCTGCTTTTTTATTTTTAAATGTATATTTGCATTTGGTATTTTTTATTATTATTATTATTCATGCCACATGCTGTTCTTTCTTAAGTTATATTTCGACATAGTATTATTCTGTATTTTATTGTATTACTAGCGTTCATTGTGGGAAGCAAGGTAAGAATTTCATTGAGCAGGCTCGTTTGGGCGGGCGGCAGTAAGGACTTGGGTTAGGATGTGGAGGTCACCGGTTCAAGTCCCCCATGGACCAAGACCAACTGGTTGCTGGAGAGGTGCCAGTTTACCTCTTGGGCACTGCCGAGGTGCCCCTGAGCAAGACAAAGCCCCAACTGCTCTGGGTGCTTGTAAGGAGCAGCCCCCTCACTCTGACATCTCTCCATTGACATGTATATGTACTGTGTGAACAACAGAGTGTAAAACTGAATTTCCCCACTGTGGGACTAATAAAGGACTTTCTTTCTTTCTTTTCTTTCTTTCTTTCTTTCTGTGCACATGACAATAAATAGTTTGAGACTTTAACACTAAAGAGATAATTCACCCTGAATGGAACATGAACAAATTGCATAGCAATTCATCCAATGACAGTTGAGCTATTTCACTGGAAACAACGGATGTCAGCGTCATGGTGGCTGTAGAGGAAAAGTCAGGGGATCAATAATGCTACTCATGACAATCCATCCGTTAAGTTGAAATATTTCAGTCTGGATCAAAGTGCTGGGGTGACCAAACCACAACCAAACCAAAACTAAAAACACAACTGGAAGAAAACAGCAGAGCAACACTTTGTTCTCTATCACATTGAGACATTGTGAGCATTTTTGTGGTTTTCTTCCATTTTCGAAACAGAGCGAAACTGACCTCAGTGGTTCCTCAACAGCTCTACTCTGCTCTTCTGTCTCACTTCAAAAAGTCCGGGGAATCATTGCTGCTCAGATTGGGTAGTTTAGTGGTTCTGCACCTGAGAGAGAGGAAAGGAGAGAAAGACCTGTGGGGTTTCCATCAGACTTTATCTGACTGAGCCAGCTGTCTGGTTTCTTCTGTCTCTGAAGGATTTGATAAAACTCTCCTTTCCTGCTCTCGCTGAGACACGGTTCCACTGTAGTTGCTGCCATGAGGCCGTAAACAAGCTCTACGGGGAGTGTGGCTGTGGGAGTGACAGCTTTTTTTCTTGGTGCGGTTATATTGTGAATATTTTATTTTAACACTAGTTGGCGGAGTCAAAACATAACTGCGCTTTTCTGTATCGCTCTGGAATTCAGTCTAAGCTGTAGTGCATGTGCCTGTGTTTTTCAGCGGGCTTTGATATGGAGAAGGCAGCGGCGTGTTTTGACAGCTTTCAGACTGTGATGGAGAGGGGGGAAAAAAAGGGGGGCGACGGGAGAGGAAAGGGGAGTAGGTGGGGGAGGCGGGTGTGGCCGAGAAGGAATCCTGGGCTGCTCAATGTCATTCTAGGGAGGACCGCAGGGAAAAATGAAAGGGGAATGGGGGCGGTTAAGAGGACAAGCTTATCAGTGTGTTTGTGAAGATGGAAGGGCGAAGACTGGCTGCGCGAACCACAACAGGATGGAGAAGTCATCCAAAGAGAAACACACACGTATAATATGTACAGTACCTCCTGTCTTTCTTTTACACATGATGTCGAGTAACACTGAAGAAAGGCTCGGAGTGTATGGATATTTAATGAAACACCCCCCGCTCTCATCATCCACCAAATCTGCTCGCTAGCACGGGAGTCCAACGGAGGAGGAAGAGGAAAAGTAGGGCACGTCTGCAGATTTAATGAGGCAAAAAAAAAAAACACTGTATGACAAGCTTATGTTTTCTCCTCCAGCAGAGCTGTTCTCTTCAAAAGACGTTCTCTTCTGGCATGCGGCATTATTGAGGCCATCCCGTACCGATTTCTTTCGATTGTGAATTTTTTTCGTGGATGCTTATCGGCGGAGACCGAGGCCAGAGATGAGTCCCATCTCCTGCATGTCGCTGTAATCACGTTGGATCGTTTTTTCGAATGTAATCCCATTGAGTAGGCTTACAGCGCATTAAATCTCAAACCCCTTTTTCATTTCCGATGTGTATTAGGTTGAGTCACAATGCGATGTTGGGGGACAATTATTCAGACGTCATTAACTCAAGAATTGTTCTCATATTTGGGATGTGCAGGGGAGGAAACACGCTTCAAAACTTGGATGAAAAAGTGGAAAGAAAGTGCTGCAATTAGCATAAAGTAACAACAAAAGAAGTCGATCATTAGGCCTGAGGGCGAACCAGCCTGAGGATCCATGGGACGAGTCCCTACATGGCTCTGAAAAGACACTCTATTTTAGTAGAGATGTGCTCAAGCTTATTTCACCTGGGGGGATTCTGGTTGCTAAAAGAGGGGTGCACACTTGTACATTACCGTCCCCTTGGTACAGCTTAAGAACACACCCACAGACGAGTAGGCACAGATGTAAATACCTCACAACCAGTGCATGTAACATAAGAGGCAGTGTTCACCAGCCACAGTGAAGAATCGAGACAATACCGGCAATAGAGCCATGTATCCAGAAACGGCCGAATATGTGGCTAATTACATCTTGAGGTAGGTCACTGCTCCCTTGTGAGACCTTGTTTACCGTTCGCAGCACATTTTACACCAAGTCATTGTATGTATAATTGAGGACGTGGGTTGTTTTCAACGAGGTCGCTGTGTTTTACTGACCCGGCGAGTGGCGACAGGACTTGGATGTTTGTGCTGTAGGTGTCAGTAAGGCGGAGTGGCTGTCAGTATTGTTTCTCTGCATTGTTACTGCAGGGAGTCATAGTGTGACATTATGGTTATTGGTCAGTGTGACACTGGTTTAAAAAAATCACGATTAATCATATGATTGTTCATAGTTAGTCGTGATTAAATGCACATTAATTGCACATTTTCTGTCTTTTCAAAATGTACCTTAAAAGGAGATTTGTCAAGTATTTAATACTCTTATCAACATAAGAGTGGGCAAATATGTTGCTTTATGCAAATGCATGTATACATTTATTAAAAAAAAAAAAAAAATATTTCTTTTTTTTTCCCCCATAAGGAAAATTTTTTTTTTTTTTTTTTTAATTTTATTTTATATTAAAAAAAAAAAAAAAAAAAAATATTTTTTTTTAAGAAATTTTATAGTAATGGGGCTGCTCCTACAACCCCCCCCACCAGTTGGGGGTTTTTTTCTTTTTTTTGGGGCCCCCCCCAGCCCCAAAGAGAAACCCCCCCCCCCCCCTCCCCCTTTTCCCTCTTTTTTTTTTCCCTTCTGGACTTTTTCCACTGACCCCCCCCTTCCCCCCCCAACTCCCTACAGACTGAGCTACTCCGCCCCCATTATTATTGGGAATCAACTAACAACATAAAACAATGTCAAATATTATCCAGAAACTCTCACAGGTACTGCATTTAGCATAAAATAATGCTCAAATCGTAACATGGCAGACTGCCAACAGGCACCAACAGCTGTCAGTGTGTTGACTTGACTATGACTTGCCCCAAACTGCATGTGATTATCATAAAGTGGGCATGTCTGTAAAGGGCAGACTCGTGGGTACCCAGAGAACCCATTATCATTCACATATCTTGAGGTCAGAGGTCAAGAGACCCCTTTGAAAATGGACATGACAGTTTTTCCTCCCCAAAATTTAGTGTAAGATTGGAGCATTAGTTAGCTTCCTTCGCAACAAGCTAGTATGACATAGTTGGTACCAGTGGATAAAGTTTTCTAGTTTCATATCATGTCTTTTGTTTTAAAACTGAGCCTGCTACAACCTTTGATATATCAATTGCGTTAATGCATTAAAGACATTAGTGGTGTTATAATGAGTTTGCATTAATGTCTTATCCCGTTAACTTTGGCAGCCCTTAAACTTAAATTACTGACATTTTTTGAGGCATTTTGGTAAATTAGAAACTATGTTTAGCAAAACATGCTTCCATCCAGCTGAAAGATTCCTAGTTGTTTTACTTCCTGTTTGTCTCAGCGTCTCTGCTTGAAGCGTAACGATACCCACAAACCAGCACTGTTATATAAAAGCCCCAATGTTTCTTTTTTCCATCTGCTGTCAAAAAAAGGTCTTGTCAATATGTGTAGTATTTTTCCCCCCGTCTCAGTCTGAAATGAAAAATGCATCTCATCACGCCGACTTTAAAAGCGCCTGTCATTTTCACCCTGGGTGAGCTGGAGGAGGAGAGGGGACGCAGGTAGACGGGAGAAAGACGGATGCTGTTCGAAGTGTATTTGATTGCTGTCTGATTACAGCTTCTCCTTGTGGGACCGGTTCAGACTTTTTCTCACAAACACACACACACAGACACACACACACACACACACACACACATACCGCTGAGTTCATTAGAGGCCTGCTGAAATCAGATAGCCAGTCCAGCATCACCATCACAGTCGGTCACACACAGGATGTGCTCAAACATCCACAAAGGCGTTCTGAAAAGCAGCTGGCGACACGCTGACGTGCGTACGTCTGTGCTTTCCCAGAAGTATGTTTTGATGTAATGTATTCAGCTCCTCGCGGGACTATACAAGTGTGAGCGCTCGGCGTTCTCATGCTAACGCTGCATACATATTCTATACCATGCAACTGCTGCTTTTTTTTTTGTGTTGCCGGTGGTTTTATAATAGTTTTCTGCCTCGCCTCGGGTGGATGTGGATGAATCGAGACTCTCTCATCGGGAGGAGATGGAGGAAAGGAAGAGAGGGAGTGCGGTCAAGCCAAACAGGCCTCACGGGGATGGTGGGGGTTGTTGGAGGGTGTGGGGCCCCCTTCCATGCCATCGTATCCCAAGGCGTGCGTGCCTCTAAAGTTACCCGCTGTGGCTGCGGCCGGCGGCTCTCGCATCACCACCGTCTTCAAAGCTCCGCTGTAACCAGATAGCCTTAAGTAGACCCACATCGCCGTCATATTTTGGACTGCATGTATGCGGCCACGCACACACACACATACTGTACAGTGTTCCTCTCCATGTATTCGCCTCACCTCTTCTCCTGCGGCTCCTCTAATCCGCTTCTCCAATACCACGGTACAGGCCGCTTTATTACACGTGGTTAATGAGAGATGTGAGGTGCCAACAAGGTAAATCACTTATCACGAGAGCGAGAGCTGGCACTGTGACAACACTGCTAATACCGGCCGGTGTATGTGCTTCAAGGGAAATTCACTAAAAAAGGGGGAAGGAGAAGAAGGGGGAGTTAATTTTCTTTTGTTGGCATATGAGTCATACTGGGAAGTCTGGTGGCTTCCTGTTACATTAAAAAAACATCCTTCTATATCGTAAAACTAGACTGAAATATGTAAAGACCTTTCGGTGTGCGTGCCCTTGCTTTTATGTCTGTGATTAAATAGGGCCACACAGCTAGGAAATGAGAACACTGAGTAATACTGTGGATGTATTGATTTTCTGTCTCTCTTCCTCCCCCCATGAAGGAAGCCTCGTCTGAGCCTGCACGAGCCCCTGTACGTGAGGCGCTGCTGGACGCCGGAGCTGTCCAGCTTCTCCACCCCGCACCAGGGGAAGGGCGGGTACTGGTGGAGCCCCCAGAGGTACCAAGAGGTGGGGTCTACATGGAGGGACACGCGCCGACGCCGAGTAGTCTTCCCCGGGAACACCGGCTTCTCCGATGTGCCTTCAAGTCTGGATGCGGGCTACTGCCACATCCACCCCACCTTGGTGTGAGTAAAGCCACTGGCTGTTGAAGCATGCCTCCATGCATGTGTCCTGCTTTTGAGGAGCCTCCTCTTACGTTGGTTGTCAGCGCTTTGGGAGAAGCTGAAGACAGAGCGCTTAGCACTCAATCAGCACTCCGCCGGCTTATCAGAGGCCAGGCGTGGAGGCACAGTCAGGAGCTCTCCTCATGCTGTCACCCTGCTCACATGTCACCAAGGCTACAGCTTCACACAGGGGCCATTAGGCCTGTCAGAAAGCATGTACGGTCACCTCCTCATCTGAGAGCATTCTGCCTGTCCTGTCAATGCTGCAGTCGTCACCAACCTATATAATGTGTGCCAGACAGGAGTGTAGTCATGCAGAGAGAGACTGGAGGGAATGTAACAGGATGTTTTTACACTGTGGGCCTTATACAGTCAGCCACCCTCAGTGCCACAGGTGGAGTACTTTGGTACAATTCTGAGATATTTCTTCTTCACTTGAGTTTTTCCAGTTTACTTTATAGTTATTCTCCTCTACATTTCATAGCAAGACGAGACTGGTCTGACTGCAGCTGTGGGGCTGCTTACTAGGCAAGGAAAGGTAGCTTTATTTGTACAGCACATTTCAGCAGCAGGACAATTCAAAGTGCTGTACACAAACAAGAAAAATGTTAAAGATTAGGAAAATAAAAACAAGCTAAAATAGAGTATAAAACACACAGTGTAAAGGTTTTAGTGTAGTATAAGACAATTATTTGGTTCAATAAAAGGCAGCAAACAGGAAAGTTTTAAGCTTTGATTATAAACAACTAAGAGCTGGAGCGGTCCTGCAGTTTTCTAGGAGCTTGTTCCAAATATTAGTTGCATAAAAACTGATTGTTGCTTCTGCATGTTTAGTTTTGACTCTGGGGACACTAAGCAGATGTGATCCAGATGACCTGAGAGGTCCGGATGGTTCATAACATAGCAGACGATCAGAAATGTATTTTGGCCCTTCGTGCTTTGTAAAGAGGAGCATTTTGAAATCAGTTTTCTGAGAGACAGGGAGCCAGTGTAGAGACTTCAGATCTGGACTGAAATGATCCACTTTCTTGGTCTTAGTGAGGACTGGAGCAGCAGCATTCTGACCTGTAAAGATGCTGTTATGGTAGTCAAGTCAGCTGAAGATAAATGCATGGACTGTTTTTTCCAAATCCTGCTGAGACATCAGTCCTTTAATTCTTGCTATATTCTTCAGGTGACAGTAGGCTGTCTTTGTAATATGATTACTACTACTTTGGTTGCCACCTCACCTTCTGCAAAAAGGGCAGCCATACCCAAAGTTTGTCTCCAGTGTCCGAGGCAGCTCCTTCCTTTAAAATCATGCTATGACGGTAAAAAAAAAAAGAAAAAAATTAATCATTGCATTATTAGCATCACTGGATGTTGAATGAATTGGGAGGTAAAATTTTTTAAGCGTAGGCCGGTTAGCTCAGTTGGTTAGAGCGTGGGGCTAATAACCCCAAGGTCCCGGGTTCGATCCCCGTACGGGCCACAGCTTTCCCGAATTTCCCTCCGGGGATTAATAAAGGTTCATCTTATCTTATCTAGCTAGCTATGTTAAGATTGAATTGGTACAAATTACCTACAGTATTAATACAACATATTGATGTAATGCTAGTTAATTATTTAGTGTTTGCCCCACTTGTTTTAAATATTTGACAAAATGTGAGTTAAGTTGTGAGTAGTAACTTTGTTTATCAGGTTTTCAACATGACTAGCGGTCTATATCCATGCAAGCAGAATTGGAGAAATCATTTTTGACCTGATAAAAGCACTAGATGAAAAGTCAGTTATTAGTTGTATTTAGTTAGTGTTTCCAGTTTGTCATCTGGGCAGCATGGCTATCTCTACCAAATTTCTTGGCAATCTATTCAATAATGGTTGAGACATTTCACAAAAAAGTGGACTACCTCCAGGTCTGAGAAGTTAAGACAATGTTGAAGAGCCTTAAACTTGCATTCTTTCTAATAACCAGCAGGAGGCGACTCCTCTGGTTGCAAAAAGAAGTCCAAATGTATAGAAGTCTATGAGAAAATGAGCCTACTTCTCACTTGATTTATTACCTCAGTAAACATTGTGAACAGGGGTTTATGGTCTGAGTTGCCAGTTTCAAGTCTTTTTCAATACAGCATGATGTTAATTTAGTAAATTATGGTCCCATTTAGAGTGAAATAGACCATAAAGCAGGGGATGCTTTAGGGTGTGGCTACCTTGTGATTGACAGGTTGCTACCACAGCATTGTCCGATCTGGGAGTGTTTTTGTCTTACGACTTTAGCCCTTTCACAGTATGTTTTCAGTTCATTAAAGCTCATTATAACCTTTTTGGTTGCATAAAAATGTCTTATTCAGTATCTGGTTGTACCCTCTTGTGTCACTTGTGGTTGAAAATAATCAAGATGCCGACAGCCAAAAAGCCGAACTTGAGTCCACAAAGCAATGGATGAGTCCACAAACCAATGGATGAGTCCACAAACCAATGGATGACATCATAGTGACTACATCTATTTCTTATATACAGTCCGGCAACCTCATGGTGGCTGCTAGTGTCACAAAAAAAAGAGAAAAGCTTAAATCCGTCACATCACAGTATCTACACTGACCCTATAACTATTTTTTTCTGTCAGTAAAGTGTCTTTTCCCAGCCCTTCCTCCCCCATCACCAACCTAATATACAGTGTATATAAATGCCCTCTACCCCTTGAGCTATTCCACATCACACCCACATCCCCCCCAGGAGGCTGATAACCCAGCGGACACTGACCTAAATGGATGGGCAGAGTAATGGCCTCCACACCCCGGAGCATCTTGTTGTCATGACAGCAGAATGGTCGGGAGTGTCTGGATGTTCCCTCGTGCTGATCTGATTCTTACCGCTCTGTCAATTTGAGGCGATTGGTATGAAAGCAGAGGAATGAGGTGTTAGATACTAGTGGGTAGTGGGCAGGGAGGTGAACACCCCGACACAGACAAAGGGCTCCCCAGTGGGGGATCGAGACTGAAAGGGAAGAGGAAACGATAGAGAGAGGAAGAATAAGAGTACCTTGTTGGTACCTTGAGAGAAAAAAAATCATACAGGGGAGGGAGAGTTCAGGAAGCATATCAGACAGATTAAATGAGATGGTTTCGAGTGAAAGGGAGAAACACTGATGGTCGGGGGGAAAAGAGAGAGTGAAAAAAAAGGAAAGAAGTGGAAAGAGAGAAAAAGCCAGGGGGCTAATGGGCTCGTGGCTAATCAATCCTGAGTGATGGCCACTTTAGAGCGGGGCCGGGCTGACAGATGGAGACCATCCCTCTGCTTTAGCTCTCCCTTGACTCCCCAGCTCCTAACTCACCACGCAAGACCACATCAGCACCTGCCCCCCACCCCCAGGGCTTCTGACATCACATACATGCAACACAGAGACACACTCAGGCCCAGCCAGGGTCCGTCACATCTGCCAATCCCTTTATCATGTGAGAAACGGTCATATCAGGGGCTCCACACTGTTATTCCCAACATGGATGGGTTTGAACGAGCGCAGCATCGGTTGTAGATTGATTCTCCATAAGGATTGATTGGACTAAATGAGCACTGGGTTCGATCGCTGGAGATAGGAGGGGGCGGAGGGGTGAATGAGCTATGACTCAGGCAGACACACGGTACTTTTGCAACACTTGTTCTCGGTGAGCAGAAAGACGGTTGCATTTATACAAGATTACTGTATAAATCAGTGATGTGCCACCACAGCGAGAAAGACACACATTTTCCACATGGCTGTGCAAACCCACAGCGTGTGGACAGAAATGGACAAGAGGATAATGAGTGGAAAAAAGGGAAAATAGATGCTATTTAAAGACCCTGTGGATGGTGTCATTCTTCCTAAATACACAGGAATTTTGGAGGTTAAAGCACCAGTGGTAGAGTCAGAGCAAATATGATTGTAAAAGTTATTTTTATGAAACGGTCACTATATCCTGACAGAATTACACGTGACAGGTCATCTGAAAAAAAAAAAAAATCAGGTTCCTCTGCGTCCTCCGATGCTCTTAATGACATCTGCAAGATTTCAAAGACCGGAGGAAAACAACCAATCAGAGCTGAGCTGGAGCCTACCATCTCTGAGCAGCTGTCAATCACTTGCAAACTACGATCAAATGGTCAAACTAGGCAGCGCTGATCAAATATGAATCCATATACTGTTACTCTAATGGCTATTTCTCTCCTCAAATGTTTTCGGAAACATCCTGTAGTTACTGTTTAGCTGTAAAATGAGAAAGCTTGGCAACCATGTTGAAATCAGGAGAAGAAATACCAAGCAGCGCCCACCAACCAGAGCAAACTTTTTCATTTTACAGCTGAACAGTAACTGCAGGATGTTTCTGAAAACATTTGAGGAGAGAAATAGTCATTTCAGTAACATAATATTGATTCATATTTGATCAGCACTGCCTAGTATGATCATTTGATCATTTTGACCATTTGATTGAATAACAGCCAATAGTAACGCTATCTCTCTCTGAAACCCTGAAAACAGAGTCATGAGGAGGTGAAGAAGTCTAGGTTTCTCTCGGATCACTTTAATTACAATATGCTCAACAGTTTTGGATTTTTTTTGCCCATAGATGCCAAACATAATCAGACTAGTGCGACTGTAAATGACAATTTTTGAAAACAATGTCATATGCTGCAATCCGTGATGAAGCAACTACCCCTGTAGCAACAGTGTCAATATTTCTCTTTCACCCACAGCATCACAAGTATAGCCCCGACATTGTGGGTTGTTTACAATCTTGTAGTGAAACCAAACGGGGCCAAACAAGACAGCAGTGTCATAAATTGCACTCTGTTGGCCCTGTTAAAAAAGATTAAAGGGAAGAAAGTGCAATCCAGTGACAGGCTGCTTGGACAGGGCGTGGATGGAGGGCTGCCATCAGCTCCTAAAGGACAGCAGGAGGGAGGAGGAGGAGGAGGACTGGCTGAGGCCTCCACTGATAGATATTCAGCAGACTTTATGCTCTCACTGTCAGCAGGGATGCTGCCACCGGGTCACGCTCGCAGACACACAAGCTTCTTATGCGGCCATGTCAACAGCTGCAAGACTCCAGTTGCCACCGTGTGCGCTTGTTTGCCTCCGCATGTTCGCACACATGCATGTGTCACTCACGTGTTTTCTTTGTGTGCGCTAAATCGGCGCTTTATTACAATGCAGCGCGTTGTCTGCTCTGCCCTTCGCCAATCCCCTTGCAAGGGGAGCGGCTCTGTTTTCCCCTCGCCCAGCTGTCATGTCAGCAGTCAAGTCAGTCAGTCGGTCGGTAAGACGTTCGCTCAGGCAGCAATGCAATTCTTCCCCTTAGACTCCGCTGGGGCTCAGAGCCCTCACTTCCTGAGCCACGGAAAAGGGTCAAAGCACAAGCCACAGATGGCAGAACCCGGGCCGAGCTTTGGAGAAATCCAACTCTGCTCGGGGGTTGGAGAGCTAGAAGGTCGAAAAGGCAGAGAGAGGGGAAAAAGAAATGGATCTGGCTGGAAAACGAGGGAGGAAACTGAGCAGAGACAGGCCGTTTGTTTCCACAACCCAGCAGCACACACGCTGGAACACATCCATTAGGATTAAGCCAGAAATTGTGTTGCTTTACACATCATGAGGTATTCTTTCATAGCATATTCATTTTCATACCTAATTTCCAGTTTTAACAGTGTTGACTTAGCAGCGATGCACTGTGTGCTGGTAAGAGCACAAACGCCCCTATATGTATTTCTTAGCTGTGAATAGCACCTTTGAGAAAGGAACCTTTTTAATCCATTGACATTTTGAAAAGCAAAGTCTGGCCTCTTGGTGCTGTGAGAAACTCACCTGCTGAGCTTGGTAATTGAATGGCGCTGTTCTGCTATTATTATCCCGGTTCACCTCCGAGCGGCTGACATGCTCAATAATGAAGTCTTTGGTAATTAAGTTAGCTGATTAGGGACCTGATGCATAATTAAATTCACAGGGAATAGTTGTGAGGATTGTCTCTGTTTCATTGTTAGCCCCTTACAGGAGAAGAAAAATCTCATCTTACTTGAAAAAATATAATCAGTTACTCATGACACATTTTTAATTGAAAAAAGTAATTGCATTATTGAACTAATTACTCCACAGCAAAAGGTGGTTTGTTGCTACTTTCTGCTCTCTGACAACTCAAACCCTCCATATCTACATGTTCATCTTACAACTTTTGTATCAAAGAAAGGTCCGGCTCCACACGTTATCATGCCGATAAAGGGGGGAAAGAATGCTCTGGCTTGTTTGTTTTTCTTTAAACTAATCACGGTTGTCTTTAGTGGTGTTAAGCTCAAGATGCAGCGATGGTGCCTTTGCAACTACAAAGATATAGTGAAAAATTCACCGAAAAATAAACTGTACACACACTGTTTGCTACAGCTCCGTTCACAGATATAACGCCACCAACAAACCCACACTCACCGCCACTCACGCACGGGTCTGTCGGAAAGTCGCTGAGGTTACGCAACAGCGGGCCCGAAGACACCGGCAACGTGAGCAGCTAGCATCTGATGCTATATGTGCGCGCAGACACGCAGGTTGGAGCGTTTGATTTATTGGTTGCTGTCGGGATGTAAAGCAGATTTAAAGAAATATAACAGTTTGAACAGCATTACCAACCCTTTTAAACTCCAAATAACACAAGCAGACCCCCAAATAGTCTAAGCGCTGTATCTGGGGTTAGAAACGGTTGTAATTTCAGCATTTCAAATCAAAATTCTTTTCACTACTCATTAGAGCAATTACAGACCCACCAAATAGAAATAATGCTGTGTTAATATCTCTACCCTAAGGATGATTATGAGCAGACATTCTGCTTTATATCATATATATATATCATCATATATCATATTTATATTTTATAAGTGTTAAAAAAAACCCATACAGGGACATTTTTAACACTTTTCCTCATGGAGTAGAATAGATGCAATTAGACTGAACAAATGATTCTGCCTCGGTGCTCTGAGACATGAGTTAGTCATTAAGGACTGAAAATCAGATAAGTGAAGTGCTAATGCTTGACAAACACCCTTGCCGTCACGCCCCCTCCGTCAATGCGTGGAGCCTCCGGTGAAAGACGAGACGGCGGGTGGCAGAAGGCGGCGCGCTGAACAGGTGACAAAAGAAACCCCGTCCCTCCCTGCGACGGCCGGCCAGGCTCAGTTTACTGTAGAAAGTCACACAGCAGATGGTGTCCAAGGAAGTGAATTAGCACCGAGAGGCCGTGTCCGCACACACCAGATGGGGGTAGAAGAAGAGACAAAGAAACTGGGGGAGAAAACAATGACATAAAGGCAGAACAGCCAAGGTGGTTTGTAATGTGTGTGTGTTGGGGGGGGCTTTGTATGAGCTCATTTGTTTGTTTGCATGTGTGTGTTTGCATCTTTGTTGGCCCAATGCAAGCCTTGGCCAAGTTCACGGGCCTGTCGACTGTGATTGCACCCATTCATTGACTTAATAGGCCAGACCCACGTGCAACGCTTCTCATTTTCATGATAATTGTACATGTGTTGTGCAAAGTAAAGCTGTTCAAACGTGCTAATTTGTGTTTTGTTTTGCGGTTGAAAAGGTGGAGGTATCGCTGGCAAAAACTGAGGCAGAGGGTGCCTCAAGTGCTGAAAGGCAGAGAGTAAGAAGTCACCAAAAAAAAAAAAAAAAAATCACAGTGGTGTATTCCTCAAGCTGTTTCTAATATGTTTTTCTCTTTTGGTCCTTTTCTCTTCCAGTAACTCTCTTCTCCTATGAGGTTCTCAGAGTGAATGTGGAGCTCCGACACTTGATACGTACATATTATACGCTCTCTCAAAAACAGAAATGACTGCTGCAATTTGTGTTGGAAGCCGGAGGGGGAACAGCCATGTTTTTGGTCAAGGTAATCTCACAGTGTCAGTGGTTTCGGGAATGGGCTCTGAAATGTTAATAAGGGAGGAAAAAGGGCAACGCGACTTAAATGCCACACAGATGTGGCCCATCGGTGATGCAGTCTAGCAGGGAAATGAGTTGTAGCCCTTTCGGCCGCAGTTTTGTGTCGGAGGGCTGTTAACTTTATGATTGTACACAAGGTTGTAAACAGAAATGTCAGAATAAAGTTGGGCTGCAGCCTCACTGTGAAAATGTCCCTGGCTATCTTGTTTTTCAATCTCGCTCTGTGTCCACGCCCCTCCACAGCCCATCTGGCTGTGATTATTGGCCGTGGCCTAACCCAGCGCTGCTGTGTCCCTTTTGACACAATAGGGAGGGCCAACTCTCTGTTGTCTCACTCATCCCTCCTTCTTCTTCTACCCTTTTTCTTCTCCATCTCTTCTCCCCTCTTTCTCTCTCCCTTGCTCTTCCCCTCTTTCTCCTTCGACCTCTCTTCTGTTTTAACTCTTGTTCCTTTTTCTCCTCTTCGCCTGACTGCTGCTGCATCTGTCGCTAGCCGAGCGGCAAGCGCCCGTGTGGCGCTCTGCCAACGCTGACAGCTGGCAGAGAGGAAGAGCGAGAAAAATAAACGACGGAGGAGAGAGGGCAGAGAGAAAGGGGAGGGGGTGAGGGAGGGCGGTCGATAAATATCAACACGAGTCAGAAATTCCAATATCACCTTTCTGACTGCACGTAGTGTTATAGAGGTAGGGAAGGAAATCAATGATAGCGTGACAGATAAACAACGTAAAGGGGTGATGCACCAGCAAAAATAAAAGCGTGTGAGGAAGCAAGTGACAGGGCACCTTTTTGTCCTTTAACTCTGGAGTGATTACTCTTCTCTTATTTTCAAAATATTTGTTTCCTTTTGTGATATTGGAAGTGGTTTGAAGACGTCGGAGGCCCCTTTTCTGTTTTTCTGTTGGCAGGCAGCCATTGTTCATGACAGGGGTCCACTCAGGAAGAGAGCCTTGAGTGGACTGCTCTATTTTATTGACCTCTGTTTGTTTATCGGAGGAAAGGAATAATCAGGAGGATGGATTTTGTGTCGTGTTGAGAGACTGCGGAGAGATTCTTAATACTGAAATTTAGCTCATTATCCCAATAACAGGTCCTCCAAATTAAACAACAAAATACATTATTGCCCTCCAAAATAGCACCGATGAGCGTTTTCTGATCTGATGCCCTTATGGGCAGGATGACATCTCCTATTAAACCATGTTCTGATCAGATACTGCTGTGTTTAAATTGAGCTTAACTAACTGTTGAGTAAAGAAATGACAAAATCTTCAAAATTTGAATTCTTAAGCGATAAAATGCACATTTTTTCAGTTCAGTTCACTCTGGGGTTTTGTTGCTGCAGCTTTAAGGCCTGTACACACCAGGGGCGTGAGGAATAAATAGCACAAACATGCAAAATACTCACCTGCAAATAATAAATGTGTATATTGTGCAATCGCACACAAAAAAAACCACTCTTGGTGTGTAAAGGCCTTTACTTGGTCTGTTATCACCAGTAGCATATGGTGGCTAATGTTAGCTAACTTTAGATAGATATACTGTATCAGTTCACTGACTTTATGACTCTATGTTGTTGGTGTTACTGTTACGCTACGTTTTAGCATGTCGGAAATAAACATTTCAGTGATTTGTATCACAAAAGTAAAACATGAAAACACATTAATGTAATCACTGCTTATGGCTGCTGTGTAGTAAAAGTTACATAATTTGGTTTTAAGGTTTGGTTAAGGTTATGCACAAAAAGCACCTTGTTCAGCGTATCCTCATATAATGGTTCATATATCATCTTACAAAAAGTTATTCCTCATTTTTCATGTGTTTTCCTATGAATGTCCAGCAATGTGTCATACGCATCACTTCCATCTTCACAGGAAACAACTTGGTTAGGTTTAGGCAACAGGTTTAGGAAATTATTGTGGTTTGGGTTCAATAACTAAGTACAGAAGGTACATGACAGATAAGCCATAAGCATGTTGACCTCAGGTTTCACATGGGGTAGAAACAGCTGTCTCCTGGACTCAAAGCCCGTGTTTTTTTTTTTTATTCACCCTGATACCTGACTATACTTCCTGATTAAGATTACGTGGATTACATACAAAATGATTTTATGGGATATATATCTATAAAAGTGCATTACTTTTTGTAGGTATAACTACAGTGTATGAGAACAGCCTGCATGGTTTTGATTAAATTGACAACTTTAGGTTTGGGGAATAGAGGGATTAGAGGAATGATCCTGGTCATGTTAACAGACACCGAAACATTGACTGTTGTTAGGAAACAGGAAACCAGCAGCACTCTCCCGCCTTAAAGTCCAATGTTTTGTTGATGCATCCATCCACCCGACCTCCTCTTTATGTCCATTTTTGTTTCTCTTGAGTGTACAGTATCATGTGTATTCTTTGCAAAAAGGATCGTGTAGGTCTGGTCATCCCAGGATGCATTGCTTCACTCAACATCCTGGTGAAAGACGGACTGCAGCAGGCCAGGGTGGGCTCATAACACTGTGGGCTGGTCTCACCAAAGTTATCAGCTTGGACACAATTTTCAGCTACAATGTATTTACGTTAGCTAATATTGCAAAGGTTTTAAATCATAACAACCCTGTGAAAGTATGGGACTGCACTTCATACAAACCTGCAGTGTTGTAAAGTAGAGGCCCAGCGTGCCAAGCCTTCAAAGGCAACAGATTAGTAAATCGCCCACTCTCCTGATGCAGCATCATTCTTGTGCGAGTGTGTTTAATCCTGCGTGCGACGTCAAGGCAACACCCTGGGTGACCCATCTTATAAATATCTGCAGTGTGTTTATTTGGCAGCACAACACTATTCTTTCACTCCTCTGCCTGCAGCCTAAAAACAACAGTGGCATGTTTATAATATATACATACCGATATGCGAGAGCTCTAGTGGAAAAATATTTCTGCATTTCAGTCTCAGGAATCTCAAGAATCACAAGGGTCCTTACTGTGACAACAGAGATGAGGACTGCAGAGGGGATTTAGGGGGGAGGGATGAAACTAAAAATGCAGCATTCCAGCGATGAAGAAGACTTGTTGTTGCACTCTTTAGACATTGGTGTGAGGACAGGATGTGTTCAAATGAAAATAAATGTGCTGCCGGGGAGACTTCAGGAGATTTATTGAAACGATAAGCGACAAGTTGGGCAAGGAGAAGTAGAAAAAGGGGAATTTGTTTCCACTGTGGTCCTCCAACTTATACGACAAGCAAAAAAAAAAACACTCAAGAGAAATGGAGCTTTTCCTGCACAGAATACAAAACGGTTCAGCCACACTTAGGAATGAGCTGGCCGTAGTAAGTCTGATTAAACGGTGGGGGAGGTGGGCAGAGAGAGAGAGAGAGAGAAAAGGAGTAAATCTCCATTTTTTCCATTTGGAGAATATATGTCAGTGGGCTGCTATCTGCCTGGCCCACATCGCTCTATCTCACTCTCTCAGCCTTTGTGAGTGGGACTGATTCAGTGCAGTAAAGTACAGTAGTCTGTTGCCAGCGCAGCCAATTCATATTCAGAGTGTGCACTCTCGCACTGCACACTCCCATTGACCGGCTAATGGACGAACTGAAGAGGTCTATCTGGGCGGCACATATCCACTTCATTAAATCACAGTGGCTCTACTGTAGCACCTTTTTTCATATACTCGGATGCTATAGTTGCGTGATGACGAAATCATGAGCATTAACAGGATGCTGTAACAGCCTCTAAACTTGTGGAAATGTTCACCCCTGAGATTTCCTCCTATTCAGCCACAAGTGCATTTGGGGCACTGGTGTTGGGCAATAAGATCTGGCTCTCAGTTGGTGTTTGACTTGATCCCAAAGGTATTAGTTCGTCCACACCTGACTGGGAATGTCAGTTTCTTTATTTACCTTGTTTTATACAAGGGGGCATTTTCATGGTGGAACTGGAAAGGTGCTTCCCCAAACTGCACCAAAGAAAGTATAATAGTGAGCAATCATATCTGCACAGTAAATCTGAATCCACGGTTGGGTATATTCATAATCACTAGTGCAGTGATCGTTTGTGGCATGGCAGTTGGGAGCGGGACGATTGCGTGGCCCCAAGGAAGTGCTGCTTGCAGCAATGTCGAAATCAGTGGGCTACCTCCGGGTCTGAAAAGTGAAGCCAATGCTGAAGTGCCTTAAACTTGCAATCTTTCTAATATCCAGCAGGGGGCGACTCCTCTGGTTGCAAAAAGAAGTCTGATTGTATAGAAGTCTATGAGAAAATGAACATACTTCTTCATTGATTTATTACCTCAGTAAAGATTGTAAACATGAGTTTATGGTCTTAATCGCAGGTGTCAAGTCTTCAATACATCATGATGTTCATTTAGTAGATTATGGTCCCATTTAGATTAAAATAGGTGATAAAGCAAGGCATACTTTAGGGCGTGGCTACCTTGTGATTATCACTTTCACGGTGTCGTCCAGTCTGGGAGTTTGTCTTTTTAACTTCATCCCTTTCACAGTGTGTTTTCTGTTCATGAAAGTTAATTGAACATTTTGGTTGCCTAAAAATGTCTTATTTTGGCATTCAGTTGTCCTTAGCTCAACCCACTCATGTCACTTCTCATGTCACAAGATGGCAACGGCCAAAAACCAAGATGGCGATGGCCATAATCCAAGATGGAGACAGCCAAAATGCCGAACATGAGGCTTCAAAACAGTAGTCCACAAATCAGTGGGTGACGTCGCAGTGACTATGTCCACTTCTTAAATACAGTCTAGGGTCGAGCTCATCACTCACAGACACCAGGGAAGTGGAGTATGGTTGTAACGTTAGTATATCCAGCATCCACCAACAGAAGTGAACTGCAGTCAATGAGCTGTGGTCTTACCGCTGCAGACAACATGCTCAAATCAGTCTGCGGAGTCCTGAAGCCCCGTCCCTGCTGCTGCACAGAGCGCTGGTCACTTGTTTATTCAGTTAGTTGTTGTAAATCCAAATTACACCAAATGTGATAAAGTGTGAAGTAGATCGGCTGAACGGTTCTCGAGATATGTGAAGACAGACAGACAGAGTGGTATCAATTTTACATCTAATTCTCAGCCAAATCAATAAGCACTTTTCGCAAAATGTCAAGCTATTCCTTTAATTTCACAAATCAATTGCAGATGAGCTCTTAGAACGTAGATGTTATGTGGTACATCGACAGTGGAGTCAGAGGGGACGCTCAGCCCGCCTTCATCCAACAGTAGCATGGATTCAGAGGCACTGTGAGCCTCACGCCGCTTCTCGTTACCTCAAATTATTCGACCGTCTGCACAATCAATAAGACCTTGGAATGTATTTCCTGAATAGGTAATGGAATGTCAAACTTTTAGATTATCAACAGCGCTTCGGGGAATATCCCCCTGGCACAAACACAATTTTATGCACATACTCTCCTCCCTAGAAACCCCCCATGCCTCAAATTGAATTAGAGCTTTAATGAAGAAGTTATTTACCTCAGCCTGAGCAAGAGCGCAAAGAAAACCCTGGTCTTAGAAATAAAGACTCATCACAGACTGTCTCTTTAACCTTTATACACCAGTTGATATCTGAGGTGTGTGAGTCAAACACAGTGATAATGTTAGCACAGAAGAGTTGCAATAGTGCATCTGAGAATTTGCTCACACTCTGTTTCCTGTGTTGTGGTTCCAGTGCCAACAGCTGTAGGGGAAGTAAGAGGGTGTTTGTGGGTTAGGTGCTTGTTTGTGTATATGTGTGTGAACATACATGGCCTATTCTTCCACCTCCCTGCTGGGGCTGTTCTATTTCCTGGTTGCAGGTGCTGCAGTGAGATCACTTCCTGCCGGCTCCCCCCTGTGTGAGTATCCGTTCGGCTCCAGCCATTTCCTGTCCGCAGGGAAGAGGAAACTATAGGAAACAGGATGAGCATCCCGGGCAGGAGGGGTCAGAGAGGGCTGGGAGAGGTGGAAGGAGGAGGTGATGACCCTGGAAATAGGGGAGAGGACCACGGATGCATGAACGCACCCTATCAGAGCTTGTTTTCCTTGTTGAGAGTAGATAGTGATGGCTTTTTTTTAACATTAGGCACTCACAATAGACAATATTTGTATTCTTGTATTTTCAGGGCGGAGTTTTAAGCGAAATCCCAGAGTGACTTGTCTGAAGTTCATCTTTATCACAATAAAGGTCCTCTATGCAGTATCAGATATAGTAGGTACAGTATAGTAGAATAATGTCTAAGCAAAGAATGGAGTCACTCTGTGTGTGTTGTAATCCAAGCTTCTCTGTGTTTTGTTTACATAGCCGGGCCGATCACGTATGCTTTTTGTGCATGTTCGTCCATGTGAGCGTGCTCCATTGGCCATCTAATGGCTGCTATTCTGTACTGCGCTCATAGAGCGGTCACATCGTGTCCCACGGCGTGGTCATGGAAGCGTAGCGCTCTCTGCTGTGTCAGCAGTGTTGTCGTTGTTTTCCCTGTTAGCGCTGTTAGCACCGTTAGCTGTGAGCCACCAGCTCAGCTGTCACCATGTTGAGAACCATGTGGAGACAATATAAATGCTCCAAATTTATATTTAGATATTTGCTTTGAAGATTGATATCACTTTCATATCTGTCTGTTGTATAAAAGTCTACTGCCAGAAGCTGTTTAGCCTAGCTTAGCATAAAGACTGGAAACAGAGAAACGGCTAGCCTGGCTCAAAAGTTAAAAACATCCAAAACTTTTGGAAGTCACTGCTCTCTCCCAAGAAATTAGCACATAACCCACCTTAAAACCACATTCTTCTTAATTCTTGTTAATAAAACAAACAAGTGAATGCAGCACCGTTGCTGCTAACGCTCCCGGGTGGTGAACTAAAGACAGTGAACGCAGCACCGTGGCTGTTACAGTAGCTATGTTATGCTCATATACTGCAGCTGGGGCAGTGAGGCATAAATCTTGCTGGTTAGCGATAATAATCAGTTAACAAGGATCAGTTACTAGTTAAGAAATTTTTTCAAAATTAGCATGTTTAGGCTGGAGAAAGCTTCACACATTCTTTTGCCCAACTCCTTACTGCCCTCCTTTCTGCTGATTTTACACATCAGTCTGTTCACAGGACTTCCATAATAATACTGGAAATGTGAAGAACATTGTATGAAGCCTTTTGTGTCTCTAGAGAGAGCTGTGTGAAATCTCATAAATTGGGACTGAAGGCTACAAGTCTGAAAATGAAAAACATAATCTGGGGCTGTGGACTTAGAAAGAGCTCTGTGGCCTAAACTGTTGGTGGCTGAGTTGCATTGTGGGTAATGTGGGCCCCAGGTTTTGACAAGGAAGAATAATGGGGGAATATAAAAGATGATAGCTCTGGTTCTGCTGCATATGTAGCTTAAAAAAACAACTGTCCAACAGTGTTACAGCGTTAATGCTAATTTGGTTGAATGCTTTGGCACCACAACCCTGGTAATGTTCAACCTTGAATGAGATGACTAAAAGGTCAAAGGTTGCGAAGATCTTGTAGCAAACGCTCCTGTTTGTTTCCCGACTTGAACTCATATTTCCTATAACTGACAGGAAACTGCCCTTCCTGCCTTGAAAATCACTGTCACCCACAGACAGGACAAGACAGATGTTATTCACATATACTCACATGTAGTCACACGGGCCCATTCATGAAGGACAAGCCCGGGCAGATAAGGCTGTCTTCTGACATTTCTGCTACACTCCTCATCGTCTGTCTTACTATTTTCCCCTTCGGGGAAAAATACGGCTCTTGTGGAAAACATTTTGTGATGTCACTGCTGAAAGACCTTCTGTATGTGAGTGTTGATGTACCAGGCTGTTCCTTCACGGGTTTAAGGATGGTATTTCTTCACCTCCGATGGAGGTTATTTAGTAATACCTGTAATATAGTCTCCTTTAATAGCTGGTCAGACTCTAGTCAAAATAAAATTGCTGAAGAGGAACAAGCTATAACTTTAAAAGGGCCCTTGCGATAGGAATCTTTTTATTATGACGATCAAAGCCCTGTGTGCACAATAAAAACTATTTCATCTTTGGGGTCACCTTAAACATTTACTTTCTCTTTGTGTGTGTGTGAGAGAAAGCCAGCTGAAAAGTTGAGCTATCAACACGTGATCCGCATCTTTCCAGGAAATTCCTCTCCACTTTTACGGCCTATCTCAGCTCCCATCTGAAGATGAAGAGGATACATCTGAAGTCAAAGGATGATCCAGCTGCTATATTTGTAAACCCCTAAAACCACCCACAGGGATCCCAACTTAAAACCCAGCTCTCCGCTGACCTCTGACCTTTTCATATCCTGTCAGAAACTGCTGCATCTCCGACTGAAACGCAGCACTCCGTCTGCTCGGCTCACTGGTTGCATTTGTGTGTGTGAAGATGTATGAATGAACCGGCGGGCCGAGCCTGGCAGAGCTTCCTGGCACGCTAGCGTGTGTGTGCGTGTTGATGGACCTTCCTGTCAAAAGATGTGTAGATATCCCGAGCTCACACAGCTGGGCTGTTAGATCACTCTGGGAAAACACCCTTTTCTACAGGGAACGCTTGGAGGAGCACTGTGAGCTGAATATCCTGTACGTACAGTACAATATGGTTGAGTTTTACATCCATGTTTTAGAGAATCATTGTGACTGGCAGCAAAATTTCCGTCAAATTACAGTAAATAACTGTACCACAAATTAACATGTGATGTATGTTTTATGGTCAAAATTCGGATCCAGTATATTATTGTTCATTAAACTGTGGGAAAGCAGACATGTTAAATACACAAAAAGCAACTACCTTACAGGTTAATCTCAAATTTAGGGCATTTCGTAGTTACTTTATGAAACAACCTAGTCTATCTAAAATAATTTCCCATTAAAATATAGTGTGGCTGTCGTAGTTGACCTGATAATAATGCTTTAACACAAAATTGTTTTAACGCCACTAATTTCTTTGATGCATTAACACAATCAGTCATTCGGAGGTTTTAACGGGCTCAGTTTTAAAGCTAGAGTGAAGATACTGGAATCGTATACTAGAAATCATAAGGAACCCATTGGTACCAACCATGTCATACTAGCTTGTTGCAAAGGAGGGTAAATAATGCTCTAAACGTATGCTAAATTTTGGAGAGGAAAAGCTCTCATGGCCATTTCCAAAGGGGTCTCTTGACCTCTGACCTCAAGATATGTGAATGAAAATGGGTTTTATGGGCCACGAGTCTCCCCTTTACAGACATGTCCACTTTATGATAATCACATGCAGTTTGGGGCAAGTCATAGTCAAGTCAGTCTGACAGCTGCTGTTCCCTGTTAGTTTGCCATCTTATGATTGGGGATATATTTTTTTGCTAAATGCAGTACCTGTGAGGGTTTCTGGACAATATTTGTCATTGTTTTGTGTATACAGCATACATACTGTCTATTTGCCCGCTTCCATGTTGGTAAGAGTATTAAATACTTGACAGATCTCCCTTTACGGTACATTTTGAACAGATAAAGAATGTGTGATTAATTTGTGTTTAATCACAATTAAATATTTTAATTGATTGACAGCCCTGAAATATATATTTTTTTCATGACAGTGCAGAAATAAAAGTTCCCATTTATCAGATGCTGAGCCCCCTCCTTGGTTTTTCCTCCTGACTGAAGGCCCGAAGCAGTGAAACACACGGGAGTCCTTTAAACTCTCAGCCAGCAGTCTTATCGGCACGTGTCATTGCTCTACTCAAGCATGTCAGGAATGTAAAGAAAGACAGAAGTGAAGAGACGTAAGATGCAGTATGGAGACAGGTAAAAAAAAAAAAAAAAATGAATGAACTAACAAAAGCATCGTCTTGCCTCTCTTGTGCCAATATCAATTCTTCAAAAGTTGTTGTTACTGGCTTGTAACTGATGGAAAGGTATGTTGTTTTGGGCCGCTGCTGTTAGTCAGTCGTGCGTTAATTCAAATAGCCCGCTGACCCTTATCTCTTGCTTCAGAGTTTTGTCCTTAGGAAACCTGTGGGAAAACTCGGAGAGAGGGGTGTTTGTGTGTGTCTGTGTGTGTGGTAAGATGACTCAAGTGATAGTCATGTCATTTTCATTGTGAAAGAATGTAGTCCAACCTTTTGAAGATGGCAGATAGCAGACACTCACACAGGGAAAAAGATAAGATGAATATCTTGTGCTAATCGAAAAACTTATTTTATCTGTTTTCACTGGTGGTGGACACCATTCAGTCTGACACCGATTATTTTGATCTAGCCTAACACACCCGATTCCCACTCCCTCTAGCTTCGTAAGGCCCGGACACAATAAGGTCGCGGCGATGACGACGTTCTGTGGCTGCATGAGAGGACGTAATTCTCCACACCAGCAGGCGGCGTTAGTCTGTATTCGTCATTCGAAAAGGGGAAACTGGAAGGCCCACGACGTACAAGTGGTTGTTATCATACGTACATGAAACAAAATGTTTGTCGACAATTTTCACACCACTCACACTCACCGCTTAGCTTCATTCCAGATGTTGTTGTGGAAATATCAGTGTACTGGAACAATCTGATTAGAGATCAGATTCTGTGTTTTTCCTCCTGACTTTACTCGTTGGCTTGCTTACTTCACTTCCATTTCTCTTCTCGAGCACTCATTCCCTTAAGCTGAATAACCAGTTGAAGTGATTTCTCTCACCGACGTGATCTGTTGATATTTCAATGCTCAATCGGCTGAAAAACCTTCAATACAGGCCAACAACAAAGCCAACAGACATTCACCGACGGCCCCAAACTGTCTGACGGCCGACCGTCCGCTTGGTGTTTCAGGGCCTTTAAACATCCCCCGCATACTTCTTCTTATTCATGAGGCAGCCGGTATGGTGCCACATTCAAGAACTCTTGTGATCTCTCTTGGGGGTGGGTTAATGGGGCCGGATCAGGCAAACAGACAGACTGGTCAGCCAGCTAGCCTCTAGGACGAATGTGTCACAGGGCCATAACGCTTGGCCAGTTTATATGAGGAGCCGAACCTTATGGGACAACACATTTCTAAAGTGTTAAAAGGAAAGAAAGCAGCAAAATTCAGCAGTTATGCTCCTGAAAGGTGAACTATTTTAGGTAGCTCCTGTACTGAATCAGCAAATTCAAGGAATGATGGAGAGAGCTGATTTATCTGCCATCCAGTTATTAGATGGTGTCTCAAGTGGAGGCTCATTGGCTATGAAAGGATTTCCTCTTTCCTCCCAGGGGCCAAGGCTGGAAGCGTTCTGTCCAACCTCAACTACATATCCTCATCTTTCATATCTGCTACTTCATTAACTCCGCTTATCTGGGTGATTCATTTCTTCTGTCTCTTACAATGAATGGCCTGTTATCAGTATTTGTAATCACTATGAGTCTGTGACTCAACTTCAGTACAGCCACCGTTACCCAACATCCTCTGGTCCTGGCTCCCGCAGATGTTGTAAATACTTTAAACGTTCGTCAGCCTGCCACTCCGACTCTTCAGATCTCTCTCTGACAATCCTTCACACGGGTGTCATCCCTTCATATCTCTGGAGAAAACATGTAAAGTCTCTTCACTTCCTGTGGGGATGATTGGCCCGGCATCCTGCTTAATATGCAGTGCTGCCCAGCGGGGGTACTGTCACTTCCTGTATGACCCGGGGGCAGAGGGGTTGGAGGGGGAGGAGGAGGGACCGAAAGTGGTAAAACCCTGAATGTGATTCAGTGTGAGCGGCATCCCAGGTGTTGTGTTAGACTGGATATAGATCATCATCATGACATGATGAAGGGATCATTTAGAGAGCCCCAGAGATGCTGAGACTGAAATTAATGAGCTTTGCTGTGTCTTCTCCTTCACATAGCATGCAAGTCATTAGTCAGTTAATTTTCGTTCAGCAGCTTTTGTCCCACTTTGTAGCTGCCATGGAGTTATTTTAAGGTTCCAGCGGAGGAAAATACAGCTTCTAACTATCCAATAATGCCATGCAGTGTAAGTAGTCAAAATGAAATATGCTGTCTCTGGAAAAACTTGGAGGATCCACCATACTTATATCTCCAATAGTTGTGAGTGACAAGTGTCTCCTGCTTCATGTTTTCTTTGTGCTGTATTAATAAGAAAGATGTTTCCTAAATGCTGCCATGATTTAATGCTAATGGTTGACATTGTCATTATGGTGACATTCAGGGAGAAATTTATTGAAAAGCTGGAAGGCCTTGAAGCCTATTTTAGCAAATATGGCAGAGAGCAAAACAGACTTCCTGGTAATTATAGGTTCTGACAAAGCGAATGCGAATTGACCTCGGCGTGTCCACAGACTGTTGACACCCCTCTACATGGCTGGGGTGAAAGACCTCCACACCCAACATGATCTGTTTATTAAGCTGTGTTTCCACTGCATGGTACGTCAGTGCTCAACTCGACTCATTTTTTGGTAACAGGTTCGGTGCGGATAGTACTTCCTTAGTGTTGGCAGGATTCTCAGCTGATCGCCGTAGCAACGCAGCATGAAACCGCTGTGACATCAACGGGACCCTCGCTGAATCCTTTCATCGACAGCCAAACGCTGAACATCTGCACTGCGCCACATTTGCAGGCTGACATTTTTTTTTAACTTTTGCTATTGTAGAGCTCTTCAAGAGCTATATGGCTGGTGAAGATTCTCTCTGACCAATCGGTGGTCTGCAGTGCTTGGAACCTCGACCGAGGCGATACTGAAAAAACAGGCTGACTCGGTACATACAGACACTAAAAAGAGTTGCTCAAAAGGATTCATTCATTCATTTTTGCACATCACTATTAGAGACAGGGCTTCCATCAATACAGGTTTCAGTATGGCTGAGTCTAATTGTCTGGACACCACACTTGCAGACTTGTGGAAGTAAGAGGCACTTTCCAGGAAGTCTGCAAGTGCTGAGGACTCCAAATCCACAAGGGCCTTAAGTGGACTGTCGTCATTGACCTATAGTATATTGGTAAAGCAATTGTAATGCACATACAGAATATGCGAAGGCTGAATAATTTAGGTTGGTTTGACAGATGGGCTAAGGTTGGTTTTTGTCAGTTTTCTTTGCCATGAGGATCCTTCACCGAGGGTTCCATGTGAATCTAATTTTGTATTTGCCGGCTCATGTAAAGGGAAAATTTCATATCTGTTAGAGCTACTATGCCATGCAGCTGAGCCTGCACATATCATGCATAAGCTGCCAATCAATAGAAACGTTGATAGAAATCCTTTACAGTGAGTTATGGTGTCATTTCATCTCCGTTGAGACACTGGGGCCTTAAGTCCTGTCTCACAGTGCAGTTCCCTGATTTGACTTGATGATATGGTATGTCTACAGTCCTTCAAACCCTCATTAATTCTTTGAACCTAATGTTTTTATTTAATCGTTTGTATTGTGATATTTACTAGTGAATACCATTGTAGTGTAATAAAATGACTTACCAGCATAATAAAATATCACTTACTACACTTAATAAGAAAATTTAATAGTACAATAATTACAAATACAGTAGCTGATGTACAGCTTACCTGATGATGTATCAGGTCACACTGTCTAGCTACTGAGCAGCAGACTTCTCACCTTTAAGCAGCTGTTCAAGGTCAACACAGCGGTTTCAGTGCTGTTTCTGTTGTTTCTCTCAGGCCCAAATCCAAAACACAGAAAGAATGCACGTAGAGCAGAGCGGTATAATTACTACACGGAGTCAACAAGTATCCTCCCATCTTCTTTGTGAAAGAGAATCTCAGCCGAAGTGAGTCAAGATTACAGATTTCCAGTCTCGGTGAAGGAAGTGCCACAAAAATGACACTTATTCTGACACGGGTGTGAAAAAGAATGCTGTCAGGCACGCACATGCCCTGCTGTGAAAATTGGCACCCCAAAAGTGGCGGATTGTTTGCACCACATTGTTATCAGTGTGTATGCCGTGGTGTGTTTGTGTGTGTTTTGGATGCATGTGTAAACAGTACCTAACCCATAGCTTTCATAGCTCAGATTCCTCTGGTTGTCCATGTCTACAGATAGCAGAGGTTCTCCTCCGGTTATGTTCCTCTATCCTGAGACGAGGCTGAAAAAATGTTGGGGTTTAGATAGTGATGAGATTTAACCAGATGTTGACACCAATGAGTTTTTGTTTTCATGGAAGTGTGGAAACATTTTTCTGCAGGTGCTTTTGGTCCAGTTGCGTTTAGAATCTGTATTGTTTTCTTGCTCTTCATCTCCATCTCGTGTTTGTTGTCTGATCCCCACTTCGCCGTCTTCCTCCTCTTTTAAACCACCACAAGGGAGGACATCAGTATTTGAGCTGGAGCTCACGGGACTCAGATAAAGCACACAACAACAAAAAGTATGCCACAGAAAGGCGTGCACATGTACAGGATGTGCACAGTCCGCAGGAACTTCAAATATATGAAACCCAGTTCTCTTTCAGCATCTGATGTGCTGGTTTCAATCCCAGTGAGGGACTAGAGTGAAGAAAAGAGTGAAAACAAAAAAAAAAAGTCATTGATATTTGTCAGAAAACTCATGAACATGGCTGGAATTTTGTGCATCAAATCTATCAAATCCAGCTTTCAATCTTCCCCACTGGACGTACAGCTTGAATCTTTAGGAACGTGATCTCAACTACAGGATGCATAGCAGACATATGCAGCTTCACATGGCGTGCATACATGCACAACACATGGAGGACGATCTGGAATGTGCTGAGAGGAAAATGTGGTGGAAACATGATCACACACACACACACACATTTGATCATATCTACTGTAGGGTGTGCGTAAAAATGTCCAAACTGTTTCCAATCTTGGACCATTCAGCAATGATAAATGGTGACTTCTGCTAAGTCTAAGATGTCATGTCACGCCATCACACCATACATGCCGTGCCTTATATGAGCTATTCACTATGTTACGCTGTAGGTTTTGTTACCTATTCAATCTTATTCTTATCTGCATTTTTTTTTAAATAACCAGATTTTTAATTTCCAAACCTTAACCACACCGTTATTGCAAAGTGATGATGATGTAGAAAGAAATCATTTTTCAAATGTTGGCATGCAGTGTGATCTGGTGTTTTGTAGAGTGGTCGAACCTATATACTAGAAATTATGCTTACATACTACTAATTTGCAACAGCAAATATGTTTTGTAATAAATGTAATGCTATCTGGATCATGTTTCCTTTGAACATAATAAAGAAATGTTTTTAAAGCTAGGGTTGGTAATATTATATCTTCAAAAACAGTTTTTGTTATATTAGTTGAAATTCTCATTACATCCCGACAGCAATAAATAAATCAAATGTTCTGATGAATAAAGAAAAAAAATCTTGTATCTGTGCTGACGTAGGACTGTAATAAGCATACATGCTTTTGGGTTGATTTGAATGATTGGACGGCTTACCTGCCTACCTGCCTGTCTTCGACAAGCTGCTAGCTTGACAGCTGTGTACTGACAATAGCCATGTTTGTTGTTTATGTTCATTATGAGAATTTAGGGGGAGTAGCTTTGGAGGGAGGCCTAATGGGATGGACTGTCAGTGTTGCCGACTTGGCAACATTCTGTCTCTAGATTTAGGGACTTTTGGAGCTAAGGCTGCTGGGTAATTTCATTGGAAAACAGTTGGAAACACTGGGCTGGGTTTTTCTGTTGGATAATTTTTTAAATCTAGTGTAGCTTACTCTTGCTAGTTTCTCATCATTACCAACCTGAACTTTAATGAACATATCTGCCAAGCAACAATATATCAGTACTTAATGTATTTGCAAATTGCCACTAAAAACATTCAGTATTTAGTTTGTTTTGATGGCGCCTTCAAGTAGGGCTGTGTTTACCGTGTTAACGAGTTGGGTCCTTATGAACGCCCCCCTCATGTCGTATTCACGACCTCGTACGTGTAAAGTTTCTGAAAGCTCAGAGTTCATGACTTGTGACGTGTTTGTTGATGTTGTAAGGAATGGTGGAGCCCATGGAAGTTCATTTATTGGTGAAGGAAAATGTTGATATTCTCAACGACTTCATCTTAATCCTCTGTCATTCTGTCTTTGTATTTCCTTCATTATGTTACCTACTAGCTAGCTTGCTAAATTGTTAGCCTCTGTGGCTTCTAGACTCGGACAGTAATGTTAATATTGCCATTGCTTAGCAGCGGTGTTCTACATGACTTAACCACTTGAACGCCATGCATGTCGTGTTCACGACTTCCCATGTCATAGACACGAGTTCACGAGTTCCATTTGAACGCACCGCCAGTCATTCTGCTGTCCGACTGTCCAGACAAGTATCAAGTCAATTAAGTCAAGTCTCTCAACTGCTATTAGATGGATTGCCCTCATATTCATGGTCCCTTGAGGATGAGTCTAACTAACTTTGGTGACCCCTGACTTTTCCTCTAGCGCCACCAACTTCTACTGAAACGTCTTGACATGACAAGAAATTTGCTACACACAACCAAGCACCTCCTCAGGATGAATTGTAATCACGTATTATTGTTAATTAGCAAATGTTAGCATGCTAAACTAAGATGGTGAAAATGGTGGAAGCATTGTATCTGCTTGTTATCAATGTGTTAGCATTGCCATTATGAGCATGGTAGCATGCTAACGTAAGCAGTTATCTCAACACTGCCTCACAGTGCTGCTTTGGGTTTTGATGGGTCAGAACCATGAGCCTCTTGTAGCGCACAGGTTCGTCCACGATCTACAAAACCTGACCCTGTAGTAACCAATCATCAGACATGTTTTGCAGCTTGTAACTCTGTCTCCCAAAAATGTTGGCTTTGTTTACAAGGCCTCTGTGTTGACCCCTGTGTGCTGTTGAGCATCGAGCCTTCTCCAAGGCCAAAAAGAGGCTTACAGCGGAGCCTGAAGGGACTTTTGAAGAGGAGGGCAGTGGTGGAGGACCATGTCAGGGCTTATTAAAAGGATCACGTTCCCTTCTGAAGACCCAGGGGGGCTGGCTACTTCCTGTGGCCATGCAGCAAGCACCAAATCCTATAAAAACAGGATCAAACAGATGGACTGGGCAGAGTCAGGGGAATTGAATATTTCCTCTCAAACTGATGCTACTCTGCTGCACATGACTCTATCAAGGTTACTTGCTCTGTTTGTTTTTATATTCTTGCACACGTTTCTGTTCAGCCTCTTTTTCACAAGGCTCATTTATTTTCTGAATCACTCACTTGCATGTCTGTGCTGTCTTTTCGTTCTCCTCCTGTACACCTCTGCTATATGTTTTTCTGTAAAGCTCACACCTCATTTCCTTTGAATCCAGTCCAAGCCTGTCTCGTACGTCGGTTCGTGTTCTGCTGAGATACAGCACTCCTTCACGGCTGCGACAAGACGTAGCCTCGCATCCTTCTTGCTCTCCGTGACGAGACAGCTGTGGGACAGAGGTGTCAGATCCCTGACTATGAACATCTGGACAATGTTAATGTAATCAACGCAAATCAGATTCCTCTAACAGTCATTGGCAGGGGTTCAGGGCTCAGGAGGGAGAGATGGGCTCTGGAGAAATGGAGCGCAAAGAAAGGGAGGGAGTGCCAGCGAGGCAATGAAAGGAGGAAAAGGTTGCTGGTTTGTGTCCTCGAGATCTAAACAGATGTGCTGTTAAAGAGGTGGCACTTTTTTTTTTTCTCTTTCATTGATGGCTTAATGGTGTTTCATCAAACTGTTTTGCTCATGCACAGAAAGCCTGAGAGATTAAAGAGGAAACACTCGGATGGTGAGAAAATGGGGCCCACTTCAAATGAAAATCTCAATCCGTGAGATATGTGGCACAGCGGGAGAGACGGGTTCAGGGTCACTGTGTGATTAGTGCACCTAAACGTGAGAGCAAGCCATCTGTAATGGTAACATTTGACCTCTCAGTTCGGCGCTGTCGTAACTACGTTTCCTCTCCCCTGTGTGTTTGTATGTGTGCACATTTGCTGTGACGGGGGGGAATCGGACGTATTTCCTGGTTTCCCTGAGTCCCAGCATAGTGGTCGACTGGGAAAATAATGATAATGCAAGAGCAATGAGGTCTCTCTCTCTCTCTCTCTCTGCTAGCCTGACTGACCCAGATTGCTGTAATGTCCAAACCAGATTCTGCTCCAACCCCCCCACCCCATAGACAGAGTATGGCCCCCAAGGCCTCCATGTGAGCCACACACTCCTCTCTCCTCACTCATCCCTACCGGGTTTATCACTGTTAAACTGTCACTGGACACTATGTACACGAGTAACCATCACCACTGATGACATTCACACATGCTGCTGCAGAATGCTGTGCTTTGCAGACTCAACATAATATAAACATGCAGCCAATTAGACTGTCAGGCTATTAAAGAGGTGTTATCATAACCCCTATAGATGTGTGTCAGTAGGGCCTGCTACACCCACTAGTAATTTTTATCATCTATTCACATGGTATATCACCAAAATAAGGTATAAAAGAAGATGGCAATGACCTCTAGCAACCGTAGTAATTATGACAGGAACATTAGTAAGAGCGAGCTGTAGTATAGACCGTGACACTGTGGAGGCCGAGGAACATGAATGGGACACAAAACACAGTTTTCAGCCAGGAGACTGAGGTTTGCATCCTGTGTGTATCCAAGAATGTGTCCATGTTTTTTTGCCTAAACCTTAAGAAGTTGCAGTGTAGTTTCTGAAACCTAAAGAAACTGGATTTTGTCACCTAAACCTAAAGAAGTTGTAGTTAAGTTGCCGAAACCTAAAGAAGTTTTAGTTTAGTTGCCTAACTCTAAAGAAGTTGTAGTTTTGTTGCCTAAACCTAAAGAAGCCTTTATGTTTGTGTTCACAACGTAACATTTCATTCAGATTACATGTCAGAACGTGTTGCTTTTAAATTTCACTTTCACTTTTCTAATATCATAGACTAGGTCCCTATAGACCCACATCTGAGGTGTTTTTAGAAACTGATAATGCCTATTTAATGGCCTGATAACAGTCAAATCAGGTACAAAATGTCTATTTTTGTTTTGTGCTTTTTTCATATATATATATATATATATATATATATATATATATATATATATATATATATATATATATATATACACACACAAAATATAATGTCTAATATGGTGTATATACAGAGAGAATGTTTATTATGTTTTGTCTAACCTCCTACGTGTTTTTGTCAATGCAGAAAAAAAACAGAAGGAAGGAAGGCAGACGAAAGAAGAATCAAGCTGAGGGAAGGATGTGAAGGACAGGATGAGGTAAAGAAAGATACTGGAGGGAAGCTTGTAAAAGGTATTTATACCCTCCTATTGAGCCGACTGAAGGACAGACAACGAGGCAGACTAACAAGCGTACAGCCAATACAGAGGCAGAGGGATAAAGCCAGGTGGCTCAACCAGACGGTATGCAATCAAAAGTGAAGATGGAGGGGAAATTTTCAGATGGCTGAGGAAGCCTTTGTGATCTGAACCAAGACACCAGACACCATGTAACAGCAAAGAGCAGGTAAAGGCTCTCTGATAGTTAACACAGGGAGCTGTTATTTGGAGTAGCAATAATGAGGCTTGGAACCAGAGTGGGAAACAACCCAGAGCCCCATAAAATGACTCAAATCTTTATCATACACTTCAATGGTATTATGGTATATTTTACTGGCACTGTTAAACTACTTTGCTCAGATCAAATCTTTAGCTTGAGGACAAGCCTGCACTATTGCTGATGTAATTCATGCTTTATGGACCAAGTACTGACTAAAACCTATGATTACTGTACATGCCTCGGGTTGGCAGCAAGATGTAGCAAATGTGTTTTCTTAAAAGGGCACCACTAGTGGAAAATTGTTTTTTTTTCTTTAATAACGTGAATGGCACAAGAAATGTAACAAGACAGCCTGGGTGCCCAAAAAAGACGTATGTGTGACACAATAACATGCAAGACATAAGCGTGCAATAAGATAACGCCATGTCTGTACTGACTGCAATGTAAACGCATCTGTGTGAATATGCTAGGCCCAGAGCTAGTGGCATAGAATAAAAAGTGAGACTGCTTATGGTGGGGAGGTGGACTGGTCCATCAAACTCCAGACTTTCAACCAGGAGGCCAGTGTTTTGTTTTGTAAGTTACATTAATGATGAGTTTTTTTGTGACATTTGTAATGGTTTTTGTACTTATGTTACGTTGTTTCTATGCATATTGTACTTTGTTTTGTACTTTGTACTTCAGCTAAAAGCAGGGCCCCAATTAGATACAAGTCCATTTTACTTGCCAGATGTGGCTATATGTTTTGGCAAATAAATGCAGATTTCAAATGAATGGCAGGTAACATTTGTCAATATGGACATTTTACACATTGATAAATCAGTTAGAGTCTCCACAGTTCAATTGTCCTGTTCATTTGACAGAGCACCAAAGTATTATTCATTCAAATTTGTTGTGCTCGACCGCCCTTTTAGGTGCATGCCTCCCTTTGTGTTTTTTGACTGTTTTTTTGTTGTTGGTTTTTTTTTTTTGAAAGGCTAAACACCAATAAATATGGACTGATGCAGAGCGCTTAGTGGGACGGAAGCATGTTGTGAATTTTGGAAGTGATTACATCGATTATTTTTTCGATAAATGTTGACTTTTGGACTGAAGACAGACACTTACAGTCAGAGATGCTGATCACCGCGGCACTTGTGTATGTGAAAGAGAGAAATAGATAGAAAACAAAGGCGTGCAATGTTTTTGTATGTTATTCATGATAACAATTAGAATGTCAGCATTATTAAGCTTCTAAGCTTCAAACTGTTCGGTACAGCAGTAAACCAGATAGACAAATAAAAGGTGGTGACACCTTTGAAAGCAGTCGTAATGTCCGGGTTGATGCCAGGTTGAACAAGACCCATAACCCATGCACTGTCTATGTGCAGTATAAGTTGTAGTAATAAGTAGTCTGTTCCTTCACAGCATTCAACACCCGTTGTACTGTTTTGGTTGGATTCCATTCGGAAAGTAGAAACTAGCTTTTTTGGTCAATACAATTTTAGCAAAGTTACTTTCAGTTCGAAGAGGGTCCCCAAAAAACCCTCAGTTAGATAACCTCATACTTATGCAATAGTCTGATAGCATATTGGCAGTATATGCATTGCCATATGCTGTGAAACTGTGAAAAAGCTAAATATTTCACATCCACAGAGCTTATTTACTCTATTCTCTCCTGAGAGCATTGTTTTGAGAAGCTCTGTTTTTGAAAGGCTGATTTAGTATGGATGAAGGCCAAAGTGGAGAGAAAAAGATGGTGTTTCAAATTTATCTCCATTAGCGTGGACACGGCTTGAGTGGAGCCCAGAGGGCGGGGAGGGGTCAAACTATCACCTTTCTGCCCCTGAGTTCTCCCACAGCTGCCGCCTCCATCCCAAACAATTACTGTCAAAAGGCCCTGCTACATATTGCTCTCTCTCTCTCTCTCTCTTTTAGTCTCAGTCACACACACATCAACCATACACCCAGACCAACAGCTCAGCAGCAGGGGGGCGAAACATGTTGGCATTTCTTAGAAATCACTCATCATTCGCCTCTTTTCAACTGCAGACTTGCACAACTTTCTTCATCGGCAGTCTGGGAGAGTTTTTGTGAGTTCCCAGAATCCACCAAGGGACACTTGTGTGGCACTTGTGGTGGTCAGATTAATGCAGGCATGCTGTGTGGTACTCTGTGTTGGCACAAAGCACTTAACCTACTTCCACAAAAGCATTAAGACCCAGTCCTGTTGAGAGTGTATAAGCCAGGGGCTGGAGAAGCATCGCATGTTTGATTTGATGGCCTTGCTTGATGAAATTCAGCACTTCCATCTGTACAATAACATAATGTAGACACTGTTGTCATAGATGGAGACGCCGAGATGTGCTCAGACTTGACTGATGAGCAGAAGCCAATCATAATGACCCATAAACTTAGCGCAGGGTGAGGTAATCAGCTTAGAAGTTCACGACAGCTCCTGAGGGTTAGATGGCGGGCCGGGCGGTAAAACCACGATGCATTATGAAATAAAGAGCTCAAGGCAGCCCCTAACAGAGTAATGTTATTGAGTTATCCCATAACTGGCTCAGCCAAATCCGCCTGCTGCACTTTGCTTAATGTACAACAGCTGGTGGCAGCTGGGGGCCTGTGGCAGCCATGATGGATGTGATGTCATAGCGCAACTCCCGCCCACCCTGACCTCCCATGATTCCTCATCTGCTGCAGGCTGGTGAGTGTGGCGGAATGAGTGGCGAGTGCTTGTGGTATGTAGATTGCCCACTGCAAAACCGACTTCTTTGCCTCTGTGACTGGAAGATACATTAGCCACTGCTAGCGTAATACACCTGAACCTCAAGTTGCATTGTGGGTAATGTAGGCAACAGGTTTTGACAGGGAGGAAGAGTGCATGAAATATAAACAGATGATATCTCAAATTCTGCTGCATAGAGAGTCTGACAATATAGACTGTTTCAGCAGAATTGCATTGCTATGCAACAGCTTGGGTCCATGTTTATTTCCTGTCAACTTATGTCATTCACATACACTGCAACAGGAAATAAACTGCGACACATTTTGAGTGTTTACATTTGCAACTGTGACATGGTCTATAATAGAAGTTCAATGCTAAGGATTCAGCATGTTGAATCGGCCAAACCATAATGATTACAATACACAGATATTTTACAATGACATGGCGATCTGGAATTAAGCTAAGTGGTGAGTGAGAGAGGTGTAAAAATGGATGACAAACGCAGCTGTATTTCATGTACATATCATAGCAACAGCTTGTATATCCGCCGTCCTCAGTCTTCCAGTTCCCCCTTTTGGTTGGACGAATACAGACTACAGCTACCTGCTAGTAGGGAGTTATTTCATCTCACGCAGGCACAGAATGTACGCGGTAGTTGGCCGTCGGCTGTAGTCTTTGCAGTGTGTTTGAGTGCAACTTTTTGGCAGAGACAAAGGCGACATGAGGCGATGCAACTGGTGGCCTTGATGTAACAAGTTGTCGTGCATCAATATTGCAGAATAAACGATTGACAAATGTAGGCACTGAATTTGATCTGGGGTGTTGTGGAATTGTACAATACTGACATTCCTGTCTGGACTTGGGTCGATTTAAACACACTCAAAGTCTAGTCTTGCTATTGAAATGCAACAAAGCACAGCGAGTTAAAATGGCAACATGCTGACTCCATCTCTCACTGTCAGTATGTCTGACCACAGGTTCTGACAATCAAACTTCAACTTTGTGCCAGTGGAGCTTTCAGAATGGAGATGAAATATGTATTGCACCTCTGTGTTTGCAGAGGGGGGTCTACTTTCTCGCCGTCTACAGACAGCTACCAGACGTGAAGTTCCTCAGGTTCAAACTCATCCATTCATGTGATCCCGCCGGCCATGCCAAATGAATTCCATCACTGTCGTCATGGCAATGTCATGGCAACCACTTAGATCCCTGTCATTGATGCCGCTGCTCAGTCAACAGGGAGAGTGAGAGTGAAAGGAAAGCAATAGAAGGGCAGCGGGAGGTCGAGGAGGGGGAAGATGTGGAGTCATAAATGGCGGGGGGAGATTTACAGTGAATGACAGGATGAGAGTAAATATTTCATGTGATTTGACCATTAAAACCTTTTTAATAATGTAGAGAAGCTGCTGGAATGAAAGTTACTGGTGACTGAGGACTTTACACGGATCCAGCTCTGTTAACAGGCAGACCTGCTGACTGTCCCCTCCTCTCTCTCTTTCCTGCAGGGATACTGGGAAAAAAAAACTGGGATGCACAGCAGGTACATGGTTTATTAATGGATATGACTCTATTTTGGGACTATGTGAGTAACGTTTGCCTGAAAGGGCAAAAATATGCACAGATCACACTTGATCTTTACATGAGCTGAGGGCATATAGTCCTTCTTTAAAATCTGTGTCATGACATAGAAATATGCAGAGTAGATGCAAATTTCATCATCTCATAACCACATGTTGAGTTTCTCCCTTCTCCCACCTCCCCGACCTTACCCACGCAGTCTCATAATTCTTCTTCCTCCATCTGTTTTCCTCTTTCTGTCTGGTTTTTGTTTCGCTCTTACACACACACAAAATGTGGATACACACACACACACACACACACACACATGCATATTTCACGGTGCCCTGACACAAGCGCACCACTCTACCCTCCCTTCAGACTGGGAGCTACAAGATTAATCCATTTGCACGGCAGCAGAGAGGAGAGAGGAGCGGCCGGGGGGACCAGCATGAGGAGAAAGAGGGTAGAGAAAGAGTCACGACGTGCCGTCAGCTGTAATTTGACAGACTTTACTGTATCTTTTACACTTAGATGCTGACGATCAAGCAGACAAAAGAAGGCAGGGACCCTTGGGTGCTGCTGTACATCTTATTCAACACAAATGGGTTTGTGTGTGTGTAGCATTCTTTAATGTATCGGTGGATGATATGTGACGTGTAATGATGCAAGCTGATGAAAAAGTGAAAACAACTGGGAATGTGCTTCATGTCTGCAGGGAGTGTGGCTGATGAGAGGATGTCTTAATCTATATGGGGATGCATCTGAGCCTATGGGAAGTGGGAAAACAACTGGAGGAAGAGTTAAAGCTGCAGCGGGTAGAAATGGAGTAAATATGGTAAAAATATATATAACGTGCCTCAATGTCCTCCAATATCCTCCGATGCTCCTAATGGCAAGATTTCACAGACCGGAGGAAAACAACTAATCAAAGCTGATCTGGAGCCTGACGTCTCTGAGTGTGTCACTCGCAAACTTTCAAACTAGGCAACGCTGATCAAATATGAATCAAAATTAATATTTAATGTCACTGTAATGCCTATTTCTCTCCTCAAATATTTTCAGAAACATCTTGCAGTTACTGTTTAGCTGTTAAATGAGAAAGTTTGTGACCCGGCAGCCATGTTGAGGAAATACCAAGCACCACCCACCAGCCGGAGCTCATCCAATAGAAACACTTTCTCTAAAATGACCTGTTATTGGCCAAAGTCTCCCGTCACAGGCTAGATTTTATAAAGCCTGAAAACAGAGCCATGAGGAGGTGCAGAATTGTAGTTATCTCCCAGAACATTTGAATTACAATATGCTGAAAGGTTGCACAGCCTTCGCACACCACACGAAACCCGTGATTATATGCCAGCTTCGCTACGCCGACTACAAACCAGGCTTCACTGATTCCATTTTGAGAGTGATAATGACTCTGCTACCTCTGACAGTGAATTGATTAAGGGAACATGGAAAACCTCAGAGCCTGTTTGCAAACCTCAACAGTATTACAGACACTGACGGTCAAACATGTAGCTCGTTTGAAATCCGACATCTCCTGGACTGGCTTTCATCAACGCTGTGTCATTACTGTCTGTGCATTTGCTGGAGAGGCCCAGGCCCAAGCAAAAGATGGGTATCTTTCCATTACGCTGCCCCCCTCTCATCCGTTATCCTCATCTGAAAGGTGTGTCTTGCTATTGATTTCCTCCACCTGCCAAAAGCTTGGTGAACAGCTGCTTGGTCGGACAGCCGCATTACTCATCCTGGACACTTAGCAGATATCAATAATCAGCCGTTTCCCTCTTCTCTATTTGGAATAACAAGGCCATACATCAGGCCCAACAGTCACTCGCTTGCTGCCAAACTCCATGAGGCTCCAAACTCTTTCAGTCCTTATAAGGCGATTTGGTCTGTGGTCGGACAAGGGGAAGAAGAAGATGGGTCTATAGGTTGGGATGTTAGAAACACACCCAGCAGTGAGAGCTGCTGCTTCTCTGTGTGGTGTTTATGTTCAACTGTGAATACCGAGGCCATTCAGCTCATTAAGCTTTATTTCTCCCTATAGCCGAGCCATTACTGCCCTGAAACAACCTCTTGTTATACTGTGACACAGCACATTGGGAACACACATACATCCACACGTGTGACATGCTCATCGATCAAGCTAAAGACTGTATCCTTGGACAACCTTGAGTGCGGCTGTGTGAGTGCAGCGATGTGTGAGCAGGTGTGCAGTGGATTGTTGAGTTAACTCAGTGCCAAGCTGCTCTGAAGGTTTGAGGTGTCTGATGATAGCGCAGGAGCCGAGATAAAGCCAGTCGGAGCGCCTGGTCGTTAATTACCCTGGATCACCCTGACCTTGGGGAGGCTTGGGTCGCCCGACCCATTAGGAGGGACGACTCGCCCACACCTAGGCAGCTTTCCTGTGACACTCCCATAAATCTCTCTTTTAAAGAATCCTCTGAATGTTCTGCAGAGAGCATTAAACCAGACAGCACTTTAAATGTTTAGTACCTACCCATCTATGAGATCCTATCAACCTTGGGTAAAAGATTCTGGCAAGTCTGTGAACTTTTCTTTTTTTCCATCCTCTCTAAAGGCAGACACACCAAACTGACATCAGACAACTTGCAGCGAGGAAGGCCACCTGTTGCGTCACCTCACATCACCTTTGTCTTGGTCAAGAAGTTGCACCCAAACGGTCTGCAATGACTACAGACAACAGCCAACTATGGCATACATCCTACACCTACATGAGAGGAAGTAACTCTCTACCAGCAGATCGCGGTAGTCTGTATTTGTCATTCAAAAAGGGAAACCGGAAGACCAAGGGGGGTGGATGTAAAAGCCATTATGATACGTACATGAAACAAAGCGGCATTGGCTGCCCATTTTCACACCACTCTCACTCACCACTTACTTTCATTCCAGATGGCCGTCATTGTGAAATTATCCATGTATTGGAATGATCAGATGAGATTAACAATGAGAAGAGCTTTCTGTGTTTACCCTCTTGACCACTTGGTGGTTTGCTTCATGGAAGTATGAAGAGAACAAGTTCAAGTGTACTTACTTGGAAGTTGATTTACATCAACAAAAGTATCCACTGAATTATAGACATCTCTTTCCCAGTGCAAGTCTATGGGAAAAAAAAAAAGGATTTTTGGGCCTCACTACACAAATTTGCCGCACTTTCTGGGGGCAGCTTGGTTTGCTTTCCTCACTTCCTTTTCTTTTCTTGTGCACTGATTCATTTAAGCTGAACAGCCAGTCAGTGATTTCTCTTACAGATGGGCTCCACTGCCTATTCAACATGCTGAATCGGCCAAAAAACTTCAGACACAGGCAGACTAGTGCCAACAGTGCAGGACAGCACACTGCAAAAACTAGGCCAACAGATGCTCACCGACGGCCTGAAACTGCCCGACTGTCAGCTTGGTGCGTCAGGGCCTTTAAGACAGCTAGAATGTAAGAGTATGAGGTTTTGGTTATCTCCATACTTAAATCAGACACCCTGGAATGCTTGAGGAAAGAGCCCCTTTTGGGCAAATTCTTAAGTGAATGATAAAGGAGCTGCCCCATAACCAGCCACATCAACATCCATCATACGCTGCAGGCACAAATCATGACACCAAATAGCCTTGATGGTTCAACAGTCTTTGCTTACCATAATGAACCATTATCCCTGAGGGCACTCCGCAAGAGCAGGCAGCAGAAATCAGGCCACAATGGACAGCGATCAAATTACTCCCGTTGTGCGTGTCCACGTCGTTCTGGTCATCTCCCTGTGACACAGGTAATGTGCTTATGTTACACGTCCATAGGCTTAAATCCTGAATGACATCAATAAAGAACGGGCAATCTCATCAAATTGCGGCCACCTATATATATATCAAAACCATTGTCATTGGGTTCAAGCAGATTATCTCCTACACTGTCCTGAATGGCGCCTGATCGGCTTACATGTTGGGTATTCAAGGATGGACGTCCGCCAGCAGCACCTGATCATATGGCATGCAGCTTCCTGTGACCCGCACCACTCGATGCCCTTGACCCCAATACTGTGCATGCTGTCACCCCTGTCTCTTACTGATGGTGTGGACAAACACAGAGGGTCTTCTAACTGCTACAATTGATCTCCAGTCCAAGCTCGTCACTGACCCATGATAACCTTGTTAGTAGGGCCCGAGGGGAAAGACACACAAAGGAAGTGTCCCCCTGTTGGAACTGACGAAAAAGCTTTTGGAGCAGGTGTCTTTCATATTGTGCCTGTCAGCAGGAGATATATGCCATCCATTTTGTTTTTAATGTACTGTATCCCTCTGTCAGGGCGGTATCTCAGGCTCTGACAGGGAGTGAATGTTCGGCAGAATAATACGGGCAGTAACAGTAAATCTGGGCTCATACCCATTTCCTGATGAGACACAAAACGTAAATAACTGCTCGCAATAACAACATGCTTACCTCGCTCCCTACCCCCAGTTTCAACCAATCAATCCCTAATCAATCACTGTCGGGCTGTAGCCAGATTGTTATGGGCTAACCAGACCTATAGGCTAGCGGGAGGTTAATGCCGACTCAACTGGGCAAGTTGGTCAAGCTAGCATAGATCAGTGCAAGCTGTCTCAGCAGACCAGTGGAGATGAGGTCAGTGCTGCACTGCAAACACGGTTGGGCAGTTCTGGATCAATGAAAGTGCTAATTAGGAGGAGGGAAACATTGCTGGCTCAATGAGAGACAAAGCAAGCTGGACTGCCAGCAGTCAAGTGCAATGCTACTGATGGTGTGATGATGAAATTGTGAAGGCTGGCTTGAGGTCCGTCTTAGCGGGCTGGGTGAGATTTTGACAAGCAGAAGTCATTGTCTTCGTAGCATCGTTAATCTAAGGAAGAGAGGGGGCTGTGCACCATTACACCCTTCAGGCTGGACCAGTGCTCAAAGTGGGACGGATACTCATTTCTACTTTTACTCTTTGGCATACCGTGAATTTTTCTTGCACATCGGCACATCTCACAAGCTGCCGGTACTCTTTTCTGCCTTCTCCATATTCTCTGGGAGATTCATAACGGCACAGTGCCAGCGTATTTGCAACACGCCACATAAGACATATAAATATAAAAACTATGTGGAAAGCAACCTGACAGGCCGACACACGACACGGGGGATAACGAGGGAGCTGTAATTTATAAATACAATGTCCACGTCCTTTTTGTAAAATATTTAGCGAACTGTTCGTCATAACTTTTTTTATTTGTGAACAAATAAAATTAATGAAACATTATTTAAAACTTTTCTAAATTGGCTCTTTAGGGCAAACCCTTCCAGAATTAAATGTTCAAATGAAGGCTGTGCTATGTATAAACAATAAAAAGTATTTAATTAGTAGTAATAATGGTCCAAAATGATGTGAAATTGCATCATTTCAAGTCAAAACCCTTGGGGAGGACCCGATAATTCCTAGTACCTTGTGTGCCTTTATCTTGCTGTGTAGCATCCTAACTGGGACACTGCTCCTAAAACCTGAAAGATATCCTACTGAAGGCTATAAATAACAAAGGAAAGCACTTTACTATTAAGATAGTACTTTACTGATCGCAAGGGATGAAATTCAGGAAAAGTTGCTTTGGAGGATGCGGGCATCGATCCCGCTACCTCTCGCATGCTAAGCGAGCGCTCTACCATTTGAGCTAATCCCCCATCTGGGTATAGTATGGGTAAATATTTAAAGTCTATAATGTTCCAGTTGGTATATTATTGGAGTTTTACAGGCTTACTGTAGTAGATTCATATCCCAAGTATTATAATATAATTATAAATGACTGACATTATAATGTGCTTAAAAAAATAATTAATACATACAAATAAAGAATACATATGAATAAATCACAAGAGATTGCTGATACCAGCCGATTCACACAGCAACATGTCAATAAAAGAGTACTGCCACTTTTTTTTTTTTCCACAGCACTGGTTTGGAGATCTCATCTAACCTCATTGGTATGACTGACATCTGAGGTCTTCACGCAATCACCCAAATCCTCCAGATACAGCACACATGTAGAGTTTTAACATCAAAAGGCCTTTTTTCTCTTCCTGTTAAACATAATATTTTTGAAGACCTATCTTTAACTTAAAGGTACACAAATTTATCCAAAATCAAAATGTGATTTGGGATAACTAGCTGACCCGACTTATCTTATAAAACTAGACAATTAGCTCATTGGTCATAGCAGCTAACAGAGCGGTTTCACAGCTGTATAGCTGTTTTCTAATCTCAATCGATCGAACAATGTAGGTGTGCTCTTTGCACTCAGACATATGTCACATTATGGAAGATGAAAATGCACTAGCTTCCGTTTCATGGTGACTTTCAATATTTCCAATAAACTTGGCCTCCGTTATGCCACTTCTGAGTATCTGAGCTAAGAATATATCAGGAGTGAAATTTAAATAACCCAGACTAACACTTCACCCTCATCTTCTGAATTATTTAATACAATGTTCATGCCACAGTGATGACCCAGTGCTGGTTCAAAATGAGCTGCTTTTTACGTAACCGTGTTTCGATAAAACCGGAGGAGGGCGAGAGAGGGAATTGGGGGCAAGAGATTGAAAGGGGCGGGTTATAAATAGGTCACAAAACAAGCGCAACACGCTGCAATGATGCTCCATGACAACACAGCTGCAATGGCAGATGGAGAAACTGGAAAACTGGAGCGAAATGACAACCGAATAATGAATCGCGCCAAAGCTGAGTGAACTACACAAAACCGACCGAGATGAGTTGAGTAAAGAAGGCTGTCGGACGACCTGCATCATTTGGCAAATGTCCACTTTTCTTCTGTGTCGCTGACTCTGTAACTGAACCTGGACTCAGATCAGTGTGGAGGAGGGCCAGGAAATTAGAACAGCAAACAATCACACAGTTATTATTATGATAAACTTGTGTGTGAGCATGTTAGCTGTGCTCCAATTCTAATTGAAACAGACATGTAACCGTGCCGTACTTTGTTGGTACGCGTTCGGAGTGCAGGTCAGTGTAGTGAAATGGGGGAATGAGGCGTCAACAACATGCAGCACAAAAAGACGTGCACAGTCAATGAATCCATCCCACACACGGCTCATTAAAACACAATGGCGGAGTATCGACTCTACGCTGCTCTGTACCATCACTGCCCTCCATTCTGTGTGTGAATGGCGGGGTGCATTGTCACAAGGAGGGGGACAGGCGCTCTGTAAATAGTCAAGGTTTGACTTCTCCGACAGCTGGGACGAGCGTGCACGTAGCTTAATCTGCAGACATAAGAACTAGACAGACCCTGAACGTGCACACACACACGGTGATTACACACACCCTGACACACTTGTGGCAAAAAAAAAAAAAAAAAAACACAACACCTCAGACAGCAACAACAGCTGAACAATCTGTGTGGGCAAATTAGTGGTGTTTCAGTAATGGCTTTAGTGCCTCCGCACAGATAAATACACCGATTAATGCACTGCCATTTGCAAATTATGATCGCTATTCATATTCCAGTGAGTTCGACATGGTATTAGTGTATGACAGAGGGAACAACAACACAACCTCGGTGACATTAAGCTCATTATGTCTAGACACACTGAATGTCCCTATTCTTCCCTGTTCTGTTTCACTGCTGGATGAGATTATGTTGAATGAAGATGCGTGTGGAGCGTCTGCCATCTTTTATTTCAAGAGGCTGTGATGTTGATATCTGATGTCTGAGTCATGTACACAGGCTGGGGGATAACCCTCGAAGCTCTCTCTTTCTCTCTCCGTTGGGCTCCCCTCCCCCCAGCCCACGCTGGACCGCCCGCTGAGGCACAGCAGGGCTGCCAGGTCATACTTAACACCAACCACAGCCTCTCCACAAACCCCCTCGCTCCCTGCTCCCATCCCCCACCCGATCCTTAAATGTGCATCACAATGAAGATGGTAGAGGAGGAGGAGCAGGAGGAGGAGGTGCAAGGGTTTCGGGGAGCCGGGTGCTCAGGGAGAGTGATGATCTCACAGATTGGCCAAAAAAAAGCCCCAGCTAGCAGACAACCCAGACCTGAGCTAATGAGTCTGTGTATGTGTAGCGGTGGTGGGGGGTAAATGCATTTGCATGCGGTTACACGCAAGTGGTTGTTGTCGTATATATGTCTTTGTGTATACCAAACAAACGCCACTCATGCTGCCAGCTATTTCTGAGCAGCAGGGGAGATGTATGTGTGTGACCCGATATCACTCAGGCCCTTTACTAATATGCAGGAATGCAAAGCTGTCGTGAATTAGAGCCTATTATGTTTTATTGGCGTGGAGCGTGTCGTGCTATCTGCGCTGCTTCTTCCAGATCATTAAACTGAATTCACCAGGGATAATAATAATAGCTGTCTGTCGCAGGACATCTGATTTTTTTGTGATTTTTGATGGACATGTGTTTGATAAATGGTGGTGATTATGTCACTTTTCGATACTGATAGGTCATTCAGAGGTGCTTATACTGTTATATCGCCTTTCTAATAAGGCCCAAGTATTTATAAAGGGAATAAATAAATGATCACAGGTCCCATCTAACATCCCTTTCCAAAGCGTCAGCAAAACTTGTTGACAGGCAACCAGTGGAGTCTACAAGAATTCACTGGGCAAAAAAAATTGGGGGTCATTTCTACAGGGTAACACGCGAATTGTGAAACTCTTGTGAGATAGTTAAGGCGAGTCCTGTAAGAGTTTTTGCAAGTCTTTGCAATTTGTGGGTTACCTTCACAACCAAATTTTGCAGCATACAATTACCCATAAAACCACAGATTGTTTAATCTGTACATTCACCAAAGTGAGTCAAAAGTACAAACAAGCTAGCTATCTGTTTTCTCCTGTCTTTATGCTAAGCTAAGCTAACCACCTCATGGCCCAAGCTTCATATTTAGCACACAGATATTAGAGTGGTATTGAACTTATCTAACTGTCAGCATATACTGTGGCGCACAATTTTGCCGTTTGCCTACTGAAAAGATGAAGAAGAGAAGAGAGATATAATGAAGTTTTAACAAGACTTTTCCCACCAAAATTAGCATGTAAATGCATTTTTTTTAAACACAGGAAACCCACTAAAATACATGATAGACTTCCCTCCCATCTGCAGTTGACCAGCATGCCTTTCTGTTATTTTTTCTGGTGTGTTACATTCAAAGTTACAAATGCGGCAGAAAACAGGGTTAGTAAACATTTTATTTGGCCTTTCTATCGAACTCTCAAACCAGAGTTGCTGATTGTGGGAACTGTGTTTTACAATGATTAGTGAGGCAAAATGAATGTTTCTGGAGTCTGGTGGCTTTGAGGAGTGCATGTAATTGCTGTTTCTTTTCGCAATTAGCTCTGTAAATTAAACGTTTTTTGACCAAACCACAGATGATGATTGGATAAGTGGAAAGATCAGCAAAGACAGTTTTATTTTGTTTCTGTCGAGCTTGAACAGTGGAAAGACGACCAAGGTTGTTTTTATTCGGTTTCTGTTAAGTTTGAGTGAAGCGTGTTTCGATGATCAGTGAGGTGAAATTACTGTTGTCTCACTGGAGTCTGGTGGCTTTGAGAAGAGCATATTAATTGCATGTTTTGTACATCAATAAGTTATGAGAATTCGCCAAAGCCCTGACGATTTTATGTATTATATATTCTCTTCAACGTGCATCACAAGTTTCGCTGAAAAGGGTCAAAAATTAGCATGTCCATCATGATTCCATGGAGCCGATAAATACCTGTGACTACTGCAGAGTCATTTGTCGTGGGAATGAATGCAACCTTTCCCATTGAGGCAAAAGCCAGATGTTAGTGGGGGTTTTGTACAGTGTAAATGGACTTAAGAGTCGACAGACACTAGTCTGTTTGGGTTTACTTTCTCTTCTGTCTCTGGAGCTCGGCGTCTCTCCCATTGTGGGAAGAAGAGAGCAACTGCAAGAAAGCGTGGGAGGGATGCAGAGGGAGCATGGAGGAGGAAGAGCAGGCTGTGATAATGATGAATGAGATGATGGCACACTGACCTAGTAACGCTGCAGTGCCGTTGGCAGCGGGGATGAGCTGCCTTACTACTGTATGGCCCCGTCTGACACATACATGGACTCGGCCCGGCCCCTATACTCTCCCTCTGCTTCACTCATCAAAGCTTTCTGTACTTCTTAACCCCTCACCCTCTCCTTTCGCTTGTCTCGCCATCTGTTTTATTCCTTCGCCGCCTTCCTACCTGGCCTGTATGTTAGGACAACAGATGGAAACAAAGCACCACTGGATGAGTCTGACCGAGCCTTGATGATGCCAGAGACACGCACATAGGGAGGCAAAGCTAAGAGAAAGAATTTATGATGAGGAGGAAAACAGTCTGACAGGAAGATGGTGAGGGTAAAGGTTAAAAGGAAACCACGCTTCATTTCCCTGCGGTCACAGAGGTTGAGAATCTCGGCTGCATAAATTGTGGGAGTCAAAGTCATCTCAAATAAACAAGCCCGAGATGATAAGGCAAACAAAAACAATGCCAAAGCCATATCCTCTTTCCATTCTCCTCTTGACTGGGTTCCCACCAAACCAAACCTTGGTTAACATCAGCTGGAGACGTCGATGGAAGCAGCAGTTGCCATGGTAACCGGCTCTGTGGCATGTCTGCACGCACGCAGAAATGTAGGGAGGGGTGTGTGTCGCGTCATGTCTGTCACCTTAGGCACGGAGAGGCAGAAAGACGGAGGGAGGGATGTGAGAGGAATCTTTCACATCAACACTATTACTGTTGTGTTTTGTAGAGGTTGGGTTTGCCACGCTTCTCCGGTGATGTAAACGACCGTTTTACCAGTTAAACATGCAAAGCTCGGCTGAGCATCGGACATCCAGCTACCCTCCCTTCCTCCTCCTCCTCCTCCCCCATCCTCCTCTGAGTGCCCGACAGACAGATACATCTGCACCAGCCCCCGGCCAAGATGGCTGCCGTGTGCAGCTTTGTGGTTGCCTGCTGGTGAGGGCCTTTTTGCAGTCAATAAGCCAGTTGATCGAATTAATTAGCATTACAAAGGGCTTTCTTTTAAGTCTATGCACCCCTATTCATGGCAGTGAAGAGGGCTGTATGCACCTGATACTCCTTGTAATTAGGTGCTTGGCAATGCAAATGTTTTGTTTATACCAGATCTAAGATGTAATTTAAATCTTTGCTGAGATACCACATTTGTGATGTATTGAAATTAAATGTTTTGAAAATGTGGCGATCTATAATACACTTTTTGGCTAACTTTTCTCTTCACATTATTTCCTATTATAGAAGCTATTTTATGACTGTGCCGCGTTGCATAAGGTACGGAGGTATTTGGGCCCATTAGCTGTGCAAAACTACAACAAATTTATAGCCATCAGTGCCTCACAGGATACACACAGGAAACAGTCTGCATTCTTGTATTTGATGATTGCGTATGCATGAATTGCTGACAAACTGAGGAACCCAGGGAAATTACATATTCATCACGCTGATATGCCCAATCTGTTCAAGGTGACTGTCGTAAAGATAACTTTTCTCCTCCCTGTAGCAAAGGGAACCCCAGAGACGTGTTTCTGATTCTTCTCCCTCGCTTCGGTCCTCCTCCTCTTTCTTTCTACTTGTGATGCTCATCAGTTGGCTCGCCGAGAGAGAGAGAGACAATGGAGGCTTTTAGCAGGATTTGAGAGCTCATCCTGTGTCAGGGCATGAAAAATGGGCAATCGCACAAACAGGGGCATTGACTAGTTCAGAGGGGGAAAAGTGTGTGAAGAGGAGAAGAAGAAAGTGCCGTGTTCAACGTGATAGAAATAAGTAGGCAGGTGGAGGCAAGGGGAAGTCCTCCAGTCACAATCCAACTTTTCTCAAGGGAATCAGGCCTCGTCGTCATCAGTGTGCTACGTACCCTCACAATGATACCTTACAAAAAGTTATTCCTCCTTTTCATGCGTTTTTGTATATGAATATCCAGCAACATTTCAAAATAAACTTCCGTCCTCACAGAAAAAACTTGGGTTTAGGCAACAAAACTACTTGAGGTCCACCCTGACCTCCTGCCATGTTGCTCTTTATACTTCACAATTATATGGAATACATGCAAATTTATTTTGTGGTATATATACAAATTACAGTGCATTACGTTTCATAGGTATAGCTATGAAATTCATACAGGCCTACCATCCATACATCCATCCAACTGCAACTGCTTATCTCGTTTGGGGTCGGAGGGTGGCTGGAGGCGATGCCATCTGACAATCGGTGAAAGCGGGTACATCCTGGACAGGTCGCAAGTCTATCGTTGGGCAATATAGAGCCATCAGTTAACCAGCATGTCTTTGTACTGTGGGAGGAAACCGGAGTACCCGGAGAAAACCCACGCTGACATGGGGAAAACAAGCAAACTCCACACAGATGGGCCCCAAGCTTCTCGTGCTGTGAGGCAACAGTGGCAACCACTGCACCACTGTGCAGACCCCCATACAGGCTTACCATAACGTAGCTACAGTCAGAAGCCGGTTAGCTTAGCGTAGCACAAACACTAGAAACAGGGGGAAACAGCTAGCTGGCTCTATGTAAAGGTAACAAAAGAGGTATCAATCCTCTCATTTAAATCTTGGCAAGAATGTGAATAAGTGCATTTCCCAAAATGTCAATGCATTTAAGTACCGGTAGGTCTATACAAATGATTGGAAGGATGGTTGCTGAAAGGTTTCACTCTGGAATTTAAAGATCATTTTCTAAGATTTACTGTCAACACTAAAACGCATGGAACAACACAACCCATCAAATTAAAGTACTAGTTTATTTACTTTCAAGGAAGACTTTTCAATATACTTTAGTGGTCAGAAATAATAGTGTAAAGTCAAAAATGGAGAAAATTGGATATATTTGAAAGCTGATCCACATCTATAAAGATATCACTTAAGTTTGAGTGACAAGTCTGTGGTTAACCATGTCTCTTTATAGAGGCTTGGATGCCCTGCTGTGAAAACAGCCCTTTCTTGTGCTGATCAAACCGGGAACATCCCTTTGAAATCGGACAACCTTAATGTATAGACCTCATCGGAACGAGGAGCCGATTCCCACATCAAAGAGCAATGAGGAACTCCAAAGCCATGAATGGGCAATATGCATGTACGGGGGTTAAAAAACATCTTTCAGACATGTTGTTCTCCTTTCTTGACTCAGTTTGCGAGAATGTATGGAGTGGTGGTGGTGGTTGGATAGGAGGAGGGTGCAGATTTTGAACCCCTGAGGGTGTAGCTATTCCACTGTGGGAAGCTCAGCCCACTGAATGGATGGAGATCATTCTCTGGGTGGCGTGTATGCATGCCTCGCATACCACGGCCGTGACATGTTTGTGTGAGTGTGTGGAGGGGGTTCATTCTGTGTGCCGTCGGATCAGTGGAAACAATTACAGAAAGAGACATATGGAGCTATAAAGGGATGCCTCAGAAGAATACGGGACGTTAATAAGAGGAAATCATAAATTCAACTTAATGAAGCCCCATAAAGATGACAAGCAGACAGAGTGCCGTTTTGTTGAAATGGGTTCATCTGTGGGATAAATGAGGGCCTTGTTGATGGGAAAGAAGGGATAATTTGGTTAAGGTTGCCACGATTAAGAGTAACGGTTCGAAAATGACAGCTGGCATTTATATAAACGCAAGAATGACCCCATCTCATGACTGGCCGGTCTGTGGACTGACCGGTCTGTGGAAACAGTTGGCTGGCTTTCATAACTCAGCTTAAAACACAATGACCTCTGACCTCGCCGGATCACAAGAGGAACCAGTCAGCTTTGGGCTCCCTAAACAACAAAAAAAAAAAAAAAAATGCAGTGTCATTGCTGCGATCGTGGGATTCGCTCGTCTGGCCAAGAGACCTCATTACCGGCTGACAGGCTGATTCACTGTCTCCCTGTCTGCGTCGGTGACAAAGCGGCCCCAGTGCCATCGCAAAGGTCTCCACTGAGAAGCACTGTGCGTTATGTAACGAGTTTACTCTTGGAAAGGAGGGCCTGTCACTCAAAATCCGGTAGAGGCCATTAACGAATTCTTCTGAAGCGCTCATTCAAAAAATGTTTTTTGCACAGAATAATCTGATCTTTAAGACCGTCTGAGGGTTTTTTAAGTTTTCTAAAACTGTCAAACATGAAAAGAAGATGATTTTATCTTCATACAAAGTCTGTATGTGAGGGTGAAACAATGAGTAGAGTCTTGAAATCATGAGCTTGGAATAATCACTGTTCTGGTCCTCAGTCATTTTGAGCCTTTAGAGCTAAAAATGTCAATCTGCAACCCCGTTCCATAGATGCATAGGTATACGATGGAGCAAAAAGTGATGTTCTTTCACAGATTAACTGATAACTGATTTAGTCCCGACGAGGCAAGACTCTGGTAATTTACAAGAAAAAAAACATAAAAACTTTTTTTTGTTGCAGAAATGTTATTATATCCCTTTTGGGGTCCTGAAACGTTGATTGGGACCCTAAAAGGAGCAGCTAGCGGGCCTCATCTAAAGCTTTGTTCATACTACAAGTGACAAAAGCAACACAACAGCCAAGTCAAAGTTCAAGTGCTCGTTGATGTGGTTATGTTGTTTAATAGCACTGGGAGCTGGCTAAAGGCAGTTTTGTAGATGGAGGGCGAAACAAAAACATACCACGTCACTGGAGCGCTGGAAAAAAATGTCTGTGATGCAGCAACAAGTGACGGGCATCAGTTTGTAGCTTCATGTCACCGGCTTCCTTTGAAAATGACTTCTAGTTCCTAGTAGTACTTCTTTCCTAGTAGTACTTCTCTCCTAGTAGCACTTCTTAATTTTTTAACTTTTTTCTCTATACACTTGTGTTATTTTGTGTTGTGTTTTGTAAATTTTGAGCATCACTGGCACAAGAATTTCCTTCGGGATGAATAAAGTTCTGTCTTATCTTATCTTATCTTAGCCTGTCGGTGTTTCGCTCATACAGTATAAACACAGCATGAAGGTAACAAAATTCACCTCTACACTTGTATTCACCTTCTTGATGGAAGTTAAATGAGAAAATTCATACCTCACGGGCCTACCGTACAGTAAATATGTAGCTACAGCTAGAAGCCGGTTAGCTTAGCGTAGCACAAAGACTGTATAGCTGGAGAAACTGCTAGCTGGCTCCATCTAAAGGTAACACATCTAACTCTAAAGCTCATTAATTAACACATTATATCTGTTTTTTTTTTAATCCATACAAAAACTGAAGTAAAAAACAAAGCTGTTTCCAATCTATATGCTAAGCTAAAGCTATGCTAAGCTAAGCTAACAGCTGGTAATAAAACAGGAGAGAGGTATCATCTAAATCTCAAAGAATTCAAATAAGTGTATTTCTCAAAATGTCAAACTATTCATTTAAGTATATATAGAAAATGATTGACAGAATTGATGCTGAAAGGTTTCACACTGACATTTACATTTTCTAAATAAAATCGCTGCACTTTCTACATAGAAAGTTTAATTTGTTGCAGAAATAGTTTTTATTTCCATTTTGGGGTCCTGAACCTTTGATTGGGAAGCACTGATCTGATGATAAAATACCTCTGTGGTGTGTATGTTGTCCTCACCAGTGTATTTACAGCATAATTTATCACATTTATGGCATCGTTTGTCCATTATAGTATCAATTTAACACGCTTATGGGGTACAATATAGGCTAATTCTCTATGATATTGATTTTTTATCATGATGTAATTGTCTTGGACTTGTATGATCAACAAGTGTTGTTAATGAACAAAGTTTTTAAAAGTTAAAATCTTACAGACATGAGAAACAGAGGAAAAGTCTGGCTTATCACCCAGTTGAGCAGCAGACTGTTGCAGTGACAGGGGGTGAAGGAGGCCCATCCCCCGGCTGCTGATTGGACAATCCCCGGCCGCCACGCCCATGGGCGGAGCCTCCGGTCGATTTTGAGGCGCGGTTGAAATACTCACAGCCTCATCACCGACATCCTTTAATTTGAGCTCAGCCGCCGTGGGGTCCACAGTAACTCACTGAAGGGGGATCTTCTCGTTTCCAAACCTACAGGGAGAAGGAGATCCGGTCGGATTTTTCACCTCTTTGGCAACATCTCACTCATCCCAGAGCTGGATTTTTAAATCTCAAAAACTCCTCGAGGTTTTTCTTTTTCGATTTTCTTTTTTTTGTTCACAACATCTAAAAGGAGAAAAATGGGAGCCCAGTTGTCCAAGGGTGGAGTAGCTGTTGAGGGGAAAGCCGCTGCCGCCGACCCTGCTGCCGCTAAAGCCAACGGCCAGGTGAGTAAAGTAGGCCTGACATGCCAAGCATCAGCGGGGTGCCACATGGCACCCAACGCCCACTGGCACTAGTATGGGTGCCACGGCGGGGATCGGGGGCTGCGAGGGGAGCCGAGCAACAGCTGCACTCTCTGTTTTAATCTGGGCAAAATGAGTTTGAATGAATTTAAGCTATAACAGGTTGTCTAAAAATCTTGGGGACTTCCATCCAGCAGAGCAGCCGTCGACTGGCCATGCTCGTCCGCGCTCAGCGCGCACCAGACCTGCCTTTGTTAATTCCGCCCGCCGGTCCCATGGGGACGATTTACTCGCACATTTGTATGCAATAACGGCAGATTCGGGTCGAAACGTGTGTCTGGACCGTGTTCTCTCTCATGAGTTGAATGTAGTCGGGGGGGAGTCGATCCCAACGTAGAACAAAAGACGCGAAGGAGACGGCGCAAAGGATGCAAATGCGCTCTGCTGGAGGCGCATTTTGCGGAGTTGCAAACAAAGCGCGGACGGGCGGTACTTCGAACCCCTTTTACCCTAAATATTAAATGCGTTTTTCTCATGTATTTCGCCTAGTTTGAACACAAAATACAATGTGCTTTAATTGCAAAATGTGATTGATTGCTGATCGTTGGTAGACTTAAACGATTGAGTCTGATCAGAAGACTGTGATCAACAATGTGATGCGCGTTCATTTGTGTTGATGAACTTGTAGACCCCCCTCTTCCTCATTCTGAGTGCAGCTGATTAACTGAATATAACTCTTCATCTGGCATTGGCTTTGTCTGTCATGACTGATGTGTGCTGGCTGTATTCTGGCCACGCTGAGCCCACGCAGAGAGCAGTGGTAGACGTGAGCTGCAGCTCTCAGATGCGAGCAGAAAGCAGGTTTCATGGGGGTTCCTTTGTTCCCCAGTTCGCTGGCTGCGTTTACGTTTAGGTGCAGCACTACTGCCCCCGTGTGTCTGCTTGGAGTCATGCAAACAGCTGTTGAATCCCCCCTCCTCTCTGAACCACTCTGGGCAAGCAGCTTTCCTCAAGTATAACATGGATTAACTATTGGAGTAAATGGGCTAATGCTAATCTGTCACATGCCAGATCGCTTTAGATTTATTTGAGCAAATTTCATCCACTGTTTATCCTTGTGAGAGATTTTCCATTTCCAGAGGCGGTGTGTTTATTTTGACCCATTTTGATTATTTAAATCTGTGACTAATGAGTGCTCATCTCTGCAGGAGAACGGTCATGTCAAAACCAACGGCGATGTGTCAGCCAAGCCCGACGGGGAAGTGGCCGCAGCGGATGGAAACGGCACAGCCGAGCCAGCCAAGGAGGGCGAAAACGGCACCGGGGATGCCATCGAGCCCGCTCCCGCAGCCGAGGGCGAGGCCGCCAAACCGGAAGGCGAGGCTGCCAAGGATGGCAAGAAGAAGAAGAAGTTCTCCCTGAAGAACTCCTTCAAGTTCAAGGGCATCTCGCTGAAAAAGAGCAAGAAGGGCAGCGAAGAGGGCAAGGAGGAGGTCGCCTCCCCCACAGCAGAGGACAAGCCTGAGGAGAACGGCCACGCGGCCAAGGAAACCAAAGAGGAGACGCCGGCTGCCGAGGCCAAGGAGGATGAGGCCGCCGCCCCCGCTGCCGAGGCCGCGCCCGAGGGAGAGACCAAGGCGGCGGAGGAGGCTCCAACCACAGAGGCTGCCCCGGCCGAGGAGGCCGCCGCCCCCGCCGAGGACACGACACCCGCAGCCTCTGAGGGCGAGGCCAAGGCAGAGTGACTGCACCCCACGCCATGGCACCTGAACTGATTTTCCCAGATTAAAATATATAAATATATATATGAGAGACTCGTGCCACGTTCTTTAAAGTTATAAACAAAACTAGAAAAGAAGACAAAGGATATATCACGTCTGCTGATTCAACCACCAGTTCACTGCCTTTTATTAGTTCTTCGACAGACGGAAACTCACCGGGCCCTCTCATGATGAAAGCGTCGCCGTGTGTCGCCCCCTCATGGCGCACACTGGGACTGGCGTGTGGCGAAGGTAATGGATTGGATGTGGAGCGAATCAGGAATACTGACTTATTTTCCCAATTCATGGAGAAGCATCCTTTTTAACAGCGTGGCAGCCCTATAACATTTTTATTTTTCTTTCTCATCTTTTTGGGATCTAAAAATTGTCACCGTTGCGGAGCGGGGCAGAGCATCTCCTTCACTCGAAGTGACTGTTACATGGACACATTCAAAAAGATCTTATTCATTTTTAGAAATCTACATTCCTATGTTTTACCCCCCAAATTTCAAGTATTTTGTCATGTATAGAAAAGTGAAAAACCGAGGAGGGGAAGTGAAAAAGAGCAATGTCTTTGTTCGTGCATTTAGATTCTTTTTCTGGCTAAAAACACATTCAAGCTTCTTGAGCATTGCAGTGTTCACATTTCAGAGTTTATGACGCAGGGGGTTTGGGATTGTGTACAAAATGTGAGCTTTTTATCTGCAAACTGTCTCTGTAAATATGTTTTGGCCAATATTTTTTGGTTCTCTTTATTTTGCTATCGTTTGAAGATGTTAATGGTTTTATTGTAACTTTTAATAAGGGTAAATAAATGTTCGATCCCCTCTGTCTGTGTTTCGCCTTGTGATTCACACCTCAAGACACACTGATAAAGTAGGTGGGTTAGACTTTATAGTCTTATCATGAGGTTGGGTCGTGTATACACAAAACAATCGGTTATATATTATAAACTGGATTAAACAATGTACGCCGTCTTGTTTGAAAAGCAATTCAGATCAACTATGCTTTAGATTAAATGAGAGCTTTAAAGAAGTTTTACATCATTCAGTCAGCTTGATAATAAAATAGGCTAAAGAAAAATTTTTTGATGTGAACTCAGGGATGGATATGGTGTAGTGGTGTTAAATTACAGTGATCATGAAGATTCATTGGAAGGACCTGAGTCACACTTGATATGTGCTTGTTCTCCATATAAAGTCAAACCTGCACCAACGGTGTCACAAATATGAATATTAAGGAAAACTACAGATATTTACATATTGATCTTTATTTTTTAGATTATTGTTCTGTGTTATTGTACTTACTACATATTAGTGTTGTCAAACTAATTTCTTTAAAGCCTTAAAGCAACTTGTAGTTTTTAGGTTGTAGCAGGCTCAGTTTTAAAGCTAGAGTGGATATACTAGAAAACCTAAGGAATTATGTCATATTAGCTTGATGAGAAGGACGTTAAATAACACTAACATTTTGGTGAGGACAAACTGCCATGGCTGTTTTTAAAGGGGTCCCTTGACCTCTGACCTCAAGATATGTGAATGAAAAATGGGTTCTCTGGGTACCCACGAGTCTCCCCTTTACAGACACGCCGACTTTATGATAATCACATGCAGTCTGGGGCAAGTCATAGTCAGGTCAGCACACTGACACACTGACAGCTGTTGTTGCCTGTTGGGCTGCAGTTTGCCTTGTTATGATTAGAGCATATTTTTAATGCTAAATGCTAAAGTACCTGTGAGGGTTTCTGGACAATATTTGTCATTGTTTTGTGTTAATTGATTTCCAGTAATAAATATATACATACATTTGAATAAAGCAGCATATTTGCCCACTCCCATCTTGATAAGAGTATTAAATACTTGACAAATCTCCCTTTGAGGTACATTAGAGAAGAGAAGAGATGGATCCAGGGGGATGTCAAGCGGCTTCCAGACATCAGCAAACACCTCCTCTCCAGAATGTAACCCACACAGTGTCAAACAGACATGAGACAAACATACATCTAATTAAGGTTTATGAATATAATGAATGATTTAAAAGGTGCTTGCCACATTTTGCTTTCCTTGGTGATTAGCTGATCTTTGTTTCTGAGGGGCTCTTCCAGCTGGCTGATTTTGTTCTGCCACATCTCCTTTGTGTCCTTCACCCTGCTGGCCTCCTTCCATTAACCTCTCACCCTCTCGGTCTCCTCTTTTTGAGCATGGAGGCTCTGTTCAAGAGAGATGATCTCCTCGCCCCTTTTTTTTTAAATTCCACCTGTGCCTCAACACTCTTTCTTGAGCTCCTCCAGGGCACAGAGATGGCGGTGGACAGAGCTAATGTCATTTTCCCTCTGCTCAGTCTCCCTGTTTGCCACCTGGAGGTCGGCAGTGTCAAGTTGTTCTAGTCATACATCAGAAATAAACATGAATGAAATAATTCATTAATTAATTAAAATAAATTGTAAAAGTGTATAGAGGTTTAGAGCATTATGAAAGAAGTATATGATCATCTCCATGCTGTATTATGTCACAGGAGCTGTATCAATTTTTGGGTCAATACCATTTGTTACACAGATTTGCTGCTAAATTTAACCATTTTTTACTCATCAAAAATTTATAAAAATGATCAATAATCCCCCCAAAAGACACCAAAACCTCGAGGAACACCACAGAAAAGGCCTTGCTATGATTTGGTAAAACTGTTGACATTTAGAGATTTCTGCAAGAATTGTATTTTTCAGGGTTTGGATGGCCTGCAATTCTGTTCTGGAAACTGCTGAGAAACCTCCTTATTGTCAATCTAGCTAGGAAATCCATCCATCCTCTGAGTGCTCTAGGTCTCTAGATTGTAGTTGATGAGTTTCATGAGGCTGTGATTATCCCAGAGGTCACCACAGGTCATTTTATACAGTGAGCTCCAATTTCAAAAAAATGGGGAGACTCATGGGTGCCCATAGAGCCCATTTTCATTCACATATGTTGAGGTCAGAGGTCAAGGAACAGTTTTTCCTCACCAAAATTTAGCTTACAACCTCTACACTGCAACCTCTGAAAGGGTTGATTAAATCGATTGTAATTGTCGAGGCGTTTTGGCAAAACCACATGAACACATCTAAAAACAAAAGCAGGCTTGTCTATAAATGCAGTGATGGATAGAATATGTCAAATGTCACTTGGTTTGAACATTTCACCCTGCTGGCTCTGCTCTCTCTTCTTCCAGCCATAGTGGTTGACATTATGGAAAATCTTCCAACACATGAGACAGATGGTTGACAATATGGAAATTGTTTCAACTGTTCCAGTTGTTCCAAGATAAATGCAATATATACTGCAGCTTTGCTGTGATGTCTGAAAGATCACTTGCTGTGAAGACAGACAAATGTTTCTCTGTGCAGGACGTGCAGTTCAACTGGCGATCAGCGTGAAGTGACGGTTCACGTTATATAATTTATAGATGCTTACATCATATTCTTCTGTATAACTGCAGAAGAATTGCTCTGAGCTGAATTAGAAAGTATATTTAATCAAGTACAGTACTTTTAGTTTTGCACACCACATTGCATTTCACTACACATTATGTGTGTTAGTGACAAAGAAACCTCATTGAATCCTTGAATAGTTTGTGTGGACATACAACTGCAGGCATATCTAGCTGCATGAAGGGTCATATTATGATTTCTTACACATATATCAATTAGATATGGGGACATATTGTGTGTGAGGTGACATATGTGGTCATGCTAGAGTAAGACATACTTAAATAATCACTTCATTATCAGAAGCTCATTTTATTTCTTGGTCTCTGGCTCCCTGTGGTGGACAGAAATGGGTGTTTTGTGTGATTCACCATGTTTCTCTTTGTTTACAGTAAGTTATACGTGTTAGTGATAAGGGTAGATGCGAAACTCTCGCGAGATGATTCAACTGTTCAGCTTGAATTAGCATAGCGCGTTGGGCAGCGAATCTCGCGAGAGTTACGTACGTTTGGTTGGCAGCGGGCAAACAGGTCAGTACAGGTACTTTGTTATTAAAGTTAGCTAGTTTTTAGCGAGCTTTTAATGACGTGAGGAAGTAGATTTGGCAGACATGTTTGTGGGAAACATTCAGGTAAGAGCCACAATGTAATAAGTATACTGTGTACTGTATATCGTCATATTACGAGCTAATAAGGCTAATAACACAGACGAGGTGGCCGAGTGGTTAAGGCGATGGACTGCTAATCCATTGTGCTCTGCACGCGTGGGTTCGAATCCCATCCTCGTCGGATATTTTCATTGATTTAGTGTATAGTTATCATGAGGTGCATTCAATGAATCCAAACTTATACTACAAACAGCAGGTTAGGGCTCATTGCGAGCACACAGAAGTCATTTTGGCAAGCTATTTAGATAGAAATAGCATTCAAATACTGCCAAATAGGTGAGCAAATATTAGGGTTTTTAAAAAGTACTTGGAAATTGATCAATATGTTTCCACTGTGGCTGCTGCTTTTACACTTTTAACTTCCCCTTAGACAAAATCCCTAAAATGTCTGGAGAATTTGGTGTCTTTAACTTGGACAATGCTGCCATCTAGTGGTAGCAAAACCTAATGAAACAATGTTTAGTTCAATTTTTGATTGATAATGTTCTAAAATAAAAAGGTGGACTTTAACCAACAAAATAAATGCTTTCATTTGCACAATAGGCTATTTTCATTGAAAACCACAGTGTAAATAATAAACTACTATGTACTATGCATACATAACACTTGTGCTTTTCCTACTATGACAAACTAAAATGTGCAAAAATGAGCATTTGTGAAGTAAAATGACAGACGCTAAACTCTGCATTCAATTTTAACTAAAACTTCAATTTGTTTATTGATGTGGTTTTGCTTTAATTAGATTTTTTGAAGCCTTTGCCTTTCTCTAAATCCGTTTGTCGCTGACGTCAGGAGCAGCATCATACGTTATATACAAAACCCTCCATGTCTGTAGGGTAAACATAATATAATAGATCTTTCTGGAAAGAAAGACAGTCTCAACACCAGCATTTTTATTTAACAAGCAATTAAATAGATCACTATATGGTTCAATGAAAACAAAAGCCTTAGTAGAAACTATTGGACCACATTACAACATTCCAGTTAATCAGAACAGTAGTGTGCTGTGTGTTTGGGGATTTAACCAACATTATGACCTTGTCCTGTAACATCAGTCTGCCAGCTCAGGTAGTGTATATATCCACATCTAGATTTAGACCATCTCCCATGGTGCAACGAGTTTGATTGATTAAGTGTTCGACCTTGATGGATAACTCAACACTTGACATCATTTCATCAAATTCCCAGCGCCATTTTGGTCCATTTAGTAGAAGAAATATGAACGCACAGAGCACCGGAGGCAATCTTTTTCACACTTAATAAAGCTGTTAACTTTGCTGAAGACACCAAAGTGCTGTAATTTACAATACGTACACCAGAGTGTTACATGTAACAGTCTGACTCGCCAGATACAGACTCTGGATATGAGCTGCCATGTATACAGCCCCCTTCTCCTTCCTGGGGCGTCAAATACCGATGCTTTGTCATGGCCGTCAGTGTTCGAAAGCAACCTTCAGCACCGTATGAGAGACACCGCCACAAGTCACATTTTCACTGTACAAATGTAGTTTAAGTCCAACCATGTTGTTTTTTCCTATACTTAACTATAGTGGTTTTGTTGGCTAAACCTAAGCAAGAGTTTTTGTTTAATTCTCAACATTAAGTGTGTTTACTGCGACCAAAAGTGACACAGAGAGGTCTGACAAAGTGTCAGTATGTGACAGATTAATATGAGAATGTGTTGGCGTATCCCACACAGTGTTCTCTTCCCCTTCCGATATCTCAGCTACCTGTTTTACAAGAGCGCACGTGGGACAAGGTTGCCTTCAGGAACCTCTACCAGAAACCTCCTTAGGTTTAGGCAACAAACCTACTTGGTTAGGTTTAGGACAAGGTAATGGTGTGGCGTCAAAATAAACCCTTTCTGGCAGCAAGCCCTGAAGGCAAACTTCTCCCATGTGCTGCAAGGGCACCATCGCTGCATCCTGGGCTTTGCGCCACCCAGGACGATTGTAATTGGTTTAAAGAAATACAAACAAGCCAGAGCGTTTTTTCCCCCTTTACCAGAATGACAATGTATGGAGCCGGACCTCTCTTAAGTGTTGACACAGCGTTGTGGAGATCTGGCTATACAATGTCACGTTACATGACATACAGTACATGACATACTGATGTTGATTCATGATCAACAATAGATCAACAATGCCCTCAAACACAACATCAGATTTGTGCTATAAAAGCCATGTTTGTCCTTGTATAGTCACTCATAAGCTGATCAGATCTATGGTACAAAGACAGATATGTGACATCCAGACAGTAGTAGTCCTCTTCTTTAACAGTGTTCTACAACCAGCGAGTGGTGGGGGTCCTTCCAACGGAGAGACATGAATATTTCATGCTCAGCTGAGTCACAGGATCATGATTCACAGGTTCGGCCCTTTTATGTCTTTTGGTTCAGTAACTTTATTAGATAACCTTTGGTCCTGTTGCGACGCCACCCGTTAGAAACAAACCCATAGTTTTGTGACCCCAAGTCCTACAGCGTCGTAGTTATACCGCCTTCTCTGATCTTTTCCCTTTTGTTTAAACTCATCTGGCTCTCTGTCAGCGTTGGATCTGTCTTGCGATACTGGGACCTGGGTGGAGCCATGTTGGTGAGCTCATGCTGGTCAGCAAATAGGATCCTCTCATTGTCATGGCGGACCCTTAACAATTTGCAGATGCGCTTGCCGATGAGATAAATCATCTCGCAGATACACATGAAGATGCACAGCGCGCTGGAAATAACCATGAACAGCATGAAGATCTTTTTCTCTGTTGGGCGACTAATGAAGCAGTCCACTGTGTTGGGGCACGGTTCCAGTGAACACTTGGACAATCTAAAAGAAAAGAAAATAAATTCAGTAGGTAATCGGTCTGGCTGCCATTCTTGTCATTTTTTCCTGTAAGATGATTAAAGAGGACTTATATGGTTATTTCAGGTGCATACTTATATTTTGGGTTTCTACTAGAACATGTTTGCTGAAAAGCCCAGTCTGCTCTGATTGGTCCGCTGGCCCACTTTATTGTGATTGGTCAACCAAACCAAACTCTCCGGACTCCACTCTAACGAGCTTTGTTTAAGGGCGTACCAAACTAGCCGCTAGGCAGGTATTACGCAAATGTGTTACTTGGTGACATCACCATGTTACGAAAGAAAAGGCGGGACTTCAAGCGAGACGTTTCAGGCAGTTCAGTAGCAGTGTTTCTGTGGGGGAGAGTAACTCCCTTTGGTCTGGACTTTGGATCTTTAACATGCACAAATACAATATATAACACATTAAAGGAAAGGGAAAAAACACAAATGCATAATAAGTCCTCTTTAAAATACCATGCGTTCATTTGAAAAGTAAAGAGCATTACTGGGGCAAATCGTATCCATGGTATATCCGATACAGAATGTAAAGAAACGCTGTGTCGAATCCGGCTTTGAAGACCAAACTCAGCAGATAGGTCCACCACAGGCCCCCTCTCTTCTTGCCAGGGTTGGCGTACAGGTGAGAGCCATGGTGCAGCTCCACATATTTCTTGTCCTTTCCTTCGCGGTATTTAACATGAGCCATCACCATCAGAGACGGGCAGGTGACGAAAATCAGCTGCAGCGCCCACAGACGGATATGGGAGATGGGGAAGATGTGGTCATAGCAGATGTTGGTACAGCCAGGCTGTAAACGAAGCAAACAAACTTTTAGAAAATGTATTGCTTTTTCTATAATGACTGTCTCCGATGGTTAAAATGAGTGATAGAGTAGTTGGTTGCATTTGTGCCAGAGATAAAACAAAGGAATACAGGAGTTTCAAAGAGGCAATACTTTTATGTAATAGCACAGCTAATGTAACCGTCATCAAATGATGAATACAAAACAATACAACTAGTGCTGCCGGAATTAAATATCATCTGGAGGATGTGATGAAGGTTATAATACCTCTGTACTGGTAGAAAGCTACAATACATCTGTGACCTGTGAATTAGATCTGCAAATCCCCTGCAAGACGTACAGACAAATACACATTTCACAGTTGATTTCATGTTTCATGTTGTTGATTAGCATGTTAACCTATAGATTGATGATTTGATGATCTTCTAGTATATGGGGGCGGCAGTAGCTCAGTCTGTAGGGAGTTGGCTTGGGAACCGGAGGGTCACCGGTTCAAGTCCCGACATGGACCAAAAACTGAGTGTGAACTGGTAGCTGGAGAGGTGCCAGTTTACCTCTTGGGCACTGCCGAGGTGCCCCTGAGCAAGGCACCAAACCCCCAACTGCTCGGGGCGCTTGTCAGGAGCAGCCCCCTCACTCTGACATCTCTCCATTAATGCATGTATGTGTGTTTCAGGTCTGCATGTACCATGTATGAGTTTAACAGAGTGTAAATTGAATTTCCCCATTGTGGGACTAATAAAGGTAGATCTTCTTCTTCTTCTTCTTATTTGTTAGACCCTCCTGCCTGGTAAAAGCCCATGTCTTTCAAACTCCACAACCACAAAGTTACACAAGGTTTTGTATTAAAAATTGAAGGTGCCAACCCAATTCGAGATAACCCTGATGACATCACTAAGAGTATTTTTACATTACTATTTTCACTGGTTGAGTCACTAGTAAAGTGATATTCATGTGGAAAACAAACTCACATGGTCACACACATTAACAGTCAGGACAGTCCTTTAAATGACCGGGTTTTCATCGCTAAAACTGTTGCGATGTCAATGGTGTGTATCCTATTGGGAAACTGATTTCTTCAATAAACCGAGTAACATTCAAAGGTACACAAGCATCAGCACAGAAAACATCTTACCTGTCGAGTATTACACACAAAGTCTTTGCTCTCGTCGCCCCAAACCCTTTGCGCTGCCACCACAAACACCATGACACGGAACACAAACACCATGGACAACCAAATCCGCCCGAACGCCGTGGAGTATTTATTGACTCCGCTCAACAGACTCTCCAGCCCCGACCAGTTCATCCCTGCTGCTGGCCTGGCCTGGGTGATAGACCCAAGAGCACCCTGTAACAGAAGAAAGAAAAACAGGGTTATGTTTCCACATCCAACAGATTGTAGCTGAATTGATTGTGTGATTAACTTGCTTCTAATTGGCTTTGCTCGCTACAGTAATAAGGTTTATGGTTATGGATTGCCCTCATCTTTCCTAATCCAGTGGATGCAAATTAAATGAAAAGTGACTACTTGTGTCAAACACAGCTGTGTCTGACTCAAAGCTTGCATGGGCATGTATGAAATCTTCAGATCTGCTAGCAGAGGATTTAGAAACAGTTTTATCTCATGTCAGCTGGTGTTTCTTCACTGTTGTACACAACAAATTGAGCTGAAAGCCTGTTGACTTTATAATCTGTTATTCAGTATTACTGTTAGCAGTTTACTTATCGTATTCAGTAGCTATAACAAGACGTTCACAGGCCAGAGAAGACAAAGTAAGCAGAAAGCACAAAGACTGGAAATAGGGGAAACAGCTAGCCTGGCTCTATCCAAAGGTAACCAAATTTGCCTTGCAGCACTTCTAAAGCTCTGGTTTCAATCTGGAAGTGTATAAAAACAATTTGCCCTTAATGTACGGGACTATTTCTGACCGTAACCGCTTCCTGGAGGGTCCACCGGTTGCCTTGAAACTGTTCTCGATCAAGAGGTTGTCCGGCACATAATCCCCCGTGAAATCGGTCATGTTTCACTCAGCTGGGTCCACCATTTTTTTGCAGTCTTTATGCTAAGCTAAGCTAACCAGATGGTAGCTCCAGCTACATTTTTACTGTAATGACTCATGATTGTAATGAACCAATCTGCTCATCTAAATCTTGGCATGAGTGTTTCTTGAAGCTAAAGGTGGTACTGTATGTGCAGCATTAGCCAGTTGGTCAAACCATAGACTGTGTATAAAGCATTAAAACCACATATCCAACAAACACGCAGACATTTCCTGTAACAAAAAGAAGAACGAAAAATGTTCAACTGCTCCCTCTCTACTTTAATCCTGGCAGCTTTACAATACATTTCAGGCAAAATGTATATTGCTAATGCAAAAATGTTTATTATGAACAAATGAATGTGAATAACCAATAAGTTCAAGGGCCAGCAGACAAACCAGTGTGAAACTGGGATTGCGCATTGAGAATTGTGTTACATCAATAAAGTAGTAATAAGCCATTGTTAATGTTATTAGTAACACCCATGCGTTTCCTAATATGACAAGTCAAAGCTCTGTTTCACTGCTACATAATATAAAATACTGTCTAAAGTCAGTTCAGTTGTAATTGCTACTGAAAATGGCATTGTAATGGTATTATGTGGCAAATGCAAAAGCCTGTATTGTAGCTGCATTTTTAAGTTAGTGAATGATGTTAACAAGTCAACACAAATTTAATATCACCAGAACTTGAAACTAAATGTGGCTTTTGGGTGCTATTTTTTTTAAAAGACAAACAGTCAACATTTATCTTTGTAATCCATCCTGAATGCTGTCAGTTCTGTCCACACAGCTGCGTTACAGTAACAGTAAATCATCGCTGCTGAATGAACACAGTGGGAACAATAGCATGTGATGTGTGTCAAGGTAATGAGGTTCATGAATGAAACAGCCATCAGTCCAGTATAAATATAACTTCAGTCATAAACCTCTTGGCACATTTGTGTGGTTTCAGCTCTTATGTTACCTAGATACTGAGACTGTGTGTGTTTAGCAAATCTCTATGTCATTACAAACTGAATCTATTATACACAATCAGTGCTCAGTTTACCATTGAACTCTCATGGTTTCCACAGGTACATGGAGCTGGCACTTCCTTATATTAATGTTCAGTCAGTTTTATTGTAAAACATAATAACAGACATTAATTCACTAAAATATGTATCTAATTCAGTATTTCACCACATGTATGTTCCTATTTGCTGTCAAATCGAGTCTAATTTATTTATTTATTTTTTAATAGCATAACTTTTTCCCCACAATGTCCCACCACATTACTGGTTATAAAGAGAAATAATATCCATATGGCATTTGTAACAACATCTTTAGGCCTGTATGGTTTCTGTTGCAGAGCAGGATCACGTACTGTTTAGGAAAGAGTAAAATATTTAGATTTCACCAAAAAAAAAAAGGAGTGTCTCACCCCCAAGGACTTGTGTCAACACTTTCAACTCTGGATTAACTCCATTGGCACTTATTTTAGTCGTATTGGGTAAATAAAATAGGATTTCCCAGCAATGAGGCTTGTCCAGTAAGCGCCACCCAGCTCTGATTATGATGAGCGCATTTCAAATTCTACATTAATATTTGTATTTTTTGACCTCCAACAGGCAGTGCCTCTTTAAAATATGTGCATGGTCAATTGACAATTACCTGTATTGTTTATGTGAAGGGATATAGTGGCAAATTAAACTGTAGATCTTCATTAGAAAGTAAACAGAGCAGGAACACATTAAATCTACCATTAAAAGATGGATCGAATGGTATTTACTGATTGCTTTATATACATCAGTGTCTGTGTGTGGAAATGTTGAACTTTTAAGAGGGCTACATTCCACAGTGCCTCTGTCTGTGTGCTGAATCTACAGTTTATAAACCACATTTTCTTTATACTGATTGCTCAACATCTTTCCACAGTTTGTGTCTTAGTCATAGCAAAGGGAAACGTGACTCCTATTGTGTCTTGTTTGTAGCTGTAATGTTTTCAACATATATTGACATAAATAACAACGTATATTGTCTTGTTTTAGGGTAAATAAGGAAAGTAACATCCCTGTAACTCAGCCTGTGATCAATTTAAACACTGCTGGCTACAGTCTGTTGTTTACTGCTCAGTCCTGACCTTAAGCGTGTGATACAAAATTAATTGAACAAAAAGAATCTTACCTAGTGCTGAAACCGGGCTCAAATACCAAACTTCAATATGTCGACACCAGCAGGAGAAGATTAATATAACAAACAGTAAAGTTAAAAACGGTTCAGCGAAAGCTACTTTAAACTATTCCACTGCTTTTCCTCTCTGTGTCTGTCTCTGCTCTCGCCCTTCCCTCAGAAATCCTGCCAAACCAGATTCAACAGCTGCTACGTCATTACACACAGACTTTACATGTCCTGTCTTGTCAGGTTGCAGGATACAGGAAGACTCCACTCCCAATGAGCCATGTAACCCAACACCTTATAAATAGGTAAAGAAACAAGACGCATATGGTTTATTGAGCAGGCTGACAAAACATTTATCCTTCCCAGAATGCCTGTGTGTGGTTGGTGTGTGTGTGTGTGTGTGTGTGTGTGTGTGTGATTGGTGTGTGGGGGTTTATGTGTGTAGGAAAAAGAGAGTAAGGGAGAGAGAGAGAGAGATGCCACACCCAAGAGGCCTTTAAGGAATAACGCAAATGTGGTTTTACAGTGAGCAATGTGCTCACATGGTAACAGACTAGCATAATTAAGCCAGATTTAAAGGAGCAGTGTGTAACTTTTCAGAGGATCTATTAGCAGAAATGCAACATAATACTCATAACTATGTTTTCATTTAGTGTCGAATCACTTGAAGAATCATTACGTTTTTGTGAGTTTAGTATGAGCCCTTCATAGCTGCATAGGGAACAGATCTTCTTCGCAGAGCCTGCCTGCTGCCATGTTGCTCCAGCAGCCCAGAACAGACAAACCAAACACTGGCTCTAGAAAGATCAATATTGTTTATAGATTATGTCTGCTTATCCTAACTTAGTATTCACTTTATTAGCACTGGAAAGTCACTATTGCCCTATTATGGTCTTGAACAGGACTAGATTTGCTCTGGACTCAGTCTTGACTTGGTCTCGACTGCCTTAGGACTTGGTCTTGACTCAAACTCGACTAGAACCTGGTCTTGGACTTGACTTGGACTCAATTAAGTTGGACTTAACTGCAGCCCCATAAAGTAGAATAACCTCTGTGATGTGCTGTACATAAAGTCACAATGTCTGCAGGACTATGCAAAGTGACAACACAAAATGTGAAAAATGTTCATAATGTGAATACATAGTTGCATAAGATAAAGAAATAAATATATATGATAAAATCTAGAGAAACGTTTAACTTTACAACAATGTGTCCTGTTCAGATTGTTTAAAATGTCTTAGAAAATGTCGTCATGCCAGCGTAAAGGTTAAAGGTCAAGTTGTAAATCACACATACACACAAATCACACACTTTACTTTTCAGTGTTGTCTTCAGAGCTGAACCGGGAAGCTCACACCATCAAGAAGAAGAAGAAGAACATATTCCTTTATTAGTCCCACTAGGGGAAATTCAATTTTTCACTCTGTTGTTTTTACTTATACACAGTACATGACCCGACAGACCCGAGACACACACATGCAGGACCCATATACATGCAGTAATGGAGAGATGTCAGAGTGAGGGGGCTGCTCCTGACAAGCGCCCCGAGTTGGGGGTTTGGTGCCTTGCTCAGGGGCACCTCGGCAGTGCCCAAGAGGTAAACTGGCACCTCTCCAGCTACCAGTTCACACTCAGCCAACTCCCTACAGACTAAGCTACTGCCGCCCCCAATGAGGCAAATACAGAAGCGGACACATTAACAAGTTTAAAGGGTGTCTTTTGTAGTTTTGCATGTTTCTTCGAGGATTTTACTGACTTGAAGACGTTTTAAAACCTTTAATACATTTAGTGTGTATACTATATCTCGGTACATTTACTTCTGCAAACAGTAGATGGCAGCAATGACTTCAACATCAGCTTGACAGTTACAGTTGACTTCTTGCAGCCTTATTGTATCATACAGTATAAAAAAGTGACATTTAAAGGGCAGAGAACATCGACAACAATCAATGCAACTGTCCGCTACTTGCCTGAATAGACATAACCTCAGTTACTCTGCATAACATAGCGCTTTTGTAAAATAAAGCAACATAATGTGAACTAAGACTTCAGCAGAGCGATTTTAAGCATTACAGCGATATATTTAAATTCGTCAAAGTAACAGGAGACAGGCTGAACAACACCGGAAATGTACTTACAAATTAAAACAGTCATGATTTTTCAAATCAGTGCAATGTGTATTTTATTTAAATCAGTTTTATTGTTGAAAGTTCGTAACCGGAAGTAGCGTTGTTAATTGTGGCTAACTTGGCATTTCTGTTCAACATGTCTCCTTTGCAGACTCCTCTCTGTCAGTAGAAGCGTCGGGGTTTTTCGTGACACTACTGCGTCTTGTAAGTTGCTATGTCAGTCTTGTGTGTTTAACGTCGACGCAGCAGCTATTACTATTTATGTAACTCATGTCAGCTACGTTAACGAGACCGCTGTATCCGCTGTCATTTTGGCTGTTATTGAAAACCGGCGAACGCTTTAGCCTGGAAGTGTTAGCTTTCTGTTTATTCCGGGAACATGGTTGTTGACCTGGTTTTACATGACCTGACTGGCGGCCGAGTCTCTAATGACAGATGGCGTCGCTGATAAGTCGAGTGAGGTGGTATTTATATCATTTTGTCTTAAACTAGGTATGGTATAACTCTTTGCGGTGTGAACGGTAGCGTTAATATATGAGCCATCAGTGACGTTAAGCTAGCTGCCTGTAATATAACGTTAGCGCTAGCGTTAACATTCGTCTATGAGCATAGCTAGCATTATTGATTAGCTAGCGATATTTCGCCAGCCTCTAACAATTTCTATGCTATACTGTAGCGTTACCTTCACATTAATTACGTTGGGCAATGTGCAGGTGCATTGGTACAGTCTCGCCAACGGAACACCGTAACGTTAGCTATGAAACGCTCCGTTATTTTCGCGTTAACACAATGTCACCCCAAACTCTATGTAAAAATAGGTAGAAAGTCTTATGTTCCGTTATGCAGAGATACAAGATGTGATATGAGTTAACACATGAGCCAATACTGTCACGCTGAAAGGGGAGGTTATGTTTTCCCCTAAACATACAAGGTAGGGAGCTACTACAGTAACGCTACGTTGTAGCAGTAATATTAACACGTTCTCCGTCCCGCAGCAGGTTAGCAGCACGCTAGCGGGCCGTTGTCAGCCAGGACCCAGAAAAGCAGCAGCATCATCATCAATGGTGTGTCTACATCCCGGAGCCGTCACATTTTCCTGTGTACGCTCAATGAACCATCTCCTCAGCTCTCATCACAGTGAGTATTTTTTTTTTTTTTTTTTTTATACCACAGTACCATCTCTCAGTACTCTGCAAATTAGTAGCTACACATCACACTAGCAATCCATTACTGTGTCTCCCTCAGGCTGCACATGTATGGCGTTTGCGAGGCTCGGAGGGGAGTTTTGCCAAGCCCAGCACCTGCTGCTTATTGTGGACAAGTGAACAGGAGACGCCAGCTAGGCGCAAACACTGCCATTGACGTGCACAGGTGTGTAGGATAAAGCCTGGTAGTGTCTTTATTCAGGTACATCATGACAGATGTCCCCATTTAATCGTGTTACAGTCCATGGGCAGCAGAGAGTAGAGGTACACTGAGACAGTGGTGATACAAATACTGATTTAAGTATGTCCATATATTAGCTAGTATAACAAGCTGTAGCTAGACTGAATCCTTAAAATGTGGAAGTGGCTGTTTTGACATTTAATCGCTAGGCTGGATATATATTGCACATATCTGTAATTTAATTCTTCTGAGACAAAAATAACATTTCAAATATCCACAACATCATTCTTCTGAGGAAAAGTGACATCACTTTTGCCGTTCATGTGTATTGGGCTTTCAATTTTAGATATGCACAATTGCTTTTTTTATATCTAGAATGAGCATTCTGGATATCTGCAATAATTCATACAAGGAAAAATCCCATTTCAGATATCTACAATCCAATTGTTACTAGTCATTATTTCAGTTTCAGATGTCCAAAATGAAAAACCATCCCTGATACCCATAACGTATTTCTGAATATCCAAAATACATTGTGACTTGTAAAAATGTCTTTTCAGATATACACAATTGGTATTATGATTGGTAAAATTACAATTTCGGTTATAGTTATAACTAGAATGGCACTCAGAGAGCACAGACCTCTGCCAAGGTGCCTGAGTATGATTCCTACCTGCCTCCTCTGTTCAGTTTGTGCCATCATCTAAGTGTATTTTTGTTGATGTTGAGATCAGCTATACATAGCGGAGCATCGCAGAACACTTCATTCAAACAGGACACAAACAAAATAAAACTACCTAAACTGTCGTCGTTACTCTTTCCAACAATCACAAAGTGTGCTATGGTCAAACTCTAATTTCACTGAGTTTGATGTGAAAATATGGTGACTACAGTTGGGGGATTTCCAGTTAAAGATATTTTTAATTTCCCTCAATTCAAGATATCTACATTGTCCTTTTGAGATATCTTAAATTAAGTTTTAACTAGTCAGAATGATGTTCTAGATATCTTGAACTGGAGTTATGGCTGAAATGATGCGGTAGATGTAAACTGGAATTAGGAATAGTCATGGTTTTATTATAGACATCTATTATGAAGTTACAGATATCTTAAAATATTTTTTATTGGAGATATCGGATGTGGAGATATCTCTAACTTTCACTCTGTCTAGTCAAAATGTTATTACAAATATCTTGAATTAGAGCTTTGACTAAATGAAATGATGTTGCAGATATCTTTAATTATCTTAGAAGCAAGTGGGAGGTGGGAACAGCTATTCATGCAGACTATGGCCCTGCAACCTTATGGTTTTGTCAAGTGTCTGGAGACAATAAATCTACAATATGCTGTAAAATTTCTACCACAACTCTTTAGTGAACAAAGCTCTTGTTTGGTCAGTAGACAAAAAGATCATATTCATAATAAACCAATATGGAAGGATACCTATATGACCACCTCCATGTCCTCATAGGTCCTTACTGCCATCCTGTTCAACCCATATGAAGACAAGCCAACCTTCAGCCTGTCACCTGTCCTGGGGAGTAGGAGAGGCTTTGGTTTCATCCCAGGAGTTTCCTCACAGCTCTTCTCCTTTCCTGCATTTCATTTCTTCTTCTACTGCGATTCATACAAGTCTTATCTGAATGGGCTAGCAGATTGAAAGAAAGGAAGAACAGATCTTTTTTCTGTTTTCATTTTTTTTTTCTCTGGACTTTGGGTGTTCTCTCTCCAGTTTCATTTTTGTTTTTAACCAAGCCAATTTTATTTTTCCTTCATTGCCAAGAAAAGTTTAGATTTTCCCCTTTTACGTCTATCCCAGGAAATTTTCATTATTATTTTTTAAAATTATTATTCAGACGACTTTTTGTCACAAAAGGAATACAATATTTACAAAAGTGGTTTTGCATTTTTGGTTCGTAAGCACTTTTTCATTTAGTGAAAACATTTTTGTCAATTCGAACACTTTCACTTTGGTTCCTTTGGCCCTGTTTGCTACTCCATTATTTGAAGCACAGGATTTTTCTCTTTTTTTCTGAGTTAATAAACCTTTGAGGGTCTAAAAATGAACCGACCGGCTCCAGTGGAGATCTCTTATGACTGCCTGAGATTCCTGATTACGCACAATCCCACTAATGCACAACTGGGAAGGTTTATAGAGGTAGAACACATTTTCAAAAATTCATTTATCTCTTTTTTTCTTTCATTAATTATATATAAAAATACTTTTGGTTATAGGGGGAAGCAACAGTGTTAACAAATGTGTTTTGATGTGCAGGATCTGAAAGCGTATGGAGTAAACACCCTGGTGAGAGTGTGTGCAGCTACATATGACAAGGCACCAGTGGAACAAGAAGGTATACAAATCCTGGTAAGTGACTTAGCTGACCTGTTGGATTTCCAAGGGAACCAATACAATGCAAACTTCCAGGTTGGCAAAACCTGAAGAAAACATCAGAGATTGAGATTAAATAATGACTTTATATTTCCTCCAGGATTGGCCATTTGACGATGGTTCGGCCCCCCCAGAACAGGTGGTTGATGATTGGCTGAACCTGCTGCAGACGAAGTTTAGAGACGAGCCTGGCAGCTGTGTGGCTGTGCACTGCGTTGCTGGACTGGGACGGTTAGTATGTACTGCACACACAATTCTACATGATGAGTTTATAACATATAACATATGAACAGTTTTTTTTTCAGATAGGTACAAAATCTGTTGTTCAAACCTGGCATCCATTGTCAGTTGTAGTCGTGTCCGAATGGCACAATACCAGCCTCTGTGGTGCCAGTCTGATCTGTAGCTACAGGGGCTCAAAGTAAAATTTGCCACTAACTTGATTAAAAAGCAAAACTAGAACCAAGAGAGTCGGAATACTGTTAAAAATCTGTGCTTCATACAGCACCATAGGACTATAGCTCAAACAGATGGTTGTACATGTGTATCTATTTGTTGTTTGTCCTCAGAGCTCCGGTGTTGGTGGCCCTGGCTCTAATTGAGTGTGGGATGGAATATGAAGATGCTGTGCACTTCATAAGACTGTAAGTGCAAAACACTACTGTTCTCTATTGTGCTTGATTGTACTAACAACTGCTCTCTCTCTTCACGTACCATCCTGCACAGCTGCCATTGTTTTTAGAAAATAGCCTTGTTTTGAGCGTAATGTCTTTTTCATGTTGACAGGAAGCGCCGGGGAGCATTCAACTCCAAGCAGCTGCTGTACCTGGAAAACTACAAACCTAAACTGTGTCTGCGCTCCAAAGATGCCAACGGACAGAGCTGCTCTATACAGTAGGAATCTGCAACCCCCTTTCATCTTCACTGCAGCTTCATAGCAGGCTATCACCTTTTGATGTTAAATTGAAATCTGGGTAAATATTCATTAACATTAAAGGCCACAAAATCTTTCAAAGCACCTTGTGTACTTTCAGAGATTCAAATTCCTAAACATCTTCTCGAAACATATACAACTTCTGATTTTACATCAAACCCGAGCCTAAAAAAGTGAATTTAAAAGTTTTTATTTCTGCTCCTTGGTCTGTGACCTCTCCATTAATATGTAGCAAAAACTCCCCACAAATACTAGCCCATTAAAGGGAACCCCCATTGTCAGACAGAATACATTTTAACTATCAGCATCACTGTGAAATCATGCTTGTTTGGCTGAAAAAGTTCAAATAATGAAATTAAATTATAATAAAAGAGGTTACTCTCAATCCACTGTTACAGATGCAGCTACAATAAATGCAGCTGATGTTAAAGAAATTCTTCACCCGAATCACCTCCAAAATGATCATCAGTTACTCTGAGTTTTACATTGAATATGTGAAGAAAACTTTAATCTCTCCCCGTTGAACAAACAATCCAAAAACGGAAAAAGTTTTCATGAATTGAAGTAAACGGGGGCCGCGTTTAACAACAGCAAAACTATATCAAAACATTTAAAAACTCTCACACAGCTCATGCAATTTCACTAAAACCTTACGATTTAAAACACGTCCACATGAACTGTGTCACGCCTGGGCAGGCGCAATACTCGTTCGTGCAAGTACTGTTTATGTGGAAGTGTTTTTAATAGTAAGGTTTAGCAAGAATACCTGTGTTTGAGAAGTAGTGAGCATACAACTTGATAAATGAGTCTTGGATTATACTGCAGGTTTTATATAGTTTTGTTGTTGGTAAACATGGCCCCCATTTACTTCAGTTTTTTTTTTTTTTTTAATCTTTTGCCATGGAGGCAGGTGAGAAAAGCAAAATTTTCTTCAAGAATTCAAGGTAACGCAGGATGAGTAATTAAAGTAAAGTATTCCTTTAACAGACTTCTGATTTAAATTTATTTTAACATTGGGATCAGTCATTATTAAAAAAATTGTCAGTAATCAAGTATGCTTGACGGTTGATTCATACTTGTGATGTTAAACTGGTCTGCAGCTTGATATTCCTTCTAAGCTCCAACACTACAAATGCTGAATAAATAGTGTGCAGTATGTGCTTTCAGAGGCTTGTTGATTTATTGCACATCAATCCACACAGTGGTTCAGACTGATTTGTTTATTCAAATATTTTCTCACTGACCAAATCGATGCCCTGCAGCCAGAATGTGGCGCAGATGATAAAGAACTCAGACAAGTTAGAAAGCATACAGTATTTAAGAAATTTGATTACAAGTTCAAAAAGATTTATAAATGTGGTGTATGCTGTATTAAACAACACTACAATCTACCTACTTGTACATCCTGTGTCATGGGCGCACAGTCTGCTTCTCTAGAACAAACTTGTGTTGGCTGTAAATGTTTTGACACTGTCCCTCTCAATGTGTCATCAAGACAAGAGGGCCAACATCTTAAAGGGATAGTTTGGGTGTTTTGAAGTGGGGTTGTATAAGGTACTTACCCGTAATCAGTGTATTACCTGTAGTGGATAATGATCAGCACACCCCTTGGCTTGGAGAAACAGACATGAGTTACTGCACTGAACCAAAGCAGTGCTTTACCTTGTTGTCAGACAGCCCTTTTCAACGGGGAACTGACGCTGTTGCATCCATCTATGTTCTCGGCAAAGCCACCAGACTCCATTGGAAAAAGTTGGAATTTTACCTTGCAGAACAGTGGGGTTGCTGGTCTGCCGCTGCCTCGATTGGTTAGTTTATTTGTGCTAGTGTTTGACTTCGGTTAGTTCGGATTCACTGAAGTCACACAGTAGCACAAACAAACTAACTGACAGAGGCAGCGGTAGACCAGCAACTCCCATGTTTAACAAGGTAAAATTACAGATTTTTTCTAAGGAGTCTGGTCGCTTTGGCAAAGGCATCGATAATGGCTTTCTGTCGCAAGCTTAACTGGCAGAAATATTCTAAACAGAGTACATTTAAACTGATTTTAATTTTTTTAGGGGGGACCTTTGTTTTTTTTTTTTTTTGGTGGCTCTAATATGTTTTGCTGCCAATTCCCCGTCCACAGCAGTTCACGGCTTTGCTCCTGTGTGGTCTGTTTCTCCAAACTGGGGGCATGCCGACTGATATCTACTGTGGTTAATACACTGACTATGGATAATTACCAGCGGTGTGCATTCCAAGCAAAAGTACTATTCGATAATCACTGTGAATTTGTTGATATTTTTTGAAAATCATCGCCACACACACACACACACACACACACACACACACACACACACACACACACACACACACCTGTTCTGACAGAAAAGAGCTGAACTTAACGTGCCACACACGTTTTACTGGTAGTAACGTAGCTTCCAGGCAGCGCCTGTGACAGTTAAAATAAGGGAAAACATATTTTTTATTCTAGAATAAAAATTGAAAATCATGACCTATCCATAATAATTACCTTCAGAACATCCAAACTATCCCTTTAAAAGGTCAGTTGGTGAATGTATTCATAAATGAACACTTTAAGGTTTTGGTAGATTGTCCTATTAGCTGTCAAGTGTAAAAAAAAACACCAGTGTGTCCTTGGTGAGTCATTGCCCCCAGTGCTCTGTACCTCCACTTCACCATACATAATGTAGTGTAACATAGTGTGTGATGGAGTGGCAGCATACAGTATGTTATATTAGTCCCGCTAACAATTTAGTATAGATTATATTGAGAGGTATTTGCATGGCAACAGTCCAGAACGTACTATTGACCGATAGTAGGCTCCATGCAGACACATGAGCATGTACTATTTAAGATGGCTAAGCCAGTATATAACAAAGTAGGAGTGAGCTTTTAATGATACAAACATATAGGTCCCTTTGTTGCCCTGGGTTTTCATGACTGAACAGTTAAGATGTACTAATAGGACAATCTCCTTAATACTTTCTGTATTCCTATTACAACCACTGTGGAACAGGACTGTGGAGCCAAGATGGCTGCCACTGCAACCTTAGTGGCCATAGTTCTCGTCTATGTTTGGCTCTGTACCTACTTCGCTGTCTGGTCAGCTGCTGTGTTTGTAAGATGCTGTTGGGTCTTTGTGATGTTATTATTTTTCTATAGCTTTTTATTTTCTTTCTCTGTACCCTTTACCTATTTGTATGTGTTATTTATTTATTTATTTATATATTGATTCCACAGTGTTTCTTTGTGAAGTGTCTGTCTGCTAGAGAATAAAATCTAGTAGTCTTGTTGGAAAATTAAAGTGTTTAGTAAAGTAACAGTTGCGTCTTCCAGAAACTAATTTGAATAATGATCTTAATTCAGTTGGATGTGTCTGTCTGACTTGAGAAAGCAAGGAGTTGTTATATGTCTTTTTTTAATTTTCAAGCATAAAATGTTGCATATAATTGACTAAATTGTTAAAATAATTTTAGAAGGACCACATATAGACAACCAGTGTAAGTTAGTTCATAGGTTTGCCCGTCTTATAGGGTTTTGTGTATGAAACCCATGACCAAAATAGTCATACCTTCTGTCATTGTGTTACTTATGGATGGAAGTAAAGTGAAAATAAATGATTCTCCTTTTTGCTAGGGACCCCCTAGAAGCCCTTCAAGGACCTCTGTTGGGTCCTCGGACCACTGAGCTTGGTAACGCTAACTGTTAGCAGCCGGTGGACAGTACTGTCCTGCAGAGCTAACAGCAAGTGTCAAGTTTCATCATAACACATTCAGGCTTTTCAGTAAAAATGAGATTAGGCGATTATAAATTCTAATGTTATGATGTGTTCAAATGTAAACTTGTAAAATTAAGTTTTTGGCGAGAAACCTGAATTAGGTTTTAATATAAAATAGATATTAGAGAGGGAATTGAGAGGTTGACAACAATGTCATCGCTCTGGATAATTAAACCATTACTCCAGTGGAAACCATGTTACATATTTCCAACAGCATATTTTAGTTCATGTTTTGAAATGAAGCTTTACAAACTGCCAGGCTGCTTCTCCAACAGTTCCAGGTCACAGTAATTGGACTGCATATAGGACTGTAGCTGTAACATGGCAGCCGCCCAACGTGATGCTGAGCCTGACCTCAGCGAACTCTGTGTGTGCGACAGCGAGAGATTGCCTCTGGCTGTGGCGATGCTGTGTGAATGTGGCCGTCAGGGTGGAAGACTGACTTCATCACGTGGCGCCAATTCAAGGTTGATTGGCTTTATTGACTGACCTGACAATAACACACGCACACGAACTAACCTTGAACAAAAGAGCCACAGTGCATGAATATAACAAATGCCCATGCGTTGGGTTTGAGACTATTCTTAAATACATATCTGAGGAAAAGCTGTATTGAGTGTTGCTTTTCATTACTGCCTTCTTTCATGTTCATGCCCATGCAAAGAGACAGCTGACTGGATTTCACATCACGTCCTGGAGCATGTTTTCAACACTGCATTAGGGCAGTGAACTGAGGAAAAAAATATTTAGGTTAACTTCATAGTCAGAGGAAAGTACAATCATTTATTTCCCTCATTTGCTCAAGTTTGGTTTTATTTATAGAGCGCAGTCTTATTAAATGAAAGTGCCGCACAGCGTCATAAAACAGTAGAAAATACCAACATAGCAGCTACCATTTGCTGTAATGGATAAGAGTCACAACTCTTTACTCTTTACAACCTCTACTGAGTGTAACTGGCAAATGAAAACTGGGAGCAGTAACTGTAGCCACTCATCAAAACCAAACATTCACTAATACGTCTGCAAAATGCTTATGTACAGTTAAAATACTTTTGAAACCACTGTCTATAATGCTAGATTTCAAACAGCCTCTACACTAGCCATCTTTATATACTGATTTACAGAGATGACAACAAGGTATCCACACCTCCGGAGCTGTCAATGCAGAGAGCTCAATTTCAAACGTTTTCATGTTTAGCCCAGTGTTGGTAGCGCTTGTGGACAGTAGAGGGCGCTAATGTCCCGCCGAACAGTGAACTTTATATTTGAGCCATTTGCACTTTGGTTAAACTGTAAAAATAAAACTTTCTCAGCTCTCTCTAAGTATTTTCTATTTCTGTTCATGAGGTTAATCACATTACAGCAAGAATAACAGTGAAGTTCTGCAGCACAGTGTCCAGACAAATACTAAACAGACATCAGCAGAGTTACTACTGTGCTGTAATGTAATGCTCCATATTATTATGGTTTGTACAAAGTCACTTGATCAGTCAGAAGACACACACACACACACACACACACACACACACAAGAAGCCTACGGCGTCCTTGGCAGCAGAGGACAGCTCTGTGATAATCTGCTGAATATACGACAGCTGAACATCTCTAAGCTCGCTGTAAGCTACACGACACTGTGTGACTGTGTGTGTGCTTGGTGTCTGTATATATATATATATATATATATATATATATATATATATATATATATATATATATATATATATATATATATATATATATATATATATATATATATATTTATATATATATATGAGTGGCGTTTATTATGGAAAACCCCAAGCTCCCATAAGATTATATTAAGAAAATACCATGACATATAATTATTAGAAGCGTGCTAGAATCGCATACTATAAGTTGCAAATTTTTTTCAATCCTTTATTCAAGTCAAGTCAAAGTTTATTATAGCCCAATATCACAAAGCATGCCTCATAGCTCTGTGCATATAATAAAAACAGCAATGTGCAACATTAGCGAAACACACAACAAACGTATATGATTTAAACGATAAATAATCATTACAAATGTAAAAGTAAGACACATAATATATGCAATAAAAACAATAGCAACAGCTGAAGTAGATAACCATAATTAGTGTTTTGGGAAGACTGAGTGAGGTACCTCGACTGAGGTAGCGTCTTGAATTTGGGTAGGAAGACTACTCTAAAGAAGGGGGCGAGAGATGGCCCTACCACCTACTGATAGTTTATTTACTCTGGAATAGTCAGGAGACCGGCATTTTGTAAAACCCTAGCAGGTATATGAGGAGTGACTAGGGGTGATACGCAAGTTTGTGCAAGTCTGTTTGATAAACTCAGAAAACATAGTTTGCATCAGTGTATTCTCCTGTTGGTACTGACTCTTGTTTTGAGCTCCAATTTACTGAGTGGTAACAAATCATGATGTCAAAATCATGTCAGACAAGAGATGAGTGTTGTAATGAAACAAATTTTTGAACTGAGCCATGCTGGTTTTGGAAATGTTGACTTTTCAGGATGAAACAGATCACTTTGTGATCCTGTGGTCTTGTCTTGTGGTGCCTGATCGGCAGCACCTGAAGTTCAAAACAAGAGTCAGCACCAACAGGAGAATGCACTTTTTTTAGTACTGGCAGAGAATTTTGGCCAATTTCACTTGGTCGCTACCCAAATAATCAGCCATGCTGTTCATCCCACAAATATATGATGCTTACAAGTTGGACATCATTGTGACGGTAAATAAACAGGCTTTCCAGTGATGTAAAATGTAATGCCAATTAGCATTGTGACAACAGAGAAATAATCCACCAAACTGAAATTTCCAACCTATTTTTTCCAAGTTTATTTCAGAAGTCAAAAGTAGGATCTTGTAGTCTGATCTAGTTTGTACAGGGAGCCATGTTCAGATTCTCATTATAAAAGAATGAGTAAATATATTTCACAGTATAAAATAATAAAAAATAAAATAAATTATACAGAAAATAAAATGTAAGGATTTTTTTTATTTAAATAAATGTTAAATATCTTTAAACACGTTTTAATAATAATAATAATAATAATAATAATAATAATAACAGTAGCACAAAGTGCTTTACAATCAGCATTCACACAACTCACACAATCAACAATCATGTTACATCATCACAAAACCAAATACTGGAGAAATTATAAATGGTTTCTTTAAAAGTATAAAAGGAGGGTATTCTTTTAGGTCCATAATTTATGGATATAATATTTTGCTGGGATATTAATCTAAATAATTATGTAAACTGCATCTGCTGAAAAACTGGAACTGAACTGTCACGAGTTAACCATGGGAGGGCGCTCTCACTCAAAATAACATGAATTAAAATCGCCGGAAAATCGTATTTTTTAACACATATTTTGGTTATTGTTCTACCAACTATATTTTTGCTCCATATTTTACTGAATCTGGAGGCTATTTATCGCGAGGAGGAGGAGGGGGAAGAGGAGGAGGAGGAGGAGGAGACGGGGGACAGATGGGAGGGATGATCGAGACGGTGACCCAGTTCACCCTGCAGACCAGACCGGAGGACCGCCCGCTGACTGAGCAAAGCATGAAATCAGTCAAATTGTGAGGATGAAGCTACAACTGGTGTTTCCAGCTTTCTCACATTCCAGTTGTATTTCCTCCCCCGGTGTGAAACAGCACAGAGAGACTCCGTGTGTTTGTGTGAGACAGAGGAAGGAAGGAAGAGGGAGGGATTGAGAGAGGAAAGTGGATAGGAGCTGCTGGAGTTTTCAGTTTTCTGAGCATCTGGATTGTCTGGCCTCAGAGAGAAGAAGAAGAAGACTTTGGATGTATGGAAAACTACCTGAAATCAGCGAAGAAGACCGAAAAAGCTCCATAGAAGAAGAGTGGAGGCCCGGGAAGAGGGAAACAAGGACAAAGTTATTTTTCTAACGGGACAAGGAGGACTGAGCTGCAGCAATGTTGCCGGTGAGTTTTTATTTATGAAATGTATAAAACGTGTCGCAGAAAATGTTTGTTCTTTGCTAATAAATACAACATAAGGACTGCTAAAGTCTCCAGAGCTAGCTACAGTACAGCTGTGAGGGCTTTTCATTGAGTCAAAAACCGGACGTGGAGCTAAAAGGCAAGCTGACATTGTTACATAATGAAATTTACATTTTTTAAAAAATATTCTTTATCATTTTTTTTTTCTCCAGCTACGATTAAAAATAACTTTTTACAGCTTGCATTGTGCGTGACTTCATGTCAACAATTCCCTAAAATGACGGACAGGAAAACAATGGGCGTCAAACTTTTACTAAATTACTCTGTTTTACAGAAGGTATGTTAGTCAAAGCAAGAAGCTTTAAAGTGTATTAAATGGCTTTAGAGAAAGCAGCGTGTAACACCGTGGTGAAGTCACTGTCAGCCCACACTGAGCTGTATCAAGGTGCCAATTTTTAAAACAACAAAACCGGAAGTTGTGCTTTCAAAATGGAAACTTAACCATGTAGAGTTGGGGTTTGTGTTTTGAGCCTATTAAGGCTGCTTTCAACTGGCAATGGAGGGAATCTAATATTGGGTTTTAGTCATGCGAACAATGTAAAAGTATTCAAATGTTTTAAAACAACATCCCCCCTAAATCAGAAAGATGGCAGTAATTTACTACCAATTTGTTATTAGAGCAAGTTTGGTAACTTGTTATTTTTCATGTTTCAGTGTCATGTTTTTTTGTGTCTGACTAATAGGCATCACAATTCCTGCAGTATTGAGCCAGAGCACTTTAATCATACTGGGGCAAGCTAGTACTGTCATTTACATCCAATAAAAGTGATTATTTTTGTGAGGGCAGGTTCCGGTTGCCGTTTTACGTGTCTGACATTATGGAAAGAATTTTGCGAGGTGACATGTTTCCTGATCCAAAGGGGGCAATATGATTTAAGCAGGAGGGAATCACACTGTGCCAGTCGTGCAGTTTGTTGTGTTGGAGTACTGATAGCGTAGCTTAGTGTTATCTAAAAGATTTACAATGTCACCGCTATTTAGATGATTTCGACAATGTGGATGAGGTCTTTTAGTTCCATGGCTGCCCATATTTATTTTAACCATAGTTTACGGATATTCAGATTTCACAACAAGACTTCTCCTCAAATGGGATTTGGACACAATAACAAAAAGACCGGATCAAGCGAAAGGTAAGAAAAACATTTATTTTCTCTGTAGGGTCCTTTGCATATTGTCAGACACTAAAAACAAGCTCTTTTAATGAAGGTAATGTTACACTGATGCTGCTCACTTGCCCTTACAGCTTGTGTTGTGGCAGCCAGTTGCAGTGTCACAAAAACATGGAGAAATTAGGGTCCAGGGTGAAAAATATTGAAGTTACCATTTAATGTGTTAAATGTCCTAAACTTTGAGACTGCTGCTATACATCCTGCAAATTTGTCAGGTAAACTGTGACTGTTTTGTTTTGTAACATATAACAATACCTTACATATACATACACTCTATATATCTACTTTTTCTGGCAATGAATATATGCATTTGTGATTTCCCTTAATTTGCATTACGCAAAAATGATACCGTCGAAGTCATTAATGAGGCTTTTATTTTGAAGGTGTGAATCAGAATTCCTGCTTTTCTTCTTTCTGTCTTGGAGAGAGAGAGAGAGAGAGAGAGAGAGAGAGAGAGAGAGAGAGAGAGAGAGCTTGTCTTGCAGTTGCTCATCCACAATTGGTTGAAACATTTTTATATTTAGAGGTGCATTTGCATGCTGTATATCATAAACATAGAAATGTGTTCATGCACAGTACAAATACTGAATGCTATTCAAAAATATTAAAATGGCTTAGAAGATGTTTTATTGATGTATGATGTGTAGAACAGTTGGTGGATGCAGGAAACATACACAGTCATAAGTTTGCCTCTATTAGCCTTGGCTTCTACCTGCAAACCAACAGTAAAATCAGTAAACGATCCCTGCTTGCATCCTGTCCTTCCTCTCTCAATCTTCCTCTCTCTTCATCACTCCCTCTTTCCCTCTCACAAGACACTGAAAACACTGCACTGCTTTGTGGCTGAGTTGGGCTGCTGTCAGCTTCGGACAATACACTGAAGATATAGAGATGTGTTTACTGCAGAGAAAAAGACAGAGAACACTTATACCTTGACCTTTGACCTCAGTCTGAATGTTCTTCCTAGTTTTTTTTTCCCCCAAAGTACAGTGAGTTTTAGCTTCTACCATTGTCCAACCAGTGGTCACTGCTTTGTAACATTCAGTCCTGACTCCCCCTGTGAAAGTATGTGCCTAAAGCTGTTATCAACAAGTCTACTTAATTATGCAGACTGCGGGGGAAACTGTACTGACTCCTAAAGCACTCTCCATACGACTCTCTTTTCACTTCTGCAAACATGGGGCAGCTCACGAGTGATACAGCAAATGCAAAACAGACCATGATATCACCTCACAACTTCTTCTGAAATGTTGAGCAGCCAGTACATACTTTCCTGATAGAGAGCTGGCAACAGGGGCGTAAATATAGACGGGGCAGGCAGTCCGGTTGCACTGGGCCTCATTTGACTGTGAAATCAAAAACAGTTAATGTTGTGTGTGTGTGTGTGTGTGTGTGTGTGTGTGTGTGTGTGCGCGCGCATCACAACTAGTAACTAGCGTGGACTAGATTGCCCTTATAACTAGGGATGTCACAATAATCGATACTTCAGTACCAAGTCAATGCCAAAGTACTGAAAATATGACGGTTCTTGTTTTTCTACAGTACCGCAGGTATCATCAGGGTTCTGGCGTCCTGTCATTCTGGGGATGATAGAAAATGTGTCTTGGTTGCAGTAAACTCACTAGACTCGTCCAGGGGACGCACCCTTTTTTTTTCCTGATAATGTCACATTGCGAACTAGGGATGCTAATTTTGAAAAAATTTCTTAACTGTTAACCATCTATTAACCATTAATTGACAAGATTAGTGCCTCACATGCAGCGATGCAGCTGCAGTGTATGAGCACAACAGACATCTGAATCAACAGTTCACCATCAGGAGAGCTTCTGACAGACTGTGTGTTTGTGGCGGCGGTGAGTGGATTTGTTGGTGGCATTATAGCTGTAGCAGACTGTGTGTGTACAGTTTATTTGCCGGTGAACAAATGCTACGAGGCTACAAGCTACAAGTCCTTAGCCGGAAATCCCGAGCCAACTTCCTGTACATGCGCCGGCTCTCTTCAGGTGGACCAGCTTTTCTCCTTAAAGTAACGATTCGCTCTAACACAGAAGGTGCTGCTTACATTGTGATGTGTTCAGGTTCTATTCAGTAAAGATGAACATTGGGTGAAGGTGAATTCTAATGCGATCGTAAACTTGTAAAATGTAGTTTATAGTGAGAAACTGAATAAATACAGTTGTGTGAAGAGGATGTTTTCACAGCAATATGAAATAGATAAGATAGAGGGAATTTGGAGTGTTTGTTAAAGTACATGGGGTTGTTGTTTTACTTTTTTGACCGTGGTGTCAAATCGGCATCAAGAATCAATGAATTTCACTGGTTTTGGTATCAACTACTATATTTTTAGTATCATGACATCCCTACTTATAACTACCTTACGCCAGTGGATAGCAACATTGCTGACACCTATTTTGCTTCCCATGAACACATGGGAAATACATCATAATGTGCTATTTATTAGCCATGCTAGCTGCATAGCTCCGTGGTTGGTAATGTTGGTCTGTTTGTCGGTCAGTCGGCCCATCACTTCGGTCCAGACTGAAATATCTCATCAGCTATTATTTTGATTCCCATGAACTTTTGTACAGGTATTCATGCCCCCCATCCACGTTATGAACCTTTGGTGAGCCCCTGACTTTTCCCTCTAGCGCCACAATGTCTCCACACCCTGTTGGATGGGTCACCATGAAATTTGATGAGATATCATGTAGCGCCACCATCAGGTCAAAATATGAATTGGTCTTTGGTTTATGTCCAACTAGCTGCTAAGTTAATGACAAATGCAAATTTTGACACATAGCAGTATACTCCATTGTGGTGGCGTGGAGCCTATACAGCAGACATATTGCTATTTCTAGAGGATCAAACCTGTGTAGGGAAAAAAAAATGATTTTTGGAAGTTTTAAGATTTTTCATTTCATTTAAGATAGGCCTAAGTTTTGATCTGTTTTTGGGCATTTATTTGTTGCTAATAGAGATTGTTAGGGATTTCTGGGTGCTTGTTCTGGAGACATACACAGTAGGTACTGTATATACTTCTCCAGAAGTGTAAAGGATTGTTTCCTTCTCAATGAGCGGGAAGCTCGTGCTTCAGCGGTCACATGCAGTTCCTATAGAGACGGCGCCGACTGATCTGTGTGTGTATGTGTGAGTGTGTGTTTGGGTGTGGGCAGCGGGAGCTGGGGTGTCTGAAACGCAAATCACCTCCAGCTGTCACTGTGTTCCACTGCGCTCTGTCTCTCTCACACTGCCAACAGGGAAGTTGGTCTCACTTTGGGATTTGGTTCTCTTCAATCTTGTTTTCACTCATTTCAAACCAAATGTCTTTAAATATATTTACTTCTTTTATCAGTGTTGTTCTGCTGTCAGAGATATATACCACAGGAGTATTATTTTGTTTGATTTAAGAAGCACATTTGCTTCAGAACGTGACTAAAGCTCATTGCCAGTTCCTAAAGTGTAACTGTAATGCAGCAGTCATCCGTCTGTCTTCAATGAGTGCTACTACATATCTGAGTCCATATTTGAGCTTGTAAATCCCTCCAGAGTATATTAGCAGGTGTTACTTGAAGCCGCCTCACTGGAAGGACAGTATGGCAGAGCTATTTTCTCCTCCCCGTGTAATACTTTCCTAATTTTGGTTGATGAGCTGACTAAAAAAGGATGCCTTCACGTGTGGTATTTAAACGGCAGCCGTTTCCTCCCACACTCGCTTCTCTCCCATGATGCATCATTAGTGAGCAGACGGTCTGAGAAATTAAATTAAGATTATGTGGGCTTCCACCAGCTGCTCTTAAATAATCTTACTGATTTCATTTAAGGCCAAGGAGAGTTCAGGTGTAGCCCATGATCTCGTGAGAAGAAGAGATGCTGCAGCATAACATATAGAAAGAGTCAGTACAATGGACTGGACTCAGGGGAAAAAGTCCACTGGGCAGACGTACCAACGGTCTGACAGATGGAACAGACTGAGAGCCATTTCACTCCCAGGAGGACGTCTCTCCTTGAATGGTTGGCACAGCAGGTAGACGCACACTGCACCCCAGATCCCAACCGAGTCCATCATCATTTAAAATGATTTACTAACATATACAAAAAAGCTACAGCAGCCTGCACAGTATCCAGTCATATCTATTACATTGTTCACATTCACAAATATAAAAACTAATACAGTAAATTCAAAGACTTTATGGTTAGTGTTGCTATAGAGCACCTCTATAACTCAATACAAGCTTTTATTAAGCATTTATTTCATTGGCCTTTCAGAAAAAAAAGTTGAGCGTCAACTTTGTCACTTGAAACTGAAGAAACTGACCCCTTTCTGACTGATTTTTATGAAGTTATGTGTTAAAACTACAACTCCTATGAAAATTTGCCAACACAATTTAATCATAACGGTTTCGTTTTTTAAAGTCATTTAATTTCCCCCAAAGTTTTGTAATCTGTCTAAAAATATCCACTGTGTTCAGGCATTGCCTTTAGCCCATGATGGTCAAGAACCTATAGGAAATGGTGTCTGTTAAAGGCTGCTAAAAACAGAAATGAATGAGTAATATTATTAAAGAAGTGACAACCTCTGGGTCTGAGAAGTGAAGCCAATGCTGAAGGGCCTTAAACTTGCATTCTTTCTAATAGCCAGCAGGGGGCGACTCCTCTGGTTGCAAAAACAAGTCTGATCCATGAGAAAATGACCCAATTTCTCACTTGATTTACTACCTCAGTAAACATGAGTTTATGGTCTCAATTACAGAAGGGGTCGAGGCATCAACGGCCATCGGCTGTCCTGATTCTGTAAAAAAATCGGCATCTGCATCGGCCATAAGAAAAACTATATTGCTCAACCTCTAATCTCAATCACTAGTTTCAGATCCTCTTCAATACAGCTTGATGTTGATTTAGTAAATTATGGTCCCATTTAGAGTCAAGTAGACCATAAAGCAGGGGATGCTTTAGGGCTTGTCTACCTTGTAATTAACAGGTTGCTAGCACGGCGTTCATGAAATTTAATTATAACACTACCTAAAAATGTCGTATTCAGCATTCAGTTGTACGTAGCTTCATCTTCTCGTGTCATGTCTGGTTGCAAAATGCCAAACTCGTCCTCACACCAATGGGCAACGTCATGGTGACTACAACCACTTCTTACATTAAATTGTAATTATTTTTATTTATTTGGAGAGAAACACACAGCATTGTGTTGAGAAGGCTCTGTTTCTGTTCCAAGGCTGTATTTATAGTCATTAGCATTGTTGGTTTTCTTGCTGCTGTAAGCTCTACCTGTAAGTTTTTGGTGTGATCAGCCCTCTACACAGCTGTCTGTTCAGTGGGCAGCTGGTGACAGCTGATGAGCGTGGCGTCACACCCATGTGACTTATTCACTCTTTTTAGTATGCCTTACTGACCACTGAAAAATCTGTAGTATGTAGTATGTTATTTCTTATTCCTGCACTGATTTTACTGTTTAAGCTCAATGCTGGAGTGTGTGTGTGTGTGTGTGTGTGTGTGTGTGTGTGTGTGTGTGTGTGTGTGTGTGTGTGTGTGTGTGTGTGTGTGTGTGTGTGTGTGTGTGTGTGTGAGAGAGAGAGAATCTGACTATCTATGTATGTCTGTTACAGTATGTGGTTGTATTGTAGTGGGTGGAAGTACAGTACAATACTGTCCCTTTGAAAAACTTGGAAGAACATTTTGTTTATAAAAAGCCCTTCCTGTGGAGACACACACACACACACACACACACACACACACACACACACACACACACACACACACACTTTCTTATAAGGCAGTACATCTTAATTTCCTTTGAGTGCTGTATGGCAGTCACAGAAAGTGGTTTGACCTTTTATAACAAAACACTGCTTCTTCTCTTATAAACTGATTTAACATGAATCTAATGATAATTGTTACCCCACCCTAAAGTGTCTAATGATGCTCAAAATGCGTCAGTTTTTCCATTCATTCTGATCAGTAATGTGTCTCCTGGCAGCCGTTTCAAAGGATTGTGGGACATAATATCAGTCAGATCCACATGACATGAAGTAATCTGTGACTGATGATTTATTATGTGTGAGCAGGAGTGACAAAGAGGTCAAGAGGGAAGGGAAGAGGAGAGGGTAAAACCGAAAGAAAGGTTAGGACATTGTTTCTTATTGTTAGTGTATTGAGGAAATTTATTTTGCAAGTTTACGGTACAGGACATTAATGTGGCGATACTTAATATGAGGTCTTGTCTTGTTTCTCTGCACTGTCCACTGATTTTCTGTCAATTCCATTGGACGAGGCCTCCATGGTGTGAGCACATGTGTCAAACATGTGACTGTGTGTGTGTGTGTGTGTGTGTGTGTGTGTGTGTGTGTGTGTGTGTGTGTGTGTGTGTGTGTGTGTGTGAGACAGAGAGAGAGAACGAGACGGCTCTTCTGCCAATGTACCTTCTGTGTCCTTTCTGTGTGTGTGTGTGTGTGTGTGTGTGTGTGTGTTTCAGAGTGTGTAACAGTGCAGTCATGCTGCAGTATATCAGCGTCACCACTGCTGCCTCTGGACAGCGTCACTCCACACCGCAGTAACCAACCAATACACACATGTACAGGTATATTTATGATATGTAATATAGAGTGCAGCAGGGATGAAATATTTTTGTAGACCAACCAGGAAGTTAGCATTGCACATTTTCCATTGGCTTTTGGATTTTTGCAGAAAATAAGTTCTGTGGAGAACAGACATTTGTTACACATTTTTGATGTTAATGAACACTACTTTTATGATTTGTGTTGCACTCGCCAGAAGTAAAAAGTTAATGTTATAATGTATAAACGGAGTACACCACGCAGGCATGACTTCACTGTCACCACCACTAAATTAAAAGCGGGCTAGTGTTTGGCGTGATGACACTTGGTAGTCTCATTTAGCCGCTTTTTGGCTACTGCCTTTTTAAAGACATGATAAAGCTTCAAAATTCACATGTGGGGTATTTACTGATGTATTTTATATCATAGGTTGGGTTCACACCTGAAGGTCCAGTTCCTGGGAGGATGATGCATTGTTTCAGTTTTACAACTGGTCTGATTTGTGTTCACAAAGGCAAAACTCAAATGGTCCAGCAGACGGTGGAAATGTCATTAGATTATTGGTCAGACAGATGGTGGGTAAAAAGACAAAAAAGACAACAAATTGCTCCTAATTTCTAGCTGGATGTCGTAAATCATGGAGCACCATCAGGTTCTGTTCATGTTGAGCTGGATGTGTTGAGCTGGAGCACATCTGTGGTGGTTATTACATAATTTATTAATGCAAGTATACCTCAGTGTTCTTATACATCTTCTTGAGTAACTGAGTAATGTTATCTTCCACCCAAATATTCAGGAGGCATCTGCACCGTGAGTCCAGGTTTGTCCCCTGTCACTCCACATTTTGCTAGCAAACACGCTAATATCCACCAATCACCAAAAGAGGAAAAGGAGGTGTTCTTTTAACCAATGACATAACAGATAAAAATGGTACGCTTCCTGTGATTGGTTCGAATGGTGTTAACACCAGAAATTAATCGCTCCAGAGTTCACTTGACAGTGGACTGAGACCACCCCTTCGAGGTGGACCAGGGAGCAGTTGTTTGGTTCGTACCAGGGTTTGATTTCTGCGTTCACACCAACCCAAACAAACTACACCAAGGGGTTAAACTCTCCAGGGTTCAGTTCAACTGGATTAAACAAGGCTGGTGTGAATTTGCCCTTAGAACAAAATGTTAAAATATCTAAAGCTTCTGTTAACCACTGATCTTATTTCATGCAACTAACTAAAAACCCATTCATAAAACCCCTTTGACTTCCAGATGAGGGAGCATTAAAATGTGAACTCATACTCAATATTTAGAATATAAAGAAATCATGATTGTTTTGGTTGCCTTCCTCAAGTCTAGTCATTACTGGTGGACATGTCTGTCATTCAGAGTACTATTGAAGCTTTTTCTTCTGACATTATTCCAAATGTGAATAATATAATCAAATAAAACGCTCATAAATCATTAGTTTGCAAGTAGCAGTTAAACATAGTACCTTAATATGTTTCAGTACTATGCCATTGATGACTTTGTAAGTGAAGGTGTCAGCGTTGACCCTAATTTGACCTGACCGGCTCCAACCCTGCTGGACTCACAGCTAAAAAAAAAAAAAAGGTTTGGCCTCGGAACGTCTGGGACTTTTTTAAGACTCAACAAATTGCTCGTCACATGCTCGGACTAATCAGGAAGTCAGTTGTGTAATAATTTACATGTCTGAGGATGTGTAGACTATCTCATGAAATATTGTACATTACTGGATATATGGAACATTTGGAGTAGAGCAACAAAGGTTCAAGGAACAGGAGTTGTTTTTGTGATTCAAATTAAATCTGACTGTACTTATTGTTTTTGCAGCTTGCAAATATGCTAGCCATGTTAGCTACAAATATATAAATTAAAAGTATGACAGTACATCTGAGCATGAACAAAAGATATCTCTTGATCTCAAGTGTTACATTAATCTACCTCAACAACTATTTCACAAATCATATCACATGTCGTGAAAAAAATGTTTGAAAATTCCTGAAAAATCCATTTATTTAGTGTGATACAGCGTAGCGACTTGATGAACACCTTCATGACAGACAACTTTTCCATTCTTACGTAAACTAAAACCATGACGCCTCGTAAGAATTACGCTTGCGGCTGATGAGTAAAATCTTTTTATGGTCACCCCTCTGACTCAATCCTTCTAACAATAAAAACAGAAGCACTTCCATCATATCACATCTGGATGGTGTTTGTGGACCGTATCATTTTTGTTATAAAAACCAGTACTGGCTCAATAACACGATCTACTCCCACTAACAGGCATGAAAAGTGTCCAATCCTTTTTTTATGTCCCATCATCCTCTCCTCCTCCTATCTCCCTCTCCTCATATTTACTGAAAGATGACTCCCTCCCTGCCCTCCTCCCTCGCTGACACACACTCCTATAGTTGTATGTCCGACCCTTACACACACACACACACACACACACACACATAAACACTCTGAGGTTCACACACTTTCTCCTACAAAGACACCACTTTCACTAATTAGCTGAATACCAAACACGCACATACACACACAGCTGTGTGTGTTTTTGGCCGATGGTTTTCCAATGAAGCGTTTCTTTGGGCTGCTGCTGGAGCGACTGGTGTTCGTGTCTAAGAACCTGAAACTGAGTCAGTGCAGGAAACAGAAGAAGAAAAAGATCAGATCCAAGAAAACCAAACCATCGGTGAGTTTAACTTTATTTTGACTCAGATATATTTAAGTATGTGACTAAAAGACTGGTTCTTACATTAGCTTGAGTTTTATATTCTTTAGGGCTCATCTTAGTCCATTAGTCCATTAGTCCATGGTTTTGGTGTGTCAACTAAGAGTTCTTTAGTCCATTAGTCTGTCGCTTTGGTTTCAGTTGACTAAAACTTCTTTAGTCCAGTAGTTCATGGTTTTGGTCTCAGTCGACTAAGATTTCTTTAGTCCAGTAGTCCATGGTTTTGGTCTCAGTCGACTAAGATTTCTCCTTTTCTCACTAAATTTCTGTGGTCAAGGACAACCCAAGTCTCGTATGTACTTATACCAACACAATTGGTCAAAGTACCATCACAGCGACAGGCAGTGTATGCTAGTAAAGCACAGATTGTGGGGGGGTTTTCTGTTGTCTAGTACCAAGCTGGGGTTTATGTTCAGAGGATGTACGCCAACCACTGTGCCATCCTTCCCTCCCCCCTAAAATGAACACACTGCGTAGAAATGCCCTGGAGTAACTAATAAAATGAGCATTGATGTGTTTGTTGCAGCAGACACACTAACTGGGATTATAGGCTGTTTGTCGCTGTTGCCTGCACAAAGTCTCACTGTGTTTCTCTGACTATCTCTCTCTCCCTCTCTAATGCCTAAAATAGCCGGAGTCCCTCCATTCAGCACCAAGGGCAATTTAGGAACCACAACTCAATCTGCGTCTCTGTGTGTGTGTGTGTGTGTGTTCATTTTTGTGAGTCCTGTTTACTGATAGACAGAAACAAGTTGTTCTTATTGTGAGTTTATTTTGTTCAAACACATTCGTAATGAACCAGAATGACTTAATTTAGCATTTCTTTATTAGATTAGATTAGATTGCTATTAGAGGATGTGTGATGTTTTCTTATGCACGCATAGACATGGACACATTCAGTGTTATTAGTTCTACAGATAAAATGGAAAATGCTGGTAATGATAGAGTAGCCATCAAACAGCAGTGCAAGGTTTGGTGCTTTGGTAAATCTGGCCTGCTTTTGACCTACAGTCTGGTCTATCTATAGAGGGTTTTCGGGTGGTATACAGTATTGTAAGCTACACTGTCGTGGCCATATTGAAGGTCCACAGTGGGTGCAAACAGCTGATTGGGTTTCTAAAATGAATTGGGAGGAATCCCATTTAGCTGCTTCAGTGTCAGGGTCCTGGTGTTGTGCGTGTCGGCTCACCGTTACACTGTCACGACGTTACTGGGACACTTGACCAGAACAGAGCCTTTGGTAGTGTTATTAGTAACACCTGTACTTCTCTTTCTATAAGTCAAAGTGTCTGCTGTGAAAAAGGCCTGTATACAGTACATGGTTGATTATCATGAAGAATTCATCACTGTCAGTTCAATGACAGTACAAAAGGTAAACTGCAAGGGTAGAAACTAGATATCGGTCTCCTATTCCCGTCTCACACATTGAAATGTCCTTGAGCGAGATACTGCGCTGACCCCCAAAATGCTCCCAATAATGAGGCCAGTCCCATGCATGGTAGCTCTGCCGCTAGTAATGTATGATTTTGTGCATGTGGGTGAATGAGAGGCAAAATGTCAAGTGCTTTTGGTAAAGCGCTGTGTGAATGAACACTGGTGAGAGAAAAATATTGCAGGGTGTCCAGTTCAGTGGTCTCAGGTCTGACGCTTACTGAAGACATAGTTCTGTGATGGAGAATAAAACCTACTACTGAGGTAGTATTTTTTTTTTTTTTTTAGCTCATTTAGTTCTTTTGAGATATCCAGAGTTTAATGCAGGATGCTACCAGAGTGTGTAAAACATTGTTTGTCAATTATACCCAATATATCAAATTACTTATTTTGAATGAACCTGTTTTTTTCATGTACCTAAACTTTTCTTACCTAACTGTTACACAGTTTTTAATTATACTTAAGTACCAAGTTGATGCCAAAATTCAGAAAGTTTTCATTTTTCTATAATACCACAGGACCGTAGGGCTTGAGACTAATGGCATCCAGTCATTGTAGAAAATGTGATGGGGATGCAGTTAACTCACTGAAGGAGATGTTTTCACAGTGATATAACATAGATGTATGCAAACAGCAATAAAGTAGTGGATGTTGAAGTACTTGAGATTTTTTGCTTTACTTTTGTTTTTTACTGTGGAGTTGAATTTGTATCAATAATTTCGATGGTATTGGTATCGACTACTAAATTTCTGGTATCGTGACATTTGTAGCCTGGACCTCTGTGATGTACCATACATTGTGTGGTGTAACTGCGGACACTCTGCATGAGTAGATGGATTTCTCAACCTTGTCAAATAAGTGTGTCCTGCATTTATCGTTAATATTTTGGAGTGTTTTTAAGGGAATTACTAGCATCTCCTTGTTATCTGCCTCAAATGAGAAAACCACTCTGACTGATTTGATTATATAAAACAGCCTTTCATCTCTGCTCACAGTGAGACAAATGCTGTTCGCTACCATGTAAAACAGACACATTACAGCCCTTGTGAGGCCACGATTAGCCGTACTTTAAATGATTTGTGGACAAGCAAAACCCCTGCTGTTTCTGCTGGGATTGCATGTGTGTTTTTATGTGTGTGTGACTAATCCAAGCTTTAGCGAATGTGTCCCTGCTCAGTCCGTCTGCATGCAAGCAGAGATTACCTCACATGAGCATGGACAGGTGTATAGAATACTGTGGATTACTGTATAGTATACATTTTGAGTGTGTGTTTGCCTTTGTGTGTGGACAATGGATAATGTAATATGTGTGTGAGGGAGAGAGAGAAGGCAACGTTGAGATTAAAAGTGTATCTGTATCAGTGTGTGTGCCTCGGTGTGCCCGTGTGTTCCTATCCCAGATTACCCTAAATTCATCTTTCAACTGCCGACTGACTATCTGACATGACATCACCAGTGAGATTGGCAGTGACATCACTGGCGATAACACAGGATGTCCTTTTCTGATTGCTGTTTTAATCTTTTGGCAGCAGAATTTAGGGGATTTGATAACAAAATGATTTCAGAGGGGATAATTACTACCAAGCTGATACTTTGGAGTCATATATTGCTTTTTCAGATATGTAAAAAATAATAAAGCTAAAAGCTTTAAATTAATAATGTTTGCATGATTGTACTATACCTAACTCTCCCCTTCCTTCCTTTTTTTAAAACTGCTTATCCTATTCAGGGTCTCTTTTCACACCTACAGGCAATTTAGAATGAACAGTTAACGTAACCTGCAAGTCTTCGGACTGGGAGAAAACCCACTCTAACACAGGGAGAACATTCAATCTAAACTTAAGACTTGGATAAACTTCCATAAATATGGATGGAATATTCAGATTTTATTATGCCTCCACATCAGCGACAGCCGTAGCCAGCATTATGTTTTTCGGGTTGTTTGTCCGTACATACCATTCTCATGAACGCGGTATCTCCAGGAACTCCTTGAGGGTATTTCTTCATATTTGGCACAAACGTCCGCTTGGACTTAACAATGAACTGATTAGAATTTTGTGATTAATGTTCGAGGTCACTGTGACCTCACAAAACATATTTTTGGCCATTTGGCTCAAGAATTCATATCGTAATTATGACTATTTAACTCAAACAAAACAATGTCGTAATGACATTTTGTACTGACGTGCATGTAAACTGTAACTTGACTGGTTGGCGGAGGCATACAACCACAAGGCACTAATTCTAGTTAGATTTAGATCAGGTTAAACCTTTGTCCTAAGCCCAGAGGGCATTGTATGCGTGTGTCTGCTTGTATACAGGCAGTTATTGATAGGTAATTAAAGCTGTGATCAATGGCTTGTTTAGTCATATGGATGGCTGCATCCAGTTAAAAGCTGCTGTTATCAGTTGCTGTTGAACATAGTCTGCTTCTTTTCCCTCCCCAGAGATCTCAGTGGCCTTCTTATCACTTGACATTAACATATGTTGTAGCTTGATGTCTTGGAGATTTAATTAGATTAAAATTCACATCTGCAGCTCTGATTTCTTTGTTGCTTTTCAGGCCAAGTTGCCTTCAACCTCCTGGATGTAAATGGGCTTGTCTTGATTGGATTTAATGCAGTTTCTGTTGGACGTGTATTGGAGAGACTGTGCATTCACACTCTGTTTGTTAATGAGTCTAAATGTATCTTCAGCTGTTTCTGAATTGGTTTATTTGAGCTGATCTTTGTGTGTTCACCTGGATTTTCCACCTTAATCTGAGTGTGATCAGCCAGGTTGCTTCATATTACTGACATAGGAACAGGACTGAGTAATTTATCAGTCGTTATCATTGACAATGTAGTGATTCTCTGGTTAACCAATAGTTAGCTAAGTTATTTAGTTAAGTCATATGTGACCCATATCAGTAATCACTGGGTTGTCCATCATCCGTGTTATTGAAAGGGTAAGGTGGTAAATGTTAAGACATTTCCTGACATTTAACATGTTTGTTTCTGTGGTTGCAGGTGATCCTGACGGTTTACCTCAATGACACCCAACAGATGCTAACTGAGGTCCCGGTTACTCCGGCAACCAGAGTGATTGACGTTGTAGAGTACTGCAAAGAAGCCGGCGAGGGGGAGTGTCACCTAGCTGAAGTATGGAATGGGCGTGGTGAGTCCATCCGTGCTTCATCCACCCATCCATCCATTCATCAACACCTATTTATACCTTTACATATTAGTAAAATTTTGTACATATTTAAAACAATTAAAACAAGGCAGGATGATTAGGCAAGACAAGAATAGGTAAAGAAGGTAAAATAAGACTGTCAGAAAGTGTCTGTCTATGCAGATGATAAACTATTGTATATATATAAATGACATTGTTGTCCATGAGCATCCAGTAGTATTAGCTTTCAGCAAGATGTGAACTCATCTGAAGCATAGTATATACAGTATATACAATATATACTGTATATGTAGATGGATGACACATCTCCACTTCCAATATGTGATTTTGACGTAATTTAGAGTGTGCGTAGTAGTGACCGGGGGATCATCAAGGTGATCGGGCTGCATGGAGGTCCTGCCCACAAACCAGTCCAAGCCAATCATGAGCTGAGCATGGTCACAGCTTGCTAGTGTGAGCCACCTAGCTGCTACGTTACGTAGCACCATGGTAGCTGATTGGCTAGAAAGACATAACAACTCACCATAATATTTCTATAACTACAGTAAATTTATGATCAAATCACCGCGTTCTGTTACACAGACTCCTGACAGTTATGGAAAGTCACATCTCCTCTCTTGTACATGCAGTGATTTTGGAAAAATAATCGACTAACTCAGTGATTTTCAAATAGTATTTTTGCATGGAATGCACATCCCTAACATACATCAGCGGGGCAAAAATTACCTAAAATCACAGAAAACATCTTTGAAAATTAAAAAATTTATTTGACGAGAACTGGAATTTTTTTTTAGTTTGGCCCATGTCCCATCTGCTAACATGGAGGGGGTGGGCTTTATAACCTGTACTGCAGCCAGCCACCAGGGGGCGATCCAGATGTTCTTGCTTCACTTTTGGGAGCTGTCATGTAGTCCATCTTTATATATCTATGATGATCGTCTATGATCGGAAGCATTAACACATTGGTCTATCTATACAAGTCGTCAACAGACTGCTAGGTGATAATTAGAAGAATCCAACTAATATAACTGAGGTTAAATAAGAGGTGATGGAGTTTGTCATAATATGGCCACATATTCCTCTTTTTTGGTTAGTTGAACATTGATATAGTGAAGCATGAACCCACTGAAGCTCCATTAACACAGTATGATGAAATGATATATATATATATATATATATATATATATATATATATATATATATATATATATATATATATATATATAGTTACTATTGACACCCTCATGACAGTCTTGTGAGCATTGTTGTATTTACATGATTATAATCTGGTATTACATGACAGGAATATCACTGTATAACTCTGGCCTAGATTGCTTGCTCGGAACCTGATCATAAACAAAGTCAGACCTATATCACGGCTACACCTCCTGAAATCAATACAGTGCTAAGTGCTTACTGTATACTGCATGCTGTTGTAAACTTGAATAGACCAGTCCATCACATGCAAACACTGAGATCCACTGTGTCCATTAAAGCCTGGCCTACATTCATTCAATCATAGCTGCTGAAGTAGCGATCCACATGACAACACAGTGTGTTTGTGTAGCACCGTGGTGTGACAGAGCGGTCAGACAGGCTATAAATGGCTCTAATACTATACTGTTTCTTAGAGGGCGACGCTGTGAAGCAGCACATAATAAATGGTGGAATAAATTGTGTTGCTTGTGTGACGAGAGGTCAGCGCCTCAAGGCCACAACTGATCTCTGGTGTGTGTGTGGGCGCTAAGCCGTCGTCTACGTGTGTGTGTATTGTTAACTATGGATTGATGGATTTCGCTGTGAGAAGATTGCTGCTGGATTTTTGAAAACGCTAGAATACAATGACTTTTCCTTGCTTTAAATCATTTAAATGTGTTTCACAGACATTATTGATGATTCATAATAGTTATATAGATACAGAATATTAATAATACAAATTATTTTGTGTCACTTAAAGAATCACTGTTACAGACCATTTTTGTTGTCATAGATTAACCCTTACTTTATATTTTTATCATAGAGTAAGCCTTTAAGAATAGGTATACAAACATTAATTGAAGATTTGCTTTTTAGATTCCCCTTTAAAGGAACAGTGTGTAACATTTTGGGGGATGTATTGGCGTAAATTGATGATATTGATATTGATGATATTCATAACTACATGCAGTACGTCTTCATTAGTGTATAATCACTTTAAACTAAGAATTGTTGTGATTTTGTTAGCTTGGAATGAGGCGTTTATTTGTGAATAGGGAGTGGCTCCTCTTCACGGAGTCCGCCATGTTGCTCTGCCATGTTTCTACAGTAGCCCAGAGCAGACAAACCAAACGCTGAGTCTACAGAGAGCCTTTCATGTCTTTATGTTACCTGAAGGCCACTGTAGGTCTCTGACACGCTTGCGGACGTGAGCCACCGTGTCAAACCGTGGTGCCGTCTGACTTCTGTTCAAAGTAGTGTAACTATGGTAATGATGCCATCTGAGCGAGGCGAACGGCATTACCACGGTTTTGCACTCAGCGGCTCACGTTACCGCAGCCTTGTAAAGGGAGGAGCGAGCGGAGGGTTATTCAGTTGGTTGCACTAGATGCACTAGATGCTGCCAAATCCTGCACTCTGTCCTTTTAAGTAGCTTTAAAGCTGCAGCATATGATGCTTACACTCAAATAGTCAAATATTCAAATCCTAGACTTTTATACACGTCTTCACAAAGTTTAGCTTGACATATTTGGTATCTGTTAGAACTTTGGGATCTATGCTAGCATTTAATATACAGTGCAGGTCTCTGAGTTTGAACAGTGATCGGCTGCACGGTACAAGTTTATAATGATGGACCAATCAGTTGGTTTGAATGGGTTGATAAAATGAAAAGAGGTGGAACAATGAAAATAGTACTTTAAACCCCTCAAAAGGTCATAATGATAATAATTTAAAGACTATTACATAAAAGCAAAAACAGATCAAAATAATAGTTTATTCAGACAGCGTATTTGTTAATTAGAAATGTGAAAATGTGCTGATTAATAGGACTTATTTTGTGATAATGTAAGTAACTGAATGAATCATCTTTCCCTGGCTTCTCTGGATAAATCACAATAAGTCACACTGTAATGGCTTGGCTAACGTTCTCTGCCTCTCTGTCTCTTTTCAGAGCGCGTTCTCCCTCAGGAGGTGTTATTGTTGGATCTCCTCCAGCAGTGGGGAGCTAGGAGGCCAGAGGTCAGCTTCTACCTCAGACACTGCCCCTCCTGGACACAAGGTACAGCAAAACAAACAACGTCTTTGGTCCCCCCCCCCAGTATTGAGCATCATTGACTCACATGTAGAAAACACAAAAACACAGAGAGCTGGTGGTGTGTGAGGATTAGAGGTGAGGTCAGGGGCTCGGTCAGTAATTAGCCAGATAAGATGATTAGTGTTACATAACATGAGCAGGGTAAACCTGAAGGGGAGGGGGGACAGAGACGAGGGCAGGAAGACATTTAGTCTGCTGCAGAGCTATCAGATCTTATAGAGAGGCGAAGTCCCTCCCCTTCCGGTGGACCACTGTTGGACCTTATTTCAGATAAAATTTGAACGGTAGTCAACGGTAAGAGACAAATATGATTTGATCCAGTTTGAATTGCACCACAAATCACACATGTTAGTCAGTTTAAAATATAATTATGCAGGTCAAGAAAGTTGCAGTTTGTGCGTGGAATATAGCTAAGTTAGCTAGCTAGTTTTGGTGACGTATATTGTATTGTGCGAGACGAGAGATGTAGTTCACTGAGCAGTACTTGACTTGACAAACATCATATGTGTGATTCGTTGCACAAATCAGATGCGATCAAAAAAATATTTGTCTCACGCTGTTGACTACTGTACATATTTTTTCCTAAATAAGGTCCCAAGGTGGTTCACTAGGAGTTGAGGGACTCTGCCTTTCTAAACTGCCAAAATAGCAGTTTGAGTTGCTTACTGCTTTAGTTTAGAGAATACACTTATTCTACATTTAAAATACCAATAAAACACAATAACGAGTTCAGAATTAAGCATTGATGCTACACCAAAATAGCCATGGTGAATGTTTTCCTTTTTTCTGTTACTCTTCAGCAAAAAAAGAGTGAATGAATGAATGAGTGTGTAATATTAGTGCATGTTAGCGCCTAAAGCATACAACAGCAGGGCTGCTGCTGATAGCGTCAGTGTGTGTTTTTGTGTCTGCTGCTCCCTGCAGGGACGAGACAACCTCACCACCTGCTGGTGTACTCCCATTTTTCTGTCGTTCATTAAAAACATAATTACCATTCATTAAAACCCCCTTATTATCATATGCTTGTGAGCTGTGTATTGTCAATAATACATTATTCACTATTGTAGCCAGATTTTTTTCAACCTGGCTGAGTCATAGAGGCCAATAAAGATTTCTTTCTGTGTTTTGATTGTTTATTATTAGGTCTGAGCTTTAGCATGTGCATCGAAACCTTTATTTAAACTGTTTATGCTGCACCTGTTCTCATTCCTATCTCACCCTATCCCTGTCATTTCCCATCCAGTCACAGTTCATGTGCCAGCACATCCGTAATAGGTTTAATCGGAGCAGCAGGGTGAGATCTAGAGCAGGATAAAAAGAGCAGCAGTTCATTTGGCCGCCTGCTGTGGAGACAAGATAATGCTTTTGCTCTGTTTTCCAGCACCAGACTGTAATACAGATGTGTTCTTTGCTGCCAACTTGTGTTTGGCTCTTCACCTATTATCATAGAACAACTTCTTAAACTAGCCAGTTGCTCTCCAAAGACCGGAGCAACACATTACCCTAATGTACTGCCTTCCCCCAGGCTAATTTAACATCACCTGCCCTCTGTGGCTTATTGAAGGTGTCTGTGGCGAGTTTTCACCTCCCACACAAGGACACCAACTTCCTCTTAGAAGCTCTCCTAACAAATAACCACCCCTGTAATGAGAGTGAAACGTCCATATTGGGATGGAACAGAGGTAATTAATTAATCATAAGTGAATCCCAGAACGACACAACTAATGATGCCGTATTTCGACATGTTCTCAGAAATTACTCTTGACTATTAGCACGCTACTTTAACTGTCCGAGCATGATATCCACTGTTTGGCTGAATGTAAATACTCTTTTAAGTTCTCTATTGATTGCGAGATACTAATTCATCAGCTCAGTTGAATGTTAAGTACGGCATTGACTGCTCTATTGACTGGAGGTGAAACTTGGAGCCGGCTGGGATTAGCCCAGATTGAGCCTGTCTGGTCTTAGTAGAATTAAAACCAATGATGTTATTTATAGCTTGTACACACTGAGACAGATACAGCTATAGGTCTAGATAAGATGGAAGAGATTCCACTTTTTTCACTCAATTTAACGTGTTTTATCTTTATGATATTTTTGATCCTCTGTTAGAAACATATAGCCATATATACGTATATATATATATATATATATATATATATATATATATATATATATATATATATATATATATGGCCTGCGCAGAGCACCACCTTCTCATCTGTGTGTCAGTGCTGTTATAACAGGCAAGTTGCCAACAACATCCGCTGCCTCCTTAGTAGGAATAAGAAAGGCTGAATATATACATAATAAGGACAGGGCTAACAAGTACACATAAACACAATGACACATACTTTCAGCAGCAGAATATATTGCAGAATACTGAGACAAGAACACGACTGATGTGCAAAATGTCTAAATATGTACGTGCAATATGAAAAATTTAAAAAGGTGTCAATGTATGTGCAATTCATGAACATTTTGATGCAAATAGTGTAGTTATGATTTATATGCAGTGCAATGGAAAGGACCTTTTCTTACCATAAGGCCGATGTTTCCTGTCCAGTTATCTCTGAGGTGATTTACACACAATTGAATGGTTAAAAAAAGGGCCAAGTCTCTCTCTCTTTCTCTCTCTCTCTCTCTCTCTCTCTCTCTCTCTCTCTCTCTCTCTCTCTCTCTCTCTCTCTGTCATTCACATGTTAAATTTTGTTTTTTTTGCGGTTTCATACTTAGATTTCTTTTCATTGTTCATCTATATGCAGGAAGTCCTCAGCCTTTGGAGCAGAGCTGGACGACAGAAGCAACAGAGTGTGCTAATGACAGGGTAGGTGGAGACACACACACACACACACACACACACACTGGGCTGAGGGTGCATGACAAGCTCTGTTATGCATCTCTAACTAGCTCAGTTTGTGCATTGTGTCTGTACAGATCTCACTTCTGTGGTGAGAGAGAGAGCAGAAAGTGCAGCAGGTACACGTGCATCAACACTGTGGAAAATCAGTATTGAAATGATTTCAGATAATCAGTATCAATATATATCACTACTTAGATATTTTTGACAACACTACTAGCTTGGAATAAAGACTGGAAACTGGGGATGCAGCTGTCCAAAGGTTAAATAAAAAACACCCGACTTCCAGATTACCCCCTGTTAATCCACCATTTTGATACTTTGGTTTTTATTTGGATGAAACAAGCAAGATATATAAGGAATAATGTACAGCGAGTCAGTCAGTGGTGTGATAAGTAACTGTGTAATAAGTGGGATAATGTACCACTAGCAGGTTGTTGTTGTTGTTGGTTGTTGCTGTGAAACAAACCCCTTCACCCTGCTTCTAGTAGGGGTGTGTTTCACAACAGTGACCCGCTAGCTGTACATTATTCTGCTTATGACACAGCTACTTACTTAAGAAATTAATAATAATAAGAAGAAGATTAACCTTTATTAGTCCCACTAGGGGAAATTCAGTTTTTACACTCTGTTGTTAACGTATACACATACATGCATCAATGGAGAGATGTCAGAGTGAGGGGGCTGCTCCTGACAAGCGCCCCGAGCAGTTGGGGGTTTGGTGCCTTGCTCAGGGGCACCTCGGCAGTGCCCAAGAGGTAAACTGGCACCTCTCCAGCTACCAGTTCACACTCAGTTCTTGGTCCATGTCGGGACTTGAACCGGTGACCCTCCGGTTCCCAAGCCAACTCCCTACAGACTGAGCTACTGCCGCCCCAAAACGGCCCGTCAGAGTCCAACATCAGAACTGCGCCCATAGCAGCGGTCTGTTATACATTGCAACGGTGGATTATAAAGAAATAACAGACTAGAATGTCATGACTGACCAATCGGAATTAAGTATTCAACAAAACTGTGTAATAAGACATGTAAAATGGCAAGTTTTAGAGGTGGTGTTTTGACAGAGTCAGGCTAACTGTTTCCCGTTTCCCAAAATATTGAAATATATATTGATATAATATATTGATATATTGTAAACTGCTGCATTACAAGCTTAATGTTTGAGACTGGCAGCCACCAATACAAATTATGTCCAACCTGCAGCCAATCAGTAGTGTTTGAATCTTATATATAATTAAATATAGGCTCATTTAATGTAGGGAATATGAATTAACCATTAAACGTATTTACAGTACAATGTAAGTGCACTGTGTGTGTGTGTGTGTGTGTGTGTGTGTGTGTGTGTGTGTGTGTGTGTGTGTGTGTGTGTGTGTGTGTGTGTGTGTGTGTGTGTATGTAGTCTAGCGGATTAGCCCACGGATTAGTGACAGTGATGATTATAGTTTTCTACCAGTAAGAACCATGTGAACGGACACACACACACACACACACACACACACACACACACACACACACACACACACAGCACATATATACACACAGTATAATCACTGTATTCACAGAGATAAAGTAGGAATTAGCCTTTTGTCACTAGCCTTACTAATTGCCGTTAGCTAACCATGTTTTGTTTCGCTAGCTTGCGTTATCCTGTTGTGTTACCTACAAAACAATGAGTCATATAGTAAAAAGAGCAGTTGACCTCATCCTAGCAGCTTTTTGTTTATCACTAACAGCTATTTTCAACCGTGTTAGCTATTGTGTTTCGCCCCAGACTAGACGGCTTTGTGCACGTTGGTTAGGCCTCGGTTAGCCAGTCACCGACCATGTTTGTGTACGTGTATCTGTGTTGGTCAGTCTGCCAGTTAGTCAGCCGGTGTGTATGTGTATGTGCATGTGTCGGGCCAGTCAGTGAAGGTAGGATTAGCTTGGTCCCATGACATAACCAGGCTAAGAGGATTGTTAGCTAGCCAAACAGCTCCTCCTCCTCCTCCCCTCTCCTCATCCTCTCACCTCACACACTCCTCCACAGTTGTCTTGAGGTACCAGTCTTTCTTCGTCTCTCTTAGTTTAAAGCAAAAACTAAAGTTTGAGACACCACAGGAGCGTGGGGGTGAGTTCTGGAAATGGCTTTCTTTTCTGTGGGTGTATGGATGTGACTGTGTCTGTGAAGCTCAACAAAGTGTGTGTGTGTGTGTGTTCGCTTTACACTTTCTACCCACCTTACACTCTTGTGCCTTCTTCTCACACCAGCTTTTCATACATAATAGAACACTTGAGAAACTGGAGTGAACGTAGAGGTGACTTTGAAATGTGTTTTTGTGCGCTTTACTTTCTGTTCCCTTTAAGTATTTTGAAAGTTGTTCTCTGACTTTGTTCATAATCCAAACTCGCACAACACACTCGCACACATAGGCAGTCAAGCAGTTTGTCTATGTGTCAGGGCGGGACTGCTGGCAGTGTGTTCGTATGTGTGTGGATGTTATTGTCACTCAATCACAGCCCAGTGTGTGTTTAGGTCAGTGTGGTTTAAAGTGGACGCTACAGTATGTGCAGGCAAGGTGTGGCGCCTTTTGGCCATTTGTGTTTGGGCTTGACAGTGTTATTTTGTCTGTGTGTTACTCAGGGATGTGGATGCATGACTCCAAGTCAGGGTGTGACTCTTGGCTCTATATAATCATATCCAAAAGCTCTCACTTACTCACACACACACACCAGATACTGTTTCCTCCCACAGGATGATGGAAACATGACAGTGCTGACAGTTGTGTATGTGTTGTGTCTGAGAGAGAATGAGATTTTTTTTGGTGTGCAACAGCTTTTGTTATTCATAACTCATCTCAACACGAATGTCATTATTCATTGCAGCAATATGTATTTTTGATATTAGTTAAATGACAACACAGCCCTCTCTCCTTCTTTAAACGGGAAGCTGACTGTGTTTTTTATTGCCATTTACACAGGTATTCATGGTCCCTATAGGGAACGAATATTTTTATCTACACCACCTTTAGGTTAAAAAAATTGACACGTTTCCGAGCCATGCCATCGTGAGATTCGTGGCGCACAAGGAAATCAGCATAAGGAGTTGTTTTTCTATCTTTGTGCTGAGCAAAACCTAGATGAATGGCTTGTCATAATAAGAATAGCGGTGGTCCACCTTAAAGGTCATCCCACCTTAAGCGAGCCTGTGCTAAAGTTAAGCTAACTTCGAGTTCAGTAAGCAGACTGTGGCAAGCAAGACACAGGAACTTGTGTCTTGAGGAGCTGTAGCATTTATTCACCCACAGTCTAAACTGTACACGCACTGCACTGCTACGCTCACGGCTATAACGTTTATTATACTGGGCAAACAAACAAACGCGTTTTAGCAATATTACACCTGCTAAACATCAGCATGTTAGTATTGTCATCATATGCACGATGACATTAGCATTTTGCTAACATCCTATGCAGACTCCCACAAAGCTGTTAGAATGACTCCTAGCCTAGTTCTATGATGAAAAACAAAACAAGGTGAGGTGGTGAAGTGTAGTTTTTGGATAACTGGATAGCCAACATGTTCTCGTCCCAACTCGTCACATACTGACGCTTTGTCACATCCCTCTGTGTCACTTTTTGGTTGCAAGTGAACATGCGACGGTCACAACGGCTGTGACAAAGCATCGGCTGGGAATGCAATGGGCTGGGATATCTTTACTGAAATATTTTGAATGAATCTTACTGCCCAACACTGGTGTTCTGGACACAGTGAAGAGGAGCTGTGTTTTTTTTGTGTGGGGGCTGAGTCAGTCAAACGGCAGTCCTATCCCAACACTCCCTCCTTCCCCTCCCCAAGACAGCGTTGTATAAACCTCGCCCCTAACCACCACGGAGACTGTCACATATTCTGAGTTAACATGCACGCACACACATAATTGAGTCTGTAACTTTACCCTATCCAGCTGTGTTTGAGAGCACTGCTGAGGGATATATTAAGAAGTCAGGTGTGTCTCTGTGTCCTCCTGACAAAACACACATGTCAGGGGTTGTGTTGATGTAGATTAAGGTGAATATTTTCACTAGAAATGCCTCTGTAGGTTATGTGATAGTCGGGGTTGAGGGACGTCGGCTGACTTGAATCACTAGATGTGACAGAAGTTCACATCGCTGATGCTGTGAAAACAGTTTGGCAACTATAAATATCACTTATAATATTTATACATCCAGGACATAGAATTTGAAACATAGATTTGTTGGGATTAAACTTGTGTTTTACATGGTAAGGCATTTATTGTTGAATGTTGACAAGTTTTTGTGCTTGTTTTTATTTTGTTTTGTTTTTAGAATTTTAGGAAATATTTAGGAGGTTACGAAAGACATTTTCATTTTCATATTTCTTGAACCCTTTGAGACCCACAGTAGGCCTGTTTTTCTCTCTTTTTATTGGGGTACCGGAGGTATTTAGGGGGAGATAGCAGGTCAACAGTAGATGTCACATAGAAGTGGTGTACATCATCTGAAAGCTGGGAACCTGACGATTAATTTGAGATAAAGTTCAACACTGTGTGGCAAGTTGTTCTAGTCATAAATCATAAACATGTATTAATTAATGATTTAAAATGAATTGTGACAGTGTCTAAGGGTTTAGAACATTATGATTGAAGCTTATGATCGACATACATACTTAGAACAACATTTGTGTTTGGATTTCAGTACATAAGGAAACACTACTGGGAAGATACAGAATGGTATAAAAACCACAAAAAAAATCCCAAAATAATGGACCCACCCTTTAATGTCACGCTGTTTTTGTCGGGAAGTCCCAGTGTGGATCAACACTGGGTGGTATTGTGTTGCACCAGAACTTGAGTTGAATGAATATTCCCTAAATCCAGCAGGTCGTCCTGTTTTTGCTCCCAAAAGCTGCTTTGCCCAGAGAAAGACACTGTCAGGACATATGACGCATGTTGATGGACAAGCTTTCAGTGGTTGGGTCCAAAGACGTGACCTCTCTGATACACAATGATCTCTATAACCAGCAGGCCACCCTGCTGTGTGAACCGGAGCGGTTCTGATAACAGAGGTTTGGTCAGGAATGTCTGAAGGCTGTTATTGTAGATTAGGAGGAATATTTTTACTGGAGGCGTACAGCAGATGGGAAGGGGATGGGTTTCATTACTGGAGGGGCGTATGATCAGAACAGTGTGTGTGTGCCTAGTATACTGTCTCTGTGCACACATACTGTTGGGAAACGTAATACTCACACTGAGAAGGCCAAATATCCCCATGTGCTTCAGATTATAACCGTGATCGCAACATATGTGACGCTGCCGCAAAGATCAGTGGACAGCTGCAACATGAGATGGTTGCGGTGGCCGTTACAGTCTAACTGTTTTGACATGACCATCACTTTTTACAGTTCTGTTGTACAATGACGGCAAAATGCCTTGAAATGACTTGAGAATCTATTGACACCAATACAGAGCCAGACGATTGCACTCAGTAGCACTAAATAGTACTTCTTAAGCCAATGCTCACACGTTGCTGCGTACTACTTTGTTTTCATCCCTAGTAAACCCTCACAGTGAGTTTCTACAAGCTGACTTTTCTGTCCCATGGTCTGTTCATGCCACGCTGAGAATTTCCAACTGGAAAGCCTGTAAGCAGCTCTAGAGTTGCCGGACCAATCAGAGCCTCGAGCCTGCCCTAGTTATCATAAAAGTAACACAGTTTTTGTGCTTCGGATTGGAGAGGAGTTTGAAGTGGGATATTATGACATTTTGTTTAAAAAAAAAAAAGGACAAGGCCCAAAAGCAGTGTTTAGTTTGTACATTCTGGGCTACTGTAGAAACATGGCGGACTCCATGAAGAGGACCCTCTCCCTATGTGGACATAAACCTCTTATTCTAAGTTAATGAAAACATAACGATTCTTACTTACTTATTAATATTATATATTACATATCTGCCAATAGATCCCCCAAATTTTTAACACACTAGTCCTTTAAAGTTGTGACAGATTAGTCACAGCGATGGCATCCTCGTCAATCTCCGGCCAATCTCGTCAATGTCCGGTTGGTTAGCCAGGAGTTGTTTGTCCCACAGAGCCTTGGCCCTGTTGTCTATTGATTTGGGTACTTCTATTCCATACTGGTTACAGATGTGCCTGAATACTATTCCAGCCACTTGGTTGTGCCTCTCCATGTACGCTGATCCAGATAACATCTTACACCCTGCTACTATGTGCTACTATGTACGTATATATATATAATACAGATATCGCTGTTTGTTGTGTGTAGAGGTGCGTACAGTAGTGTAGCAGTGGGACTGTCTAAAACAGGGGAGATGAAGACAGACATGTCAGCCTGCTGCGTCACGAAGCTTCAGATATCTTTGAATATTACGGTTCTAAGCTTCAAAGCCCCCCAAAACATGGTCTTCGGGACAGCCCTAGACTCTACCAATATCAAGGAGTGTTTCACATGTCTGTATTGTAGGTCCTCCAATCAGATGAAGTTTAATCATAACCTGCAATCAGTTCAACCAATAAGAAATGTTTAGTTCAGTTGGAGAAATATGATTCAAGTCCAGATTTTGAGCTGTTACATTAATGATGTGCTTACATCCTGAACCAGTAAGTTTTGAGTAAGTTTAGCAGAAGTGAATCAACAGACTTCCTGAAAACACAATTATAGCACATCCATTCACTCTCATTGTGAATATGCAACGTGCCATCTAAAAGAATGTGACTGTTTTTTTCCCTTTAAAGAGCTGCCAAGAAAATTTCAAAGCCGGCGGTTTCAGTAGTTTTAATGAATTTTAATGCTGGTGTGAATGTGCCTGAAAAAAGTGAGTGAGCCAGTTCTGAAGGGAATTTGGAAACTTGAATAGTTGGGGGCGGCAGTTGCCCATTCCGTTAGGGTTTGGGGTGGGGTGGGGAGGAGCCGGGCCCCCCTCCACCACAACCAAAACCCCCTCCTCCTCCCCTGCGGGGCCCCCCCCAAGAAACCCACCCCCCCCCCCCCCCTCCCGCTCGCTCTGAACAGCCCCCCCCCCCCCACCTTCCCCCCTTTATTTTTTTTTTTTTTTTGTAATTTTTTTTTTGGAAAAAAAAAAGGTAAAACTAAATTTCCCCCCTGTGGGACTAATAAAGGAATATCTTTCTTTCTTTCTAGTTCAAACATATCCCTTTCAGACAAAAACTACTGATTACTAATTCTACTAATAATACTACTACTAATACGCTATATTTAACTCTAAAAACATAATTAATAACTTAATAGTCCTACGTGTTGTGTTTGCAACCATCACAGATAAACCCACTCACACCCACAGATGCCTACACCCAGAACAGCAGCACTGGCAAAAATTCCAGTCTGCTTTCATTACTGGGTGTGTGTGTGTGTGTGTGTGTGTGTGTGTGTGTGTGTGTGTGTGTGTGTGTGTGTGTGTGTGTGTGTGTGTGTGTGTGTAATCTGAGTGAGGCAGATGTGTCTGTTTCCCAGAATGAAAGAGAAAATGTGTGACACAGCAGTTAAGTCACATGTGAGTGTGTGTGCGTGTGTGTGTGTATGCGTGCGTGCGGGTGTGCATGCGTGTGTGTGTGTGTGTGTGCGTGCGTGTGTGTGTGTGTGTGTGTGTGTGTGTGTGTGTGTGTGTGTGCGTGCGTGCGCATGTGTGTGCGTGTGTGTGTTGCACAGAGCAAGACAGTGCAAAACAGGAGGACAATGTGACGCAGCAGGAGTCAGCTGTTATTCTAGTGTGTGTGCACATACGTGTTGTGTGCTTGTGTGTGTGTGTGTGTGTGTGTGTGTGTGTGTGTGTGTGTGTGTGTGTGTGTGTGTGTGTGTGTGTGTGTGTGTGTGTGTGTGTGTGTGTGTGTGTCGCCGGACGCGTCCGGTGGGAATGTGTGCCACGAGATCGCCGTGCTCGCTGCCACGGCCGTTAATCTGCCAGCAGCATCATCACCGTCATCATCATCCTCCTCATAATACACATCTGGAGCAGGAGGCAGAGGTTGATTGAGAGCAGCTAGTGCCCCATCAGGCTGTGGTGCAGTGATTTCCCTTCTGAGAGAAAGTGGGAGGTGTGAGGGGAGAGAGAGAGAGAAAGAAAGAAAGAGAGAGAGGGATGTCGCTGCAGCAAAAAGCCAGCTGCAGATGGATGACAAGGATTGAGAGAAAGAGAGACGAAGGAATGCAGATATGGAAAGAGATGGAGGTTAAGAAGGTGTGGATGAGAGGTGTAAGAAGAGAAGGAGGTATAGAAAAATGGAAGGATATGGAGAAAGAGGAAGGTATAAAAAAGGGATGGGGTGACTTCCCCTCTCTTTGTGTACTGGTTTATAGGTTTACATGTTTGTTTATTGTAGTAATTGAATGCAGTGTCACATTAATGGGCTTTACACGTCATACGAGAACACACCAATGCTGGAGAGAGTTTGTATGAGAGAGAGAGAGAGAGAGAGAGAGAGAGAGAGGAGGGGGGGGGTGGAGGGAGCGTGGGATGAGCGAGCGAGCGAGAGAGAGAGAGGGAGAGAGTCGTAAATCACAGCACATCAGCGGGCGGATGAGAGAGAAAGTTGTGATAAGGATCGCTCTCGTTTTCCCCCCTCCGAGCTTCTCTCTGTCAAGCCTCTGGCAGCATTTTGTCTATCTGAAACCAAAAAAAGGTCCGGCGGGTTCTCTGAGAGGCTGTGAGGATGGAGTGGAATGAGGTGGATCTGGTGCAGGAATTCACTGTTGAAGGACAATGCAGCAAAATTAAAGTCCGCTCCTGCAGGATCACATGGGACAGCCTGCAGGTAAATACAGCGCAACGGGACGCTGATAGAAACTGCATGTTAATGTCAGCCGGGGCTGCTCGCAAGCAGCGCAGTCTGCAGGGGTGTTGTGTTGACAGCAGCAGAATGCATGACACCGGTGTTAAGTGTCAGACAAATTGTTAACTTTTCTGTGTAGCTAGAGGATGCATGTCATTACAAAGATTAGGAGGACACAGGAAATCCCAGGACACAAATGTCCCATTACTGACCGCCCTGTTTTCACTGATTGTGATCTTTAGTCCAACCGATGACAATCTTAAAGATCAAGGCTTTTAAATTAAGCAACTCTTGGGTGTTGTCGAGGGTGTTTACTGTGTAAATACCAACTCCGTCCTCCAATCATGTCAGTTTGCTGTTCCTGCAATGCAAACTGTTCACAGGTGTAACTTTTATCAAAAGCACAAAGGGGTTTTTTGTTAACAAAATTTGAAATATGATTCTTTTAGTCCATTTTTTCTTATTTTGGTGATTTGATATTTTTATGCATTTATACTGAAAATAACACCATCCTGTAGCTTGTCTTTCAAATTCACCATCATATTTAGGTTGATGATCAAGATTTTTCTGCCTGTAAAATATAGTTTAAAAGCTCTAATAATATTTATTTATTCACCTTTTTCATATTTCATGTGAATGTACTGTATATGGAAGCAAAAAGGCCACAAGGATTTTAATCTTGCCAACAACAGAATACTTGTGTGAAATTTAATCACTACTGAATACATAGTGTTATATACACAATTCATACATTCAGCCGCACAGTATGTAACACCATATTAGAAAAACGTTAATTAGAGCTATTCAGGTTATGTTTTATTATTCACAAACTTGAAAGATGTGATGTCATTGGATGTAATAAGATTGGTTGTATTGAATTTCTTTCCTCTTTTTTATATTATTGTTGCGCTTTGGCAACATCGTTGTTTACCATTCATGACAATAAAGCATGTTGAATTTAATATGAATACCATAGCATTGCTTTGCAGTACTTCTATCATATATTATAAATTTATGTGGTTTGAATCCCCCCTTTCTGAGATTTCAAGAAAATAATTTCAAGTTGTGCAACTTCAAAAAAACTTGATTTTAAATGTGCTTTTAGGTTTTGCAAACAGGAAAGTGAGTCCAGTATTCTAAACTATAATCAAGTTATTTTTTTGGATGTAAAAATTCAAGTAAGGTAAGGTAAAAGAAATCAGATCTTCATAATTCAAGATGTAAATAAAATGTAAATATCTGGGCTCCGTCAGTCATATGAACCCAGAAAAAGAACCTCAGAGGAGTTTCTACAAAACCTGGAAACTTAATGCTTTTAATTTAAATTTGAAAAGTTTTGAAATTACAAAACTTCAGACATTTTAAGGGGGAATTCAGACCACATAATTGAACAGACTGTTTTCAAAGTAAAATATTTCAATGCTGTTCAATTAAAATTTCAACATTAAGTATTCAGTAGTGATTCATTTTCACAATTACATATTAAGCTGCATATAAAATTGTAATTATTGTAGCTTTTATTTGCTTCCATACAAGTGAAATAAGTTGTATGATGATAGAAATGTTTATGTATCCATCAGCCACTGAATCACTGCTGACTAACACGACTGCCTGGTCTCCTTTAAGGTGAAACCAGAGTGCTTTAGGAGGAGATCAGTTTTTGTCTGCAGATTCTTCATAATGCACATGAAAGTGTGAATGTGCAGAATCCCACAGGTCAGCAGTAAGCTAATGACATGTGGCACCGCTGACTGGAAAACCAGCGTAATGCGCACAATGTCATCGTCCAAGACATGATGTAGTCTGCTGGGAATACAGTGTGTCGGCATTATGTTTTTAAGAGTCAGCCTGCACACAGTGATAGCACAGTGTGGCATTAATCACTGATACTGATATTTAGCATATAGCGCTAATGCTGCCACAGTTAGTCGGTAAATGGCCAGTGGGTTTAATCTGTTTCACTGATTTCTTATCTAAAAATTGCCACAACCCTCAAGGCTCAGTTCAGGGTAATGGTGTTTTTCATCAGCTCGTCTCTGAGTCATGGCGTTAAAGACTCCACTGAGATATAAGAAGACTTTTTTTTGAATATTTAACAAAATTGACTGAAGCAGAAGAAGCAGAATTTGAGTTTTGATTGAAGTACATGTGATGTTGTTCCAGCCCTTAACCCTTGAGGTCCAGACCCCTTAAATCTCAGTAACTACAGGCCTCCATAAATATCTCCAGCTTCCATCTTCATCTGATGTTGTAGCGCAATACTCAGTACAGACAGTTAAAGTAACTCAACATGTTTATCAAGATTTTGATGAAAATTCAGTTTTAAGGGTCAACCAACCAAAACAATCATTGAGACAGTTTTATCTTTTAGTACAAATACAATTTAGTATCTAGTGGTCTTGTGACATTATTTTTAGATGATGAAGTTTGTTTTGTGTTTTTCAAAAGCATTTTCTCAGTGGGGTGGCTGTGACAGGGATGTCAAAACCTACTTAAAAAATGTTTGTTTTTTATTAATCTAAATGAATGGACCTTTCAACACTCCTGTCTCTTAAAGAAGCTATTTACACCACAGACCTTTTGAATTAACTTACCAACTGAGGTGGCACACAGCAAAAGAGGCTTTACAACATTTTTCGTGCTCATTTCTCTTGCTTCAACAAGAGATCAACATATTAACTCTGGGGTTCCTCAGGGTTTCATTTTAGGCCCCTTTCTGTTTCTAGTTACATTCTTACACCACATAGCATCAAAGAAGTTACACCCTGGCCATAGACTGTATATAAAAAGTGGATGCAATCACAGTGACGTCACCCATTGGTTTGTGGACTGCCATTTTGAAGCCTCGAGCTTGGTGTTTTGGCCGTCACCATCTTGGTTTTTGGCCCGCGCAATGTTGTGTTTTTGCAACCAGAAGTGCCACAAGAGGGTGGAGCTAAGTACAAACGAATGCTGATTATGACATTTTTAGGAAACGAGAATATTACAATTAACTTTCATGAACTGCAAACACTATGAAATGTTAGCAACCTGCAATCACAATGTAGCCACACCCGAAAGCATAGTTTATGGTCTAATTGACTCTAAATGGGACCATAATTTACTAAATTTATATCATGCTGCATTGAAGAAGACTTGAAACTAGCGACTGAGACCATAAACTCGTTTACAATGTTTACTGAGGTAATAAATCAAGTGAGAAGTAGGCTCATTTTCTCATAGACTTCTATACAATCAGACTTCTATTTGCTATGCATTTACTGAGGCCTCTGCTTTTGTTGATTGCGTGTTAACTCAGCTGATCCTGAATTTTGCCTTGATGTTGTGTTGGGCTCACAGCTGTTCCTAATGTTTTCTCATCCTCATTGACGTACAGAGGCACACAGATATTTCAAATACCATATAGCAAACTAGTACTACATCAAAAACTCCACTTATTTGAGTTACTATTTACTATTTGGCAGCTAAACATGTTTTGATACACATACATGTATGTACAGTACAGTATACTGTAGGTAATGGGCAATTTTACCCTGCGATCCATATTATTATTTATTTATATAGTTTTAGCAAGAGCTATTTGCAGTAAGACTGACATTATGTTCACAACAGTTTGTACTCTGCGTGACTTTCAAATAAAATATGCATAACATCCATAATCAGATTCATTAGTCTCATAATGACTCAGAAAATGGCAGATACTTATACTCTAGGTGTCATTTATTAATCAGTGTTACTCTGCATTGAGAAACTGCGCATATTTGAGGCCATTTGAGAGTAGAAACTACATTTTCACAGTGCTTGTCCCAGGCATGTATAAGTAGGCCTGGAATATAGTGAATAAATATCATGCAAAAAGCTATGCTGATAATGTTACATCATACTGAGTCATTTGCATGTTTTTGCTGATGGTCTTGAAGATCTTGTTATATTCTACTATTGTACTGTATTCTGCTCTACATTATAGCTTTATTTGATGCAGTGCAGAGCTGCATGGTCTTGAAGCTGTCATGTTTTATAGTGTTGTAACTATTAAACCAGCAGTAGGCAGCATATTTTTGGCATCACTGGGCAAAAACGCCACAATAACGTTTCAGCATATTGTAATACAAGTGCTATGAGAGAAAACTAGACCTTCACCTCCTCGTGGCTCTGTTTTCAGGCTTTAGAAAATGTACACTTTGACCAATCACAGGTCATTTCATATGGAGAGCGTTCCTATTGGAGGCAGCTGTCAGTCACTCGCAAAATCCAATCAAACAGTCAAACTAGGCAGCGCTGATCAAATATGAATCAATATTCTGTTACTGTAATGTCTATTTCTCATCTCAAATGTTTTCAGAACCATCTTGTAGGTACTGTTTAGTTGTAAAATGGGTTTGCTCCAGCTGGTGGGCGCAGCTTGGTATTTCCTCAACTGATCTCGCTTTAAGTTACGGGTCTTGAAAGTAGCCCAAATGTGTTTTAATTGTACAACATGTGGAAACAGCCAGTGCTTAGATAGCAGTCAAACGCCATTCAGAATCTTATAATTTTAAGACACAGAGGAGAGTCCTTTTTTCACTGCATACTGGAAACGAGTGTTAACAGACCAGGTGCAGTGTGTGTGTCCATTAGTGAACATAAACAATAGCAGGATGTGACTGGGCAGAAACCTTCCGCTGCTGTCTGCTGAAGGCATTCCTCTCCCCTCACCCCAACCACACACATTTCTAAGTACAATCATCGAAATGTTTGTCCTGAACATGAACAAACACACCTACATGACAAAGTGTTCTGGCATGTGCCTGCCCGGTTTGATAAAATACTCTTCTGATAGTAAAATACAGATTATCTGTGTGATTTCCAGCTGATGCTGATGTCTGTGTCACAGCCCTATAATGACCAGAGCAGACAGGAGTTCAGCGATTTTTACCCCCGAACCAATACTATAATTCTGTCACTCTGCCAAGGCCACCGGCTGCTAGCCTAATAACATTTGTGTAGCACGCTGAAGGTGCTCTATGACCTGAAGTGTGAGGTGATATGTGAGTGCATCTGTGCGCTGTAGTTTAGCATTTATCTCCTGTGACTGTTTGGGTTTTCATCTTGTCAATATTTAGAGATACAAAGGGAGAAACATATGGACATATGCTGTATTAATATGTGTAACGTTTGTGTGTGTGTAGGTTCCCCGTGTGGAGCTGACCCTCTCAGAGCTCCAGGAAATGGCCACAAGACAACAGCAACAAATAGAGGCTCAGCAACAGATGTTAGTCGCCAAGGTAACTCATGCACACACACACACACACACACACACACACACACACACACACACACACACACACACACACACACACACACACACACACACACACACACACACACACACCGTTGAGCTTTTGGATGTATTGCCTGTCAGTTGGTGTAAGGTTATCTACATTAGAGTCTGTCTGAAAAGGTCGGCTTTGAGGCCCCGGGACCTGCGGCCTTGGAGGAATGTGTGTGTGTGTGTGTGTGTGTGTGTGTGTGTGTGTGTGTGTGTGTGTGTGTGTGTGTGTGTGTGTGTGTGTGTGTGTGTGTGTGTGTGTGTGTGTTGAGGATCTTGGGTCATACGTCTTCCTTTGAAACAGGACATGTGATCCAGGTCAGGGTTTAAGGACTAGCAGGAAAGAACAGCTCCATTTTGAGCCAATAGAAAATCACTCAGCTGCAGTTTTTTTGTGTGATATCATTATTTGTGTGTGTGTGTGTGTGTGTGTGTGTGTGTGTGTGTGTGTGTGTGTGTGTGTGTGTGTGTGTGTGTGTGATTACTATATGTTGTGGGGACGTGAATCTGTTTGCACTGCGACATTTGGCGGCAAAATCCATTATATTTTAAAAACATTATATTTTAGGGTGCTGACTTGGTTTAATGTTAGAGTTAAGTTAGGTTTAGGTTTAGGTTAGGATTAGGCAAGTAGCAGTTACAGTTAGAGTTAGGGTAAGTCTCTAGGAAATCAATGTAAGTCAATGTAATGTCCTCAGAAGTCATGGAAACACGACTCGGTGTATGTGTTTGTGTGTTTGTGTGTTTGTGTGTGTGAGAGACACAGATCATGGCCATTCCCACACTAGGAAGTGACCTTTGAGTTGACAGGAAATGAGGTCATCAGCGAGCTGCTGGGAAGCAGAATTGTACTCTAGTAAGACACGAAGGGGCTCCTCCCCCCACCAAAATAAAAAAACCTGATTCTTTTAATTTGTTAAAGTCTTTCTGGTCATTTAAAGTGTCTGCTTTGTTGAAAGTCAACCACTAACTTTGTTGTGACTAATTTGAGCGTTAATGTCAAGGCCAGCTGTGGTGCTGATGTTTTTATGCGGCTACATTAGTGATATTCAGCATTTTTAAAAGCATCTGTTCCCCTTCTAAATGACAGCTATTAAGTGTTTCCTTCCAGCATGTAAGTGTTCAGCTATTTTCCTGTATTACTGAATGGAAAAGTCTCCCAGCTGCCATGTAGAGGCTGGTTCTGTCCTCGTAACGTTAATAAAATTTATTGACGACTTCCAGGAAGAAAAACAACAAAACCTAGCTACTGTACTGGCACCTACCTACCTACCTACCTACCTACCTACCTACCTACCGCACACACTTTTAATCCTGCACTGTCTATGTAATGAAACAAGCTACCGTTGTGTAATGGGTTATTAGAGTGTGTGTGAACGTGTGCCAACATTCCACTTCATCTGAGTGTGTGTGTGTGTGTGTGTGTGTGTGTGTGTGTGTGTGTGTGTGTGTGTGTGTGTGTGTGTGTGTGTGTGTTGATCACTCCCCCCCCCCCCCCCTCCGAGGCCCCCCCCCCCCCTCCCGCCCCCCCCCCCCCTCCCCCCCCCCCTTTTTTTTTTTTTTTGTTTTTTATTTTTTTAAAAAAAAAAAAAGATTTTTTTTTTTTAAAGGGGCAAAACCCCTTTTTTTTTTTTTTTATCAAACGGAAACACACACTCAGCCATTGCAAAAAGCAGCGACAGGCTATCAAAGTAAGTTAATCAATGAGGTTTAGCTGCGCTAAATTTGAATATAACTTAAAGGGTTTGTTCAGATGTTTTGAAGTGGGGCTGTATGTATACATATGTATCTGTGAGGTAAAATTACTGCTGATATGAATGTAGTGTGGTGGCTTTGAAGAGAGTGATATATCGGTTTCATTTCCACCATCGGAGGACAGCAGGGGTTAAGCAGCTATAGTCGGAGGCAGCAGAAAAACAAGAACGATATGAGTTTAACACTATATTTAGAAGAGTTTCACTGCTTTACCTGGCCGTCAGACAGCCCTTTCTGGTGGGGAATCTATGTCTTCAAATCCACAGGACCAGACTCCATTCACTAAAACATTAATTTTACCTTGCATAACACAGGAGTTCTACCGCTGCATCAATCGGTTAGTTTGTTTGTGTTGTGTGACTTTCAGATCCAAACTAATGTGGCGCCCACACAGCGGTGCATTGCTTAGCCTGCATTGCTAACTGTGGGCATGTCGACCGCCGGCTAAGTTACTGTGTGTAACATTAATACACTGACTATGAGGGTGTATAAACAGTATACTGTACACATAGCAGCCTCATAATGCAGAAAAATACATTAGGTCACGAAAACATTTGATCAAAATTTGAATACAAAAGGAACATCATATAAAAACCTCAAAAAAATGTACTTGACATAGTGAAAGGGTGGCAGGGTAATGCCTCATGCTGCTTGTTCAAAGTCATGACATTTTTAGTGTTAAATACAGTGTGTATTGTAAATCAAGGTGCCGTTAAGTGCTCACTAAGACAATGTGATAATACTATATGTGACAAAATTATGTGTCACCTTCAAGCTATTCTGCCATCACTATATCTCTGAAAAGGACTCTGGATATATCACTGCTTCAGTATGGTGTTAAATGTCTCATGAAGAAAGCTAAATGGATGTGTGGGTGGACTGCAGGTGTGCAGGGGGTTTAACTCTGCTAACTCAACTTAACAATTAGAACGGCACAAAAAGTAGTTTCAAACACGAATGGGACATGCACTGGTCTTGCAGCATATCTTTCTTAAAGCAGTGAAAACCAGCAAATGGTATTTGTATGAAATATTGATCAAATGATGAGGAAATGGTGCCATTATCAGTGTAATAGCATCGTGTGCCACTTGCAGCAGCAATATTTCTGTTTCTGTCGTTTCTTTTTTGACAGCATCTTTATTAGACACTACAAACAATTTCTAAATGACAACTTGATGAATTCGAAGCTGCTGAAACACAAACTCAGACAGACAAAAATCAGACAGCAACCTGACAGATTAAAACAGTGAGAAAAGTAAGGAAAAAGACACAAATACACCTGAAATAAAGGGTACAAACTTAAACAGGAAATGTTTGTGTTCATGCTGGACTCTGAGGAAATACACTGTTTGCCTTAAAGAAGTGGTTCCCAACCTGGAGTCTGGGCCCCCTCAGGGGGCACCAAAGATCACAGGGGGTGTGCCAGGATTTGTCTGCTCTGAGGTTGCCAAAATTACATTTTCACATATACAGTATAACTAAAATCGTAATAACACACTTACTGAATAATTTATACAAAACCCTGTTTATTAAACTATTTAAAAGGATATATTATTGTGTTTGTCTGCACAGTTGCAGATAACTTGTAGAATTAGATTCCAGTGTTGGATGTATAGGAATGTTTCTCTGACTCTTGTGATCCAAACATTTCCAATACTCCAATAACTCCAGAGCGTTGTTAAATCCAAAAGTCACAATTTATTGAAAAAAAATATACTTTTTATTAATGTCCAAAATTCACAACATGTTTTTATTTAATAAAATATTCCGCTTCAATCCATATTTGTTGGCGTTTAGTGTTTCAAAAAAAAAAAGTCTCATTGTCTACATTCACTGAATCATTTTATTCAAGGATTTTGTTTGAGGATTTGTAATTTTTTTGCAAGTGAAAAAATGAGTCTGGAAATCAACGGAAGTCCCCAAAATGTTAACGTCTTCACTTTTTTTTCTCTCTCCTAGGAGCAGAGACTGAGGTATCTTCAACAGGGGGGCAGGTCTAACCAGGGACAGACACAGGTGGGGTCCATATGTCTGTCTGTCTCCTATCAATCTTCAATAAGTCTTCTAGAAGGCACCAGAATATATTTAAAACCCTTAATCTCACATACAGTATATACTGTAGGGTAGTCAGTCATGACACCCAGAAGTCAGCTCCTCTAAGGTTCAACGGTCAAAGCCCCACTATACAATGTTTACCTTATAATCATTAGCGTTCACCATATAGACTGTTTAATCAACGCAAGTTTATTATTTTGTCAGATTAAAAGCTGACTAAAAATGAGATGAAAATGTGTCTTTTCTTCTTCTCTCGTGTGTGTAGTCTGAAGCTGAGAAGCTTCAGCGGCTGAAGGAGCGAGTGGAGACTCAGGAGGCAAAGCTGAAGAAGATCCGTGCCATGAGAGGACAAGTCGACTACAGCAAACTGATCAACGGAAACCTATGTAAGCCTCCACACACACTGCAGAGATTATGACTACATGGAGAACATACATTACAGTAGTGTAAGTGGGTAGTATGAGGGAAACCTGTGCAAAAATGTGTCTAAAAATATGTTAAAAGTGAACTTAAATGTCATAATCACTATGTCCTTTCCAAAAGTAAAAGGAGTCGGAAGCTAATAAATTGCAATATGTGATATAGACCACACAACTTACAGGCATATAAACATAGAGACAAATTTAAATATGCTTACCTACTCAGTAAACACAACGGTAGTGATCTCACTTGAACTTTTCAGTCTAATCTGTATTGTCCTGGTGTCTGTGTCCAGCTGCAGAGATCGACCATGTCAGCAGCCTGTTTCAGGAGAAGCAGGCCGAACTGCAGTCTGCCGTGGTCAGAGTCGACCAGGTAATGTGGAGGGCTGTTTGCCTCTGAGGTGGAGAGTTTAGTTTTGACAGTCGAAGTTGAGTTGTTAAGCTCTCTCTAAATGGTTTTACCAGTTAACCCAGCAGCTGGAGGACTTGAGGAGAGGACGCCTTCAGCTACATTCTGTTGCACCAGCTCAGGGAGCACACACCGGGTCCCAGGGTGCACCCGCTGGCCAGAAAGGTTCACCCCTGTCTGGTCCAGCCGCCTTGGAACTTAGGAAACTCTACCAGGAGCTGCAGGTAAAATACACAATCTCATAATCTCCTTCTTTCGACATTAGATAGAAGAGGAGAGTGTGTAAGACTTCTTATGCTGTGCATTTCAGGCTCGTAACCGTCATAACCTTGAGCAGAGCAGCAAGTTGGCCCAGAACAAGGAGCTGCTGAACAAGAGGAACGCCCAGGTGACGGTGATGGATCAGCGCATCGGAGACCTAAGAGAACGTCTGCATAAGAAGAGAGCAGAAGTACACAAAGTCTTTGCTTCAAGACTAATCAACTAATGGAAGCTCACCTCATTTGTATTTCATTTTAGCAGTAATTACTTTAAAGTTAGCTTGACAGTTACTGTAGGTCTAACACTGTCTGCCTATCTTTGTTTCAGTTGAGTCGTATGAACGGAGGAGGCCTGTCCTCGCCTCAGACCTCATCCCACCCAGGAGGTGGAGTGTCAGGGCGAGTAGCGGCTGTCTGCCCCTACATCCAGGTTCCAGCGGAGGGGAGAAAGGAGGCGGGTTACTCCCTACCAGCCGACCCACCCCCCAAACCCACCCCGCTCAGCCACATCCGCTCCCTCTCAGGTCAGCAGAATAACCTTTTTTTTGTTTGTTTGATATTTTAAAGGGATAGTTTGGGTGTTTTGAAGTGTGGTTGTATGGGGTAATTATACATAGGCAGTGTATTATCTACAGTAGATGGAGAAACAGACATGAGTTACCACACAAAAGCGAAGCCATGTACATCTGTGGACGGGGCTGGCAGCAAAACATATTTTAGCCACCTAAAAGAAAGACTCGCCTAAAAAGAAAATGTCAGTTTAAGTGTATGGTATACTTAGCATATTTTCACCACTTTACCTTGACGTCAGACAGCTCTACAGTCTATGTTTCAGACGGGGAACTGGAGCAACCAAACTCCATTGGCAAAAAAACAGTAATTTTACTTTGCAGAACACAGGAGTTGTTGGTTTACCGCTGCCTCGGTCGCTTAGTTTGTTTGTGTTACTGTGTGACTTTGGTTAGTTTGGATTCACACAATACCACAAACAAACTCACAGTTTGAGACGGCGGTAGATCAGCAACTCCTGTGTTCTTCAAGGTAAAATTGCAGGTTTTTTCAATGGAGTCTGGTGACTTTAGTGAGAGCATAGATGGCTTCAGTTCCCCATCAGAAAGGGCTGTCTGATGGCAAGGTAAAGTGGTGAAAATATATCTAAATATAGCGCACACTTAACTGATATTGACTTTTTTAAGTGCTGCCCCCATCCACAGCAGTACATTGCTTGGTTCCATGCTGTAACTCCTGACTGTTATCTACAGTATGCAATGCACTGACTATGGATAAAAACCTCATACAACCCCACTTCAAAACACCCAGACTATCCCTTTAAGGCACTGCACAAGACTTGGATAATTTTTTTTTCCGTCTTTCACTTCAGAGTTTCTTATCTCTCTGTCGGAGCTCTAACTTGGTGTCTATTTCCTTTTCCTGTCTGTTGGCTCCTTTTTTTCCTCTTCCCTTATCTGTTGTTGTTGTTTTTATCTTAAATGTGACGTGTTCATGTTATTGGTGATCTTGTGATCCTTGTTTTGTCTCTTGATGTTGTGGTGGTGCTTGCTGTTGTGACTGTTCCTGTTCCTGTTTTGTGACACCATCGCAATGTCATCGTGATGGTGTTGTTGATGTCCTTTCGGTGGTTGTTGCTGTTGTGGTTGGTCTTGTTACTGTCTCTTTTCGTGGTGGGTGTGGCCATGCAGAGGAGGACAGGAGTGGCATCAGGAAGCCTCCCAGCCAATGGAAAGTGTCAGATTTAGACATCGTCCTGTCAGAGCCCACTGAGACGTGGGAGGGACCTCGGTCCCCTCAGGGGGGCGACAGTGACAACAGTGAGTCCCTGGAAGGTGCTAGAGAAACTTACTCACCGCTAGCTCCATTGGTGATAGTATAGATTAGCAGCACCTGTTCCTCACTACTTCCTCTGCACTTTAAAGTTACTACAAAGAACTTTTAACTGAATCAGTCACAGTTTAATACTGATGCCTCTATATGACCGACACAAGCAAGCAAGACAATCGGCGAGATTATTGGCAGTTTCTATGTGGTTATACTTAATGCTTGTCATCAGGTGCAATTCCACGCGAAATCAGACGGTTTGCTGCATGCAGGTTCACCAGAAACTCCTTCAGGTCAGACTCTAGCAGGGCCTCTGGCAGCGACCAGCCCACCATGGGCCTCGCTGCTCCTCTGGGAGCCAACACCATGCTACTGGAGGCCCAGGTTGTATTGCTAGCCGAACAAGGACTGCACAGGGCAGACAGTCAGACCATGATGTAGTAAAACGAGAGGTTTTCTAAAGGGACACTGGTGCCCGGAAACACTACCGCTTTTTTCAACAGGGACACAAAATGAAAGTTCCTTGTAGTAACTTTAATACATGCAGTGAGTCTGTTGATAGTATTTCCTGCATGATTCCAACTCAAGTATGTTTTATTGAGCCTTAATCCCAAAGCAGACATGTTCTCAGTTTGAGTCCTGGGCTGAGAAGTTGAAGGGTGAATTCAAACCAAGAATGCCGAGTGTTGTTGTCTAACTACACAGAACAGATGTTAGGAGGACATAATTGAATCAGCTACGGTAAATGACCTCGAAATGTACGGGTCATCCGTATAAGGACACAGACGTGACATCTGATAGCCAGCAGCTGCTCGGGGTTAAGAAGCCCATCATAAGAAAATAAACTGAGGGCAAACAGCAGTCTGGACTGATACTGATATTCAATTAATTCTTCACGTCTTCCTACCTAGTGTGAGAAGGTGGCCTTTTCCCCTCGTTTCCAGCCTTTATGCTAAGCTAAGCTAACATCACGTAAGCTTCATATTATATGAGATATGAGACTCTCAGCTACTCTCGAGGCAAGAAAGTGAATAAGTGTTTTTCCGAAAATGTAGAACTATTCCTTTAACACCTTATTGAGCAGAGTTAATAATCACACTAGCTTAACTTATTAATGTCAACATCCATTCCACATGGCTAGAATCAGCTTTGTCAACAGAACACAGCCTTGCCTCATTAACCACTGACCATTCTGCAGTACACCCAGACTGTGAGCAGCAAAGCAGTTCGACTCACGTAGCTTAACCACTGGGTACGAGTGAAGTGTCTTGAACCAGCACTGATACAAATCCCATTGTGCTCTTGAATGCCAAAGCAAATGCCACAGCTCTATTTATTGTCCCAGCTTATGTAATGTGGAAAACACATAGTTGTAAATCGTGTCAACAGTCTAACAAATGGCACGACAAATGAATGAGAGGAAGTCGGAGGTACGCTTGTAGCTATATACAGTCTGTGTATTGCGTGTCTGTGAGAGTCAGATAAGGAGAAATTTTAGGTGGAGGGTGTGGAGGTGGGGCGAGGTCAGCTGTCAACAACAGCTGCCGTCTCTAACAAATGTTAGCTATGAATATCTATTATACTGTATGAATGCTAATAAGTATAAACATAGCAGTCTACAGGATTCCTAGTAGCACTAGAAGTGAATGATTATAAGTGAATAATTTATTGATTCATGGAAAGGACTTAGAGAAATGGTTTCATATTCCACTGACTGTAAACTAATATTTGCTGGAAAGTTGTAACTGGAGCCATTTAGCTCTCTTCTTTAATGTCCTATAAGGAGACTTTGTTTAATGATCAATAGGAAAGGCTTCAAAAATGCAGATTTTTGAGGAAAACAAAGAAACTGGTCCGTTTATTAAAAATCCAATCTGGTCCATTCATTGTCATCTACCTGTGATATGATTTCTGCAGCTTGCTTGCATACAGTACGCAGTATTAAATGTGATCAAACTTTAAATATTTATTAATTTTGTAGGAACAGATAAACACTGGAAAAATATACTTCTTTGCCTTTTTAGATGACAATATCGTCGCCACTTGTGTCTTTATGCTAAGCTATGCTGCTGATTAGCTTAGCATAAAACTGGAAACAGAGGGTAACAGCAAGCCTGTCCGAAGGTAACAATCTCCACCGACCTGCGCCTCTAACGCTCACTAACTGACATGTTATATCTTGTTTGTTTAATCTGTATGAAAATCACAGTGTAAAAACAACTATTTTATTTCAGGGGTGGATTATTTCGTGGCCGGTTGCAGCGACTTTCATGAGTCTTTTGTTGTTAATTTGTAAGCTTTAGGTGGTGCTGACAGGAGCCAGGCTAGCTCTTTCCCCTTCCTGCCTGTCCTTATGCTAAGCTAAGATAAACAGCTCCTGACAGGAGCTTTATATTTACTGTACAGATTGGTACCAAACTTCTCGTCTATCAACAAGGAAGTGATAATCTCAAAATGCTGAAATGCTGCTTTAATCCTCACCTAATATAATGAGACATGTTTCAGTTCAAGAATACAGAGATCGCCATTCAACGACTCGCATTCGATGTTACCTAAAGAAGAGGTGTGAGTAGTGATGAGCTTCTTGAAACCGTTAACCTGAACTTTAGCTCTTTGTCTTTTGTATCAGGGCGTTCTGTGATGCTGCCAGCGCTGTAAACTGTACTGTCTGTCCTCCACAACACTGAGTGACTGCTACTAATCTGGGCTCTCAGGCAGATGTCCAAGTTTCCGCCTTGCACTGTTTGTTTCCTATCGTGACCGTTTTCTTCCCGAGGTCAGCAGGTTACAGCGGCAGTCAGTGGGTTGCACAGCACAGCTTAATGACTGCAGGACTCCAAGGTTCACTAGTAAATCAGTATTAGCCTGGTATGTGCCAAAACTGTGACGTGGCGGTACCACTGAGAGCTAAGCCAAATGGTGAGGTAACGGCTTAAAATAATACTTTGACAATGGACGCCGAATTTTGGCCAACTGTGGCATGTTGTGGAAGTTTAATCTCCCACAATGAACTTTTTCAATGTTTTTTTTAGCCAGGCTCGCTGGCGGTGTGGCTCTAAAGATGGCAATGTTGGTCTGTCTGGCAGTCGCTTGGTTGGTCCTCCAGTTTGGAAACATCTATATATTAACTTTGGTAATCCCCTGTGTATTCTAGCACCATCATCAGGTCAAAATTTTAAGTATTACAAATACATTAATGCTCAAATACCTGCAAAACTAATGACATTCCCATCAGCCTAAGCTGTGCTTTGTTTTCAGTGCTAATTAGCAAATGTTAGCATGCTAACATGGTGAAATAAGATGTTGAACATGTTACCTGCTTAGCACCACCATTTTTACATTGCGGAGTGGAGCATGTTAGCATGCTGATGTTATCTTTTTTTTTGCATCATACACAGACATATTAAGCATGTAGGCAGCGAAAAGCTTCACAACAATAATGGTATCAGTATTTAAAAGCCTGCTTGCTCCCTACTGTAGTACAGTATGTTCATATTATTAGTTTATTAAAACTAACAAGCTGCAAGTAAAGAGTCACAAGGCCACTTCCTCTCAGCTAGTCTTAAGTTTATATGGAAATAAGGTGAGGTTAAACCCAAGAACTTATATTGATAAGAGGTTAAAGCTAATTGGTTGTTTCATCGCAACCTAGGCATGCAGCAGCAGAGCTACACCTCCTCCATTTTGGACTGAAGACAACTGTTGTATTGTTAAAGGACGCCAGTAAAACGTCTGCTTACAAAGTACCATACAAAATAAAACTAAATAATTTCTATTTCATTGTCATACATTTGTGTCTACTGAAATGGCCTGTGTTGCACAATAAAAATGTTTGAAATATGCATATTATTATAACTATTTACTTACTTATTACTGGCTGCTTGCCAGAGGAGCATAAAGTGAGCGATGGACATAAATATAAGTTACAAAAATCTAGCACACACATTTTGAAAGTAAATTCAAACTTTTTCATGTCAAAAACCTCCAAAATTGATGCCCAATAGACCATGGACGTATAAGAGGTTGTGTCCTGTGCTTTTGCCCTGCATGCTAGTAGGTTAAATTCCACTGATGTCGTAATGTTACTAATAGCACTGCTAGCTACCGGCCGATAGTCGGTTGTTTGGGAACAGAGGCGTTAGTCCACCACCACAGTACAGACTGACAGCATACAGCCCATGGTTCCATAACAAGATCATAAAAGTGATGCATTACAGCCAATATATCCTTTATTACAGCTAGCAGGAAGCTGGTGGGCAACCTTCAAAATGGGAAAAAAGCAGATGAATGCCATATAAGACCTGCAGTTGAAAGATATACACCCAGTAATGCAGCAGTCAGGTGGTGCTGCATGCAACTTGTAGCCACTGAGTCATTTGCATTGCAGCTAGCGACTAACGTACAGCAGCAGCATTCAGAAATCTCATTTGAATCCATGGAGCTCTCTGCTTCGGTGCCGTGCAGGCTCGCATCTCAGCCGTGGGTGTAACTGCATCCTTAAGCGTTTAGTTCCTACGCTTAGAGCTTAAGCGTGCCGGTAGGTAAGGGTACTCATACAGATAAAAATCAGAAGTGCTGGCCCCTTTTACGGCACTGATTTTTGGGCTATTTAAGTGTTCATACTGGGAAGTTGATTTACCTCAAAAAAAAAAAAAAAGATCCTCAGGTTTACAGGGGTCTCTTTATACATACATGACCACAGACTCATTGGTGTTTTCAGTCCAAATCTGTGGCAGTGTCATCTAGCAGCTGTTGTCAGAAAAGCACCAAAGTTTTGCCTCTTTGCCTCTAGACTCTTTGGTGCCATGAATCTGTAAAGCATTAGCTCGGACACTGACCTCCAGGATTGTCACTAGTTAATAGGCAACAAGATTTAGTAACTGACCGGCACTGTTAGTGTCATGTTGAACTGTTGAACCAATTAGTTACACAACACCTGTGTGAGGAAGAGTGCTGCCTTTCATAGTCAACAGATCTTGTTTTTTTAAGAGCTCAGCATTTTAGCACAGTCAGCCAAGTCAGTTTTGAATCTTCAACGCAGTAGCTTTCTGTTATTTGAGGGTTTGGAAAACATTCACTGTGTTTGTTAACCAACAATTCCTCTTGTAAAAGCAGCAGAACAGCACCCAGAAGTCAATTTTCATGACTGCAATTGCCAGTTACTGTGAATGTTTGTCTTTTTATATTATCAGACACAGATGTCACCATGACAACAGCTAAAATATCCATACAATTTACTACCAGGCTCAGATCATGAGAGTCCCATTGCTGTTCTACTTACAGGATGTTAATCACGTTTGCAGTGGAGAATACACTGTAATCACCAATGTAAACATGCAGAGTAGCTGTTAAGCAGTATAGCTTTACAGTAGCCGATTTGCGATGTTGAGACAAACCAATTGAAAGGTGAAAAATAACTGGGATTGGAGTCTGTTTCAAAAATTGCATAATCATTATGTGGTAGTAAATAATGGTGCATTAATGTAGTCATGTTTCATGTTATATATAATATAATAATTAAGGCTGTCAAAGTTAATGTGATAACAACGCATTAATGAAAATTCATTTTAACACCACAAAGAGTGAAGATACATATGGTACATTTTTCATTTCATGGCCATTTTTAAAGGGGCCCCTTGACCTCTGATCTCCAGATCTCCCCTTTACAGACATGCCCACTTTATGATAATCACATGCAGTTTGGATCAAGTCATAGTCAAGTCAACACACTGACACACTGACTGCTGTTGTAGCCTGTTGGACTGCAGTTTGCCATGTTATGATTTGAGCATATTTTTTATGCTAAATACAGAGCCTGTTTGGGTTTCTGGACAATATTTGTCATTGTTTTGTGGTATTAATTGGTTTCCAATAATAAATATATACATACATGTACATAAAGAAGCATATTTGACCACTCCCATGTTGATAAGAGTATTAGATACTTGACCAATCTCCCTTTAAGGTACATATTGAACAGATAAAAAAATGTGTGATTCATTTGTAGTTAACAGGATTAATTTTGGACAATCACGCAATTAATTGCATGCAATTTTAAATGATTGACAGCCCTAATAATAATATGTATTTTATCATGTCATTTGTCTTGACTAGTATATTTATGATGTCAGCTAGTGTAAAATATTGAGGCAACTATTTAACATCTAGATCCCCTCTAACTTCTACTCAGCATGCCATACTGTATGAACTTAGATTCATATCTCTAACTCTATTCCACCTTTCACCTACTTTTGGTACTTTGTCATTTTCCTTTCTGGTTGTGTGCCTCCGTAATTGCTTTCTCGTTTTAACCTTTGTCCCTTTCTCAACACTCTCTCTCTCTCTGTTTAGCTAATGAAGCATCATGGCCTAGCATCAGCAAGACTGTGTCAGATTGGAGGACCAACAGTCCAGAACAGGTACTGTACTGGTTCGAATAACATCCAGTGTTCGATTTGGATGGGTGCTAGAAATATCTATCACAATAAAACAGACTGATCTGCGATTGTTATTATTATGAGGAAAAATCCTTCAACCAGGAGTTATCTGGTGTGCAGATATGTTGATATGTCTACACAAGACATAGAAAGATAATAGTTAAAGTTGTCGTCCTTATTATTATTACTATTATGTCTATCAAATAATATAGAGGCATTCAAATAGTCCTCATTTTGCTAAGAGCCTCCTTGAAGCCATTTTAAAGGTGCCCGAGCTCCCACTTTCAAGGCTGTTGTAATAAATGACTGTGAGAACTTTTCAAGGAATATCTCTTTCCAAAATAGCAATGCAGGTTTATACAAAATTAGGATATACAGTCAGGCTTTAGAAAAATCTTTTTTCAATGTCTCTCTCTCTCACCAGCTTTCCTCTGGTTATGGTACCTACCCCAGTGCCACCCACCAGGCAGCAGGGCATCACTGCGCCACCAGCTCCCTGCCCCGTTCTGCCCCTGGTACACTGGGCTGGCCCCGATCAAGTGCTACAAATGCCACCTCGTCCTCCTCTTCATCGTCTTCCACTTCACAACAAATACAGCAACGGATATCCGTCCCTCCAAATTCAAGTCAAGGTAATTTAAAGAATAATTTATAGGGAAACTTAGGTATTTTTCAACCTATATTGTTTTGTTTGTTTTATGTTTTTGTGTCTAAGAGACTAATAGGGACAACGATGTTTGAAATTGGTCCAGTACTGCAGCAACGCTGCAGCCGTGAAATGGGCTGCAATGTGATCCTATCAGGCAATCCTGTACCGTCAATTCACGTCCACTACAAGTGATTGTTTTTGCCACTGACAGGTTTAGATTGATTAAAAGTGTCTGACAACTTTATGGAAAGGACCCTACAGAGAAACAAAATGTTTTTCTTTACGTTTCACTTGATCTGGTCAGCACATTATAATTCAAGTGTCGTGAGAGAAAACTAGACTTCTTCTAGACCTCCTCATGGCTCTGTTTTCAGGCTTTAGAAAATCGAGCCTGTCATGGTAGACTGGCCAATCACAGGTCATTTCTGAAAGACAGGGTTCCTATTGGCTGTGCTCTGACTGGTGGGTGGTGCTTGGTATTTCCTCAATAGATCTCAACATGGCATGGTCACAAATTTTCTCATTTTACAGCTAAACAGTACATTACAAGATGTTTCTGAAAACATTTGAGGTTAGAAATAGTCATTACAGTAACAGAATATTAATTCATAGTTGATAAGCGCAGCCTAGTTTGATCGTTTGATGAAATTGATCAAATCAAGTGTTTGTGAGTGATTGACAGCTGTCTCTCATAGACAGCAGCTGGACGGCAGAGGTCAGAGGTCAAGGGACCCCTTTGAAAATGGCCATGCCAGTTTTTCCTCGCCAACATTTAACATCAGTATCTTCACTCAAGCTTTAAAACTGAGCCTGCTACAACCTAAAAATTGCAAGTTGTGTTAATGCGTTAAACAAATTTGCGTTAACATTTTATTTCTCTATAGGGTTCTTTCCATAATGTTGTCAGACACTTAAAACAATCTAAGCCTGTCAGTAACAAACACTCGATGGTGACATTGCAGCCTATTTCACGGCTGCCACACTCTCATTCAATACTGGATTAATTTAAAGATTTGTTGTCCTCATTAGTCACTTAGACACCAGACTGAGAAATGCCTGTTTCACCATGCTGAACTTCCTCTTTAAGGACTATCACATGAGTGCTTGACCTTTCAATAATGATTTTATTTAAGCAGTCACTTCCAAAAAAATATGATTTGCCTGTCTATTTTAGGAAAGTGAATGATGCCCTCAACATGGATATGTAGGTGTAGCATCTGGAAATGAAGTATTAATTTTGAATTTTCCCTACTCTGCCTCTATTGTTAGGCTCCACCTCCCAGCCATCTCCCTTGTCCCCACAAACAGAACGAACAGATCCCCCGCCAGCGGTGGCTGTACGCCCCTACGTCCCGGACCACCCCTCCAGACCCCAGTCTCCCAGGAAGGGCCCTGCCACCATGAACAGCAGCTCCATCTACAGCATGTACCTCCAGCAGCCGCAGGCCAAAAACTATGGATCTCTCAGTAACAGGACCACTGTCAAAGCAGGCAATTAAACACCAGATTAAAATGTGTTTTTACACAATGTGCATGTAAACATAGTGTTTAATGTTACAATGCATACAATGAAAAATCCATCTAAGCACCATCTGTCCCGTTTCCTTACTCTCCGTAGTCTACGGTAAACCCATCCTCCCCACCTCCTCCACCTCTCCGTCCCCCGTCCCTTTTCTCCAGGGAGGAGGAGGAGCAGTAAGGGCAGGAGGAGAGGATGTTACAGATAAAGAAGGAGGGAAAGGAGGAGGAGAGAACAGTGATGGGCAAATCCTCCCACCACCTACCGTGGACAACATCCCTCGTCCTCTCAGTCCCACTAAGCTCACCCCAGTTGGTATGTACCGGAGAATAAATCAAACCCATCTGGGTGCTACTGTAGTCTCAGCTCCATGTGATATTGTAGATTTGTGCATTTTGATGCTCTCTGTGACATGTGTAACATCATATTATTTTTGTTGTCAGTTATATTTTCTGTGCCAGATAAGGTTTGGGATCTGGGGAGCAAAAGCAATAATAAAATTACAATAAACAAGAAACAGAGGGAGAAATGCGTAGTTTTTAGATATATAGCCTACATAATTCGACCTCTGCCCTCCTCAGCCCACTCCCAGCTACGTTACCAGAGCGATGCTGACCTGGAGGTTCTCCGCCGGCGCCTCAGCAACGCTCCACGACCCCTAAAGAAGCGGAGCTCAATCACAGAGCCCGAGGGCCCACAGGGGCCAAACATCCAAAAGCTACTGTACCAGAGGTTTGTGCTAAACTGTAGACTGGACCGTAAAAACAAACACATTTTTATGAAACTGAAACTAAGGGTGCTTTCACACCTGCAGTTTGGCTTATTTGGTCAGGACCAAAGGAAGAAATGATGTTTTGTTGCAGTTTTTGTTCACACCGACTCTTTACAAACAAACTAGAGGAGTGAACATGGAGTTATACAGACTGACAGGTAACTCTTTGTTCTCCAGTTTTTGCAGCACTTTAATGCTTCTGATGTAATATTTCTTTATTTAATAAGTGCTTATGACATAATTAGTAGTATTAGACTGCAAATCAGCCACATGTTACGATGAATAATGGTAGAAACAGGACTGTATAAACACCCCTTTGCATGCTCCCTGTTAACGGGTGTGAACGTAACGTGCGAATGTCGGGGAGCGCATAAAACAAATGCACATGAGGCGTACACTAAGTGAGATACAAGCACAGCAGTTTTAACAGCTTTTACCTATTCATCAAAAATACCTGTGCTGACATGCTATATACATATTTTTAAATACTGATTGCTTCCTGAACAGATTTTGAACAGAATCAGCAGATGGTTATATTAGTAGTTTAGTTCTAGAAGTCATGCTAAAATCACATATCTGCTATCATAAAATCCTGTGTTTGGGTCGTTTGCTTTCACACCATAAATGAACTGCACCAGAGTCCACATGGAACCGGTTGTTTGGTCCACACTGGGGTTCCATCGACAGTGTTCACACCAGCCCAAATGAACCATACTAACTGGGCAAACAGACCTGAGTTTGCTTTAGCCTTGCCAAACAGACTTGGTGTGAAAGCACCTTAAATGACAATGGAAGAAGGTTGCAGCAGCTTGTTTAAAGGTGATTTCTGTTGTGGTGTGCAGGTTCAACACATTGGCAGGAGGCATGGAAGGAGTCTCAGGTAGGATATGATGACATGTCCTTGCCTCAGGACAGTTCAGGTGGCATCACTTGGTCTGTATAATATCTCAGATTGGTTTTAAGAGTTTGATGATGCTTAAATCAGCTGTTTCCCTCTTCATTCAAGGCAATACTTTCTACCAGCCCGACTGCCTTTTGGGTGAAATGGACAACATCCACTCAGCGAACGGGAATGTCGAACCTGGTGACAAGCACGTCAGCACTGCGACCGTGGAGGGCGAAGTACAAAACCTGAACTCAGGCTCCCGCCGCTTGTCCCCTCCTTCTGTTGCCATAGAAACACCCAAAGAGATGACAGCAAATGTAGAAACTACTAATAATGTGTCTCCGCCGACCCGAAGCAGCCCACCCCCAGCACCTGATAGGCCAGAGGACCAGAACAATAACAACAAGAGAGGATCTAGTCCTGCACACAACCCTGTAGGCCACACCTCCCCCTCGCCATCACCTCCTGCCCCGCCCTCAATGCCTAAGGTAGGCATGGGTTACTATGCACTACATACCCAAAAAGTGTACTATCGTTCAAAATACTTTTATGAGAATAAACAGTAGTATGAATCTTGTCATCGTCACTTCCTGAGAGCCTCCTTGCACACAGCCTCTGTTTATTATGTTTTAATATGTTTCTGATCATGAATCAAAACATGAAGCTAATGTGCTGGATTAAGCAGTAAGTAACAATTCCCATTCAGCACTGTCAACCCTGTTCTGTTTCTCTCCCCGTGTGCTGCAGGTGAAGCGAACCAACCTGAAGAAACCATTGTCGGAGCGAACGGGCCACGGTCTGAGAGTGAAGTTTAACCCTCTGGCTCTGCTGTTGGACGCGTCGTTGGAGGGGGAGTTCGATCTGGTGCAGCGGATTATATATGAGGTAGCACAAGATCATGATGTTACAGTATTCAGTATGTTCTCATATTTCAAATTTGTAATGTTTATTAACTGTCTGCGCTGCAGAGCTGAAATCACAGTGAGTTTAAGGGCTGTAGATGCCTACATTAGTAGTGGTTCCAACCACATCTTGTGCAAGAAAACAAGGAAAACCAACCTCTAAAAATCCTACGAAGAAACTCATGGAGAGGCTGCACAATATGTAGTTTTTTTTTTTATTGTCACTGTGACATCAACTTGTGCAATACACACATCACAAAAGACTGCGATACTGCACTTTAGATATAGCAACAATCAATTGAATTACATTCTGTCTGTAGGGCATTATTTTGTCCGATCTGCCAATTAGACAGAGCTTTCGCCGTTAGTCATCCTTTCTTTGGTCAGAATCTGCATGCATGTACGTCATATTATTAGACTAGTGCTGCTGTACAGCTCTGCATGGCTGAAGGAGGAGAGTGCGATGAAATGAGTACAGACGGAAGTGTGAATGTCAGGGAGCACAGGTACTGTGGAAATAATTTCCTTTCATTTTTTTTTTTTACTCAACGAGCAATTTGTTTTATTTAAGCAGTATACTGCAAGCAATAGTAGAGTACATCTACATGTCTGTTTATTTACTGTAACTAATATTGTGATATTCAACAACATTATTGCATATCACATTGTCTGAAATCCCCACACAGACAACTGGGATCCACTGGTTGTAACAAGGGATTTAACACATATATAATGAGTCCAGTATACCATAAGAAAAGTCCAGCATCAGTATGTGTGTCTTACAAAGGACCTAAACCTTCAGAGTTCATAGTTAAAGGACCCGTGTGTACCATTTAGGCCGATGTATTAACAGAAATGCAATATAATATTAATTAGAATGTTTTCTTTATTGTACAATCAACCTAAAATAAGAATCATTGTGTTTCCGTTAGCTTATAATGAGCTGTATATATATATATATTTGTGGAGCCGACTGTAGTGTTTTTACAGTAGCCCAGAATGCGAAAAAACACAGTCATTAACGTTGTTCACTTAGCCTTCATTTACTTCACTCAGTCGCTGAGAAACAAGACATGTGAAACCTCTGTTTTTTTAAGGAGCTGCAGCATTTATTTCTGCACAAACGGAAACTTCCACTGTACATTCACTTTATATTCTCAAAGCTAAACTAACTCTGTCTAATACTCAACTAGCTCACTTGTTCACTCACACACATTCGCCACCACTCTTCCTCTCTCGCTTCACCACTCACTTCCCACACACGTTACACACTATGCTGTTCTCCAACTGACCGGCAGCCATTCGCATTTTCATGTCGGCCATCGCAGAGCTCGTCTACACTTGTCACGCTAGAGAGCTTACAGTCTGCAACCTCACCTCTAGATGCTGGCGGATAGTTTTGACTGTTGTGCTTAGGTCAAAGAAAATGTAAATTACAGTTGACTCAGCTACTCTTCTAACCACTGCTTTGGTTTGGGCATTTTCAGCGCAGTGGTGTGGTCTGAAACCCTGACCGAATAGTATCAAACAGACCACCAGTTGGTCAGCTAGGGGAGACTGGTCTGACGCCACAGGTTGTTTCTAGAATGAGCGAGTGGAATCTCACTAGGAGGGCAGTCAAAGTTAATGTGAAAATAAGGCGTTAATGCAAATACAGTTTAATGCCACTAATTTCTTTAACACTGCAATTTTTAGGTTTTAGCAGGCTACCAGCAGCAACCCTCCAAACTTATGCTAAATTTTGGTAAGAAAAAGATGGCATGGCCATTTATTAAGGGATCCCTTTGCCTCTGACCTCTAAATATGTGAATGAAAGTAATTCCAGTAATAAATGTATACAGAAATTTAAATCAGATATATTTTCACACTTCCGTGCTGATATGAGTATCAAATATTTGACAAATCTCCCTTTAAGGTACATTTTGAGCAGATACACAAGGTGTGATAAACTATTTTAATAGAGTGACAGCCCTACTCGCTAGATCATCTTCAAGTTTTGGGCTGTCTGTCGAGAAGAGCTGAATATCATCGGACACAGTTTGGTTACACTTCTAAAATGTTGTGCTTCTGACACATTTGTGTTAAATGAAAAAACACATTTCCTTATGCAATAGAAGAATATTTGTGCGTGCCAACGATTACTGTGCACCCACGCACAGATTGCCTCAACAGATCTGCAGAGAGCTTTTCATTACCTCCATGACAGCACTAGTTAAGTGTAATATCTTTGATCCTCAGCAGCGTTGTCAAGGGGAGAGGTGGTCTCAGTTGTCAGGTGTGGAAAGTTAAATTGTTGAAGACGCACTGTGTATCACAGAGGGGTTTTTGCAGCAGCACAGAGCTCCTGAGAACAAAGCCTTACAATCTTTAAAGGAAAGCCCCCCCGTCTATCCCTGGTATCTTTCACTTGGAGATTGGACAAAAGTGCGTACTTACTCTCCAAAACTGCAAACTCTAGCCGATGCTCTCAAGGAAACATGCACATGCTTCACATCCAGAACAAGCTCAGTTTGACGCCGTCGTACCCCGAGGCGGTAAGACTCAACAGCTTCCAAGCTGTTCACAAAACGTTGCACTATCCTCAGCTTTGCAGTGAATTCACTTCTAGTGCTCTCCACCGGGGTTTAAGCTTAATGGATGAGGCTGATGCTAATGCGGATATTTTTGAGATTCTTCCATGATTGCTGTGGACCAGTCTAATCATATTACCTTTACTGTCTTTAAGGTGGAAAATCCCAGCATGCCCAATGACGAAGGCATAACTCCTCTCCATAATGCCGTCTGTGCCGGCCACCACCACATCGTGAAGTTCCTGCTGGACTTCGGAGTCAATGTAAACGCGGCCGACAGTGACGGATGGTCAGTACCTTCAGCCAGTCGTTCAATCGTGTCATGGCGGCTGATGGGCTAGAGGGTGTTTGGGTAATGAACACACTCTGTGGCAGCGATACTGGAGCTCAGCTCAGAGGCAACAATGACAGAGATAATTGCATTTCTTGATTCATTTTGGCTCAGCTGCCTTTGCGGTACTGTGGGAAGAGATTACCAAGTCTAATGAGGCTCCACATTCAGAAGTTAACTTGATTTAATTATCAATGCATTTGACTGAATTCATGTTTAGTTAGTGTCAGCCTGTTCTGTGATGACATTAATTGTGTTTAGCCTATTAGGATTTTGATACAAGTGCATTACTGGAACATCTTTGTACTTTCTTGAATGAACCTTGTCTAGCGGGGAGATTTTTGATTCTATTTAATATTAGGTTTTTAATGTTGTCCCTCCCAGGACTCCTCTTCACTGTGCTGCGTCATGTAACAGCGTCCACCTCTGTAAGATGCTGGTGGAGTCGGGTGCTGCCATTTTCGCCACGACAATTAGCGACGTGGAAACCGCGGCAGACAAATGTGAAGAAATGGAGGAGGGCTACACGCAGTGTTCTCAGTTCCTCTATGGTAGGTAGATACAGACAGACAGATGGTGAGGCAGCAAACTCCACCATCACACATCATGTGACAATTGAAACTCTCCACTGAAAGCAACAGAATTGACATTTTTAACACAGATTACTGTGTCTCTCCCAGGTGTCCAGGAAAAGTTGGGTGTTATGAACAAAGGCTTGGTCTACACTCTCTGGGACTACACGGCCCAGCAAGCTGATGAGCTGTCCTTCAGCGAGGGCGACGCCCTCACCGTGCTGCGCCGGCGTGACGACACAGAGACAGAGTGGTGGTGGGCACGTCTCAACGACCGCGAGGGATACGTACCCAGAAACCTCCTCGGGGTGAGAAATCTGGTCAAGCAAGCCTGAAGTCAATTTTTACTCGCCCCTATAGAAAGTGTTTTCATCTCTGGATTATTATTATTATTGAGCCATAGCTATGGCTAAACTAGTAGCTAAGACCAGTGTTGTAGTCAAGACCACCTAAATCAAGACCAAGTCATGACCAAGACTTTTAGGGGTTGAGACCATGTCAAGACCAAGTCCAGACCATTGCGCGTCCCACACTGCCTGACACACTTAAAATAAAATGTGGTACATGCAAACCAGAGGCACTCCTCCAATTGATCTGAAAGATCCACATTCCCAGAAAAACACCCACTTTGTGAGGTAAATGAAGATTCCTCTGCATTTACATTGTTTATTATGTGTGGGAATATTTCTTTGTATTCTATGAGCAATCGCTGTAATGATGTTAGCAAATAAACAGGCAAAATAATGATATCCCCCATCGCAGTTGTGGTCTTGAAATAAAATATAAATTCCTTTGCTGAGGCTGAGCTAAAATGCGGTCAGACCGATCAGGAGTACTACAACATTAGCTAACACCATATACTGTAGCCCTAATCCTAAAAATGAATGTTTACCAGATAAATGAATTAATGTACTTAATTGTACAAGCAAAGTGATGAGAATAATATTACTGGCTTTAACAGAAGGAGAGAGAATTATACATTATTGGACATGGCTTGTACTTTTGTGCACAGTGCCTTTAAATCCTTAGGGAGTATGTACACACCATTATTGTACCAGTAAAGCTGAACTATGTAGCTTTAATAAAACTGTCTATCAAAGTGTCTCTTTACAGCTCCAACCATTCAGCTGCAACTATTCTGTATTACATGCAGTGAAAGTAATGACTGAATGCTGGATCTGTATGGGGGCTGGAGCCGATCCCAGCTGACATTGGGCAAATGTGAGGTACACCTTGGACAGATCGCCAGACTATCACAGGGCTGACACATAGAGCGACAAGCATCCACGCTCACATTCTCCCCTACGGGCAATTTAGAGTCAACAATTAACCTGCTTGTCGTTGGACTGTGGGAGGAAACTGGAGCACCTGGAGGAAACCCACGCTAACACGTGGCGAACATGTACCCCACACAGAAGAGCCACGAGCTGGGTTTGAAGCTGCGACCCTCTTACTATGAGGCGACCGTGCTAACCAGTACAAGTGAAGTTTTAATTTACACTAAAGAAAGACCAAAGACCAAAACTTATCCAATCAAGATTAATTCACCAGAGGAAACGGCCTCTTACGTGGCAGATTTACCCCATGCAGTGTCTTACGGTCTGCCTTCATGATGTTCAGGCACCTTGAAAACAATGTTAACATGGTGTAATGATCCTGCCCTCTCTCTCTCTCTCTCTCTCTCTCTCTCTCCCTCGCTCTCTCGCTCTCTCGCTCTCTTCTTCTCTTCTTCTCTTCTTCTCTCCAGCTGTATCCAAGGATCAAACCCAGACAACGCTCGCTGGCGTAAAGCCCAGATCAGGAGCCACGTGCACGCTCACAGAGGGCGCATGCACCCGGAGGAGCAGCAGCAGCATGTGGGCGGAAGCATTAGCCCAAAAAAACAAAAAAACAAAAAAAGAGCATAGGATGGAGGTAGAAAGAAGGAAACCTAGCTGGAGCTCACAACTCTAATGGAGCAACTTTTTTTTCCGTTTGTTGGATGTGATGCTGGAAACCACAGAGCCACTTTATGGTAGACATATAATATATTTTCAGAGTCGCTGCAGTTAAAAGGAAATTGCCTGAATCTTATTTTGAGCAACGGCAGCTTGGCAACTTCAGTTCAGCCGCATGAGAGATGCTGAATAGAAAAACGAATCATTTGGATGCAGCTTTGAGGTGAATACATGAGCTTGGATTCATGAGGATCTATCTGACATTCATCCAAATAATCTCCATCTTTGAATGCCTCTTTATTTTTGTATGGTGTTAATTTAATAAAAAAAAAAAAAAAAACACCCAGATGGATCTTCGTAAAGCGCCAAGCTCATCGACTGTGCAGCAGTGAACATAGTATGTTGTCTGAAAGCACATTCACACGGTGTGGTGAGAAGATTTAAATGCAGTAAATGTACAGGCTAGATCGGGTGAAAGTGTGTGTGAGATATGAAGTTGGAGAGAGGAAAGTGAGAGGAGGGCACAGATGAATGTGTTAAAGGAAGTCAGGGTTTGTCAAGTTGTAGATGGAGCAGCTATTAGCAGTGTAACGTTAAAATCTAAGAATCCAGCAAGCTTTCGATGCATGGTAGCTGAGGTCCACATCAACCTACACGAGCAACAGATGTTGACAATATAATATTAAGGCATGGTAAAAAAAAAAAATAATAAAAAAAAAACAGTTTGAACTGACATCAGAAGAATATTCTTATTTCACAAAATGATTAAAGAAGCATCTGTGAATAATTACAGATGTCTCAACCTTTTACTATTCTGTATTTCTGTCGACTCAGCACTGGTGCATGCCGTCATATCAACATCTGTTCTGCAAAATGGTTGCTGCTGGTAAGAGAGGAGGAGGAAAGACGGAAAACAGGAATGTGATTTTGTGAAACCAAAGCAGCTACAACATGAGGAAGAGGAGTTAAAGTAACAATAATCTCCTCATTTTTAACAAAACCAGTTTTTACCCATTAACACACAATATCTAGTCCAGACTAGGGCTTGGCTCATATTGGTCCTCATACTAGGGTAATACTAATACCAGGTTCTAACACTAACAACATTATAAAGCAGTGTGTCCCATGTACAAAGATGAAGACGATTGCAAATATAATCATATACATTATCGGTGGGCAAACTGCTTTAGTGTTGGGGCTAGAGAGTGAATGAAGAATCTAAAAACAACTTGACTTTCTCACAAGTTTTTTTTTCATATTTCAGTAGTTTTATGAAATGTATTATCCCCCCCGTTTTGTTGTTTTATTTAAACGATTGTTTTTCTATTATTATTAGACATCTTTATCTGTCAGTGCTGGCGCCACTCACTGCTGCCACCCAGTGTACAGAAGAGGTTCTCACTCATTTCTTTGAACATGCTGTGTAAAATAATGAGGCAATAAGTGGAGTGATGTTTGGTGTGAGAATGGCACATTGGTTTGAGGAGCGCGAACCATTTATTTTGTGTATATGCAACCTGTAACTAAACAGCTAATGTATGATAATAATAAAGACATTATAATCCCTACAGAGAATCAGCTTGGTGGCTGACTGCCTCTCTCCAGATTGTGTGTGTGATAAAAACATCTGTGTGTGCAGAGGTCACACACACAGACAGACACACACACACACACACACACACTGATCCTTCAAGCCTTGGTCATAAACTGTGGACTTTAGAGCGTCATATTTAGAGTGGAAATTAAAGTTCACAGGTCACTCTAGTTTCTGCACCGACAGAAGTTCTCGTCACATGTAAGTGTATTTCTATTTAAATTCCCAGTATTGTCACACTGTGCTAGGCCTGTTGGTGTTTTGACTGTTTGCAGCATTCCCTACGTTCAAGAGCTAAAAAATGCTGACCTGCTGGTGTAACTTGACTGAAAATACAAAAACACTGGGACAGTTACCACACACTGGAGGTCTAACATGACATATGAACACGTTGCAAGGTTTCTTCTCATTCTGTCCTCTCCTGTTTTTTTAATCATTTATTCATTACATTCTCAAACAGTCCGGTCAATATTGTATAATATGGCATGATTACTATATATTGCCTTATAACAGAAAAAATAATTTGATGACCTTTAAACAGGAAAACATGGAGTTTAGCCCATACAAATGACTGGTGAAAATATATTTCAAAGACTATTGTTGTGTAAACTTGATATAATTTGATGTGCAAATATTTTATATTCCATCCTTTTGTCTATTTTTTTCTTTTTAAAAAGATTTCTATACTATATATTGTTGTGTACACACTTGATATAATATTATGTGCAATTATTTTATATTATTGTTTTTGTTATTAGTATTAATGTCAGATTATGGTTACTGTTGCTGAAAAAGTGAATCAAGTGCAACGTTTATTTTGAAGTTCAACCGGAAGTGGTAGTGTTTTGCTGGGGGACTCTTCCGGTTGCTACATGCTAGCTGCATCATGTAGCCTAGCGCAACGTAGCTGTTCGCTGACAATATGATACTCTTTGTATAAAATAAACCACCCTATCATTTAAAGGGGAGAGGCTCGTTCAACCAGGCGTTTTATCCAAACGTAAGTCAGCATTTAACATCTTAAATTGGTTTACATTGAGACTTTCTGTACGTCACAGTCACTCTTGTCTTGTTCAACAGGCTTTCATACACTTTCATTCCAGGATAAAGGTGATAAAGGAGAAATCAGATACATAAATATGCATTATCAACTTAATAGATGACTTCTACTATCCCTAAACTCAATAAATAGCTAAACAAATACATGAAAATAAAATTATCCATAATGGTATCATGCTGTATAGCCTAAATAGTTGTGGTTGTTTGAGATAGTGTGTCTGCTGCTAATGTAATGACATGGTGGCATGTATGGAGATGTACAGCCATGGAAAAATTATTAGACCACCCTTGTTTTCTTCAATATTTTTGTTCATTTTAATGCCTGGTGCCACTAAAGGTACATTTGTTCTAACAAATATAATGATAACAACAAAAATAGCTCATAAGAGTTTAATTTAGAGCTGCTATATAGCCATTTTCCATGGTTTTCTTGATAATAACCAAAGTCACTTACTTCAATAGCTATGGCATTGTACTGCCAAAAACAGTGCTTTTAGGCATTCCATGCTTTCTGTCTCTTTTAGTCACATGATACACACAGGAGTTAGTACTTGATTGCGTAACCATTGTTTTTGATGACTGCAGCCATGCGTCTTGGCATGCTCTCCACCAGCTTCTGACATTGCTCTGCTGTCACAGCAGCCCATTCCTGTTGCACAAATTCAAACAAATTTGCTTTGTTTTTGGGCTTGTGGTTCTCCATTTTGAGTCTGATGATTTTCTGCAGGTTTTCCATTGGATTTAGACCTGGTGATTGAGCAGCACCACCTTCCTGAAAGACAGATTGACGTACTGGTGGCTGTTAACTAAGTTTCTACTTTGAGCAATAAACAAAGTAAAAACTCAAGGTTCAACCACATTGCTCGGTCTTCATCAATGGATGCCGTTTGTCATTACACTCACCTCGCCTTCACACATTGTTTGGCATTTTAGTGAAATTAGGTGCACCATGGCGAAGCATTTCCACCTCAACACGCCGCTGCTGGAGAGCACCAGCATGTCCAAACGTGTGGGAACCACCGTGTACCTGAAGATGGAGAACTCGCAGCCCTCTGGCTCCTTCAAGATCCGTGGCATCGGACACCTATGCCAGCAGGTAGGAGCCCTCCTTTCACCCTCGGCTGGTGCCTCCCTCATATCAGACAGTATCTGATTTGAATTAAAGGCCAGTGTTGACTGATTGTGGTGTAGATCTCAGCTAAGAATTCAAAAGTTGTAGGGGGATAAAAAGACACTACCTTGGGCTTTTTCAATTCATTGCTCCCTTCTGCAGCTCGCCAAAGAGTCCAGAGGTGTTGTCTGCTCTTCAGGTGACATTTCACCTGTGACACACAGCATGTTAATATGAATAATACAGTATCATTTGGTGACTGTAACATGACATAATATGGCCTTTTTTCTAGGTGGTAATGCAGGTATGGCTGCTGCCTACGTAGCCAGAAAAATGGGTGTACCAGCCACCATCGTAGTTCCCTCCTCGTCTCCTCAGCTGGTCGTTCAGAGACTCCAGGATCAGGGTGCTACTGTCAAGATAACAGGCAAGGTAAAGTCTTTGTGGCACAGACATCAGGTCTGATCAGTCTTTATAATAAAAACAAACAGTGTTTTGAAGAGAAAATTAAGTAAAATGTTCTTCTTAGGTTTGGGATGATGCCAACATAGAGGCTCTCAGACTGCAGGAGACTGAAGGTCTCACCTATGTTCCTCCATTTGATCACCCCCTGCTCTGGTAGAAACACTCGTCATAATCACTAAAGTTTCCACTTTCCTGCAATGCAGTATTAGCAGAACTACAAAACTCTGCAGTATTATATTACTTACATTTTAACTCTTCACACCCAGGCAGGGCCACGCCAGTATGATCACAGAAGTCGCAGCCTCTCTGGGTCCCGGTGTGAAGCCTGGAGCCGTGCTGGTGTCTGTGGGCGGAGGCGGGCTTCTCTGTGGCGTAATCCAGGGCCTGAAGGATGTAGGCTGGACAGATGTACCTATTGTCGCCATGGAGACGCTGGGGGCCGACTGTTTCAACGCCGCGGTTAAGGCGGGGAGGGTGGTCACCCTGGATGACATCACCAGGTTAGAGGATGGTTTCTGCCGTTACGCTTTTTTGAATGGAGCCGAGCTGACTTCATCGTCCTCTGTCTCTCCACAGTGAGGCTAAATGTCTCGGAGCAAAGACTGTTTGCAAGAAAGCTTTTGAGTACAGCCAATGCAAGGAGCTCACAATCATCTCTGAACTTGTGACTGACCAGCAGGCTCTACATGCTGTCGAAACATTCCTGGGTCAGTGTGCCACTGTTTGCTTGAACGTGCATTTTAATGCTCCTAGAAACTTTCTTTTTGGCTGATAATGACTTGTGAACAGCCCAAATATGAAAATGAACAATCCTCACTTTTTGATTTTAATTGGTAACATACGCCTGGGTAATGTTGCTTCATGTTGGCTTTGCCTCAGTGTGTGTGTCATCTTGTAGATGAGGAGCGTGTGCTGGTGGAATTGGCGTGTGGAGCAGCATTAGCAGCTGTCTACAGCGGACTCATACGCAGATTACAGGATGAAGGTAACTACTGCTACTCTGGAGTCATCATGGCCTTAAAAGAAATTCACCACCGTATTAGTTCCTCTCAGTTTTTAACTCTGCTGTTTGTCGATACAACAGTGATCCCATGTCTGAGATGGGAATTTAGATGCATTGCAACACTTCAGCCAAGTAATCTGGTTTGTAATTCATCGCAAACATGTTTTGATACAGTTCTTAAAGGAACAGTGTGCATAAATGGAATATAATAGTCATAACTATGTTTTCATTAGTGTATCTTTAGTGATTATGACGAGTGTTTCTACCACAGCAGGGGGTGATCAAATGTAGGAACATATCACCTGAAAATGAGAATCACAGTGTTTCCGTCACAGTGTTTCCGTCAAGTCCGTCATGTTGCTCCGCCATGTTTCTACAGTAGCTCAGGACGAAATATAAAATAACAGGGAGCACATCTCCAAATCTTATAAAGTATCGGGTGCCAGGTAGTAGTAAGAACAGAAGGAACAAAATCTCAGGCACTCACAGATAAAGTGTCTTCTTTATTATATTGAGCAAACAAAGCGTTTCGGCAATAAGCCTTCGTCAGCGTAATGAAATCTTATTGCTGAAACGCTCTGAAACGTTTGTTTGTTTGACCAATATAATAAAGAAGACGCTTTATTTCTGTGTGCTGGAGATTTTCTTCCTTCTACAGTAGCTCAGAACAGACAAACCAAACACTGGCGCGTATTTTTACATTACCTGAAGTCCACCGTAGGTCTCTGGCACACTTGTGAAACTGCAGTAACGTGAGCCGCCGAGTGCAAACCTGTGGTAACGCCGTTCGCCTCAGTCTTAAAACGCGAGCAGTGAGCGTAGGGGTACTCAGTCGGTTGCAATGTGCAACCACATCACTAGATGCCGCCAAATCCTACACGCTGCACCTTTAATGGACTTTGTTTTCTCATGGTTCTTCATCTTACACATGCATACATGATAAGACCTTTTCAGACTACAGTCATGTCAGAATAATGTGTTTAAAAACAATAATTATGATGAAAACGTCTGGTCCTCCTTTTTAGGTCGGCTGCCGACTCTCTTGGGCCCCCTGCTGGTGATCGTGTGTGGTGGCAGCAGCGTCGACATGAAGCAACTGACCAACCTCAAACACAAGCTGCAGACTTAAAGTATGTGTGCAAATGTGTGTGTGTATGTATGGGTGCATAGCAATGAATGTGTGTTTATGTGACTGGCCAATGTTGGGCTACAACATGCAGTGACGTTTCTTAGAACACCCAAATTTCTTCAGTTATAATAATTAAGTGAGTCATCACATGTGAATCACACTCAGCCTACTTAACTGTGAGAAGTCAACTACTAGGTTTCACCACATGGTGGTGCCACAGTTCACTATACTATACACTGGCCATCTACAGAGTCTGACACAGAAAACTTCATAGTGGGAAAAAAAATCTGCTTCAAACTGATATTTGTTGATGATGATTAAATCCCAAATTAATTGTACTTCAGCACTGACAGTATGGCTGGTAAGTCTTCTCATTTTGTCAATACATTTTGCAGAGTTGGGTTGTTTTCCACTGCAGCAATATTATATTTTAAATGAAAACAACGGACCTTTAATGCTGCATTGTTTTGTGTCATTTTCTCCGACACATTAAATCTAGTAGTTTAGTCAGTTTGTGATATGAGTAGGATGCTGTTTCTATGGAAACGGCCCCACGCTGTTCTGCCTGCGTCAGAGAAGTCAGCGGAAAGTGTTTAACAACCTGTTGATGGTCTTAACTCTCAGACAGTTGTGTAAAATGTCAGGTTCACAAGAGGAAAATAGTCTTTAGAACTAATCATTTGCATGCTCTGAAACACAACATTGTCTAGTAAAAAGCACATCAAATGATCAAAGCAAAAGATTTATTTTTGAAATATAGCAAATATATGAAAAACTGTCAGCAAAACGACTCCATATACATGTGATGATTATAAAGAATAATCTATAATTTAACATTTAATATGAGATAATTCATGTAAACTGGTATTTGCTCTAGTATAGTCATCACTGAATAATTTTTATTTCAAGGGTCACTTATTAGGTTTCCTTCTATAGCTTTCAGCCACATAACATGGTCTGCAAATGGAGTTTGCTCAGTGGAGATGCTTTGGTTGTACTTAAGTAAGGGACCTTGGTCTCGTGAACAGGTTGGCAACAGGTGAACAGTATAATATTCACTCAGTGGGTTTATTGTGGACTTTCTTCATGCCCATTCCATAGAAACATTATAGTTTGTATTTGCAAGTTTAGTTCTACGATCTAAGACAAAACATGAAAATAAGCTGTAAATATTTTTTTCTCTGGCTAAAATAAACTAATTTAAGGGCCCAGTGTGTAGCATTTCAGGGGATCTGTTAGCATAAATGAATATGATATTCATAACTATGTTGGCGTAAGTGTATAATTACCTGAAGCTAAGAATTGTGTTTTCGTTAGAATGAGCCCCTCATAGGGAGCAGGTCCTCTTCACAGAGCTGGCGATGTTGCTCTACTATTTTTCTACAGGAGCCCAGAACGGACAAACCAAACACTACTCTAGAGAGAGCCTTTTGCATTTTTACATCACCTGAAGGCCACAGTAGTTCTCTGACAAGCTTGTGAAACTGTGGTAACGTGAGCCGCAGAGTGCAAAACCGTGGTAGCGCCAGCCAGTGGCTGACTTCTGTTGCTCCTAAAGCGGTGTTATTATGGTAAGGATGGCCTCTGAGCGAGGCGAACGCTGTTACTGCAAATTTTGCACTCTGTGGCTCATGTTACCGTCTCGGAACGAGAGGAGTGACTCAGTTGGTTGCAGTCTTCAACCACGCCACTAGATGTCACCAAATCTTTCACACTGTACCTTCAAATAAATGTGTATTGAGCAGCTTCAGTAACTTGTTGCAAGAGTTTATTTGAAATAGAGCATCGAATAAAATAGAATAAATGCGGTAATATATATTAAGTCACAATGTACGCAAGACTGCAAAGTGGTGAGAGAAAATGTGAAATGTGTGAGTACTCAGCTGGTTGCAATCTGTAACCACACCACCAGATCTTACACACTGCACATTTAATCGAAATGGGAATATAAGGCAGTTAGTTTGAGTTGCTTTGACACTTTCCGAGCATTACCTTCATTCATTTTCTACATATTTGCTATCTTTACCTCAAGGACCTCAGTAGAAATAAGTCTTGAACTTGTATTTTATTTGACATTCTTGTAGTTGTGTGATTTCATTTCCTCTTTCATATGATGTCAAATTTGTTTAAACAAAAGATTTTCTGCTGTTGCATCACTTCTGCTATATATTGCAGTTATTGAATGATTCTCGGGGATGACAGCTGCAGCTGAATGACTGGAAACAAGTCTGATATTATTTTTGGGTCTTGTTTTTTTTTTTTTTTTTTTTTTTTACAAGATGGGCATGTTATATAAAATAGACACAGATCAATCATTCTGCACTGGAGATGTTTGCCTGCCAACTGTAGTATTCCTCAAGCCTCCAGTATCATACAGTATACACTGAGTGTTTCAAATATTAAAGAACTTAAAATCTGTTATCATTCATAGTGCCCCCTCTCAAATCCTGATAACATAGAGGACCTACAGAGGCAGATAAGTTAAGGATTTGCACTGTGGATTGTGTAAAAGGGAAAGTGTCCCTAAAGCTTTGTACATGCTGTGTTTATGAATATATTTTCCACACAATAACCCAGAATACATTATGGCCTTTATTTGACATTTACAACATTTTTAAAATCATTAAGTGTACTCCGTGGTGTTTGTTGCTAAGCAATAAACATCCTTGCTTGCTTGACATGAATACATTTAATGTAAAACAGGTGATCAGTGTATTGCACTTATAAAACACCTCTCATTCAGTCTCAGTGTGTGACTCCCCTGAATAACCAGTTTTCCCAGCAGCACCATAGCAGCAGTAGGCTGATGAAAGTGTGTAAATCCCAGAGCACCGTTGATATTCACAGCACAAGGTCAAACATGGAGAGGACATGATTGTACTGTAAATGCTTTCTCACATCAAGACTGTGACACCACAGCCTCTCACATGAACATGAAAGACCTGAGGGTGACTAGGTGTAATTGGAGATATTTAGATTATGAGAAATTATCTTCTCTACCTATGAACAATTAAATAATAGTTGGATTATTTACATCCTCTCCTGGTCTAAATGATCTAGTGGACCCACAGCTGTGCTCCCTCCTCTGGTGAGTGGGATTTGGGCAGCCTGCAGACGGAGAAGCTAATGGACGTGCCAGCGCATTTCTATGACAACAGGAAGGAGCTGCTTTGATGAGCCCAGCAGAGGGCATTTGAGCCGAGCTGCGGCTAAAAATAGGACGAAGTAAACAAGAATGAATGGAGAAGAGACGGAGATGGAGATGGCACATGCATGTCTATATACATGGTCATGTTGGTGCACGTATTTGTTTGTGTGCATGTTTTACCATCTTCAACCAGCCGGCTCTTTTCCTGACACGCTGTATTACAAATGTTGTTTTGTCCGTGTTTTTGTTAAATTGCTATTGAAAAATCCGGTCATGCTCCTTTTTGGTATTTAAAATGGATGATAAAACATCAACTCCAGACAGCGTACCTATTCAATCCAAGGCACAGCTCACCACATCTGGATAAGATGTTATTACTTTTAAAAACCTGGTTCCAAATACATCTGGACAAACACACTGGAGGTGAAACCCTGTTTGTGTTCTCACAAACGTGCCTCTCATATAAAAAAAAAAAAAAAATCAAATTTATTTTGTTGATTTTTGGACACTTCTGACTCTTTTCCAATTGATTGAAATTTTCTCACTTAACTTTTTTCATATCCTTTTGAATTTGTGCATTACATACTGTGATAGGGACAGTGAAGGTCATAGTTAAAGGTCAAGTCTGCTGGGTGTAGTTTGCATTTGAACCAATAGTGTTAATCTAATATGTGTTGGTAATTAATTCTTTTACATTTGTAAATTAACTTTAAGTCCAAAACCAAATGTTGGCTAACATGCTACATGGTATGTAACTGATATTTGGCTAAAGGTATAAAATTTTAATTTCTTTCTATGAATAACCTGATGACATTTTATGGATAATTCATTCATTCTTATTATATTTAATGCATAACAATACAGTACAGAACAATTGATAAACTGTACAATTAACTGATGGCATTGTTGAGAAAGAGACAAGGGGATGAAGAGCAGCTTAATGTTGTCTTAATAATTATATTTGTCCAATACTTTGTATTTATTCATTATCATTGTCATCATTATCATTGTCTTCACTTTACTTTTACTATTCTATTAGTATTCTGTAATCACTTTTTCGCACATAAAAAGTAATATATTGGTAATGCAGCATAAATGGCATGTCAGATTATATTGCAAGGCATTTTTCCGATACGTAATCAATGTGTCCCAGCGTGTCACAAAGCACACAATCTTTAAAAACGTCAAATACTGTTACACACAGCTCTGTTGGACTGAAAATTAGGAATCTAAAATTAGAGGCACGGCAGAGTCAGAGGGTACAGAGAGAGTGTTACAAAATGCCTCGAACTGGTGACATTTGCCCATGTTTTTGACAAGAAATCACAAGGTAGAGCTCAGCAGCTGCTCTGTGTATCCATGGCAACCTGATGACGGAATAGGAGTGATGAAACTTAATGGGTTTGTAACGACAGGTTCTGATCCAATCCAACAGCTGCATGTTTTCAGAAGGCACTGAAATACTTTATATGGTACTTTATATTTACATTTTAGTCATTCAGTTGAGTAATGAACACAAGTAGACAGTGGTGTTTTTCTGACTGACTTACAGAGATACCAATAGCAGGATTAGCTTAATTAGGAATGAGGGTTTAATGAACCTCAACAGGAAGTGGGATGACTGGAGCGGCACAGAGACCAATTTAGATCAGACTAGAATAAATACTGAAGGCAATATAGTAATTATAGGATAATGCAGGTTTTAAGTGGTGTTTGTGTTGTATTATTAATGCAAAAGGCAAGTTCAGGCAGGGCAAAGGTGAAAATCATTCCACAGACGTCACACTGGGCTTTTTTTTCCCAAGTTGGAGTAACATATATACATGGATGTGCAATAGAAAGCAAGTGATATTTGAATATATTCTCCAACTTCCTTGGTGTTTTACTGTATCTAGCAAACATCTGCAGTAGAAGTACAGCATACAGCTATGGGAAAACAACGCTGTGAATATTGAACAGATATTCCCATTAGCAATGATGCCTGCTTTATGAATATTTAATTCCAGGGCTGTATTTAATACCTGACCTTTAAGATTTACACTACAGGGAAATAAATCACCATCACATGTGGTTACATTTCTTGATATCATTGTATTAATAAAAATATTTTAGGAGTTACATTGTGCTGATGTGTTACAATTAAGATTTATTTTTTTTCCAACTTTATTTCATAAGTTCAATAGAATTGCATTAAACATTTAACAACAAACAATTCATTATAATTCAGCAAAAATATTCCACCATGTAATAATAATATTAAAATAAATTAAACTCAAAATTATAAAACAAATTGTAAGGAAAGGAAAAGATGAACAACAACAATAAAAACAAACAAACAAAAACATTCAGGGTCAGGGTCAAACAGTTGGAATAAATTTAAAATGTCTAAACAATTTATTAATTTTAGTCAATTTGGAATTTTTAAGTTTTAAGTAATCAATCATGGTCACATTAAAAGGAGGGTATTCGTTTAAGCCATATCATTTTAGGTACATAGTGTTTTGCTAGGATAGTAATCCAAATAATTCTGGGAATTTCATCTGCAGGAAAACTGGGATTGTTGACAGTGAGTGATATCTCAGTTTAAGATATTTCTTTTTCAAAATGTTTTGAGGGATTCTTCTGTAAATGAAACCAAAAAGAAGGAGCATGAAAACAATCTACAAACACATGTTCAGTAGTTTCCCAACACAGTTGCAAAAAGTGCATCTATTGTTACCAGCTGAGAAGAACTTAAAATAAATAAATAAATAAATAAAAATATAAAATAAATGTTACCTTTAGCAGGGTAGTACCTGTGTACGGTCTTAAACAGAGCTATTCAGCTGTTGTAGTTCTGTTAGTGACTTCCTGTCATTCCCAGAATGCTTTTCAGCATCTCCCTAAGAAGATGTATTTATTCCTGGTTGACTGTCAACATGACGAGTAGGAGCTCTTGTTCTTTGGTTGTGAGGCGCTGACACAAACACTTAGCTAATATTAATAAGCCTTGTTAAATTATCTTCTCTGTTTCGTAAGCTAGATTGTATTTGCATCGAGGTAGCATCATTGGTAAACTGCATTAGCATTTAATTCAGCATTAGCATCCAGTACAGCTTAAACATGTAGCCTAGCTTAACCGGGCTAAATTAACTTTAGGTTTAGCTAGCTAAACTAATTTAACGTTACATTATTAAACTCAAAATAAAGGGTACTGACACGGATGAAGTCCACAGAAGGAATACGACATGTTTTAAGAAGATATCACAAGATTTGGGTCAGCTGAGCTACAAAAGTACGATACATTAGCAATTCATAGGCGTATTAGCATGTTAAAAGTAGTGAATCGCTAGCTGCATGCTAACACTACTACATTATGACCAAAGTCACACAAAGTAACGTTAGGCTACTTGGCATGAAAATAAAAATATGGAACCACATTATACTGCATCTAATAACGTCATTGATTAATTAATTGTTTATTTTAGCCAATTTAAACAAACTTTCCGGTTTAGTAAGCTAACATTAACTTTAATGAGCATTTTGCTAATACAACTGGCTAAATTAGCTAGCTAACTGCTGTTACTAGCCTAAGTTGTTTAGTAGCTACCATAGTTTTTAATGTATCTTAGCTGAACTAAATTAACTTTTGGGTTGGCTGAACCAACGTTACATTATTAAACCGTATGAGGTGACACACATAATGTATAATTTGCTGATTTATGATAACCAGTCGTGTTCAGCATGTTATGTGTAGCATGTTTTCTCTTAGTTGTAAATTATGGATTAGGTATTTGAACAGCGCTTATGTGCGTTATGTCACAGTCAGCTTCCTCCCCGGTGTCTCATGGACTGTACCACACCGTGAGTCCCCCCTTCCTTTACCGGTGCAGTGGGCCGCTCCCCCTTCTTCACCGCCCGCTTTGGAGGAATCCCAAACAGAACATCATGGCGATTGATGGTAAGTAGGCCAATAACGTCTCTCCTCTCCTTTTAATTAACTTCAGCTGGAAATAATACACGTCGTAGCCGAAATTTGTACACTAAAAAGTGCAGGTGATATCAGGAGAATGGTGATTGGTTTAGCTGGAATCGATGAAAGTTGTTTTCATTTCTTTGAAGCGGTGATTTTTTTCCCCCTCTGCTGTTTGTGAGAGTAAAAGAGAAAGATGAATGTTGGAGCAGCGGTGTTTGTAACGGTGGTGCTGAAAGGACAGCTCCACTATCTCAGCTGTATAGCGGTTATTTAGACGGAGACTAACTGTGTTCTGTGTCCTCTTTTCGTTTTGTTGATTCAACGTAACTCTGGCTGTCCTTTGGTTCTCGGCTGGTCGTTCAGTAGCCTCGCTGCATGCTGGTACTTTACAACTTGGGTTAAACAGAGCAAACCTCACACAGATGGGGTTTGATTCAGCGGGTGCAGTTGTAAAGGGACTGTAAAACTGTGCCAAGTTTTAGGATTGTATGCTTTGGAATGCTCTGGTATTGCTTTTGAATATCCAAAATACTAAATTTAGCTTCAGGTTACTGTATGATAAATGATTATCTTGTTTATGTCAATTTGCCTTCTGTGATTTCCCCATCTGTGCCTGGACTGCACAGTGAACAGATATGTGCTTGTACACCTTTCTCTGCTTATATAACTTTGCGGGTTGTAAGCAGCTTTGGTGTTTATTTAATCAGTTTAAATATCATAATGCTTGCAGCTGTGGTATACTTTAAATGTCACTGGAAAGAGGACATCACACAGCTCAAAGATGAATGACCTGTTTTGTAATAATAGAGAATGGAAACATTTTCAATCAAAATATAAAGCTGTGTTCTGAAAAATATCATCCACTGCACAAATTTTACAAAAATGTGTCAGTGCTTTAACTAGTCTGCCCTACATTGTGTGACCATATGATGGCGTTTTTCATATAGAATGATGAGATATGTTTCACACTCAAACCTGTAAAATTTCTAGTTGTGAGTATGTTTTATGCCTTTATTTATAAGTGCGCAGTAGATATCTGACACCCTGATGACCTGTCCAGGGCGTACCCCGCTTTTTCCCAGTGCTAGCTGGCTTTGGCTCCAGCCCCCATCTGCGACCCCTAATGGGATAAGCGGTTGCACATTGATGGATGGATAGATCAGTGACAAGACATTAGGGGAAAGACAGATAGAAAATGATACAACAAAGTTCCCCAGCCACAGTCGAACAGGAAAACACTGTAATCACGCTATATAATATACATTTATGCCACCAGTCCAGTAGGAGACCCCAAATCCTGAACAGGTTAGATTTTAAGGTCTGTACGAGTCTTGTGAGGAAAAAAATACTAGGCCATGAGGAATACAGGACAGCTGCGTTCAGGAGCCAGCACAGTGATGTGAACTATTCTGCTGTAAACTAGGAAACTAGACCAACCACCAGCCCTCAGGGCTTTGCTAATATCACTTGTGAAATTCAGAAACACATTGTTTAGCTTGTATGAAAGAGAATCTGTAAAAAAAAAAAAAAAAAAAAAAGTTTAAATGAATGCCAGACACACAGGGAGTTTGAGTTCTAGCTAAGTGCTGCATTTTTCAAGTGATCCAGGACCTTTCATCCACATGGACTAATCTGAAATTTGTTTTTTAGACATATATTTGACATTTTACCATCAGAGAGAGTAACTGAAAACTAATCTGATCCCAGTCTTTTCAATTTCATGATGGCATAATAGACTTTTTGCTGTTTTTCCCCATAATTTAGTGTTTTTTTCCTACATGAAAACAATAAAGCAAGCAGACTTTATTTATATGGCACATTTCATTCCCGATGGAAGAACGATGTGCTGCACAACGTGTGAGCAATCACGGAAGTTGCAGCCACAAACACGATAGTGCAAAGATAAAACATTATACATGAGGTAAACAGAATTCAAAACAGACACATAAAAGCATAGGTTAAAAACAATAAAGAAGTAAGAATAGAATAAGGTAATCTTAAACGCGCTGTTGGTAACATTGATAACATTCAGCCACTAGATGTGGTATTCTCCCTCCCCGTTCCATTGCTTTTACTTCACCACAAGTCTTTGCCAGGCACTTACCATCAATCTGATGACCCAGAGATACCAACTGATACCAATGTTGTTTTACTGGCATAAAACAGTCATTTTAGACCCACCAAAATTTTGTGATTAAGGATGATTAATTGACAATCATAACAGTTTTTCTCAGAAAAGCCATACTTTAATTTGGCACCTTTCTAAAAGCTCTGTGGATGTATTATTAGAAAATAAAGTTGTCTACGTAAAAATGTTATCAATAAGACCTTTAAGACGGCAACCAGACTATGGAAAGGGCACAGCTAAAAATGAAAGTTTTCAGTTTAGCTTTAACAGACGATAACATTGAGCTTGAACACTCAGCTTTTGTGGAGACACGGGGAATAACCAGACGGCTTGCTCCAGGTGACCTGAGGGTTCTAGCAGATTCGTAACTCACAAGAATGACAGAGAGATATTGGGGAGCCAGACCATGAAAAACGAGCATTAAAAGCTTAAAATGAAATTTAAAATTGATTGGAAGCCAGTCTAATGACCTCAGCGCAAGTGTTACAGTACAATACGTTTTTTTTCAGCATCCTCTTAGGATGAAAAGCTTTTTTCCTGTTCGATATTTCCTAAATTTGCAAGGCACACCATAAGAGGCAGCTCTACTCTCCTGCATTACTAAATCTCACCCTGCCTCATCTCCAGCAGTCTCACTAGCATCACAGCTGCTCCAGTTCATCAGGCAGCCACACCTTGCCCGAGTTAGATGCTGATTCTACCCCGCCCTGCAACCGCAACTTCCCACTACATTAGTCAGCAAGTGCCATTTCCTGAAAGGCCGTGATTACAGCGGGCCCCTGTCAGCGATATTTCACCGGAGCTAGTTGGCTCCGCTGAGATTTATGCAGCAGCTGTGGGGCTGACTGACACCTGCAGCATCCAGAGGCTGGGCTGTCCACACCAGTGGGAGGCTGTGTTTCTGTCTGTACTTGTGATGTTAGGTTGGTTGCACATCACGAGGTGTCACATAAAACAGGAACAAGTTGTTTCTGCCTGACATTTTAGAGCAAAGGATGAATTCATATTTTTTATTGTGGCTGCATGAATCAGTGCTTGCATGTAATTATGTTGTTTAAAAAGTGCTGTTATGTACAGTGCAACTTGTCTCATTCAAAGTGACATGCATGGAAGTACAACTGTAGAAGCTACTAAATAAAAACAAATCAAATATTTATACAAAGCAGAATACAGCTGCAACTAACGATTATTTTATTATTGATAATTGTTATTCTTTCAATTAAAGTATTACTCATTGAGTATTATAGTTGGGCAATCGTTTCTATTTTCATATTGTCCAATCCTGGTTACTGAAGATCACAATAGGCGATCTGATCGCCACAATATCACAGTATCACGTTACGTTTAACATTATTATCTTATCTTTAATATCACAATCCAAATCATATCCGTAACTCCTCTTATGGAGTGCAGAGCAAAATTTTGGTGAGCATTCATATGGAGAACGGAGATACAGGTGTCAGATCCACGGAGATGCAAAGTGGTTTGTAATTTAAAATTTCAGTCACTAGAGTTGACTAATGGGGCTCAGTGGATGGAAATGCTGCTCCACCAGAAACATCTCTGAATGCACAGTAGGGTGCAGATTCTAGAGATTATTGTATAACGTTTTAGCTCTGATAATAAGTTAGTTAAAATAACCTCAAGTGTGACCCACAAATTTTGACTTTTTTTATGCCTCAGGGCTCATGTGTCTGGCATTCAGTCGTCCAATCAAAGTGCGGTTTATTTTGCTAATTCAGGTTGTGCTTTGTGTCTGAATCATCTTAAAACTAGAATTAATCAAAGCGGTGCTGCCTTAAATACCAAGTATATCAGAGCTCCTTAAGCTTTTTAATTGGGTATACAGTACATGGCCCGATCACTGAGTGACTAAACCAAGCGTCTGTACATGCCATGAAAGCTTTTTTTGTTAATGAAGTGACTGTAATAGAAATTAAAATAACAAAAAATATTCACTGACTTTTTGAAAAGCCTTAATATTTAGCCTGTCAAAGTTAATGCAAATTTGTTTTATTGCTACTGATTTCTTAAACGCATAAACACAGTTCACAATCTTTTGGAGGTTGTAGTGGGCTCAGTTTTAAAGCTAGGTACTGGTGTAATATGAAACTAAAAAGCCTAAGGAATCCATTGATACCAACCATGTCATAGTAACTTGTCGAGAAGGAGGCTAAATAACACTCTCATGGCTATTTTCAAAGGGCTCCCTTGACCTCTGACCTCAAGATATGTGAATGAAAATGGGTTCTATGAGTACCTTTGAGTCTCCCCTTTACAGACATGCCCACTTTATGATAATCACATGCAGTTTGGGGTAAGTCATAGTCAAGTCAGCACACTGACTGCTGTTGTTGCCTGTCGGGCTGCAGTTATGATTTGAGCATATTTTTGCATGTTATTTTGAGCATGTTGAAAAGAGTATTAAATATTTGACAGATCTCCCTTTATGGTACACAGATAAAAAATGTGTGATCAAAGTACAAGTAATTGTGATTACCGTAACTATGGACAATCATGCTATTAATCACCATTACATATTTTAATCAATTGACAACCTTAATAAAAATACATCCTAATTTGTTAAAAGGCATTTCTTGTGCAATATTATTTGGGCAGGACTGGTGAGTTTGTGTGATTTTCTACTGCTCAGCCCTGACTGGGACTGAGCTCCATGCATCAGCTCTTGTGACAACCTGTAGACAGATCGTCTGCAAATGGATTTCACCTATCCTGGTTAAGCCTGGCTTTCTGGCCGGCAGATCGAAAACAGCCCGACTTGGTATTCTCAATGTGTGTGAAGCCTTGTTGTGTCGTGAGCTGGAGCCAAGTACAGAGTAGGCAGCACAGGAGGTGTTTAACTGTGGAAATATTATGTGTTGAAATGACAGCAACAGAGAAGCTCTTCATGCTGACATTTTGACAGTATATTTCAAATCCTGCTGAAGTGCCTGCCATGTCATTTGTCCTCTGGTGTCTTTGTCAGCCACTTGAGCTAAATCCAATAAGAAATATACGGTAGATCACATATGTTGTTTAGACTGAGAGAAATACAGACAGTACGCCGTTTTCTCAAAACATTAAAACCGTGTTTTTCCATTAACCCTGTTGGTCGAGGATTTTTCAGCTCCTCTCTCCTCCTCTCTGGCACGGCTGTTTGTTTTGGTGAGTGAGAAACAGGATATGAGGTGATAATAGCCAATATGTCTTCGGACCAGTTGAGCTAATGTGTGCTATGAGATATTGTACCTGGAATAGAGCAATGCATTACTTTCAAAGTGAAACTGTTCCTGTTGTGGGCCACAAATCCAACTAGGAGATTTCAGTGTCACACAAGCTAAATGGCAGCAAGGAGGCTGCCAGTCTTTGCAGTGACAGTCTTCATTATTTATGATGTAATAAAGCTACTTAATGGCTTGTCCGTTATGGGCTACTATAGAAACGTGGCAGACTGGTGCAAAGGACCCTGTATGTAGATATATATACGGCTCATTCTAAGCTAACGAAAACACAATGATTCTTATTTTTAGTTGGTTAAACACTAAAAAACATACTTATTAATATTATCTTCCATTTCTGCCGATAGATCTGCTTCGTTGTTACACACGGGTCCTTGAAGATAGAGATCAGGATTAGTACTGTATGATAAAAGTCTTGAGGCCCTGAAGATGATGGATATTGCCGTGGAATCCATAAAACAAATAAACTTAAACATACTACGTGACTTGTATGAATGATCTCCCATCGACTTGTGGATAGACCTCATTTCTTTCGCAGGACCTCTGAGGTTTGATCTGTTGAGGTTTTGATGAGCAAGTGGATTTTTACATGTAAGATGGATTGTAGAGCCATTGCATTGACTCAATCAGCAACATTTTTGCTGTATATTAGATGTTTCTGTCATCTCAGGGCTTGTTTGTCTGGTTGAGACAAAGCAAGGGATTTGTTTCTGTTGTTTCTGCACAGTTCACTTATTGATCGTCTCCAGCTGACACATGGTAGAAGGGAGGCTGGGAGTTGAATAGCTGGAAACAGGGATATTCTGAGCGCAGATCATGTCATCCATGTTGCAGTGTTAATCCAGTGCTTGTTTTGTCCCAGTAGAAAGATACAGAGAGGCTGAACATTCATATGACTCCGAGGGTTGATTGAGGTATAGCAGATTTGCTGGAAAAAAAAATACTACTTTTGTATTATTATTATTATTATTATTATTGTCTGCTTGCTTGTTTGCAGGCTCAGGCTGTTATTACTACACCGTTTTTTTGTGACATGAATATTGTGGTTCTAAATTGGGTATATGTGGTGGTGTGGTAGTAGTGTATTGCTGGTAATATAGTAGTAGTTAGCTATGACTTCCTCACAAGAAAAGCCTATGCAACAGGGTGCAGCTATAGCGTGAGGAAACTGTTGCTGCTTCATGAACTGGTAAGCTGGCTAATCTTTGACGCACAGTATCCTCTATTTGCTAAATTGGCTTAGCTGGAGCTTTTCCTGAGGTCGCTTCCTCTTCCTTTTCATTATGACAACACAAACATGGTCATGAACAACCTGATATAACACAAACCTTCCCTCAGTAAGTTTCAATGAAGAGACTGAAGGATTTATGTCATATAAATGGCTGCTGACAAGAAATACTGTATGTGTCAGAAATCAATTATTGCTGTTATTAAGAGGATATGAAGAAGAACCCAAGCAACACAAACTGATCCTCTGTCTTTGTTTTGCTGATTAGGATGAAGATCACTGCATGTTTAGTTAGCTTAGTTCCCTAAGTCCAGTCTATTATAGATAACTTCCTACATGCCTGTTTTTAGTTATCTTATTTTATCTTATTTTACTTTGCTCTGTTTTATTGCTTTAACCCTTTTAACTCAGTTTGAGAGGCTTGCTTTAAATTTGTCTTTAACTGTTTTATTTGTTTTACTTTGTCTTAATTCTTTTTTGCATTTTAATTTTATTGTAAACGTGTACAGCACTTTGGTCAACGACTTTGTTTTAAAGGGCTTTATAAATAAAGTTGTATTGTATATTGTATTTTTAAGTGGAATTGCATGTGATACTTATGCATAATCAGTATATTACCTACAGTAGATGATGGTCACACACCCCCAGTTTGGAGAAACAGACAGGAGTTACCACACGGAAGCAAAACCCTGTACTAATGTGGACGGGGCCAGCAGCAAAATGTTTTTTAGCCACCTAAAAGAAAGGCCCACTTTAAAAAATCAATATCAGTTAAAGTTTTTTTTGACAGTTTAGCTTGCTGTGAGACAGCTATACAGTCTATGTTTCAGTTGGGGAAATGAAACCGTTATCTCTCACCAAAGCAACCAGACTCCATTGGAAAAAAACAATAATTTTACCTCACAGAACACAGGAGTTGCTGGTCTACCGATGCCTCAATCAGTTAGTTTGTTTGTGTTATTATATGACTTTGGTAAGTTTGGATTCACCAAAGTCACACGATAGCACAAACTAACTGATCGAGGCAGCTGCGGCTGTGTTCTGAGAGGTAAAATTTCATTTTTTTTAACAAGTCTGGTGGCTTGGCAAGAACATAGATGATATACTGTGACTTCATTTCCCTGCTAGAAAGGGCTGCCTGACGGTAAAGCAGTGAAAATATTCTAAATATAGCACACTTAAACTTTCTTTTAGGTGGCTAAAATACACTTTTTTGCCGCATCCATCCACAGCAATACATGGCTTTGGTTATGTGCAGTAACTCCTGTTTCTCCAAACTGGGGGTGTGCCGACCGCCATCTACTGTAGATGATACACAATGGAAAAGTACCGCATACACCCCACTTCAAAACACTGAACTGTCCCTTTAAAGCTGCACTGATTCATATTTGTGTATTAACTATGGATGAGATTACAAAGTTTAATGTCACAGTCGCCACTCATAGTAATAAACTCACAGTGAAGGATCACCCAAATCTGCAGTCCTCTTCATTTTACTTAACGTTTCAGCATCTTTCAGTGCATTGTTTTGGTTTTACACCCTTCAACTTTACTGTTTTGCCAAACGGCACACTGGCAAAGTTAAAAAAAACAAAAAAACAGCTGGTGAACATAGTAGAGCAGCTAAAGGGCCAGATATTTCCTTCAGAAGTTGGTTGATTGTTACTATTAGACTTACATACGAGTTTGAAACTTAATGGGGACAAGACCACAAGTTTGTTTCCCTTGTTCCTTTCTCTCACAGCATGTTCTCTCCAATGACCTCAAACACCCAAATATCTGTCAGGTCAATTTCTTCAGCCCAGTTTTCTGTGTCAGGGCCTCAGTCCATCCCTCTCTCCTTAACCCAGACGCGTTAGCCTCGGCAGCCTAATTAGAGGGGGCAGGTAGAGGAGATTCCTTAAAGGAACTGGGACAAATCCTAAAAATGCTGCCAGCCTGACCCCAGACGTCTGCATGAGGGAAGACTGTGAGGCCACAGACTTCACCTTGATTTAGCTTGCAGAAGTGAAACATGCTCCCTGGTGAAGCCAAGGGTGAGAAATAATAACTCAGTAACTGCACATATTGATCACAATTGGTGCTTCAAATTGATTTCTTTTACAAACAGATTTTTGAATTGGAAAAGACAAATTAGAGGGACAGATAATCAAGCACATGTCAGTCTGAGTGACAGCTTTTTTTACAAATACTGTATTTAGTTTGCAGGATTATTTCATCAGACCATGACACCTGATACCTTCACCATACGTATTTATCATCATCACTCAAAATATTCATCTTTCTCAGTTTAGTCTCTGCTGTCCCGCAACATTTTAGGCTGGCCAAATTTTTGTTCTGCCATGATGTGTTCGTGTTAACTAACGTTGGGTTAATTCTGACAGATTTAGTGATGGTGATTATTTTAAAATTCTTATGTTCGTGAAGGAGTTTATTTTTGTGGTCTTGTTTGGTCTTGATATGAGCTTGGTCTTGTCCATATCCCCCCAGAGTGCTCAAAGCAGCACATTTGTCAATGAGGCTGTTTGTTTGATATCAATATGAAATAGGGACGTTGATGATTACCCATTTAACCGATAAAGCATTTTAACTGATTAATGCGATCAGTTAACAGAAATATCAGTAGTTAATTAAAAAGCAGAGAAAAATGCAGAGGAGCAGCTTCGTCACTTTAAGGAGAAAAGCTGGTTCACCTTAAGAGAGAGCTGATGCAGATACAGGAAGTTTGCTTGGAAGTTCCAGCAGAGGAGTTGTAGCCTGTAGCCTCACAGCATTTATTCACAGACAAGTAAACTGTGCACACACTGTCTGCCACAGCTACGTCCACAGCTATAATGTCACCGACACTCACCGTCGCCACACACACACGGTCTGTCAGAAGTTACGCTACAGTGGACACAACGCCACCGGCAACACTAGCAGCTAGCAGCTGCTAATGTCGAATGAACATGCACACTGTCAGACTGTCAGACAGTCGCTATTGTTGGGCAGACACAGCTGACAACCTGCTAAACTAAATTAAAAGTGCGAAGTGTGAAGACTTTTACTGGGAAAGTAGCTGCATGTGCATGTGCGACACTACATGCAGCACCTTGTTAGCAAACGCTACCAAGTGGTGAGCTGGAGACATGAACGCAGCACCGTGCCTGCTAAAGTAGCTGTCCTGATGGCGAACTGGAGACAGTGAACGCAGCACCATGGCTGCTACTAATGCTACTGATACTGCTACTCAAAACTGTCCGGTTGCGGGTCATGCAGCAATTTTCGAATAATATTCATATAATTCCCAGTGATTTTCAAATAGCATTTTTGCTTAGAATGCACATCCCTAATGTGCAGTAGCACTCCCTGACACCGGTATGATATGTAAAATTGGTGGAGTTCCCCTGTAAGAGCGACACTGCACGTTAAAAACATTCACTGACCTTCTGTGTTTGGAGGGAGTCCAAGCAAAGAGCCAGTTGATTGGATTATGCAACAGCTTCCTGCCTACATTACTGTATGTGTTGAACAGAACTTGTCTGTTTGTTCATATTAATTTTCCCATGTGTTTATGACAAGTATGTTGATGCATGTATTTTCCCATTAATGCATTCATTTGACAGTCCAATTAGCATCAGTGAGTATGTTTTGATATATATACAGTAAGTAGATAATTAAGTCAATATATTAGGGACATTAGGGAATGCTTCATATTTTGTCTTGAAAGGAAATTAATGTATAAAATTGTGTATTAGATCTTGCAAAGGATACATTAAAAATTGGAATGCTGGTTAAATGAACTTCCAAACCTCAAATATTTGAAAGATTGGAGAGAGATCGCTTGTGGTGTGATATGAGCAACCGGTGCTGTGTACCGTATTCAAGAGCACATGCAAGAAAATGTTATTTTTGACAAGTATGGTGTGTGGTGAGTGAAAGAGGAGTGAAGGAGCACAGGGAGCTTCCTCCCACACACAGCTGCTGTATCGATCTGCTGGACAGCAGCAACAACTCGGCTCTCAGCTCCGAGCTGTGCAGGAAAGATTTTCAGACAGTCTTGTCATGTAGCGGGCGGCCCAACTTCCTTCAATGGATGTGTTTACACGCTGTAACACGGCTATCAGACACACACTGTTTTATGTCTTACATGAACCTTTGACACTTTTCCTGAAACATTAGAAAGAGAGTAAAAGTAGGGAAAGTCAAGGTAAACATCTGCTGGAAGCATCACTTTAAAGTTCATATGGTGATAAAAACAAAGTGCTTAACAGTTTATCAGTCCCTGGTTGTAGATCCATGGTTGCAACTAATACTTATTTTTATTATTAATTAATCTGCAGATTTCTTCTCAATAATCAATATATTTTTAAGTCTGCAAAATTTATGAAAAATGACCAGTTTTCCAGTGCCCATGTTATGCCCATATTAAAATAGCCTGTTGTTTTAACCTAAAGATATTCTGTTTACTATCACAGAAAACAAAGAAAACCAGCAGAGATTCACATTTAAGAAGCTAGAACCAATTAAATTTAAGTCCAAAAATACAATTTTCACAATAAACGTTACAATAATTGTTGCAGATTATTTTTTTCTTTTGACCGACTTAGCGATGAATGAACCAGTCTTTGCAGCTTTTTTCTTGTTTCTCCCATTTGTGAGACTGTCAGACTGACCTAGAAGCCAATAGACACGGCTCTTATTAATCAGTATCAAATCTGAGTTGTACTTGTATTTTGGACCTGACCTTTCCAAGATTAAAATATCAGCAAGAACAATGTAGTATTTCCTTTCTCAGCAAAGTGGTTAAATATTTAAAAAACTGATAATGTTTTAGTGTTTTTTGCTTCATACAGTGAATGGAATTAATTTACATTTCTGTGTTCGGGTCTCTGTCAGATTAAAAGTCTTTCTGTCTAGTTTGGAGTCATTATGTTGTTCAAATGTTAGCTTGTTATGAAAAATGACTCTGTGTCTCCACTGTGTCACCATTAGTGTCAGTGCTTTGTGTAGCTTTGGTACAGAGCTGTGCAAATTGTTCAAGTGTCACAGTTGAAGGCAGCGAGAGCTATTTGAAACCTCAACCTGTAGGCAGATCCCAGAGGCAGAGCTCAGAGACTGGGAGGCATTCACAAGTGTGAGTAATAGTCCTGACTTGCAGTTACAGTCTGGAGGCCTGGTGAAGAACGCCACGATGAGCTCGACGCAGAGGTCCTCTGTCTGAATAATAGTATCTAGACAGCGACTGATGTACTGATGCTGTGACTGACGAACCCTCACACCCCTGTAGCTGCCACCCAGTGGGTCAAGGCCACTGATATGACACAATTATCAGAACTCAGAGCGACACTGAGGAAACCCTGGTAGAAATGTGGTCTCACCACCAGACATCGCTCTTGATGCTAATAATCTTTCTTTTACAGATCAACGTGTTAATGTCAAGTGTTATTTTTGTCCCTAAGTTGTTTTCACATACACACATCCCACTGCGTAGGGTTGAATTTGAAAAGTGGGATGAGTGGTTTCTTGCAAGAAGCATGCATTAGACATGGAAGGAGTGAATCCCTCACCCATATCATGTCGTGCCAAACTTAAGTCTTTCACTGAACCCACGTCTACTGTCTTAATGGAAAGGAAAATATCAGCATACAGTACAATCATGAGATATACATCAAAAACAATATCACAATATTTTCCTAGTTACTTTTACTGAGGGAGAAGAAGGTTTTCTGAACAAAATCTGCATGTTTTAAAGTGCTAAATAAATTTAATTAAACATGCTCTGTACAATATTAAGAGCATAAATAAAGCAGCAAACAACTATTTGTTATGTAAATGTAAATAATGTCTACCTGAGCAGAGAATAAAGTCGCTCTTTCTCTGAGTGTGTGATAATCTGAGCTTCCCTGTGCTTTGTTGACATCGCTGGGCCGGCAGTTTGTGCTTTTAGTGCACGCTTGTACATGTGACGGCTGATAATACCGACTGGACTGACGCCGTTGTTGTGGAAATGTAGCACCCACCCTCTGATCCCCCTCCTACGTTAACACCGTCAGCTTTGTCAGCACTGTTAGCTACTCGCTAGTAGCTACCACTGGCTCAGCTGTCGCCATGTTTAGAGCTATGTGGAGGCAATAGAAATGCTCCCAATCTTGCATTTAGCACCTCAAATGAAACAACAAGGAATGGAATGAAATTCAGAAGAAATGTGTTTAAAGTGCTTTATAAATAAAGTTGATTAAAGTGGAGTTAAAGAGAAAGTATTGAGGTGAGAGAGATGCAAGAACTGAGACATGATCTAGTTAAAATAAGTTAGGTTTACAAAGGTTTACAGGCAGCTCTTCCACATAAACGCATAGCACATGTTCTATAATAGCAACTCCTTATTACAGTATTTGTGGATAAAACCAAACCAGCCTTCAATCATGTAAAGCTCCTCCATCCTCAGAAGAACACAGATGAAGCTGGAGCTGTCATCATGCTATTAAAACATTTGGGGACCATATATGGACATTTAGAGCTTTGCAGTTATTGTATTAGACAAAAAAATATACAATTGTCATGTACAGGCTGTTTGAATAAATGTCTGCTGTGTTTCTTAGTTTAACCGGTGTATTTTAAACTCAAGCAGCTTGTACACCACCCACACCATCAGGCTGTTACCATCCAGTCTCTGTCAGTGTCTTATATCTGTGTTGTTCTTGTCCTTTTGAATTCGTCTCAATGTTCCAACGTATTTAAATGTGTTTCCATGATGTTTGTTCTGCCTCTCGTTGTCGCCATCACAGCGTGGCTCATTGAAACTGCATTGTCTTTCCAGGTGGCGAGCGTAACTGTGGAGTACATGAGCTGATCTGCGTCAGAAAAGGTAGGGCAGATCAGAGCTCTGGGAGGTTGACCTTTGACCCCGCACTCCACTTTCCTCATCAGTATTTATCACTGTTAAACTATCACCGCTGCTGACACCCGTCCTCGTTCTCCTCGTTCCACTGTGTTCAGGCTGTGCTGCCTTCACTGTCGTTGAGCTGTGCTGTTTGTTTGTGCTTTGCTTTGTTTTGTTGTATGTGCTCACTGCTTCCATTGTTTTTCTACAGCTGAGAATGTTTAAATGAATGTAATATTCTCACAATGCGGCTCAAGTAAAAGAAAAGAAATTTTAGGCAACAAAGATTGTTTTTTTTTTTTTCCCTTATTCACATATCTGTTAGTTTATCTGCACTGTTGTCAGGGAGATTGATGCAATTTTGGTGTCTTTTACATGTGGTATAAATGAATGGAAAAAAACGATAAGATAAGATAAGATATTCCTTTATTGGTCCCACAGTGGAGAAAGTCACACGTTACAGCAGGAAAGTGGATAGTGCAATAAACAAGAAGCATTATTATTAACATTATTAAAAATTCATGCTTATTTAATTTAAATAAATTCAGACCTTAAAACTCTAGTCAGACTAAAGCACATAATGAATATAGTGCTTAAAATCACAGCCATTGAATTACATTGTAATATTTTGCTTGTATGGGAGAACTAATGAAATGCTCATTTGGCATCTGCAACAGGAGGGAGTTACAAATGTGTGTTATGCAGTGACATAGAAATAATTTACATAGTAATCTTTTATCACCCAGTACATACTGAATAAGTACTGGGTACAGACGGGAATAACGGGTTTTGTCTATATGTTCTTAAACAATAGCAAATTCATGAAAAGGGGCCATACTGCATGCAGCACTAAAAACAAACAAAAAACCTTTATTATAAACATTAACATAATTAACATAACAACCAATTTTATTGTGTCCACTTCTCAAAGGGGGATAACATACCACATCTTTATACTGTTTGTTGTACAAAAATGATAATTAATAATAATAAGTTAATAAGTAAAATCATATATAATATATATAATAATAAAAACAAAAAATAAAAGGCAGTATAATATCCTCACCTAAACTAACACAATAACATTTTTTGTTGTGCACACATCTGAAAAGTGGGATATCTTGCCACATCTATCTGTATATAGTACAATATGTATATTGTACAAAATATAATTAATAATAACTACAATAATTAAATGTTAATAATATATAAAATGATGATAAAAAACTAAAAATCGATATATCCTCACTTTTACTAAAAATAAACTATTAACAGGTGCACACATCTGAAATGGAGGATATTTTAACACATCTTTATACTGTGTGTTGTACAAAAATAATAAATGAATAAAATAATAATAAGAATTAAGATCATTTTTGCGTGAAACTATATAAATTTGCCTCCATAAATGGCTATGATATGATGGTATGATGAGACATTACAGCTGATTCTCTAACATGAGTTTTATCAGATACTGTAGATCTTCCATCTTGTTTATTTAATTATTATTTATCAGAATTTTATGATTTCATCGCTGTCACTATAAAGGGGTTCAGCCCAGTGTTTTGACCCTCAACAAACATTATTTACACATTATTAATAGTGTGTAATAAGTAAGTACTTATGCATTAAAACATTTTATAGTGTAATTTCCCAAAGTACTTTTTTTTTTAATAATAAAAGTCTTAAAAAAAGATACCCTAACTATTTTTACTGAATTATCATCAGTTTTCTCCTGTCTTGTCACCATGTACTGTACCCCATAATTGTTAAGTAGGTTCTTACACTGTCTAACAAGTATTTATTAATACCTTGTATATACTAAATAATGACACAGGCTGAAATCTGAAGCGTTATATTGTATTTTTGTGGATTTTATATATATATATATATATATATATATATATATATATATATATATATATATATATAAAAGTAATTTAATTAAGATTACCTAAATGGATAACACTTACTTCATAGGTCTATGGATAATACTAAAGTTCTAGTTTGCAACATTTACATACAAATACATGTTGTTGTGCATCTTTGTAGCTCTATCATGACACAAAAGTGAGCAGACATGATTTATTATTTATGTAACTGCATGCATTGAATGTCACGACGTTGCTGCAGCTGTGAAGTTCTGTAATAACAACAAGCTTTTAACACATCAGGCTGGTGAGAATAATCATAGTTTTACATGCTGAGTCAGACCACTCAGTGCCTCTCTCTGCTGTGGCTGTATTCATATTCTGGTTGGAGATGACTCTCTCTTCAGCCAAATACATGCACAAGTACATTCAGAGGGTGCTCATCAAAGAGTATGAGCCTGTTGAATGGTCTGTCTGGTTGTGTAAGTGTGTGCATGTTGAGTTATCCCATTCGTTTTGTGGCTGTTGAAGATCCAGAGGTGTGTGTGTGGCGAGGCAGTAGGTACTGAGCTTCGGGGCATTGTGTGAACATGTGTGGGAGTGCGTAAAGGGGTGCTGGTGAGAGTGCTTATGGATTGTCTGTGGTGTGTGGGTGTCTTTGTGGTTTTGAGATGGTTTTGTGCTTTTTGACATTCAACATGGCAACTGTTTCCATGCAGACAGAACGCAACAAAGACAAAAGAAATGTGCAACAACAAAAAACCAAGGGTATTTGTCAACAGTGACAATAAAACGCTCGCAGAACTTTAAATGATATTTACATTAGTTTCATGTCTTCGACTCGTGGTTCCTCATTTTATGCCGTTTAATATACATGTGCAAATACCTCCCTTTACACCTAAACCCTAAACATTGCTGACAATTTTAGAAACCTAGCATCAGCTCAGCATCAACTGTCCAGCCATCTATTTTGTAGCCCCATACCTGAGTCAGATCGCCTGGCAACAGGGTCAGCCGAGTAGCCCAGATGTCCTTTTCCCCAGCAACATCCTCTTGCTCCGCTTTGGGGACCTCTAAGTGTTCCCAGGCATTGTGGGGAATGTAGTTATTATTCTAGTGTGTCTTAGTATAAAATCACTGTCATTGTTAGCATGTTTTTGATTGCCTGGATTATAATGGTGAAATTAGAGAGCTCTAACTAAAGATGTACACTATTTGTATATGTAACAACACTCCTCAGGTTACCCACTTCAAGGGATAAGACCACCTGCTCCTTTTCATTTGGGTCAAGATGTCATTTTCATGGTGTGCAGTGCAGAAACCTTTCTGTGACTTACATATCTTCCATTTGTAAAACACAAGGAAGGGTAATTGTGTCCTTGGACTGTGGCTGGGGATTGGACAGAATTGTTATTGAATTGTGCAGATATAATCTCTCCACCTAGTCGTGGGTCTTCCCCGGGGCCTCCTCCTAGCTGATCGTGCCTGGAACACCTCCCTAGGGAGGCTTAAAGGGGACCTATAATGCTTATTTTCAGGTGCATGCTTGAATTTTGGGTTTCTACAAGAACATGTTTACATGGTTTAATCTTCAAAAAATACTTTATTTTTCTCATACAGGCTGTGATGCAGCATCTTTTTTCACCCTCTGAAATAGTCCTGCCAGGAAAAAAAAAAATTCAATGGTCTGCTCTGGTTGGTCAGCTGGCCCACTTTGTTCGACCGAACCAAACTCTTTTGGACTCTGCTCCAGCTCTACTCTAACTAGTTTTGTTTGTGGTCATGTCAAACTAGCCGCTAGGCAGGTATTATACAAATGTGTTACTTGGTGACATCACCACGTTATGGAAGAAAACGCAGGACTTCAAGCAAGGCGATTCAGGCAGTTCAGGAGCAGCGTTTCTGTCGGGGAGAGTAACTCCCTTTGGTCTGGACTTTGGGCTTTGTAACTTTGCAGACCTTTTACATGCACAAAAAAACTATATAGCACACTAAAGAGAAGGGAAAAAAGCATAATAGTTCCTCTTTAATATTACCTATTTCCTGCATTACAACTAGAGTTGGGCCGATGTAAAAAAAAATTTCTAACCAGTTTCATATTAAGCTAAACTGAATTTTACAAATAGGTGTCACACTTAACTCAGCAGCTGCTTATCACAAAATGAGAAGAGCTGGTCCACCTTAAAGGTCAGCCGGGGCCATTTTTGTCACTAGCTTTGGGGCTAACCCCCTTCACTTTAATCAGCGGGTGGCAAACAAGACACAGCAACTTGGCTTGGGTCTTGAGGAGCTCTATCATTTATTCACTGACAATCAAAACTGTATACATGCTGCACTGCTGCGTTCACAGCTATAACTGCCAACTTCATACTCACCGTCAGTCATGCCCTCTCTCTCAACTGCACACTTGCTCATGTAAAGCTAACGGCTGCCAGGCTTGTGAAACACTCTTCGTGTCTAGAACTGGCTGTGGGAAGCCCGTCTTGTCTTGTCAGCCCAAAAAACACATGAACTTTCTCGTGATCAAACACAGCTTGTGGCGTGCGCCCACAACTGTAAGCTGGTACACCGGACCAGACCGGCAAAACTGGAAATTGACCCAAGTCTGACTACAACTGTCTGCCATCTGAACAGTCTGGCTCGGTGAGTGGTTTTCCTTGCTCCAAAATACTTAAACACATCCCCTTTAATGAGAAATACCAAGCACACACCAGACTGACAGTTTACCATTAACAACAAGGACATGTGTTGATTTAATTTTCTTACATGTATCATAAAGCATAACGACGCATGTTACAGACATAACGTCGTCATAGTATTCATGTATTTAAAATTATTCAGCATATAATTAGGAGTTGAATCCCCCCAAGCTGCCTTTTCTCAGTTTACAGTGATCATCATGATGAGGGAGCAATGTGAAATATGTCAGTTTGCTGGTGTTAGTATGCTGTAGTAAATGATGCATGCTCATGTTTGCATCATACACATCTTACTTTCAAATCCTCTCCACATTTAAGACTCTAGTGAAGGTGTGTGGTGCGGTTTATAGCCACTGCAAAGTTGCTTTCCCACATTATTGTTCTCTGAGCTTCTTATGTAAGTCTGCTATTGTTTAATCTTCTCATGAGTCAGTCCCACTCACATTATCTAAGCCTTAGATGAAGATTGCTTTGCATTGCTGACCCCTGATCTAAGCGCTGTTCTCAGTATTTTATGAATACAGTACAGTAAGTCGGTCTGTGAAGGTTCTCATTCATCCAGGTCATATTCATTCTGGCAAAAAATTGAATCTGATGAAGCCACTTGGATAAGGGGCGAAACGTCTTCAGGGACAAATCTAAGTCCAGTTGCCTTCGATTCAATTTTTTGCCAGAAAGTACAGTAAGTCATATGCTGTGTGCATGTGTGTGGCTGCAGTAGTTTTGTCTGCCATTTTTCTCTGTTGGGCTTTACCTACAGATATACTGTAAATTTCCCATTTTTTTTTTCTTTTGTACTTTAAATTTATAGCCATTTGACGCATTAATTGAATGAGGGTCTTATATAATATGCCTATTTTTTAATCATATCATTTTTTTTACTTATTATTGGGATAATTTCCAGTCAGTGGCTGCAGGTTTGAATGCTAAATGGGAAGCAACTTGATCGATGTCAGACTCACAATGACTTATGCATTTGAATTGAATAGGAACAAGTTTGCGTTTCATAAAATCGAAAAAGGAAAATGAGAAATATTAATCACAGGCACTGTGACATATTAGTGTTGGCAACATGCCCAAAGTTTCAGTATGCTGAACGTAGTAAAAGTTATGAATACAGAGTTTGTTTATAGCGTAAAACAAAAAAGAAATGTTGTAGCCTTAAGTCAGGAAGCCAAAAGTAAAGAGAGATGTCTGTGACTGAATATTCTTTTCCCTGTTTGAGCCAGTTGGGGAATTATACAGAGCAGGATCCCGCTCCATCTGTGCAATGAATAATTTAGTCAACAGTGAGAAGCTGGTACAGTGTGAGCAGACAGGCATTCCCGTGGGACAGCGCCTCCTGTTCCCACCTCACCATGTGACCAAACATTGTGGGCTACCAACAATAATCCAGGCTCATTACAGCCCAGGCACATTTAAAAGACAATTTCTCAAGCTTTTACACAGCTAAGAAGTTAAACAGGAGCTGGAAATAAGAGCAGAGCAGGTTATGTAGTGTTCTTTAGGTGTCTGACTGTTAATACAGTATGTAACAGACCTATTGTTAAAAAACATTTGGCAGCTAAATTAAATACAGTTAAGCATATACAGTATGTGTACTACACTACAGACTAAAACACAGTGACACTGAGTTTGCTGAGTACAGTTAATTGTTGCAGGCATTATAAATAACAAGAAACATCATCACCATCATTGATCAGAATCTAAGATGTCATTTAAGCACACTTTCTTTCCAAATGAGCTCATTATCTTCCATCTGTTCCAAGGCAGTCATTTGGTTATGATTGCACAAAATGAACTTTACATTTAGTGATTTCTTTGTAGCTTAATTCAACGTTGTAAGTGAGCTCAGCAGTAATTTGAGGAGAGAATGTATTTGTTTTTATTGCACTCAAATTTGTACTGTAGCTTTCTCCTTTGCTCTTATAGTAACTCTTATATCACTTCTTCCTACCGTGACGGCCGCTCTGTGTTCGGATCCTCTGCTGTGTATGCTTTCTGACCTGAATAATCAGCAGGCTGATCAGCAGCGTGGGACATACCTGGGCCCGGTGTGATCCCTGCTTAAAAGGCAGAGCAGGCAGCAGTCTGTAGACTGGCAGACATCCTCGCACACCTTACTTTTGTTCCTGGGTTATTAATAAATTGATTAATAAATCACGTTATTTTTGTAGTATACCCACATGTCTCACATGTTCCAGATGACTTGTGAGAAGTGCATTTTTCCACATTTCTCCCACGAACTGAATGAAATGTGTAGTCATAGCCTCTGTAGGCGGAGTTTGTAATTTGTAATTGAAGTGTGTAATCAGTGAAACTTACATGACCCTTCAGTCTAAAGTGATTGTCTAATGACATTTGCACCATTGAGGGGTCTTAATGTAGAGGATCTAGAACTATATAGGATCAGCCATAACATTTGGTCAGCATGGTCAGCATGGTCAGCATGGGCACCCTGACCGGTCTGCGGCTACACAGTCCCATACACAACAAACTGCGATGCACTGTGTGTTCTGACACCTTTCTATCAGAACCAGCATTAACTGTTTCAGCAATTTGAGCTACAGTAGCTCTTCTGTTGGATCAGACAACACGGGCCAGCCTTCGCTCCCCACGTGCATCAATGAGCCTTGGTCGCCTATGACCCTGGCACTTTCCTTCCATGGACCACTTATGGTAGGTGCTGACCACTGCAGACCAGGAACATCTCAGAAGTTTTCTGCAGTTTTGGAGATGCTCTGACCCAGCCGTCTAGCCATCACAGTTTGGCCCTTGTCAAAGTCGCAATTTTGCAATTTAGCAATGCAATTTTCGGCATGTTGGCTTCATTTCTCAGCACCGGAGATTGCTGTTTGTGATGTTTGTGCATGTGTGTGTTCGGGTCTGCATGTACCGTGTATAAGTTAACAACAGAGTGAAAAAATTGAATTTCCCCTCGTGGGACTAATAAAGGACTATCTTCTTCTTCTTCTTCTACTTCATTGCTGAGTGTCTTTTGTGGTTTTGAAGGGAGCTTTATGATTGCTCAACTTTAAGTCAATATGATAAAGTTCCTTTTCAAGGCATTGTGTATACAAGGTGGGGCTATATAGATGGACATCACTTGACTATTTCAAATCTAAATACTTAAAATCCTAATTAGTTTAAATTTGATCAATTTCAAAAACATTCATTGTAAGTAAGTGTAACTGAGCCTGGAGTAGAGTCAGCAGAGATTGAGATTTCTTTGCAAATCCTTTTTCCTTTAAACAATCCAAATCTCTCTCACAATCATCCTCTAGATGCTGGAGAGAATACAAAGTGGTGCACAAAGTTTACTCCGTCTGCCACAAGCTTTGTGTGATGAAGTTTGTATTCAGTGTTTGATATTGTCCAGTTTTCAGACATAAAATCCTGAGTGCAGCCTGTGAATACAAACCTACTCTCTGCAAAACTGACTGATAAACGAGTCAGCCGTTTCATCCCATAATGTGCCACACATTGTATTTACCTCTGTTCTCATTCGCATTGTCCTCACTGACCACACACTACACTACACACAGTGTGGCAGTTTTATTTTATTTTAAACCATTTGCAAAGACACAATCATCCTGGATAAATCTCTGCAAGTCTCACTCTACAGAAATGTCTTTAATATAATAATAATTAGAATTATAATATTAATAATCCCCCCTCTCCATTTCCTAGAAGCAGATGGGTTGTTTAGTTGAATATATTGATCCTAGATAGATATTATACTCTCTCTTAAATATCAACAGTCTAAGTCTGTGTTCACACTGTGAGTGAGCTCAAGTGCTTGTTAACATAGTTACTGTATATTGTTAAATAGCATTGGGAACTGACCAACATCATTTTTTTAACAGGGTGAAGCAAACACACATGATTGGTTAACGCTTCACTGTCTCATTTGAGTGCTGAAAAAAGTTGAGACCAGCTCAGCTTTATTTGTGTAGTGTTACGCCTGTCATGCAACTGCCAGGCGTCAGTTTGTACTTCATATCACAGGCTTCCATTAAAAAAAAAACCTTGTAGCTAGGGCTGGGCAATATGATATAAAACGTACATATTTTCCCATATCGTTTATATTGTGATAGATAGTATTTATTTTTTTCCTATAAATACACTTAAAACTGATACTGAAAATACTCAGTGCTTTTTCAATTATATAATTCAGACAGGAGTAGGGATGCAACAATCCAACTTTTTCAATCCCGATAGCGATTCCCAGACTTTGGATATCGGCTGATACAGAGTGCCGATCCGATACCAGAGTGTAATCAATAAGTGGTATGCCTCACTGTGTGGAAGTGTAAGGCAACATCGGGCTTGACTTAAACATTACTTTCCTAACGAATATGTACATAGATATAAATTTACTGAGTTGTTTTTTATTTTTAAACTAATAAATGGTTCACCAGCAACATCGCAAAAAATCTTCAAAATTAAGAGGAATTAACCTTTTTATAGCAGCAACAGATTGGTCAAAGCTTAAACAGGAATTTATTTTCTATTATATAAGGAATATAGTATATAAATATAGAGCTGAACTGAATAGCTTGGCCCCATTGTCACCAATACCAAATCCAGCTATGTGAGTCAGTACTGGCCAGATGTCTGATCTGGTATTGTATTGTTAACTGTGCTGACAAATCCAAGGTGCTGTCCGTGGTGCTGAAGTGGAGACAGATTTATAATTGCAACTTTTTCTCCTACCTTCTCTCTCTACTGCCACTCAGCTTCCCTCCCTAAATTACAGATCTCACCTATTAAGCTATGAACATAATATGTCAAATGCGTCCCAATAAATCCTACTGACAGCATATGACAAGATCTGGTCTGCATATAGCATCTGTTACATGACAGCAGTTTGCGCTGATGCTGCGCTGTGTTTTTCACATGTTGTCGATGTTTCTTCTCAGCATTATTTGCCTCGGCCAGTTCACACCATGCTGGGAAAATAGGGTAGGAATTTCCCGCAAAGGGACATTTTAGTGTTATGGAGCACTTCTTTGTTTTAGTGTGTGACAGCTTGTGAATAGCCAGTGACCCACTCATCGTCTGTGTGTCCCTGATTGCAGCCTATTATTTTGCCAGTGTATAATGTCAAATTAATTTCCTGAGCTTCCTGCAGGAGGAGAGAGTCAATCTCTGGAATTGAAGGTCGATTGCGCCTGAACTTTTGCAGAGGTCTTTGATGTGAAAATGTTTCTTCTTAATTATTGTTGTTCAGCCTTTTAAGTTTGAAAGGGTTAGATTAGATCAGGGGTGTCAAACGTACGATCCAGCCCTCGAACAGGTTTTATTCGACCCCCAAGATGATTTTGCAAGTATAAAAATGAGCTGCAATTTTTCAATTAAAGGAACTGCTGTTCTAAATGTGTCCTCTGGATGTTGCAATAGCAATTCTGTTAAGCAAGCAAACTTTTAAACCAGGGCTGATCAAGTATACCTGACAGCTGGCCTGGAGCTGCCTTGTCGTTCTGCCTATTACGTCTTCTACTTTGAGCAGAGCAGAACACTTGAATGACTTGAGCAAAATGCTGCAAGGGTGCAACACAGTTATCATGCAGTATTATGACAGCATATGTGTGTTCAAGTTAAAGTTTTTTTGCTCGCCACTCACCGTGAATGCCTCTGATCTGCTCTGAAATTGTTCATCCATTGCACAGCCTTTATTTTTCTATCAATAAATAGTGTAGCATACAAGGCAGGAAGTAACTCAACCCTCTTGAATAGTTTCTACCTCAGTTTGTATGGTGTGGTGAGTTAGCTCAGGATTAAGATGTGGAAATGACAAAGGAGGTATTTGATACCTAGAAGAGTTGTTTGTATTTTGTTCATTCCCAGATAGTCTGTGACTTAGAGTTGTTTGCCTTTGTAGAGACACTGAGACGAAGTCTAAGTCCCGTTCACTGAGGCATTGTGTTCTTGAAATTGCACCAATTTTTTGCTCAAAATTTTCAACTAATTTGAAGTGTTTTGTTAAGAGGATTATTTGTGATGTGTACATTTTCAGAATATGCTTGTACTATTTTGGACCAAACTAAAACAAAGGAAACAATCAGAAGGTGTCGTTATTTTTTAAGTTATTATGCCGTGATTTTACCCGTCCGGCTCACTTGGGAATAGATTTTCCCTGCATTTGATAGTCAGTAGCAGTTGAGGACAAAGATATTAAAGGGGAACTATGCCCATTCATACATGTTATTCATAGCAGGTCCACACTTCATACCCTATGACATCACACATTTAAATTTTAACACTGATTTTTGGATTTGGGTGAGAGTTTGCTAATATTTGTTGGACTGTCTTAGACCATCGGAATTGCATGTATGAATTTTAAAAATGGGTGTAGTTCACCTTTAAGGGTTGATCTACTACCAGAGAGAAGAACAACAGAAAAACGTACCCTCTGATAGTTAAGACACGAAATCTCCCCTGTGACTACAACTGTTGATGACATAACACATAAGATGTTGGAAGGTCAAATATGAGGTAGAAGGTCATAACGCTGGCTTATCACCTCAGATTGGCTTCATCAACGTTGTTCATTCTGCTTTTACAAATCCTATCTGCGCGTCTGATGTCTGTGTCTAAACCAAGCCGCATCTACTGATGTGTGGCAGTCGTGTGTTGTGTGAAATCTGACTTGCCTGTGTGTCTGGAGTCTGGAGTGATGCTGCATGGGAAGCTGTTGCTATGGCAACAAGCCAGTTGTGTCTCTACGGTGACACAACCTCTCTCCCTCTCTGTGTCTCTCATCCAGCTATTAAGGTTGTTACAACCTGGCTCAGGTGGCCATAACAGAAAGAGAGACACCTCTATGACAGTTAACTAAATATCTTTGAGTTGTGAAAAAAAGATATTTGAGACGTTTGAGGACAACATCTCAGACTTTGGGAAACACTGATTGATATTTTTAACCATTTCCTGACATTTTACTGACCAATCAACTAATTGAATAACTGAGAAAATAATAATGATGATGTCAGCAGTGCAAGTGTGTGTGAGTGATGGATCTGTATGTGCTGTAAGGTGCAAAATACTGTATGAAGGATAAACTAAAGCAGCACACTAAACCAAAGCTAACGGGAGCATGTGAGGAGAAAAGCAGACAGAGAGAGAGCAGGCTGTAACAACCAGGGATTTATAAACTGGGAACACTGGGACCAGGAGTTCCCCCTTGGCCCTAACAATCCCCTGCTGCCAGGTACCTGGTGAACATGCAAACAGATTGGTAGGAAAAGGCAGGGGAGTGTTGCATTAAAACATTAATTATACTGTAAAAGTGCACTCTGCTGCCTTTGAACATGTACCAACCACATTCATTTAAATATTAATAACCACTAATTCACATTACTAAGAAGACGTATTCTACTGGCCTTTACATTCAGTGTCCTGCTGTATTGACTGCTATTGGTACTCCGTACCCTTAAAAGATTCAGTGCTACTATGAAGTATCGGGAAGAATGGACAGCAGCTGCCTGCCAAAACTCACATACAACAACCCATCACTCACAATCTTGTTTTAACATACAGTTGCGTATGCCAAGGAGGTCGTGGTTTCCATTTGGTTTGTCTGTTTGTTTGTTTGTACAGGCATTATGTCTCACTCTCATTAACATTGTGAGATAGAGCATGTGTGCTTCATTTGTGTGTTTGTTTATTTGTTACAGACAATAAAACAGATGTTAAAATACAATTCTCAATACAATGTCAACTGTAATGTAAAATACATGAGAAGGTGTAGCAGAAACTTATAATGGCTTATATAAAAAAAAAAAAGGACATACAGTACAAAAGGTAAAAATATCACCGGTACATTTTAAATATTAGTGTTCAAAAATTACACATATAAAAATAAGTGTCAGAGTAAAATTTAAAAAAATGGATAATCTGAAAAATGAGTTCCCGTCTGAGAAAATTCATGTGAATGCCTCCTTAAGTCGGAATGACAACTCAAAAACAGCTGAAGTGTTTAAGTATGAACACCCCAAAGTAGGAAGAATGACTTCCCAACTCAGGAAATGGGACTATCTGAGGAGCACATGAATGCACCATTATCTGTGTTTTCTTATAAAAGACGTCTAAATTGTTCCTGTGTTGATGTGTTTGTGTCCAGCACAGACCTGCTAGTTTTTAATTCGCGCTGGAGGGAAACCCGACTGCTTTACAAATGTCAACTTCTGCTGCAGCTGATATTGAGTACTGTGGGTTTTGGCAGGCAGTCATTTCTTGAAAATATATTCCAAGTAAAAGGATAAAATAACTCATGATGCTTCACGATGTTCAGTTTTATTCCTGCATGGACGGCAGGTCAAACAAGCTGTGAGACTTCTGTAACACACAGTGCTTTGAATTTAGTTGTAATTTTCTTCTAATTTAAAAGAAAGCAATTGTTATAACTGACAAATCATATTACAAATTATTGTATGGCACTTACACCATTTAAATATACAGTATAATTTGCTATATTTGATGTCAAGTCTTTCTGATTTTGTTATGGTGATGTTAAAGTTGGGTGGTAATGGGTGGTAAATATGATGGTTTGCTTTATGGTCAAAATAAGCTGTCTTGGTTAAAGCAGTATATGCATTTTCAGCACCAGTATTCCTACTACCAACTGTTTTTTTTTTTGTGTTAGCTTACTTTGCTAACTTTTCTTTATATACTGAGACATTTTGGGAAATACGCCTGGATTTTTCCCAATATTAGACTGCAGCTTGTTGTCAGTAGTGTGCTGATATTTCTAACAGCAGCAACTTTAACTTGAATCTCTGTGTCTCAGTCTCTCCAGAGGTGCTGGGGTTTCTGACAGCCATCGGACTCTTCATCATCCTCATGACCCTCCTGTTCTGGTACCTCAACAACAAGTTGGCACTAGAGAACCCAGGGAGCCTTCAGTGCCTTGATGACTTCAGGAAAAAAAACGAACTGCAAGGTGAGCCCATGCTTGTGCTATCTATGCACTTTTTGTGCTTTTGTTCTCAAGGTTTCAAGGCACATTTTGACGTTTTTTAATAGTACAAAAATAAATGCCCCATGGCAAAGTAGATTTGTATTCGTCTAGTAAAGTTTGGACAGGTTTCTCATGCTACCGGACCCAACTGAGAACTGTGTGTCCATTGTAGGTAGCTGCAGTCTGGGCTATGAAACTCATTTTACACTGTTTTGGGTGAGTTTAGTCCTCTAGCAAAATAAAGCCTGACTTCTTGGACATATTGCGATGTCTTTTCAGATATGCCCCCATTCAGCTGATGACAGCTGATGACAGAACTGCCATTATATACTGTCTTATGCATGTCCCCAATGATCCCAAAGTAGATGCATTAAATGCAACACAAACAGCTTATTGTGTACCAAATACAATTAAAGGCTACATAAATTGAAAGATATTGTACATTTAATTCATAGCTAAGTAAGATTTATAACTGCACCATGGCCCTTCCACATGATTTCCCCTCGTTGTTCAGATATCCAACCCTGGGCTCCACCGAGCCAGATTCGAGCCATTTGTGTAGGCCAGCCAGTCCATAAAATTATGGACCCATGCCACTGACTGCAGCACGAGGCCTGACCTCTGCACGGGGACACTTCCACTGGTGCTGGCCTTTCTCAACCCATGAGGGGATTAATGCCGCTGACAGATGTAGGCCTGTTTACTTGTCATCTGTCCACAGGGCTTCAGAAGTTTAAAAGGTTGGTGGCTCCAGGGAGCCCGCACAGGGAGTTGGCTCCACCCTGGGAAGCCACCTGGTAAACATTCAGTTAAAAACAAAGGGAGGCAGTAAGAAATGGTCAGGTTATTGTTTTTGGTGTTTTTTTTTTTGTTTATTTATTTGCACAATGACTATAAACGTAAACACAGGATGATTGTATTTGTTTTTCATAGATTGTGTTGCAATGCAGTCTAGTGAAGGAATGTGTCTCTGCTGTCCTTTATTTGGTAAAAGTGGTATTTTTTAGGTTGACAATGTTTTTTATATATTGAAAAGCTTTTATTATTTATACTCTGAAATTAAACTCTTTGCACTTTGCAAATACAGTTAGTTTAGAGAGGTTGTTCAGTCTGTGTCGGGCAGCTCTGGCTGGAGTCATTTTAAAGCTCTGCTGCCCCCTGCTGGAATGAATGTGAAGCTACATCTGGTGTTTTCAGTGGGTTGGATGATGTAAAAGCAAGGGTGTTGTAGTGACTGTTTTATTGACATGCCAATATGTTCTTGAATTTCTTTAAGAACATATTTATTGTACATCTGTTTTTCAGATGTTTTTTCATTGTTTTATTTCCTCCTCATGTGGGCCAAAAATTTGAAAAACCTCCAGTCCAAATCAGCTCCACCACTTTGTGTAACTATAGCCTCAAAAAATCACGACAGACGGTGAATCTTTAAGTTTCTCAAAGACATATTTTTTCCATTGGACTGCATTTTATTATCTAACAAACTTGTATTCCACAATTCATGAACAATATATTAATATATTGTCTTTCTATAAATACATTTCTGTTGGGTAACAAGGCCCTTAGTTGCATAATCTATCTAATCACAGACAGAGCTTCATGGCAATATTAGTGCTGCAAGAAAAAAAAAAAGACTTTTGAGATGAGACCAGTCAGCCTGCCTCTACACTATGGTGCCTTATTCCCTTTGACTGTGCTTGTCCTTTTGAATTTTTGTTGTTGTTGTTGTGTGCAAACATCTGTGACTCAGAATGTACAATTGAATGTGCTGTCACGTCATGAAGAAGAGTAAATGAGGTTGAATGCTGTGGTAGCATTGCTTTAACATCTTGCATGATCAGTGTTGGGTTGTGTGACCATAAAGGCGTCTTTTGTTACAAGTCAGAGCAATGAACCACCTTCTCTGTGAGCTCTGGAATACAAATACAGACATATCTGATTGTTGTAGACATTGTGACACCAGTTTGGTTCATTAAAAATATCGAAGCCGGTATAACAACGTGTTTTTAAATAGGATTTGGGTGGGAAATGACACATTTTACAATTCCACTAATGAGTTAATAATATATAATCTCATCAACATGTTCTTCACCTCCTGTTTTTCATGTACGAGGACTTGTATTTAGTCAGCGTCTCAGCGTCACTTGACAAGGACTAAAAAAAGAAAAACATCAGGCACTTTTGAGGATGGATGACATCCTGCGTTACGACACTCAGAACCAAACAAACAAAATGAATCATGATATTTTGTCAGTGAATTCATCACATACAAAACACTAGAAGGATAAGGTCTAAGGTAATTCGACGTAGGAGATGAAATAAAATACAAGAAAAGAGTATCGCAGATGTCTCTTTAACTGCAGCGCTGTAACAAAGCTGTGACTGAATGATCTGCAGCTCTCTGTTCAGAATGAGCCAATCAGCAGCAGCTGCCACAACCAAACACTACGCTGCAATGAATGGATGAAAGTATTTCCTACATTTATACTGAAAAATTATATGTCTTTCTATTTAATTCATATAGCACCACTAAATAGTTTTTAGTATAATGTGATGGGAAAAATACATTATGTATGTGACCTCATGAGATAGTTACTGATCCATTGTCCATCGTCCACTGCATAAATTGGCTGATGTTTCAGTGGAATGATTTTTTTTTGTTGTATTTCTGTGCTTCTTTGAAAATAATAAAAAGCAAATGTTTAAATTAGAGCTGTCAAAGTTAATGCGATAATTAAACCAAGAATTTCTTTAATGCATTAACACAACTTGAGATTTTTAGGTTGTAGTGGACTCAGTTTATAGCAAGTTGGCATCATGTAAAACTGGAAAACCTAAAGAATCCATTAGTACCAACCATGTCTTACGTTGTCGTGAAAGAGGCTAAATTATGCTCCAAACTTATGGTAAAGTTTAGTGAGGAAAAACTGTCATGGCCATTTTCAAAGATGTTCTTTGACCCCTGACCTTAAGATATGTGAATGAAAATGGGTTCTCTGGGTACCCACGAGTCTTTACAGACATGTCCACTTTATGATAATCACATGCAGTTTGGGGCAAGTCATAGTCAAGTCAGCACACTGACAGCTGTTGTTGCCTGTTGGGCTGCAGTTTGCCATGTTATGATTTGAGCATATTTTTATGCTAAATGCAGTACCTGTGAGGGTTTCTGGACAATATTTGTCATTGTTTTGTGTTGTTAATTGATTTCTCATAATAAATCCGTACCTACATTTGCATAAACCCATATGTTAATAAGAGTATTAAAAACTTGCAAGTCTTACTTTAAAGTACATTTTGAACTGATAAAAAATATGATTATTCGTGATTAAATATTTTAATCAATTAATTTAAACTTAATGGTTCAAACCTTTTGGCCTTTGTGTGGCACCTCAACATACAGAGGCAATTTAAAAAGCTTTACATAAGATGAAGAAATGGATTATTTAGAATATTTCAAAACACAACAATAAAAGGGAAAATAAAGTAAAACTAAACAAAATTAAATAAGAAGAACATTCAAAATAAACATAATAGTTAACATAACTATTCTGACACTGGAACTGTACCTGAAAAATATATTATATTCACCTTTTTTTATTTCATATTTATTTAATCAGGCAGTCTCAGTGAGGTTAAGATTTCCTCTTTTACAGAGCAGTTCAGCAGATTTCCTGTGAAGTACATGTTAGGCGCCAGTAGAGGATGCCAGTCTACCTGATTTCGTACATCTCAGTCTGTCCCACAGTAACCAGGCCATCTTTCTTTACCCCGAGCAGACAAGGCCTATGCTGACGCCGACCTGCAGTGCTCGTCGTCGGACAGCGAGGATGAACTGATGGGTCAGTACCAGGAAGCGGTCAGCCGCTCCCAAAGCCTCCGCGGAGCAGCCAAGGTGCCGGCTAATACCAAACACGCTGGAGGTTTCAGCTGGGAGAGCCGACAGAAGTACAGCCCTCTGACTGCTGATTATGACGGCTACAGCAGCGAAGCCTCAGCGGACGACGGTAGGTCCTGAATTGAATTGTGAAATGAATGAGAAAAAGTAGTATTCTTCTCTACTAGCATTCACATATAGAGACAATGCAGTTTTAACACTATTGCTCTTCATAATCACTTTGATTTTTTTATTTTTTTTTTCTCTCCAAAAATAATGCCTCAACAATGAGGAGTTGCACTCATTTCACAGATTAATATAGATGTTTCCCCCTTATCACTGCAGTAAGCTTGAGCCAAATTCACAGACTCTCCTGCACCTTCGACCCAACAAACACAAATGCGCCACGCACACAACGTACACACTGACACACACTGTCAGTTAATCCAGAGAGGTGATCAAAGTGAAGCTCCCGTTCAGCGCACTCTCTGTGGGAGGGTTGTGAAACAGTCAACTGTCTGCATAATCTGCACAGCCGCAGCCTCGCACTTTTCTTTTTTCATGCATCTCTGTTTCCCATCTGCCCGACTCCCCATCACAAGGCGTTTACTGCAAAGGATGGCAGGCAGGTTTTTCTTTTATCTCAACATAGACCAAGTCACAGGAGAACACCGGCACTGACCTATTTGGATCACTCTGATATTTGACATACACACTCCATTTGCACCGTGAACGTGAATCAATCATTTAGAGCGTGCAACACACTTGACATCATACTTCAGTCATTATATTCAGGTGGCTGAGAAGAAAATCTTCTCCTAAGCATTTAAAGGAATAGTTAAACATTTCTGGATAATTCATGACGATTGTTGAGAGTTAGATAAGACAGTCGATACGACTTTCATCTCTCCAAATACAAAGCTACAGCTTATCATTAACAGCTAGCCTGGCTCTGTCCAGAGGTAACAGAATCCACTTACCAGCACCAGCCCTCCAGGAGGAGCGCCGGGCGTTGATCTCGGTGTTCGGAGAGACCAAATGGTGGTACTGCAACTTCTGTGTAATTGGGCCAATAAAGACTTTTTCTCTTAAACTTACACTGAGAAAGAGACATCTTTAACTCAGCAGATAATTTTTTTTTAGGTAAACAAAGTACAAACACTGTAAGAGCCCTTATTTAAATCATTTGGTCCTAAATGTTATAAAATAACACACTAAGATTTTATATAGTATTGACTAATAAAATTAGAAATCTCACAGAATCTCATGTCAGATGATCGGCAGTAAGAATAAGTGTTAGTTTTTGCACTACTTTGTACTTTAAATTCATGAAGGATGGATGGATGAAGTCATGGAGACACGTTAAACACTCATGTTGTTGCCACAAATTAACAAGTTTGTTCATAATTGAGCTCCATCTTACTACTACTACTTTACATTTCACGTTTTGCATTAGCTCATGCATTAGCTCATGCATTAGCCACGGCCGCCATGACGGTGGTGGTTGCTCTTCGGTCTGCTTGGTTTTCAATTGCCTCTTGTTTTTTCCCGTGTGACTGCATCATCGGCTATCCTCTGGGTTCCTGACACACAACAGGATATCCGATCCTGAATATTGAACATGTTTAATATTATATTTGCGATTTGAAATTGGTATGGCTAGAATGGACTTACAGTCCGATCGGGGATTTAAAAAACACTATTAACGTACCTCACACCATTGGACTATCTGGAAAGGTAATCTGTAGAACCATCAAAAACTCTGGGCTTTCTTGACAATTGTTGGGAGGGGGAAATAGGGCCCAAAATCAGCGTGAATCTTTAATTTTATAACTTAAATGAAGAGAGTGAATAAGTGAATGAGTCCCAAGATATTTATTTCTTGGAAGGAAGAAAATATGTACGAAGGGCCCAAAACTAGAACAAAATTAAATAAGGAAAATTTGTCAATAAAAATAGTGAGGAGAACTGTACAAGTAAACCTGTTGTGAATTTTTATATAACTTTTATATAGCTATCTAATCCTTTTTTAAGTAGAGGTGATGATATCCTGCAGAACTGTATCATTGATAATAACGTTGTATTTTTGTTTGTACAAACACGCAAATCTGACATGATGCTGGTGTTCGACATCCTCCAACAGATATCAGCCGTGTTAATATCTGACAGTGTTTTTCAAAGACGAAAACAATCTAATCTTTGCCAGGGTCCTCCATCGGTGAGTCATGTCTGTACCAGCTTTGTGTTATATAAGACAGAGGGTTCCAAGGCAAGCCAAGTGTCTGGCACAAGCTATTTAAAGCAATGTTTGAATGTGTAGCTGAGGGATAAATAGTGCATGACATACTTCTGACTCCATTACTAAAGAAGCAACGCTCTGAACAAGGTTGGCGTTACGCAAGTGCTGCAAAAGCTGTACGTCTCCTTATCACCACTAGATGCTCCCTGTCATCTTTAGATACAGTATTTGGTACCAGATGGGCTGTTCAGTGATTATCACAGAGAGATTTTCAGGTCATTTTGGTTGCATGCACAGGATTTCCTGAAGAAGTCTTCTGTTGAAGAAGATCATCTGATCAAAGTGGAACACAATAGCCTAATTTAATATCTGTCTCAGGCACAGTGGTTCTTCATTTTGAGACTTGAGGCTAATCAGTGATTTTTGTCAAGTGGCTCTATGACAAGACTGAGAGCATGTTATCTAATCCGGAGAAAACCCACACTTACCTGGGTGGAACAGGCAAAGAAGGGCCACAAGCTGGAATCGAACTTGTGACCCTCTTGCTGTGAGGTGACAGTGCTTATCACTGCACTTTTATTAGAATAATGTTTAGAAAGAAGTAGTTCAAAAAGAAGAAAAGCAAAGACTAGATGGTAGTATAAAAGCATAACTTTGGGTGGCATAAACCTGCCCCTCCAATGTATCTTGCGACCCATTGTAGGAGTCCCAATCCCTAGTTTGGGAACCACTGGCATAGAAGTGTCTCCATGTGTCATGAGGTCATGTTTGTAAGGAAATTTCCTGTATTATTATGTTCTTAAGTTTAGGAACGGGTCTTTTTGAGAAAACATGGTGATCTGACTACACAACAATACCGTAACTTTTCATGTAATGTATTTCAAAGACGCAATTCACACTAGATTCAACACATTAAGTCATCGCTGACTTGTTTTCTGTAGCAGTAAGATGTTCCTTGTTGGAGAGAGAGAGGCAGGGATTTGAGTCATGTGTGCCCCACAGCAATAATTTGAAATTTTCCTGGTTTATTTATACAACAACATTTTAGCTATGAAAGATCTTGTGTTTGTTTTTATTTGAGTCAAATTTTGCCTTAAAGGTTTGAAGGATTATATAGAATATTGAACATTGGGAGCAGATTATTTCTTTCTGTAAAGTAAAATGAGGGCGTCGAGAGAATATACCCATGGAGGGAAATTCAGATGCGTTTGCAGTCTCTTTTAACTTGTTTGGCTCATCAGATTATTGTCGTCAGTTTACTTGTAATAAACACTCTAATCTGATCTGTAGCCTGGGGAGGAAGTGGAACGAGGACTCTGTCCAAGCCGGGCTGCATTTTGGTTGAAAGTACAGGAGGTTCGTTATTTTCCTCCCCGAGGTAAGGCTTTGATGGCTGCGGATCTCTCTCCCACCAAGCTGTCATGGATCAGCCATGACCACGGAGTGACCTCACACCAGCCCTGACATCAGGTCCCTCCAGGACAGAAAAATATTATTAGAAATACAGACATAGGTAGTTTCCATGATATAGCTGAGAGTCCACTTCATTTCAAACAATCTATCGTAGTTCCGAGGCGCCTGTTTTATTTTATCTCGACTCCAACTGCTGTGTGTGTGTTTGTCTGTGAGTATGAAGAGCTTTATCTTCAGGACATATGTATTATACATGAGGAGGATTGTGCAGAGGCTGCAGAATCAGGTGGGGCGGGTACCCCGGTGGCACTGCTCAGCATCCCAAAATAGGAAGTCAGCAGTAAGAAAGAAAGGAGCCTTGTCTGGACCAACTTACGTTGTCTTCTCTGAGGTTAGTGTGCTGTCATGACCACTCGATGAGGACACAATACTTTTTCCATGAATTATTTCAGTGTCAGTGAATTGATTCAGATAAAATGGGTGGGACTTATAATACTTTCACCTCACCAGCCAATAATCAGTCCAATAACAATGGAGAGCTCAATATATTTTGCTCATGGAGAAGTTCAGGTATATATGACCTAATGTGTCAGTGAGCATTATGAACAACTCTCAGAGGAATAATTTGACATATATTCGGAAGTACATTCATTTGCTTTCTTGACGAGAGAAGGTTGATCAAGTCAAGTCAACATGACCTCCTCTCCACACGAAAAAGATATAGCAGATACCGCTTTCATTTCACGTTCAAAAACTGCTACAGAGTGGAACCTCTGCCCATGTCCAGCAAGAGCGACCATGCGGCCATCTTGCTGGGGTCAAAGTACGTGAACAAACAATGCCGCATGCCCTGAGTGATGCGAGAGGTCAGGAAATGCGTGACAGACCAAACCGTTTTTTGTGAAAGTAAAGTTGTTTTCGACCATTATGTCAAGGAAAATTAGGGAGATAAAAAATTACAAGCTTTATGTGACTCACAAATAGTAATACAAATACAGATTATTTAAAGTTAGAGGGCCCTCCCTTGACCCAGGGCCCAGGACAGCTGACCCAGTGCTCTCCCAGTGTCGCTGGCCCTGGCAAGGAGAATTATCTTAACCCAGCATAATGACTGAAAGCAGAGGGAACAACTAGCTTGGCTCTGTTCTTGCGTAACTACCCGTAAAATCCCCGCTTGTCATTTTTACATTTCCGTTTTGGAATAAATTAAAGAAAGCAACATATAGCATGTTAATGATTACGTTTAAGGGGTGCTGGTAGGTGGATGTTTTCACTGTAGGACAGAACCAGCTAGCTGTTTCAACCTGCTTCCAGTCTTGGTGCTAAACTAAGCTAACTTTTAGTCTGTCGGCTGTAGCTTAATGTTTAACGGACAGATATCGAAAATGGTAATGGTATCTTCTCATCTAACACTCGCAAGAAAGGTCCCAAAAAGTTCAGCTATTACTTTAAGAGGAATGTTTTAGTGTCATTTAGGAGATGTCACAGCGGTATGGTAAAATAGCTGCTGATTATGGGGTCATTTGCAGAGGAAAGGAGGAAAGTCACTTGTTCTGAATTATGAGGGTGCAGCACTTAACTGCTCGCTAGAAGTAATTAGTGACAGCAAAAGAGAGCGGCAACTAAAAAGTACCGTCTTCCAAACTGCTGCAGGCTAGCCAGAGGAAATGGTACCATTTCATGAAACATTTACAAATACAAAATTTAGAAAGTTGTCACTACAGTGTAGTTACAGTCGTTATTTAACAGCCAGATTTAGTTCCACCAGTTGATGTTCAACACATCGCTCCCTCAAACATTCCTGGTACCAGTCTTAATGCTAAGCTAAGCTAATTACATGCTGACCCCTGCTCTACTTAATGCACGGACTTGAAGTTGATATCAACCTGATTTTAAGGCCAGTACACACTGTCCGAATAATTCACTCATCAATACATTTTTTCCAAACTATTTCACACAGAATGTGAGTATTACACGGCGAAAAATCAACCGTTTTTTTTTTTTTTTTTTTTTTCTGGAACAAGGTCAGTTTTCTGAGCTTTCGCACCGTGAATAAAGGCATCAGTCATGTTGTGTGGAGCGGGCTGAGATGTGCCCATATTTATCAAACAGCACCAGAGACTCCATAGTCTGAACCAGGACAGCAAACTTTATTACCCCTCTCAAGGATCATATCTGCTCCTTTCATTCTTACCTTTCACAATAAAAGCCCTAGGCACATAATAGTCATGTGTTGTTTGTTCGTCACGCCCCCGGCATGAAAAGGCCTTTACTCTCAGAAAGCGAAAGCAAACACATTTCCCGAGGTTTAGAAATGAATCCAGTTGATGAACAAAGGTGCCACATAGCGGAGATCATTTTCAAACAAGTGTGTGTGTGTTTTCTGCTGCTCAGAGGCACTTAAAGAGGCGTATCTAGTAAAACACCTTGTAAATCCATTTTCACAATATGTATTCACTGTATAGCCATGTACAGATCTATAAAAAAACATGCATTATAAAATATTCCCCATCTGAATTTACCTCAGCCATGCATTGCTGTGTTTAAATCAGGGGGACTTGTGGTACAAACATTCATAAGACAGTAGCATACTGCATCAACTGATACAGGCCTTCTGCCTAAAGCAGTTGGAGCCTTTACTGCTTGCATTATTGATAGTTACTGATAGATAGTCATGATGTTTAACTGTTGCTCTGTGAAATATATTGTAAATCTAGAAGGTGCCAGATGGGTGAGGGGCCATTCAAGGAGGGGGCCCTTGTTGCCATGGAAAGGACAAAGAAGTGCTGCTCCGTTCATTTGTCACCTAAGATATTTATACCTGAGTTTCACAGTCGAGGCTCACAAAAGCACAAACTGTTTCTCCCACGTACAGAGGTACAAGAAGGCACAACAAGGCGACTGCCAGTACAGAGGGGATGAAACTCTGTGAAGGAAGGGCGGGTTAGACGAGAGGGGGAATGGTAACCATCCCAATTAGCGGGCTGGAGAAAAGAGTAGTGCTTTTACACAGCAGCTTCCATCAAATCATCCGCCCCCAGCTCAGCGGGAAAAAAGCTGCTCAAAATGGATTTGCTCCTTTTATCAAGCCCTCCATGACACTTAGTTAAAACTCCTTTGCCTCCATCCTGCCACTGTTATGTGCCACTTTGAGGTGGTGTCTCACACTGACATTATTAAGAGTGAAAGTTTCTAGAACTTGGGAGAAAGCTAGAACAATGAACTGGAGAGGGTTACGTCATCAGTGTTGGCTTTTTCAAAAAGTTATGGAGACAGAAAAAGAAGAGGGTTTTTTTCCCCAAGTTATTTTCTTCTTCGTCTTTTGTTTTCTTTCTTTCAGGTTTTTTTTTTTTTTTTTTTTTTTGCAAGAGACCGGGATTTAAAGAACTCTTCGCCAGTGTCCCTATGGGAGTATTAGCATCGGCTGCTCAATTTTTGTGAATCCAAATTGGACAAGGGAGGCAGATTTGAGAATGCGGCTGACAACACTATTCAGCGTTCTTTATAAGTGCCACAGAGACTCGGTATAGCCTCATTCTCTGCCTTCCAGGCAAACTGAATCATTTAGAAAGGTGAGAGGCATGAAATCTGTGGCAGATTAAGAAGTATTCAGTTCAGTCCTTTAGTGGTGCATATCTGATGTTTTATTTAGGTTGTGCATTCAAAAGATTCCTCTCAAAGAGCGAATTGTGCACACAAGGACGGGCAGAATGAGCTCCACTTGTCAAGGGAAATGAAATATATGATAAATTGCAGACAGTGATTGTATGACTCATTGCTAAAGAATCACATGAACAATGCTTGTTGTACCAGAAAATAAAAAATCTGAATTATACTTAAGCACTGAGGTGCAGCTACACATTAAACATTTACTCTAACCTTAGTAAATAAAATATATAATAAAACGCAGAAGTCTAAATGCATTAATGACTGTGTAAGCCTATACTAATGAGTGCTTCAGTGTCAGAAAATTCAGCCTTTGCTGTGCTGTAATCTAGTGTTATTTCATTACTAGATGGGTGCACATTCCCTCTCCTCCTTGTCTTGTTTTATCTGGCATTGTTGTTAAAAATATATTAAAATATCTGAGAGGGTGATTCGGTTTCTTCGGCTTCTAAATATAACCAAATACTTAGGTTATGTTGTTAAATAATGCTCCCTACATCCCCTATCCGAAGATGGGGTGGTTGCTTTTAGCTGCAGTGCTGCAAGAATCCGACGATACGATAGATATCATGATACGTATCGTATCAATATATTGTAATTAAAATTGATTATTTTATTTAATCGTGATTAATCACATGTTTGTCCATAGTTAATCGCAATTAATGATGATTAAATATTTGAATCACTTTGCTTACAGTATGTCAGTATATTAGAATATATTGAATTATTACCCAGTACCATGATATATAATGGATCAATATATTGAGATATATTGCGATACTGTAAGCAAGGCGATTCAAATATTTAATCATGATTAACTGCGTCATTGTCCATAGTTAAACACAATTAATCGCAAATTAATTGCACATTTTTTGTGTGTTCAAAATGTAATTAAAGGGAGATTTGTCAATTATTTAATACTCTTAACATGGGAGTGAGCAAATATGCTGCTTTATGCAAATGTAGGGATATATTTATTACTGGAAGTGAATTAACAGCACAAAACAATGACAAATGTTATCCAGAAACCCTCACAGGCACTGCATTTAGTATAAAAAATTTGCTCAAATCATAACTCACTACCAACAGGCAACAACAGCTGTCAGTGTGTCAGTGTGCTGAGTTGACTATGACTTGCCCCAAACTGCATGTGATTATCATAAAGTGGGCATGTCTGTAAAGGGGAGACTCGTGGGTACCCAGAGAACCCCTTTTCATTCACATGCTGTGTCTTGAGGTCAGAGGTCATGGCCATGACAGTTATTCCTCGCCAAAATTTAGTGCAAGTTTGGAGTGTTATAAAGCCTCCTTCCCCAGAAGCTAGCTAGCGATGACATGATTGGTTACAATAGATTCCTTAGGTTTTCTAATTTCATATGATGCCAGTATCTTCACTCCTGCTACAACCTAAAAATCGCAAGTTGTGTGAAATAGATTTGCATTAATGCATTACTATTGCATTGTGATCCTTGACCTCTCTCCTGATTTCCTTCCAACCAGCCAACTGCATCCAGAGGATGAGACGAACGCCGCCGCTAGACGAGCTTCAGCCACCACCTTATCAGGATGAGAACGGATCTCCGAGGATGTCCTGCACGCTGTCTGACCTGGGAGACGCCAAGTGTGATCTGTCCTACACCAGCGGCAGTCCCCACCTGTCCTTCGGCAAATGCCCCAGTGAGTGCAGCGACGGCCATGAGACCGAGAGTTACCTCAACAAGGGCTACGAGGAGGATGTACCCAGTGACAGTACAGCTGTCCTCAGCCCAGAGGTAAATACCAGTAATGCAAGATATGACCAGAGATGTACATATTGAGGTTTTTATGGTACATTGAACATCTCATTGTTCTCTTTAGGACATGTCAGCCCGTGGATCAGCAGCTCAGCTCCCTAAAGGCTACGAACCAGATCCAGTTGCAAAATACGGCACTCTGGATGTGGTGTATGACTACGACTCAGAGGACCAGCAGCTGGCGGTCACCATCATGGCAGTATCAGATCTACCTGCCGTTAAACGCACAGGCAACATCTCCTGGCAGGTCCACCTGGTGCTGCTGCCCACCAAGAAGCAGAGAGCCAAGACAGGAATCCAGAGAGGTCCGTGCCCAATCTTCACCGAGACCTTCCACTTTAGCCACGTGGAGTCGGAGATGATCAGCAATTATGCCATCCGATTCCGCCTTTACAGCATGCGGCGGATGAAGAAGGAGAAGGTGCTCGGGGAAAAGGTGTTCTACCTCACCAAGCTCAACCTTCAGGGCAAAATGTCTGTGCCGGTCACATTAGACCCATGCTGTGCCCTCCCGGTAAGTAGGCTCAAAGCAGGTGTTGGCTTTCAAATGCTCTCTGAACACCTCGCTAATTGCTCCTCTACGTTAATCGATCTTTCATGTGTGTGGATAATATTTTCAAAATGAGGTTATATATTTCAGCTTGAGAGAATATGAAGATCTAACCTGCCACAGCTGTTTGCCTTGTTGGTTTAAAGGAATAGATGGTGGCATGATACTGCCTCCAATTTATGTCAGGGAATAAAACAATCAGTTTAGTTTTGGTGGTCTGGTTGCCCTTTTCCTTGAATGTTAGTCATGTTACCAGAATTATAATGTATTTGAACACCGGGTTTTGCTGTTGATAGTGTTACGAACTAAAGTGGTAATAGGAACTAATACATATTCTTGATATTGCACTAGATATACTGTATATACCAGTGAACAATTTTCTGAATGTGTGCAAACATTTCCAGGGTGGTGAATCCCAGGTCAGCCTCTCTGATATGACATGCAGTGAAAGTGCCTCATCATTCCAGTCAGTCAGCCAGACATCCACACCGGAGATCCTCGTGGGCCTGGTGTACAACGCCACAACAGGACGTCTCTCTGTAGAGATCATCAAAGGCATCCATTTTAAAAACCTGGCAGCCAACAAGCCACCCAGTAAGTACTCTAAAACGTTTTTATTTTATTTTATACGTCATTGCCGAGAGAGCAGTGAAGAGTATAAACATTCTTTTTACCTGTTTCAGATGGGAAAATGACAAGTTGAGCCTGTGCATATATGTGTTTAGGCAGTATCATGTGATAACACCACTCAAAACTGCTTCTACGCCAACTGTCCCAAACAATGATATTGTTTTTCTATACCAAACTTCAATCAAAATTTGTAGTTTGTACAGATTATTAATTCATACAGGCCACCAACTTGTTTTTAGCCTTTTAAGTTGTGTAGTATATGGTGTTGTTTGTATTGTTTACAACTCATTCATTACCCTTAAATTAGCATAAATTATAAATGGTGTTTACACATATATAGTAAACAAGGAGCTTGAATTATTTTTGGAAAATGTGTAAAGCAGATGTGAAAGACCTTTGTATGAAACTAGAGACATGGCTCTTTGAACTCAGCCTTCATTTTGATCTTAACTACACACCTGAAAAGTTTTGTGATGCTAAATCAGGCCAGGGGTGTAAAGTAAGGGGGGCCGTTGGCTTCTCCCCGACTTGCTACCCCCCTGCTTCTGGCGTCCTTGCTTGAACCACCACCATCTTCAAACTTCATTTTGATCTCAACTACACACCTGTATAACTTCATGATGTGCATCTTACACAGTCAACACTATCAAGTTAACACAATCTGTCCACAGCCAGCAGACTTGACAACATTAAATAAATGGGCCTCTTTGTATTTCCTGTTGCAATGTTAATTAATACAGTAGCTGACAGGAAGTAATCTTGGACCAAAACTGTTGCCCTAGCAACAGAATGGCAATGAAAACGTCTATAAACACCTGACAAAGTACTCAAACCCCCTCTGTGGTAGGTCCTGCTACAGTAGATGTCTCCAGGACCAAATGTTGCTATGATGACTTACACACAGACTCACAAGGTGAAAACAATACCAGTGTCTCTGTTACAGCTGGTAATAAATATTTCCTTTAATTTGTCCAACTAAGACTGAGCCAGAAAGCACAGCTTGTAACTTCTTCAAATGCGAGATAGTCTGATCTATCTGAGCTGTACTGCCTGCTTTTCAGTTTTCCTTCGGTTTGATCCCTGGTTTCCCCATTTACTGGTCAGTTTCCAGGGGTCTGAGCGGCAAGTTTGAACAAAAAGTGCCTCTTGTTGAACTCTGTGCAATGTTGTCGGCCTTCTGACCCTGTTTCTTTCTCTTTTCTTGCATCTTCTGTTGTCTGCACCTGAAATTCTCTCACCCTACTGCCTTTTTGACATCTTGGTCTGTTGTTTTTTCTTACTGCTGTCCAACCCGTGTTGTCAGATGGACTGTTCTGTTGTCTAAAACACTTGATAGGTGGACAGGTTTATATTATCAGAGGTGAGTTTCTGTCCCTGCCATAAAGTGAGATGCGATCATCGTTGAAATGTGGACCTTTCCATACTATCTTCATGGATGCAGTCAATCAAACACAAAGCATTTGTCATTGGTTAACTATTTATTAATTTAAATTATTAGTTAATTATTTACCTAAAACATGTTTTGTAAAAACAAGTTGTAGAAATTAATGATTTGTGAGGAAACAGAAGAATGTGACAACCAAGAAGTTTACAAACACAATAGCAGTTGCTAAAAGTGTGTCTGTGACTGTCTTTTCTAATTCAAAATTGTTTATTTTATGTAAAGCAACAGTTTAACATTTTGGGAAATGAGCATTTTCAAGTTCTTGCCAGGGGTTAGATGAGGAAATCAATACCACTTTCAGATCTATATGGTTAAGATGAAGCTACAGCCAGCAGCTTAGCTTAGCATAAAGACAGTAACAAATTCCCTCCGCTCTATCTGTAGTGCCACACATAACCCTTGTAAAAATGCAACGTGCCGCTTTGGTTTTCTATGGTTTAAACTAGGGATGTTAATAATTAACTGTCATTAAGTATTTTAACCAATAATGCTATGGAGAAAAGCTGCTCCACCTTAATAGAGAGCTGGCGCAGATAAAGGATGTTGGCTCTGGACTTCTGGCAGAGGAGTTGTAGCTTCGTAGCATTTTATTCACTGACAAATAAACTGTGCACACACTGTCTGCTACAGCTATGTTCACAACTGTAATGCCACTGACAAACCCACCACTACGATGGGCACAAAGCCACTGGCAATGCTAGCAGCTGCTAACATAACACAAACACACCCACCGTTCGTTAGACAGTCGCTAAAGTTAAGTCGGGTGCCAGAGCATCGTTACACCAGGCAGACACACAACTGACAACCTGCTAAACTAAAGTAAGTGTACGGTGGAGACTTTTATTGGGAAAGTGGCTGCATGGCCACAACACTACTTGCAGCGCCGCGGCTGCTACAGCATCTCTCCTGGCGGTGAACTTTTGACTCAGTCGTCATTTGTGCTCATATACTGCAGCTGGCACACTGCTGCATGTGAGGCACAAATCTTGTTAGTTAACAGTTAATAACTGATTAACGAGGGTCAGTCATTAAAATTAGCATTCCTAATTTAAACAAATAGGAGATGGCATATTAATTGGTGCGTTTGGAGTTCCAGGTAGGCAGATAATTTCCAGTCTTTATGCTAAGTTGTGTTAGTTATTCTTTATATGTTGTTTTTTTTTTTTTTTGCTGCGGTGGTAAAGACGTTACCTGTGGAAACACTGTTTCATCAGTCAGGGACACTTTCGGATTTATAGGGCTGGTTCCAGCTATACATCCATGATGTCCAGCCTAATACATATAGATATATAATATAGATGGCTCTTTTCTTTCTCTTTGGCAGTTTTAGCAGTGCTTTTCCCGGTTCACAATGCTGATTATGATATAGCGCCCCCGTATTGGCGCAATGCAGCAATTGCCATTACAAATGACAGGAATCCACAAAGTGCAACGCTTATTAGAAAGTAGCGTTTGCCATTAAGACACCCAACAAAATTTTGTTGAGAACTGGAGGCAGGATGAAATGTGACGGTGGTGCCGCCTCCTAATTATTTATGCAGGATAAACCGTGACTAAGCTAATAGTCCCCTGGGATGTCGCTTCATATTTAGCAGACAGACGTGAGTTCTGGATATCTTCTCATCTAACTCTTGGCAAATATGGATATGCTTGTTTCCCAAAGGCAAAAAATGGTGCAAAATTTACATTACTTGTAAAAAGGTACAATAGGAACTTTAGCAGTTAGTTAACATTTACACTGAAATGCTTATCCATAAAGATGGCTGCTTGCTGTAAACCTTGTTCCCTTCATTTTTGAATGTGTATATCTTGTTGTCATCCAGCTCTTCATCCACTCTCCACTACCTGTGTTGTGTCTTGTGTTAGTGCCAGTGATGCCTGCAAGCCTTTCATGTTTTCACTCAGAAGCAACACTTTATGCTAACTCAATCCGGTTTGCTTGGTGGCTGATGGCCAGCTAGAGCGAAATACTGTGCGTCATCGACTGCTGGCTTAATTCACAGTGCACTTTTGTGGCATGCTTTGGGTGTAATTTTACATTTTTCAGTTGTGATTACAGTATGTAAAACAGAAACAGGGCTTCTGTGACAGAGTGGAGCATAAATATTCATCTCAAAGACACACTGTACTGTACTCCTATTAATTGCTGTGTTCCTTGTATTTACGAACGTCTGTAACTAATGACTAGCTGCCAGATTTTGATATTGTTTGTGCCTTCCTGAATAGCATATCCACGTACTGTACATAAATTGCATTTGGAAAATAGTCACATCTGGTAACACGGAAAAAAAATCTTTGTGCAAAATCCTTATGAAGGCCTTGATTGACTTTGTGCGTCTCACAAAGTGGAAAGAGTGCGGTGAAAGATGCAGAGCAATTTCACAGCTCCTTTTCTATAATTTCAAAACAGTACCAAGCCGACAAGTCAAGTTAATCATCAGTCGCAGCCCCTCTCATTCAGCAACAATACCAAAGAGCCATGCATCACCGCTACTGACCACTTAAGACATCCACGGCTCTACAGAGCCCATTCAGCAGCAGTCAAAAAAGAAATCAAGGCTATTTTTTTCACTGTGCTTTTATGTCAAAGAGAGCAACTGAATGTGTGATTCAAGGCGGTGAGCTAGGCGTTGGAAGGCAGCTGGCACTCGACAGCATGAAAGCCTCGGCAATTCATTCCTTACACTCCCTCTTAGACAGGAACATAATGCACAGCATTATTATGGAGTACGGTTGTAGACGAGGGGCGAAACACTCTCAAAGACCCATTGTGATTGCCAGTCTTGCCTCGTTTACTTTCCGCTGGATTTGTGGCTTCAGTTTATATCATGATTTCTGCAGGGAAATGAGGAGTGAAAAAGGAAAGCGTGAATGTAGAATCACTTGATAATGCCAGTGTTTTTCCTTTTCTCCTCTCTGCGGCTAAATGAATGAGATTTATTGGGAATGAGTTTTGGGGAATATGCACTGATTTACAATAAAATAGAAGGGTATCAGCTGGAGGAAAAGACGGGAAATATCACACCGACCAAGATTATCAGTAACATAACTGCTAATGTGAAACGTGTCCAAAGATTATTTTTGTTTGATTATAGGATATTGAGCAAGGTTTATTTTTTTCTTGCGGTATCAGAAAGGTTAATACCATTGTCATGACGTATTATAATTATGCACCAGTCACTTAGTTGTTTCCAACCGGGGGTCTGAGCCCACTTCAGGGGGGCGCCAAAGATCACAGGGGGTATGCCAGGATTTGTCTGCTTGCATGTTGTCAGAATTCAATGTGTGCCTAAAATGACTAAATAAATAAATAAATACATTTGCTACTTAATAGGCCACATGCTGTTTGAACCCAGTATTTGGGCACAGTTGCAGATAAAGATCAGGCTACACTAATATCATTACACTGTTATTAGAATTAGATTCCATTGGTGTTTGCGAAGGATTGTTTCCCACTCGTGTGATCCAAACATTTCCAATAACTCCAGAGCGTTGTAAAGTCCAAAAGTCACAATGTGTTTAAAAAAAAAGGGCAGATATAATCATATCCAAAATTCACATGTTTTTATCGAACAAAATACTCTGCTTCAGTCCCTATTTGTTGGCGTTTAGCCTTTCAAAAACAACACTGCAGTCAAAAAACAGTTTGTTCTCCCAGCTGCAACACAAAGAGAGGATTAGCAGGGCGGTCTAGCAACAACCTAACAGCAACATGTATTACAACTTCAGTTCTAACACTATTATAGTAAATTAATGAAGTTGTTACAAAAAAGATTATATTATATATCTGCATTCATTTGGCAAACCTGTCAAGAGGTCATCAATTTATTTATGTTGAAGGAACTGACTGATATTCATTTAATACACTAAATCACCGTATTCACTTTTGTTCGAGGATTTGGGGGGCTCAGCTTTTCTTAGATACAAGCAGGTGGGGGCTTCAAAGAAATTAGGTTGTGACTTAGTACCACTAACTTTGTGCATGTTTTTGAACATTTGCTTGCATCACACCTTGAACAGAGCATGTTTTAGGACGCTACCCTGGGCTCTAAAAGTCTGTGCACGTTATGTCATGACACTGACATTATGTCAAAGTCAGAGAAAATAATAGAAGCTCCTGGAGGGCTTTCCTGATGAGGAACATTAATTTTAGCTTCATCATCTGTTTTAGAAGCAGCTCGTCATCCTCTAAGCAGAGGCAGACGCATCGCCAACTTTTTCTAGTCCATCTTTATCTTCAACATTATCCCCTACTTCAGGTTAGACGTACAGTAGTTGCATAGCAACAAGACAGAAGTAATGCTGCTCGCACCCTTTGAGTTCTCGCTCTCTGTTATCAGGAACACTCACAGCTGCGTTGTGTGTTTGATCAGGAGAAAACCGCATCCTATGTGGTCATGATCTTATACATAAACTGCCGTGACGTTATTACAAGAACAAATGCTTTGTTGGGAAAATAGGTCATGCTTCACTGCAGAGGAAACACAGCTGCAGCAGGTAGTAATGCTTTAATTCAAAGACAGTACACTGGAGAAATGAGGATTTTGCACAAATGATTCAAGTTAGGTGCCATACATGTAAAAATATTACTCAAGGTTTTCATAGTTTCCGCTTTAATTCTCTACTCCACCTGTTTCTTGCTCAGATACTTATGTTAAGCTGACCTTACTGAACTCCATGGGCCACGAGATGTCCAAGTGTAAGACATCCATCTGTCGAGGTCAGCCCAACCCAACCTACAAAGAGACGTTTGTCTTCCAAGTAGCTCTTTTCCAGCTATCGGACGTCACGCTCATCTTGTCGGTCTACAACAAGCGCAGCATGAAGCGCAAGGAGATGATCGGCTGGATTTCGCTCGGCCTCAACAGCTCCGGAGAGGAGGAGCTCACCCACTGGACTCAGATGAAAGAGTCTAAAGGACAGCAGGTTTGCCGCTGGCACAGTTTGTTGGAGTCCTAACAGTAAGAATAAGTGAAGAGAGTGCGTGAGGACAACTGTGCAGAGCGGGTTTCATCCCAGACGGGAGAGAAATGGGTGTAAGTTCAGGGGGGATAGAGAGATGTGACAAACGTCCAGGCAACCAGGGTCAGTGGAGATGAAGAGAAAAGATACAGTCTGCACTTTTAAGTTGGAACAGCATAAGCATTGTCATGTCATTGTCTGTAAAAACACTGGCAGCCACTGATTAGCCGCATGGCTAGTAATGTGATATCATTTTTTTCATGGTCTGCCTTGTTATGGCCTTTAAGTTTCTGTAGATGGCACAGGTTTTTGTTGGTTGAACTGGTTGAGCTTGGACCTGTTCCAAGAAGCAGGTTCTGGATGAAGTTGTTGAGTAAACTATTGTCTGATAATTATGTGTATCCACGCCTCCAGATCAAACAACTGACGTCAGAAGCCTGTACTACGAAGCAGGATTTGGGCTTAGCGAGGTGCAGTCATTTCAGGATTAACCCTTCAGGTTTTCCATCCCACAGCGGTGGGTCAGTTCTTACCGGTGTAGATTGCCATGCTAACTTATGCTCAACACCTAACCAGCTTTGGCGAAGGTTATGTTCAAAAAGCATCGCCTACTGACCAATCAGAGTTAGTTGCGCAGATGGTGTGATAATATTATAAAGACGAAGAAGATAATGTCACAATCTAGGCTGAAAACAACACATTTTAAACTGACAGCTGCAGGAAGAGGCAGCTGGCTATGTGCTGTGGGTGCTTACCGCTTTGAATTATGTTTTTATATTTATTGTTTTACTTGCTCTTAAGTCCGTTTCTTGCTGCTGGACATGGGGACGCAGCTGAAACAAAGCTGAAACAATCATACTCATCTTTTTACCGAAGCACATAATGATGTGGAATATATTCATCTCTTATATTCTCAATGTTTTTTTTTTTTTTTTGTATTTTTTTTTACAATACCGCTGTCCCATCTAGACGACTATATGTGACGTAGTCCCTTAAATTATTAAGTCTGTTAATTTACACATTCACACATCGGCAGTTTTTTTCTTTTGCCAGCTGTCCTTTCTGCATTTGGCAGCTTCAGCTATGTTACTTTTATTCTGGATTATGTGTTTAAATTTTTTTTTTTTTTTTTATTATTATAGTTTGCTTCTCGTTTGTAAAATGTGCCACACTGCTAATAGTAGACTTGTCCATGTTTGTGATTGGTCATATGCTGCAAACCCCGCCCCTTTCATGTGAACACACTCATAACCAGACTGAGATACCCTGGGTTGATTTACAGAGCTGGTAACCACCCTCTCATTTGTTAGGGTTAGTTAAGCCAGATAACCAGAAGACACCCTGGGTATGCTGAAGTCGCTTCATAGTACAGGCTTCAGGTTTATCTTTAATCCCTAATCTTACCAGAAAGGTTTACAACATGAAACATGGCCCCTCTCTTTTGTATACCTGCCTGTATACAAGAAGATGGTCAGAATATGGACAAGCATGGCCACTTTTCAAATCAGTAGTTGTTAGTTATTTTCTATTTTGTCATGGATTTTGCAGCACCGTTGTTAAAGGCCTTGACACTTGACATCAGTTTCTTACTATGAAACAGGACAGATTTCTATGTTAGTGTTCCTGCTCCTTGTTTTTCTGACTGGTTTGAAGTGGGCGTGGCTTAATTGGAAAAAGGTGAAGTCATGTATTACCATAAACCAGCCAGAGTCACAGTAGTCGGGCAACATTTGAATCAAAATCCGATGACAGTTGTGGGATTGTTTGCTTATGTTACCAGCACAAACAAACCACACCCAGTTTCTGATTGGCTAACTCCAAATACATATTTACTAAAGATTATTTATTTTTCCAATCTTTAACTGGCGCTTAGTCATTTATTAATGAATATTTAAGGGAACAGAGATGTCTGTTGTTTAAGCCAGCGGTGTGGCTGCATGAAGCTACCATCACTGATCGTGCTACTGACCCTACTCGCCATGTATTAATCACAATAAGACTTTTGTTTTTTGGGCCAGACGCATAGACTACTTCTGCCGTCAAGGGAAGTCATCAGTGACGACAGTTACATGAATTGAACATGGATACAAGTTAGCGTAAAGCTAGTGTTGGTAATCTTGAGAAACTCGCTAGAGTATGCTAGGTTTTAAAAATGATGCAACCGAAAAACCGAGCGCAGTGTTGCCGACTCTTTGCCAATTGTAGGAGCAAGCGGCACAAGCTCCAAAAGTCTAATTCTAGCAAAAAAATTGGCAACACAGCCAATGAATACGCAGACACAATGCACGCAGACAGGTAGCCCAACCAATTATTTCGCTTTGGCCAAATATTTAATATTTAATATGGCCAAATTTCCAACCCTAGCTTTAAATCACCATGTGGTATTTTTTGCTGATTATTACTTTACCAAAGCTTACTTTACCACATCCCTATGTGTCTACTGCAAATAGAGTCCTCCAGAGATGACGTATTTTTGTAGGCCAAACCGGAAGTTTCCTCGACAAAAAGCCAATGCAGAAAATAAGTTGGCATGATGACATTTAATAGTCTCATTTAGCCACTTGTTGGCAACTGCCTTTTTAAGACATGTAAAGGTGGAGTATTTTATATTGCAGAACAAAATCTGTTAAGTTTGTGTTAACCACACACCTTTAAACAAGCATCTAACTAAAAACTCATTTAAAAAAACGAAACATTGATTTCCAGACGAGGGAACAGGGAGTGCTGAAATGCTAACTCACTGAGTGCTTCCTGTTGCACTCTATTCACTGCAGTTATCTGTTGTATTCAAACGTATGCAGGACTCTCTGGGGATGGAGGCAAGTTGAATTTTCAGGGCCAAGGAAGCAGCCATTTTTGGATAGGTTACCAGACTTTGGAGACTTGTGCTGAGTTACCACACACAAGTCCCTCTCAGTCGACTTTGCTGAGGCAAAGCATCTCATCGCTGTCTGAGCCTCAACCTAAGTAAACAAAACATCAGCTACATCATTTTAGATATTTTTGTCAAACTAAAATTCATGACATATAACCTGACAGTGGAAGTGTCATGGTTGATGTTCGGTAGTGATCTCGGTAGAAATTAGCATTTCACATTGTTCTGTATTTTTAGAAAAACAGTTTGTGGAAGCACTGACAGACTGAGATATGTTTTATATATATATATATATATATATAGAAAAGCGTAATGTGGTGGTTGTGTGATCTTGAGTTTCCATCCACTGTTCAAAAGTGACACAGAATGTCAAAGGCATGTTCAAAGACTCTTTTCTATGTATTGAAAGTAAAAATAACTTGGTCACACCTCGCAGCAGTAACAGGTGAGATGTAAAAATACCTGTTGCTCTCCTTTACCTGCTCCGGTGCTAACACGTGCTGTGGCTGCGCCCACAGAATCCCTTGCCTTATGGTTTAGTCAGTTCATAAATTTCTATAAGCGGACCCGGTACAAAAACAGACACAGACACACCCTCAGAGCACACAGACCTGCATCCATAATTGCAGAAAGCACACACGGCACCACTCAACCTCGCCGAAGGGAACTCAAACTGTTTCCACAGGAGCCACAGTGTGCATTGACAAGCCAATTGGTGGTATGTTTTAGCTGTGGCCACACTTCATTTAATTTACAGACAACAGAAAATACATATACTCTTTACTGTGCCTGTGGTTGTGGTGAAAGCTAGCTTTGTGCAGTGTTTACCAAGTGAATGTGTGTGTGTGTGTGTGTGTGTGTGTGTGTGTGTGTGTGTGTGTGTGTGTGTGTGTGTGTGTGTGTGTGTGTGTGTGTGTGTGTGTGTGTGTGTGTGTGTGACTGGAAAGGTACAGTAAAGGAGGCGTTGGGGGCTGTGATATAGATAGTTGTTGCATTTTCTTGTCAGATGTGACAATTTCTGAATTTAATCACTGGTATTTAGAACAAAGTAACCCACTTCTTGATTGTCTGCCACATACTTTATATACAGTAAATGTTTTCTTATCTATTTTTGTATCAATAATGCGGAGGAAGTTGTGTTAAGACAGTTAAATAGTGAATCAAATATTAACCCACCCTGTGAGCAATACTGTTCTAGCTTGCTATTGTTTATGCTGTCGATTTATTTTATGTTTTAGAGCAGAACGTAACACAGTTATGTCTTATAGCTCCGGTCCTCTTTACATTCCCTTCCCTAAAACCAGAAAGGGATGTGACGGAAACCAGCGAAGCTCATCTCAAAACAATCTTTTCAGCTTTTGACGCTTTTTAACAGTGGGAAACAGAAGCACAGCCTTTACAGCACAACAGTGAAACACACCGTGTAAAAGATCGCAGGGCAGCGGCTCACTTGTACATGCAGAGGTGCGTCTCGTGATTTGAATCCAAAAATTCAGCAAACGTAAAAATCCACTCTTGCTGTATTTTGTTTTATGATTAGTCTGGATCATTTGATTTGACTTATGTCTCACCATTCAACAGCCTGCGGGAAAAGGGAGTGATCTTGCTGAATCAACAGAAGGTGTACAGGAATATAAGTAGTGTGATCTTTCACACTGTCGGTGGTGTCTGATGGCAGCCGTGCTCCATAGTCTAGACTGTATCATCAATTGATTTTTGTGCATCCTGTACGATGAGCATTGGTGACAAAAAGATTCTCCAGCAAGTCTTCACGGAAATAAATGACTGTGGAAATAATTAGCAACTGAAAACTGATTTAATACACAAACTTTCCTGAGAGTAATCGCACGTCCTATTATTAGCGTGATTAACGCACCACTTTTCCTCGACACTGATGGGAAAACGTCATGATGTCAAGGAAATAAGTGACGGAGAATTCATGAGGAGCTAGAAAAAGACAAGCGTGGTGCTAAGAGAATCTAACTGCACTTACTTAGGCTTCATAATTATGAGACGGCGGATGTTATTGACGTGGGTGACGTTATCTCCTTTTGCAAAGGTTGGTCCAGTGTATCCTGTGTATGCTAAAGGAGATGAAAGAAGCACCTTTCCTCAGCATTTACAGAAATCGATCAGCTCTTATCATGGCGGCCACTTTTCACTCAGTTAGGAACTTTCCTAAGAAAAAACAATATTCGACCACAGACCGGGTCTTACTACCAAACTACAGGAGCAAAAATAGGCCAAGTAGTCACTACTGAATTTGAATACCACTGAATTTATAGCTTTTAAACAAGTGTTTGACAAATAAAAGCAAAACATTTTGTCAGTAAATGAATAAAATAATAATAAATAAGGTCTAATGATTATTAATTAACAAAAGTCAGCTGGTTTCTGCACACATATCCACCAGGATCACGTAAATTGATATTTTCGGCTACGTAGTTGTTGAAACATTTATGTGGTTTAAATGTTTTTGAGAGAAAATTGTGCCCAAAATGAAAGAAAATTACTTTCAGGTTTATTTTCAGGTCTAAAATTTTAAGTTGAGTATAAAAAGTTAGATTGGGAAACTCAAACGTCTGGAAACTTCGGACATTTGAATGCTTTTTCAATTTGTGTACCTGGAAAGAAAAAACGTTTGGAAATTCAAACCACATAAAAGATGGATGGTTGTCAAAGTGAAATTCTGTATTTCAGTGCTATTCCAAAACGATTTCCTCTGCTTCTGTACAAACCAACACAAAAACTGAGTAGAACAGCCTGCTAATCTTTCACAAGATGTGTTCCACTAACAAGGTTTTTAACACAATAACTTTATGCTTTGCAGTATTGTTTCTGTTGCTTTCACATTTTGAAAAATGCTGGTATTAAATGCTGGTTTTAATTGTTGATTTTTGCTTTCTTTTAGTTTGGAAACTACCCGTGCCGCAGACGGCATTGGTGCCTTACTGTGTTTCACTCAGCAACCTTGTGTCACAGTGTCTTAATGTACTTGTACATGTACTTTTCTTCTGTACTTCAGGCTGAGTTTGATTTGTAAAAGTGTCTTATAGATTGATTTATGATAGAGAGAATTTATATGTGATATTATTGTTTAAAAAAAAGAAAAAAGAAAGAAAAAAAAACACTTGTGGGAGCAGTTTGTTCAACCACATTTCATCTCATCTTTGTGTGTGTTAACATACTGACATCTACCCTAAAGCAACTATGCTCGTGTTCATATGAGCAAATATCTAGCTTTTTTTCACCACACTAAGGTTTTGAACTTTTGGTAAATTTTGTGTTTGTTTTGCAGCTCTGCCCTAATACAGTTTTTTAAGTCTACAAAATGTTCACATCGCCACAAAACAACCAACAGGTGGAGCAAGTATTGCATTTTGCTGCTTATTTGGCAGCGTTTGGCAAATCTGACCTTCAGTAATTTCTTACTTGTAAACTTTGAATGTTTCTTGTTTGAAAGCAGATTGCCTTCAGCTCTTATGGGGAGTGGTTGACTTGTACGGTTTTGGCTCATTTGAAAACAAACTATTTTTGCCTGTGGGTAGAAGTGGCTGGTGAAGTAAAAGCATATTCAAAGCCAAGAAATATTTTTGAAAGACATTTGTTTTGCAGGATAGTGATACACTGGGGAAATAATAAATGAATTCACATGTAGGTACAGAAATTGAAAATACAAAAGGATGTATGCCATCAGTTGGATATTTATACCTTCCTTATTTGAGTCCAAACTGGATCTTGTTGTTTGTTTAAAAAAAACTGTCAAAAGGCATAGTAATAGGGAGCACTTGCCAGCAGTGTTTGCTCTTAGTTGATCATTTTGTGAGCTACATTTCATCACACGGACTGCTAATATCCAACATGCCGTGGGTTTTTATTCCACTCTGCAGAGACTCTACTGTGATGTAGGTCTGACTGAACTGCTTTGTGTGATCCTGGCACAAACCTGAATAATCTTTCAGTGGTAGTTTCAGCTATTGGAAAACAAAGGTAAAGAGAGCGAAAACAAGATCAGAGTTTTTTTTTACAATTAGCTGTGTTCTCCAGTACATTCCACAGCTGAACACTGAACAAAGCGCCAGGGGGAGAAAATGCTGGAAAATAAGATTCAGTGGCTGCTGCTGAATCAAAGGGGAAATGCATGACAGATGAGAGGGGCTCGCTCCCTCCCCTCTCTTTGTCGGTCACATCCCTGCAGAGCAGATCTCCAACACACAAGCCCTCTAAAAAAAAATAATAATAATAAAAAGTGTTAGATTGCCTTCAGGCGCTGTTGGAATTGGGACAATTATGAATTCCACTGCTCAGGCCCAAACAAATCGCTATGAATGCGACATTAAGGAGATTAAAGGAAAATGTACACAAAGGTTGATGAAAAGATAAACCAGTACAGAGTGTGGCCATGCATAGCTATGTTAATGGATCAGTAATACATGTCCTAAGAAAAGGAACCAATTAACCACAATATTAATTAAACACAGTAAGAGCTGAAGTGATTAGTAACTTAGTTTATTGGCATGTGCAATGAGCAGAATCTGTTGATTAAGAGAACATTAAGCAGCAACCGTTTTGATAATCGATAAATCATTTAAGGCATTTTTTAAGCTAAAATGCCAAAACATTTGATGGTTCCAGGTTCTCAAATGTGAGATTTTTTTTTTTGGATGCACCGATCCAATTTTTTTCAGATCTGGCACAATACCTGGGCTTTGGTTATCAGCCGATACCGAGTACCGATCCGATTCCAGTGTTTAATTAATAAGCTGTATGTGTCACTGTGTGGAAGTAACTGGGATCGTTCTTATGTGTGTAAGGCAACATCAGACTCGACTTAAACATTGCTTTGCTAACCTTGTAAATCGAACTGTAACAAATAAATACATAGATATACATTTACTTAATTGGTCTTTGTTGTTAAAATAATAAATTGAACACTAGCAACTTGGTAAAAAAAATCTTCAAAATTAGCAGGAATTACAATTCAGGTGTAAACCTTTTTAATGCAGCAACAAACTGGTCAAAACTTAAACAGGAATTAAATTTCCAGTATATAATGTATAATGTATAGTGTATAAACATAGAATTAAATTTAATAGATCTTTGATAGATCAGCCCCATTGTCACCAATATCCGATCCAGCGATATGGATCAAAATCCATCGTAGTGGTATCTGTGCATCCCTAGACATCCTAGATCCCTAGAGAGAGAGAGTGTTCTTATTGGCTGTGCTCCGGCTAGTGGGCGGTGCTTGGTATATTTTCCTCAGCTGCTCTCAACATGACCGCCGGGTCGCAAACTTTCTCATCTCACAGGAAAACAGCGATGCTTCTGAAAACATTTTACACCAGAAATACTCATTACAGTAACAGAGTATTGATTCATGTTTGATCAGTGATGCCTAGTTTGATCACGTGATCAGAATTTGTGAGTGATTGACAGCTGCTCAAAGACGGCATCCTCCAGCTTGGCTTTGATTGGTTGTTTTTGCTCTGGTCTGTGAAATCTTGCAGATACCATTAGGATATATATATTTATATATAGAGATACATTTTTAAAATAATATTAGCTCCATTTCTACCCATTGCTGCTCCAATGTTTCTGTCAAAAATGCAAAAAAAAAAAAAAATGCAAAAAAAAAAAATCGCTGATTCAAGCTTGTGAAGAAGTGTAGATTATCTTGGTCTTACATTATAGTAAATTGTTGATACATTAAATTAAATGTAAACCAGAAATTAAATTAATTAAATTTAAGCTTAATCTATAATGATCGTTTCAGCCCTAAAAATAAAAAAGAGCATCAATTTAAAAGCTGCTACAGTAAGTCTCAGACTATTCAACTCGAGTGCCAAGACGGAGTGGGAAATTCCGAGCGGTCCGTGAACTGCTCAGCAGTAGTTGGCTGTGAGGGATGGAGCTGCGACGCTGGTGCTGTTTTCTCCGCCACACGTTCACATGACCGTAACGACGTGAGCTGCTCGGAACCTTCAGCACGGGAACCCGCCCTGGATGGACTACCGCAGCACCGAAACAACACCAGCACACCTTCATATGTCACCGAGGGAAACAACAACAACAACAACAACAACAACAGCAGCAGCAGCTGTCTCTGCGCTGGCCAGTGGGGAAAGCGCGTGGGGATGCTCCACGGAGCGGTGTCTGGCGAGGAGAAACGCGCGCGCTTAATGATAAGTATTTCGACAAGTAGCTAATTAACTAGTAATTACGTAAGTGGTGTTTAAACCGCCAGTGAGGTTCGCGTGTCTGTTGGCGGGCTAAAATTAGACCGACGCGCTGCCAGCGGAGGACACGGTAGTATTTATTCAGTAGGACTTCTTCATTTGTCATCAACGCACCTTGGATTTCTGTTGTTATCACAAAGCAAGTGTGGAGCCGAGGACGAGGTCCAAACAATTCAAGACAGGTAAGCTAACGCGTTAAATGTTTTAGTGGTTTTAGCCTAGAAAAGTATGTAATATACATTTGCCATCATAAGTTACTCCTTTCTCACATGCAGTAGGTTGTGTCTTTGTCTCCATAAACCCTATCAATAAGACCTTACAGCATCCTATTTGGACTATAAACAACATTTTGGCAAGTGCATTTACCTCGTTGACGCCCACACTATTCAATAACTTATGAAGTTGATTTTATTTTGAAAATCATTTGCATGCAAAATAATATTCCGCACAGCTACGTTTATTTTCAGAAGTATTGAATAAAGCATACCTAAAACTAGGTTGTTAAAGGTAGTTCTGTGGTTAATATACTGAATGTGTTCACTGAGTGTTTTCTTTTGATAAACCTGTGTAATTAGCTGTGATACTGCAGGATTAATGAGAATCAGGGCTGTCAATAGATCACTGGTATGACATGACAGAGACCCTGGACTAACACATTATGCAGGCTGACATAACCAGCCACCCTCCTGGCATCCATCCAGCCTCACTTCATTATTTCGTGGGGACTGCTCTTGGCTGCAAATCCTGAAAGTGTCGGTTGCCTGTATTACTGCTGCCGTCTGAAAGGAAGCGGGTTTCAGGCGATTTAGCTGAATTCTGAGCTCCTGTTGTAATTCTCTCCTTGATGTCATTTCTGTGCTGTCTTAGACTTAGTGTCACAAGCGTTGACTCACTCAGACTGGACCATTAACACCCTGTTAACTCCAGAAAGGATTACAGAAATTCAAACATGGAGTTAAGGTCCAATAAATATACCTCCCCTCTGTCTCTTACTTTCTTTATCTGCTGTTTTTTGGTGAAAGAAAGGCTTCGAGCGGTGACAGGGTTGGATGCGTTTCACCTCCACTTGCTGCCAACAACATCCGGAGTCACTTGCCAGGAATTCCACCTCTGCTATTTGCTTCCCTCGGAGGGGAAAAGTGTGTTATGTGGAATATATAGCGAGGCACGCAACAGGGAGGAACATCCAGCTCCAGACCAGAGTAGAGGGGCTGTAACAAGAGGAAGCTCCCCGGCTTTGCATCATGGTGGACGGGTGCTTCCCGGCATCCATCTGATGCCAGATTCCTTCTCTTTGCCGCCTGCCAAAGCTCTCCACCCTGTCGTCTTTATCAAAAGCCCTCGCTGCGATTCCCCTCTTCTAGTTCTGTCGCGACACTATCAATCATATCTCGCTCTCAGCAGACTCTTGTGCTCATTAAGGATGTGAACCTGTAGGTAGCCTGCAGCCCCCCTAGCCATTCATCTCACTCAGCGGGGGAGCACAGACTCACATCTGGAGCAGCATCTTAGCAGACACAGAGTGTACGCTTACAGTGATTCAATACATTTTTAAAGGCTACCTTACAGCAGACGTGGTGCCACATTAATAGCACTTGAAGTGTGTTCATGCACAAATCCATAATGGTTTGTAATTTGCCAAAAAGGCAGAAAAAGCAGGTGTAGTCGATATCACAGTACAAAGGAAAGTTGAGATTACCACTGAAGGACAAAAATGCTAATGGCATTCACTGGTGATGATAGCTGGCAAGAAAAAGGTGGGCTTCTAATCTCATTCCCTTTGTCTCTGTCTTTCTCCACTCTGTTTTGCGTGAAAGGTCTCTGCCAATACAAGTTGAGCTGCTTTAGTGTGTGTTTGTGTGTGTGTGTGAGGACTGCAGGGTGTAGCCCCAGACTTCTTTTTTCCCCTCAGGCACCGCTTCCCCGTCATGAATACGCCTTTGTGCTCCAGAAAGACACACAGCGAAGGTGGACAACTTGAGAGGAAAGGAGAACACACATTTTGTTTCTGCACAAGTGCAAAAATAGTCGAAGGTTTCACGTGACGGTTATTTATAGCTGAGACCTTACGACTTCACCTCCACAGAAAAAAAAAACAAACTCATTTGCAACCTCGGATCGTGCCCCTTAAAGTCCTGTAGTTATGCCAAAACAATGTTTTTGTCAAAGATACATTTCACTACTCTGTGTATCTGTAGTGAATTGACACCTGTGTAAGAGCATACATTTATTTAGACGTGATAATTAATGCAACATGCACACGCAGGTTCAAAATGCCACACTTTCCAGAAAGTAAGTTTGCCCCTTATGATAAGTGGTAACATATTTGTGGTGGATTTTAGACCCTTTTTACTAGCTTTGAAACCTTCAGTTTCATACTGTAATATAGAAACAAATCCCTTTAACAATGTGTGTTCAGGAGTGTGTTACTAAGCACAGGCCGATGTCCTTGTCTGCCTTTAATGTGCTGCATCCACCTCTGGCAGTGACGTACCCACAGACCCCTGGCACGTCAGCCCTCGCAGCCACAACAAGCCGTCCCCACATTGTCCATAATGCAGCCCCGTACAGCTGCCCTGCCACAACACATGTGTCACCACTCAGCAAGCAGAGCGCCGAGCGAAACCCCGGGGGCCCTGAGCTCAGCTTAGTCACGCCACCGCGGCCAAGACGGCCCTCCACCAACTGCAAGCTGCTCTGATGACTCCTGACAGGCTGCAAGCTGGCACTAACACAATCTAAGATACAGCCCAAAAGAAAATACCAACGTAACGCAGCGAGCGCTGTCTCTTGGTTTGCTTATTTTTTGTCCAACATCAGGGCATCCTTGATAAGTCTTGAAAAACCTTGATTTAGATACTAACATGTAAAGCCTGAAATGTTAACATTAGGGATGCTTATTTTGAAAAAAATCTTAACCGATAACTGCCCCTTGTTAACCGATTATTAACCGTTAACCGACAATATTTGTGCCTTGCGTGCAGCTGTGCGACAGCTGCAGTATATGAGCACAATTAAGTCAACAGGGCTGCGTTCACTATCCCTAGTTCACCGTTCAGGAGCGTTTGCAGCCACGATGCTGCGTTCACTGTCCCCAGTTTACTGTCCAGGAGCGTTTGCAGCCACGGTGCTGCGTTCTACGGCACATTTAGTTTAGTTTAGCAGGTTGCCGGCTGTGTGTCTGCCCGGATTAACGATTGTCCGATTAACAGTGTGTGTGTTTATGCTACGTTAGCACCTGCTAGCTGCTAGCGTTGCCAGTGTCTTTGTGCCCACTGTAGCATGACGGCAGTGAGTTTCTGTTGGACCGTGTGTGTGTGTGTGTGTGTGTGTGTGTGGCAGCGGTGAGTGTGGGTTTGTGTTTGGCATTATAACTATGAACGTAGCTGTAGCAGACAGTGTGTGTGCAGTTAATTTGTCGGTGAATAAATGCTACGAGGCTACAAGCTACAACTCCTCAGCTAGACGTCCAGAGCCAACTTCCTGTATCTACGCTGACTCTCTCTTAAGGTGGACCACAGCTTTTTAATTTATTAATATTTCTTTTAACCATTTAACTGATGGCATTAATCAATGAAAATGCTTCATGTTGATTAACAGTTAAATGGTTAATTATTAACAGGGGAAAATAACTCTGGATTCAGCTACTAGTGTATTTTACAACTTTTAGAACCTAATAATTTAAATAAGGGCTATTCAAATCGTATTTATTTTTAAACATGCAGCAATTTCGGACAAAAAATATGGACTTGGTGCGCAAAGGTCTTTAGTCCTTATAAATCCTGCAGTGTATACAGCACTTAACTGTTTTGTGTCCGACTTGTAATTGGCCTATAGCCCCATTTGGGACTGAGTCATCCACCTACTGTCCAAACAGGGCAATACGTATCCAAAGTATTGCAGCACCTCCTATGTCCTATTGCAATCTAGTTGAATTTTTTAAATTTGGGCTTCATTATGAATAGCTTGAATTGTGGCACAAAGCAGTATTATTATACATTACATCCTAAATGTTCTTGGCTCAAATGTGTATGTATATATATAAGTAGAGTACTAACAAGTGAAAATAATGGGGCTAATTTATGAAAGACGACCAAAGACATCACCAAGCATGACTCTTTGTCAATCCTGAAAACATGTTTTGCAAATGTGCATGACTGAAGCAGCCCCAGACTTACAGTTTTGTTGACGTCCCATTGAAGCCTCTGTAGTGCCTTTCTGCTCACACAAGACGTGTTGAGCGCCAGGCTGTTTAACAGTAAACTAAACGAGGGTACTGTACATTTTTAGTGTCTCTAATCCTACAGGGATTCCTGTGTACAGTATGTGGATCTAATGTCACATAAATATGTATATGAGAAGCAGACCTACGTGTAATCACAGAGCCTGTTGTTGATTTTAAAGAAGTTTGTGTGAAAGCTCAAAAAGCATAGATTTTTTTGTGTTTATTGCATTGACTTATTTTTTGAAAATGCCTCTGCAAACAAAGCATCTTTAGGCTTTTCTGTCTAATTTGCCCAGCGTGGCTGTTTTTAGTGTTTCCATGTAACTGCGGTCCACTCTACTAGCGGGGGGCTAATTGCTTGCTATTTGGGCATCTCAATTTTGTTCCACGGCGTACAGTGCCTTGTTGTTGCTAGTCTGAAGGAGAACTTGATGTCATGATGACACCTATTATCTATTCTCTATCTGTTCTCTCTTGCTATGTGCTTCACCCTCTTATGCCAGCACTTGCACGCTCTCCACCCCCACACCAACAGGCATACTGATGGGATGTAGCTTCTCCATATTGAGAAGAAGTGGGCTGTATCTTGGCTTAGAGTTGTCATTCACAGTATGACGATCTGCATCAGATGATGTTCTGTCATCCACTTTATTTGTCATTAGCTGCGTTCTGATTGGTACTTTACCTGCAGATTTTATCTAATGTGCTATATAAAAAGATAATAAATGCCCTTAACTTTTCTTCCTTTCAGTTGAACAACCTTGATATTGGTAGTTTGCCTGTACTGAATCTTTTAAACCATGATAATAACATTATTTGCATAAGGACATACTGTACATGCATGCTGCAAACGTGGGAGGGTTGGTGTGATACACATTACTGCCAGCTGTAAGGCATTAACGCATGACAGTTTTTGACAGTAAAGCGTCACTAAAGGTAGCGGTGCATCAGTAAATGTGGAAGGGAAGACAGAAAGTCAATGTAAATTATGCAGATTTGAAAACTAAAAGGGTTTTGCAAATATTTTATGAGGGAGGAAATGCAGTCACTAATTGGTTGGTTGTATAACATGGACTGTAAAGAAAACAGAGCCTGTTTTCAATTGTTTTGTGCCTTTAACTAAATGTAATTTTTGAAGTGTAAATGCAATCGCCGGAAGTAAAATGCAAACATTATGCTGTAAATGAACTACACCACGGTCGCATGTGAGCACACAACAAGGCTGCAAAGGTGGACGTGTTGGCATGCTGACATTTAGTAGTCTCATTTAGCCACTTGTTAGCCTTTTTTGAGACAAATTAACTTTAAAATTCATGACTGGAACATTTACTGATGTATTTTATATCTTAGAACCAAACTTTAAAATCTCTTAAGCTTGTGTTAACCAGAGACCTTATTTTAGGCAGCCAGCTAAAAACTGATCCAAGACAACCATCGACTTCCAGGCGAAGGAGCCAAAAGTGCTAAAATGCTAACTCATTTGTGGGCTCTAGGACTCATTCCTGTAGCACTCTATTAGAGAGCAGTTTTCAATAATGAACGCAGTATGTGACTATTGTGTAACACCACACAGTTTATACTTTTGTGCTTGTTAAACTTGAAGAGGACATTCAATTAATTGCACAATCTACTATAAACACAGTCTACTATAGCAGTTGCACTTTTTTTTAATCAAACATATAATATAAACAAGATCGCTTAAATTTGGGTGTTTAAAAATTGTAACCATGATATGTACTTAGCAGGACATTTTATGATTGAAAATTGTAATTGAAAAAAAAAAAATTGTCAGTGCGCAATATACCAAAAGTTAATTCACCGATGCCAAGCTACAGGTTTTTAAATGTACCCTTCTTTGTTGTGCCTGTACATGTCTGGTCTACTAGAGTAGAGTTAGTTAGTCAATTAACAGAAAATTAATCATCTGCTAATCTGATAATTACTTGTTAGTTATTTTTTCTAGCAAAAATGCTCGAGGAAAAAATCAGATAAGTTGATAATGAAAATAATTGTTAGTTACAGCCCTAATTATATTGTGGATTAGCCCCCAGTTTTCTTTTTAAACTTTGTGAGGCCAAATGCATTTCTTACAAACTGTTAAGGTTTTTTGCATCATATTTTATATTTTTTATGTGCAATTACACCTGGATTTAATGCTTTTGCAGTCACCGAGGGTGGATGCAATGCAAGCAAGAAGGGAGGATTTATAAGGCTAAGCATCAAAGTGATGCAGGTGACCAGGCAGCAGTATACGGGTACAACAGGTACTCCACATGTGACAGATTTCAGTGGCCCTGTCCCTGTCAAATCACATCACCGTTCAGCCGCTGTGTGAGCAAAGGCAGCAGGCATCCAGCTGAAAAAGAAATGCAAGGGAGCAGGGAAGGCGCTGCCGGCACTCAAGTTTTCTCTCTTCCAGCGAGATTCAAAGTGCCTGTCGTGAGATCACATAGCTGCGAGGAAGCTTGCTGTTGAAGCTCCTGTCAAGGCAACCACAGGCAGCTCTTTCAGGGCTACGCCCACTTCGTCTTCTCACTGTAGAGATGTATTGCTTAGATTTGGTCCACCACACAAACTGTCACTGTACACACACACACACACACACACACACACACACACACACACACCTGTCTGTATCTGTATGGGGATGAGTCAATGAGACAATGTCACGAGTGACTTAGAAAAAGGATTTGTCTCACTTTGTACATATGCACGTGCTGTCAACGCCCTTCCCACTGCTTTATACATACAGAATATGTTTCAGTTGACTTTTCTGACAGTCTCCGTGTAAGGCATGGCAAGGCCCATGGTTTAACATACACTACAGGTATGCATTAAAAACTATTAAGTGTCTTCACATTGTCATCAAGCAGAGGTTGATGTGCTGAGAAATATGTTAAAATTTTCTAGTTGGCCACTGACAACCCAACAACCGGCAACTGCCAATATGAAGTCCATATTCTTCATCCCAAATTGTTTCACGTTTAAAAATAAATACAACCTCACATTGTCATGTTTACACACAAACTTTTGACCGTCATTAAAGCTTTCTGAACAGGTTTGATTTTCCATGTTTTTTGTCAAAAAGCAGGAGGATTTTTTTCACCGCCCAGTCACTGTCCGTGCAAACGTCATCATCAAAAATGTCGTGATAAACATTCACTTTGTCTCCCGGTACAAAGGACTTTACCATAAAAGAATAAAATAGTACAGAAATGCAGAATTTAGGGAATGTGATGAATGATTGCAGAACAGGTTGGAATTGGGGATGGTTGCAAACCGACACAACGACTCACTGTGCAACATTTTTTATCAGATATGGATTTAAAAAACGTATACAAATAATATGGACTTGATGTGCAAACCTTTAGACCCCCTTTAGACCTTTAGATGTAAAAATATGCTGGCTCTCCACATTGTTTACCCCTGTTGAATCTCTCTCTGCCCCTTCTTTGAAGGTGAACCATTGAATAAGCAAAATAAACAACAAATTTCTGCAATCGCTGCTGATGCACTCGGCCAATCGCTGGAAGCGGATATATTCATCTAATCGCCCAACCCTACTGAGAAAACATCTAATTTTCTGCAAAAATAGTTAACGTTACTGTTGCGGGTTCCTAGAGTTGCATACCAAAAGTCAGAGCTGTTCATTTTTATTTGGTATGTTAGATATAAAATAATATATTAATTTTCCTCGGACTTGATAGTTAATCACATATAATTACAGTTAATCCTTCTGTAAATATCATTATTTTACTGCATGTCTATAATCAATCATTTAATTTGTCAGAGTGTTCAACTTCTTCCTCTATATACAATCAATAACAACCAATGTGCGTCACTTTAACCAGTACAAATGTTAAGATGGCGAACCAGGCAAAGAATTGTTATGCTGTCAATCTTTGGGGAAAAATGAGCAAAGTGGAAAAGACTTCATATGCTCACCATAAGTGGGGAAATTGCAGTCAAGTCATGTGAAAATGTTGTGGCTTAAACCAGATGAGTACATATTCTTACAAGCTAATTTTGCTGCAACACAAAAGAGAAAAAGCAATAAAACAATTTTGCCCAGGCACACAATTGCAACTGCAATTATGGTGGTCGCAGCTTAGCCATACAGATTTTTATAATATTTGTGCAGCCCTATGTCGCTTCAACAGCAATTTTTTCCTGAAGTTCTTGTAACCAAATGCACGTTGAGCATGGGAATACGATATATACCATGTAAGTCTTTATTCAATTTGTGTTCCTAACACACTGGGTGTGTACTTGTCTCATTTGTGGTTTAATATTTAGAACAAAATCTTCACGCTCATGTCCTCTGCACAATTCCCTCTTCCTCCAAAATGTATCTGCCTGACTCTGTGCAGTTGTTAAGCCATGACACATTGCACGCTCGTGTGTGCCGCGACGACCCTCTCAGGCGGTCTGGGATCTAGTTTGATGTGAAAACCGCAAGTCTTTCACTGCTATCTGTTCCCCTAAGGCTCGGAAACACTTAGTAAGAACCTGGCCAAAAGAACAGGGAGTAAACACTTAAAACACACACACACACACACTCAGAGTGATACAGCATACACTCTGTCAAACACATGCTGGATCGATTAGCATTTTTGAGGCTGCAGACAAAAAAAAAAAAGGAAAGAGCACAAAGTTTAATAGAAGCATGTTTCCTTCTTCCCCAGAATCATTGAACAAATGAAATCTTCCCCCACTTTCAGCTTAAATATTTTTCTTTGAGTGTTTTTTATTAAACGTAGTGTGAGGGCGAGTAATTGGAAGCTCTAAACACTTCTAAAAAGCCACAACTGACGGATTGAAGATAATGAGGAGATAAACTAAAAGCTCCCCTATAGCATATCCCTACACTGTTTACTGTCAGGCTGTTTATTTCTCAGATTGATTTTTTTAACACAGGTGGTGGTTTGCAGAGCCGAGGGTCATATTCTACCCACCTTGATGCTGTAACATAAATACCTGCAACCAGACACAGCACTGCTTTCATCATAAAAACCTGCTGTGGATATTGAGAAGCAATTTGGGCTCCAACAACATGTGAAAACAAATAGGTGCTGGTGGGGATACAATCCTCACATCTAAGACATGCTGGGGGGGGGGGTGAAAATGTTTTTGCTTACTAAAACCTTGTAAACTCAGGTAAACACTGTCAGCAGTGTTGCCATTGTTTATGCTGTTAGCATGGACGTATAAAGAGAACTGGATACAGCGTCAGAGGCGGGGCTCTGTTCATTCCTATGAAAGTTGCTCTGTGAAGCATGGAGACAAAATGGCTTCACCCACATCTGGAAAAGTACCCAGATCTTCAGGGGTCTTCCAGTTCTTATTGGGCCCTACTGCACATGTCCGAGATGCACAGTACCATTTGCTCGGTTACATGTCCCGGTCACGTGGTCCCAAAGTCACAGCCTGCTGTGGCCACTATGAACATTAGGATTAATGACCAGCGCTCTCCCTGGGGGCTTGGCTGTTTTGTCGCCATGTTGAGAGCCAGTTGAGGCAATAGATATGCTCTGAATTTTGAATTAATCACCTTTAAGTGTCGCGGAGCACACGATATATCGGCTGATATTAGCTTATCCCAGATATATTAGGTATCAGTCAGCGTATGTGACGACAAATAAATAACAAGCAATGTCAGTATAGAAATGCTAAATTAGGCAACTTAAAAACAGTCGTAGTTAGTCCACCAGAGAGCACTGACAAGATTTTACAGTGTAAACTGTCCCACTCAGTAAGTACCTTAAGTACCTTGGTCAGAATTAAAACAACAACAAAAAAAACAGACGTCTAAGGATGACGATCTCCCAAATATTGATATCAGTATACTTAATGGGACCCATGCTGTGTGCTAATGACAAATAGACGATTTCATTAACCCCCCACTTAATACTGCTGCTACGCCTGTCAAGCTTTCAGTTTCTCCACTCCACAGTGCAGTTAACAATAGTAACGGTGGCACAAAATTCTTTTGAAACAGTATTTTCTCTGATTTCAGAGAGAAGTAGACAAAAGTAGGGTTTTCATCTCTAGGTGGTGGCCTTGATTTTGTAGTCATCTGTCATCGGTAGATCTTAGCAGCTGTAGCTATAAAATAACGTTAGCTCCACGAGTTGAAAACACTGTCTATGTCTGACCTTATAATGTTTCCAGCTGACTTATTTTAAAACAGGAAACTTGTAAAAGGGGTCTTAATTATGCACTTGATGTAATGCTAAGACAGACTGGGATGGACTGTACCTAACATGCTAAAGCTGAGGCATTTGATTTTCATAATGTGTGTTATAGAACATTTAGGCATCTACCACTCTCAGTTTAGTTGAGGAAAACTGAGTTCCTTAAGATCCGTTTAAGTTTTTGTTCATCAGTGATGTTAAGAGCTTGTTCCTGTACCGTGTTTTTCACCAGATCCCATGAGATCAGTTTCCATCCAGAGAGGTCAGTCCTGCACCAACCCAGTCTCACAGGAAGGCATATAAATGCCACGTCATTACACATTATCATGAGCACTAGGGATATTAATAATTAACCGTTTAAATAACTGACATTAAGCATTTTAACCGATTAAATGCTATTGGTTTAATGGTTAAAAGAATTATTAATAATTCATTAAAAACCTGAGAAAACCACAGAGGAGTTGCTCATCAGAAGAAAAGCTGGTCCACCTTAATAGAAAGCCGGCGTAGATACAGGAAGTTGGCTCTGGACTTCCAGCTGAGGAGTTATAGTTTGTAGTGTCGCAGCATTTATTCACCGACGAATAAACTATACACACACTGTCTGCTACAGCTACGTTCACAGTAATAATGCCACCAACAAACCCACACACACACACACACATGGTCTGACGGAAACTCACTGAAGTTACGATACAGCGGCCACAAAGCCACCGGCAACAAACACACACAGTGTTTGTCGGACAATCGCTATTGTTAATCCGGGCAGACACACAGCTGACAACCTGATAAACTAAACTAAATGTGTGGTGGAGACTTTTACTGGGAAAGTGGCTGCATGTCCACGACACTACATGCAGCACCGTTGCCGCTAATGCTGCCGGATGGTGAAGTGGGGACAGTGAACGCAGCATCATGGCTGCTACAGTAGCTCTCCTGACGGTGAACTGTTGACTCAGTCTGTTGTGTTCATATACTGCAGCTGGCGCACTGCTACATACAAGGCACAAATCTTGTCAGTTAATGGTTAATAATCAATTAACGAGGGTCGATTATGAGTTTAAAAAAAAATTCAAAATTAGCATCCCTAATGAGGACGCATTTTAGCCTTTTCGCGCGGCATTTGTATGCTGCTTTTCATGTGTCATTTGAGTGCCACATAAACGTCTGCAGTTAGGTTCAGGCAGAAAACAACTAACTTAGGTTCAGGGTAGAAAGCCACTTAGTTAAGGTAAAGAAAAATATCATGGTTGGACTTAAAATAAGTATGTAAACTAAGTAAAACACTTACAACATAACAACTATGGAAAACACGTCACAGGATCCTGCATCACTCTTACTGTAACATTTATATGCAGATGCATTTATATTGCAGTCAGTACAGGATACATGACGTACAACTGACACAGAAATCAAAAAGGCGCTTTTTTAACGCTTTGCACGTTCATGTGGGATTTATACGCGTTTTTGTGTGAACAGGCTGCCTGCACAGGAAGGTAGAGTTGTGTGGGCAGTGCTCTTTTTGGGGATAAAAAGTAAAATGGGCATCGACATGGCTTAAACAACAGCAGAAGTTAATAGAAAAGCTACAGTTAGAAGTTGTTAAAGACACTGGTTATTCTTATACCGTGAATGTCAAAAATAGTCTCGTTTGAGGAAGGTACAGGAACACCTACTGTATATGTGAGAAAATCCAGACTGTAGTGTGGTTCTGGAGCACCTCGGTTGACTCAGTCGTAGCCTTAGTTGACTTTCCTCCCGAAATATTTCAGGACACTACAAGCTGTGCGTGTCTGAGTGTGTGTGCTTGTGTCTATCTCAGCGCTGGAGGGAGTGAGTCAATCACAGCAGCAGAAATCATCCCTGCGGGCGATCTGTCTCCACTCATGACAAGGCTCCTCAGGCACTTATCTTTCCTTCGTTGACTCATTCCATCCATCCATCTATCCCTCAGCCCTCCCTGTATCTCCGCCCCTCTCCCCACTCTCCTTTCCTATTCTCTATCACTCTCCGTCTCCCCCTCCCACGGTTTGTCTCGTGCCCTGGCACTGCAATTAACTTCTCATCATCAAAGGGTGTAATGAAAGAGAAGGCGAGATAGAGTCAGACAGAGGAAGGGAAGCTGTGAGAGAGGGAGGATAAGACGGATGAAGCCAGAGGAGAGTGAACAGAGGTGAAGCAGCGTTCACACACACACACACACACACACAGGTTATTTTTTCCCCCTCAAATACACACTCTGTTAAACACAATCACACACACACAGTCTACAGTCGCTCTCAATCACTCACATTCCTGCGAGATGCAAACAGAAACAGAGAAAGGGAGACAGAGAGGTATGATATCCCCCCCAGGAGATTTCTCTCTCCTCGTTCCTTGTTTTTATTTCTCAACCCTCCATTTCTCCCTTCCTCTTTCACAGACGCACTTGTTCACACTGTCTCCCCTCCTCCTCCTCCTCCTCCTCCCCCTCCTCCTCCTTGTCTTTGAAGAACAAGAAGTATTGCTGTACATGTAGGGAAGCTGCTCTGTCGGTATTCTCATTGTTTTTTTTTTTTCACCCCCCTGGTTCAGGGAGCTGTCGACTGTGACCGCCGTTGAAAGGATGTCAGCAAGAACGAGAGAGAGGAGAGAGAGAGAGAGAGAGGGATGAAAAGAGGGTGGAGGAAGGCGGGGGGTGATGTTGAGATGGAGGTCCCTAAAGAGGGCAGAGGGAGTGATGGCATGCTTGTTTCTTTGTGCCCAAGCAAACGCAGCAACAGCAGCAGGGAGGGGAGGTGATGGAGATGAAAATAGCTGAGGGTAAAAAAGCAGCTCAGGGGGGAAATGAGAAGGGCTAAAGCTGCTAATTAACTATGGCACTAGCGCTCAGTAACAGTGACATAATTGGCCCTAGTTGGTGGTCCTTGGTGGGGGAGGCCTCAGCAGTGGAGTCTAGCTCACACAAGTATGGTTTGACTCTGACAGCACGTCAGAAAATGTGAATAATCTATAATGCAACACGATGGATTATGACCAGAGCTGTCAGTTGGCGTCTCCCTCCATCTCATCAGAATTTGTTGGTGAATTGTGAAAATAAACAATAAAAAAAAAAAAATGTTGTGCTACATGCTTTCCTCTGTTGATACACACTGTTGGCCTGAAGCAAACGTAGACAATCATGCATCTCCTCTGATACACATGGAGTCACCAGCTGCTACTTTTCCCCCACCATAGGTTGACGCATCGCCCCACCCACTTAGAGTGCACAAGCTAAATTAAATGTAATATCTGGAAACACAGTCTATGAGGAAACATATACAATTTTTGTGAAACTACAATAGTGTACTTTTTTTGGTGTATGACAAAGAATATCCATAACAAATGACATTCCCATGAACATCAACTGTACTTTGTATTTATTACCAAATGTTAGCATGTAAACGAGGTGATTAAGACTGTGATCATGTTAGCATGCTGACGTTAGTATTTAGCTTGCAAGGCTTTTGCACACGAAATTGTTGCATGTTTAAAAATATGAGACCTCATATTGTGTCCATCACGTTAACACGGACATTCGTCGTCATCCATATTTTGGAACAGGTTTGATTTTCTCAAATTTGTCAAAAGCCAAAACAGAGTTATTTGACGACTCAGAGACACCATCCGTACAAACGTCATCATCCAAACTGGCATGGTAAATATGCCTCGTCTCCTAACGCAAAGCACGTTACGATAACAAAATAAAAGAATATAGATATGCAGAATTAACACCTTTACCTGCATGCATCTGCATCTTCATAACTCCCTATGCCCAAAAACAGACCACATGATATGGTTAAAACTCAAACACAATGGTGATCAGGTGATGAATACTGTACTGTATACCCATAAAGTGCTTCATATCCTGTGGAAGTTTGAAAAGTAAATTACAGCCACCCAACTGGCAATACAACAAAACTTCACGCACACCTTTGCATATGATGACCATATGTGTGTACAGTGTTGATTCTTGAACCACTCTTTGTCTGTCCTGTGAGCAGTTTGTCTACCGGCTATTGCATGCAGCTTCGACAGTCACATGCAAACACCTCCGCCACAATAAAGTGGCAATTCACAGGGGGTCTTGTACATATAAGACGGAGCATAAAATTGACAGATGGATTGGTGCAGCCATTGAAATAATTCTATGGGTGCAGCGTTTGTAGTGATTCAGGCATTGTGCTGCACTGTTGGAGTTGATATTAAAGCATGCTCGGTGAACCCTTAAAAAATATAAAATGAAATGCTGCTCTAGGTAATCCATTACTCCCTGGGGCTGGCTAGATAGGTTTGATAGGACCAGCACTGCCTAAGGTGATGTTTCAGTGTGGCTTTAGGTGTGTCTGATTAGTCAGTTAAAAGCAAACACTAGAAACGCAGCACACAGAAATAAAACTGTTCATCCAAGCAAAGCGGGGAGCTTATTGAAGCGGACATTTTAATCAGCTACCCAATGGGTGAGGTTGGGATGGTGTCACATCGGTTTGGTCTGTCAAGCTGGGTTGTGGGCAATGAAATCTGCTCATGTGGGCAGGTAGAGGAGGGGTGGTGACAAGTGGGTCCGGGCAGCTGATGCCTGAAACAGATGTTTTTGCATTCTGCATGAAAGCGAGAAATCAGCAGCGAGCCAAATGACAGCCATTCACTGTGATCAAAAGGACGATAGAGTTTCTCCTGTTGGATTCAAAGACTCATGACAGACTTTGGCTCTTTGTGCCCTCGGTGTTTTCACAGTAGGGCTCTGTTTTCAGATGAAAAAAAAGCTCAGTTAGTGGGTTAATACTACTTGCTGCTGAAACGTGCCTTCCTCATGTTTCTTCTTATCTGCATCACTTTAATTTAAAACATAAGGTGATATAACTTCATATTGCTTTTTGTATCATGAGGAAACTGACAAAAATCCAAATGAATTAAAATCAAATACGCACTGTGCTCGTTTGATACCTTTTGTCAGTTTGTTTGCCTTTTGCACTAGACGCAATGGCACTGCGTGCTTCGCCTTTACGTCATAGACTACCACGCCGTTGACCGCTTCCCAGTGCGATTTGATGTGTGGGATCCATTTCATCGAACAAGCGTGTGTCAAACATCTCGCTGACTCTCCCACCAACTAATCAATAGGGAATTCACGGTGCGAGTGGGTGTCATCTCTCCATCTGTGTCCCACTTGTAACAGTACCACGTGTATCAAAGTTGCCAGCCATCTGCCAATTTTCAGTGCTCACCATTATTGTCGTTCAGATTCGTCATGCAGCTCGCGCAGAAGCTGGTTACTCCTCCACACTCAACACCGACACATTTGCCAGTATCATAGACAAACATCTTGTTAACATTTACCACATCATTAGGAAAGCATATGCAGAATGCTTGTTACAGTCACAATGATAATGTGTGTTAATAAACTGATGCAGAGATAACTAATATTATTCACATTATTTTACAGTATGGAGAGGGGCGCATTGAATATCACTGTTTTTCATTCATTTGAATGTTTGAAAGTATCCTCTTATAATCATGGTCTGTTTTTATTCGGACTGTCAATCGATTGAATATTTAATCGCGATTAATCGCATGACTGTCCATTGTTAATTGCAATTAATTGTAAGTTAATACACATTTTTTATCTGTTCAAAATGTAGTTTAAGGGAAGATTTGTCAAGTATTTAACACACTTATTATGGGAGTCGGTAAATATGCTGCCTCATGCAAGTGTTTGTATATATTTATTATTGGAAATCAATTAACAACACAAAACAATGGCAGTTATTGCCCAGAATCCCTCACAGGTACTGCATTTAGCATAAATAATATGTTCAAATCATAACAGGCAGCAACAACTGTCAGTGTGTCAGTGTGCTGACTTGACTATGACTTGCCCCAAACTGCATGTGATTATCATAAAGTGGGCATGTCTGTAAAGGGGAGACTTGAGGTCAAAGGTCAAGGGACCCCTTTGAAAATGGCCAGTTTTTCATCGCCAAAATTTAGCGCAAGTGAGGAGCGTTATTTAACCTCTTTGACGGCCCAACTTTTATGTTTAGAATTACAACTTCTTAGGTTTGACTGGCGTTGTTGTTGTTTGCTTAATTGTACTGATTTCCATTCTGTTTTGTTTTTTTCCCCCAGACCTGAATCAGAGAGAGAGATGACCCTAGTTTTGTCCATGAATCCTTTCCTGGACCCAGAGGGAGACCCTCCACTCTCCACATACCAGCCCATATGGGAATCTGAGCGTTGCACTAAGACTTGCCTGTCCAACCCTGCCCCGCCATGCAGCTCTGAAGAGCAATTTACACAAGGTACAGACACCAAACACGTTTCTTTGTTTATTCATTCAGTAATTTATGTAAGCTGGATTCATCAGATGCTGGTCCAAGGTTTACCAAGGACTTTGCACCACATCTGATAGTTTACAGACCTGGCAATTAGAGCCATCTTTCCAAGCCATCCATCAGTATTTGTCTGTCATGGCCCTGCTGTCGTAGTTTTCTAGATGCACTCCATCAGTCTGAATGTAAGATTTGACTGTAGTAATGCATGCAGCGCTACTGAATTGAGGTTACAGCAGATGGTGTACTTTCCTTTTGGTGTAATTTAAGGATTGATTTAATTACATTGTCAGTTAAACCGTCATTTCAGTACCAAAGAAACCTGTTCTTCCAGAATATCTGGGTGCTGTTACGGCTACTTTTGTGGTTAAGGCTCAACTCAACCACAACTTAACCAGGGCAACTGTTAAATGATTAAACTGAAACACAGTGTTTTCTTCAAGGTGTATCCTTAACTAAAACATATGCTGCTTTTTTAAATTATTCTTTTTATTAGTGCACCAGGAATATGTTGACTGATGTGCAGCTAAGATCTATATTAATGTTGTTTTTACAGCATTTCAGACTAATTATGTGATTTTCACATACATATGTAGTGCTGGGTGATATAGCACAATATAGGTCATGTCTCTACTGTATATCACGATATAGCATTTTTTTTTCTTGTAATTCAATAAATAAGTGCCTATATGGTTTCGTATACTCTTGTGTGAATTAAATACCTGACAATTTTTTACATTTTACAGTTTTAAGTGAAATTATAGAGAAAAAAAAGCCTATAAGCCTATAATATTTTTTATTGTGTTGAAGATATGTAACGTCATATTGCCCAGCGCTAACTGTATGCATTACGATACGCTTAACAGGCTTGGGCAGTATTATGGTATACCAGGGTATTTAGACATCCCTACAGTATGATTTTCAATATCATCATGATTACAGATTCTCTGCTGTTTATGATGCTGTATTGATGTGATGTATTGTAGTGCACGGCTCCAACCCTGGTGAAATATCAGGAAGGTACGATGGTATGAAAAAATAGATATTGCCGAATCCTGACACTGAAATGTATGTTCTGTCTGCAGAACCCCCCTGCAGACGAGTTCCTGACCATGTTTCAGTATCAAGGATTGCATACTTCAAGAGGAAGTTTGTTGATGACGATGATGAGCCTCGATTCAGCTTCAGGACGTACTGCCAAACTGTAAATATTCACACACTAACACTCAGAGTACACAGTGTATCCTAAGTGACCTCATTACACTTTACTAACTGTAGTAGTCTGTACTACTGTAAATAAAGTAGGTTACAAAAAATGTTCAACCGGTTTCTAGGTAATTATAGGTAATTATCTCTGCTAGATGTAATTGTTAAGTGAGGTCATGCTAATAAAAAAACTGCATCCAATTAAGACACTGATGATGTCGATAAGTTCAACGCCTACAATTCTGACAATCAAATAAGTCAGTCAGTAAATTTTGTGTCATAGTTTCAATACGTAATTGAAAAACTAGCAAAATGAGCTTTCGATTTCGACCTTTGAGGTCAAGAGCAGGATCGGCGATTCTCCCTTTATTTTTTTTTTCTCTCCACCTCGGCCGACTTGCATACACTCAGAGGAAAAAATAAACACCCCAAGAGACGACACAGCGTAGCTTAGTGGTAGACCACAGCTGCACCTTAAGACACAATGGAGACGCGGAAAAACGACAGAACTCGAAAATCCTCCTGCTTCCCCAATATTTTTCCTTCCCTCTTGAGTTATGTAAACAACGAAGCCATCGTTGACAGAACAGCTGCTGCAGCAACCAGTGGAGCCCCTCCGCCATCGCTCCTGCAAGAAAACAGTGGTACACTAAAGCATGTACAAAAACCCCGACAGGGGCTCCATGGTGCATTCAGGTGTGCCTCGTAAACTCTGAGAAACTCAAGCTGTTGTTTGTAAAGTTCCCTTATGCCATCTAGTAGAGCTTGTTTTTGGTTTTGTTTTGTTCCCAATTGAGTTATTAGTACATAATAAATACATTATTTAAATTTTACCATATAGCCTTTGTCTAGTAGATTCCAAAAAAATGTCACGCTTGATACCATACAACGTCTCTTTTTAAAGAATGTGAGAGTGTCAATGACAGATATCAGGGCAGAAAACCAATGATCTGTTTATCTGTATGAATCAAGACTCCATAGTCTAACATTGGCGTGTTTAGATTGAATCAAATTGTGACTTTAAAATTGAGTCATTACCCCTCGTTAATGTTCACTATAGTAAAGATGGATGGATTTTGGATTTTTTAATAGTTGAAAAAGGGATTTATTCGCCTGCACATTCATCTTTTTTGAGGTTTGCATAATATAATTAATATCAAAAAAGATGAAAACCCTTCGCTTACTCTTGCACAAGTGATTTAAAAATTGTTTGGGCAATGCAATCTAATAAAATCTGGATCACTGGCTTTTTAAGTGAACTAACCAGGTTGCATAGAGCTAATAGGACAATGTCCTTCAGGTGGCACCCGTCTTGGAGGAGCGTGCCCATGTGCTGCGCCTCTCCCTGGAGAAGATGCGGTTCATCGACGACCCTGAGGCCTTCCTCCGACGCTCCGTCCTTGTTAACAACCTCCTTCGGCGCCTGCGAGCTGAGATTCTGCTCCAGAGCACCGACTGGTGTTTCCCACCCAACCCAGCATTTACCACTGGCCCCTGTGTACCGGCACCCAGCGCTAACCCCGCTCACCAGGCACTCCACGGAGCAGTCCCCACCCGGATCTGCTTAGCACCTCAAGCCGGACCGCCCTTCCGTAAGCGCTTCCGAATGGTCCGCGGAGGACAGGGGGATCTACGCCCTGACTGTGCTCAGACATGCTGCTGCATCTACGCGGCGGCCGCCGCCGCAGGACACTACCTCCACCTCCCGTTCTCCATGTATGATGCAGCTCTCTCAACCTGCCCGTCCACACCACACTCTCCCTCTTTTTTTCAGCTAGCTAGCCATAGTAAGTTAGGGCTCACAGTGGCCATACAAGAGCATGATGATGAGGATGAAGATGTTGAAGAGGTGGAGGAAAATGAAGAGGAAGATGAAGAGAGGGAAGAGGAGGAGGAGGAGGAGGGAGAAGAGGATGATAGAAAGGAAGCTGGGCCTTCCCTTGATGTTGTTAAGGACAAGTCAAGACAGAAAAGTAGGACTAGGACCCTGCTGGGTCACACAAGGACAGAGGAGGACAGCTGCATGACAGGTAGAGTAGAAGAGGAAGAGGAGGGAGAGCAGGAGGAGGAAGAGGAGGAGGAGGAGGAGGAGGAAGAGGGGCAAGTTGTAAGACCTTGTCAGTGGGACTCTACAGGCACAGAAAGGGAAGTCCACAAGATCAGCTTTTGGCACCGCAGGGCGCATAGACAATGATTTGGCTTTCTAAAAAATAACTTACATTCTGGTCTGTTAGAATGAAAATGTAATGATGACGTCAACTGTCATCAGTTGAAGATTATTTCTCCTCCTAACAGATGAAGGTGTGAGCTACCTACACTATAGTAATGCCAACCAGCTTTATTTTAATGGTCTAATATACTCCAGGATCACACACAGAAAAACTCCAGTCAACTCTAATGTTATGGTCAAATGAAAAAAAACCACAGACCATTCTTGGCCACTTTTGGCACATTTTTTCGAACGATTATGTAGACTAAGGTCACATATGGTGGGATCATAAATCTCAAAAGCGAAGTGAAGGGTCTCCAAGACCATTTTCAAGCCCCACAGCACAAAACTAAAAGGTCTCAAGTGGGGCTTCATATTGGTGCACCGGTCCCGTTTCAGGACCCTAAACAAGCCTATGAAATGAAGGGTTGTGGGTTTTGGAGAGTGTGTGTTTCTGAGCGTGTATGTGTGTGTGTTTGCAAGATATGATGTAGCATTTTAAAACTTGATTTTAAGCAGTTCTTTTTATCAAACGTGGGTCACGCATAATTATGTGTGCCTGTTGATTTCCGACGCTGTCTCAGGCAATGGCGAGCGACTGTGCTGCAGTGGCGGCACCATGCGTGTGTGTTCTTGAAATTATTTTCAGAGACAACAATCATCAATATTGGAAATGTTAAATCACAAGTTCAAGTGCCTTAGTGTTTTTATAGATTCATGTATATTGTGTGTTAATGTAATTGTTCTTGTTACTAAGTATCTTGCATTCCAAGTGACTGCGTTTGACTAAAACAGGACACAGGCATGTAGTTAAACGCAGGGATTCAGTCAGACGTCTGTGAAAGCTCAAAGCAAGCTAAATTTCCACACCCAACATGTGTTCTGTTCGTTTTACTTCAAAATGCATGTTTTCTAGCACTACCTGTCTTGACAATGCACAAAAGCCAACTTTTAAGAACGAGTCTTGAAAAGCTAATTGTGTTCAAACCCTCTTTTACATTAGTTAGATCCAATCAGAAAAGGCTTGTTATGGTTTGGTTGGTCTGTCCATTGAGGAGGTTTTACCAGAAAGAGAGTTGAAATCTGTCTGCAGCATTATAAAATCAAATCAAAGCAGTCACCCTCATCACAGATCTACATGCGTAGCAAACACAACAGGACAGGTCAAACTGATAAATGCCATTCGGGGTTTTTTTTTTCAGTCAGCTCTGTTTGGAAGTTAAAGGAATAGTTTGACAGTTTAGGGAATACACTTAAAAATTGTACGCTTTTTTGCAGAGAGTTAGATGAGAAGACAATACCAAAGTTAAAATCCACTTACCAGCACCCCTAAAGCTCAATAATTGCCATATTATTTTCTCTGGTTTTATGGGAGTTGTGTCTTCTGGTTGCTTGGTTGCAGGTAGTTGAAGAATCGTCTGGCTCATAACCCTCCATAACACTATAATGCATTATTTTTATACTTCGGGTGTTGGATGGAACGAGACACAATGTACTGGTAGGCTGATATTGTAACCTTTGGATAGAGTCAGGCTATATGTTTCTACCTGTTTTCCAGTCTGAGTCTAAGCTAAACAAACAGGTTGCTGTCTGTAGCTTCATATTTATTTTACAGACTAGGGATGTCACGAGAATCGATGCCAAGTTGATGCACAAATTCTGAAAGTGTGACGGTACTCGTTTTTCTACAGTACTCGAAATTAACGACGTCCCATCATCCTCGGGACCAGGATAATGCTACATTGTTAACAAGAAATGAAATGAAAATGAAGCTATTTATTAGCTGTTAGCGGCCGATAAACAGCACAATCCTGCACGGAGCTAATGGCTACATTAATGGGAGGTGCCTTTGATTTACATTATGATATGTTCAGGCTCTATTCAGTAAAACTGAGCAAATGGGCAACGGTAAATCCTAACATCATGATATGTTCAAATGTAATCTTGCAAGATGTAATTTTTGGAGAGAAACTAATAAATCCAGATGTCTGAAGATGTTTCCACAGCAAAATAAAATAGATAATAGAGAGAGAATTATAACCTGTTGAAAACAGTATGCAAGCGGTAGTAAAGGACTGGATGTTGAAGTACATGGGATTTAATGTTTTACATTTTTACCTTGGTTTTCAAGAGTCTGAGAATTTCACTGGTAATAATATTGACTATTAAATTTGTGGTATTGTGAGATCCCTATTACAGACATGATAGTGGTATCAGCATCTTGTCATCTAACTCTCAGCAAGAGAGTATCTTCAAGTATCATCTTCCTCTCTCAGTGTGACCTGCCTCGTTGTAAATGTCTAGAATTAAGCATGACGGTGCAAAATCACGGTGGTTGTAGATTATCAGCCTATTAAGGTATACATTGATAAGTGTATATATATCTAATTTTAAAATAAAATAAACCCTTGAGGCGCATGTATACATGTATCTCAGCGTTGCGTACACATCCATGTATACCCCACAGGTATTCAGGAGCAGACAGACTATATGTATTCTGCTGGACTAAAAGAAGCCGATCAAGGACAGACACAATGCAAAACTAGTTTTAATCTACGTATACGAGCCTTTCTGTCATGACGGCATGATCGGTGGTTTCTTGTTTGTTGGTGTGTCTCGTTTGGCGCCTCTGAAGATTTAGGGTCCTCACGCCAATGACAAACCCAAACCAAAGTTGTTTGACAAATGTTATGATTATATCAGTCAGAAGTGTTTTTCTGTTTTGTGTCGTACCTTAAGGTACAAGAATCGGATGGTCTCAGTCGATTTGTCGGGTGGAAATAGTCCTGCCTTGCCACATGTCCTGTCTCTTTTTTTTTTGGATGTTCAAAATAACAGTTGGCATCCCTAAGACATCAGTGACACGTCTACAACAAGACAAGTCGAGTACCAGCCTATTTTATTTAATTTCTCTAAACCCTAAATGACAAAAACCCCAGTGATTATCGGTGGTATTTTTTAAAGATGAAAAAAAATTGACAAAGCAGTGTTTTTTTTTTTTTTTTGAGACGAGAACATGTAACTGCATTGTCTATTAAAAAAAAAAAAAAAAAAAAAAAAAAGAGCAAGTCTGCTCTGCTAATTTTTATGTGATGTTCTGTGACAAGTGTAAAGATCAGTAAAAGACATGTTGAAAAAAAAAAATCTCGCTTCCTCCTTTTTACATTACGACACTGCAGCTCTCGGTACAGTGATGTATGTGTGTGAATTCCTGCTTATTGTCTTGCTTCCCATCTGTCTGCCGCTCAGTGGAGTGCACCACCACAGCTTATTGCACTCGCCAAATGTCTCTCAGGTGTCACCGCGCCGCTCAATTCTTGTTATTCTTTTTGACATTACGCTCGGAGCAGTCACCCTCTCACTCCTCCCTCCGTGTACTCCCCGTCATATCTATTGTCCCTGCAATACTCACTTGTTGTAGCATAAAACACACTTTTTGTATCCTATACAACCTAGAGATAAAAAAAAATACACTTCCTCATGAGTACTTGTTATTATGACTGTTAAACACACTCTGTGTACTTGCACTGCGCTTAAACATTGCTGTCATCCACTAGCATCACTGGGATTTAAGTTAAATGTTCCTTTGATCCAGTAATGTGTTCACCATGTGCACCCTAATTACTGGATTATTTCTAATGCTGTGCAGGTTTTGCATGACATTGCTCTGGATTGCTTGAGAGCAGCTAAGCCATTGTGGTGTATACTGTACTGTGTGTGTGTGTGTCGGTAGGATGCAACAGTGTGAAGCGGGGAGGTTAAATCACCGGGCTGAACATCTTGACAGCTCTGTTGCGAGGTGAGGATGGAAGATCATCTTTTCACGACACTTGTGCCACAGGGGTGTGCGTATCCTGCCGCTCAGCCCGCCCCCACCTTTCTCTGCTCCGACTTCACATTCCTCACTGTCACTGTCTCGCATGTCACTGCACTCACTGTAGCTGGACTCACTGTTTTATGCTTTAATGGTAATGCAGAGGACCACATGCAGAACTGTAATTCCCTTAGTCAACTTAGATGTTTATATAATACTGGATTGAAATGCAAATTTAAAGTGACTCATTTAAATGGGCATGTGAAATTGCTATTCATTTGCAACCCAGTCTTATGGGGAGACATATAAATAGCATTGTATTACAAGGACATTTGGTGTGTCATGAGGACGCATTCTGGGTTTTTTGCATGTCATTTGTACGACATGCAACAAAACTACGGTAACGTCTGCAGTTAGGATGACTCAATGAAAACACTTAGGTTTAGGAAAAATTTAGTACGTAAACTGTGTGCGTAAAATACATACAGAATTAACATAAGTATAAAAAAATGCTACAAACTCCTGGTTCAAAGTTGTGTGGACCCATTCACCTGCCTGCCAGTGGTCTTTCTCACTTTTTATTCTTTGTCACTAGCTCTGAGTGTAGCATGTTTATGCAGATGCACTGACATTGCAGTCAGTACAGACTACACGCTGTGCTAATGACAGCAAAAGAAAGATGTCCTTATTGCACACTAAATGTCTTGTGCATTATTGTGGCATTCATTTGCCTTTCCTGCGAATGGGCTATCATATGAGCTGTTATTACGTATGTATTACATCACTGGATCCCATCCTGTTTTATCACATGTTGCCGTTATTTTGCACTCGGCAGTTACCGCAGTCTTGGAAAGGGAAACTCAGTTACAATCTGCAACCACACCAAATCATACACACTGTACCTTTAAGATGTCCCTGCTCACTATTTTTGTTTCCACTCACAATTACGATTCACATCAACTGATTTTATGTTTCTTTTTTGTAATCAAATCATCATTTACGTATTTAAAATAAATTGAGCTACCCAATCTTTCCAAGGACCTCCTGCAGAAGTACTCCTGGGGTACTAGTACACCTGGCTGGGAATCTCTGTCCTAGTAGTACATAATCACCATTACCTTTACCTAGAAAATCATAGTTTTTAGTGAATCATACATCATTAATACTTAGAAAATGAACTTGTAGTTTGGCAAATTATGTGGAATCCAGTCAGGGCGTGTTGGCCATTGTAGCAACTACTGTCTGTGTGAATACTGTATGCATGTCTGCATACATAATACAATGCTCTCTTTCTCTCTCTCTCTCTCTCTCTCTCTCTCTCTCTCTCTCTCTCTGTGTGTGTGTGTGTGTGTGTGTGTGTGTGTGTGTGTGTGTGTGTGTGTGTGTGTGTGTGTCCCTCCTTCACCTCTTCTTCCCCCAATGCTTAAGGCAAAAAATGGGGACATGCCAAATAACACACACACACCACACACATTGGCGGGCGAGTGCTGAGGAGAGGGGAGCTGTCATTTGTCAACAAGGAACTTTGGCAGCTCACCGTTGCCATGGGAACTGTCTGTTGCCGAGGACTGGTTTTGCATCACAAGGTCCTCGAATTGGCTCCAAAGCCGCGGAGGTCCCACCCCTCCTCCACCCGCCTCACCTCCGTCTCTCACAGCTTCAAACATATTGTCAGGATTTTCTCCCCCTTTTCTCTCCCTGTTCTGCTGTCTTCACCTCACAGACTGAATTCCTCTGTTTCCCCAGTCGGGCTCCTCATTAGCAGGGAGATTTGTATCTGCTCTTAGATAGATAGATAGATAGATAGATAGATAGATAGATAGATAATCTTTCAGCATAGTGTAATTCAAGTGTGAGAGAAAACTAGACTTCTTCACCTCCTTATGGCTCTGTTTTCAGGCTTTAAAAATCTTGACCAATCACAGGTCATTTCAGATAGAGAGTGTTCCTATTGGCTGCTCATTCAACTGATCAAATTTGAATCACTGTTATGTTTTGTTGATGCCTATTTCTCACTTCAGATGTGTAGTTACTGTTTAGCTGGAAAATGGGAAAGTTTGCTACAGCTGGTGGGCGGAGCTTGGTATTTCCTCAGCTGATCTCAACATGGCTGCCGGGCCGCAAACTTTCTCATTTTACGGCTAAATAGTCCACTACAAGATGACATTTTATGTGAGAAATATTCATTACAGTAACAGAATATTGATTGATATTTGATCAGCGCTGCCTAGTTTGACCGTTTGATCAGTTTGTGACCGATTGACAGCTGCTCAGAGACGGCAGACTCCAGCTCGGCTCTGATTGGTTGTTTTTCTCCAGTCTGTGAAATCCTCCAGATGTCATTAAGAGAACCGGAGGACACAGAGACACGATTGTTCTCAGATTATCTGTCTCATGCTCTACTGTCAGGATATAGTGATTCTACCTACTGGTGCTTTAGGTTGAGCGTCATCATTAGACTGTCCACAATATGTAGAATTTAGGGGGTGGATCACACCTACAGTATCAATATTACTAATGCTAAGTTTTGAGATGCAAGAATCGATAGCAAAAAAAAGCTTAGCGCTAGACTCTTTCATTGATGCTGCTCTGGGGTACAGAGATGACAACATTAACTCAGAGACTTTATACATAGACAATTGTTATTTACCATTAAAAGTGAATATGGCTAATGATTGCTAAATCACTGTGCGGTAATGAAAATGTATCATATGCCTATTAATGATGTACCTCATAAATCATGACAAACGACTCTCCAGTATTGTACAAAACAATCCATTAGCAGCTTTAAATGCTGTAGTATCACTGTCAATAATCCTGGCCCTGGTATTGCATGGTGTCAGATCTGAACCATATTTGGTGGTACTGCCCACCCATACTATATGTGACTATAGCATCCTCATTAAGATTTGACTCTTTTGTTGGTGACTTCTGGTGAGTGACGATGAGTGATAAGTGCATACCCACTACAATCGTTAGAAAACTGAAGATCCTGGACCATATCACAGAGATCAGATAAGATGATATTAGAGGATTTGATACATGCAACCAGAACGCACAGCTGTATTAAACAACAAGGACTACAGCAATGATTTGCCCTCTGCAAGTGCTTACAGATTATTATGCCTGAATTTTCATCCATGTCACTGCAGCTCAAGCCCAACAAGTCGATCCCCATAGGATCAATTTGATTCAGCTTACATAACCACAGCTCTCTGGCTGTTGTTGATGTTTCTGGGTCTCTCCCTCCAGCATAATGTGCCTGTATTTTCAGTGCAGAAAGAAGCTGTTGGTATTTGATAAACACTTGCAATGTGGCGGATGTCCTCAATCCTTGACTGTGAAGCACACTCCCTTTCCCCACCGGTGAATCTTTCACGACACCAAGACAAAGTTGTGTATGGATTGTCACTGGAGATGAAAGCGGTGCATTTCATTGGCTGTGACACCTGAATGTGCAGATTTGTGGTGTCTTCAACTAAAAATTGGATTGAACCATGAATTGTCGTACTGGCCTAACTGCATTTTGTCAATGCATTCTCATCCCAACACCCAGACTGCTCTTCCCCTGCTACTTTTCTGACTCAAACACAACACAACTGTCATCTAACCTCAGGCTCAAGGTCGCAGTTATCAAATGCAACATTAACTAAACTTGAACAAAGGTTAATTTTTCTTTGTGCTGCCATGCTAATCATTTCAGAAAATAAAGAGACAAACCTAATTCGACATTCAGACCCTGTGACATTTATTTTCTACTCTCATCAGTGTTTAATTTGAAACCAACTTGTGTCGGTGTTGGTGACACTGCAGCCACAGAGTAGATCTTAAACTATAAGGGAGCAGTAAAGGATCCATATGGGAGGTTTGGGAGCTGGAGTAGTAGTATGAAGGGGATGCAGGCAAAGCGAAAAGCCACACCCTTTCTGAAGACTGATATCTTTGGCAGCAATTCACAAGTTTCCTGTCAAGGGCCTGAATCACACTCCTTGTGTCAGCGTAGCGGCAATGAGGCCTGACGGACCTGAGAGACTGAATGAGGTTAAACATTGGAGGGCAGAGGAGCCCGTGAGCATCCACAACATGTCCTCTTTCAACCTTGTTCTATATCTGTCCTGCCGCATCCTCCTTTTTTTTTTCCTCCACACCAACTGTACAACCCCTGGGATCAGCAGATAAGCTACACATCCCTCCACCCCGGCCCACTGTCCTATTACGTCAAGTCACGTCCTTTTGCTGCTCTGCACCACGATCTCTTTAACTGTAAAATAGATAGGGAGTCAGGAAGGATGGGATGGAGTGATGGAAATGTGAAAAACTGGCGACAGCGGAAGACCTGGCAACCTTTAATGTGAGAATGTTAGCTTTGATCTAACCCTTTAAGTCTTTCCCTGCTTTTACGAACCGTTTTTACTCTTCACTTCTGACTTTCAAATGTCAACCCTTTCTTTCCTATTTGGATGCATGTATCATATGAGGCAAGCCAGGTCATCTGTGTCTGATTAATGCCACTCTCCGGTCTCTCGGCTTCTCGTCTCAAAACACAGTTTGACTCGAAACGCAGCGATTGCGTTTTGAAGCGCATATGAGCGGTGCAGCCAAGCTGAAAGATGGTGCAGACAGAAGAAATTCAGCAGGGCTCTAACAACATACAACAATAGCTGGATTGTAGACATCATAAGCCTGTATTAGGCCTACACATGCAATCCAGTGGTCAACTCACCACCAAATATCCCCCTTTACCCCCTTTATTCTCCCTTTAACAAGGCAAAGCTATGAATGCTTCCTTATTCTCTGGCAGCTTATGACAGCAATATAAAGTTAAGAGGGTTTGAGCATTATTGTTCAACATTTTGGGAATTATGCATACACTAGATATGTAGATGGATACTGCTCTCGTGTCTGTTGTGTATTTTGAAAAAGAAATGGCTTAGCACAAAAACTGGTAACAGAGCTATGTCTAAAGGTAAAACAAATCTGAACGAATCTTTCTTTATGACATACAATACTATGACTTTTTATGATGTTGTATGCCATGCTACTGACTTCTTATGACATGTTTATGACAAACAATACTAGGACTTTTCTTTATGACATGTTTCATGTTTTTACTATGACTTTTTTTTTTTTTTTTTTTAGGTTTTCTTGACAATAACGCTTGTTGCACTTGACTCAGTATCCATTGACTTTTTTATATATTGTTGGCCATTTTTGTTGAATTGTCTAAGTTTTGTTTCTTTTCTTGTGAAGTCTTGTGAGGCTACACCGAGGAAGGCGGTTGCATATTAATATTGTATATTGATCAGTATGGCTGCAGTGTACCATCTGTAGAAGTGAAGTTTCAGGGCTCTGTGGTGTGATGTTGATTTTTTTCCTTTCCATTTATTCAAAGTACATTATAATTGACCTACATTTTGTTTTCATATTTACATATGTATAAATATACTGTAATAAATATGATCTGGAAAATAGTCACTATAGCAGTCTTATGTTCACACACATTAACTTCATTAACTGGCTACAGCAAGTCAAAACTTAATTTTTAATTTTGTGCACTATGGTGCAAAACGGTACCAAAATAGTAACTTGTTAAATCTTGAGGACCTACTTAAACTCAAAACTAGTATTGGACGATAATGTTAGTTTGCTAAATGTCATGTTATTAGTGTGCTGAGGTTCATGGATGGAAAGGTGCAGCCGTAGTTCGTGCAGCTCTCAGCAAACCGGTTGAGTATGGATAAGATTTCATGTCATCGTACAAACTCCAGTTTGTAATTTTACCTGATAAAACATTTGTGCAACTAAAGTGCTGCTTTAGACATACACTTTTTCATGGGACATTAGGTTGTCTGTCTTCCTGTGGAGACCACTTCCACTTTAACCTCTTTCACAGTCAATATTTGGCTATCCGTCCACTTAATTGTGAATGTGTGTGTGTGTGCATGTGTTTGTATGTCAGCCAAACCTCCCTACTGTAGCTTGTCTGACCACATCTCCAGTTATAGTAATCCAGTAATAAACTGTGCTGTGGTTTCACTATGCTCCTTAACACACACACAGGCCTTTTATGTGCATGTATTTGCAGACAGACACATCACTGGAAACACATTAACAGCACTAATACAATCCCATCACACAGTAAGTGTGTGAGATCCAGAGGTTTGTCAATGGGACTGTTCTTTAGAGAGGTGCAGTCACGGAGCCGTGACAGTTATGACTCACAGGCCTCAACGCCCTGTGTGGTTTGTTTTTCTTCAGTTAGCCTCTAAAAATTTTTGGTGTGTGAGGTCTCCCTCTCTTTCTGCCGGCGTCTATCCCGCCGCCCCCAACTTCCCATTCATGCCCTCCGCTTGGTTTTCCTCCCAGTGGTCCTCCAGGTTCATTTCAGAGAGCGTTGCCAGCTTGCCAGAGGTTAGACAGAAATAACAGTCAGGCTCTCCAAGTTAAACAGCGACCTTGTCATACCATCTGAAAGCGCCTCTGCTTCCTCTGGGCCGCCCACCGCTCAAAGAATGTGTCTTCAGTTCACAGTCTGCACAAGCAACCAGACCAACCTGCACACATGTAGAAATTAACATGTAGATGTCATTTTCACACACAGACACACGTGGAGGGTGTAACTCGGATGTGCACAAAGGAGACACACATGGGCGAGCTCTCGCTGTGGTGAGTTCAGTGACGGTCCTGAGTACACTGCATCTATTGTTTGGAGGCTTTGTGGGTCCCAGAGAGAGCAGTGATGTGTTTGCCCAAAGAGAGGGAGATTGGGAGGGAGGGCAGACAATCATCACATAAAATTTTCATGGAGAGAAATCTTTCCTCCTGGCAAGTCACTCCTGCAGAAGCTCAAGTTTCCATAGGTTTTCAACGTTAAGGAAGGATTTAGGTAATGCTTACTGTAAACCATTAAACCTTATAGAGTGAGTCAAGTGTGATAACTCACCGTAAAGAGAAGGAATACATAATATTTTCCACCTATAAAGTCAATTTGACCTCACATGGAAACTGTTTATCCTCTGGGGAACATGAATGTGCTCAATAAGTTTAATTAATTTGTGTAAAAACAGGAAAGTCCGGCTTCATGATGTTGCAGAGAAAAGCTACTTAGTGTCACCAAAACAGTATGATTCACCCTCTGCAGACCATGACTATAAAATTAAAAATTATTGTAATTTATGCAAGTTTTGCCATTAGTTTTCAACATTGTATGTCGACTTGCTTGAGAGGAATTTAGAGCTGAAACTGGAACTATAAGAAAGGGTCGCCAAATTAGGCAGGAAAGATTTTCTCGGGTTTATGAATATAAATACAAAACATAAAGACATTTTATTTTCAAATCCATAGACTAAAGATTTGAAGTGGGATATTATTCTAAAGCACCACTCTCCATTTTCTCTATGTGGGTTGTAGGTGGAAGTGAACAAGCTGCCAATACAGCTGTGGCATCTCCATTACACCTGCCCAGTATAATAGGATTCTACTTTTTAACAGCTTTTGCCAAGAAATAGTCAATACCACTGAAATATAATCTATGTAATGTGATAATGTAAAAGGTAAGGAGTGGTGGGGACAGTAAGTTCGAGGTAGACTAGCTGATAACACCACCTGGGGACTTGAACCCCAGGAAATACTAGTGCCGGCGCTGCTGGTGGGCAGGGGCAGAGGGATTGGTGTTGTGCACAGATCCTGCAACAGGACAAACTGGCCCGATATAGAGGAGAGAGACAGGAACAAGCCCAACTCTACACTTCAGAAACAAGCCTAAAATAAGCAACCTGCGACTACCAATATATGTAAGCAACTCTCCAGGACAACAAGCACAAAGTCACTTATAGTAACCAGACTTAGCAACTGTGCTTAACAGGCCCCAGGTGTCTTATAGAGCCTGGCCTGATTAGTGGGCTGGTGGAGGAGGAGTCAGGTAAGGAGCTGCATTCAAAAACTGCAGATACTATCAGGGGAAACAAAAAAATTCACCTTACCTCACGGTACTTTATCATCCAGACTGTGGAGGGTGGTAATTTTTTTCCTCATTTGAAGGCTGGTGTTTTGAGACATTAACAAAGGCTGTTCATCTGTTGGATGGACTGCAGACAGTAATGAATCTGTTCTTTCACTGTTTCTGATTAACTGATTTACTGCTGCTAGAGAGCACAACACATGAATCAACCAGCAGATTTGCTTTCAGTGTTATCCCTTCTTCATATCTTTATGGGCCTGGCTCATTATTTGCAATCAGTATAATGCATTACTTTATGTTTGTTAATAATGTATAGTGTCATATTTCCCAACCTACAGACCTTAAAAAGAGGGAGGATTTCAAAACCCAATCAGGAGGTCTGGAGGTCTTTCCCCAGAGAAATCAGAGTTTCACAGACTGTTTCCTGCATTCTGTTGAGTTTTAAACAGAGAAACAAACAAAATAAGCAGCATTTTTATGTTAAATGTTTACCTTTAACTCCCAGAAACAGAATAATTCAACCCTCTGGTGTGAATTTGGCATGTGAATCTCGAGTATAAGCTAGTATTCATCCGTTTTTATTTATTTTTGCTCCTGCTTGTGTATTTCTTTCACTTAGCTCACTCCATTTCTCTCTCATTTTCTCACTCACTGAAGGTCTTTCAGTCTTAATTTGACAACGGCACCACTAAGCTCCGAAACACACTATTTCTAATGGCTTGCGTCACGTCACTACCGCTTTTCGCTGCAAAGCCCAACTTTGGGCGCTGCATGTAAACATGAGCTCAAACTACGCCGTGTCTTCTGCTGGGAAGCGACAGTTGATGTAGCTCTATTGTGGTGGAAACAGTCGTAATTATTCACACTGTTCAGAAGATAATAAAAAGGAAAGGGTTGGCAGGTTGGCAGGGTGTCCTGACGGTGGTCGTTAGGACATGAGTATAACGACTGAGTTAGCACTCCAAAGGTGATGGTGGTCGTTAAGTGCTCCGAATGCTAATGTCATTAGCTGGAGCCACCTCACCAGGGCCATTCTGCTGAGTTCTCTCTGGAAGTTTTGAAAGGATTTGATTGTAGATAGTGGATAAGTTGTGTCTTAAGCCACCACCTCTGTTTAAAGAGGGCTTCTATACCTTTACAGAGATTATACTCATGTCCTAACGACCACCGTCAGGACACCCTGACGACCATCATTGTTTTCAAGCCAGCTGGCCTCCAGCTAGTTTCGGTCATTATAACATGAATAACACTGATACTCCACACAGGGGTATTTAACTGAGATCCAAAAAAATCCACCACCAGATCTGATGAAGCCTCTCGGATGAGAGGTGAAACATCTTCAAGAAACCTTCTACGTCCAGTTGACCTGATTTACTACAGTGGATGATCAAACTATGTGGTTGCTATGTAGTTATACTACCAGAGGAAAGTTCTGTCCAGAGATTTGTGGTGTTATTTCAACTACCAGCTTCCATATATTTATAATTGTAGTTTGAACTTGGACTTCTTTTGTCATAATTCATGTTTGTTTGGACTGTGGGAAGTTATTCTGTTTGACTCTGCTCGCCAAGATGCGATTTCTCCTTTTGTTTGAAGTGAAAAGCATGATTTGTGTTCCCGCAAAGGCCAGAAACTTTGAGTTTGATTTTACCAAACTGGATTAGTATTGAATGTGCAACGGGTGTTGTCAACAAAGCCCCCTTTTTGCTGTACAACTGTTTGTTGATGCATTTTGTAAAGCTACTGGAAAATCACATTAGAGCTGTTTTTTTTTAATCTCTTTCCTCTTTTATTTAGGTAACACTGCTTATTAAATGCTTTTGAACTGGTAAATTAATACGGAGGAGGTACTTTCTTTATGGCTCTAATTCAAGCCCTGGGTTGTTATGAGTGGGAGTGATAACAGTGATAAGGCTAAATGGCACATGTATCCTGCCTTTTACTTCCAATGAATGCAAAGTTAGGGATCTGGGTAGAAAACAGAAAAAAAGTTCAGGTTGCTGTGAAAGAGTTTGGGCATTTATTCTCCTCGGTTCTGGTTATTGATAACGGTGGTAAATGAAAGTGATGGAATGACAACTCCCCACATTGGATTTTTCTCCAGATATATCATGATGTTGTATGTGGTTGAACTAGGTAATTTTGACCCATATTGTGATGTAAGAGATTCTTGTTTGTCTGGACTTTAATTGGTTACACTAGGAACCAAAGTACAAAAACACAGGAGAGAAAGAAGCCAGTTCATAAGAACTGAGCGTGGCAATTAGAGTTTGGAGTATCAGGTTATCTGAGGCTGAGAGGAGCAGTGGAAATGACTCAGAGGGCCATCTGAGTCATAGCTTTAATATGCTGGCAGACTGACAGATCTGACTGAGGTTTATTTACACTTATCTGGATACAGCCAGTGGTGACTTGTGGATATATTGTGTGAAATTTTTAATTATGAAATGATATGTCTATGACTTTTGATTTGTTTTCTCACTATGCTATGAACCTTTTTTCGACATTCTATCAGATGACTTTTTTGTAACTTCTTTTGAAATACTAGTTTGATTTTTTTTTTTTTTAAGTTTTTGACAAACTATAATCTGACTTTTTTTCTGTGTACTATACTTTGATTATTATTTTACTTTATTTGACTTACTATACTATACTATGCTTACATACTGTACTACTATACTTTTTAAAACATAAAATACCATGACTTTTTCAACATACTATACTATGACTTATTTTGACTTTTTTTCTGAAGTCAGACATCTAAGACTATGTACACAAAAGGACTATTTCTGTCAAATATTGTTCACAAATTTGTTTAAATCTGTTAGTGAGCACTCCTCCTTTGCCAAAATAATCCATCCATCTCACAGGTGTGGCATATCGAGATGCTGATTAGACAGCATGATCATTGCACAGATGCTTTAGACTGGTCACAATAAAAGTCCACTCTAAATGTGCAGTTTATCTCACAGCACAATGCCCTTGCTAGTTTTGAGGGAGCGTGCGGTCGGCATGCTGACTGCAGGAATGTTCATGTCTCTACCATGAGTTGTCTCCAGAAAAAGTCCTAGATCTCTGAGTTCAGCATATAAAAGATGGGAGCAAAAACAAAGGTGTTGCATTTATATTTTTTTTTACAGGGACTTTTTGGAAAACTATATGATGACAATGCTATTTCGTTTTCATCATCGAAAAATTTTGACATACTTTTTGGCGTTTTTTTTGTAAAATTTTCCAACATTTCACAAAATGACTTTCTTCCAACATAAATCGTTTTACATGCTACAATACAACCGTTTTCATGATTTTTTTTCAACGTCCGAAAAATTTGACGTTCTTATCGAAAAATTTCGACATAGTATTTATATACTATGCCGTTTTTTTTTTTTAATTCTGCAACATTTCATGAAATGACTTTCTTCCACCATAGAATCATTTTACATGCTATATTGCGACCATTTTCATGATTTTTTTCAACATCGGAAAAATTTGATGTTTTCATCGAAAAATTTCGACATACTATACTATGGCGGGTTTTTTTTGTAAAATTTTCCAACATTTCACGAAATGACTTTCTTCCACCATAGAATCATTTCACATGCTATAATGCGACCGTTTTCATGATTTTTTTCAACATCGGAAAAATTTGACGTTTTCATCGAAAAATTTCGACATACTATACTATGGCGTTTTTTTTGTAAAATTTTCCAACATTTCACGAAATGACTTTCTTCCACCACAGAATCATTTTACATGCTATAATACGACCGTTTTCATGATATTTTTGCAACATTGGAAAAATTTGACGTTTTCATCGAAAAATTTCGACATACTATACTATGGTGTTTTTTTTGTAAAATTTTCCAACATTTCACGAAATTACTTTCTTCCACCATAGAATCATTCTTCATGCTATAATACGACCGTTTTCATGATTTTTTTCAACATCGGAAAAATTTGACCTTTTCGTCTAAAAATTTCGACATACTATACTATGGCGTTTTTTTTGTAAAATTTTCCAACATTTTACGAAAAGACTGTTTTCACCACAGAATCATTTTACATGCTATAATACGACCGTTTTCATTATGTTTTTCAACATCGGAAAAATTTGACGTTTTCATAGAAAAATTTCGACATACTATACTATGCCGTTTTTTTTGTAAAATTTTCCAACATTTCATGAAATGACTTTCTTCCACCACAGAATCATTTTACATGCTATAATGCGACCGTTTTCATGATTTTTGCGGGGCGGCAGTAGCTCAGTCTGTAGGGAGTTGGCTTGGGAACCGGAGGGTCACCGGTTCAAGTCCCGACATGGACCAAAAACTGAGTGTGAACTGGTAGCTCGAGAGCCAGTTTACCTCTTGGGCACTGCCGAGGTGCCCCTGAGCAAGGAACCAAACCCCCAACTGCTCGGGGCGCTTGTCAGGAGCTGCCCCCTCACTCTGACACTTCTCAATTAATGCATGTATGTGTGTTTCAGGTCTGCATGTACCATGTATGAGTTTAACAGAGTGTAAAATTGAATTCTCCCATTGTAAGACTAATAGAAGTAGATCTTCTTCTTCTTCTTCTTCTTTTCAACATCGGAAAAATTTGATGTTTGATCGAAAAATTTCGACATACTATACTATGGTGTTTTTTTTGTAAAATTTTCCAACATTTCACGAAATGACTTTATTCCACCATAGAATCATTCTTCATGCTATAATACAACCGTTTTCATGATTTTTTTCAACATCGGAAAAATTTGACCTTTTCGTCGAAAAATTTCGACATACTATACTATGCCGTTTTTTTTGTAAAATTTTACATTTCATGAAATGACTTTCTTCCACCATAGAATCATTCTTCATGCTATAATACGACCGTTTTCATGATTTTTTTCAACATCGGAAAAATTTGACGTTTTCGTCGAAAAATTTCGACATACTATACTATGGCGTTTTTTTTGTAAAATTTTCCAACATTTTACGAAAAGACTGTTTTCACCACAGAATCATTTTACATGCTATAATACGACCGTTTTCATTATGTTTTTCAACATCGGAAAAATTTGACGTTTTCATAGAAAAATTTCGACATACTATACTATGGCGTTTTTTTTGTAAAATTTTCCAACATTTCACGAAATGACTTTCTTCCACCACAGAATCATTCTTTATGCTATAATACGACCGTTTTCTTAATTTTTTTCAACATCGGAAAAATTTGACGTTTTCATCGAAAAATTTCGACATACTATACTATGGCGTTTTTTTTGTAAAATTTTCCAACATTTCACGAAATGACTTTCTTCCACCACAGAATCATTTTACATGCTATAATATGACCGTTTTGATGATTTTTTTCAACATCGAAAAAATATGACGTTTTCATCGAAAAATTTCGACATACTATACTATGGCGTTTTTTTTGTAAAATTTTCCAACATTTCACGAAATGACTTTATTCCACCATAGAATCATTCTTCATGCTGTAAAACGACCGTTTTCATAATTTTTTTCAACATCGGAAAAATTTGACGTTTTCATCGAAAAATTTCGACATACTATACTATGGTGTTTTTTTTGTAAAATTTTACATTTCACGAAATGACTTTCTTCCACCACAGAATCATTCTTCATGCTATAATACGACCGTTTTCATAATTTTTTTCAACATCGGAAAAATTTGACGTTTTCATCGAAAAATTTCGACATACTATACTATGGTGTTTTTTTTGTAAAATTTTCCAACATTTCACGAAATGACTTTCTTCCACCACAGAATCATTCTTCATGCTATAATACGACCGTTTTCATAATTTTTTTCAACATCGGAAAAATTTGACGTTTTCATCGAAAAATTTCGACATACTATACTATGGCGTTTTTTTTGTAAAATTTTCCAACATTTCACGAAATGACTTTCTTCCACCACAGAATCATTTTACATGCTATAATACGACCGTTTTCATGATTTTTCAACATCGAAAAAATATGACGTTTTCATCGAAAAATTTCGACATACTATACTATGGCGTTTTTTTTGTAAAATTTTCCAACATTTCACGAAATGACTTTCTTCCACCATAGAATCATTTTACATGCTATAATACGACCATTTTCATGATTTTTTTCAACATCGTAAAAATTTAACGTTTTCATGGAAAAATTTCGACATACTATACTATGCCGTTTTTTTTGTAAAATTTTCCAACATTTCACGAAATGACTTTCTTCCACCACAGAATAATTTTACATGCTATATTGCGACCGTTTTCATGATTTTTGGGGGGCGGCAGTAGCTCAGTCTTGGGAACCGGAGGGTCACCGGTTCAAGTCCCGACATGGACCAAAAACTGAGTGTGAACTGGAAGCTGAAGAGGTGCCAGTTTACCTCTTGGGCACTGCCGAGGTGCCCCTGAGCAAGGAACCAAACCCCCAACTGCTCGGGGCGCTTGTCAGGAGCTGCCCCCTCACTCTGACACTTCTCAATTAATGCATGTATGTGTGTTTCAGGTCTGCATGTACCATGTATGAGTTTAACAGAGTGTAAAATTGAATTCTCCCATTGTAAGACTAATAGAGGTAGATCTTCTTCTTCTTCTTCTTCTTTTCAACATCGGAAAAATTTGATGTTTGATCGAAAAATTTCGACATACTATACTATGGTGTTTTTTTTGTAAAATTTTACATTTCACGAAATGACTTTCTTCCACCATAGAATCATTCTTCATGCTATAATATGACCGTTTTCATAATTTTTTTCAACATCGGAAAAATTTGACGTTTTCATCGAAAAATTTCGACATACTATACTATGGCGTTTTTTTTGTAAAATTTTCCAACATTTCACGAAATGACTTTCTTCCACCACAGAATCATTTTACATGCTATAATACGACCGTTTTCATGATTTTTTTCAACATCGGAAAAATTTGACGTTTTCATCGAAAAATTTCGACATACTATACTATGGCGTTTTTTTTGTAAAATTTTCCAACATTTCACGAAATGACTTTCTTCCACCACAGAATCATTTTACATGCTATAATACGACCGTTTTCATGATTTTTTTCAACATCGAAAAAATATGACGTTTTCATCGAAAAATTTCGACATACTATACTATGGCGTTTTTTTTGTAAAATTTTCCAACATTTCACGAAATGACTTTCTTCCACCACAGAATCATTTTACATGCTATAATACGACCGTTTTCATGATTTTTTTCAACATCGGAAAAATTTGACGTTTTCATCGAAAAATTTCGACATACTATACTATGGCGTTTTTTTTGTAAAATTTTCCAACATTTCACGAAATGACTTTCTTCCACCATAGAATCATTCTTCATGCTATAATACGACCGTTTTCATAATTTTTTTCAACATCGGAAAAATTTGACGTTTTCATCGAAAAATTTCGACATACTATACTATGGCGTTTTTTTTGTAAAATTTTCCAACATTTCACGAAATGACTTTCTTCCACCACAGAATCATTCTTCATGCTATAATACGACCGTTTTCATGATTTTTTTCAACATCGGAAAAATTTGACGTTTTCATCGAAAAATTTCGACATACTATACTATGGCGTTTTTTTTTGTAAAATTTTCCAACATTTCACGAAATGACTTTCTTCCACCACAGAATCATTTTACATGCTATAATACGACCGTTTTCATGATTTTTTTCAACATCGGAAAAATTTGACGTTTTCATCGAAAAATTTCGACATACTATACTATGGCGTTTTTTTTGTAAAATTTTCCAACATTTCACGAAATGACTTTCTTCCACCACAGAATCATTTTACATGCTATAATACGACCGTTTTCATGATTTTTTTCAACATCGGAAAAATTTGACGTTTTCATCGAAAAATTTCGACATACTATACTATGGCGTTTTTTTTGTAAAATTTTCCAACATTTTACGAAATGACTTTCTTCCACCACAGAATCATTTTACATGCTATAATACGACCGTTTTCATGATTTTTTTCAACATCGGAAAAATTTGACGTTTTCATCGTAAAATTTCGACATACTATACTATGGCGTTTTTTTTGTAAAATTTTCCAACATTTCACGAAATGACTTTCTTCCACCATAGAATCATTTTACATGCTATAATACAACCGTTTTCATTATTTTTTTCAACATCGGAAAAATTTGACGTTTTCATGGAAAAATTTCGACATACTATACTATGGCGTTTTTTTTGTAAAATTTTCCGACATTTCACGAAATGACTTTCTTCCACCACAGAATCATTTTACATGCTATATTGCGACCGTTTTCATGATTTTTGGGGGGCGGCAGTAGCTCAGCTTGGGAACCGGAAGGTCACCGGTTCAAGCCCGACATGGACCAAAAACTGAGTGTGAACTGGAAGCGAAGAGGGCCTTTACCCTTGGGCACGCCGAGGCCCCTGAGCAGAACACCCCCCCGGGGCGCCAGGAGCGCCCCCCCTACATGGCAGTAATAAGGGATTTCAACATCGGAAAAATTTGACGTTTTATCGAAAAATTTCGACATACTATACTATGGCGTTTTTTTTGTAAAATTTTCCAACATTTCACGAAATGACTTTCTTCCACCATAGAATCATTCTTCATGCTATAATACGACCGTTTTCATGATTTTTTTCAACATCGGAAAAATTTGACGTTTTCATCGAAAAATTTCGACATACTATACTATGGCGTTTTTTTTGTAAAATTTTCCAACATTTCACGAAATGACTTTCTTCCACCACAGAATCATTTTACATGCTATAATATGACCACTTTCATGATTTTTTTCAACATCGGAAAAATTTGACGTTTTCATCGAAAAATTTCGACATACTATACTATGACGTTTTTTTTGTAAAATTTTCCAACATTTCACGAAATGACTTTCTTCCACCATAGAATCATTTTACATGCTATAATACGACCATTTTCATGATTTTTTTCAACATCGAAAAAATATGACGTTTTCATCGAAAAATTTCGACATACTATACTATGGCGTTTTTTTTGTAAAATTTTCCAACATTTCACGAAATGACTTTCTTCCATCATAAAATCATTTTACATGCTATAATATGACCGTTTTCATGATTTTTTTCAACATCGAAAAAATTTTACGTTTTCATCGAAAAATTTCGACATACTATACTATGTCGTTTTTTTTGTAAAATTTTCCAACATTTGTACTATAACTTTTTTTATGAAATTTTTCAACATAATATAATTCAACTTTTTTTACACATAATATTGTTTAACATACTATAATATGACTGTTAACATGAAATTTTTCAAGATTCAATACTATAACCTGTTTTTCATGAAATTTTTCGACATACTATACTATGACTTTTTTCATGAAATTTTTCAACATGCTATATGACTTTTTTTTTATCATAATACCTGTTTACCAACTATAATATGACTTTTAACATGAAAATTTTCTAGATTCAATACTATGACAAGTTTTTCATGACATTTTTCAACATAATATAATTTGACTTTTTTAAAATAATAATATTGTTTACCAACTATAATGACTGTTAACATGAAATTTTTCAAGATTCAATACTATGAACTGTTTTTAATGAAATTTTTGAACATAATATAAATTGATTTTTTTAAATCATATTATTGTTTAACATATTATAATATGACTGTTAACATGAAATTTTTCAAGATTCAATACTATAACCTCTTTTTCATGAAATTTTTCGACATACTATACTATGACTTTTTTCATGAAATTTTTCGCCATACTATACTATGACTTTTTTCATGACATTTTTCGCCATACTATACTATGATTTTTTTCATGAAATTTTTCAACATAATATAATTTGACTTTTTTTAATCATAATACCTATTTACAAACTATAATGACTGTTAACATGAAATTTTTCAAGATTCAATAGTATGACCTGTTTTTCATGAAATTTTTTTCGACATACTACTATGACTTTTTTCATGAAATTTTTCAACATACTATAATATGACTTTTTTATTATCATAATACCTGTTTACAAACTATAATATGACTGTCAAGATTCAATTTCTTTTGACATGTTATAGTTTGACAATTTCATCACTGTTGTCGAAATACTATACTATGACTTTTTCTTGATTTTTTTCGACATACTATACTGTCTTTTCATCATTTTTTCGACATCCCATACTTTGACTGTTTTCATCACTTTTTTTCGACATACTATACTATGACTTTTTAAAAACTTTTTACAACATAAGTAGTAGTAGTAAAAAAATAAATCACAGTACAGTATGGTGAAAAAGTCATAAAAAGTCATAGTATAGTGTGACGAAAGAAGACAAAAAAGCCGTTGTATAGCTTGTTGAAAAATGTTATAGTATTGTATGTCAACAAAAGCAATAGTATGGAATGCTCAAGTCATAGTATAGAATTTTCAAATAGTCATAAAACATCATAGTATAGTCTGTTGAAAAAGTCATAAATGTGATTGGATTGTATGTTGAACAAAGTCATTAAAAAGTCACAGTGTAGTATTATAGTATATAGCATAGTACGTCAAAAAATGTCATAGTATAGTATGTAAAGTCATAAAAAATGTCATTGTATAGTATGCCGAAAAAAGTTATAAAAACGTCATAGTAAAGTATGTTGAAAAAAAACTCAGTACAGTATGTGGAAAATGTCAGAAAAATGTCATAGTATAGTATTTCGAAAAATGTCATGGTATAGTATTTTGACAAAGTCATAGAATAATATTTTGAAAAAAGTCACGGTAGAGTATGTCGAAAAAGTTTTCAAAAAAAGTCGACAAAAGTCATATCATAGTATTTCAAGTCCATACGGTGTTTGAAGGCCCACTGTAGTAGAAGAAACATCCTGTTAGATCCTACCTTAACACTGGGCTATTACCCTAACCACTGTATGTTCTTTTCATATTCAGTACGTTCCTGTTTAGACATCAGAAGAAAAATATTTTGTGGAGTTTGCAAAAGAAATGGAGCTCGAAATTTTTTCTGTGCTAGAAAGCTGTCTCTGCATGCACTATGATCCTGCAGACTGATTACAGCTTGAATTTGTTTTGTCCTCGTTCAATCCATTTGTTGTACGTAAAGCATAGTGATTTCAATATGTTTTCATCTGCAAGTGTGTGTGTGTGTGTGTGTGTGTGTGTGTGTGTGGAGAGCTTGTGAAACTGAGAGGAACTCTGTCATTTATTTGTTTCAGGACCCACAACAAGCTAAGCGTTGTCCGGTCGCGGGCCTCTAGCCAGAGTGCTTCCTTTACTTGCCAGGCTTTATTGTTCTTCAGGCCCTCTCTGCGCAGCAGGAGGATGTTTCTTGATTCTCATACCGACACACACACACACACGCACACACACACACACACATACATACATAGATACACACACACACACACACACACACACACACACAGTACACAGCAACGCTCACCATTCATGTGGGAAAGAATGGGCCCAGTCTGGATTAGGCTATTCCCCTGCGTAACACTAGACAAGGCATTCAATATCTCCAGCCTTCTCTGTCTAAACAGTGTCTTGGCACAGGCTGAGTGGAGGGCTGGAAAATCCCAGAGCTGCTGTTGAGTTTTTGCTGTGACCCACTCTTTTATTATAACGACTCTATAAATGCTTACAGACCCTCAACTTGGCCCGTCCCGAGGAGGGGATTCAAGAAAGTCTTGTTACACAAACACGTTACGTACACACCACAGTAAGTGCGCATGCATACAAGCAGGACTCAACAGACTGAGGTGGAGATACAACCAAACACACTAGCTATCTATTCTCTCACTGCGTCCACTTGTCTCATCAGGAGTCAAGCAGTGGCAGCTGGGAAACAGACAGCTGGGACTCCTTAGTCTTGCTCCTCTGCCTCTGCGCACACATACACACACACACACACACACACACACACACACACACACACACACACACACACACACACACACACACACACACACACACACACACACACACACACACACACAAGGGGATTGAAAAATGAGAGCCAGGCTTTTAGTGCTAAGGAATCACATGACACACACATAAAAACATCATTTCTCATGCGCCCTGGAAAGAAAACGATCAGTGATGTGGGAGGAAGAAGTAAAAAGATGGGAGAGGTAGAGGGGAAAGAAAGCAGTTCAGTGAGTTTATAGCAAGCCATCAAGCTCGACAGTTGTTTTTTTTTTTCTACATCTATTGTTTCTGCGAGCGCCGTGAGGCTAATAGTGGCTATCAAAGCACTCAGAGGCCCTCACCTTCAAGTGTTTGCAGCCACTTTCCTCATGCTCTGACCAGCCTTGGAAACTCACAGGAAAACAAATAAAAGGAGAAGTTAAAAATCTGGATAATTTTTCCCCTCTACATCCCCTCCCTCTTCTTCCCCTACCTCTAACATCTGGAAAACCCTCATCTGGCAGCATACAGTGGAAGCAACTGAAGCCAGTAAGATACTGTCTGACTTTTCTTCCTCCACCAGCTTTTTCTCTTTCAGCACCTCTGGACTCCTGCTGCACCTTTTTCCATGCTCACTTCAATGGTTTCACACCTTTATGTGTTTTTTGATTTCTCCTCACTTCTCTATTCGGTGGTTTTGCTGGCAAAGATGTAGAGGTTTTATTACTTCTTGTTTCTCACCTTCTATTCTTTTCCGCTATTGTGCTTTTCAGTTTTAAGAAAGTCATTAAAGATGTCCCTCTATTTTATCTATCTATCTATCTCTATCTCTTCTCCTTGAACTCTTCAAGTCAAACTGGGTTGGTGGATTTTACAGGACAATAATAGTTATAATTAAAGGAATAGTTTTACATTTTGGGAAATACTCTCATTCGCTTAAACAATAAGTTAGCTTAAAAGTTAGCAATCCACTGTCTATATACACATCCAACAGATGCAGCATTTATTTGGAGTTGTGTTTGTGGCCATCCAACAAATGTAAATCCAATATTCATTCTTTCAGCACAGTTTTGGTCTCTACCACCTCCTGAGACACTAGAATTACTGCCTCATGGCTGTACACCTCCAACAACCAGTCAAGGTGTAATTTACATCCACATCTACCCAAAATGTCATCACTTCATCATTTTATCTTGTTAGACATTGGTGCAAAATTATCATAATTAGCATACAAATTCTCGAATTATGGTCAAAAACGTGCATCCTTGACCCCAAGTGTACACCAATGTGACAACATGAGTGGGCCCATCTAGAGCTGGTTGTTGTAAGAGTAGCGGTGGCAGAGCCAGTGTGTAGTGTGTGTCTACGTAGGAAGTGAGTGGCGAAGCAACAGAGTGCGGTGGCGAATGTTAGGGATACACGATATGCACCTCAAATAGCAGGATCGGACAAAGATGGGCCAATCTATTCGGTTAAATTCTAAGTTTATATACATCACATATTGGAATATATATATATATATATATATATATATATATATATATATATATATATATATATATATATATGTATATATATATATATATATATATATATATATATATATATATATATATATATATATATATTATATATATATATATATATATATATATATATATATTATATATATATATATATATATATATATATATATATATATATATATATATATATATATTTTATAATAAAAAATATATAATAGATTGCATATGTATGATTCAATATATACATCATATACTGGAGTTTTGGCCAACTTGTTGCTGCATTAAAAAGTTTTACACCCAAACTGTCCTGGTATTTAGACGATTTTTTTGCCAAGTTGCTGGTGTACGATTTATTATTTTAAAATAAATAACAATTCTGTAAATTCATATCTATGTATTTATTTGTTACATTTTGTTTTACAAATCCTTATGTACACATAAAATAATGATCCCAGTCATTTCCACACAGTGAGGCATACAGTTCATTGAACAAACACTGGTATCGGACCAGTACTCGCTTTTGGCCGATACCCAAAGCCCAGGTATCGTTATTGGTATCAGGACTGAAGTCGGATCGGTGCATTCCTAGCAAGTGAGTGAACAAGTGAGCTTGAGGAGCAGGCCAGGCCTCCGGTCTGGTTACAGAAGATTAACTCGAAACAAACTGCTCTTGCTTCACTTTCTTTTTCCTGAGAATGACTGATCATATACAGAGTATTAATATGCAAAATATAGCTGGATGACCAGGCGCAGAGATACAGTACTGAAATGGTGATGTCACAAATACTGCAGTTTTCTGAAGGGGATTTATTAGCACCTTCTTATCACATGCTAGGGCCAGAAATTTAAATCTGACTAGTGATTTTTAATGTGGAAGTGCCTAGAAACACTTCCACAAATGTTTTGTACTAAAACATACTGTGTGGTATTAATGCTTGATTTAACATCTTTTCTCATCTCCTTTAAAGGCTCTTCAGTATAACCATTATTAATCATAATTACTCATCTCCTTCTTTCCAGCCAAGCTGTCTCTCTCAGCTCTCTGTTTTTGTTTGATTTGGCCAATGACGTGCTGTGAAAGCGATCCTCCCCAGTAAAGCCAGCCATGGTTGACCACTTTGACTCCCCTAACTGGAGCAAAGCAAAGCAGAGCAGCCACATCTGGCAAACGGCTCTCACATCTGGTTTGTGTATCAGCTCCATGCACGGCCGTCTACCACAGAGTCTGATCGCATACCTCAGAGACATGAGATGAGATGAGCTACAGACACTCCACTCCGGGGGAAGAGAGGCTGGATGACGGTGAGCAAGTTCATGTTCAGAGGGCAGACGGACAAGGCAGGAAATGTCACTCACTGACAATATGTCAGTGAAGACGAGGTTTGTTTTATTGGGGCTAAGAACTCTCTGCTGTTCTTTGAATTTTAATTTGTGGCAGCAGTGTCTAGAAAGAGAGCTGGAAGGTAAAAACATTTGTTCTGATAGGTTTCAGTCTTCCACAAAAAATAAGGTTAGTTTAAGTCAACTAAATCTGAAGCCTTGGGTCTTTAAAGCAAGATATCAAACAGCAATCACAATAAACATAATTGAGGTTAGGCCAGTGTCATTAAAATTAAATGAGACATTTAAAACTTTCTCAGATTAAGTTTAAGAAATGCATTCATGCAATGATAAAAATCTATCATGCAGAAAGACAAAAAGCAAAAGTTTAATCTTATTTAGTAATTTAGTCTAAATGAGTTTAGTCCTCCTTTGTTGAATTTTGACCGCTTTTTGATAGTTACATGTAATGATATACTGCCCTCTTGTGTCCAACCTGTATTCTGCACTTAGAGGACGACTGATGTCTTTTCGTGTTGGTATTTGGTTAACATTTTGATGGGACACCATGGCAACTGCCATCATATCATGTCTAGAAATGAGACAGAATGTACAGTTTTTATCAGCTACTTTAGCACAGTTGTCATAATCATGACTCTGAAATCAGCTTTCCTTATTTTATTTTTTAAACTGAACTCGTATCAATGTCACAGAAACATGACACTGAAAATAAAAAATGTGATAACCAGGTTACTTATTTCAAATATCTTTTTTTATTTCATGCAAAAGAATTCCAATAGTCATTATTCATTATAAAATGTTCACACTTTGTGTTAAAAGGACTGGCAACAAAATAAAACTGTTGTGAAATAGTTTTATCTCTTCATAAAATTTCAAAGCCACTCAAACATCTAGCCATTCTTGGCACTCTGAACCTGCTGTTGATCTCAATCACAGACTACTGAGTACTGTATATGTACTGTAGTTCAACAAGACGCGCTGGCACCACATTTGAATGCACTGGGTGCTGATGTTCAGGCGAACATAAATTTTGATTTCTCTCTGGTAAAGCTCCTTTCTCATTCTAGTGAAAAACACATTTTTAATTTGGTTGTCAAAGCAAATGTATTTGGACCTGGATGATACAGCGAAATAAATTATTACCTTCATTATTTGGGTAACCTAAAATATTTGAGGCATGTATTGTGCAGCACAATGACATTCAAGTTTCTTTCACTTTTGAAGCAAAATAAAATAACACTTTTCAAATATCTTTGGTTGATTTATAAAGACTACTGGGGTTTCCATGTTATTACTGAAATGCAACTGTGTGCATTTTTAACCAGTTTAGTGCATTCTTCATTAAAATGATTCTGTTCTCTAGTTTTGGATGAATCCTAAATAGGACCAGTAATGGCTGACTCTCCCTCCTGGCCTGTTGTATGTTTATTACTGCCCAGAAAACATAAAGGCAGTTTTTGAAAAATAAAATACACTTAAATGTACCATAAAATACAAGGAATTAAACCTAAATTGCTACCAAAAAAGGCAAATTTCATTCAAATTATTATATTAATTAAATAATTACTTTTTTTCAGCTTCAGAGGAGGTCAGAGGTCATTTAGCTCTGGAGCTGGAGGGGATTTGGTGAGGTAGTCAAGGACAGTTCAATGTGGAAGATTGTTGACTAGACTGAAACCACTTGTGTGATAACCAGGCCTTTTTAAGACGTCAGGGTGAATCACAGTTTTCATTAGCTGTTCTTTTATGTCAGTGACGAAAATTACTAGTGAACATGGGGGCCCTGCCATAAAAATAAAGTAATAAACTGAAACTACCTTCACGCTGTGCCAGATTTACCTGAACTTAAAGAAAGGCAGTAGGTCAAAATGAGTTCTGCTTTTTTCTTTTTTCCAGCTCAAAAATACAAGCAAAAGAACGGCTACTATATTCGCAAAACACAACTGTGTTTTTAAGACCCTTGTGGTAAATTAACAAAATACAAAGTCTAATACTATATCTTCGCAGTTTGTACATTACTTGTGATTAATATCAAGTGTTCATCATGAGGCATATCACTAATGTACAGCACCATTTTGAAACATGTTCACTGTAGATGTCAAAGTTCACAGGTGGGAAGCAGGGAGGAAGCGAGGTAAAAGGCAGCACACGGTACATTGGGAAAATACCAGATATGGGCAAAACAATGGTCCAATGTATTTTTGAACATATTTTTTAAACTAGCTTTGACCTTTTTATGCCAAAAAACACACAAAAGCAGCGAGCGAACTGGGCCGAGCTGCCATATAACGTCTATGGAAAACTGTGGCAGCCGCTCCCGAGCTCGGCAAGCTACTATTTGATTCTGCGGCAAAGTGCAGCCGATCTAAAAGTTGGGGATAGTATAACTTTTAGCGGCAAAGTGCAGCCAGTGAATACCTGCAGCCAATCAGAACTGTGTTTTGGGCGTTAGACTGTTACTAATTGAACGCTTGAGGAACTGGGTTTTAAGTCAAAATACAGATCAGAATCAACCAGTTTTTCCTGGTAAAGCCACAGAGACTCTGCTACTTTAACATTTTAGCAGATGTCATTTTACAATCATCAGAGAAAATAAAACCTTGTAGAAAATTGTATGAATTACAACTTTAAAGACCATAAAAAATCTGTTTATATATTTTCTTATATAATAATTATCATTCCACCATTGTGTATGCCAATATGATCCTTTTTCAAAACATAAATCTAAGATGAAATATTTTAAAAAACATATTCATATATAATTTTGCCCAAATCTGGAGGACAATAACAGCACGTTCAGAGCTATTACTTTAGCATTCTGTGTGTGTGTGTGTGTGTGTGTGTGTGTGTGTGTGTGTGTGTGTATAGCAGGTTTGGCTTTAAGCTGTTTTCTTACAGACATGTATGAAGTAGCATGGGGCCTGAGTCTGGCCCGGGACATACGATTTGAAGTCTCCGTAGACGCAGTGCTCCATTTTGCCGCCGAAGGCCTCGTTCAGTAAACCCTTGAAGCTCTCCAGACGATGAGGGTAGTAGGACAGACGAAATTTACTGGGGAGGACAGACAGAGGGTGCACACATTAGAAATCTACTCATCGTGTCTTACACGTCCGGTGAGAGAGTTCATCGACCTTAACTGTAAGAGGATTCAGAAAACAACATTACAAGAGTCTTCACAGTGAAAAAACAACCCAGACTTTGACACAAATACATATCAAGTGTAAAAATGCTCACTATACACTAGAAAAAATATTTTATTCCACATATCAGTCTTTATTATATCCTAACAAATGAATTTCTATGACACCTGAAAAATAATTTGATAAACTGAATGCAAAGTTGACACTGCTCTGAATATGCACCAAAAACACAAATATCAGAACAGTGATTATCATAAAGTGGGCATGTCTGTAAAGGGGAGACTGGTGGGTACCCATAGACCCATTTTCATTCACAGATCTTGAGGTCAGAGGTCAAGGGGCAGTTCTACCAAAAACAGACATCAGTTTCTGTTATCTCATGCGTTAGCATTTAGCAAAATATATTATATCGAGATATCAAAACATAAAATGATATATAGTATAACACAGGCTGTTTTCCACCATATTGTCAAGCCCTAGTAAGCAGCAGTGGGTTTTGACAATTAAATGATGCTGTAAGTATTTTCTACTCATAACTGTGAGCCGAGAGCTGACCTACCTGACATCAGCAAGACTTTTCTGGGTGTCCTTCGGCACGTGGATGGTGTAGTCCAAAGTGATCATATGAGGCTTATTGTTGACCCACAGCACCGAAGTGGAGATGTCCTGAGTTAGATCACTCTGCAACACAAATACACACTTATGAAACATGTTGCTGTGTATTAGGCACTAAAAACACTTCTAACAACGTTTCCTCTTGACTTCAGTGGTGACCAGCAGTGAGCAGTGACTGAGCAGAACCAGGGGGTAGCGCTTACTGTTATGGAGTAGTAAGGAGTTGGACCACGAGAGCAGACTCTGGGATTACAGCGGTATCAGAAGTGGATTTTGCTCTAGCACACGACTGTTGACTTAGTATTTCTATTTAGGCCTTCCAGCTGGTTAGCTCCTGCGTTGGCTGGATTAAAGAATATGGAGCTTGTTTTGTGGAAAATAAATCAAATATGGCTCATTGCTTTGGCACCTGCTGTTATATCTTTATATTTCCATATTATATCTTTCAGTTTTTGCCAATAAGATGGATAATAAATTGCAGGATTGGTTGTTTAGTTCAACTTAAGATGTCTGAACCCAGATGAATGCTGTCATGGTACTCCATGCAAATAAATGTGCATTTTAGCTACAAGGTAGATGCTGCACATCATTTTAAGCCACATAGCAACACAGCACTTATTTTTCCATCTTCCCAAACGTACTCCTGACATGATCGGTTTCTCTCCCCACTGCCAAAATAACTTAAAACCTGACAATTTCATCCCCATTTCCTTCTGTTTCTTTAGGGCCATTTCATTGAAAATCTCACAATATCCGGCAGGCTCTAGATAGAGATTTAGGTCTTAAACTCAGCTGCTGCTTGGGGTGGTGTAAATAAACCATTCATAAACAATTCTGTCTGTCCAGCTCCTCTTCACAAGGCAATGAAGTGTCAGATAGTGCAGTTATTTTTATTAAAAACACCCTTTTTTGTGCCAATCAGGCTGATGGCTTTGCTCTTCTTTGACATCTTTAAGTAGTCCCTTACAAGCTTTTAATGCAATTTAACTTTTCTTGGGGAATCAATTCAAAATCTAGCCCGTTCCTTCGACAGGATGCTTCAGGAATATAAGAGAATTAAATAAGAACAAATCCATGGTCAAAATGGCTGAGAAACAACATTTAAACTACAGACATCTTGCAATGATACCAGCAAAGCCAAATTGCATTGCAAAGCATTTGACTGCATCTTTCATGGATGTGACAATAACGCATTGACAAAATCTGTCCACAGACAGACAGAAATATAAACACCTGTCAGGGTACTCATCACCCATTCTGTGGTAGTTCCTGCTACAGCACATTTCTCTGAGACCACACTGTGTTATTATGAAACACACAGACTCACAAGGTGAAAAAATAGCAGCCACACGCTGCCACACCTGGTAATAAATTAGTTCTTTGACAAACGTGCTACATTGAAATAAACCAACGTCCTTGCATCATTTTTCAGTTTCAGTTTCACTATCCCATGTGCTGCAGTCCTTGCTGCTGCTAACTTGCACTGTTTCACTGTTGGACGGATGCATGATTTCTTTGAAACACCAACTGATCCTCCTCTGGTTTCCCACCAACAAATGCAGCCTGTCTTTTGGAGAATCTGACCAAGTCAGAAGTAGAGCTACTAGGTATTAAGCCTTGGGCACTTGCACTTTTATAAAAGTTATCAGACTCAATGAAACCACCTGCATGAAGAAGAGGTTTCATGCTAAGCAGGTTGGTGACAGTTCTGACAACACCCAGAAACCAAAATGTACAAGGCAGTTGTCAGTGTTGAAGGGTGTTTTGAAGTGGGAATGTATGACGTACTTATCCATAGTAGGTGTATTATTTAAAGTAGATGATGGTTGGCATGCTCCCAACTTGGAGAAACACAGTGGTGAAAATATTCTAAATATAGCATACACTTAAACAGATATTGATTTTAACTAAACCTTTCCTTTAGGTGGCTTAATTATGTTCTTCTGACGTCCTTGTCCACAACACTGTATTGCTTTGCTCCATGTCAGTAATCCTGTTTCTCCAACCTGAGAGCATGCCGACTGTCAGCTACTGACTATGGATAAGTTCCACATACAACCCCATGTCAAAACATTGCATTTCACTCGCAATATACACATGAAAAAAAGTGCATTTTTTACACTTAAACTCCATCTTCTGTTTGCCACACATAACTGCAGCACTTGTGTGTTGGACCAAAGCACAGGTGACCTACACTCTACGCTGTGCCTGAACACATCGTGTGTAGACGAAGATAGAGGATAAAGCTACTGCTGGTGAAATCTGGATACAGGGCAGTCCGGCTGTACGGGTTACATAATGGTCCAGTTCTTAACCACATTAACTTTAGTACCTTATAGTAGATGTTTTTGCCTTGTGGTGCCCGGCCGGTCTCCAGGATGAAGTCGTAATTACGGTGGTCAATGATGAGGATCCCGCCTGGTCTGACCATACTGGCAATATTCTGAAGGGCCAACTTTTGGTCACTCTGGTCACCTGAGAGCAACAACATGAACATCAGTGGAGAGATCGTCAATTAATTCACATTGTTTAAATAAGAGATTACTAGTAGCGTCACATTAATTGATAACTGACATCAGTTCAAGGATAGATTTTTCTCAGTTGGAGATGGTCTGGAATGATGATATCTTTGGTTCTTATTTGATCCAGAATCTAGAGAAGGTTTTTTACTTTTGCCTTGCAAATTCAAGAACAATGTGAAAGAGGATATTGGCAAAATTTATTGATTAATTAATGTTTCTGTCTTTTTATCTCTACATACCTTTAAAGTCTGGTAAGTGGGCGAATGAGTTGCCAAGGCAGATAACGGCATCAAAGCCAGCCCCGGGTTTCTGAATATCCTCTGATAACGTTAGCCAGTTGGCCTCTTCAATCACTGAGGATAAGAGCAAAAACAATTGCCAAAGAGTAAAACAAAGAGGAAAACATGAATACTGCAGCGATTTGATTTGACATGAACTAATCGTCCTTCGTTTAACCAACAAAGACAATGGTTTAGCTAACTCTGAACATTCAAACATGACAATTAAAGTAAAAAATGCCGTACCCCACTGGTCAAAAGCTGGTTCTTTTCTTCTCTCCCATCTTGACTTCAGCGCATACTTGAGCATTTTGTCGCTGGCGTCCACGCTCACCATGTTAAAGCCCTCCTCCACCAACATGATAGAGTCAACTCTACAAAATAAAACACATATGCTCTGTAAATTCAAATTTTTTATTAAAATAACAGCATAACCTCTCAAGGTCTGCTTAAAAGACACATCTGTGTCAACTATGTAATGTATGTAAGTCCTGAATTTCCCTCCGGGGATTAATAAAGGTTCATCTTATCTTATCTTATGGTTACAACGAGGTCAGTTGTGGTCAAAACACTAATGTGTGCTCCTAGACTAACAGGAAGTGGCAACAGAAATAACCTTAGCTTTTCTTCACATAGCAATGCAGTTTTTTAGGAATGTCATCAAGTCCTTAATGTTTTACAGGAATAAAGAGATGGTTGATATTTGATAGTCTGTAGCTCCTCATGCTTAGAAAACCTGGTAGAACAACATGAACCCTGCAGGCCAAAACACAGGACTCTCATTGCATTGAAGCGTCGTGCAATTTCAATTTTTTTCCAAATAGTAACTAATTGAGAGTGAATTTTAAGCAATGTGCAAGAGCTACAGAAAGATCCAAACATTAGAATCAAATTGATGCAAATTGGTCCATGGTAAAAAGCAACACAGGAGCGAGATTCATTGCAAAACGACCTGAAAAAACTGCAATCATTAACGTCAACTGGGTAACTGCAAGATAATATATAACGACATGGAAATACATGTAAAAAATACAAAAACCAACTGTGAAGCCAAGCTGACCCGAATACAGACAGAGTACAACTACAGAATTGTAGATCAAATTAAACCTCGTTCTTGAGATTAAGCCAATATTTTTTGATAAGCTTTGGTTCACTTGCGATTAAGCAACATAAATCTCAGGCAAAACAAAAGCACCAAAAAAATTGTCTACAGTTCAGATCAAGATAATTCATCTGCAAGTGGTGACGATTGTAGCCTTAATTGAAGGCATGATCTGCAGCTTCTGCTCTTGCATAAGTTGATGGCAGAACAACTGGGGAGACAGGCATCACAGGCACATTTAGTCAACCAAAAATAGTGTGGCCATTTGTAACCTTATTCCACTGTGAGCGTGTTTACATCGCCCCAGATGGTTGTGCTGCTGATACACACTTCTACTATGGAATGGGGTCAGAGTCTGTGTGCTCATTTCCTCCATACTGGATCCCAGCAGTGAGATATAAGATTTACAATGTCTTTTTTTGAGATGCAAATGTATCAGAGTGGACAGCGTTACGATAAAGATTATAAAGTTCTGCAATATTTATCAATTAGAAGTGCCTGTGATTATGGCTGATTAAAATAATACATGTCAGCGGCCCATTTTGCGGATGGATAAACTAAACTGATAGATCACTGAATAGATGTCTGCTTAGTGTAAAATCCTGTTGCCATTCAATAACAAAATAAATGATAAGGTTGTATGTCCCTAACAGCAAGACCAATTAAGGTGAACTGAGGCGCCATAGGTTAAAGTATGTTGTTTTCTTGTTTGAGTTCAGCCAGTGGCCTTGCTGTTGCAGAGATACACTATCAGCAGAGGCAATCAGACTGCATGAAAGCTGTCAAACCTCAATGCAACAACCCAGAACAAGTTCATCATCCACTGAACCCGACGTCTGCCATCTCACACACATTTAGCTGATAGCATGCACTTTAACAAACAGTACATAACATGTATACAGATCTGCACAACAACACTTGTATCTTAAGGCTTTTGTTTAGGCCATATAAGCCGTCTTGGTTATAACATAAAATTAATTTACTTTATTTTAATCAACATGTCTAAGCTCATGGTCACAGCTCCAGACTGCTGCCAGAGGCAGGAACTGGCACAGTGGCCGGTGCAACTCTGCACTTTCATTCATTACGCTCTGACCTAATCCGGATTTTGTTAAAAAGGTCAGCGGGTTGAAATTCCAGGAAGGTCAAACTAACTTGATTATCTATAAATATAATAAAACTTATTTTTCTGTAGAACTCTTTTATGCAGGTTTAAAATCTTATATTTGTCTTTGGCTCGATCAAGCACAAGCAAGTAAAGAATATACTGTACACTGAAAAGAAATGAGGAACATTGTAAACGTGGCAAGAATCCAGTTTTTTGACTTTGTTATGAAGCTGCAGGATCATTCTGTACTTTCAGCATTGGTCACACCCATTCACAAACATGGTGGGTAATTATGGGAGCCCAATTTAAATGGCACCGTGGGTAACTGCATAAACACACACCTAGAGCACTATTGGGTGCAGTCTTCACTTTGGTACACACACACACAATAGACAACTCTGCGCATCTTTGATATTGCACCTGTTCAACAGATCTTTTATTTTTACCACAGCTGCTACAAATGCAAATATGCTGCAGCCAGAGGAAGTGAACAACACTGTGAATTTATTAAAATAATGTAGATTTGATGTATAGAACTAATGCCGAATTAAAGATTGGTTTGTACAAATACAGAGCATATATAAAAGTTAGGACCTGCGGCCTCACTTTTGCTGACATACAAGGGGATGCATTTAAATGACCAAATATTTAATGGAGTTTGGTGAGACGTTCACAACCAGCCAGGATCTAAACCCCTCTCGTGCCAATTAACGTGTAAAACTGCCGAGTCGGCCTGACATTACCCTGTTCCGCAGGCTACATCCAGCACTCTCCGCACCCCGTGCTGTTTCAGCAAAGACACCACCCAGCTTTTGTATTCCTGCGTCCTACTCTGCGTGTCTCCGATGTACAGCTCCCAGACTTTCGCTGCTTTGCCGTCGGCATACTGGTCGGGAAGACCCTCGGCGGCCACACCGAGAGAGCGGGTCCTAAACACGCTGTCGGCTGACATGCTGCTGGTTTGTTGGGTGTTTTCTCTTAGCTTGCTCAGCAAAGGACTGAGGTACTCGGCAACCTGACTGCTCTAAATGTGTATGAAAACGAGCTACTTATCTAACGGGTACTGTCTCCACATGCTAGCTCAGGTTCCGGTTGTTATTATTTATACGAGCCACAGAGAGGGGACAAACTTTAACCCAATGACACTGTGCTGTGAACTGACGCCTACTTTCTGATAGGATGAAGCTGCGGGGAGACCGGCCTCCCACTTCCGTGTTTACGTTCGTTGACGTTAGCTGACGTCCCTGACGTAACATTAGTGTATTATTACCCCAGATTAGCCTCCCAGGATCATTCACTCACTATGTTGCATTATAAAGTAACGAACAACCAAGCAAATCAGTACTTTATATAAACGATGTTTAGTTTAGGGACATGTTTGCGTTTAGCCAGTAGCTGGAGGCCCAATTTGTAGTCTGCAGGCTTTACAGAAGGTGATTCCTGTGAGGGGTGCGCAGGGCAAAAAAATTATACTCCCTCCCACTCACTCATTTCATTCATGATTTCATTATACAGCTGGGACACATTGCTTATGAAACATCTGATGTATGTAAAAGTTTTACACAATGAAGTTAGTAGAAATGTGGAGTTTATATGCAATTTTATGCTCAGCAACAATAATTATAAACACCATTCACTGATCTAAACACAGAGTGTATGGTGTAAGCACATGAACTCATGAAAAACATATCTGAAACAAAACAGGTTGCAAAAAAAAAATACATTAAACTTAATAAGAAAAACATAAATTTAGCCAAGCTAAAGTTCTCTCAGAGGGTTTTTGCCACACATACAAGACAAGCCAATGTTTTCTGTTTTTGCTTCCACCCAAAAGGGAACTCCTCCTGTTGTGATTGGCTGATTAAGCTCAAACAGGACCACTGGACAGAGGTGAGGTTGTGTCAGCCACAACCGGTACCATCCAGGTTAGGTTTGTACCACCCGGTCTTATCAGTACTGCACTGCTGCTTTTACAATATGTTCTGTTAGTCACATACAGATATTTTCACAAGAACACAAACCACGGCAGAATGAGGTCACATAGTCGCCTACTATTCCCAATCCACCAAGAACTATTGTGGAGATTATAATTTATCAAGTCAGCACCGATGCACAAAAAACTTGTCCAACAGGTTCAACTGGACCCAAACTAATTAATGCATACATGCACTTTGTGTGACTTATAAAAGATATTAGATTGAGCTTTGTGAGTTTTGTTGGCTTGCCAAGCAAACAAAATGTCCTAGCATGCTTTCATTAAACATTTTCTAATTAGACAAGGCGAGGCAAGTTTATTTTAGAACACACTTCATGTACAAGACAATTCAAAGTGCTTTACATAAAACATTAAAAGCATTACAGTGGGCTGCAGATGAAGCATTAAAAAAAGTACATTAAAGAACAAAATCATATTAACACATCACAAAAATCATAATAAAATCATGTGAAACAAATTGAATATAAATGTGTAAAAGCAAGCAACAGTCTAGATAATTCAAAAGATACCGTGCAGATGTCATGCATAGGCGCATGAGAAAAGAAATGTTTTTAACCTACATTTAAGTGTCTACATTTGGTGAACGTTTAGTCTCCACTGGCATTTTGTTCCACTTGTTTGCAGCATACCAGCTAAATGCTGCTTCTCCGTGTTTAGTCTGGACTCTGGCCTGGACTAGCTGACCTGAGTCCTTGGATGAGTAACAAATATGAATAATACTGCACTGCAATTTTGATGCTTGATATTTTGTTATTGCATGAATTTGGACAACTTAAAGGGACAGTTCAGGTGTTTTGAAGTGGGATTGTATGAGGTACTTATCCATAGTCAGTGTATTACCTACAGTAGATGATGGTTATGACAGTAGTTTGGCATGCCCCCAAATACTACACACTTGGGTTTGTCTTTCTTTTAAGTGGCTGAAATCCATTTTGCTGCCGGCCTCGCCCACAGCAGTACATTGCTTTGCTTCAATGTTGCTACTCATGTTTTTTTCTCCAAAATGGGGGCGTGTGACTGTCATCTTTTGTAAGTAATACACTGTCTATGGATAAGTACCTCATACAACTCCACTTCAAAAAATGCAATCTATCCTTCAAAAAAAACTTTAATTTGCCACCTTTTTTGTGGATGTCCAGTTGGTGTTGATGGTAAATGTAGTCCACTGAAGAAATAAATCGTCCAGTGCATGCGGAGCCGTGCCGGCTGTGCCTACATGTACTAGAATTCATTGTGTGTGAATGGCAAGTTTGCTGCATCTGAAAAATAAACAAATTGTCAATGAAGGAAATATTCTTACACCCACATGGAAAAATATAAAGTACACCTCCTGAATTCAAGTTTCTCTCTTACACATTGACTCATTGTAAAACACACTTTGATCAAACTGGACAGAAACAAAATAAAACTCACCAAAACCATTAATCTGTTCCGCTTTTCCAACAATCAGCAACATGGTTTGGCTGAAATAAATCCTTAATTCACAGAGTAAGACATGAAAATATGCCGCCAGCTGCTCTGCTGCAGCAGCTTGTTGGCAGTCACTCCTCCTTCGAATGCAAACCATAAAATTAGCAAAATAAATGACAAAAATAGCCCCAAAATTGCCCTGCTAGTCTTGGTTATCTTTTCCAGTTTATCTTTGGGATCCTGAAAAGGGTCTCAAACATACCTCTGTTAAGTGAGGAGGAAACTTTCATATATAGTAACGCACACAAGACTCGCTCTCAGAGTTGTCATTGGCGAGTTTTGCCATTTTAGTCTTAGTTTTAGTGAACCTCTAACGGAGCCTCTGAGTTGATATAGACGTAACACAACTCATTCTGAACAACAGTGATTGGTTGATGCCTGTTTTTGCAGTTCGAAGGTTGAGAAAAGTGTTTTTAAGCGTCTTTGCGCCTTACAGCTACCAAAGCTAGTGTAACACTGTGGTTCTTCCTTGCCTCCAGCGACGTCATGGTCACATCACTGGATGAAGGAAGAAGACATTTTGCAGCTGCACCCCAGAGACACAGAGAACGTCAGCAAGAACGACAGGTGTTCACAACATCCCTAACTCAGATAGAGGTTGAAAATCTGTGAAATTTCCCTTTAATCACCTGACCTGAACCCAAGTGAGTATGCACTTTATTTGCTGAAGACTAGACTGAAGGCCAAACATGAATGAACAGAAAGTGAAGATGGTAGCAGTGCAGGCCTGAGAGATCAATAGCAAAAGAGATATGATGAATTTATTTACATTTATTGTTCAATATATTTTGGTTCTTGAAAATTCATAAGACTAAGGGCTGAAATTCCTTCACTATTCATCAGACCTTTTCTGTACTGACCCATTGACCTTCTGACGCTAACCCTAGACAAGCTTTTAAATTACAGCTGAGTCGGTATTTTAACTTCATCGTCAGTGTTTCATTTTAGAGTCAACATACTGGAGCCAACTGTCTCCACTGTCCTAATATCTCCTGACTGCATTATTTAGACCATGCCTTTATATATGTAATCACTGTTTTCCAGTATCATTATGTTTTTGAACAATAATGAATTGGTTTTGTTCAAATTTCTCAATCTCATTATGAGATTCGTGTCACCACTGACTCACATTTTCTACTGTGTTTGTTCATTTTCAGCCTTGGTGTTTTCGCGCTGTTTACATGCTGGAGCTCCTGTTTTACGGCATCTTATCTGGTGTGCTAGTTTTCTTGTTTTCAGATGGGATTTTCTAGGTCATCGCAGAGTTGATTTGGTTGACCATTTAATTTCATCAATCAGTCAATTTCTTCAAATCAGGTTAACCCATATTAAGTCCCAGTTGCCATGAGGTACCATATTACATGTTTTTCCTCATTTGTTTTGGCTCAATAAAAATATATATTTTATCAAATCTCTGAACAAAACAGTTTGTTGTTCACAACAGACTTAAACTTCTCATTCATTCAAGCAAACTGCACATTTTTTTTTTTTTTGGCATGTGAGCATAGCTTGCTGATCAAAACTGATGAGTTGAAAGCGCTACTCTTCACATGATTTCATCATTTGGGCCATCAAATGCAGAAAGATACTTTTAACTGTCAAAATCTATCAGACATATATGTATATTGCATAAATAGTTATGCCATTTATTGTTTTTTACTGAATTATCACAGGTTTTACATTGTGTGTTTTTTATTTTTATTCTTTTTTGGTGGGTGGATATGACTAATTTTCTGTACATGACAGTATTGTAGTTTACAGTATTAACTCTTTCCCTGTAAAATTTTACCTGCTGTTGAAATGGGAATATAAAAAGCTCAGTGCGACACAAAACAGCATTAAGCTATCCAAAACTGACATTCTAGTATAATATAGTATAGCATTGTACAATTTACTGATGCATTAACTAGGGTTTGAAACATGAATTAAGTGTTTTGGGTGAGATACTACCTTGAAACGGTTGTGACAATTGCTCTCATTGTTTACAGAAAGTTAAGGCTGTTTCAAAAAAATGAACCAAAGCGACTGAGAAACACAGTAACGGGCTCATTAGGGTTCAGTACAGTCTCTGGAGCTATAGGGAGTGGCTACTCTGCTGTGGGCCATTTTGAATGGGTAGTACAGTAATTAGTGAATATCAGTAAAATATATCTGAATAGTAACATCTAGTGGGAGCTGTAGGAACTGCAACAAGACATAGCTGAAGTTAATGCAGTGACAGTGTATGACTTTGTCAGCTGCCTTCAGGTGACTATTTTCACCCCCACAAAGGGAGGACTGGTTCAGGGTGTCAGATGTGATGACGACGTCGAGGAGAGGAGGGATCTGGGGAAGCATCAGATGAAGAGGAAGATGGATCTACTTAATTCTGCATGCAGAGAAAAAAGTCAAAGTAAAGAAAGTAAATTGTAGAATATAAATATTTTCTATTTGCACGGCTCTGTAAAAATGTACAATTAGGAGCTCATTGTTGACATCCTACAAGGAAGAGATGGAGACGCAAAGACAGACATTTTGGCTGTTTTGAGCTGTTTTTTCTTTGTTTTTCAGATCTTTCCCTGCTTAAAATATACAAAATCCCAACATATTGAATATCTGAGAACAGTGTATTGAATCTGTTAACGAAAGAAGTCCACATGACCATATGAACGTGTTGTGTCAGACTGGGCGGATAAGGGGCCTGAGTACTCGGGGTCCTCATATAAGGAGGGTCCACAAAGATACTAAAATGAATAGCCATGGATGTAGGGAGGGGCCCCCAGACAATGGCTATATAGAGGGTCCAGAATTTTGTGCGACACCCGAAGGCAGAACCATCCAATATAAATCCAGCAGGCAAAAGACTCAACAAAACTGCCACTTTCAACACACTATTCTCAGTAAAACTGATCCACAGATCCTGTGAATGGTAACACTGGTCAGCAGAGATCCAGTTTAGTTGGAGATGGTAAACTGTGTTATACTGAAACATGTACAACCTTACAGGATTTAAATCTGTAGCGAAAGTAGCACAGTGTACAGTAGTATCTAAATATATTTTGCAATATTCATCTGACTTTATGGTGAAATTTGTACAGAAAACCATTGATTGAGTTTTGGAAATAAGGCGGATTAAATGGAAAACTGAAACCAGGTGACAACATTTAACAGTACACAAATGATGCAATGGGCCTTTTTTAACACAAGACAATATGACTCATCATAATAACAAAGGTGTTACTAATAACATAAAAGATGGCTCTTTTGTTTCCTGGGCTTTTTCCAGTGTGAAATATAAAAATGTCTTCATTGAAAACAGCCTATTTTGCTTTGGAAATGTATTGTCTCAAAATGCTGGTTGGCTGAAAGTCTTCTAGTATTTAAATGAGCAGAAAATAATCATTAATAACATGAGGATTCACTAGAAGAAAGCATGCACATCTAACAGTTTATATGTGTTTCAAAATAAAAAACATATTTGTTAGGAAATCGGGAAGCCTCATATACATGACTGTAGTGTAACTGGTTCCCACTTTTCACCAATGTGCACAGCGGAACAGCAGGTGGCACTCTAATAACAAGAATGATGAAAGCAACGACTTGTTATGGATGAATTCAGATCTTAATTTCATGTCATGATGCATAAATCAACATAAAATGACACATGAAATCAACCTTTAGTGTCCCATATTGGACCATTTCTCACTCATATTTTAGAAACAGTTACATGCATATAATATCCACCAGTCAGAGCTGGTTAATGTGGAACCGGGAAAGGGAAGTTTGGGGTCCCCTGCTGGAGCTGCTGGCCCCCCAACCCAACCCCGGATAAACGGTTGACGATGAGAGTGAGATGAGAGTTACATGCATATGCGCACGTATTGTTACAGAAAAAGGCAGCGTTGAAACAAGAACACAGTACTTTTACATTTTAAGGAGCACTTTCCCTGAGGGTTTCTATTTTCTCTCTGCTCAACTCCATCTCACTTTTGCTTTTTGCTGAACAGTTAAGATTTTCCAACTACCTAGCAGTAGTACTGAAACATGAAAATATGTCCTATATGCTAATGATGCAATTGCATAATACTGCTTATATGTATATACACAAGTGTGTGCTTTATTCAAGATACAATCTGAAATTACTTAGTGAGGTGTTTTCCTTTAACTTCTGCTTTATTTATGCATATTGATGAACTGAGTGGTCTAGTCTAGCCACTTCTGAGAGAACTATTCTATAAATAGCACCACTTCACTTTAAATGTGTTCATGTTAATGAATATTATTAATATTTTATAATACATCGCTTGGATTCAAAAATCAGTTACTCAAAGAGTATTTTGAGAAGTTACCTACTGCAGCCATCTGATAAATGTAATGGAGCCTCTCAAACTCCAAATGCTGAAGGGACCAGTGGGTGATCGTCATTGTTTGGGCTGGATTAACCCTCAGCGTCGTCCAGAGGAGCAGCAGACTGCTGACAGGAGTTTTGCTCTCTACGCTTCTGACGCTTAACAACATAAAACCTTAACACAATTATAAACACTACCACAGCCACGACAAGGAAAATCCATATCCATAGAAAACCACCGGCAGAAGCAGAAGAACCCTTCAGCGTGTGATTACTGGTGGCTGGTTTCACAAAACCTATGACAGGAGTTGTGACAACAAAATGTTCACCGCCCTTCACTTTGATGCATTTCACTTCATCTTTCAGTACGAACCCTTCTCGGCAGGAGCACACAAAACTTCCAAAAGTGTTTTTGCACTCTTGATCGCATCCATCGTTTGAACATTCATCGATGTCCTCGCAAAATGTCTCACTAAGTAGAAAGCCTTCAGGACAGAAGCATGGGCCGTCGGTGTTTGTCTCGCATATGGCGAGGCATTTCTGTTGAGCACAGTGCATTTTGCACCGCCCAGGGTTCTTGTTGTCTGTGATGTATCCTCTGAAGCAAGAGCATATGTGACCTCCTTTTACATTTGTGCATATATGCTCACAAGGACCACCTGAACAGCCTGTAGAGCTTTGGATAACATTTGAATTTGATAATTCCCGTGCCTGGCATGCATCTTTATGCTTTGTTTTGCAAAGAAACCCATCAGTTTTGTCTGAGCACAGCCTCTCTGTCCACTCGTGATTATTTGAAAGTGACACACAGCGTGGAGAGCAGACTGTAACGCTGTCTTTCCAAGTGCTCAAGGATGGAATAAAGCTGCTGTGCATACTACCAGAGGTCCACTCATAGCCTCTCAGTGGAGCTGAGAGGTTGCTGCAAGCGGCAGTCGGTAAACGCAGTCCAATCCAGAAGTTTCCAAATAATTCTTGACTCAAAATGTCAACGGTGCTCTCATCTGTCTCGGACTGAAATGTCATTAGTTCTCCGTTTCTGTCACGACATGCTTCCTCTGCAGTTTGAAAATCCACTCTGTCTTGGTTTAAAGTTATGCAGTCACCTCCAGTACAAAAAGGCCTACAAACGGCAGTCTGCTTCACCCCAAACGTTGTTGTAATCGACAAGAAAAAAATCACAGACATCAAAATAATCATTACCTTCACTGGCACAAAAGCAGCCGGCTGTAAGCAGGCCATGATGTCGTGCAGTAGATCATATTATGATGTTGGCTGACTAAAGTTATGGAGAATTAAGAGCCTGGGGCCACCAACTCCGGAAGCAACACCCCATCAGGACAATGACCAAGTTAAAGACAGGAAGGAAATGAGATAAAGTTAGACTAATGGGCTTTTTTCCAGTTGGTGAAAGCAAGGATCATCATAACGCAAAAATGCAGGAACACAAACCTATTCATATTTCAGAACAAACTTTTTATTTCGTTTTGCCTCATAGCAGGACTTTATCATCACATAATATACAGTAAATTCATACTCAAGATGTACATGTGTTTATCATTACATTATATTTACACCAGCATCAGATGTGCAAATGCCATTCAGCATGTAAAATCAGTTATTAGGCATCTGAATGACGCAGTAAAAACAACAATGTTCTTGAGCCAGGAGCTGATCACAGGTTGAGTGAACAGGCATTGCTACTTACATTACTCAAAGGTGTATATTGGTAAAATAGCAGAAAATGTGGCCAGTTATGATAAGACAAATTACAAAATTAACCGACTGATCTTAACATTAAAATGCTCATTTTCTATGCTACACCATGGTAGCTAAAGCTTTCTCCTTAAGGGAGACACTACAGGTCAACAGGATAAAAACAGTAACCAACAGATATGAAACATAAAACTTCCCCAGTTGATTACTTACATTACACGTTTTCTGAAATGATGTTTAAATATGCAAATTAGGCATTATGGTATCATATTTGTGATAATTTCATACCTTTCCAGAACAGAAGATTAGATAATTTTCAACATGTTTTTAGGAATAAAATGTTCAATAAGTCAGGCTGATAAATAATATATGAACAAAACTCCTCTGTAAAAGCCTTCACAGTATAGATAGAAATGAAATTGGGAAGTTTGGTGGAGGTAAGTGCTACTGAAGTGGAGATTTCTGGCTCAGAGTATGAGAAAAATTCATTTTGAGAAAACGGCCTGTAAAGATATGTATTGTAACCTTTCATACATGTTGCAAGACACTACAGGTGAATACAGAAAAACCTAATACTGTAGATATGAAACTTCCTCAGCTGATTACTTACATTAAGAAAATTATCTCTTATTATTTCTATACAAGTTATGAAATATTCTGTTCAGATGCAAACAGAGAAAGTAAAATAAAACAGCATCAAAATGTTCATTTTGGATGATTTCTTTCCAGTATTCTGTAAGAAGACAGTTATGGAAGCAAAATAGCACAAAATCTCAAAATTGACCAGTGCATGAATAACAATGTTTTTGCCTGTAGTGTCTCACCTTAAACTCAAATCAAAACTTTCTGGGATCATCTTGCACCCAGTCCCAGTCTAAACCCAGTCACCCTCATTGTACAGACTCTCACATCACATACTGTAACAGCCCTTTTGCACCAGCAACACACAGGCTACGTATATTTTCACTTTGCTACTAATTGCCAAATTCACCAAATTTTTGACTATTGTTTTGATATGTAATGATTTTACAACAGCCTCACCTAGAGATGTTGCAAGAACATAAATTACATAAATTAACGTGATAATCCATCTTCAAGTCTTCCATCAGGTCATAGGTCATCAGTCAAGATGGACTCATATAGTTTCTCTAAACGTGGATCCAAACCAGAGGACACCCAACAGTAGCCATCAGTAGTGGTGGTTTTCTTGATTTCTTTTTTGGAGCGACTGCATCGAAAAATCGCAATAGCCAGAGTCACCGCCACCAAAAGCAGCAATGGAATGACTGAACCGAGGACGCACACGATCACCCTGGAATTAACTGTCTCGGCTGTCACCAAGGATGTGTTGCTCTGCCAATCACCGTGCGTAACGTTCACCAGGTCGGGAAGCGGCGCGTCGGTGTGAGGGGACTGGTGTTGGAGCTCCACTGTGGTTCCGGTTAAAGACTCTGTGACGTTTTCTTGTGTTTCCTCCTCAGATGGGTCATCTGATGAAGTAGCAGATGATTCTGTCATATCCGGAGAGCAGGTGGATCCATCGCTCTCCACGTGGAAGCCTTGTGGGCAGGTGCACAAGAAGCTGCCTGCAGTATTGACGCATTTGAACTGACAGAGATTACTTATACATTCGTCAACATCCACACACGAGTGGCCATCATCGGATAAAATAAAGCCTTTGTTGCAGTAACAAGAGAAGGATCCGACACTGTTCAAGCAACTATGTTCGCATCTTTTTTGCGTGCACTCATCCACATCGCTGCATTTACCATCGACCATTTCATAACCGCCTTCGCATGCACAAGTGTAGCTTCCGTGCGTATTTATGCACAAATGATGCCCGCAGGCTTTTGACTGGCACTCATCTATGTCAGAGCAGTTACGCTGGTTTGCATCTAGTCTGAACCCATCTGGACATTTGCAGGAATACCCAGAATCCCTCATTACACACTGATGCTCGCAGGTGTTGGCACCGCACAAGTCTTTTATCCTGCAAGTGAGTCCATCCCCATCTAGGTCGTAACCTTCTTTGCAAAAGCATCGAACCTCATCTGCATCCTGGTGGCACAAATGTGCACATCCGCCATTGTTTATCGCACAGTTTTGCTTTCCTGTCTTGCAAAATGGACCAGGGACAGTCCAACGATAGATGTCGTCTGCCCCCATGCACAGAGAGTATTGAGGCTCTTGGTCACTACATGAAATATCAGCATATGTTCCAAGCGGAAATAATTGCATTGCACTTCTTTGTGGCTCTTCTGAGAAGGGTGCTGTGTAGGTGATTTGTCCAGGCCCCAACAGAGCCAACGGTTTGCACATTCCCTTAAAATAAAACTTACATGTGTAAAAAGCAGGGCCTTTGCAAGGGCCAGCAGTCCATTTCAGTTGATTCTGACCTGATATGGTGTACTGCACCTTTACGCATTTCTCCTCTGTGCATGTGGTGATGGGTTCTTTTTCCCAGTTAGAGTAGTGGGAATCTTCCTCTCCAGATACCCACTTAAAACCCCTGAGAGTCTTGTCAGGCAACACACAGTCCCCTCTGTGCAGTTTTAATCCAATCCAAAATTTAAGAGCTCTGTCCTGACGTTGTCTTTGGACCTGATAGAGAAGTGAGCGCAACACATCCTCTTCTTCTCCGTCTCTGACCGTCATCAGATAACCTCCATTGTGGACACAGTTGTTACGGGCCTTCTCAAAGCTCACCCTGTCCATATGCAGGGTGAAGCAGGCGTTAGAGGTGCACAGTGTTGCATGTTCCGCTCCAGATAAACCCTCAAAGCTGTTGATGAGCTGCAGCAGAAAAATCCACAACATAATTGCCACAGAGGTCAGCAAATTAGTTGATATCCAGAAGGTCCTTGGGAGATTTGGGGGTGAAATGTGACCGATACGTGGTGGTCCATTCGTAGCCAAAAACAAGTGGTGTGGGTCTGAGACTAACATTCATGCTCGTACATCCTGTTTGGGACACAAACTAAAGACGGAAACCATGTTTAGCAGCAGTTATGGGTTCTTTTTTTCTCTCTCCCACTGACCACTTCCGTTTTAAAATTAAAAACAATGGCAGGCTCTGCAGTGTTTTGACTGCTTCTCCAGATGTCTCCGGCCCCAGTAGGCTTTGGGAATTTAAACTGACTCCCTTGATTGTGGTGCCTTACAATGCATGAACATGCAGGGGTCAGAGTCTCAGAAACACTCTGACATTACAAATGGACGCTGTGGATGGACGCACAATAGCTGTGACCTGCTCCCACAGGGACAACAATCCACCTACAGTTCATTATTTAATATCACCCAGTGACTTATTTCCCATAATATTGGTATACAGATGTGTTAAGTTTAATAAGATATTGTACTTATTGTGTCTGTGTGATTGTCAGAAGTAGTGGATTGTCAGTTTTATTTACGTCTGTAGTAGTGCCTAACTTGAGGCTCTATTATATTACAGCAGGAGCTATGGTATGAATTTATTTCATAAAGAGCGGAACAGAGCCTGCCTTGAGGAAATTATGGGAGATGGTGTGTATATACAGTATGTCTACAAAAAATAAAACTAATTGCTGCCTTGTGATTGTATGCCTCCAACATGTGTGTGAACTTGACATTATTAGCATAGATCCTAAGTTTTTTAGATATCACGAGAATTGGATGAATGAAAGGTTGCAGTGACCTTGACCTTTCATCACCAAAACTGACTCAGTTCATCCTTTATACCAAGTTGACGTTTGAGCCAAATTTGAAGAAATTCCCTCCAGACAGGAACGCCTGAAGGGAATTTATATCAGTATCGAGTTCATGAGAATTGATCAGGTGGACGTATGGACAAACTGACATATGGATGGACAACTCCACTGGCACAGAGGCATAAAAACAGAAAGAAAGAATGATTGTTCTACCAAATAACAATTTACTCATCCAATCAATTTAAATAAACTCCTTATATTTACCTTAAATAAACACATACAAAAACTAGTTACAATGCAGTTTTTCCATGCTTTACTAAACCCAACGCTTTGTATTTTTGTTCCTAAAGTCAAAGTGAGGTTTTCTCTTCAGGTGAGTGGACAGCACTGCAAACTGAACTAAAACAGTCAAGTCAAAAATATTGTGGAGTTGAGTATACTTGTGTATCACCTGTGTACTGTTAAGTACTAAGTTGGATGGCAAATGCAGAGGACATTCTGCAAATCCAGACATTTCCTGCATTTGTTTAAACACAGGAAGTACCCCAACTACAATCACAGGAAACAGAGTAAGACCATCCTCCACCCACTGAGCTCACACAGGCATTTACTTCAAAGAAATCCCTACAGACAGATGCTTCCATTTCTTTCTAATGTCATATTGCTAAAGGTCAAATCATTCGAATCCTACCACAGTCTATCTGGAGCCACAGACTCATATAAGAGTCTGAAGACTTCTTCCAACCCTGACTTTCTCTGTGTAATTTGTAAATGTGTAATTAAAGCTCCATGGACTGATTTGTCTATTAACTATCTAATTTTTAGGCTCTAGGATTGGCAATGTTGATCTGTCACTCGCTCCATCACTGATACAGACTGAAATATCACAACAACTATTGGATTGGCATGAAATTTTATGCAGACATTCATTCATTGTAACCAGCATTAGTGATTTCAACTGAATACAGAGAAGGCAAGGTAAGTACATTCATATCGCGCATTTCCTCAACAAGGCAATTCAAAGCGCTTTACATAAAACATTAAAAGCATCGAGACCAAGAGTAAAAGAAGCACATTTTGAAAGTTAAAATAAAGCTAAGATAAAAATATGATGAGAGAGAATACAAAGGAACGCATCAATCTCACTGTGGATTTTATCTGAATACACCCACTACTTCTCAAGAAATGGAGACATGCCAAACTATGTGTAATGTCTCCATGATTACTGCTTCAGAAGGAAGTAGTTGGGGTGGAGGAAATTTCAGAGACAGAAATCTCATCACCTGAGCAAATAAAACAATAACTAATAACTAACATGAGGATCAAGAGAGAATTAGGTTTTGTGAACCGTCCTTTTAAAGTCCAACAGATCACCCAGTGTTCGAACAGGGGAGTGGACCGTCATACAAGGATCATCTTGCAGGACTGCATCTGTTAATCCGATGTGTGTCATGAGACAAACAGACTACAGTGTAACATGCCTGATATATAGACAGTAGAAATCAAACATGCTCCAGCAGCAACAAGCTGGCTGTTTCATCCTGTTTCCAGAATTTGTGCAAACCAGCTGCTGGCAGTAGCTTCGTATTTACCACATAGACACAAAGATTGGTTTTGATTTTGTTTGCTTCATGTTTGTGTCGTGGGTTAGCCAATCGGTAAGCAGCATCTGTGCTAATGGATTATGGGAGCGATTGATGTACCAGCAAAGGACTCTATATGTGCATGTTAGGTCCTGTATGGGTAAGAAGCAGCTCAGCTTTTAAAGGGTGGATGTCATTTAGTTGTCATAGGCATGTACTGTCCTAAGTGTTGACTCTCACTGAGCTTCCTGGGTTGGTAGCCAGTTATTGACATAGGCTTATCTGCAAAGTCTGCGTCCCCTCCCTCTATTCTCTGATAACACGAGTGAGGTGTCTCCCACCCTGCTTACATGAAGCAAGAGAGAACTGCGTGTGAGTCTACACCAACCTGTCTTATATAGGGCAGGTAGGAGGTGACGTGAGCATCACAACTACCACCCAATGCTGGCCTGCGTGTTACACATTATGCATCTCGCAAGCCTCATGCTAGCTGCGTTCACATGCTCACCACATTTTATTTGGCATATGGCGACTAATAATTATGATAATGCAGCCAATACACATACTTTCTAAATTCTTCCAAACAGCAACGCTGTTAGTATTAATATCATAGACTGTATGGGAGACATAGTCAAAGTGATGTCACCCATTGGTTGGTGGACTGCCATTTTGAAGCCTTGAGTTTGGCATTTTGGCCATCTTGATTTTTTTGCAATCAGAAGTGACACAAGAGGAGCTAAGTACAAGCGAAGACTGAATCAGACATTTTAAAGTGACCAAAAAGGTTAAAATTAGCTTTGATGAACTGAAAACACACTGTGAAAGGGTTAAAGTTGTATGATGAAAACACAAACAACACCAAGACCGGGCGACACTGATAGTGACAAATCGCTCACAAGGTAGCCATGCGCTAAAGCATTTCCTACTTTATTGTGTATTTTACTCTAAATAGGACTATAATTTACTAAATGAACATCATCCTGTATCGAAGACTTGAAACTAGCGATTGAGACCATAAAGTCATGTTTACAGTGTTTACTGATGTAATAAATCAAGTGAGAAGTAGGGTCATTTTCTCATAGACTTCTATACAATCAGACTTCTTTTTGCAACCAGAGGAGTCGCCCCCTGCTGGCTATTTGAGGGAACACATATTTAAGGCACTTCAGCTTTGGCTTTACTTTTCAGAACTGGAGGTCGCCCAATGATTAATGTGCAAGATGGCAATAAGATGTCAAAACCTGCTGCAAAACCTTTCAGTCAGTGAGTTGCTGCCAGTTCTGACCCTCTGGAGCATCACAATGGCTGAAGTGCTGTGATGGCTAAATAAATAGATTGTGTGAGATCATTTATGTAGGATAATAAAAAACTAGATATATACAGTACTCTGCACCATAAGCACAAAACTGCCTCATGTGTGAGTGTGTGTGTGTATGTATGTATGTATGTGTATGTATATATATATATATATATAATCATTGCAACACCGCTCACTGGTGTAGTGGTGTAGCGTTAGCTCGGCTAAGGTCTCATGCTATCAAACAAACAAACAACAGCAACAAAAAATAATAATAATAATAAAATTGCAAATCAGATGGAGGTGGTCTATAGCAGCAGACTACAGGTGGTGAGAGAGAAAAAAAGAAGATATGAGCCAACAACATGAACAGAGGAAATTTCAAGACAAAAGGACAGATTGATTTTTCCTCTGCGGATCCAAAACTTTGTGTTATAATATGCACCCAACCCACTATGGTTACCAGCAAAGTAGTTTGGAACGGCATTTCAAAGATCATGCACACAAATCCAAACTCAGAAAAGTGTCTCTCCTATTGATTGTGCCATGCTGGTGTGGTCCACATGGTGAAAAATAGCGAAGACCCCCCTGGGCTGTGGGCTAGAGACGAGGGGCATAGCAGCTTCTGTAACACCGGGAGCTGGAGGCAGTCAGGCTGTACATGTGAAAACATGTATTGATATTATCCAGAAACCGTGTTAATATTAAGATTCAAATGAATCCAATGAATCTCCGCCTGGAGACATGGAGCACCACTTCTTGGGAAGTGCTTTCATCCTCACAATGATAACTTTGGAAAAAAAACATTACTTCACCCATTGCTATGTAATTTTGTTCCTATAGTCAAAGTGAGGTTTACTCTTCAGGTGAATGGACAGCTCGGCAAACTGAACAAAACAGTCAAGTTTAAAACATTATGGAGTTGAGTACACTTGTGTATCACCTGTGCGCTGTTAAGGGAAGTACCCCAACTCCAATCATGGGAAACAGAGTAAGAGTGTCCTTATAGGAAGACTTCTGTCAGTGATATGGACAGAGAAAAAACATTATACTTAGTGGTGGATTTAAGGAGTAAAAATGTGTAGGAGAAGCATAGATTGTTGAAAAAGAGTAGAAGAAAAATTCATTTTGATATGCAAAGAATCAAAGGGCTGCACGGTGGTGCAGTGGTTAGCGCTGTCGCCTCACAGCAAGAGGGTCGCAGGTTCGATTCCAGCTTGGGACTCTTCTGTGTGGAGTTTGCATGTTCTCCCTGTGTAAGTGTGGGTTTTCTCCAGGTACTCCGGCTTCCTCCCACAGTCCAAAGACATGCTGTTTAGGTTAATTGATGACTCTAAATTGCCCGTAGGTGTGGATGTGAGTGTGAATGGTTGTCTGTCTATATGTTGTCTGTCTCTATGGCTTTTGCTCACCATAGAATCATTCTACATGCTATAATACGACCGCCATACGACGTTTTCATGTCTCTATGTGCCCTGCGATGGACTGGCGACCTGGCGCCCTATGCCAGCTGGGATCGGCTCCAGCCCCCCCACGACCCCTAACGGGATAAGTGGTTGACGATGGATGGATGGATGGATGCAAAGAATCAAAATAAAGACAAACATCAAGCTATATATCAGCAGACAAAAAGGTAGAGTACACCGACACACAGTGTGTCTCTGTTCACACAGTGGAAAAGTGACGAGAACAAAAAAATTGCAGACTGCAGTGACCTATTTTTTCCCCACATGCATAAAAGCTTCATCTTAACTTCCCTCTATGCCCTTTCAAACTATAGTGCAATACATTTTTCAATTGGAAGTGTTGATTTTAAATTGATTATTTTGGAGATTTTTCTTTCACCTCATAAAGCCGAGTTTCTGTTCAGACATAGTTGGTGGACTGAAATTAAGTTGATACTGTTAATTATTAAGCTCTTACTGCTTTCAGTTTTGGTTTATGGTGCCTGACACACACACACACACACACACACACACACACACACACACACACACACACACACACACACACACACACTTGTGATATATTGAAACTTATCAGTTCTGGCAGCATCTTGACTTAAGTTTGAATTATTCATTTATTAATGGCACCACAGATATCATGTGAAGATGAACGGACCTGACCTTAAACACAGAGTCAAAACCTTTTATAACACTGGCAGCCAACAGCCAGATAGTTAATGTGACAGCTGTTTGTCTTGACTAATAATTGACAACCACTGTGAAGATCGGAACTGAAGATAAATATGCCTATAATACAATAAACACATGAAAAAAAAAAAACACTTCAGGTTTGAAGCCATAAATGTGAACTACAGGTTGCAGCAGGATCTTTCCACTGAAAATGAAATTCTCTCTCTTCTCTGTCTTACTCTCTCTCTTTCTCTCTCTGCTCTCACAAAAGGTACACCTTCCCATGCCCAGGTAGCCTCGGGCGTTTACAGCATTTTAAAAGTGACAAAGCCTCTGCGTCACTCACCTGCAGATCGACTCACAGCTTCTCTCTCAAACCACTGAGGTAAGAGCTTCAACAGCAAACCATATTTTACAACTATTAATTCAGATTTCACATTTTATTGCAGCATATTGACATTTAGCCTGGTGCAATGCTATTTCTAGTATATACATATATACACTAGAAATAGCATTATATATATATATATATATATATATATATATATATATATATATATATATTCTAGTATTCTAGTGACAGAGTTGTCTTGAGAATAAATGCTGTACTTTTGTACTTTACACTGTATAATGATATGGTATGAAAATATTTTTGTATAATAATATCATTATTTAGATATAGTAGCACTTATCAAAACAAAGTGATTCACATGAAAGCAAATAAAAATGAATAAAAATAAAAATAAGCAAAAATAAAATAAAAGTAATAAAAGAGTAAAATACACGTTAAAGCACTAAAGCCCATAAAGCAGAATAAAGGTGACTTGGAGAAGACAGTGTGACAAAAGTATGTTTTAGATTTAGCATAAGCCACTGACTCAGCCTGCTTTATGTCCTCGGGCAACATGTTCCAGGTTGTTATAGCTCGTTCATAGTCTTGTAAAAGTTGTATGTAACTGTGACAGACGGGTGACAAATTAAAGGAAAAACCTGAATAGGTGGAGAAAGCAATTCATATGCTTCCCTGCACAAAGGGCCACTGAATGGTTTGATGAGTATTAAAATAATCTGAATTATGTCCTATGGGCTTTATAATTGCCAGGCCTGTATTTATCAGGTTGTTAAGACTGAAATCTTGAAAAATAAAATAAATGAAAAATAACAGCAAAACAGCAAAATAACACCTCTCATCATACCATCATAATAATGTGACTAATAACATTTATTACTCATAATATATAAATTTCAAACACAGATTTTTTTTACAGTATTGCCAAGTTAGGCTAATTTTAGACTATTATTTACATGATTTATGAGAAATTTTATTTTTGATCCATTTTCCTATTAACTAATCCCTTTTTATGTATCGTAAATTGTTCATTTCATGTTAATCGCTACTGAAGACATTAGGGATTTGCACAAGTAAAATAAAACATTTTAAAAAATGCCATCTGTTTTGCAAACAACTTGTTATTCCTGCTCTAAGCATACATTTAATAAGTCATATGATCATGTTTTTATGCCTTATTTCTTGGCTCTTTTGAGGTTTTTTTAAGTGTAATTCTTAGAAGTTTGATAAATATGGGCTGGGATCTCCAGTGGTGGAAGAAATACTCCGATGTTTTACTTTAGTAAAAGTAGCAATACCTCTGCATAGAAATACTTGTTACTTGTAAAATTCCTGAGTTCTAAATATAATTTGAAAATATTTTGCAAAAGTACAGAGGTATTGACATCAAAATATATATAAGCACCAACAATAAAATTTTAAAAAATGTGCAAGATGGCTGGTTCCAGAATAATATACAGTATACTGTATTGTTTAATTACAATTATTGATGCATTAAAATGTTGCGTTGTGCTTGTGAATAAGGGATTAATAAATCTGTCTTTATTCGTTGATAATATTTTTTGTTATTAATCTGAATCTGAAGACGGAAACATTCAAGTAAAGTACCAGTTCCTTAAAACTGTACTCAAGTACAATAAGTAAATGTATAAATGTGTTACTAGTTTCCACCACTGCTGATCTCAACCTGACTGAACACCTATAGGAGATTTTGGACCACTTTAACTTTATATTGGCCTTTCAGTTCTCACTTAACTGTGTTTCTCAAACTTGGGTTTAAGATGATTGTAAATGTAAAAATGCTTCTGGATCTGATTTTCCTGAACAGAGCCCAAATACTTCAGCGATGCCTCCCCCCGGCGTGTGTCTGAACATTATGGAGGCTCGCCATAAGCAAGAAGGTTATGGGAGCTTTGCTAACCCAGACAGGTTCTTCAACCAAGACTACCAGCAGCTGAAACAGTACTGTGTCGACCAAGGAGTAAGGTACATTGATGACACGTTTCCCCCCGACAGGAACTCCATCGGCCATGGGATACTGAGCCCTTCAGACCTGGCCCGGGTGGTGTGGCTGAGACCAGCGGTGAGTGAACGGAGGCAGAAAAGATCACATGTTAATGTTGAATAAAGCATCAGCAGTCTGTCATCTGCAGGAAGCTAAACCGATTCAGCGGAGATAAGAAAAAAAAAAAACTGTCATTGATTGTAGCCCTTGTAGTACTTTCAACTCACAATTAGAGTCTGTGTTCAAACTCAACCTGACTGACAGGTTACAGTGAAGTGGTATGTCAGGTGTATGTAGCAGCATGTGCAGTTTTTTTTTATTTTACTTTTTTTTTTTTAACTTCTGTCCTGCTAGCTGCTGGTTGCCACGGTAGTTGGTGTTACACGGTAAACACGATTACATTACTTACCCACCACCTGCACCATCGTTTTGCCATTTTTCATAGAAATAAACTCCATTTAGTTCATTTTCACTTATCAGGCCCGCATTATCAATACACACTCAGACGACCGACACGACAAACTCAAAGTGAAAGTGTCTGTATGAGGTCTCAGCAAACACGGGACAAGAGAGTTGACAGACAAGACGATGGCGGAGTATTTGGCGCCAAAAGCACAAGCGCCTATTTGGCAATATTTCGGATTTAAACCCAAAGCAATAAGAGAACCACAATGTGGAAACTGTGGTGCGGAGGACGGCGAGGTCACAGCCGGTGTGCACGGTGCAGCAGCGGCAGGTGGAAACCTGCAGCCTCGATCAGAGAAAGACACAGTTATTCAAACGTTTAAAATCAAAGTAAGCGCTCTACAGATTCTGAGGTCACTCTTTACTTGTAAAGTAGTCGGTGTAATCTGTAACACCGGTGTTGTCACAAGTTGATTAACCAGAGGGACAATTTCCTTACCGTGACATTCCTAAACCTTATATGTTTTTTCAAAAAATCATGGCCCTCACCAGGATTATTACATTTTCTTTGTACCCTCCTCTGACCTTTCTGACTGTGACACCGACCCCTTAAATATCTAAAATGATAACAGTATACAATAATATTGATTAATTTATAACTGGCTAGTTTAGCTAGCCCTGGAAGAACAGACAATAATGTTTGAGATCAGGTCACCTTTGAGATGATATTAATGTTCAAAATACAAACATAGTACATCACTGTTGATTATGTTAGGCTTATATCATGACTTCACATGACACATTCAGCTTTATTTTAGCTCTGCATTGTCTTATAATGCAAAATAAAGCAAACAAGGAACAACTGTGGCACAGCGAACACATCACATGCTGTTTGATAATGATAACTCGCTAATTATGATGCCGAAAAATGAGGCCTTGAGGTATGATTATAGTTCATATCTGTTCTCTTGTATCTGTTATTTTGAATTATTTTTTACATATTAAATGTCACAAGGGAAGGCTGATCCCACCATGTCATCCCAATCATTTTTGTACAGTCCCTCACTGTATCGATATGTGAAGGTTTCAGTATCAGATGACTGAAGCTATCTAATTACAATAATCACATGTACATTTGTGCAAATCAAGTACTATTAGTAATTGTATTGCCTTGTGACAAACTTGAAAAAAATATGTCTAATATTGTTATATTTATACATGTTTAAATGTTTGTATTTCAATTTTTCTATTAACATTTTTGACTTGCCTCTGTTTCAGAAAATTGCTCCTAATCCAGCCTTCATTCTTGATGGGATCTCCAGGTTTGACTTTGGTCAAGGAGCACTTGGTGGGGGAATTTCTTCATTCATCATTTTTGACTGTTTTTACTGGCTTTCTTATCACTGTCAACTCTGTTTTTATCCAGGAAACTGCTGGTTTCTTGCGTCTATTGGGGCTCTGACATTCCAGAGCGATGTCCTCGGGAAAGTTGTCCCTGTTGAACAAACATTTGATGAGACATACTGCGGGCTGTTCCACTTCAGGGTAAATAATAATAATCAAGAATGATAATTAAGTGGTATATACTGTTTTCATTGAACACTGATTGAAATTAAGGTTGGGTGATATTGAAATTTCCTTACTGCCGATATTGCTTATTGTCAAAAACAAGCTGAAGATAGATGCACGTGGATATAAATATCTATGGACTGGAAACATACATTGCAATACATAAGTGGTGGTTACAATGTATAGACAGTTAGCACTATTTTAAACAATGACATACTGAGATCAATAAATCAGATCAATCATCTGGTGACCCGTACAGTCTCGCCACCCATGTTGTTACATTTAACTGAGGGCTAATTGCTCACTGTGGGAGGAGTTCTGGTCCGGCTGCTCTTGTGGAGGGAGTCGGTGGCGGACTAGCGTATGGGAAGAAGAAGAAGAAGAAGAAGATCTACCTTTATTAGTCCCACAATGGGGAAATTCAATTTACACTCTGTTTAACTCATACATGGTACATGCAGACCTGAAACACACATACATGCATTAATGGAGAGATGTCAGAGTGAGGGGGCTGCTCCAGACAAGCGCCCCGAGCAGTTGGGGGTTTGTTGCCTTGCTCAGGGGCACCTCGGCAGTGCCCAAGAGGTAAACTGGCACCTCTCCAGCTACCAGTTCACACTCAGTTTTTGGTCCATGTCGGGACTTGAACCGGTGACCCTCCGGTTCCCAAGCCAACTCCCTACAGACTGAGCTACTGCCGCCCCCAGGGAGCAGAGATTTGTGGCGTTTCCATCTTTAGTCCTGACGTGTTTATCCTAAAGTTTACAAATCACTTCCTTCACGTTCTCTGGCTCTCATTTTTTGTTTGGTTTAAAACCAAAAAAAAAATCGCCAGTGACCCCTCTTCTCCCCCTCAAACCAACACGTAGACCAGCGATAAAGACGGTTGTGTGTTCAGCTTTCAGTACTTTTGTAGCTTCTAACTGAATCTCCGATTTCACTGTTTGTACTTTCACATATTGGCTTTATTTTACCGTTTCATTCAGGAGTCGTGTTAAGTTGCTGATGATGAAAACCCAACCGTTCATCATTTTGCTGCTTCATAATAAAAGCTTTGAAATAACAAAATAAGGGACTTTTTGTGAAGAATATAGAAAATGAAATGTGTTTATCACCATTTTGCAGCTGCTCCTTTGAGCAGTGCTTAACTGTTATAATGGAGATGTAAATCCCTGCCATGTTGGGCTGATGCGATGAGTCATGTATGGAAAAATCCTACAAGACACAGGAACTTGAACTGTGTCTTCATGAGTTGTAGCATTTATTCACCGACAGCCTAAAATTACAAACACTGCTTCGCTCACACCTAGTTACAGCTGACTTCCTCTCACCATCACTTCTCTCTCTCTTGACCACAAACTAACACCAGTTATTCCTTAAAACAGTTTGTGACTTGTAGAACCCATTTTAGTTTAAAAAACGTCTTAAAAATACATAATTCCTCGTTATTTTGTCCCGGATGAGAGTCAACTCAGGCCCACCGGGCTTGCAATATACTGGTGGAATCCCAAAATTCAACATAATTGAGTATCGTTCTGTTATCATAGACACGAGGACCATCATCATGGCCAATCAATATCATAGTTAACAATAATTTCCTTATATCACCCAAGCCTAACTGAAATCAGACGTTACATTTTTGGAATTATAATTTGCTGAAATTCATCATTTACTGTGAATAACAACATGAACAAGGAATATTTTTGCACACCTAAAAATGACTTCCACACTTTTAAAGAGAATTTAAGTCATGACACACTCTGCCATGTTTTATTTTCAACAGTCACTTAGTAGTAAATGGACATTTTAAAAGAAATCTATTCCCTTCTTTTTTTAACCCCAGTTCTGGAGATTTGGAAGATGGTTGGACGTCGTCATTGATGACAAGCTACCGACGATCAATGGGAGACTAATCTTTGTTTACTCCAAGGACCAAAATGAGTTCTGGCCTGCTTTGCTGGAGAAAGCTTATGCCAAGTATGAAAAGAAAGCACCGTTTTCTCAGACATGAATGCGTTGTCACGACCATGAGTTTTGTCTTAGTAGCAGTAACAATAATATCACATCCACTTGTGCCAGAGTCTGTGGTTCCTACACCGACATGAGCTGTGGGACTACTGCAGAGGCTATGATGGACTTCACAGGGGGTGTTCACATGTGCATCCAGCTGTCAGATCCCCCTGCAAACCTTTGGGAGCTGATGTGCAGAGCTGGCCAATCCAAATCACTGATGGGCTGTGGTACACTTCAAGGGGTAAGTCCAACTATGCCACTGAAAACCACGCACTAACTGGTTCTTCTTCAACTATTTTGTAAAGTGAACATAGACTAGATACTGAACAATAAACTAAACTCCAACTTGAACAAAAAGACAGGTTTGAATTCTGACATGAAGAGCTGCACTGGGGGCAAAACAGATTTATTGCATCCTTGCAGCAGAGCTGATTGCCGATTGTGAAACAGGTTTCACTAACACACTGTAATTACTGACATGACTAACTGGTCTGTGGCGGAAAGAAAGAAATGTCAGAGGGGTGGATGGGTGCATCCCATGAGTTCTCCAAAAAAAAAAAAAAAAAAATGAGGATGATGATTTAGGGTTGTCAAAGTTAACACAGTAAAATGTGTTCACACAAAGCTGTTTTAACGCCACAAATTTCTTCATGCATTAACATAATTTATGATCTTTAGGTTGTTTTTTTGCCAGTTTTAAAGCTAGAGTGAAGATACAGGCATCACATGAGACTAGAAAACCTGAGAAACCCATTGGTGCCAACCATGTCATACTAACTTGTCACAGTGACTAAATATCGCTCCAAACTATCATGACCTCTAGATATGTGAATGTAAATGGGTTCTCTGGGTACCCACGAGTCTCCCCTTTACAGACATGCCCAGTTTAAGATAATCACATGCAGTTTGGGGCAAGTCATGAGTCAACTCAGCACACTGACAGCTGTTGTTGCCTGTTATACTGCATATTTCTTATGCTAAATGCAGTACCTGTGAGGGTTTCCAATAATAAATGCATACATACATTTGCACAAAGCAGCATATTTTCCCACTCCCATGTTAAGAGTTTTAAATGCTTGACAAATCTCCCTTGTTAAGATACATTATCAACAGATAAAAAATGTGTGATTTATTTGCAATTAATCATGATTAACTATTAATCTAACTAACTACTAATCATGCATTTAATCGCGACCAAAAAATTCTCATCGAGCGATTGACAGCCCTAATAAGCCCACTAACCGACAAGTCATTGATAATAGTGTACTATGTGTCGTAAAATAAAGGAGCCACATTAACATAGAATAACATAAAACGTACATGTGCACAATTAAGATTACAGGAGTTTGGATACAGCCAGCTTGCCATTTAGGGCTTTGATGAACAGTAGGACAAAGGAGTTGAGCCTGCTGGTCGTATCTGTATATTAAATATGAAGCTACAACCAGCAGCTGGTTAGCTTAGCACAAAGACTGGAAACAGGAGGGAAACGGCTCTCCTGGCTACCTCTGTGGGTAATGTGATCCTCTCCTTGCAGGTCGAAGTGGTCTTTCTGTCTGTGGAATTGTTTACTTGTTGTATCATGATTTTTTTGGCGCATGAAGTCAATGGGTAGATTTCCGGGTCTGGAAAAGTAACCAGATCTTCAGTGTCTTACTGGGCGCTGGTGCAAATGTCTGATATGCACAGTAGCGGCACTCGGTCAGATTACTCGGTCACAGGGTCCTAACGTCATGGCTTGCACTGTTGTCACGGTCTTGGTCTTGGTCTTGGTCTTGGCTCCAAAGACATAGATAATAACTAACTCTGGATTTGGCTATTGGTGCATTTTACAACTTTTTAAATAAGGTGTTCGCACTGCGGAGTTGGTTTACCTAAAAAAAAATTATCCTCTGAGCTACAGACGTCTCTTTCTCAATGTACATCTATGAGAAAAAAGTCTCTTTGGGCCCAGTGGCATCACGTGACCAGCACAGAAGTTGCAGTACCACTATGACCATGTTGGAATCAATGACCGGCGCTCTTCCTGGGCGCTTAGTGAACATTTTTCATTTAAATAAATAGCCGCCATCTTTAAATCCACTATCCAGTCATGGTCAAGAGCCTCCCGTTTCTAGTCTTACATGCTAAACAAGCATCAGCTGTTGGCTGTAGCTTCACATTTACCGTACAGACATGAAAGTGGCAGTAACTATCTACTCTAAAGCAAAAAATATATTTCCCAAAATGTGAAAATATTGTTTAAACTAACCCAAAGTTGTTTTCTAAAATGCATATACTAGATAGTTTTATCGAATGTCAGTCAACTTTATCTTATTGATTTACTACTTTGTTTTCCTGATTTGGCTTGCAGGAGACACCTGGCAACAAACTACTGCCAAATGGACTGGTCCAAGGCCATGCCTACACTGTCACAGGGGTGACACAGGTGACGACTTAGATTTAATATACTGCACTTGGAAATGAAAATTACAAAACAACAATTATTTGTATAATAGTGATCATAAAGATCATGTTACCAACATCTAGCAAATCATTTATGGAATAATTTATTGCATTATTACAATTACGCTGCTTTCTCCCGTGACGATTGCTGGTTAGATGATGAGCAGAGGGAAGCCGGTAAACCTGGTGCGTTTGTGGAACCCCTGGGGCCAAGGAGAGTGGAACGGACACTGGAGCGATCGGTGAGCGTGACTGTTTCACAGAGACACGCCTCTGATATGCGGTAATGTTGACGTTATTTTCCAGTGACGAGATAAGTACAGATGGTCTTTTGCTTTTTTTTTTTTTTTTTTAAATATGAACATATAATTGAATATAAAGCAATAAGGCTCTCAGGCATTCTGCATGCGGGCATGATTCACTCTTTTATCCTCTTTTGTCTTTTGTTTGGGGAAGTAGCCTCTTTAAAAGTGCATGCGCTGCACATGAAGGGCTTAAAATGGTTATTTGGAAAAGGAGTGTGAAAAGCATGTCACAACTGTCTTCTGAAAAGCTCCCCAGTTTATTATAAACTGGTTTTGCCAGTAGAATAAGCCGCTGTATTGTCCTGTCTTAACGGCAACTTATAGCATATACTTTCCATTTACAGAAAATACCACCGGCACTGTGTGTGTGTTGAGGGAGAGCTCCCATTTCTAAGTCTTAGGACACATGTCACAACTTGCCTCTGAATTCCTCAAAAAAAGTGATAATAATAATATTGTTTCTCTTCTTACTTGACAAACTGTCTTCAAGGTCGTCTCTGTGGCAAACCGTGAGCGCTAACGATCGTGAAATGTGCCTTTCAGTGGCTGATGATGGAGAGTTTTGGTAAGCAGATTTTATCAAATGTGAGAAACATTTGAGTTTGATGTTTTCTGACCCACTCACACCTTTACAGCAGCAATTAGAGTAAAAAGTACAATACAGTGCTAGCTCAAAATGTTATGGATTTAAGATATTCATTTCTGTACTAGAAAACTAGTACTTATGCAGCATTAGGACAAATACCACATTTGGGCATTGTGGAAATTGAGAGAAATGTATATTTTAAATAGATTCCACTGCTGTGGTTATATCCTGCGATGCAAAGTGCCTTGAGGAACTGGCTAGTTGACACTCACTAATTGACAAATACACAGAGGGAGCTGTTAGTTGTTAAGTAGTAGACAGGTACAGGTATGTTTGTGTTTGTGAATTTAAAACGTTTCATCTGTGACTTTTTAAAAATAAAAATGTTTCCCCAGAAGAGATTAATAAAGTCACAAAAACAGAAGGTATATATATTCCTTTATGAATCTTGAATTGTATTTCTCAAGGGATTCATAGTTTTAGCATCACGTCCGGAGGGAAAATTGATACTATTAAAATCAATCTCTGATATCGACAGGATGACCCTGGAGGACTTGTGTAAGTTCTACACAGATCTTGACATCTGCTCCCTCTGTCCCGACTTCCTTGGTGGAAACTCCTTCGGTCACTGGAAGACCTCCATGTATGAGGGCAGATGGGTTGCTGGGACAACTGCTGGAGGATGCATGAATAACAGAGGTACTTCCAGGATATCTGGATTTAAATTCAATAAGATCCCAATATTATTTGATATACTGCGTGATTGATAATACCTTAAAATACTGGCAAATGGCTCCTGTCATATCACACTTTGACAATTTGGCACTGCAACAGATGTGAATATCTTTTTTTTTTTCCATAGTTTTTTTAAATTTCCCTTTTGTCTAGGAAGTCACTAATCAACATGTAATTGTAATTGTCAATGTTGACTGATATTGCATTTGTGATAGGATCTGTGATATTAGAGGGAATGGTATATCTGTAGTGTATGATGTGTAGGCCAGGACATTTCTGCAGCACAACAATATTTAATTCAAAATGGTATTTTGACACCAATTTCAGTTTTATTAAATATTGCAATTCAAAAATATATTACATTTTATTCAAATTTAATTTGTGAGTGCCTTATTGCATGGATGGTGTGGTTGAAGTGGCTGTTTATAGAGACGGCTACTGTATATGACCTCTGTACTGACAGAGTATTAAAACTGAAATTTAAATTGACTTTTAAATATAACCATATCACTGGTGCTGCACGGATAAGCTAGTCAAGTGCTAGGCTAGGCCTCCCTAATCAACTACTGAAGTTTGCAAGACTGTTTGCAAAACTGACTGGAAGAAAATCTCTCAGCCATAAACAATATTTGCTAAAACTCAGGCACGAGGTGGTCACAAGCACAAAACAATGCATCAAATTCCCACTTCCAGTGACGAGAGGATGATAAAATACCATCGCAGAGCTCTTCCTTATTACAGGGAAAGAAAAAGTGCATAGCCACAAAGGCACCACAAACAGTATAAAGTACAATTATGATAAGATAAGACTTGCCTGTAACATTGTTTTACACAGTACCTTATCTTATCTCAGACGAGCAATTAACATCATGCAGTAAAAGAAAGACAGTTAACATTTGCAATAAAGTAAAAGAACTGTCATGCTTACGTAACTTTAATGCAAAACTCATGCAACAACTTGACTTTGAAGGTTATATGGTACAGAATAAGCAAACATTTCACAAATGATCTACTGCTACAAGCCAGCCCGTTCGCACGAAAAGGAGTATGAATGCCACGATAATGTGAAAGGCATTTAATGTGTAATAAGAGCGCCATTCTTGCTTTTGGCAGATTATTTATACGGCATGTAGTCTGTACTGACTGCAGTTTAAACATATGCATGTAAATATGGCACAATCTGAGCAAGTGATGTAGAATAAAAAGAAAGAAACGTGGGTGGGTGGGAGGGGAGGTGGATGGATCCAACAAACAGGACTTTTAACCAGAAGACCTGTGTTCGAGACTGGTGTTTTCTTTGTTATGTTAATGACATTTGGGATGTGATTTCCATACTTACTGTAAAACCAACCATGAGGTTTTTCCTACAGTTAACTAAGTGGTTTTGTTGCCTAAACCTACAATAACTGCAGAGGTTATTGTGGCGTACAGTTGACACAAGAAAAGCCTAAAATGCATCGTCTGCTTAATGTTGTGCCATGTATATGCCTTCCTGTGAGACTGGGTTGTACAAGTTATTTTGCTGATTCAGATAAATAAGTTTTGAGCTCAGTTCCAACTTCATGAGCTTGATGATCACCCTATATGATACGATGCAAATAAATCTCACTCCTCTTTTTGTCTTCCAGACAGTTTCTGGACCAATCCACAGTATCGAGTCAAGATTGACGGTGACAATTTGGAGAAAGAAGGCGAGAAAAATGTCCTGATATCTCTCATGCAAAAGTCTGACAAGAGGAACAGGCGCCTGGTCCAAAATCTGCACATTGGATTCTCTGTATTTGAAGTAAATATCACCTTTTATTGTCACAATATGAGGAGTGTTACGGACAGGCTGTGTCATGCATGCAGTAGATGTGGAAGGTAGTAAATTATACCCCACTGTAACCTGGAACGCTGAGCAAAAAAGTTTCAATCTCACTGCCAGCAGGCGGTTTGCATACACCGTTCATAGCTAAACCTACAAAAAGCAATACACAGTCATTTGTATATATCCAGCAAAATCAATTCATAATCCACATAATCATGAACCAGGAAGAATAAAGAGCACCAAACGCTGCAGGGAGGAGGTCAGGGTGGATGGGTGGGTCATAAAACACTGTACCAGGAGTCCACTGCTCATGTCTCTTGTAAAGCCAGAAGTCAACATTTATTTATTTGTCATGTAACTTCCATATTTAGTTAACAACACTTCCGGTGTTGTTTTAAGCCAAACCATGATCTTGTCCTAAACCTAACTAAGTAGTTTTTTGGCCTCAACCTAAATATGTAGTTTTGTGACCTAAACCTAAATATGCTGTTTCCTGTGGAGATCGCAGTTTATTTTGAAAAGACTGGAGCGTAAATTGGGGCTGCAGTGGTTGGCACTCACAGCAAGAGGGTTACAGGTTCAAATCCAGCTTGAGGAGTTTGCATATTCTCCCCGTGTTAGCGTGGCTTTTCTCCGATGACTCTAAATTGCCTGTAGGTGTGAATGTGACCGGCAGGACTACCTCAGTCTCCTCCATCACCGAAGGCTTGTTAGGCTCCCAGACTACTGCTGCCTTATACCTAATGACACCACATGACATTACCCAGCATGAGATATGACAAATACTACTGGGGACTGTGAAGTCAACGTTGATTTATTTGTCATCTTACCGCCGTACTCAAGTGAAGAATAATGAGAATGAATAAGTTACTTAGTCGGGTTTAGAGGGTTTTCAACATTGACAGAAGATCTCAGATTTTTCAAGGAACCATATTGTAGGAGTCAAAAGAGGGTCGCAGTTAATCAGATGTAAACACAGTAAAAGGACGGCCACAGTCAAAGTCCATGCAACCCGTTTGTAGGTTAAACAACATAGTAGCAAGGCAGCTGTGTGTGTGAGTGTGTGTGTGTGCTATATATTCATATAATAATACATCACTTTAACTGAAAAGTTGACACTCACATTTATTGAATTGCTTCTGTCCCCAACATGAACTCATCTTCCACTGATTTCCCTCAAGGTGGAGGAACAAGTAAGAAGCTACTTTATCTCAGTCCCACAATAAACCTTCTCATCTGCATTTTGCAACTCAGGTACAAGACATAAATAAACTGCACAGAGCTGAAATATATATTTATTACTACAGTACAGGATGAAGAAGGGGAAGTTCCCAGCCTCATTCTTCAGCAGCCATGCACCTGTTGCCCAAACTAAAACCTTCATGAATGCACGTGAGGTGATGGAGTTCCTGTTTCTGAAGCCTGCTGAATACCTGATTGTACCAACCACCTTCAGTCCCAATGAGACCGCATCCTTCATCCTGACAATCATCTCCAAGACAGAGACCCACGGCTAGTACGCTCACTTTCTCCAAATTAATCTGCATGTTATGTCACACATTACTGGTGTTTCATCCTGAGAAACAATAAAACACACTAATCCCATGCGAAATGCCTTTGGTCTTTCCCGACAGTGAGAATTCTGGTGACTACAAAGATGAGCCAGTTAAGACGGTGTGCAAGATTTAATAATATCACAATGTTGTCGTATTATTCTGCTGTTGTTCTATTTGTTGCTATATTTCTTTGTGAAACATGTTTTAACAAATATAATTTGGGGTAAAATTACACTTTCTCTTCCTTTAATTCCCAGCTCAGAAAGGTCCCAAATGTGCAGGACGACGAGAAGAAGAAAACCATATTCCGCCAATACTCCGACAAGGTAATACTTGTATACTCCCAAAGTAGCATAATTTTATTTAGTTAAGGGCAGTCAAATTTATCCTAATAACTTATTAATGCAAATTTGTTTTAACAAAGATCCTGGGATCATATGAAACTAGAAAGACTAAGGAATCCATTAGTACTAACCAGGTCATACTAGCTTGTCGCTAAGAAGGATAAATAACGCTCCAAACACAAGCTATATTTTGGTGAGGAAAAACCGTCATGGCCACTTTCAAAGGGGTCCCTTGACCTTTGACCTTAAGTCATCATCAACATCCTCAACCGCTTATCCGGGGTCGGGGAGAACAGCTCAAGCAGGGGACTCCAAACTCCCCTTTCCCGGGCCACATTAACCAGCTCTGACTGGGGGATCCAGACGCATTCCCAGGCCAGTGTGGAGATATAATCTCTCCACCTAGTCCTGGGTCGTCCCCAGGGCCTCCTCCCAGTTGGTCGTGACTGGACCGCCTCCCTAGGGAGGCACTCGGGGGGCCTTCTTACCAGATGCCCGAACCACCTCAACTGGCTTCTTTCAACACAAAGGAGCAGCGCCTCTACTCCGAGTCCCTCACGGATGGCTGAGCTTCTCACCTTACCTCTACGGGAGAGGCCAGCCACCCTCCTGAGAAAACCCATTTCAGCCACTTGTACCCGCGATCTAGTTCTTTCAGTCATGACCCAGACCTCATGACCATAGGTGAGAGCAGGAACGAAGACTGACCGGTAGATAGAAAGCTTTTTCTTCTCAGCTCTCTTTTCACAATACCACTCCCGCTGCTCCGATTCTCCAGCCAGTCTCACGCTCCATTGTCCTTGAACTCCTTCACCTGGGGTAAAGACTGATTCCTTACCCGGTGTAAACAGTCCATCGGTTTCCTGCTGAGAACCATGGCCTCAGATTTAGAGGTGCTGATCCTCATGCCAGCTGCTTCAGACACAGCTGCGAACCGATCCAGCGAATCCTGGAGTTCGCAGACTTCAAGATATGTAAAGGAAAATGGGCTCTATGGGCACCCACTCAGTTTGATTACTGCTTCAAACCTCTAATAAAAATGTATTAAAAATCCATGACTTACTCATACTTTAAAGATAAGATAAGATAAGATAAGATATTCCCACAGTGAGCTGCAGTCATTGATATTTTTATAGACGGGTCATAGTAACAAACATGATACCTCATTATTATTATTAATTATCCCCTGACTCTGCAGCTCCCCTCGGCTTTATGGAGAATTTTAGCATTTTTTCAGCTCATTGTTTTGATTTAACGAACCACAGTTTTACGGTTTGCGTCTCCCTTATCGCCCTCATCTACCTCATTTCCAGCTGCAGCTGTTTATTTTTTTAAAATTCTGTTAGACGCAGGTTCCCAGCACAAAACAGCGGATGGACAAAGTTAGCAGCTAGCTGGTGAATGTAGTGGAGCATTTAGCAGCTAACGGGCCAGCTATTTACCGCACCTCAAAAGCTGGTGAAGACCAAAATAGAGCTTAAAGGAGAGGGAATTTACGACGTCTGTTCATCAGGTGGACAGAAACGTGACTCAAATGAATGTCTGCTGGATAAATTAGCAGACATGGAGCGACATTAGCATGTTCTGCTGCGAGTTAGCCAAATACAGCAGCAGTCTTTCCTAGCTGGGTGATGGGACAGATTTTTTTTTTTTCTCTGTTAAACTTGTGGCTGACAGAAAACTCACTAATGACAGATTTGGAGAAAGTTGACTGCAGTCTATTATATCTCGTTTTCATTCATTTTCCAGTTTGAAGAAGTGGATGCTGAGCAGCTCCAGATGCTTCTAAACGGAAAAATCCTGAAAGGTTTGGACTGTGAAATAATATTAACAGGGTTGACAGACAGTAAGAGCTCAATAAACAATAGAGGCACACCGATTAATCAGTTTGGCCAACATTTTACAAGCTATCACTATTAGTGAACTGTGCTCTGATAGTGGAGTCTCCACCAGTCATGCTGAGATGTATCACAGTTTTGCATTGAAGCTCCTTACACAAAGCCCAAAAATGTATCTCTCCAATATACAACAATACAACACTACCAGCTCTTTGTCCCAGATATAAGACAGAAAGGGAGAAAAACATCATTCACTGTTACTTTAACTTGCTTAATGCACCAATTTGGCATTCTCTCCTCCAAATAATCCAGCAACGTAAGCATCCATTCATGAAATAAAATCCTCCTTACACTTATGCTCAAACATTAATGGTTTGCAAGAGCGGCATTTAACAATGTACATGACGAGATGCTCAACAGAAGTAGTACTGCTCAGTCGTACTGTAAGCCGTAGAGCAACGCATTCGCATCTAATCACACGTCAAGATATTCTGTTATGAATTATTAAATGTGGCATAACAAAAAATGATGTATTAACAATGGTGTAGGCAAAAGTAGCCAACTAGGCTGCTGCAGAAGTAAAGAAGATATTGGCCAATTAATCGTCTTTTCCTGCTCCAAACTATGCTTAGTTAATGGCTTTTATCGGTCGAGCACTAATAAACTTTAAAATATATTGTGCTAATGTTATATTATAAATGCATTGCTATAGTGTAGGGTTTAGGCCAAAGTAGCCTGTAGGTCTCATGCAGAGTTTTCTTTTATTTTTTTAGGAGACTTGAAATCTGGAGGCTTCAGCATTGATGCCTGTCGCAGCATGGTTGCTCTGATGGATGTATCCTGTTGCGCTGCATGTGACAGTGATAATGATTTGGTATAACTTACACTCTGTAAATAATATATACGGTCAAGCTAAGACACAGAACGTGCTGATACCTTAATGTTGGGTTAGACATCGATCACCGGCAAACTGAACAGTGAGGAATTTCTCCGTCTGTGGAAGAAGGTCGTCACATACAAGGTAAAACGAACCAAATGTTACGTAACATTTACATGCATTACTGCATAGCAGCCTCTGAATTTAGCATATGCACCTAATCAAGAGGTTTTCAAAGTGGGAGGCGGGCCGCATCATTGTTGGTGTGTTTTCTTCATTTCCCAGGATATTTTCTTCCACACTGATGTTTCACGAACTGGAACGCTGTCACTGAGTGAGCTGAGGAATGCTTTCTTAGCTTCAGGTAGGCTACACATTCATAACCCTAACCCTACTATCCGTCACCATGGAAATAAAAGCCCCTCATCTACGAGACCGGCCTCTTGAAAGCCAGCTCACAGTCTGTGAGACTGAATGTCCGGCTGGCGAGAAAGCGACCCCGGCAGGCGCTAGCTAGCCGTCACGGCAGTTTGTTGAGCTTCTAAACTCACCTTAAAAAATTTCAGAAGTGAATTTAGTGATGAAATAACTACGAAAATGTAACAAAACAAGCCATTTTTGGGTGCTGTTGTTGTTGCACCCATGTCCTGGACCATTACAGCACTTTGCATTGTGGGATACAGTAGGCAAGGTAGATTGGTCCGATGCATACTGGAGATTTTTTACAAATCGGAGCGACATCCAAGTATTTTTGGCATACTGGAGATGCCTTCGTTCACATGAGTACATACTACTAGTATAGTATGCGGTATCGAATACAGCCATAGTGTATGCATGTAACAAGCAGATATTGAGTGTAAAACTGGTGCTCGAGGGGAACCTAGAGAGTCAGAGTTTGAAGCATAGGGCTACTGACCATGCTACCTTGATGTCAAGATGGTATATACTGTATATACTGTATATGTATATGTAAACTAACCTCTTGCTGTGTGTATGTTGAACAGGAATCACGGTCAGGGATGACATGCTCAATCTGATGGCGCTGCGCTACGGTGCCTCAGCTGGCCACATGACGCTGGAGAGCTTCATCACTCTCATCATCCGCTTGGACTGCATGTACGGTACGTGAAGTCAAGTGGGGGAGAAATGATGACAATAGAGGATACTATATAAAAAGTAACTGTCTAGTAAACACAAGTATTTGGCTACTTAAAAAAATGAGTTAGTAGGTCTAGTCTAGATATATATTTTATAACATTTATGGCTGAAGGCGATACAGGTTATTTACAGTTTGTTTGTTGCTCATCAGAAATTTTCAAACAATTGTCTGATGGAAAAGCGATGAAACTTCAGGAGTCAGAGGTAAGGCTTATTTACTGACCCTATTCTTCTTGTCAGACGTTCATGTTTTCACACACCACAGAAAGAAATATTTGTCTTAAAATGACACAATCGCATGTAAATTTTTATGTTTTCTGTGACAAAAGGTGCATTGGTGCATACATACTGCAGTTTATGAATAACCTGTCTCTTATTTTCAGTGGCTGTACATTTCAATGTACACTTAAACCAACAAGGACGACAGACGGCACAATTCACCAGGAAATACAGGAGTAGATATTTCAATGTTTTCTTGTAATTTTCCAGATTGCGTAATAGATAAAAGGTGTATTCCACTGTGAATGAGCCATTACACAGTACGGACTGTAACCAGTTTTCTCATTATCATTTCACTACTTTGCTTTACATTACAAGATATTAAAACATAGCACAAGCAATCCGTCAACATAAAGCTGAAGCACCTTAGTAGAGATCATGTTAGGCTGGAGATGGAATCTCATTACATGTTAAAATGATTTGAGTTACTGAACTTTTTATATTATTCGTAAAATTATAATGTAGACTCATCTTATCACTCTGCGCTTTATAAAATGAAAACATTGTTCAGACATGTCAGATTTCAGTATATGACATGGGCTCATTTGAACTGTGCAAAACCCACCATTTTCTACAGCTTAAAAAATAAAATGTGTGTACCTGTAAAGGGTTTTTTGGGCTGGTCACTTTTATTGTATGTCAACTGCTTGTTTCCTGCAAATTTCTATCACTTATTAATTATTATTAGTAATCATAGTTCATTTTTAACAACTCATTTTATATCACAGAGGAACCTTTAATGACACATCTATGACTTCAGTCAAAACTCAGTGTACTGATCACATAAATATATCATAATATAATATATGAGGTTCTCCTCTCAAACAAACTGATGTAAACAAAGGTTGAATGTTGATTCAAATGTAAAGATGTCCCATTTTCAGGAGGGTGTCAGCCTGGTTAGGATAAAAAAAGGTGTACATCTCAACTTTTCTTAAAGACTTTCTGCCCTCTTGTGGTTGAAACAACGTTAAGTTTCATTATGTTTTTCATGATGATGTGCTCTATTCAGTAAAAATGAGTATGTTATAATATTACAGTGATGTGTTCAAATGTAATCTAGCAAAATTTAGTTTTTTGCGCAAGAAACTTTAATAAAGACAGTTGTTGGAGAAGTTTTCAATGTAAAATAGATTTTAGAGAGGGAGTTATGCCCTTTTTAACTTCATAACACTAGCTCCAAGCAGCTTTTAATACATGATAACCACTAATGTCAAGATTTCTTAAATCAAAACACGTATTTAGACAAAAATATTTAAATGTGAATAAAAATTAAAATTCAATTTAAATTTTTAAATGAAAAAAAAAAGTAAATAAAACAATCATTTATTTCCAAATCATTTGACTTGTGTATTTTTATGCAAATAAGCACTAGTACAGATAGGACTCTCCCTGAAGCTGCAGTGCATTTCCATCACTGTATTCCACCATGCATATAGGCTGTCCCTAACATCATTTCTTTGCACTGTGAAGCTTCCGAGAAATAATAATAATAATAATAATAACAAAATTAATAATAATTAATGTGATGTTGCTGAGGTGGTTTGCGCATCTGATCAGGATGTTTTGTGGACATAATTATATTTTCATGGTAAAAAAACAGTTAAAAAATCATAACATATCTAGCTAGAACTGAGTGTGAACTGGTAGCTGGAGAGGTGCCAGTTTACCTCTTGGGCACTGCCAAGGTGCCCCTGAGCAAGGCACCAAACCCCCAACTGCTCGGGGCGCTTGTCAGGAGCATCACTCTGACACCTCTCCATTGTTGCATGTTTGTGCATGTGTGTGTTCGGGTCTGCATGTACTGTGTACATGTACTATCTTCTTATTATTATTATTATTTACAGGTGCAGTGGAGGCTTAGTGTTACAGGTTCAATGCAGGTATACAGGTATACTTTGGAAAGAAACTGTTTTTGAGTTTGGTTGCTTTATCAAAACAGGGTTCTGCAGGGTATACAGAATAATATAATCCAGGATACACAGCACACCCTCTTCCAACTTCTCCCATTCAAATGTTCACAGATTAGTGTTGCACTTCTGCCCTCTTGTGGCTAAAAACAGTAAAAGATGCAATCTGAGGATTTTACCTTGTCAGCAACCAAAGCAACAACACTATTAATATAATAATATTCTGCTGACAGACTTGAGGCAGCAACAAGATACTGTTAACATGATAGAAAAATAGATTTAAACATTTTCTGGCTCACCTCCCTTGAGTGAGAAATGCAGACATGCCAAAGTTACACAAACCTATAAAAACTACAGATTTAAAAGTTTTCGTGAAATTATTAGGCTACAAGAATACAAAGGCATCTAAAATATTAGACCCGAGTTCAAGCCTTTTTTCTCTCAACAGAAAGCCAAAATCCCCAAATCAAAGCCACGAGCAGCAATGATCATGTTTTGGGTAACAGAAAGCAGGGCAAAGTTATTTCAGCTGGTTTAATTCAGTATAAAGAAGTGAAACCAATCACACCCTTGTTTTATCATTACAATGTATGCAGCCTTTCAGTACTGTCATTGCAGTGTGACTCTACATCTTAGCTCCTCCCTGTTGTGATCACAGAATAATGCGAGGGTGCTAAAGTTACAGGACTATGCTCGCCGCTACTGATTTTCCACAGTCTGGTCATTTGCTGCTTGCTAGCTTCCACTTTTCAAGCAATAGTCACCCCTGATGTTTAATGTTGTCATGGGACAGATGGCAGATGGTATAACCAGCACTATGTGAGCTTGTTGTAAAAGAGGAAAAGGCCATACAGGACTATGATGTGCTTCAGCGCATCTCAGAAACTGACAGTGTGAGTCCTAGCAATGTCTGAAAACCCTTAAATGTCACAGCTACCTATGGGAATGCCCCTCTTGTGTTGAATAATCTGCTTCCCTGTGGCATTTCCCTCCCATTAGAGGAGACTGATTGTGATTGAGACCATAAACTCTTGTTTACAGTGTTTACTGAGGTAATAAATCAAAATAAGTGAGAAGCAGGGTCATTTTTTCATCGACTTCGATACAATCAGACTTCTTTTTGTCGCCCCCTGCTGGCTGTCAGAAACAATACAAGTTTGAGCCACCTCTGCATTGGCTTCACCTCTCAGACCTGGAGGTTGCCCACTAACCATACACTGTGTTTGAAAGTCTCAGCTCTTTAAATACTACTGATGTGTGCACACTTTTGCATGTTGTTAACTTTCAAATACGGGCTAGGTGTATTGTTACCATTCCCTCACAGTGCACATTATGCATGCATTACTTTTGGTTAAGGGGCCCAACAGAAATTATTTGCCTATGGATATGTGACATGAAAAGGAAAGTATAATGTACAATATCAGTCATATGTGAAACATGGACACATCAGACAAAAATGTAAATATCAAAACATAATTGTCAAGTTATTCTTCAGTTTTGTGCAGTTTCTCCAACTTGAATGAGATTCAGACATCCACTCTGTGACAAATAGTTTTCCTTTTCCCTCCTTTATTTTGTAGTTTTAGTTATGGTTCGGTTCATTTCAGAATTATTCTTTCCATTTCCCATAGTTCAGTGTAGCTTCATTAGTTAATTACTCATTAGTTCAGCCATTAGGCGAAAAACCTTTGAAATAGAAGAACACAAAATATACAAAATAAGTAAACAAAAAAATACATCTCCTGAATCTTAACAAAATCCATCAACCTTGTTCAGTTCAGTGCAAACACACCGATTAAAAGGTGGGAGTTAACTACAAATAACACAAATAACATGCCTACTGCTGCTAAAGCATTTGCATAAATATAAGGATAATATATAAATATATCTTTTTAAACTTATCTAATTACTGTTTTTAATACAAGTATATATCTATTTCAATTGTAATCTTATATTTCAACTTATTTAATTTTTTAATTATTCATTTAAAACACAAGGTGTTTTATCATTACATTTAAAGCTACTAAATCATGCAGAAATTTTACTTTTAATTTTGACAACTCATCGAGCTTTCATTCATAACTTTATCATGAACCATCACCGTGTGAACCAGCAACGAGCGCACTAATTTAAACAAACAACCAGCCAGAAATCAAAACCCTTTTAGTCCTCCAACATCCTGCATCACCGTGTTTCTCACCGTATTGATTATCGGACATGCACAGACTCAAACAATCGATCTAATGATCATATTCAGAGCAGGTCAAACAGTCATCAAACACACAGCGACTGTGGTTCCCCGTTTAATTTGCAGCGATAAAACAAGCAGGGACCTCAGTTAGTGTCATAGTTGTTACCGGCTGCTCTTCAGTTTGTCAGATGTCTGTCTCACCGCTGTTTGTCTCACCGCTGTCTGTCTCACCGCTGTCTGTCTCACCGCTGTCTGTCTCACCGCTGTCTGTCTCACCGCTGTTTGTCTCACCGCTGTCTGTCTCACCGCTGTCTGTCTCACCGCTGTCTGTCTCATCGCTGTCTGTCTCACCGCTGTTTGTCTCACCGCTGTCTGTCTCACCGCTGTCTGTCTCACCGCTGTTTGTCTCACCGCTGTCTGTCTCACCGCTGTCTGTCTCACCGCTGTTTGTCTCATCGCTGTCTGACTACGCCGTGCCAACTTTTCAGGACTGCTTTTCTGTGACACCAAGGGTGTCACCTTTTAAAAGCTCCGGGCGCACCTTGCTGATTAGTTCCTGTTCTCTTGTTGCGCTAATCAGTCTGCAAACTACTTGACTGATTCTTTATTACCTCCACCAAAGAGGTTATGTTTTTGCCGGCGTTTATCTGTCTGGTTGTCTGTGTTCAAGATAACTCAAAAACTTATGGACGGATTTTGATGAAATTTTCAGGGTGTGTCGAAAATGTGAAAAGGAAGAATTGATTTAATTTTGGGGGTGATCCGGAAGAAATATTGGATTGTGGATCACTTTGAAATTTTGGTTAACATTGGGGTAAATGGGACCCAAAAATTGTTTCTCAATATCTCTGGTAATTGTTGCCCAAAGCTCATGAAATTGGACTCAGGGATTTACAATGTGGACTTCTATCAAATCCCAAAGGCTGATCCAGATCTGATCCAGATGGCAGATTTTATAGCAATTTATATAAAAAATGGGGGTACTCTTACATTTTGGCCTAATGTATTGTGAGTTTTATGTTGTGTCTTGTATGTGTTCTATGTTTGCCACTGATATAAAATTCTTTTTAAAAAATGTAGGATTTTTATTTTGGAGTGAATTACAATATGGGGGGAAACTATGGTGCTTGGCGGAGGTCTGCGCTCTCCGAGTGCTTTTCTAGTTTTCTATGTTCTCTATCTATATTATTTGTTTATTTATCATTATTTATTTACTTATTTGCTGTTTTTTATTCATATTAATAGGATGAATAGAATGTCCTTTTATTGTCCATATACATAATGTACAACGAAATTGGAGAGCTTCTCCTTGTTCAGAGCGATAAATATTAAATAGTAAATACAAGGTGCAAAAATAAAAAATACTATATGCAGATAAAAAACTATGTACAGATGAACAGAAGAATATGGATAGAAAATGTATGACGTCAAATGTATTACACAGTGTAAGAAAATGAAATGTATTGCACAGAACATAGAGGGATAGGATAAAATTGCAAATATAGAAAAAATATACAAGAGTATAAAATGTATTGCAGTATAGCAGCAGTAGTGACAGTGGTACAGTAGATGTATTGCACAATGTCCATTACACTGATGGCTGGGGTCGGTGTGAGTTCAGGGTGGTGACAGCTCTGGGAAAGAAACTGTTTTTTAGTCTATTCATCCTGGCTGTGATGCACCTGGCCCATTGGTCGTGGAGTTTGGCCTATTGATATGCTGAGCCATGCCCTGTCAAATTTCATTGGCCAATATCCTCAAAGCACAGTGGCAATGGTTTGCACTGTGTAAGCCATGTGAGAGTTTGCATGTTCTTCCTGTGTTTGCAATGGTTTCATACTGAAAACATGCAGGTTAGAACACCCATAGGTGTACCCTGTCTCTCACCCGATGCATGCTTGGATACACTCCCTCCATTTGTCATCACCTATAGGACAATGTTCACAAAATGGATGGCTCTCCATTACACAAATGTGACATTTTGTAAATAATGATTTTTAAAAAAGCAGTTCTGCCTCTGCAAGGCAACCACCAGTCTCTTTGTGTAACAGTGATGACAGATTTGCATTACAAACAGCCACTGTAGTTCTTGTGACAGTTTTGTGCCTTCGCTAACAAGCCAGGTCAGCATGAAGTGATGAAAGAAAAACAGACTGGAATGTTCTCATGCTGTAGACACTGCTTTCATATGACCTCTCTCTCTCTCGCTCTCTCTCTGGGTTTAACTATAACCTTCATCTGCCTGCGTAATGTTAGTCCTGGTGTGGTTTCTTAAAGGACCATCCCATGCTGACGATATAGCCCTAGGCGTTTGCAGATCCAGTATTATATAAGAACGGAGCTTCTTCTCTCTTAAGGGGTACCTGCTGTTCCACCGAGACTCAACACTTCCCATATCTAGCTGGAGAGGTAAGATTAACACCTTCACTTGCCAGTAACATTTCAAACAGGTCGATTTACACTCCACAGTTTCGCAACTTGCGGTATTTTCATAGTTGTAGTTGGCACAGTTCCTATACTGTGTAATCGATGTTGTTACATTTGAGGTACTGAAATGGTTTTACTTCTTAGTGGTTATTTTGATATTTGTGATCCAGAAAAAAAACAAAACAAAACAAAAAAACAGTGGATTAAGTCTCACCTTCTCTCGGACTTGACAGCATGTTATGGCTGTAAAATGCAGTTTTTCATAGATAATGTCTCCATGATAACCAAATTTAGACAGTCTGGCACTGGACAGCAACAAAGGGTTAGTGTACTGTCACCTTAAGTAATACACGGAGGGCAAGAGCAAAAATAAGGTACTGTGGTTCCTTTTTTTTTTGTCTGCATTTATTCTCATGGTTTAACACCACAGTGGGCAGTGTCAGCCTTTTATGAGATTGATGCATATTTTAATCTTGCAGTAAGATATCTTAATATTTTATGCATGTGAGACCATCACCGGCCCAAGTGAGGGAAGAATGGGTAGAGGGCCTGAGTTCAGTGTGAAGGGTAAGGAGAAATTCAGCATATTCTGGCGGGTCTCACTAGATCTCAACAGTGGGACTCAACAGGAGCTGGTAAGCCCTGAACAAACATGCATGTGTGGTGGACACCGAAGCCCTGAGTGGCTAAAGTGGCCTAGCAAGGCCTAGACAAGCGCCCCCCACCCCACAAAGCGGGAGAACCCGGAGGCCCCCCAGAAGAGCCACCAGGGCCACAGAGAGAAACGCCAACCCAAAGGCTGAGACGGGATGGCAACCGACACCCCAGGGTGCCCAGGACAAACTCAGAGGGCACGGGCACAAGTCATTTTCCCGTTTTGGAATTGGAAGATGTATAGAGTCCGTCTTTGAGAGTAAACTATAAAATTTTGAGAGGTTTTTCTTACTGTTTGAGGACAGTTTTATGATGTATTTAACAAATTCAGGTGGTTGTAAATCTGGTGGCTGTGAAGTAGTCTGAAGAGATGGAATTCTCCTTGTAATGGTGCAGCTAACTTGTAAGTGTTGGAGGAAATTGCCGTTTTTTATTTCAAATGTTTGGAATAAGTTTGTGTATGTCATAAGTGTGTTATCTTGGAGAAGGTGATGGAGATGGGTCCTTTCTCTTCCCATGTGCTGAGATAGAGAGGTATTTTATTGTTTACAAAGTCAGGGTTGTGCCAGATTTGGGAGTGTATACTGGGTACTAGGTACTGTAGTTCCTAATAAATCAAAAGCACAGCGGTGAATGAATGTTATACACCTACAACTTATAACTGTGCATTAACTTTTGTCTTCATTTTATTTGGGTAAACATTTCTGCAAACTACCAATTAGTGATGGGCAAAGCAGTGAACTGAATCAGTTCAGTAAATAGATTCCTTCATCGGATCGTTCAGTGCTTGACTGGAGCGCAGACTGTACTGCATGTCGTCCTGTTTGCTGAACTAAAACATGGCTGAACTTTCAGTTCATCTCGTTAACTAGTGAAATGAGAATGAAGAATTTAGTTGGTTAAAGATCCTGTTTGCAAACAATATATGTATGCAACTAAATGATGGGTTTTTAAATATTTTTGTTACAGTAAAATTAAAACAAAAAATAATATTAGTAGAAAATAATGAAATAAATATACAGTAGGTTATAACTGTAAAAATTAATAACAATCTTTAATTAAATCAAGAGGATAACTGACATATCTGTTGTCAGTTATACAGTAACTATGTGGTTGAATCTGATGTTTGTGTCACCAAAAACCCGTAATAATAATGGGAAAAGGGGAAATTAAATACGTGCTGATGAAGCTTGATGCGATGTGTGTATTTGTCTGTTGTACTTTAGAATCAAACTTTTTTCAAAAAAGGCTTTAAAAAGCAAACTCAAAATGTCAAAATTGTTTTCGGCCTCCTTTTCTGAACAGAGTTCAAACACTGCAGCAATGCCTCCACCAGGTGTGTGCATGAACATCATCAATGCCCGTCACACAAAAGACGGCTATGGGACCATCAGCAGCCCTGAGCGGTTTCTCAACCAGGACTTCGAGCAGCTGAAAAAGTACTGTGTCTCCAAACGGCTAAGGTATATTGACGAAATGTTCCCGCCTGACAGAAGGTCCATTGGCGAAAGGGTACTGAGCCCTTCTGACCTGAAGCGAGTGGTGTGGCTGAGACCAGCGGTGAGTGTGTTAGTTGTTGATCCCATATCACACTAAATGTTTGTAGGTTAAACAAGCATGTACATTAACATAGTCTTCAACCAGCAGAATCTCTGTTGTGTGGTACACCTGCATGTTTTACTTATCAAACTAAATTAAAGTGACACAGTGGTCAGACCCACAAAGTTTTTGACTCCTGAGACAGAAATGTCTCTTTTGCCAAATGTTCAACTCAGTTCATCTGTCACTTGCTTAATTTCGATCCTTGTTAATGTCGGGCAGGTATGTACACTTAGCTAGTGTGCTAGCAGCTGCTCCATAAGATTTTATACAATGTGAGATTGTTGCTTAAAGGCCCAGAAATACCAAGCCAACATTAAAGAACTAGCAGCGATGAAGGCTGACTGCTGCCTCGCCTTTGTCTTGGCTGACAAATTGTATTTGAACACCCTGCAAAGGCTACAGTCGACAGCCAGTTAGCACTTACGTTCTGCGCCTGCGTGAGATGAAATAACTCTCCACACCAGCAGGTCGCGGTAGTCTGTATTCGTCACTCAAAAATGGAAACCAGAAGACCAAGAACTGTAGTTACAGTACATAGCATCTGTCTGCTATAAAGATATAACAAACTGCAGAATGCTGTGATTGATCAATCAATATTGAGTATTCAACACAGCCGTGTAATAAGTGTTGTAAACAATTCCTCTGTTTCAGAAACTTGTTCCCAATCCATTTTTTGAAGTTAAAGGGATCTCCAGGTTCGACTTTGGTCAAGGCTTGGTTGGTAGGAAAATTGCTTCATTCATCGTTATCTTTAAATTTTTTGTCCAGTGATGCAACAGACAGAAAACAGACTAAAGGAGGGCAGAGAAGATATTTTACCAATGTGTTTTCAGGTTTCTTGGCTGTGTTAGTATTCTCAGTAGTTTCTTATCTGGAAACTTTTCTGAACACATTTTACTGTCATGCCATGACCTGCGTAGTGCACCTTTCTGATAACTCATAAACAGACATTTTTCCTTTAGGAAACTGCTGGTTTCTTGCGTCTATCGGAGCTCTAACATTCCAGAAATTCATCCTTCAGCAAGTTGTTCCTCTTGAGCAAACATTTGATGATAACTACTGCGGGTTGTTCCACTTCAGGGTAAACCAACAATCATTGCAAGAAATGTTTTTCTATGCTGTGTATTTGTCTTAATATCTCATTTTGCCACAAAACTCTTGGTTCTATGGTTTTCTTCCTCAATTACTCAGTTCTGGAGATTTGGAAGATGGGTGGATGTTGTCATCGATGACAAGCTACCAACTATTGATGGCAGACTGATCTTCGTTCACTCCAAAGACCCAACTGAGTTCTGGCCTGCTTTGCTTGAGAAAGCCTATGCCAAGTATGGATAAAACAATATTTCTGAGTCATAAAATGCATTTTCTCAGTGATGTTTGCCTTATTGTGGGAGTATCTGTGTAATCTGAATAATTTCACACCCACTTGTTTCAGAGTGTGTGGTTCCTACTCAGACATGAGTGCTGGAACTCCTGCCGAGGCTTTGGTGGACTTCACCGGTGGCGTTCACATGTGTATCAATCTGTCAGACCCTCCAAAAAACCTGTGGGAGCTGATGACTAGAGCTGGCCAATCCAAGTCACTGATGGGCTGTGGTACACCACAGGGGGTGAGCACAGATATACAACACAAAACCACTAGCATTAGTTCCTTTCATAGACCCATTTTTGTCTTTTTGGTAATTAGATTGCAAAGACTTTCGCTCTGGAAGCTGCTCAGAAACCCCCTTATTGTTGGTCTACCTTGGAAAGCCATATATTCAAAAGTATCATGAGGCTGTAATTATCCTAGAGGTCACAAGAGGTCATTTTATATAGTTCCATCAAGTTTCAAAAGATGACCTCACCGCAATTAAATGGATACTATGGGGAATAACATCATCACGCATGAACACAATTGAGCTCTTTGGATCCGCAAGAGTTTGAGCTTTACAGTGACACACAATTTATGTAATTAAGGGACTCCAGAAATAGTCAACTAAACCATTTTAGAAACACATTTGTACCCATAGAACCCATTTTCAATCACGTATCTTGAGGTCAGAGGTCAAGGGACCCCTTTGAAGAGCATCATTCCAGTTTTTCAAATTCATCACATTGTTTAGCCTCCTTCCCAGCATGCTATCATAACATGGTCGGTACTAATGGATTCCATCATGTTTCTAGTTGAATATGATACCAGTACCTTCACTGAAGTTAGCCCTAAAACTGCAGCCTCTGAAAACCACCAAGGAGTGGAGGAGGTGAAGGCTAAGATGATCTTTGTCAAAGAAAATGGTTACATAGCCACCCTCGACGTTGGGTATGTAATAGAATGGCGTTTTTGCTTTTAAACATATTTAATCTAGTTTGAAAACATGTTGACGGACAGTAAGGTCTGTAGTCAGTGATCTAAGAGACACTGAAGATGGGAAGCATTGGTACAAGTGTCTGGCTGGAAATGAACCGATGCACTGGTGTTGGTGATGGTAAGTGTAAGGTTTTGATTTTTACAACTGATCCTTTACCTTTGTAATCTGTGCATCACTAGTGGCCAAGGACTACAGATGAAAATTTGCTTTTAGCTAAATCTGGTACAATACATGTAAACTATTATGCATTGTCCCTGCTAAACAATCAATTAAATAGAAATAAATAACAATAACAATCCACACTGATGAACGATAATGTATGTATAACCAGTGGCACCAAGCATGTGCTGCACACTCCAGCTGTGTTGCGAGACAGTAGCACCTCGAATGACTAAAGTTAGGCATTGATCTTGAATGGTTATGGTTAGGCATTGACCTCAAGTTCATGATAGTCCACGCTCTTTTCATGAACGGTGAGAGAAACAGCTCTTCCCTACATGAAAAGTGCTGGACGCTTGTGACACTGAAATGATGTGATGGAAGATAGGGTGAGCACAATGTTTTGAATAGGTGCAATCTAATGATACGTGAAAGTGGTTGATGTAGTTGAGGCAGCTGTCACAAACAGTTATCAAGCTCAGTTTGAATGCGTCCTCACATCATTTCCACATTATATTCGGCTCATTTTCCAAATCTTTATAAGACGTGTTAACTAAATTATATGAATTAATATGTTTTAATATGTTTTTCAGTGACATCAATCATTTTTTAGCGTTAATGAGCCTCTACTTACCCCCCGTTTTACCTTTTGTAATTAAGCTTGTCTAATATTACTTGGAAAGAAGAAGTAGTATTTTACTACATATGCTGACAACTCTTATATGTTTTAGAATTTTAGCCACATTTATGATACAATATACAGAGTTGTTGTTGCCAGTCCTGCTATCAACGAGGTAAATAAAATCAAATGTTGGTCATCTGTTAACTTCATTTATTATGTGGTTAAAGAAAAGTATGTTGCACAAGACAACCTGTAATGATAACATATAGAGCATCTATATCTTGTAGGAGACATCTGCCAACACTGTACTGCCAAACGGAGTGGTCCAAGGTCATGCCTACACTGTGACGGGTGTGAGACAGGTGAAGAGTTGCATTAGTTATATAAAGTACATAGTGAAGTGCAGTTATATTAATAGCAAATAATAATTCTGCTTTCTCTGGTAATTGATGGTCAGATGATGAGCCAAGGGAAGCCGGTAAAGCTGGTGCGTTTGTGGAACCCGTGGGGTGAAGGAGAGTGGAACGGAGACTGGAGCGATCGGTGAGAACCACACTGGTGCCACAGTGGTTTCAAAGAGAACTTGCTCTGATTTGCGAACTCAGGAGATAAAACACAAAGATTATTTTCCAATGACAATAATGTAATAATTGTGAATTTCTCCACCTTGGGACTAATAAAGGAATATCTTATCTTATCTTATCTTAATAGTCTTCACCGTCGCACGCAGGCACACTTTAGGACTGCTTTGTCAACAATTTGTGCCTGCTTCTTGGGGATAATCTCTGCTGTGGTATACTAAATTATGTTTTCGTAAGTCATGTGCAATACGGCTGTCGCAATAACTGCAATATTGCAATACTGCACTATTGATAAGCCAAAAACAGGAAATGGCACGCAACCCCCACAACGGCTATGTTCACATTTTTAAGATTCTTTGCAATGGGAGTACCCCCCCCCCCCTATTTTGTGCTGAGCGCTGCATGTTTGCCTTTCTTTTCTGGTTCCAAAGACTTGATACATCTTCAACTCTGGGTATAACGCTGCACTCGCCACTGTCACTTTTTTACCCAGCCGTTCAATCACAGAGGAGGGAGGGCGGGACAAAAAAACACAAAGACCAATCGTGGTGTCCTACTTGTAGGCTACAAGTGCTGAACACCAATAGAAGAGAAATTAATACACAAAGACCGGCGGGTCCATCCTCTCTCCCTCCATGCTTCAGCCTTTCCTTACTCTACCCTTTACCAACATTTTTACTTCCACAGATATTCTGTATCATAGCATTTAAAAAGTAACAACATACCTTAATAATAAAATAAAGTGTATTATAGCTCTAAAATCATAATAAATCAATTAATTTGCAAAAAAAAGGCAATATTATCATATATTGCTCTATTTAGCCAATCATTGTTACAGCAGAAGAAATTCCTTCTTCGTGACAGCCAGGTTGAGGACATGTTTTACAGAGCCATGACAAGCCTTTTTATAGTTGTTTTATTATAATAACCTACCCATTATTATAAACTGGTTGTGCCAGTTAAAAGCGAGGCCAGGTTTTGATATGCTAGTATCTCATATGACATCCAAGTTGTGCTAGATGACTACTGTGTGCTTTTCCCCAAATGTATGAATTACATGACAGTGCTCAGCATGCTAACAGTGTTTGCAACACACTATGAGAAGTCTCTGGCTGTCTTGTGGTCTTGCCAATTTGCCACACAACTGGTTTTTCAGTCTGGGCAAACCAGGTTTCTTCAGAACGCAGCAGAATACCTGTTGGCTTCTTTAGTTTCATGCCACGGAAACTATATTCAGGAGTCATTCAATCTTGCCAAGAGCTCATTGCATGGGTGGATTGCCATCTCAATAAAGTACAAAATGCAAGGCTGCCTCAAAAATAATCCAAGGCACTGTTTGGACATGCATGCTCCTCCAAAGAGCCTTTCATTTTGTACTTTTTTGAGACTGCATTCCACCCATGCAGTGAGCTCTTCACAAGATTAAATGAGTCCAATACACCTGAAGGATCCAAAGAGTGCATGTAAGTGATTACCACAAAGACCCAGCAGCGCTTCTACGCCATTGTCTTTATATTCAGGGGATTTAAACGGGACATATTATGCTCATTTTCAGGTTTATACTTGCATTTTGGGTTCCTACAATAACATGTTTACATGTTTTAATGTAATTAAAATAATAATTTTCTCTTCATACTGTCAGTCTGGATATACTTGTACTCTATCTGAAATGCTTTGTTTTAGTGCCTGTCTCTTTAAGATCCCCTTGTGAAAAAGCCCACCTTTTGCCCACTTTCAGAAAAGTTACTTGCCTCCAAATGTTGAGAACAATTTATAACAGCATTGCCTCTCCTCTGTTGCATTTAAAGGTCGCCGTTATGGCAAACCGTGAGCCCTCAGGATCGTGAGATGTGCCTTGCACTGGGTGATGACGGGGAGTTTTGGTGAGCATGCTGAATTGACAGAAAGTTGACAAAGGTTAACAGTCATTTCTTGCAAGAATGCAACATATTTTGTGGCATACTAAGACAGAGCAGCAACTACCAAATGTTACATTTGTTTTCTCAACAACTTGTGTAATTATCTGATTAAAACCTAAAACTGACTGTATAATATTTATACTTGAAAGGGTTTAAAAACTCCCTCGTATTTTGAGACAAAGTTTTACCTACAAAAAGTAAGTTGGTACATGTACTCACTAAATATGGAGAACCTGCCAAAATCAAAAAATAATGAATACATAAATAAATGACTCAAAAATAGATAAATATGTAATTAAATATAGCAAAATAATATTAAAATAAATGTAGTTATAGTTGCATTTATTTATTTCTTCTTTTTCCTCCTTATTTTCTTCCCCAAACTTATTTATTTTTATATTCTTTTCCTTTTACTTTTCTTTATCCATTTCTGCCTTATTATGGAAATTATGAGGCTGTCACATGTTAATAATTAATTAATGGCCACTTTTATTTTGATATTTTTGCTGCATTTAATGACATTTATTTATCAAGTCATGTTCTGTCCTACATAACTAATGTAGAATATTTTTTTTTAATTAAGGACACAATTTTGTGGCGGCTGAGAGATGGATCATAATTTAGTGCACTATTAATTATGATTTAATTAGAATTTCAGTAATAGCTATAAAAAAGATACAGATTACATTTGCATGTCTTATCTCAACTGACTGATACAGATTAGCTCTCTTTTTCTTTAATGGATTAAGTTAAACTCAGGCTAAAACTACAATTAATTATCTAAACAAATGTCCGATGTCAACAGGATGACCCTGGAAGACTTCTGCAGGTTCTACGCAGATCTTGACATCTGCTGCCTGTGTCCCGACTTCCTTGACGAAAGCACTTCTTGCCATTGGAAGACCTCCTTCTATGAGGGCCGATGGGTTGCAGGAACAACAGCAGGAGGATGCATGAATAACCCCGGTACTTATGTTATATCTGGATTTATGCAAAACTGTCCCTTCAAAAGCAATATATGCACTGGAGTGTCCCAATTTGAAAATGTAGAAATGTTTAAATTTAGAAATGTATCTAACGATAAGCAAGGATTTTCTATTTGTCTGTTATTAACATATTTTGAGAACCACTCGTCCAATCTAGTTCACACTTGGCAGGTGTATTGCAGGGGATCCCATGGAGTGCAGTGTCAAATGTGGTGAAACTGGCCAGATGATTGTGTTCACAAATTTAATGTCTGGATTTTGTGAGCTCAAAAGAATCTGTCCATATAAGCCATACCGATTTAGGTCTATACTGATTTTGAATTTGGCCAGATCTGATTTTTTTTTTTTTTTTTTTTTTTTTTTTTGCTACTTTTTCTGCAACAGTTTTTTAGCAATCATCACCAAATCTGGTACAGAACATCACTGGACTGAGTTGGAAAAAGCTACTTTTTTAAATTTTTGATGTTCCATACAGTTTGCTATAGCTGACCCTCAGGCTTATATTACAAATGATGCCATATCTCCAGCTATTAGCTAATTGTTTCCAATAAATTCAAGAAATTCAAAAGCTAATTTAATTAATACATTTATATATAAATGTACTGTATGTGTCAATTTTAAAAAAGGCAGAAAACTAAAACAGAGTTACTGCCGTTTTTAATAAACATTACAGTAATAGTATATATTGAGCATTTTATTTTGGGTTGGCATCATTGGAGAAACCAGTAATGGTATGCTAGATTTTGAATGTATCCATCTGAAAAACCCAGCCCAGTGTTGCAAACTCTCTCCCACCCAGCGATCGGCATCTCATCCCTTTAGGCCTGCCTCCAAAACCACTCCCCTAAATTATCATTATGAACAAAAACAACAAACATGGCTATTGTTAGTACTCACAGCTGTCAAGCTAGCAGCTTGTGGAAAACTCTGGTGACATTTTAATATTTTTTTGTCAGAGCAATTAATTTAATGAATGCAATTGCGATTTAATGAGAATTTCAGTAAATATAACAAAAAAAGTTTCTAACATACGTTAGCCACCCGAGCTTTGAGGTTCCATCCAATCCCACATTGTGGTGACAAGCACTGGTGTGATGCCTGTTTGCTTTCTGCTCAGTCTTTCAGCTGATTAGAAAGATTTATTCATTTTTTGAGATGACTAAACAGATTGACCCTTCTCCTCACAAAAAGCCAAACTGTTTCCCTCTTTGCCTTCCAGACAGTTTTTGGACTAATCCGCAGTATCGCATAAAGATCGAGGAATTACTCAGCAAATGTTCTGCGCAACAGGGTGAGAAAAACATGCTGGTGTCTCTCATGCAAAAGCCTGACAAGAGAAACAGACGGCTGGTCCAAAACATCCACATTGGATTCTATGTGTTTGAGGTAAATTTCACCCTTTATTGTTTTTTTTCACAGTATGAGGACTGTTATGGATATGTCATGGGTATGCATGAGAGATAGATGTAGAAAATAGTCTCAGACTGTTATTGTAGTGATATCAGTGCTAAACCACTAAGTTACACTGGCTCATTTCTCTTGAGAAATTATGACAAAACAACATAAAACATTTGAAATAAGTTTAAATCCTTTTGAATGCAGCATATTCAAGCATTTACTATCTTTTTGTCCCTAACACAAACTTTATTTTCCTCTGATTTCTTCCAAGGTGACCGAAGAAGTAAGTAATATTTTTATGCCAATCCTCAAATGCAGTATATGCCCTGCAGTGTGCAGCAAAACGACACAGAAATTAAATATGTATTTATTGCCGGTATTACAGTTCAAGGCGCAGAAGGGGAAGTTCCCAGCCTCATTCTTCAGCAAAAACATGCCTGTTGCCCAAACTAAATCCTTCATGAATGGGCGTGAGGTGATGGAGTTCCTGATGCTAAAGCCTGGCGAATACCTGATTGTGCCGTCCACCTTCAGCCCCAATGAGACGGCCTCCTTCATCCTCACCATCATCTCCAAGGCAGAGACCCATGTCCAGTAAGCCACTCGCAACTCATTAAGTAATCTTTCAAACCTTGTGTAATTAATCTACAGTATATGCTACATACCACATATTACAAACCGTCAGCGCCACAAGCAGTATTGGTCGTTACTTGTAAAAATAATTACAATATTATACTAGTTACACAGCAGCATTAGTAATGTGTCAAAAGGTGCCTTTAAGCAACTCCAGCGCACAGACAACAAAGTGATATTTAAGAGTGTAAGAAGTGTAAGAAGTGGACATAGTCACTGTGACATCACTCATTGGTTTGTGGATTGTTGTTCTGAAGCCTCAAAATCTGCTTTTTGGACGTCGCCATCTTGGTTGCTTGGCAACAACAAGTGACGCGAGAGGTTAGCGCTAAGAACAACTGAATGCTGAACGACATTTTTAGGCGACCTGTTGTGGTGGCAGATGCCCTCTTGACCCTCTTGAGCAGTTTCCCTTTCGAACCCACAGTTCCCTTTTTGTCTGCTGTCCCCTCTGCGACCCATCTTCCCCTGTCCTCACATAAATCTAATGCTTCAGTTTTGGTTCCTCATATATGACTTACAGTTACTATATTGCGCCTTGTTGCCATATGATAAGAAACCACAATGCTGACAGTTTGTCTGGTATCATAGGTGACAAGCCACCCTGCTGACCACCCACCTATCCAATACACACTCATTTATTCTTCCCCTATAATAGTAGCTCAGTTTCCTCAATCTGTAGATCACTCTGTTGCAGACCCAGACTCTGTACACTGTGATCTCCTGGTTGCAACCTGAATAAATCTCTTTTGCTTGTACTGCAACGACTCAGAGCAATTTCTCCGTCTCACTGTGACAAGATTTTGCCACCACACTGTCCTCACCCTCAACTCAAACTCGGCATCGGAAACCAACAAACGGAGGCACCCTTTAGCAACAATATGTGACGTACCGGGCTTTCAACCATCCATTGTTATTTGATGACGTAGTATCAACAGTGTGAGAATTTGCTAAGGGCAGGTGGGTGGTGTCGTGGGTCAAACACTTTCAACCAGGAGACAGGTGTTTGTGTTCCATGTGAGATAAAAGTAATTCATGTGATTTATTTTGGCATGCCAGTCATTAGTCACAAGACTTATTGGTATCGTCACCATCTGAGTCACTAGTCAGTGAAGTTAATGTCGACCACAACCGTTTCCTCATCATACCTAAGTGTTTGAGTTGCCTAAACCTAACTTCTTGTGAAAACAGAAGTTTATTTTGAAAGGTCACTATGCATGTAAGGAACGTATATTGACACCCTGTCCCCCGGAATGCAAGAGGGGTATTTTGTGCATCGGTCTCTGATGCCAAGGGTCTTTGACCAACCGGCAGCATTTAAAAAGTTGGCACAAGTTATTATTCAGCAGCAAAAGTAATATGTCAAATATACCTTTAACAACTCCAAACAAAGTAGTACTAACCCTCCATCCACAGACTATACTGTATATGTGAAGTGGACGTAGTCATTGTGACGTCACCCGTTGGTTTGTGGACTGTCATTTTGAAGCCTCTGGTTCGGCATTGCGGTTGTAATCTTTGTTTTTTGCAACCAGAAGTGACACAAGACAAGAACCAACAAACAATGAACAAGAATTTTAATATTAACTTTCATGAACTGAAAACACACTGTGAAAGGGTTATAAGACGAAAACAGGAAAACATTGTGGTAGCGACCTGTCAATCACAGCAGAGCCACACCCTAAAGCATTCCCTGCTTTATGGTCTATTTGACTCAAAATGGGACGTTAATTTACTAAATGATCATCATGCTTATTGAAGAAGACTTGAAACTAGTGATTGAGACCCAACAATGTTCACTGAGGTAATAAGTCAAGGGAGAAGTAGACTCATTTTCTCATAGACTTCTATACAATCAGACTTCTTTTTGCAACCAGAGAAGTCGCCCCCCTGCTGGCGATTGGAAAGTGTGAATAAGGTGATCCCTAAATTGTCAAAATGAGAGAGCATTACAGAGATTAGTAGCTCCCTACATGTTACTGTAATGTGTTAGTAAGTAATGCATTAGTGCTTTTAACTGGCCACAAATAATGTACTGATATCTTTCTACCTTTTTTCTCAGCAACAATGCGGATGGCCATAACCACCCAGATGAAGAAGAAGAGGTGTGGATGTTCATTTTTTTTTTTTGCATTACTATGTTCATTGCACTGATAGCATATGACACATACATATTGAACAACGCATTAATACTTCTGGAGCTGAAAGTACTCAACAGAATCTTTTGCAGCCCATGCGAATCAAACATGGAGAAAGTGGATACGACGAAAACATGACAGTCTTGCTCCGGAAATACTCTGACAAGGTAATCTGTCTGTCTCAAAGTCAAGTAAATTTTACTGGTGTAGCCCATTATCACAAATCAGAAATTTGCCTCAGGGGTCTTTACAATCTGTACATGAAGCCACACCCTCTATCCTTCATGGTACAACCCTTTCGCATGCTTTGGAAAAATATGTCTTCGCTTGGCTGCTTTCTCCACCAGTGTAGACTCCCAGAAGTTACTGGTGCTAGCCAAGAAACAGTCAAGCACAGAGAAGTGTTGTCTTCATACAGATTAAATAAACTAGATATGACATGTTTGTTGGTTTAGAGGTTATGGTTGGTGGCTGCATCCCGCTGCTCCCAATCTTTGTGCAACTCCTTTAATTGAAATAGATCTGGGCTTTCATGTCTGTATTTTCTATTTGACCTACTGTATGTCTTTTTGGTGCTGTCTTTTTTCCCTTGGGGGTACCGCTCTGTTGAATCAAAAATTTGAAATGTGGTTCATAGAAATGTGTTTAATAGTGTGTTTTAGAGTCTAGGGCTGTCAGTAGATTAAAACATTTAATTAATTGTGTGATTGTCCATAGATAGTCATGATTAATAGCCAATTAATTTCACATTTTTTATCTGATCAAAATGTACCTAAAAGGCAGATCTGTCACGCATTTAATTAATAACTCAAATGCAGGACGCAGAGAGCAGGCAGATGTAAAACAATGCAAAGTCTTTACTGAGTCAAAAAGGTTCACGGGTGGTCAAAAACAGGCAGGCAAACAAATTCAAATCAGCAGGCAGAGCAAAGTCAAAAAACAGGCAGAGGTTCAAAAAGGACACAAACACAAGGAAATAATGTTGGTACTGCTTTCACAGAGGCTCAAAGACGAACTGGCACAGAAGGAAAGGGAGACACGTGTTATATACTAGCGAGGGGAGACACTGACGAGAAACAGGTGGACACAATCAGGGGCGGGGCTGACAATCTGACACAGGTGAATGTTGATGGAAAGTAGGTCAGTGAACTGTCTATCATGCAGGGAGCGGGAAACACAAGGCAGGAAGTGAAGTGCTCTGAAACGAGAGGGAGAGGTAGTAAAACATAATAAAACAGGAAGTGCAAACATGAATGAAATGACAAAATAAACATGTCCTAAGACTTGACGGGTGTGACATTTAATACTCTTATCAACATGGGAATGGTCAAATATGCTGCTTTATGCAAAATTATGTTTATACTTATTATTGGAACTCAATTATCAACACAAAAAAATTGACAAATATTGTCCAGAAACCCTCACGGGTACTGCATTTAGCATAAAAAATAGGCTCAAATCTCAACAAGGCAAACTGCATGCGATTATCATAAAGTGGGTATGTCTGTGAAGAACAGACTTGTGGGTACCCCGTAGAACCCATTTTTATCCACATATCTTGAGGTCAGAAGTCATTATTTTATCAGAGGTTTGTTACGGCTCTGTACACAGGAAGTGGGAGACTCCAAAGCAAACACAGGGGGAACAGGTCTGAGGCAGAAAACGTCGTCTTTATTACAGTCCTTGGTTCGGTACACAAAAAGCAAGCAGCGAGGCAAACAGTTCCAAAAACAACAGGCAAAGGGCTTGGTCAAAAACAGACAGACAGATTCGATACACGGGGAGGCAATGACTCACGGGAAGTAAACGCTGGAACTCTCGGCATAGAAACACAAGACGATCTGGCACAGAGGAAATGGGGAGCACACATTAAATACTAGTGAGGGAGTGATTGACTATACACAGGTGGACACAATCGGGGCGGGGGCATCACGATGAGACTCAGGTGAGTGGTGCAGAAACTAGGTCATAGGGAGGTGCTCAAACAAAGTGGCGGGAAGCATGCAGGGGAGGAAGTGACGTGATCTGAAATGAGAGGAGAGGTTACACATGCCAAAATAAAACAGGAAGTGTAAGACAGACAAGCATGCAACATGAAACATAAAAACTGTCTAAGACCTGGGATTCCTGACAAGGTTATTATTTAGCTTCCACAAGCTAGTATGACATTGTTGGCAATGTCATACTAGCTTGTAAAGGCTAAATAATGCTTCAAACTGTCATGGCCATTTTCAAAGGGGTCCCATGACCTATGACCTCAAGATTTATAAATGAAAAGGTGTTCTATGGGTACCCACGAGTCTCCCTTCTAAGACATGCCCACTTTATGATAATCACATGCAGTGGTTTTCTGGTTTCATGTGATGCCAGTATCTTCACTAGCTTTAAAACCAAGCCCTCTACAACCTAAACATCGCAAGTTGCATTAATGCATTAAAGAAATGAGTGGCTTTAAAATTAATTTACGTTAACGTGTTATTATCAAGTTAACTTTGATAGCCCTAGTTTGAACTACATCAATCAAATCCATGATGTGTGGCATGCTATCATTTTCCCTCAGTAGGTAACCAAGATTATGACAGCAAACGTGAGCCAAATATACAGTAAGTCTTCACTTGTTTTCATTCATTTCCAGTACGGTGAATTGGATGCTGAGCAGCTCCAGAGGTTACTGAAAGAAAACACTGTGGAAGGTTTGGACTGTAAAACTGACAACATGAGCTAAAAAATATTTAAATATTATAACTTTGTGTAGCACTGCTACGTTGCTGGGTTTTAGCCAAATTAAGTGTTTTTTTTTTCTATTTCTATTTAGGAGGCTTGAAATCTGGAGGCTTCAGCATCGATGCTTGTCGCAGCATGGTTGCTCTGATGGACGTATCCTCTTCAGTGATATTCATTGTGACTCGGTGTACCCGAAGAATATGTTGTTTGTTTTTCTCCATCTCAGCAGCAAGTTTGCTTTGGGATGAATCTCACAGTTCGCAGTTAATGAAGTTACATAAAGGTGTACATGCCAAAACCTGCCTGCTTTTCTGGTGGTTGCACTCACATGAAGAGATTTAAAGGTCAGGCTAGGATGTGCAACAACATGTACAGCGCTGATACCTTAATGCTGGGTTAGACATCAATCACCGGCAAACTGAACAGTGAGGAATTTCTCCGTCTGTGGAAGAAGGTCGTCACATATAAGGTACAAATTGATGGTTAAAAATGTGATAGTAAAACAAAGATGACTGGTGTCTTCCTAGTAATTACAGACATAGCTGCGAGTCTGCTCATTCTACCATAAATGCAGGGTTATTGTTTGCGCAGAGAGTACAGAAGCAAAGAGACAAAACTCTGCTAGAAAAACTGCTAGATGTCACTGTGGCAGCACTGACGCCATTTTGGCCTGAAAACACCAATGAGCTCAGTTTTAAAATTCAGTAATGACCAAATCCAGAGATATTTTCCATGATATCATGAATGTGCATCAGACCCACAGGAGTGCACAGCCCTGAACGTTTATATGACGTATCTGGCAGCTTCCTGCAAGCTGTAATAATTAATATATAATGTTTGTAATTTGTCAGTTTTGTTACCTTATAATACACCCATGGGGTGCATGCTGTAAGCCTGTACTGTGATGGATGTATTAAAATCTCTGTTCCCAAACAACCAGCCGTAGCTTGTAGCTCATGACATAAACAGAATTTAATGTAGTTGTAGGCTATTTACTAACACGCAGGGTAATAGTACAGGGTGCAACCTCTTATACTGTACATCCATGGTCTGCGGTCTATAGTTCATCCATGGAGTCAGAAAAATCACCACTCACTTTATGCCTCTCTGGGAAGTAGCGGGGCAAAACAATAAATAAGTAAATAGTTATAATAGTATGCATATTTATAGTATTTTTATTGTTCAACACAGGCCATTTTGAAAGAGACATTTAAATTATGACAACAGAATAGAAATAATTTTGTTTTAGTTTTGTATAAACACTATATACAACAGCTATATACTGTACGTTCTTTGGTTAGGGTGCATCCTGATTCAGTTTGTGTTTTCTTGTTGTGTCCAGCTCAGAGTTTTATAACTAACTGTCTTCTCTTTTACCAGGACGTTTTCTACAAATATGACGGTTCACAAACAGGAACACTGTCACTGCGTGAGCTGAGGAATGCAATCATGGCTTCAGGTCAGCAATCAGCCACTTGTCTTTCTCAACTATAGACAGAACTGAAGCATCCTGGGATTTATCCCCTTTATTACCAGCAGTGACAGCGTGTGATAAGCCATTGCCCCATCACACTGCATGTTGAATTATCCAATGCAAACACAGGAGCTCCAAGAACCCTTATCATAACAGACATTTTGACTTGTGTTACTGCTCACACTAATTAAGGGTCTCTCCTATTCATGAGTGAATACACAGTGTGGCAGTGTCATGGCTTCATGAAAAGAAAAATAATCTGCAGGTTAAACTAATTAGTTTGTTGCAGCCAAATCATCCTTAAACTTTTGTCCTATCCCTGTTGGTCAGGAATAAAGATCAGTGATGACATGCTCAATTTGATGGCTCTGCGCTATGGTGACTCCTCTGGACACATAACACTGGAGAGCTTCATCAGTCTTGTCGTTCGCTTCAACTGCATGAACCGTAAGTAAATTTGGGAAGCTGATGACGGTAGACAACACTAAAAAGTACATAAATACCACAGCTGCCAATCAATATTTAATCGTGAATAATCATTTGTTGATTGTTTGGTTGTTAATCGTGATTAATCGCCCAGATCTGTTCAAAATGTAGCTGAGAGGCAGATTTGTAAAGTTTAAAAATTTAAATACTCATATCAACATTGCTTTATGCAAATGTGTGTGTATATTTTTTATTGTGGGCTGCAGACATTTAAGAGAAGCCTATAGCAGGGCAGCAACTGTTAAAGATAAAGTCGTGTGGACGAGGGTGACATTATGAACTTGTGTCATGGTATCTGACAGACATGTCTGACTAGAGTAAAATGAATTTGTCTTTTTCAACAGAAATCTTCGAGCTGTTGTCTAAAGGAAAGAATAACATAAGTCTTCGTGAATCAGAGGTAATAAAACTTCTTCAGAGGTATAATCATTTTCTTGAAAATGTGTTTGCAATTTAACTTTTTCACTAACAAAAAAGGTCTTTGTTTCAAATACCATTACCCTAGTGTTTTGTTTCTGTTGATTTCTGCTGATGTTGAATTTTCTGTGATGAAATGATCATGCTTTTAACCGGCGGTACTGAAGTGCAGAAATAATCTATCCCTCCTAAATTTGCAGTGGCTGTACCTTTCGATGTACACTTAAGCTGACGGAGAAGATGAACTGCTGGATTAATTTGGTATTACAGCAGCCGATGAAAGAAATTAAATACAAATTGTGTTATTTTGGAAATGAGCTTTTACATGGCATGAAACAACAGAGTATTTACTAACTTTGCTAACTGCTATTGTTAAGGGTGTAACGAAAAATGTGTCCTCCCCTCTCCACTTGCTGTATTTCCTGTCTCTGACTTTCCCACTGCAAAGTCATGTTACAGTGGCCAAAATGTGCATAGTACTAAGTACAACTAAATATTTAGGACTGTATCTCGTGAGTGCGTTGCCATTCTAATGTAAACTATATTACATTTGTCACAAACACTGTTTAGAAGTGAAATATATATTCTTTTAGTGAGAGCTGAATATAGATTTAGAGCACAGCTGTATCACAAACGATTGGATCATGAACATAAAAATGAGCAAAATCAATAATTATGTGTATTTTTACACCCCTAATAAATGTGATGAGAAATACAGTAATGTGAAAATATAACCGATTCCACCTTCTTAAGTCTACATGGTAGTCTCTATGATGTGATGTATTTCATTCATTTTTATTTTTTTCAAAGAAGACATTTTGCTGGTTTACTGCTAGAGCTGCAACAATTTAATTGGTTAATCGATTATTTGTCAACTGTTAAATTAATTGCCAACTTTGCTTTGAAAATCAATTAATTGGTTTCAGTATTTTTTAGAAAAAAAGTCAAAATTCTTTGATTCCAGCTCCTTAAATATGAATATTTTCTGACATTTCATAGACTAATAGACTAATCTATTAATTGATAAAATAATTGACAGATTAATTAATGTCAATAATCACTGATTGCAGCCCTTGTATTTTCTGTTTTACTGTAAGGTGGTGATATTTGTGTTTTTTTAGCCATGCGAGCACCAGTCAGTCCACCATTTAATATCACATCAACTATCGGATGGATTGTCATGAAATTTAGTTCACATGTGCATGTTTCCTTCAGGATGAATTGTAATCACTTTGATGATCCTTTAACTTTTCATATAGTTCCATCATCAGGTCAAAAGCTGAATCTGGCCAACACATTTTTTCATTCAATAATTTAGTGCTAATTGGCAAATGCTTGCATCTTGACACGCTAAACCAAAATGGTAACTATGGTAAACGTTACACCTGCTAAATATGAGCATGCACCAAAGAACAGCGTCACACAGCTGTTAGCAAGGCTGTAGACAAGTCCTGTTAAGACTAAGAGCAAATTTTTCTGATGGGATATGTTTACATTTTAAATGGGTTAATAAAGCATTTTCAGTTTTAGGACAGAGTAGACTTTTTAAAACAAAGACATTATCCAAACAGTTGTAGTATATCAGTATTTCCTTCATACCTTATAAATGCAGTGTAAATCAAAGTGTATTTTACTTATGAAACGGGCTACATAAATATTGCATACACACCATCATGGCTTTGGAGATGTGTAGTCGTTTTCTCAGGACTGAAAAGTAACTTGTTTGATCAGTTCTTTGTGCTCCATATAAAATATGCAGACTGAGAATTACCGATCCTCAATCTTTTTGTCACTTGAGTCCAAACTTAACAAAGAAGACAGTGTTTTCCTTTTTTTAATGCACACTGGTACTTCTAGAGTAGTGTAAAATCAGTACATATCATATTTCTTTACAATCTGCTCCGAGAGACAGAAACACAAACATCAGATGTTTTAGTATGTGTTTATTCATTTGAGGAATAACAGTGTAGTTTAATGATGATAACAGTATTAATAATACTACCACTACTACTAATAATAACAATAAATATAATAATTATAAAATTAGATTTCAAAATAGTCATAGTATAGTATATTGGAAAAAAAGTTCGAAAAAAGTGATTGTATAGCTTGTTGAAACAGTCATTGTACAGTGTAGTATATATATATATATAAACTACTCCATAAAAAAACTACTACAGTAGATTTTTATGGAGTAGGTTTTATCATACTATATCATTACTATATCTATGTACACTATTACATAAAAAATACTGCAAAAGTATGTCAAAAAAAAAGTAATAGTAAAGTTTCTGTATTAAAAAGTTTTACACTCGAACTGTAATTCCTGGTAATTTAGAAGATTTTACCCAAAGCCCAGGTATCGTTACTGGTATCAGGACTGAAGTTGGATCGGTGCGTTTCCTAGCGACTGCGTGAACAAGTGAGCTTATGGAGCAGAAGACAGAGTTAGTTTAGTTTTGAGTGAATATATAGTGAAAGTTGCAGTTTGTGCAGAAATAAATGCTCCAGCTCCTCAAGACCAACAGAGGTTTCCTGAGTCTGGAGGTTAACTCACACACAAACTGCTCTTGCTTCACTTTCTTTCTCCTGAGAATGACTGATCATTTACAGAGTATTGATACACAAAATATCCTTCTTTCCAGCCAAGCTGTCTCTCTCAGCTCTCTGTTTTTGTTTGATTTGGCCAATGATGTGCTATGAAAGCGATCCTCCCCAGTAAAGCCAGCCATGGTTCACCACTTTGACTCCCCTAACTGGAGCAAAGCAAAGCAGAGCAGCCACATCTGGCAAACAATACGTCAGTGAAGACGAAGTTTGTGAACTTTCTGCTGTTCTCTGAATTTTAATTTGTGGCAGCAGTGTTTAGAAAGAGAGCTGGATGGTAAAAACATTTGTTCTGATAGGTTTCAGTCTTCCACGAAAAATAAGGTTAGTCAAAGTCAACTAAATCTGAAGCCTTGGGTCTTTAAAGCAAGATATCAAACAGCAATCACAATAAACATAATTGAGGTTAGGCCAGTGTCATTAAAATTAAATGAGACATTTGATAAAAATCTATCATGCAGAAAGACAAAAAGCAAAAGTTTAATCTTATTTAGTAATTTAGTCTAAATGAGTTTAGTCCTCCTTTGTTGAATTTTGACCGCTTTTTGATAGTTACATGTAATGATATACTGCCCTCTTGTGTCCAACCTGTATTCTGCACTTAGAGGACGACTGATGTCTTTTCGTGTTGGTATTAGGTTCACATTTTGATGGGACACCATGGCAACTGCCATCATATAATGTCTAGAAATGAGACAGAATGTACAGTTATTATCAGCTACTTTGGCACAGTTGTCATAATCATGACTCTGAAATCACTGAGGGAAACTCACATTTTGTGCTGCTTTCATGCAGAATTAAAATGTTAATGCACAAGTAAGGAATAATGTACAGCGAGCTGGTCATTATGAAATAAAACCCAAGAGGGCGTCAGGTCTTGCATCGCTCTGAAGGGGTTTATTTCACAAAAGTGACCTGCTAACTGTATATTATGCTGCTTATTACACTGTTATTTACTTAGGAAATCAATACATTAATACTACAATGGTCTGTTATCAGAACTGTGCCCATAGCAACGGTCTGCTATAAGGAAAAAGTGATCAAGTATTCCACATAGCCGTGTAATAAATATATTATCAGCATGATCACAGAAGCTGCTTTGCTAATGAACTGTGTAACTTTTTCAACATGTCCACTGTGTAAACCCTCACATGCAAAATATATGAACTGCCACAACCTTTGGAACATAAATGTTTACTTGGTGTCAGTAATCTGGTTTTATCATTAAAAGGAGCTGACAACAGATAAATCGTTCTTTAATTTATTTTTCCTTTCCTTTTTTTACTTTTAAATTTAATCAGTATCAATAATGTCACCAAAACATGACATAGAAAATAAAAAAAATGTGGTAACCAGATTATTCATTTCAAATATCTTTTTTTTTTTTTTTTTTTATTTCATACAAAAGAATTCCAACAGTCACTGTTCATTATAAAATGTTCACACTTTGTTTTAACTCTTTGGGTCAATTTGACCATAACTGGTCTGAGTGTTGGAGACTTGCTTCCCCAGCCTGACGTGCTGACTCCTGCCGGTTAGAAAGTCTGTGATCCACCTGCAGGTGGAGTCAGGCACGCTCAGCAGGGAAAACTTGTCCTGTAGCAGAGCTGGGCTGATTGTGTTGAATGCAGGGCTAACATCCACAAACAGGATCCTGACATAAGTGCCAGGAGAGTCCAGGTGCTGGAGGATGTAGTGGAGGGCTATGTTTACTTCGTCGTCTACAGACCTGTTGGCTCTGTAGGCAAACTGCAGTGGATCCAGTAGGGGGTTGGTTATTGTCTTTAGGTGGTAGAGCACAAGGTGCTCAAAAGTCTTCATTATCACAGAGGTCAGAGTGACGGGTCTGTAATCCTGAAGCCCTATAATCCTTGGCTTCTTCGGGACCAGGATGATGGTCGAAGCTTTGAAACAGGCTGGCACCCTGCAGGTTTCCAGTGAGGTGTTAAAGATCCCTATAAACACTGGAGACAACTGATCTGCACAGTGATTCAGTGCTTCTATATAAGGCTAGCGTGGTCCAGGAGACGGCAGTCCTAGGAACAGCTAAGACACTGCAAAGAACCCTCAAACTCCCTTCATTCAAATTCATAATTCCTGTTTTTCTTTCTTTACTCAAAATTAGGTATAATTTCATGTAAACAAGGTCTATTATACCATATATTCCAAAAATTAATGTAAAGCAAGTTGACGAAAAGGTGTAACACAGAAAAATGTGATCATTTTATATTTCCATCCATTGTCAACCGCTTGTCCGGTTAGGGGTCGCGGGGGGGGCTGGAGCCGATCCCAGCTGGCACTGGGCGAAGGCTGGGCGAAGGCGGGGTACACCCTGGACAGGCCAGTCCATCGCAGGGCACATAGAGACAGACAACAGAGACAGACAACCATTCACACTCACATTCACACCTTCGGGCAATTTAGAGTCATCAATTAACCTAAACAGCATGTCTTTGGACTGTGGGAGAAAGCCGGAGCACCCGGAGAAAACCCACGCTTACACGGGGAGAACATGCAAACTCCACACAGAAGAGTCCCAAGCTGGAATCGAACCTGCGACCCTCTTGCTGTGAGGCAACAGCGCTAACCACTGCACCACCGTGCAGCCCCACTCGAACTGTAATTCCTGGTAATTTAGAAGATTTTACCCAAAGCCCAGGTATCGTTACTGGTATCAGGACTGAAGTCGGATCGGTGCGTTTCCTAGCGACTGAGTGAACAAGTGAGCTTATGGAGCAGAAGACAGAGTTAGTTTAGTTTTGAGTGAATATATAGTGAAAGTTGCAGTTTGTGCAGAAATAAATGCTCCAGCTCCTCAAGACCAACAGAGGTTTCCTGAGTCTGGAGGTTAACTCAGTTAACACAGTCCCTATGTAGATATAAACAGCTCATTCTACAGTAACAAAAACATGACTCTTATTTCAGGTGATTATACACTGAAGAAAACATGCTTATTCATATGTCTCACTAAGACTGCAAACATCCAGAAAAAAGTTAATTACAAATTATTCCTCTATAGTGCATTTCAAGAGTTTAAAATATAACAACAGCACATTGCTACTTTTAACCGAAAAATTAGCTTGAATCTGTCCAGGCCTCCAGTCTGGTTACACAAGATTAACTCCACACAAACTGCTCTTGCTTCACTTTCTTTCTCCTGAGAATGACTGATCATTTACAGAGTATTGATACACAAAATATCCGTCTTTCCAGCCAAGCTGTCTCTCTCAGCTCTCTGTTTTTGTTTGATTTGGCCAATGATGTGCTATGAAAGCGATCCTCCCCAGTAAAGCCAGCCATGGTTCACCACTTTGACTCCCCTAACTGGAGCAAAGCAAAGCAGAGCAGCCACATCTGGCAAACAATACGTCAGTGAAGACGAAGTTTGTGAACTTTCTGCTGTTCTCTGAATTTTAATTTGTGGCAGCAGTGTCTAGAAAGAGAGCTGGATGGTAAAAACATTTGTTCTGATAGATTTCAGTCTTCCACGAAAAATCAGGTTAGTCAAAGTCAACTAAATCTGAAGCCTTGGGTCTTTAAAGCAAGATATCAAACAGCAATCACAATAAACATAATTGAGGTTAGGCCAGTGTCATTAAAATTAAATGAGACATTTAAAACTTTCTCAGATTAAGTTAAAGAAATGCATTCGTACAATGATAAAAATCTATCATGCAGAAAGACAAAAAGCAAAAGTTTAATCTTATTTAGTAATTTAGTCTAAATGAGTTTAGTCCTCCTTTGTTGAATTTTGACCGCTTTTTGATAGTTACATGTAATGATATACTGCCCTCTTGTGTCCAACCTGTATTCTGCACTTAGAGGACGACTGATGTCTTTTCGTGTTGGTATTAGGTTCACATTTTGATGGGACACCATGGCAACTGCCAACATATCATGTCTAGAAATGAGACAGAATGTACAGTTTTTATCAGCTACTTTGGCACAGTTGTCATAATCATGACTCTGAAATCACTGAGGGAAACTCACATTTTGTGCTGCTTTCATGCAGAATTAAAATGTTAATGCACAAGTAAGGGATAATGTACAGCGAGCTGGTCATTATGAAATAAAACCCAAGAGGGCGTCAGGTCTTGCATCGCTCTGAAGGGGTTTATTTCACAAAAGTGACCTGCTAACTGTATATTATGCTGCTTATTACACTGTTATTTACTTAGGAAATCAATAAATTAATACTACAATGGTTTGTTATCAGAACTGTGCCCATAGCAACGGTCTGCTATAAGGAAATAGTGATCAAGTATTCCACATAGCCGTGTAATAAATATATTATCAGCATGATCACAGAAGCTGCTTTTCTAATGAACTGTGTAACTTTTTCAACATGTCCACTGTGTAAACCCTCACATGCAAAATATATGAACTGCCACAACCTTTGGAACATAAATGTTTACTTGGTGTCAGTAATCTGGTTGTATCATTAAAAGGAGCTGACAACAGATAAATCGTTCTTTAATTTATTTTTTCTTTCCTTTTTTTACTTTTAAATTAAATATTTTAATAATTAAATAATTTATTTCAAATATCTTTTTTTTTTTTTTTTTTAAATTTCATGCAAAAGTGTTGGAGACTTGCTTCCCCAGCCTGACGTGCTGACTCCTGCCGGTTAGAAAGTCTGTGATCCACCTGCAGGTGGAGTCAGGCACGCTCAGCAGGGAAAACTTGTCCTGTAGCAGAGCTAGGCTGATTGTGTTGAATGCAGGGCTAACATCCACAAACAGGATCCTGACATAAGTGCCAGGAGAGTCCAGGTGCTGGAGGATGTAGTGGAGGGCTATGTTTACTTCGTCGTCTACAGACCTGTTGGCTCTGTAGGCAAACTGCAGTGGATCCAGTAGGGGGTTGGTTATTGTCTTTAGGTGGTAGAGCACAAGGTGCTCAAAAGTCTTCATTATCACAGAGGTCAGAGTGACGGGTCTGTAATCCTGAAGCCCTATAATCCTTGGCTTCTTGGGGACCGGGATGATGATGGAAGCTTTGAAACAGGCTGGCACCCTGCAGGTTTCCAGTGAGGTGTTAAAGATCCCTATAAACACTGGAGACAACTGATCTGCACAGTGATTCAGTGCTTCTATATAAGGCTAGCGTGGTCCAGAAGACGGCAGTCCTAGGAACAGCTAAGACACTGCAAAGAACCCTCAAACTCCCTTCATTCAAATTCATAATTCCTGTTTTTCTTTCTTTACTCAAAATTAGGTATAATTTCATGTAAATGAGGTCTATTATACCATATATTCCAAAAATGAATGGAAAATTTGTGGTGATGTGTTGGAAACAAGTTGACGAAAAGGTGTAACACAGAATAATGTGATCATTTTATATTTCATGCTTTACAAATCAGTCAAACAAGGCAGGAGGACAACAGGTGTGACTATTTGCTGCCCTTAAAATTACTGAGATGGTTTCAGAACAAAATCCTGACTAAACTTTGTCATATAAACTTATATAAATTAGGTCTATCATGCCATATATTACAAAAAATGTTAAATATATGTTAATATGTTGGAAAAACATTCACTAAAAATGAGAAACACAAAACTTGGAGATCATTTTGTACCTCATGCTTTATAAGCAGTCAAAACAGACCGGGTCAGTTTGACCTGAGAGGATAAAAGGTGTATCATCAATCTGAAGCCAATACAAGGGCTAAGAGGACTGGCAACAACATAAAGTATGAAATAGTTTTATCTCTTCATAAAATTTCAAAGCCACTCAAACATCCAGCCATTCTTGCCACTCTGAACCTGCTGTTGATCTCAATCACAGACTACTGAGTACTGTATATGTACTGTAGTTCAACAAGACGCGCTGGCACCACATTTGAATGCACTGGGTGCTGATGTTCAGGCGAACAGCAGGGGTAGTGATAAACTTTGATTTCTCTCTGGTAAAGCTCCTTTCTCATTCTAGAGAAAAACACATTTTTAATTTGGTTGTCAAAGCAAATGTATTTGGACCTGGATGATACAGCGAAATAAATTATTACCCTCATTATTTGGGTAACCTAAAATATTTGAGGCATGTAGTGTGCAGCACAATTACATTCAAGTTTCTTTCACTTTTGAAGCAAAATAAAATAATAAAAACACTTTTCAAATATCTTTGGTTGATTTATAAAGACTACTGGGTTTTCCATGTTATTACTGAAATGCAACTGTGTGCATTTTTAACCAGTTTAGTGCATTCTTCATTAAAATGATTCTGTTCTCTAGTTTTGGATGAATCCTAAATAGGACCAGTAATGGCTGACTCTCCCTCCTGGCCTGTTGTATGTTTATTACTGCCCAGAAAACATAAAGGCAGTTTTTGAAAAATAAAATACACTTAAATGTACCATAAAATACAAGGAATTAAACCTAAATTGCTACCAAAAAAGGCAAATTTCATTCAAATTATTATATTAATTAAATAATTACTTTTTTTCAGCTTCAGAGGAGGTCAGAGGTCATTTAGCTCTGGAGCTGGAGGGGATTTGGTGAGGTAGTCAAGGACAATTCAATGTCGAAGATTGTTGACTAGACTGAAACCACTTGTGTGATAACCAGGCCTTTTTAAGACGTCAGGGTGAATCACAGTTTTCATTAGCTGTTCTTTTATTTCAGTGACGAAAATTACTAGTGAACATGGGGGCCCTGCCATAAAAATAAAGTAATAAACTGAAACTACCTTCATGCAGCCGCTATCGAGCTCAGCAAGCTACTATTTGATTCAGTGGCAAAGTGCAGCCGATCTAAAAGTTGGGGATAGTATAACTTTTAGCGGCAAAGTGCAGCCAGTGAATACCTGCAGCCAATCAGAACTCGCCTCTCGGCCGCAGAAAAGTTTCATTATTGCGCTGCTTGGTGTGTTTTGAGCGTTAGACTGTTACTAATTGAACACTTTAGAAACTGGGTTTTAAGTCAAAATACAGATCAGAATCAACCAGTTTTTCCTGGTAAAGCCACAGAGGCTCTGCTACTTTAACATTTTAGCAGACGTCATTTTACAATCATCAGAGAAAATAAAACCTTGTAGAAAATTGTATGAATTACAACTATTTTCGTCTTCTTCTTTCTATATAATAATTATCATGCCACCATTTTGTATGCCAATATGCCACATACATCTAAGATGAAACATTTAAAAAAAAAAAATATTAAAATATATTTTGCCCAAATCTGGAGGACAATAAGAGCATGTTCAGAGATATAACTTTCTAAGCATTGTGTGTGTGTGTGTGTGTGTGTGTGTGTGTGTGTGTGTGTGTGTGTGATAGCAGGTTTGGCTTTAAGCTGTTTTCTTACAGACATGGATGAAGTAGCATGGGGCCTGAGTCTGGCCCGGGACGTACGTCTTGAAGTCTCCGTAGACGCAGTGCTCCATTTTGCCGCCGAAGGCCTCGTTCAGTAAACCGTTGAAGCTCTCCAGACGATGAGGGTAGCAGGACAGACGAAATTTACTGGGGAGGACAGACAGAGGGTGCACACATTAGAAATCTACTCATCGTGTCTTACACGTCCGGTGAGAGAGTTCATCGACCTTAACTGTAAGAGGATTCAGAAAACAACATTACAAGAGTCTTCACAGTGAAAAAACAACCCAGACTTTGACACAAATACATATCAAGTGTAAAAATGCTCACTAAACAATAGAAAAATTTTATTCCACATATCAGTCTTTATTATATCCTAACAAATGAATTTCTATGACACCTGCAGAATAAACTGAATGAATTGGGGGCGGCAGTAGCTCAGTCTGTAGGGAGTTGGCTTGGGAACCGGAGGGTCACCGGTGCAAGTCCCAACATGGGCCAAAAACTGAGTGTGAACTGGTAGCTGGAGAGGTGCCAGTTTACCTCTTGGGCACTGCCGAGGTGACCCTGAGCAAGGCACCAAACCCCCAACCGCTCGGGGCGCTTGTCAGGAGCAGCCCCCTCACCCCACACGACATCTCTCCAATTGTTGCATGTATATGGACCTGTTTGTGCATGTGTGTGTATAAGTTAACAGAGTGAAAAAATTGAATTTCCCCTAGCGGGACTAATAAAGGAATATCTTCTTCTTCTTCTTCTTAAAGTTGACACTGCTCTGAATATGCACCAAAAACACAGATATCAGAACGTTATCTGTCACAAATACTGTATGTCACAGCCAAACTGTAACACTGATATCATGAAGTTTGTCTCACAGCACCAGTTTTTAAATCCTTGTCAGGTAGTTATAACTGCTTAAAATCCAGCAATCAATGTTTATTTTCTCCAAACACATTTTATTGTCACTCTTAACAAATAACAGTTTGGGCAAGGCCCAGCAGTATTTATTATCATGTTACATAGCCTCCAGAATAATATCAGTTTTGAAAAATGTCCATTGTTCGATTTAAACCAAAACTTCCCTGCTTCTAGCGAGAGAATTTCAGTGCATATCGTACTAAACATCTCTGGGTGTACTGTATGATGCCATGGAAATTATTAGACAAAACTGCTTATTGTCAATACTGGACTGTATTTAATTTGCTGCGTACCCATAGAACCCATTTTCAGTCACAGATCTTGAGGTCAGAGGGGCCCCGTTAAAAATAGGCCATGCCAGTTCTTCCTCACCAAAATTATTTTGGTTATTTGATGGTGGTTATTTAACCTCCTTTGTGGCAAGCCGGTATGACATGGTTAACACGTTATTATCAGTGACAGTTCTACCAAAAACAGACATCAGTTTCTGTTATCTCATGTGTTAGCATTTAGCAAAAATGTATTATATCGAGATATCAAAACATAAAATGATATATAGTATAACAGAGGCTGTTTTCCACCATATTGTCAAGCCCTAGTAAGCAGCAGTGGGTTTTGACAATTAAATGATGCTGTAAGTATTTTCTACTCATAAATGTGAGCCGAGAGCTGACCTACCTGACATCAGGAAGACTTTTCTGGGTGTCCTTCGGCACGTGGATGGTGTAGTCCAAAGTGATCATATGAGGCTTACTGTTGACCCACAGCACCGAAGTGGAGATGTCCTGAGTTAGATCACTCTGCAACACAAACACACACTTATGAAACATGTTGCTGTGTATTAGGCACTAAAAACACTTCTCACAACGTTTCCTCTTGACTTCAGTGGTGACCAGCAGTGAGCAGTGACTGAGCAGAACCAGGGGGTAGCGCTTACTGTTATGGAGTAGTAAGGAGTTGGACCACGAGAGCAGACTCTGGGATTACAGCGGTATCAGAAGTGGATTTTGCTCTAGCACACGACTGTTGACTTAGTATTTCTATTTAGGCCTTCCAGCTGGTTAGCTCCTGCGTTGGCTGGATTAAAGAATATGGAGCTTGTTTTGTGGAAAATAAATCAAATATGGCTCATTGCTTTGGCACCTGCTGTTATATCTTTATATTTCCATATTATATCTTTCAGTTTTTGCCAATAAGATGGATAATAAATTGCAGGATTGGTTGTTTAGTTCAACTTAAGATGTCTGAACCCAGATGAATGCTGTCATGGTACTCCATGCAAATAAATGTGCATTTTAGCTACAAGGTAGATGCTGCACATCATTTTAAGCCACATAGCAACACAGCACTTATTTTTCCATCTTCCCAAACGTACTCCTGACATGATCGGTTTCTCTCCCCACTGCCAAAATAACTTAAAACCTGACAATTTCATCCCCATTTCCTTCTGTTTCTTTAGGGCCATTTCATTGAAAATCTCACAATATCCGGCAGGCTCTAGATAGAGATTTAGGTCTTAAACTCAGCTGCTGCTTGGGGTGGTGTAAATAAACCATTCATAAACAATTCTGTCTGTCCAGCTCCTCTTCACAAGGCAATGAAGTGTCAGATAGTGCAGTTATTTTTATTAAAAACACCCTTTTTTGTGCCAATCAGGCTGATGGCTTTGCTCTTCTTTGACATCTTTAAGTAGTCCCTTACAAGCTTTTAATGCATTTAACTTTTCTTGGGGAATCAATTCAAAATCTAGCCCGTTCCTTCGACAGGATGCTTCAGGAATATAAGAGAATTAAATAAGAACAAATCCATGGTCAAAATGGCTGAGAAACAATATTAAAGCTACAGACATCTTGCATTGATATTAAACCAACAGTGACACAAAATTGGGCCAGGTGCCTGTGAAGCGTTTGACTGCATCTTTCATGGATGTGTCAATAATGCATTGATTCAAAATTTGTCCACAGACAGACAGAAATATAAACACCTGGCAGACAGACTACAGACTCACAAGGTGAAAACAATACTGATTATTGATTTTTTTTAAGTAAACCTTTCCTTTAGGTGGCTTAATTATGTTCTTCTGACGTCCTTGTCCACAACACTGTATTGCTTTGCTCCATGTCAGTAATCCTGTTTCTCCAACCTGAGAGCATGCCGACTGTCAGCTACTGACTATGGATAAGTACCACAAACAACCCCATGTCAAAACATTGCATTTCACTCGCAATATACACAAAGAAAGCTATCAAAAGTGCATTTTTTACACTTAAACTGCATCTTTTGTTTGCCACACATAACTGCAGCACTTGTGTGTTGGACCAAAGCACAGGTGACCTACACTCTACACTGTGCCTGAACACATCGTGTGTAGACGAAGATAGAGGATAAAGCTACTGCTGGTGAAATCTGGATACAGGGCAGTCCGGCTGTATGGGTTACATAATGGTCCAGTTCTTAACCACATTAACTTTAGTACCTTATAGTAGATGTTTTTGCCTTGTGGTGCCCGGCCGGTCTCCAGGATGAAGTCGTAATTACGGTGGTCAATGATGAGGATCCCGCCTGGTCTGACCATACTGGCAATATTCTGAAGGGCCAACTTTTGGTCACTCTGGTCACCTGAGAGCAACAACATGAACATCAGTGGAAAGATCGTCAATTAATTCACATTGTTTAAATAAGAGATTACTAGTAGCGTCACATTAATTGATAAGTGACATCAATTCAAGGATAGATTTTTCTCAGTTGGAGATGGTCTGGAATGATGATATCTTTGGTTCTTATTTGATCCAGAATCTAGAGAAAGTTTTTTACTTTTGCCTTGCAAATTCAAGAACAATGTGAAAGAGGATATTGGCAAAATTTATTGATTACTGTAATTAATGTTTCTGTCTTTTTATCTCTACATACTGTAGCGTCATCATCCGCTACAATACCTTTAAAGTCTGGTAAGTGGGGGAATGAGTTGCCAAGGCAGATAACGGCATCAAAGCCAGCCCCGGGTTTCTGAATATCCTCTGATAACGTTAGCCAGTTGGCCTCTTCAATCACTGAGGATAAGAGCAAAAACAATTGCCAAAGAGTAAAACAAAGAGGAAAACATGAATACTGCAGCGATTTGATTTGACATGAACTAATCGTCCTTCGTTTAACCAACAAAGACAATGGTTTAGCTAACTCTGAACATTCAAACATGACAATTAAAGTAAAAAATGCTGTACCCCACTGGTCAAAAGCTCGTTCTTTTCTTCTCTCCCATCTTGACTTCAGCGCATACTTGAGCATTTTGTCGCTGGCGTCCACGCTCATCATGTTAAAGCCCTCCTCCACCAACATGATAGAGTCAACTCTACAAAATAAAACACATATGCTCTGTAAATTCAAATTTTGTATTAAAATAACAGCATAACCTCTCAAGGTCTGCTTATAAGACACAACTGCGTCAACTATGTATGTATATGTATGGTCACAGTGAGGTCAGTTGTGGTCAAAACACTAATATGTGCTCCTAGACTAACAGGAAGTGGCAACAGAAATAACCTTAGCTTTTCTTCACATAGCAATGCAGTTTTTTAGGAATGTCATCAAGTCCTTAATGTTTTACAGGAATAAAGAGATGGTTGATATTTGATAGTCTGTAGCTCCTCATGCTTAGAAAACCTGGTAGAACAACATGAACCCTGCAGGCCAAAACACAGGACTCTCATTGCATTGAAGCCTCGTGCAATTTCAGTTCTTTCCAAATAGTGACTAATTGAGAGTGAATTTTAAGCAATGTGCAAGAGCTACAGAAAACGATTGGAGCCTTAATTGAAGGCATGATCTGCAGCTTCTGCTCTTGCATAAGTTGATGGCAGAACAACTGGGGAGACAGGCATCACAGGCACATTTAGTCAACCAAAAACAGTGTGGCCATTTGTAACCTCATTCCACTGTGAGCGTGTTTACATCGCCCCAGATGGTTGTGCTGCTGATACACGCTTCTACTATGGAATGGGGTCAGAGTCTGTGTGCTCATTTCCTCCATACTGGATCCCAGCAGTGAGATATAAGATTTACAATGTCTTTTTTTGAGATGCAAATGTATCAGAGTGGACAGCGTTATGATAAAGATTATAAAGTTCTGCAATATTTATCAATTAGAAGTGCCTGTGATTATGGCTGATTAAAATAATACATGTCAGCGGGCCATTTTGCGGATGGATAAACTAAACTGATAGATCACTGAATAGATGTCTGCTTAGTGTAAAATCCTGTTGCCATTCAATAACAAAATAAATGATAAGGTTGTATGTCCCTAAAAGCAAGACCAATTAAGGTGAACTGAGGCGCCACAGGTTAAAGTATGTTGTCCTCTTGTTTGAGTTCAGCCAGTGGCCTTGCTTGTCCTTGTTGCAGAGATACACTATCAGCAGAGGCAATCAGACTGCATGAAACCTGTCAAACCTCAATGCAACAACCCAGAAAAAGTTCATCATCCACTGAACTGAACCCGACATCTGCCATCTCACACACATTTAGCTGATAGCATGCACTTTAACAAACAGTACATAACATGTATACAGATCTGCACAACAACACTTGTATCTTAAGGCTTTTGTTTAGGCCATATAAGCCGTCTTGGTTATAACATAAAATTAATTTACTTTATTTTAATCAACATGTCTAAGCTCATGGTCACAGCTCCAGACTGCTGCCAGAGGCAGGAACTGGCACAGTGGCCGGTGCAACTCTGCACTTTCATTCATTACGCTCTGACCTAATCTGGATGTTTGTTAAAAGGTCAGCGGGGTGAAATTCCAGGAAGGTCAAACTAACTTGATTATCTATAATCTGTAGAACTCTTTTATGCAGGTTTAAAATCTTATATTTGTCTTTGGCTCGATCAAGCACAAGCAAGTCAAGAATATACTGTACACTGAAAAGAAAGTCTGTGAAGGTTCTCATTCATCCAGGTCATATTCATTCTGGCAAAAGTTGAATCGGAGGCAACTGGACTTAGATTTGTCCCTGAAGACGTTTCGCCCCTTATCCAAGTGGCTTCATCAGTTCGAACGCTGCAGTCTGACTAGTCCCCACTAGTCTGACAAACAGTGGAGTAATACCCAGGTTTTTAACCTCTGTGGAAGTGTCCGCCCCTTATTCTCCTAAGACAATAGTTCGTTAGTGGAGTTTCAGTGTGAGTCCCACTAGTGAACGACAGTCGTTAAGGATTCAATGGGGCCAACGACAACAGTCGTTAGGCATCATGTGTGTTGCCAGTGGACGACAGTCGTTGTGTTCGTTAGGGACACTTGAGGTTAGTTTCGGACTGTCTTTGATGTTGAATGTTCTTGGTACCACTGAAAGTGCAGCATTGTAGATGGGGGATAGGTGGTGTCTGAGACCCCCTCCTCTGTTTAAAGATGGTTTTGTGTCCGGGGTATCAGAAAAACTCAGAAGAGTTTTTAACAAACACCGAATCGAGCAAGCACCGAAGGAGTTTGTGCGAAAAATCAGAGGTCTAAGAATGGAACCAGATGAAACCATGGTCTCATATGATGTTACATCCTTATTCACTTGCATCCCGACCATGGAGGCAGTGGAAACGGGAGACATCATCTGAAGCAGGACCAAAACTTACAGGACAGAAGCAATCTCAACCCAGACCAGATCTGCCAGCTACTGGATTTGTGCCTCAACACCACATATTTCCAGTTTAACAATACCTTTTACAGACAGAAACAGGGCTGTGCCATGGGCTCACCGGTATCCCCCATTGTGGCAAATCTCTACATGGAAAAGGTAGAACAGAAGGCACTTGACTCATACAAGGGAACATCACCAAGCCATTGGTTCAGGTATGTGGATGACACTTGGGTGAAAATCAAAACCCAAGAGGTCCAGGCTTTCACAGAGCACATCAACTCAGTGGACAAGAACATCAAGTTCACTAGAGAGGATGTTAAGGACAACCACTTACCTTTTTTGGACTGTGATGTTCACTTGGATGAGGACAGGGGCCTCCACATTGGGGTGTATAGGAAACCCACTCACACAGACCAATACCTTCTCTTTGACTCACACCACCCTCTGGAGCACAAACTAGGCGTTATCAGAACCCTACAACACAGGGCTGATAATGTACCAACCACCACACAGGCCCAAGCGAAAGAGCACAAACATCTAAGGGGAGCTCTGAAAACTTGTGGCTATCCAAACTGGACCTTTGACAGAGTAACACGCTCTAAGAAGACCACCAACGCAGAGGGAGCCGAGGACAGAAACAAACGCAGGAACATAGTCATTCCCTATGTGTCCGGGGTATCAGAAAAAACTCAGAAGAGTTTTTAACAAACACCGAATCCCAGTGTGTTTCAAACCCGGCAACACCCTCAGGCAGAAACTGGTCCACCCCAAAGACAGGCTACCACACTCACAAAAAAGCAACCTGGTTTATGCTGTCCAATGCAGCGAGGACTGCCAGGACCTCTACATTGGTGAAACCAAACAAACCTTAAACAAGCGCATGGCCCAACATAGAAGGGCCAACTCCTCAGGTCCAGATTCAGCTGTCTATTTACATCTTAAGGAAAAGGCTCACTCCTTTGAGGACAGCAATGTTAAAATCTTGGACAGAGAGGACAGATGGTTTGAAAGAGGAGTAAAGGAAGCCATCTATGTTAAATTGGAAAAACCATCTTTAAACAGAGGAGGGGGTCTCAGACACCACCTATCCCCCATCTACAATGCTGCACTTTCAGTGGTACCAAGAACATTCAACATCAAAGACAGTCCGAAACTAACCTCAAGTGTCCCTAACGAACACAACGACTGTCGTCCACTGGCAACACACATGATGCCTAACGACTGTTGTCGTTGGCCCCATTGAATCCTTAACGACTGTTGTTCACTAGTGGGACTCACACTGAAACTCCACTAACGAACTATTGTCTTAGGAGAATAAGGGGCGGACACTTCCACAGAGGTTAAAAACCTGGGTATTACTCCACTGTTTGTCAGACTAGTGGGGACTAGTCAGACTGCAGCGTTCGAACTGATGAAGCCACTTGGATAAGGGGCGAAACGTCTTCAGGGACAAATCTAAGTCCAGTTGCCTTTGATTCAACTTTTGCCAGAACTGAAAAGAAATGAGGAACATTGTAAACGTGGCAAGAATCCAGTTTTTTGACTTTGTTATGAAGCTGCAGGATCATTCTGTACTTTCAGCATTGGTCACACCCATTCACAAACATGGTGGGTAATTATGGGAGCCCAATTTAAATGGCACAGTGGGTAACTGCATAAACACACACCTAGAGCACTATTGGGTGCAGTCTTCACTTTGGCACACACACACACACACACACACAATAGACAACTCTGGGGCGGCAGTAGCTCAGTCCGGGGCGGCAGTAGCTCAGTCTGTAGGGAGTTGGCTCGGGAACCGGAGGGTCACCGGTTCAAGTCCCGACATGGACCAAAAACTGAGTGTGAACTGGTAGCTGGAGAGGTGCCAGTTTACCTCTTGGGCACTGCCGAGGTGCCCCTGAGCAAGGCACCAAACCCCCAACTGCTCGGGGCGCTTGTCAGGAGCAGCCCCCTCACTCTGACATCTCTCCATTAATGCATGTATGTGTGTTTCAGGTCTGCATGTACCATGTATGAGTTCAACAGAGTGTAAATTGAATTTCCCCTAGTGGGACTAATAAAGGTAGATCTTCTTCTTCTTCTTCTTCTGCGCATCTTTGATATTGCACCTGTTCAACAGATCTTTTATTTTCACCACAGTTGCTACAAATGCAAATATGCTGCAGGCAGAGGAAGTTTTATTTAAAAAAAAAATAATAATTTATTTAAAATGTTTTAGATTAGGGGTTTTTCTTAACAACTGCCCCCGATTTTTGGGGTTTTTTGTTTTTTTTTTGGGGACCCTTGGAGTTCCCAAAGGTTAAACAACACCTCTCCACCTCCAATTTCACACCCCTTTTTTTTTCATTTTCGGACTTAAACCCATACCCCCCCTTCCCAACCCAACCCCCCACAAACCAACTACTCCCCCCCAGGAAGTGAACAACACTGTGAATTTATTAAAATAATGTAGATTTGATGTATAGAACTAATGTCGAATTAAAGATTGGTTTGTACAAATACAGAGCATATATAAAAGTTAGGACCTGCGGCCTCACTTTTGCTGACATAAAAGGGGATGCATTTAAATAACCAAATATTTAATGGAGTTTGGTGAGACGTTCACAACCAGCCAGGATCTAAACCCCTCTCGTGCCAATTAACGTGTAAAACTGCCGAGTCGGCCTGACATTACCCTGTTCCGCAGGCTACATCCAGCACTCTCCGCACCCCGTGCTGTTTCAGCAAAGACACCACCCAGCTTTTGTATTCCTGCGTCCTACTCTGCGTGTCTCCGATGTACAGCTCCCAGACTTTCGCTGCTTTGCCGTCGGCATACTGGTCGGGAAGACCCTCGGCGGCCACACCGAGAGAGCGGGTCCTAAACACGCTGTCGGCTGACATGCTGCTGGTTTGTTGGGTGTTTTCTCTTAGCTTGCTCAGCAAAGGACTGAGGTACTCGGCAACCTGACTGCTCTAAATGTGTATGAAAACGAGCTACTTATCTAACGGGTACTGTCTCCACATGCTAGCTCAGGTTCCGGTTGTTATTATTTATACGAGCCACAGAGAGGGGACAAACTTTAACCCAATGACACTGTGCTGTGAACTGACGCCTACTTTCTGATAGGATGAAGCTGTGGGGAGACCGGCCTCCCACTTCCGTGTTTACATTCGTTGACGTTAGCTGACGTCCCTGAGGTCATCACTAAATGTTTTATTACCCCAGATTAGCCTCCCAGGATCATTCACTCACTATGTTGCATTATAAAGTAACGAACAACCAAGCAAATCAGTACTTTATATAAACGATGTTTAGTTTAGGGACATGTTTGCGTTTAGCTAGTAGCTGGAGGCCCAATTTTTAGTCTGCAGGCTTTACAGAAGGTGATTCCTGTGAGGGTCAACTCAGGGCAACAACACTCTAAGTCCCCCCACTTCACTCATTTCATTCATGATTTCATTATACGGCTGGGGCACATTGCTTATGAAATATCTGATGTATGTAAAACAGGGGTGTCCAAACTTTTGGCAAAGAGGGCCATATTTGGTGAGGTTAAAATGTGTGGGGGCCGACCATTCAGCCTGACACTCTTTGAACTATTAACATAACAGAATAACAGGTATCTTATTGGAGGCCATATCAACCTGTGTATCAGCCCTTCTTTCATTTCAACTGAACATCAAAAATCAAAAAAAAATAAAAAAATATGAAATGGAAAAATGAGTGCTGGACCAAATTAGATTTTAATATTTAATGTTGAGTATTTGTTTCTTAAGACCCTAATGTTTGTTATCAATAAATATGAAGACAGTTTAGTTTGTTATACAAGAGCCAGTTTGATTGTCAGTTGAAAAACAAGAACAAATGATCCATGGATTGAAAAGACTCAGAGCATATTCATTAAAAAAGAAAATAATAGAAGTGATTCACCTCAGAAGACTAAACATATAACTTGTCCGCACTAATTTGAAGGGTGGCTCTGAGATCTGGACTACAGTCAGTAGACCAGGTCTGGCTCTAAAGCAGTGGTTCTGAAGCGCAGACGTCACGCAGGTGAGAGTCTCTTAATCTGGTCCTCAGGTGGTTCTTGGACGTCTTCTCGCATGTCTGTGGAGCCAAACGAGCTCAGCATTTTCTTAGCAAATGTTTGAATCTCTGGGAACCTGCCTTCATCCAGCTGACGGTAAAAGTTGACAAAGGGAGCTGTTGGTACGGAGGTACGGACCGCGACTCTCCGCATCACACTGCAGCTCAATGCGGTCCAGCTGGAGGAGGTCTGGAGCGTCATCGGAGAAAGGAGTCCACGGAGAAAGGAGAGTTAAACAGCCTGATCTCCTTTTCAACAGCTGAAAAATCCCGAAAGCGGCATTAAAACTCCTCAGCCAGAGATGAGGTGTCTGCTGTATACCTCCTCAATTTCGCACCGATATTGTGGCGGGCCGCATATTGTTGAATTTATGACAAAGGCTGCGGGCCGGTGGAAATTTGAACACGGGCCGCAATTGGCCCGCGGGCCGGACTTTGGACATGCCTGATGTAAAAGCTTTACACAATGAAGTCATCAGAAATGTGGGGTTTATTTGCAATTTTATGCTCAGCAACACTAATTATAAACATCATTCGCTGATCTAAATGCAGAGTGTATGGTGCAAGCACATGAACTCATGAAAAACATATCTGAAACAAAATAGGTTGCAAAAAATCCACAAAACCTAATGAGAAAAACATTAATTTAGCCAAGCTAAAGTTCTCCCAGAGGGTTTTTGCCACACATACAAGACAAGCAAATGTTTTCTGTTTTTGCTCCCCTCCAAAAGGGAACTCCTCCTGTTGTGATTGGCTGATTAAGCTCAAACAGGACCACTGGACAGAGGTGAGGTTGTGTCAGCCACAACTGGTGCCATCCAGGTTAGGTTTATACCACCCGGTCTTATCAGTACTGCACTGCTGCATTACAATATGTTCTGTTAGTCACATACAAATATTTTCACAAGAACACAAACCACGCAGAATCAGGTCACATAGTCACCTACTATTCCCAATCCACCAAGAACTATTGTGGACATTATAATTTATCAAGTCAGCACCAGTGCACAAACAACTTGTCCAACAGGTTCAACTGGAACCAAAAGATATTAGATTGAGCTTTGTGTGTTTTGATGTCTTGTCAAGCAAACAAAATGTCCTAGCATGCTTTCATTAAAAAGTTTCTAATTAGACAAGGCAAGGCAAGTTTATTTAATAGCACGCTTCATGTACAAGACAATTCAAAGTGCTTTACAAAAAATATTAAAAGCATTACAGTGGGCTGCAGATGAAGCATTAAAAAAAGTCCATAAAAGAACAAAAACATTTTAAGCCATTGTAAAATCATAATAAAATCATGTAAAATAACTAAATTGAATTAAAATGATTAAAATCAAGTTACAGTCTACATAAGTTAAAACATACCGTGGAGATGATATGCACAGGCGCACAGGTGTTCAAAATATCCCTAAGTAATAGGTGGAAAATCTGTGAAATTTCCCTTTTATCACCTGACCTGAACCCAAGTGAAAATGCATTTTATTTGCAGAAGACTAGACTGAAGTTCAAAGGGCTCCACACAGACAGATGACAGCAGTGCAGGCCTGAGAGATCAATGGCAAAAGAGATATGATGAATTTATTTACATTTATTGTTCAATATATTTTGGTCCTTGAAAATTCATATGACTAAGGGCTGAAATTCCTTCACTATTCAGACCTTTTCTACACTGACCCATTGGTGATTGTTTTTTTTTTTTTTTTTTTTAGCCATGCGAGCACCAGTCAGTCCACCATTTAATAACACAACATCTATCAGATGGATTGTCATGAAATTTAGTTCACATGTGCATGTTTCCTTCAGGATGAATTGTAATCACTTTGATGATCCTTTAAGTTTTCATATAGTCCCATCATCAGGTCAAAAGCTGAATTTGGCCAACATAATAAATCATTTTTCATTCAATAATTTAGTGCTAATTGGCAAATGCTTGCATCTTGACATGCTAAACCAAAATGGTAACTATGGTAAACGTTACACCTGCTAAATATGAGCATGCACCAAAGAACAGCGTCACACAGCTGTTAGCAAGGCTGTAGACAAGTCCTGTTAAGTCTATAAGCTAATCTCTCTGATGGGATTCGTTTACACTGTATGTTGGTTAATAAGCATTTTCAGTTTTAGGACAGAGTAGACCTTTTAAAATAAAGACATTATCCAAACTGTTGTAGTACATCCGTATTTCCTTCATACCTTATAAATGCGGTGTAGGTAAATCGAAGTGTATTTTACTTATGAAACGAGCTACATCAATATTGCATACACACCATCTTTTTAGGAACCAAAGGACCCCAAAAAAAACAAAAAAAAAAAAAGATGTTAGGAAAAATTAGGTGTTTTTTTTTTTTTCGGTGTTTTGGTACAAAAAAATAAGGTAATATGAAAAAAAAACCAAAAAAGAAAGGAAAAGGAATAGGCGGGTAAAAAAAAAAAAAAAAAAAAAAAAATAAAAAAAAAAAAAACACAAGAAAAAACTAGAAATTTTTATCTAAAAAAAAAAAAAAAATCTGAAAAAAGGGGGAGGGGAAAAAAACATTTTATTTTTTTAAATAAGTTTTTTATTTTAAAAAGTTGAAAAAAAAAGGGGGGGGGAAAACCTTAAAGCCAAGGGAAAATGGAGAAATTTAAGTTAAAAGGGGGGTTTTAAAATTTTGGGGGGGAAAAATTGGGGGGGGGGAAGTGGTGTCCAATAAAAAGAAAAGAGGTTAACCATCCCAAAATAAAAAAGGAAGTGCTCAACTGAAAAGCATGCAACAAAAAACACAGAACAGACTAGGACCTGAGGTTCCTAACACCATCATGGCTTTGGAGATGTGTAGTCGTTTTTTCAGGACTGAAAAGTAACTTGTTTGATCAGTTCTTTGTGCTCCATATAAAATATGTAGACTGAGAATTACCGATCCTCAATCTTTTTGTCACTTGAGTCCAAACTTAACAAAGAAGACAGTGTTTTCCTTTTTTTAATGCACACTGGTACTTCTAGAGTAGTGTAAAATCAGTACATATCATATTTCTTTACAATCTGCTCCGAGAGACAGACACACAAACATCAGATGTTTTGGTATGCGTTTATTCATTTGAGGAATAACAGTGCAGTTTAATGATAATAATAGATAAGAGAGAAGAAGAGAACTATTTTGCTTCATTTTATATTTTAATAATGATTGAACTTAAATGTTAATATTAGCAGTGCTTCAAGTCCGGGTAAAGAAAAAATAAATATGTGGTCTGAGTTTGTCACACCACAGGAAAATGTGTTATTAACCACCCAGCCAAATTTGAATCGAAAAATTACCAAGTATTTAGAATTAGATTTCAAAATCATAAAAAATAAGCTGTATTCTGTGTTCTGTAAAGCTGGGGCTTTTCACTTCTGTGTAGTCATGTAACCTCTTGTACTCATCTGCTTGTGCAAAAACGTGTTTTGTGTGAAACACAATAACTAACAGAATACTTCAGACTCTCTATCTGTCTTGTTTTGTTTGTAGGAAGCCTTCAACGGTCTGGTTCTCAGGAAACTATCTGTAAAATGTTATTATTCCCTGCATGAGAACTAGAATAGGCAAAACACGCTTCAGATATCTCTGTTTAAGCGTATGCTAACTGCTCTGTCTTCAGTTCAGTTCTGCTGTGTCCTCGGACCTGTAGACCTGATCTCTTTGCTGTCTCTCTGTTGCAAATTGAAACGGACTTCGAATCAAATTTTCATAGTGGCTCAATGGCGTAATTACAACTTCTGTGTCCGTTGCATGATGTCATTGGGCTCAAACAGATTTTTTCCCATAGACTTACATTGGAAAAGAGACCTTTGTGTTTTTTGAATAGCTTGAATAACTTGAATAGCCCTTATTTAAATCATTAGGTCCCAAAAGTTGTAAAATGCACTATTAGCTGAATTCAGTTATTCCCCTTCCTGCCCCAGCCCGAGACCTGGGAGGCGGGGTCAAAGGAAAAGGCTACTGGGCCCACTCTATGGACCCAATGAATGTGGAAGATTGCCAGAAGATCCAGGCACTTTGTTTCTTGGCAGTCGAGCTTTTTGGCATCATGAGCCACTGAGAAATTTTCACAGGAATGAACGGGAGCCCGTTCTTTATACATCCATGGCGTGTCCCCTGAATGCCATGAAATTCCACCTAACTGTGTGTGAGGTTTGATTATATGTACAACTTACAGTATATACTAACTATGTTACTCTTGTTGGCCATCTCACTGCTGCCCACTACTTTTGAGCAAGCCCACCAGAGACATCTGCTGGTTGGGATGGCTAACTTCCAATTTAACCCTATGTTAACATGAATAAGGATAATCAATTAGTAGCAACAAGGTAGGCTACATGATTGAATGGGAGAACCAACAATGCTCTGCGCTTTTAATATAGTGTTTGGGAAGGGGTTATGCTAAGGCTGGCTGCAGTGCGTCACTGAGCCATGACTTCAGGTCATTTCAGGCCCACCCCCAAAAATCCTGAAAACAAAAATGGAGAAAAACTGTTTCACTAAATGTCTAACTCCACAAATAAGTAATATAGTTCTTTAAGTCTTTTCATGTTTTCAGCACTAATTTTCTAACATGTATAATATGTTCAGAAACAAATCTGATTTTACTTTCCCCAGACTTTAATTTCAAAATCCAGCTATATAGAATATAACCCAGATCACCACTTAAAACATATATTATTTACTGTATATTTATCATATATTATCTTAATTCCTGTGATTGTTCGATAACAGGCAATTTTCTTTAGGCATGGATGATTGACCAGCAATAATTTTAACAAATCTCACTCTCAAAACGGGAGCGTTATTTCAAAAATGTGTTTACTAGTTACTGATTATTAATAAGTATGAACGTAAATCACAAATCTATTTAGGCTAGTTGTTATTTGCAGCACAGTTGTCAGCAGAGCAGCCATGAGTATGGAAGTTTGGTGTTCTGAAAGCGATGATCCCCGACTTGTGACATTAGCTAGAAATCAAAGCCAGAAACACATTTATACTTTAATTATATTCATTACAGAGGCAGAATTGTCCTGTCACAGTTATTATTGTTATTCTCATAGCAGAAAAACAGATAAAGCACGAATAAACCAACTAAAATGGCAGTTATATGTGCAATATATGGTATATACACATCATTTATTTATGCAACTGGTCGTAAACTAGTACTGTAAATTAGAAGCCAGTTGCAGCGTTCACTGCAATAACGTAACTGCTACTACTCATTGACTCTCTCATCTCTCTCTCTCTGAGAGAGATGAGGTGCCCTTTGATGGAAATGGTGAAACAGACATGTCAAGGGAATTTCAAAATAAAGGCATGTCTTAAAGATGATATGTACTGTATACTACATGTTTTCACTTTGCATTGATGATACTGGATCATTGATTAGTTAAATGATACATCGATCTGGTTTGTTGTGTCATTACACCCCTATTGCTCACCTGTTGTTGTAGCTGGTGTTGTCACTGTAGTGCCCTGGGTTGCAGCTGGTAGTATCACGAAAATGGCCGAGGTTGCAGCTGACGTTGTCCCTGTACTGGCTGGGGTTGCAGATTTGTTCTCGTTAACTTTCATACAGTACTGATATTCAATTGGTTAACAAGATAAAAACTAGACTTTTAACCTGTTCTCAGAGTGTTTCTTGAAGGCAAACATTACACAAAAATTGACCTCAAACCATTTGCAATGATTACTTATCAATTAGCTGTCAAGCAGCTACAATCTCTAATTTTCACATAATCTTCCATAATATAATAATGCAAGTAGCTCACTATCATTAAAAATACAGTATGCTTAAAGTTACTGTGAGGAACTTTTCACTGGCTATGAAACAGTCTCAGTTTAATGCTGATGCCTCTACATGTCTTACCGAAGTAAACGAGACCATCAGCGAGAAGACTGGCTGTATCTATGAAGTTATTTTTAATGCTTGCCATCGGTTCCACCGGGTCAGATTCTGTTTGTTGCTTGTATTTGCTTTATTTGTATGACATACTGGCTTTCCTGTGTTGTTGCTGGTATGGTATGTTGCAAATACAGGGGCGACATAATTGTTTTTCGCCTACTGCAGCAGAAGTGCATGCGGCGGTCCTGGGCAGCAGCAGCTCCTCTCCTACCCAAGAGTAGCACTTCGCCCTGTTGCTCCGTTGGGGGCCAACACCATGCTGCTAGAGACCTGGGCCATATTGCTGAGCCCGCTGGAGGGAAGGGAGGCATGGGTGACCTGGGGCTCGGAAACACTACCGCTTTTGTGCACAGCGACCGCCAAAATCAACCCAAAATTAAAGTTCCTCGTAGTAGCTTTAAGTGTGAGCATAAAACCTACTGTCACTCAGTACACAAAAGGTAAGCATTTTTACCCTGCATTGTTGCCACAGTGCTGGCTGCAGCTGATGTAGCAGCATTTGTGGTGCTGTTAGAGCTGGGTGGTGCAGTGGTCGGGTCGGTTCTGTTGGTGGTTAGGCCCACACCCAGTGTGTTCAGGTCTAACTGCGTTTGCAAGTTTCTCCAGGTCTGAATCACGTTAGCATTCTCAAACAACTTCAGATCTTGTATGTTGATACCCATGAGGCCTTTCACATCGGTCACAGTCAAACCCTGCATATTTCAAATGAAACAGTATAGAGAATTGGTGTGAACACGTAAGCAACAATGAAAATGTCATAGATTTGTTGGCCCAAAGGAAAAGTACTCACATTAAAGAGTATCACATTTCACAGCTTCTTTTGCGATCAACAACATATTAATGCTCAGCTCAGGTGCTGTATATTCATAATAAATCAACCAAAATTATCTCCAAAACCCTTTCTGTTGTTAACTCTAGTATCCTTACAGTGATCACATCAGGATCTAGACTCTGGAAGGTGTTTCCGTCCATGTTGATGCTCTGGGTTGACAGTGCAAACTACATCTGGCAGAGGTGCCCCACCTGTCAGAGCAGAAAGGGAAATGGGGAATTAGAAAGGGGAGAAACAGCTGGAAAGACAGGTAACATGTTTTCTTACCTAGGTAGGACCTGATTAGATTGTAAAAAGCAATGGAACTGGAACGCTGCGAGCTGAAGGAGGCATTACTGATCTTATACAGGACTCTCTTCTGCGCCAGTGAACATGACGTCACATTCAGAGGTTTGGCATTTCTGCAAGATGCAAGAGGAACGTAACATACTGTGTTATGTCTGTATCGTCACTCACAGAGATCAGCATCTTAAAGCTACAGGCTACCACCGACCTGATACTGTCTGGGGTGATGGTCCTCAGTGTACTGGTGTCTAATGAGCACAGGTTGGAGTCAATGCTGTTCAGCTCAGTGCTGCCTAGGGAGTTCCCAGAAGTATTCAGATACTTGGTGATGATTGCTTTGCTCTAAACAGCATTAAAGAAAACAGCGCAAGTGAACAATTGTGAGGTTATTTCATAATATTGTATATAAGACTGTTTTAAAATTCTGACATTTTGTAGTTTTGAGAAACTCTGCATTGTACCTGAGGTGCCTCCCATGAGCCATCATCAGCTTTCATGAGTGCTGCCAGGGTGTCAAGTTTGGTGACGCTCCACTTGGAGATGTCATCAAGCGACGCCACACGGGATACTGAACCGAGCGCCTGAACTTTCCCATCAGACACACCCGATGGGTATGCCTGGAAGAATGTGGAATAACACATGGTAGTGTAAAATAAAAATAAATCCCATGATATTTTCTCATCAGTAAACAAATCAGAACCACTTTTGCCAGTGCCACGTGACATGACGACTGCTGTACCATAATAAGCTCTTGATTGATCAACACAACTGAAAACAACCATGTCATATTGTCAGGAAGGCTGGGTGATTAACAAAGGGAAGGGAGAGAGAGAGAGAGAGAGAGAGAGAGAGAGAGAGAGAGAGAGAGAGAGAGAGAGAGCCCCAAAGCAGAAACCACACCAACAACGACAACAAAAACGGCTAATTTTAGACTATAAACAAACTTCTTCAATGCAAAAGAACAAAAACACAATCAAAGAACCAGGACAAACACAGAGAACAACAAGAACACAAAAACAAACACAAAGAACTCAAGAAAACAAAACACCAAAACCCAGACAAGGAAAGGCAGGAAAACAAGTGGCACAAGACATTAAACAGACCAGAAAACCACCAGGGAAAAAAGAACCAAGCAACAGAAGAGAAAGGAGCAAGGGAATCTACCAAGGAAGCGCCTGGGGAAGACGGAACTCACGGGGACGCCGGGAAAGCGAAACGCGGGGAGGCCGGGCGGACGGCCGGGGGCAGAGCGGACACGACTGGGGGGCCGGGGGCGGCCCGGGGGCCGGCGACGGGCCGGCGGCCCCGGGGGCAGAGCGGGACGACCGGAGGCCGGGCGGACGGCCCGGGGCCGGCGGGCGACTGGGGAGGCCGGGCGGCGGCCCGGGGGCGCGGGACGACGGGGGCCGGACGGACGGCCCGGGGGCGCACGGGACAGCAGGGACCGGGACACGGGCAGGGACCGGGCAGCGCGGACGCAGGACCGGGACACAGGACAGGGACCGGGGCAGCGCGGGAGCAGGGACCGGGGCGAGGGGACGGGACCGGCCTCGGACGCAGGGACCGGGACGCGGGGACGGGACCGGACTCTCACGCGGACCGGGACACGGGGACGGACAACGACCGGGGCGACCCAGCCGGACAGGAGGCGGCGACGCGGGGCGACCCAGCCGAAGCAGGAGGCGGCGACGCGGGGCGACCCAGCCGAAGCGGAGGCGGCGACGCGGGGCGACCCAGCCAGCAGGAGGCGGCGACTGCGGTGACGACCCAGCCGGACAGGAGCAGGAGGCGGCGACGCGGGGCGACCCAGCCGGACAGAGCGGAGGCGGCGACGCGGGGCGAGACCCCCGGACGGAGGCGCGACCGAGGCGGACCCCGCCGGACAGAGCGGAGGCGGCGACCGGGGCGACCCACCACGAGCAGGAGGCGGCGACGCGGGGCGACCCACCGGACAGAGCGGAGGCGGCGACGCGGGGCAAGACCCAGCCGGACAGGAGCGGAGGCGGCGACGCGGGGCGAAGACCCAGCCGGACAGGAGCGGCGGCGACGCGGGGCGACCCAGCCGTGACGGAGCGGGGCGGCGACGCGGGGCAAGACCCAGCCGGACGAGCGGGCGGCGACCGGGGCGCCCAGCCGGACGAGCGGCGACGCGGGCAGCCCAGCCGGACGGGCGGCGACCGGGCGAGCCCAGCCGACGAGCGGGGCGGCGACCGGGGCGACCCAGCCGAACAGCGGCACTCGGGGCGACCCACCGACGCGCGACCGCCCCCCAAGCAGGGGCGGCGACGCGGGGCGACCCACCGACGCGGCACCGACACCCAGCCGGAAGGCGGCGGCGACGCAGGCGACCCAGCCGACACAGCGGCGACCGGGGCCCCAGCCGGACGAGCAGCGGCGACCGGGCCCCCCGGACAGGAGCGGGGCGGCGACGCGGGGCGAAGCCCACCGACGAGCGGGCGGCGACCGGGGCGGCCCAGCCGACAGGGGCGGCGACCGGGCGAGCCCAGCCGACCGGCGACTCGGGCGAGACCCACCGGACGGAGCAGGAGGCGGCGACTGCGGGGCGAGCCCCCGGACGGCGGGCGCGACCGGGCCCCAGCCGGACGACCTTGGACCGGGCGCCAACCAGACGGAACGCGGGCGCGGGGGGCCAACCGGACGGACGCGGCCGGGGCGCCCAGCCGAACTGGCGCGCCGCGGCGCCCACCGAACTGAACGCGAGGCTCGGCGGCGCCCACCGACTGAGACCGGGCCGGCGGCGCCCAGCAGAACGCCGACCCGCTGCCCACAACGAGACGCCCGCGGCGCCCGGCCGGAACAGGAGAGCAGACCGCGGCGCCCACCACGGAGACACAACGGCCGCCGCGCGACCCAACTGAACGGCCCGGACGGCAGGACACGCGGCAGCCGCACCCAGCCAACGCCCCCAGACCCTCACGGGACGGCCCAACCCAGGCGAACCGCGCCCGGACCCACACCGCGGAGCGGCCGGACCCAGGCAGGACACGCGAGCCCGACCCAGCGGGACCGGGGGCGACGGCCGACCCGGGGAACACAGGGCGGAGAGCGGACCCAGGGAAACCGGGAGTGCTCTTGTGCCTCTCGCTCTTCAGCTCCAGCTCCTAATCGCTCCAGCTACCCTCGGGGACTGGCTCCTGGGCAGGCAGGCCTTATATTCAAACCACTGCACTTCTCAGGCAGGGATCGTTCATTCTCAACGGAACAAGGGAGAGAGAGAGAGAGAGAGAGAGAGAGAGAGAGAGAGAGAGAGAGAGAGAGAGAGAGACCCCACACCACCAACACCCCACACCCCCATCAACAACCACCCAGCACCAACAAAACACAAAAACACCAAAGAATCACCCCAACCCACAGAAGGCAGAAAACAAGGCACAGCACAGCCACCCCAGCCACACAAAGGAGAGGGACTGGGAGCCACACCCAAACACACCGGGACACACCCAGAGCAGGAAAGGAGCAAAACCCGCAACAGGGAACAAGGCGGGGCACAACAAGGAGGAAAAACAGCAAACAGGAGCCCCCGCACCAACGAAACAACCACAACACCGACCGCAGCCCAAACACAAACCACACCCCCCAACAACCACACAAAATGAATATGCCTCAAAAGATGTTGAGCACATTCTGGTATATTCCTGTAATGTTCTTTGTCTAGTTAATTCAAGGTGGCTACCTTCAGGTCTGAAAAGTGAAGCCAATGCTGAAGCGACTTAAACTTGCATTCTTTCTAACAGCCAGCAGGAGGCGACTCCTCTGGCTGCAAAAAGAAGTCTGACTGTATAGAAGTCTATGAGAAAATGAGTCTACTTCTCACTTGATTTATTACCTCAGTAAACATTGTAAACATGAATTTATGGTCTCAATTGTTAATTTCAAGTCTTCTTCAATACAGGATGATGTTCATTTAGTAAATTATGGTCCCTTTTAGAGTCAAATAGACCATAAAGCAGGGTATGCTTTAGGGCCTGGCAACCTTGTGATTGACAAGTTGCTACCATAGCGCTGTTCGGTCTGGGAGTTGTCCGTGTTTTCATCTTATAATTGTAATTCTTTCACTGTGTGATTTCAGTTCATTAAGGTTAAGTATAACATTTTGTTTGCCAGCAAATGTTTTAATCAGTGTTCAGTTGTACTCCACCCTCTCGTGTCACTTCTGGCTGCAAATAACTAAGATGGCAACGCTCAAAATGCCAAACTCAAGGCACAAAACAATGGGTGATGTAACAGTGTCTATGTCCACTTCTTATATACAGTCTATGGTTATTTCTCAGGATCTGAGGATATGTTTTGAAGCTCCATTACCAGCAAGGCCGAATGGTGAATGAATATCTCAATCACAATATTCGAAAAAATACAAACACTGTATGACTCATACTAAGCAGTCGATACTATTTCAGGCAATTTCACATTTCATGCACAAAAATGACCTGGTTGAGTTTCTTCAGAATGATTTTTTGAAAGGTCTCATCATCCACTTTCTCGCAGATAGAGTAGAGGTTGTCCGTCAGAACAGAGATGTCCAGGCAGAAGTCAAACTGTGTCTGGTCGTAGCCGAAGGGGAACGAATTGTCGCTGACTGTCACCTGAGTGATGTTTCCCGCAGTGCAGCCTTGAGAATAATTCACAATTGAGAGGAAAAAAGTAAGTCAAATTTGACCCACAAGTGTGTCACTTTGCTTTGTGTTATTCAATTACATACACACATACAGATACTCACCAGTTTTATAAAACAGTGTACTGTATCAACAGCTGCTATGTAATAAAACACATCTTAACCTGCTTCTCGTTTCATCCTGACAGCGCTGATCTCTCGAAACAGCACCTTGAGCTTACTCTTCTTTGTCTTTGCTTTCCTCAGTTGGTACATAAAAGTCTTAAGGAAACTTCTCTTTGTTGACTGCAAAAACACATTCCAGTAATAGTTTTTAGTCTCTTACAAGTTGCTTTAAAATCATGAGATTAAATGTATATTATCAGACATCATCTAATATGAAAAAACAGGCAAAAGTGAAAGACATACGGTTTTTATCTGGCCCCAGATTTGTCTTGTTAAAAATAGAGGCAGGATCCCAAGGTTATCCATTGTTTGCTTGTTCCAGGTGGGGACATACCTGAAAACAGAATGTGATATATTCATATATTCATAATATTCATATTGTCCAGCTTGCCACCTTGATACCCACTTGGTGGCCTTGAATGCAAAATTATTTATATATATATATATATGAATATAAAGATATATATATATATATATATATATATATATATATATATATATATATATATATATATATATATATATATATATATATATATAGAGAAATATATACTGGATTCTGTATACTACTGAATACATACAGTATATATACAGTATAATTTCAGTTTGAAAATAAGGTGAAGCTGAAAACAGCCGGACACTAGTTTGTAACCAAATTTATTCAAACTGTAGAAAAAACATATTTGTTGGGGCCTGTTTTCAGAAAATGGTAATGAGTGAGTGTGCCACTATGCTGTGTGTTCATGATAATTAAGGATCATGTCAGCCACTGCAACAGTGTGACTTGCTGATATGCTGATTTTGGACAACAGTGGAGCTTGGTGGCACAGAGGAATAAACTATATCAGGTTTTGGATACACAGACTTGCTAGTGTAATCAATTGTTTTTTTCATGGGATTTGGTGACAATAAGAAAAATATAGAATATCACCAGCCTCACCCTTTAACTTCTGAATGTCTGAACGACTATTAACTTATCTAATTATTGTACCCGTATTGTGTTTTCCCAGACAGCAGCAGTGTCTCCATGGCAGCCACCTGGCTATCAGAGAGGTCCTTGCAGGCTTTGAGTTTTTCCAGAATGAGGGGATCAGCGTTCTGGATGTAAGAACTGTTCAGAGTGCAGGCCATGTTCCCTAGCACCTCCACGTCATCTCTGCTCAGATTCATACCACTTATACCCTAGAGGGTTAAAAACACAGTATTTCATTTTAGGTACAATGTGGGATTTGAGTCTCACAGCAAGAGGGTCGCAGGTTCGATTCGAGCTTGCGGCTCTTCTGTGTGGAGTTTGCATGTTCTCCCCGTGTAAGCGTGGGTTCTCTCCGGGTACTCCGGCTTCCTCCCACCGTCCAAAGACATGCTGTTTAGGTTAATTGATGACTCTAAATTGCCCGTAGGTGTGGATGTGAGTGTGAATGGTTGTTTGTCTATATGTTGTCTGTCTCTATGTGCCCTGCGATGGACTGGCGACCTGTCCAGGGTGAACCCCGCCTTCGCCCTATGCCAGCTGGGATTGGCTCCAGCCCCCCCGCGACCCCTAACGGGATAAGCGGTTGACAATGGATGGATGGATGGATGGATGTGGGATTTGACATCTAGTGGTGTGGTTGCAGATTGCAACCAAATGAGTACCCCTCTGCTCACGCCTCCCTTTCCAAGACTGTGAGTATGTGGTACTGGTGCTAACATATATGTAAAATAATACTAACATGAGAATTTTCACTCACTGAAAAAAATGGAGCAGAGACTTCTTCAAATGAATCAATCGATTTATCATTATTTGTCACAAGAAATTATAAAAGTTAACATTACATAACGTGCAACGTGCAATCCCATTATCTCCTTCAATTTGTGAATTGATGTTAACACCATTGTGCTGCGCGGTGGTGTAGTGGTTAGCCCTGTCGCCTCACAGCAAGAGGGTCGCAGGTTCGATTCCAGCTTGCTGCTCTTCTGTGTGGAGTTTGCATGTTCTCCCCGTGTAAGCGTGGGTTTTCTCCGGGTACATGCTGACATGCTGTTTAGGTTAATTGATGACTCTAAATTGCCTGTGGATGTGAGCGTGAATGGTTGTCTGTCTCTATGTTGTCTGTCTGTATGTGCCCTGCGATGGACTGGCGACCTGTCCAGGGTGAACCCTGCCTTCGCCCAATGCCAGCTGGGATTGGCTCCAGCCCCCCGCGACCCCTAACGGGATAAGCGGTTGACGATGGATGGATGGATGTTAACACCATTCACCATAAAGCATATGTCTCCTCTTTTTTTCTGTGAATCCTCCATTCAGTCAGATGGGCATATAAAATATCGAGTCACGGTTGAATGGTGCTGTTTGGTACTCCAGGATTTAGCCAAGTTTTACAGACATCATAGTTTTTATTTGAAACGAAGGTCCTCCAGCAGCAGTCCATCATCCAACACCCTACACACTGGCCAGCAAGATGCCCCTCGTACAATTAACCGCACAGCAAGCCAAATTATTTGCTCAATTTGTGCATGAAAATATCTCCAAAAGGCACCACCATTACAAACACAGCCGAGAGGTAAAGTTGGGCATATTAACATGGGGGTCTGTTGGGATTGACTCCCTTTGGGAGCCAGCCAAGTGGCCAATCTATGAACTGAATTTTCTGGCTTAATTGCTCAGCACCGGAGGTTGCTACTTAATAATAACACTACTTCAGGAGCCACAGAAGTGGCAGTACCATGGTTTTGTACATTTCTGCAGTTTCACAAGCGTGATGGAGAACTACGGTGGCCTTCAGGTAACATTAACATGTGAAAGGCTCTTCCTAGAGCCAGCGTTTGGCTTGTTTGTTCTGGGCTACTGTAGAAACATGGTGAAGCAAGATGGAGTGGAACCGCTCCCTATGTAGATATGTAGTGCTAATCCTAACCAATTCGGAGTTTCAGGTGATTATACACTAATGAAAACATAGTTATTAATATTATATTCAATTTCTCTCATAAATCCCCCAAAATATTACACACTGTTCCTTTAAACTGTGTATACATTGGCACCATTAACAGTACAGTACATAGGAAATGGCAATTTCTTTTCAAGCCATACTTTAAATTTTGTTTACCCCCTTCCACATTGTTTACAGCAATTTTTTTCATACATGCATTCATAAAATGTAGGGTACATGCGCATATTTTTTGTTATTATGCCATCACTTACTGTTGCCATACAAAGGTTATTCAAGCTGAATTTGATGTTCTGATGTTTTTTTTGCAATCAGTTATACATTATGTTTGCAATGAATACAAAGAGTTCTAACAAGCTGCAGCCTACCCAATTACCTTTAGCAGACCCATACCTTAATGTGTATGGCACTCACCAAGCAGGTAATGGCTTCACTGAGTAGAAGCGAGCCCTTGTTCAAAACACTGGAGGCCACAGAGAAGTCTGCAGCTGCAACCACAGAAAAGTATGACCTGCAGTTGGCACGCTCCACATCTCTATTGCTGTAATAAATAGATATAAAGGGAAAATAAATAAGCAAATGTATACTATTCTGAACCATGGTATGAGGTCAATATACAACAAAATGCTCTGAGACAGACTCACTTAAAGTAGAGAAGCATGTCTGAGGGATAATCTGTGAAGTTCTGGGAGATGTTTCCCCTGAGCAGGTTGTACATGCATGTCAGCTATAGAAAAATATGCAAAGACAACATACATTTTTTTTAAATTTAATACTCTGGTATCATACTGTACAACCCATTTATCTGAATTACTAACTTCAGATAAAGATTCACATAGATTTCATTTGAACGTACCTGTGATTCCTTCAGCTGCACCTTAGCCCTGTTTTTCCTTGGCCTACTGGCATAGATCAGCCTCTGGATCCTGGTTTCTGTCATTCTTTGAACTGACGTGCACGTGAAGCCTTGCAGAATCGATGGAGTAAGCCTGTGGGGGATAATGAAAAAACACAAAAAGGTGGATTGGCCATGAAAAATCTTCCACGGGGGAAAAACAGTAGTTGAGGAGCTTGTTCACTTACTGCTCAATGTCAAAGCTGGTTTCAGCCAATGTCCCAAAAAACATGGCGGCCTAAAAGACAGACAGATAAAACTTTAATTATTTATCTCTTTACAGCAACACTCTATTAGTGTGGTACTAAGGGTTTAAATCACAAGGTTCATCACAATGTAATATTATATCACTTCTTTGGACGATGACACAATATTTGCAGATATAACAGTCTGCCATGACATAATTTAGATCATATTCAATTACGTTTATATCACCTCACAAAAGGCAACTAAAATATGATTTATGATCCTGAATTAGACTTAGGCGTATTGTATATTTTAGTCCCCACTAGCAGAATTTACACCAATCAGCCAAACATTATGACCACCCACCTAATATTGAGTAGGTCCAGCACATCCCACAGATGCTTGATTGGATTTAGATCTGGAGAATCTGGAGGCCAAGTCAACACCTCAAACTCATTGCTGTTTTCCACAAACCACCTTTGCAGTGTGCACACTGTCTCCACCATCTTGCCTTCTTCCCATAGTGCATCTTGGTGTCACGTTTTCCCCAGGTAAGCGACGCACACACACCCATCCACATGATGTAAAAGAAAACGCTATTCAACAGACCAGGCCACCTTCTTCCATTGCTCCATGGTCTTGCTCTGATGCTCACGTGCCCATTGTAGGTGCTATTGGTGGTTGACACGGGTCAGCATGGGTATCCTGACTGCTCTGTGGCTACGCAGCCCCATACGCAACAAACTATGATGCACTGTGTGACCTGAAACCTTTCTGTTGGAAACAGCCTTATCTTTTCAACAATTTGAGCTACAGTAGCTCTTCTATTGGATCTGACAACACAGGCCAGCCATCAGTGAGCTTTTGCTGCCCATGGCCCTCTTGCTCTTTCATGGGTTTTCCTTCTTTGGACCACTTTTGGTAGGTCCTGACCACTGCAGACTGGGTACATCCCACAAGAGCTGCATTTGTGGAGATGCTCTGACCCAGTCGTCTAGCCACATAATACAACAACATAATTTGACCCTTGTCAAAGTCGCTCACATCCTTACAATCCTTTTTTCTGCTTCTAACACATCAACTTCAAGGAGATAATGTTCACTTGCTGCCTAATATATCCCACCCACTGCCAGGTGCCATTGTAACAAGATAATGCTAACAATGCTATTCACTTGTCAGTGGTCATAATGTTATGGCTGATCAGTGTAAATGTAAAAGGGTGTCTATGGGATGCACCTTTTGGATGGTAATCCCCTAATAATGCTAAAGAATTTTACTTGCCTTGGTTTTAATGATGGCGGACACTTCGAATCTGATTATATCGACATCAGACTTCAAAAACGTGCCTCCAATTAACTCTGCTCTGTGTGCATAGCCACATACTGACCTGATCTCCCGTCCATGTCTTTGTGTTAATCACACTGATGTCAACAGTGTCCACAGAGAAGACCAGCAGGTACAGTGGGATCTCAGTTGCCATGGCATCAGGGATATGCTGCACCACACTGGCTGCACTTGAGTTCACAGAAATGATCTACCAGGGAATTCAATAGATTTAAAACCAAAATCAGAAATCATCTCGCGTGTACTGGGGTTCTTGAATGCTATTTTCTGCAAGTAAACACATTGATATCAATCTGGCATTTACACATCCCAATAAAATTACACATACAACAACAACAACAACAACTGCTAAGGAGAGCACAGTGAGTGCTGAGCAGTATCAGCAGGGCTTGCTGGTAAGGGGCACAGTTTTGAGAAGTGAAAATTCCACTCCTGTCAACTTGTATGTGATTTGTCTAATGATACAGTAAAATAGCCATCCTAGCATCAAATGTGTTTTCATCTTAATCTTAGATCAGCAATAGCTCCAATGTTGTGATAGAATCAAAGTGTACCTTTTGGACCAATGTCTGCTGGACGACTGTTGGGGCTGCCAGCATGTAGGAAACGAAAGTGCTGCTCTGGGAGATGTTGAGTAGCTCAGACGCTGGGATGTTGTCAATTGACTCTGAAGGAACTCCAGCAATAAGTGTGCCGAGGGATTCCAGGGAGGATCCACTGTTGATCTGTTACATACATTTGCATTTATTAAAGTCATAGTCAGCAAAGTGGCATATTTGTTTTAACGAATAGATACCACCATAAAACTGTGTGAACCCTGTTGATTAACTTACATTGCAAATTAGGTCTTATCTTACCAAATTTGTAGTAATTTGCATACGTTTCCAGAAGAGAAATCTTAACACTGGATAAAACCAAGGTTCAAAATACATATTTCATTTTGTTGACATATTAGAGTCAAAGGTTTTCACAGAGGGATATTTTGGATATCTATTTTTATCACTCCATAAATCACATAATACTGTCAACAGCCATAAAAAAATATTTGTTTTGCCATGTTTTTAGGAATAAAATATTCAATAAATCAGGCTATGAATAAAATATGAACAAACCCATTGGTAAAACCCCTCAGAATATAGATGGGAATGAAACTGGAGAGTTTGGTGTACTGTATGTAAGTGCTACTGAAGTGGAGATTTCTAGCTCAGAAAGACTAATTTTAAGAAAAAGACCTTTCCACAGTTGATTACTTACATTAAGACAATTATGTTTGTATTAGAAGTTTTCTGAATTGTTATGTTTAAATATGCAAATGAGGCATTATCTAATGCTAACTTTTGTTGAACTGAGGAGAAATCTACAGACGGAAATAAAATGAAAATGTTGTATGAGAAAATGTTGTAAAATAAAGATCTAAATGTGTGTTTTCTTTCAACTAGATGATGGGATGACAATGGAAGCAAAATAGCCTAAAATCTCAAACTTGACCAGTGCATATGGCCTTTACCAGGAAGCTGCCTGAGGCAGTTATGGATTGGATGATTGTGGCGGCCTGCTGCTGGTTCCAGGTGCTGACTGAGCTCAGGGTGGGCAAAGAGGAAACCAGCACTGATGGGGAAACTGAAGTGATCTGGCTGCTGGTCAGGCCTGCGCTGGCACTGCCCAGAGTCACAAACGTCTCTGATGTGAAGGTCTGGATGTTGGCTGCCAGAGCAGCAGATACCTATAGAATAAAACACACCCGGTTACTAAACAAAAACAATGGAGGACATTTTACTGATGTATAGCTTTAGTACATCAGAGAGAGCTGAGAGAAGAGAGCCATACACAATTATCAGAAAGGCATAGAGCAAGAGTAAACATGTGAGAATCAAGTTAAAATGGTGAACAAGGTTGCAAAGGAAAGCTGACACAGTTAGACACATAAGAGACTGTCCACTATTATATGCTGCAAACAGTTTTATGCAGCTTCTACAACAATCGAGCCTCTTTATATGATTTTTAATTGTGCAATTAACATTTTGGACAGGAAGCTGATAGGATCCAAACACGGTCATGTTCTTAAAGGGTAACTTTTGTATTTCTCAACCTTAACCCTATTTTCCCATGTTTGTGTGTCTAACTGACTAATATGGACAATTTCTGAAATTGGTCCAGTATCCAGCGAGAGAGCTGCATATGGCAGCTGCTCACAGACTGCAATGTAATCATATTGGGACAATTTAGCACCCTCCGTTTACATCCACTAAAAGTGCTTGTTTTGCCATGAGAGGCTCTGCTTTTTATTATAAAGTAAATGTCTGACATTATGGAGTCACACTCTGGAGTACAGATAGCGTAGCTTAGTGCTGTCAAAAAGATTTTCAATGTTATGGCTGAATATTTAGATGATTTCATTAATGTGGATGAGACCCTTGAATGTGATGGCTAGCATATTTATTCAAGTCAGAGTGATCAGACAAACAACTCCTACAAATTGAAGAGCGAAGGAGAGAGATAGAAGGGCCGCAAGCAGAGGAGGGTGAACCAGCTGTTGTAAGGCCACAAGGCCTTGGACACCACAGGTGTCCCTGTGGCTGCTGTGAACCCCAGCCCACAGAGGACGAAGGCTGTAAAGCGTGGGACTTGAGTGAGACTTCTCTTTTAAGTAGGTAAGAAAAAATGTTTTATTTCTCTGTAGTGTTCTTTCCATAATGTTGTCAGATACATATAACAACAATATGACAATAACAATATATAAGCTGTAAATGCTGTGGTATGCAAAATGCCAAATGATGTTACCCAGTTGTTTTTGTGTTTTACCCATTGAAGGACACTTTTTTAAAAATAAATTAAGTGTATAAATAATCTGAGCTGGTACCTCAGGATCCTCTGTTCCATTACAGGACTTCATCAGCTCATCCAAGATGAGCATGGCATCAGTTTCATTCACAGAAGAATATGAGAAAACTGGGACCTCAGGAGAGCAAAGGAAAAAGCCTGGAACCCTAGATGAAAAATCCATATAGACCATTCAAACTCTAATTAATATGTGTGATATGTGTGCCACAATGATATATTTTGTCAAATTAAAGTACTCACTTCAGAAGGTTGAAGGTTGGGTTGAATTCAAAAAGCTGTGAGATGTAATAGTTGGTTACACTTTCTGCGATTGCTGTGTTGTTAAAGAGCTCCAGATTGGCTTGGTCCACCAAGAACTCTCGAGTCTTAAAAAAATATATCAACACATAGGTCAATTAGTCACTTATGACTAGATTACAATTGTGAAATATATGGCTAGTCTAAGTTCAAGCATTAACTTTAAGTAATTTATATATCAGGACATACTTGATTGGTGGAGATGAAGGTGGTGAGATCGTCCACAGTGATGAATGTCACAAAGTTGCCGATGTAATCGGCAAACCAGGAGGTAGAATTTAGGTCTGAATCACTGGCATTGTAACATCTAGCTTCAGAGCCTATGAAACAGGGAAAACCCTCAACATTTCCAACAAATAACTTAATCTATATAACACAATGGAACATAATAATGTTTTTATATATGATGTCTCAAATATTTAGAGACCAGCAGAGCTGACACTCAAGTACAGCCATGCTAGTGAATCTGTGAGGCTGCACAGTGATGCTTGGAGCTAAATACTAACATCGCAGCATATTCTCATACAACAGTTTGTCTGATATCTAATGAAAAAGTTACTCCGCCTTTTTCGTTTATTTTCCTATAAATGTCCAGTAGTGATGGGTCGGTCGCGAACGAAACGGCTCTTAGAGTCGGCTCTTTGAAGTGAACGACGGGAGCCGGCTCCTCATTGGGAGCCGTGTTTTTTTTTTCTCTCTCTCTCTCCTTTTTTTCCTCCCCGCACTAATTGTCTATGTGTTTAGCCTTGTGTTTCGCTGAGCAGAGGAGGGGCGAGGTACACTAGCAGCAGCAGAGCGCACGAACAGAGAGAGAGAGAGAGAGAGAGAGAGAGAGAGAGAGAGAGAGACGGGTACAACAAGAAGAGACAACATGGACACATTAGGAAGGATAGAAAAAAATAGTGACCCAGGACCATTTCAATTTTACTGACAAACAAGCAGAGAGAGTCTCAGGAATATCAAAGAGCCACAAACAACCTGCTCAGGAAACAACCTGAGAACAGTCCACCAATCAGAGCAATGGGAAAAAAACAGCAGTATGTGTATTAAAGGGCCAGTGTGTCTACTGCAGCTGTTGCTGCTGCTGCTGCTGTATAGTAGAGAGAGAGAGTATCTACAGCATCATCTGTTCACCACCACAACCACCTAAACCAACCCAAGCTCTATACAGTTTGTCAAAGTTGTGACCCCAAAAGACTCAGTATGAAAACTGGCAAAAATATTCCTTTCCATCCATTTCAGCTGTGGTAAACATAAGTATTCATGCACTAACCAATTTATCAATTCTAACGAAACAAAAACATCCCAGCCAATCAAAGTGCACCACTCAAAGAGGGAAAAATCCACAGCAGCACCTCGCAGTACGGCCTTTATTAAAATAAAACAGGGCTGCTCTGATGAGTAGCAGCAACAAATTCTAACTGACAAAGCTCTCAAAGAGGCCAAAGAGGGATGCTGACTACAATCACAACAACAACACTTTACAATATATTTTAAAAAAAAAAGCAACAAAAAACCGAAGCCGCGGACAAAGAGCCGGCCTTTATCGAGCCAAAGAGCCGGCTCACAACCCACACAATTCCACAACGCATGACAATTTCTGCCCATTACATGCATACAGTCTTTTCAAAATGAACCTCCAGCTTCAAGGGAATCAACGTTCTTAGGTTTAGGAAATGAAACAACTTAGGTTTAGGAAATAATTTATATATTAATTTAATTTATAAATAGTTTTATATAAAAAAATCCAGTCATCTCATCGGTGTTAGTTATAAGTATCATATCCTTATTAAATTATATTGTGTAGATTCACACTATTTGCCCAAATGATTCAGTTGGGGTTCTCCTGTGGTCACAATTCTCCCGCATTTCTCACGATTTATGGCAATTTTTCACACCTTTGTTTCCTTTTCGTTATCTCAACCTGTTTTTGGCACTGTACAGGGTGTATAAACCCAGACAACACTACAGCTACACTATATTTATAGGTTTCAGCTGTGCTTGCCAAACATCACAACATCACAGCAAAGTCGTGGCGAGACGTAAGCCATTGGAAATAACGGGTTTCAGTGTGCAATGGTGCTGTTGTCGTGTTGTATCTGAAAGGGCCTTCAATGAGTGAGAGAGGGAAAGGGAAATGGAGAGTACAGAGTAGAGAGAATGGATGGATGAAAACTGATGAATATCAGCCTAATTTATACCAGAGATTCACTTAAGTACACACCAGAGGGGCAAATTATTCAGTTTTCTGTCCTGAGAATTAAAAGTAAAATTAAAAGTAGGCCTATTTGATAAAAAATGCTGTTGCACAGTAATAATTATTTTGTTTTTTTTTTCCATTCTTTAAAAGTCCCAAGAATGCAGGGAACAAAGTCTCTGAAACTCTGAAATCCTCCCTGTGTTTGAGGTCTCAAGGTCGGCAAGTATGCGAACACCAAATGACAAAAAAAAGAAAGGTTGACCCAGCATGGACAGTCAGCGTCAGATCCTTTAGATCCCCATCCATTACGCAGTATATATTTGCTAAAAAATGCATCTTACCAGTTCTCAAGTAGGTGCCGATGGCGGTGTATACATCACCCTTTCCAAACTCGGAGTTATTGTATGTGAAGTTGTTTCCCATTACAGAGACCCTAATGAATGGAAAACAATGCAACATTTGATGATAGCCCTGTCACTGAGCTTTCTAGCACTGTGAAAACAGAGACTTACAGTTTCTGGAAAGCAACACATGAAGCATTCTGCACTTCGCTGGAGCTGATGAGGCTCTTACTGAGGAATCTGAGATAGTTTTTCAAACGCAGGTCGAACCAGGAATCAATCTCGGACCTGTTATTGCTGCTCAGTGCCAGAGGCCAAATACAGGGAAGGGTCACCATCTTCACATCATCTGGAACATCCTCCTAATAGCATGGATTTAGATTTACAGGATTAATGACAGGCTGGTGTACAATCACTTTAAACAGATCAAATGATGTATTATATGTAAATACTGTTTATATGGTGACAGAATCAGCACTTGGATGTTACTAAGGGAAAAGTGGTTTGTCTCATCCAGAGCTTGAAGCGGGAAAAAAGTGCCTGAACTGTTTTGCACATGTTGCTGTGTATCAACCAGAATCAGCAAGCTCTTGCTCCTATTTATTTATTTATGTATTTATTTATTTATACTTGGGCTATGCATTTTCTATAATAGGCCTATAACACTCCAATAATAATCCAGCTGGAACATTATAGGGTTATGGTGGTGTGTTTGTGTATAGTTTTAATACTTCAAGTGCTTTTTTGTGTTATTTGTTGCATTGCTCTATAATATATTATAGGATGACTATAGGTTGATATCAACAGCAAGTATGCATGCAGAGCTGAGGTGTGTGAGCTACTCATTCAGGTTTTAGGAGCAGTGTCCCAGTCAGGATGCTCCTACATATTATATAGAGACACAATCTGAATTTCTATAGTGAATAAAATATACTAGAAGATATTGGGTTTGGGTCCTCCCTCAATAAAAAGTTAAAACTATGCACATTTACAGAATTTCTGACTGATTATTTTTACTATAGATAACTCCAAAAAAGCTTACAGACCAAACTTAAACTATAGTTGAATAATTATCTTATTATTTACAAAGATCACCACCTTCATCTGAATGTTTCATTCTTCTGGAAATGTTTGCCCTACAAGAGCAGATTCAGGAAAATCAATTTAATTTCATCACACTTCACTAATTATTTCATGAAAGGGATGTAAAGAACGTATAGGCTTGTATCGATATTGCAGCAGCATCGTTCTCACCCCCTTCCCCCACACCGTCCGTCGGCTCATCCATATTCTCTCCACATGACTTTATGTTCTGTTATGAGGGGTGGCACAAAAATGCTGATGCTACGCTGTATGATTATAAACCAGAGAAGTTGAGATGGAGAGGAAAAGAGTACTAATAATGTGTGTTATAGCACCATTCAGAAGAGGGACATACAGTTTCTATGAAGGCAGGAGTGTTGTTGTAGTTGTCGAAGATTACACAGATGTCAGAGTTGTTGCCAATCACATTGGCTTGACTGAGGAACTGATGCAGCTCAGAGGTGCTAATGGTACTAAGGAGCTGAGAGAAAAAAAAAAATAGTTAAAAAAGTTATATATACAGTATATATATTTTCATATTACTGCAATAACAGCACAACATCTGTCAAATGGTAACTCTTATATCATCCTCCGTGTGTGATTTTGAAAAGAAGGCTTTTAGTAAGTATTGTTTAGTATTATTACCTCTGACCTGCGTGTCTGTGGCAGAAGAGACGTAAATGTGGACAAATCAGGAAACCCAAAGCTGAGAAATGTGTTTCTCAGATAAATGTAGAAGCTTCCACCACTGTAGCACTTGAGGGGCGTTGGACCTGTTTAAACACAAATTAAATCACTGTGTACCCTGATACAGAATAATATTGCCAGAGGAAAAAAAAATACTGAAATATATAACTACTTCACGACAAATTGTCATAGACGTGTATCTCTCACACAGACCTTGGAGGAAGAGGAGGGTGCTTTTGTAGATCTCCCGTTGGGTGTTGTTGCTGAGTGTCAAGTGTTGTGCGTCCAGCAACGTAATCCTAAATTCAGATTAAAATCAGTCTGAGGCAATTAAAAAATACATATCATCACAACAATCATGATCCTGACAAAGATATTCTTACATCTCTTGGCTGCTGTTACAACTCCTGTTCACCGCCATGTTAAATAAAGGTGTCACCAGGCTGGGAGAGAGGTTGACCAGGAGAGGGCTCAGTCGAACCCTGAGCCACAGCAGGAACTCAGTGTCGTTGATAGCAGGAGAGGACAGATTACTTCTGTCAAATACCGCCTGGAGGAAGGCAGATTTCACCTCCACTGTGTAGTTATCTGGGTGGATCTGGGGGAATTTCACATAGAATTAATTAGAGTTTGAACCATAGACTGTACCCTATAAAGATGGATGACATAACAGCAAAACATGGTCGTGTCTAGAAGGCACCCCTCTTGCAAACTAGCTGCCCAATGACCCATCCTAACCTTAACCATTCAAGCCTGACCTTAGCCATTCAAGGTCAACGCTTAACCTTAACCATCTCATCAGCGTTTCACAATTTGCATGATACCTTCTTGCCCCAACCACAAAACATCTCAATCGCCCCCTGGTGGCTGGCTGCAGTATAGCTAATAAATCCAGCCCCCTCCATGTTAGCGGCTAGGATGTGGACCAAATAAAAAAAAAAATCGATCAATCAAATAAAATTTTCCCAGAGATGGTTTCTGTCATTTTAGGTACTTTTTTTTTTCACTCTGATGAATGTTCAAGTGTTCATTTTTCTGATAAGTTTAGTTTTATTTAGTCATTTGATGATATAAAAAGGAGGTGTAATGTCATGATGTGACATGTAATAAGATGTTCGTCAATTTGGAAATATAGGATATTCTAGCTAGTTGTGCCTTGTCTTTCTAGCCAAACAGATACTGAAGAAGAAGAAGAACAACAACAACCTTTATTAGTCCCACTAGGGGAAATTCAATTTTTACACTCTGTTGTTAACACTGCTGTAAACACACACCTGCACAAACAGGACCTATATACCTGCATCAATGGAGAGATGTCACAGTGAGGGGGCTGCTCCTGACAAGCACCCCGAGCAGTTGGGGGTTTGGTGCCATGCTCAGGGGCACCTGTGTGCTACTACTACTACTGTGGTGCTAACGTAACAAGTGGCTATCATGCTAACAAGATGCGGCTGCGTTCGGCTCGTGATTGGCTTGGGCGGGTGAATGGGACCTCAACACCCAGCTTCAGTCACCCGATCACTGCTGTGCAGACTCTGGCTCCAAATGACAGATAATGCCCCTTTGTCTTTAAGCCTCGGGAAGACTTGTCATAGTAGGAAAAGCACAGGTGTTATGGTGCCTTCAAATGTTTCACATGAAGACTCCATATACACGCCTTCCTCTTGTGATATTCATGACTTTGTAAGTGAAAAGTTTCTGATAAAGCTCAGAAATTTTTAGTTGTGACGTGTGACGTGATGGGGGCGTTCATATGGGCCCAACTCGTAAACAGTAAACACAGTAAACATAACCCCAGTTGAAGGCACCATATGTTTCCCACTTGCTAGCTTGCTAAGTTGTTAGCCTCTGGCTTCTAGCCACGGACAGTAACATTAACACTGCCGTTGCTTAGCAGTGGTGTTCTCACGATTTAACCACTTAAACGGCAAACACATCGTATACACGACTTCCCATCTTGTAAACACAAGCTCACGAGTTTTATTTGAAGGCCCCAACAGGTCTACATGTCTGGTTAACTGAGAGTTATAACAAAGTAATATTAGCCATGGCATTTAAAAAACAGGACCACTCCAATCTGCACCTATAATAACCAACCCTGACATTTGCACATACGTTTTAAGCTGTTTAAATTGCTACAGTAGATGGCTAGTTAACTTGCTATCTCACGCTAGCCTGAAAAAAATTGAATTTCCCCACTGTGGGACTAATAAAGGTTGATCTTCTTCTTAAAATTATGTTAGCGAGTGTTTGCTAGCATGTTCAACAAGCCATGGTACAAGACTCCTGTCTAGACTGTATGTGTCTATCTAGAAAGCCAATATTTGCTGTTGTTCACAGGTAACATCTTACCCGTGTTAGTGCTAACATATGACATTAAAGTTTAATGAGCTGGACAATAATTACGTTCAACCACACTTTCTGTTTGCTAGCTTGTTTCAACAAGCCACACGTAGACTAAAGCTAACAGGTAAGATTTAAGAAGAGCTGTATTGCACTATATTATTTTAGCTAAGTAAATATAACAAACTGACATTTCTGTATTTAATGTTGCAAAAAAAGGCTTTTCAGTTTGACTTTAATGTGTGTAAAGTGAACACCTTGTCTTTTTAAACCTGTATAAATTGCTACAGAACATGTCTAAACTACTGTCTAACATTAGCTCTTTATTTTTTTGGCGGGTTCTATTTTTCCTGTTTTCCGAGTTTTCTAGTATTAGTGTTACACTCCTTAAAAGAACAACATCTTCAAGGTGCAACACATTTTTTTTGGTTCTTAGTGATGATTCAATATTTTCACTGCACCTGGTGTCATAACCTCTGACCTCTGACTTTTGTCATTCAAATACTGAAATCTTACATATAATTGGCACTGGACTAATATTTTCACTGTCATATGCGCAGTCACTGAACTTTCTCATATTAAACAACACCTGATGTACTGTATAAAACAACATTTCTATAGCACCTGAAACTGTAAACAATATTTATATCCCATGTGCAAGTAAAGAAATTTCAACACACTTCAAATTTTATGCTGTCAGGTTAACAAATGCAACATAACATAGACCCAACATCACATTTCCTCCTAATAAAGCAGTGACACCTACAGCCTAACATAACAGTACAGGTCTTACTTGGCTGTCTAACTGACCCAATGTATTGTGTTTTTAACGTTGAAATCCAGTAGAAATACGTAGAAATAATATCAAAATGGCTGAACAGACGAGCTGCTAGAGTTTAACATCAGCACTTAACACTGAATAGAAATCACATAAAAATATCTTAACAGGCTGGCTTAACAGCTAGCACAGCTGGCGAACGATCTTTCATTCAAAGTAAACACACAACTTCTGCCCCATACAATAATATTTCCCTTTTTTCTCACATCACACCACTGTCTTAAACAACTTAATTGATTATTTCTGTCACCCAATAATACATTCCCGTGCAGGAATACATACAACACATCAGTGATGGTTCAATATTTTCGTGGCACACTGGTTTTCATAACCTTTGACCTCTGACTTCTTCTGTGCCCGGAAAAACATTTACTCCATGTAAGACGCTACACTCGAGAGTGCCTACGCCGTCTTGTGGCCATTCTTGTGTAATTGCACATAGTTTTTACTAACTGCTACAGGAACAGATTGTTCAAGTGATTTGAGTTTTAAAATGGGGGTAAAATATTTACATGGAATATTTTGTGTCAGTGTCTTAAGTGCTACTCTAAACAGTCTGTAGATAACCTAAAACTTTATTAACCAGTCTGTGGAAAACCTAAAAGGACCACATTAGCTTAGTTAAGCCATGAAGCAAGACAAAATATGTCCATGCTAGCGGGTGCAGTACAAGAGACGTAGACAATTTTCTTATGTTTCGCTTACACAAAATCTTAACACCACAGTTACGATCTATTATAATGGTTGTATTTATTGCACAGCTGGTGAATTACACTAGACTGCATTGGTTCTAGCTAGGTGTGCTGAATAAACTGGCATTTCAGTGTACATACTGTTGCAAAGAATCTGCATTTCAGCTGGATTTTAAAGTTACCATTTTATAATATCTTTGAAATAAGTATGATGTTTAGAAAAATAAAGCAATCTGAGAATTATTAAGCAAAAACAAAAGTGTCAGCTAAAAGCTACAGATGTTTACCTCAATAGACGGTGACATTATGTCAAAGAAAGCACCAAAGTCAACAGGATCGATAGCTGTCATGATTTTTGTCACATCTTGTGTCGTCTTTAGCTGTGAGGGAGTTGCTGCAAGCTGGGCCAGCTGACGGAGAGTGAGAAGATCTGCAATCTCCACCTAAAAGTGACAAACAGCATTTCAGTAAGTGAACACTAACAGTGAACTCTGACCTATTATAGCATATTGGTACATAGTCATGTTACACAGGCTGATCAGCTAACTTGGACCTTTTTAATAGTGTAAAATACAATTTTCTTGATGGAATAAAGGCAAGTGATGTCCAATGACCAATCACACAGTTTCACACTTTAATTGAAAGGTTACTATGCAGACCTGAGTAATGGCAAAGTTATTGTTGCTTCTGACCAGTAAAATTATTTAGTGCTTAATACCTTTATTGCTTTGGTTATTATTAATTATTATTTTTAATTATTTTGTAATTCCCTGTCTTCTCTTACACACACGCAGTCCACTGACTGCAGCAGAATTTCTGTCCACCTTCCTGAGCTATACACTTAACCAAAAACTAATCGCTTTTGGAAAATACAAAGAGTATAATATGTTAGACATTTTAACATTTTAACTCTCTAAATTGTTGACCTCTGCTCTTTAGGGATTTAGCTGATTGACAAACATTCAGAGTGTCTGTTGTTTGTGGATTTGTTCTCACATCAAGGCGTGCTGAGTAAATAAAAGCAGCAGCAGAGTGTGGGTATCTTTATTGTACCTTGGAGTTTAGAGAGGGTGGATAAAACAAATGGAAAAGTGACTTTTTACTTTAAATTAAGGCTCTCAGTTTTGGGTTGGGTTCTGGTTCTAGCTAAACATTTTTTTCTAGCTGCTTGTGATGGTGCAGACTGGAAACAGAACACGTTTTAAATAATTTGTGCTGTCACCATGTAGGTCCATATAATTAAAACATTGCCACCTGCAATATAACTAAAAGGAACATGTCTTGTATTATCAAAACTGTCAAACATTGTATGCAGATGATATTGCTCTACTTATTGAATCTGAGGATGATTTACAATACTCTATATTAAGTTTGTTAAAAACCTGGTGTTACAGATGGGGTTTGTCAATAAATCAAGTAAAAGAAAGATTGTTCAATTCAGGAAACAGGAATATATTCATTTAAAAATTTAAAAGAAAAAGAAATACTAATTAAGATCTTGGTGGTTCAGCAGGGTGAGCATTAAGGTGTGTTGCCAGCAAGTTTAAAATATATAAAAAGCCTATGATACATGTGTCTACCTCATATTAAATTACACTTTGGTGATATGGAAAATGTAAAATAGCAGAACCTACACGGAACAGAGCTGCACAAACCAACTTTTGCTGTTCAGGGTGATATGGGCTGGATTCCTGGTTGGGAATGTGGTGTTGTTATACAGGGTCAATAAGAAGGTTTTTCTTTGGAAAAAATCACACAATTCTACATATTGTGAAGGGAGGGAAGGAAAAGGTATATCGTCCTTGGCTGGTGGAACCTCTGCCTCCGCTATCTCCCAATGCATATGTGAAAATGCACCAAGAACCTATTTAACTGAGGACGAAAGTGCTGCTGCACCGAAAACTGTCGCAAGTTGGTTCATTTTCAACACACTCTTGTGACTGGGGTTTTATCATGAACAGAAAAGTTGAATCAGTCGATTATGAACTATAACAGAAATTAAGTTATTACCAATGTCTATCAGCAACATATCCTATATGTGATACTTATGGTGACACACATGCTTTTCACGATGTGAGAAAAGTGCAATTTCCTAAATGAATGCGACCAAGAACAGGGTTTGAACAGCAGGAATTGCAAAACCATGGGTAAGACGTTGTAGTTTGGGAAAGAAACACTACAACTGTAGTTGCCACCTACACCGGAGAAGTTGGCATTGAGGGCTTGCAGATCCTGCAGGGTTGCAAAACTGGAGAAGCTGCCAAGGTTTGCCTGTAGCCACTCTTTGCTACCTCCGATAAATGAGACACAGCCAGGAGCTGCAAAGAAGATAGAAACTAAGACATTGGCATGCTGTAAGTACCACGTGCTGTCAAGACTTTACCAAACTGAGCCCAAATGCCTGCCTGTATCTGATGAGTCATTTCTTGAAAGGAATGGCTTGATGAAATGAGTGAAGACTGCTCGCTGTCTTTCTCTGTCCATGGATGCCCTTTGACTGCTGAAAGCCTGCATGCTAAAATTTGAGAGAAGGATTTTATTATCTAAAAAACTAGAAAAAAGCAGGTTCCTCTGCAGTCTTGTTCAGAGTGATGCAAAACAGTTTATCACATTTTTGCTTACACAGTCCGGTACGTATGGCAGCTGAAGTTCTTGGAGCTCACACAGAATAGGAATTTGGGGGATGGAGAGGCCAGAAATGGACGAAACATTTCCTTGAACCATCTGCTGACAAAGGCATCACTCTGCAGTTGTACCTGACTGAAGTTGGCAATTCTCACCTCTCCAAGTGCCTCAAGCGCATGTGACAAGGAAGGGTTGCTGTTGTTGGGGGCCTGGAATTGGAGAGATGATTTTGTTTTTTTGACACAGATTTCCCATGGGGAAACAGCAATTTTGTGAAATTGTGGGATTGAATTTACCATGGTGGCGAATGTCACAAGAGCCTGATCTAGTGCAGTAGAAGCTTTTTGGAAGAAAAGCTTCCAGACCACTACCGGGTATGTCCTTTGGCCTTCCAGCGAGCAGTTCAGTAGTGTGACCAAGTTGCTGGCTGTCAATTGTGTAGCCTTGGTGAAAATTTGAAAAGAAATAAAGCAAACACTCAGAGCTTATGGACATTTGTATCAGGAGGGTAATGTTGCAAAAGCCAAATCTTTCTCTGGGATTCACTGCTTACAAAAACAATCTTACCGAGGAACAGGCATGCTCAGTGATGGTAAAATTGCACAGGGCTTCAGAGGAATTGCCAAAAGGAAGGCTTTGTTCAAGTTGGGATCTGAGGAGCACAGTAAAAAGGTAAACCATTGTCACCTAAGTTAGTTTGTGTAAAAGAACTTTACCTACACAAACCCAATGTTGGACAAAACAGGAATATGCCTACCTATCGATTCCAGCACAGATGAGGGCCTCTGTGAAAGACAATATTTGTGTATCAGATATTGTACTTTCAGCATGCAAGCTTGTCATCAAAGATGCAATGTCTAGTAATTTGCAGACTTACCATCAACCGGGGTCTCTTTGCACTGGAAACAAGCAAAGCATAATTCTTAGTCTAGTGACAAAATGTACTTAACCTTAACATATGTGAATGTACCCTCCTCAAAGTTAATGTGCCAAACGTGTGTCTTGTAAATTTGGGTCAAATATCGTATAATCAATGTAGCACACCCATAGAAATGAACTCACCGTGAAGGAACCTGGGACTGAGCAACCTGTTTGAGAAAAAATAGAAATGAAGGCACGGCATCAGTACAGCTATCATCGCAGTTGTAGTGATGGTCTTTTCTGAAAAAGGCTGTCATCAGAGCGCTTTGCCACGTACGTGTAAATCTCTCCTTCAATGGCTTTATGCTTGATCTCACACCCTGGGAAAGGTGGAATGGCAGGGATTCCAAACTGCGCTGAAGACCAGTGAGACTGAAGGAAGAAAACAGAAATGCTTGTGAGTTGTCTGGAGCCAAAGTTTAACATCATCATGCAAACCCAAAATGTCTAGCTGTGGACTTCAGAAAAATCATCTCTTACATAGCTGCGTAGGATGCACAGCTGATATTACTGGGGATCACCAGCAAGCTGCCACGGTGGAGGCTTGCCATCACAGGAGACAAATTAACCTGGAACCACAGCTCAAAGTCTTCCGGCTCAGATGTTTCAAATCTAGGAGCAAGGGCTGTCAAGGTCAGGTTCAAGATGGTGTCTCTAACATCTGGATTTCTGATGAGGGTGATGTTTTTCTGGAAATAAAAGGATTTCCGTTTCACTTCAGGAAGACATTTGACATTACTGAAATCATTGTCATGAGAGCACGCTCACTGACACATCTTTGTAAATTAGTGCATCAAGAGCATCACTCAAGCCATCATCTCTGGCCAGTCATTCAAGACGCATATCAGAAATGTATCATGTAGAGTGAATTCTCTGCCCCTTATTAGATTCTGAAAACCTTAATCCAGCCCAGGAGAAGTTTCACATGGCTGGTTTGCCAGTCATCTTTGTGGGGAAATACGGCAATCTTAGTGATGCATTCACCTGCTTGTTGATTTTCACAAAAGTCTGGAAAAATTCATTGAGCTGCTCATCATCAGGGGACTCTGTCAAGCTTGCCAACACCTCCCTTACGAAGACCTCATCCTCCAAAACACCACTGTCTGGATCCTGGATCAGTTCAGCTTTCTGCTCTGGTGAGAGGGAGTCCACAATTTCGACCTGATCACACAAATAAAGAGCATATAAGTGAAAAGCTTTTCTTTTTTACATAGAAGAAACACCCATGCGTGAAGATTTTCCAAGTTTTGAATATTGTGATGCTGTTTTCAAGAAAGATTGTTAGCAAAATGTATGACTTACCACAGAGAGGTTGAAGACTTTGAGGTCAGAGTATGTTATGTATTTGGAAAATAGACCCAAGTTTGCTTCCATCCATTTGGCATCATTCTGAATTCCCTGTCTGCAAACTAAGGCACGTAGATGGACGTTAGCCTACATACCATTTAGCATGCATTATTTTGCATTGATACACATGGAACAAGTCAAGTGCCAGTTTGTGCCATTTCAACAATTTTTTTTCACAATTACAAGTCCACGGGAAAACCCACACAAGCAATATGGCGGAGTTTACTGCGTCAGCCCTACCTGGCTCACTGATGACACTGGAAGATTTTCTCAGGTAGCTCAGCAGAACTTCTGCCATTGCTTCTCGTCTATGCAATGGCAATGCAGGGTAAGCGTTGGCTAGCCCACTCACACTGCAAGGGGCAAAAAGAAACATTCTTATACAGTCCCTCATTAGCATTTTGTGCTTTGTTGCAATGCAATCTTGTTTGTTCGTTAACCGCTACCCACACAGTGTGGTAGTTTGTGCAGTCTATGTTTGCAGTCGCATTCTTGAGCATCGCTGGTTGGAAACTCGGCAGGACAGGAACCAGTATCAGATGGAACCAAAGAAACCAGTCGTCTTTCTTGAAGCTTGGGAAATGGGCACTGATGACGGTGAAGGTTTTATTCATCAAGCGATCTCTCACAACAGGTTGGAAATCTGGGACCTGTCAAATGAGCACATGAAAGGACTTAAAGACCATGGTACACCATACTGGATGCAAGTAAGGATGTAACAAAATATTTGATATCAATGTGTCCCCTACAACTGATGTAGAGGGTCAGATACATACCCAAGCACTGACAATGCTTGGTTAAAAACCAAGGATTGTCCTCCTTCACCCGTTTTCAGGAGTTGCTTACCTTTCCATCTGCTGCCAGCTCTGTCAGGAATTCATCCACATTTTCCAGAGCATCGCCCTGCTGGAGTTGCTCAAACACACCATCGATTAGGTCTGTGTCATTCAGCGCCACTGAGCTCAGTGTCAACTGTGCCATCTGAGTAGAAGTGAGCGCTGACAACGATTCAGCCTACAAAAGGGAATCAATAGGAAATCAAACAGCAGGAATTGCAAAACCATGGGTAAGACGTTGTAGTTTGGGAAAGAAACACTACAACTGTAGTTGCCACCTACACCGGAGAAGTTGGCATTGAGGGCTTGCAGATCCTGCAGGGTTGCAAAACTGGAGAAGCTGCCAAGGTTTGCCTGTAGCCACTCTTTGCTACCTCCGATAAATGAGACACAGCCAGGAGCTGCAAAGAAGATAGAAACTAAGACATTGGCATGCTGTAAGTACCACGTGCTGTCAAGACTTTACCAAACTGAGCCCAAATGCCTGCCTGTATCTGATGAGTCATTTCTTGAAAGGAATGGCTTGATGAAATGAGTGAAGACTGCTCGCTGTCTTTCTCTGTCCATGGATGCCCTTTGACTGCTGAAAGCCTGCATGCTAAAATTTGAGAGAAGGATTTTATTATCTAAAAAACTAGAAAAAAGCAGGTTCCTCTGCAGTCTTGTTCAGAGTGATGCAAAACAGTTTATCACATTTTTGCTTACACAGTCCGGTACGTATGGCAGCTGAAGTTCTTGGAGCTCACACAGAATAGGAATTTGGGGGATGGAGAGGCCAGAAATGGACGAAACATTTCCTTGAACCATCTGCTGACAAAGGCATCACTCTGCAGTTGTACCTGACTGAAGTTGGCAATTCTCACCTCTCCAAGTGCCTCAAGCGCATGTGACAAGGAAGGGTTGCTGTTGTTGGGGGCCTGGAATTGGAGAGATGATTTTGTTTTTTTGACACAGATTTCCCATGGGGAAACAGCAATTTTGTGAAATTGTGGGATTGAATTTACCATGGTGGCGAATGTCACAAGAGCCTGATCTAGTGCAGTAGAAGCTTTTTGGAAGAAAAGCTTCCAGACCACTACCGGGTATGTCCTTTGGCCTTCCAGCGAGCAGTTCAGTAGTGTGACCAAGTTGCTGGCTGTCAATTGTGTAGCCTTGGTGAAAATTTGAAAAGAAATAAAGCAAACACTCAGAGCTTATGGACATTTGTATCAGGAGGGTAATGTTGCAAAAGCCAAATCTTTCTCTGGGATTCACTGCTTACAAAAACAATCTTACCGAGGAACAGGCATGCTCAGTGATGGTAAAATTGCACAGGGCTTCAGAGGAATTGCCAAAAGGAAGGCTTTGTTCAAGTTGGGATCTGAGGAGCACAGTAAAAAGGTAAACCATTGTCACCTAAGTTAGTTTGTGTAAAAGAACTTTACCTACACAAACCCAATGTTGGACAAAACAGGAATATGCCTACCTATCGATTCCAGCACAGATGAGGGCCTCTGTGAAAGACAATATTTGTGTATCAGATATTGTACTTTCAGCATGCAAGCTTGTCATCAAAGATGCAATGTCTGGTAATTTGCAGACTTACCATCAACCGGGGTCTCTTTGCACTGGAAACAAGCAAAGCATAATTCTTAGTCTAGTGACAAAATGTACTTAACCTTAACATATGTGAATGTACCCTCCTCAAAGTTAATGTGCCAAACGTGTGTCTTGTAAATTTGGGTCAAATATCGTATAATCAATGTAGCACACCCATAGAAATGAACTCACCGTGAAGGAACCTGGGACTGAGCAACCTGTTTGAGAAAAAAATAGAAATGAAGGCACGGCATCAGTACAGCTATCATCGCAGTTGTAGTGATGGTCTTTTCTGAAAAAGGCTGTCATCAGAGCGCTTTGCCACGTACGTGTAAATCTCTCCTTCAATGGCTTTATGCTTGATCTCACACCCTGGGAAAGGTGGAATGGCAGGGATTCCAAACTGCGCTGAAGACCAGTGAGACTGAAGGAAGAAAACAGAAATGCTTGTGAGTTGTCTGGAGCCAAAGTTTAACATCATCATGCAAACCCAAAATGTCTAGCTGTGGACTTCAGAAAAATCATCTCTTACATAGCTGCGTAGGATGCACAGCTGATATTACTGGGAATCACCAGCAAGCTGCCACGGTGGAGGCTTGCCATCACAGGAGACAAATTAACCTGGAACCACAGCTCAAAGTCTTCCGGCTCAGATGTTTCAAATCTAGGAGCAAGGGCTGTCAAGGTCAGGTTCAAGATGGTGTCTCTAACATCTGGATTTCTGATGAGGGTGATGTTTTTCTGGAAATAAAAGGATTTCCGTTTCACTTCAGGAAGACATTTGACATTACTGAAATCATTGTCATGAGAGCACGCTCACTGACACATCTTTGTAAATTAGTGCATCAAGAGCATCACTCAAGCCATCATCTCTGGCCAGTCATTCAAGACGCATATCAGAAATGTATCATGTAGAGTGAATTCTCTGCCCCTTATTAGATTCTGAAAACCTTAATCCAGCCCAGGAGAAGTTTCACATGGCTGGTTTGCCAGTCATCTTTGTGGGGAAATACGGCAATCTTAGTGATGCATTCACCTGCTTGTTGATTTTCACAAAAGTCTGGAAAAATTGATTGAGCTGCTCATCATCAGGGGACTCTGTCAAGCTTGCCAACACCTCCCTTACGAAGACCTCATCCTCCAAAACACCACTGTCTGGATCCTGGATCAGTTCAGCTTTCTGCTCTGGTGAGAGGGAGTCCACAATTTCGACCTGATCACACAAATAAAAAGCATATAAGTGAAAAGCTTTTCTTTTTTACATAGAAGAAACACCCATGCGTGAAGATTTTCCAAGTTTTGAATATTGTGATGCTGTTTTCAAGAAAGATTGTTAGCAAAATGTATGACTTACCACAGAGAGGTTGAAGACTTTGAGGTCAGAGTATGTTATGTATTTGGAAAATAGACCCAAGTTTGCTTCCATCCATTTGGCATCATTCTGAATTCCCTGTCTGCAAACTAAGGCACGTAGATGGACGTTAGCCTACATACCATTTAGCATGCATTATTTTGCATTGATACACATGGAACAAGTCAAGTGCCAGTTTGTGCCATTTCAACAATTTTTTTTCACAATTACAAGTCCACGGGAAAACCCACACAAGCAATATGGCGGAGTTTACTGCGTCAGCCCTACCTGGCTCACTGATGACACTGGAAGATTTTCTCAGGTAGCTCAGCAGAACTTCTGCCATTGCTTCTCGTCTATGCAATGGCAATGCAGGGTAAGCGTTGGCTAGCCCACTCACACTGCAAGGGGCAAAAAGAAACATTCTTATACAGTCCCTCATTAGCATTTTGTGCTTTGTTGCAATGCAATCTTGTTTGTTCGTTAACCGCTACCCACACAGTGTGGTAGTTTGTGCAGTCTATGTTTGCAGTCGCATTCTTGAGCATCGCTGGTTGGAAACTCGGCAGGACAGGAACCAGTATCAGATGGAACCAAAGAAACCAGTCGTCTTTCTTGAAGCTTGGGAAATGGGCACTGATGACGGTGAAGGTTTTATTCATCAAGCGATCTCTCACAACAGGTTGGAAATCTGGGACCTGTCAAATGAGCACATGAAAGGACTTAAAGACCATGGTACACCATACTGGATGCAAGTAAGGATGTAACAAAATATTTGATATCAATGTGTCCCCTACAACTGATGTAGAGGGTCAGATACATACCCAAGCACTGACAATGCTTGGTTAAAAACCAAGGATTGTCCTCCTTCACCCGTTTTCAGGAGTTGCTTACCTTTCCATCTGCTGCCAGCTCTGTCAGGAATTCATCCACATTTTCCAGAGCATCGCCCTGCTGGAGTTGCTCAAACACACCATCGATTAGGTCTGTGTCATTCAGCGCCACTGAGCTCAGTGTCAACTGTGCCATCTGAGTAGAAGTGAGCGCTGACAACGATTCAGCCTACAAAAGGGAATCAATAGGAAATCAAACAGCAGGAATTGCAAAACCATGGGTAAGACGTTGTAGTTTGGGAAAGAAACACTACAACTGTAGTTGCCACCTACACCGGAGAAGTTGGCATTGAGGGCTTGCAGATCCTGCAGGGTTGCAAAACTGGAGAAGCTGCCAAGGTTTGCCTGTAGCCACTCTTTGCTACCTCCGATAAATGAGACACAGCCAGGAGCTGCAAAGAAGATAGAAACTAAGACATTGGCATGCTGTAAGTACCACGTGCTGTCAAGACTTTACCAAACTGAGCCCAAATGCCTGCCTGTATCTGATGAGTCATTTCTTGAAAGGAATGGCTTGATGAAATGAGTGAAGACTGCTCGCTGTCTTTCTCTGTCCATGGATGCCCTTTGACTGCTGAAAGCCTGCATGCTAAAATTTGAGAGAAGGATTTTATTATCTAAAAAACTAGAAAAAAGCAGGTTCCTCTGCAGTCTTGTTCAGAGTGATGCAAAACAGTTTATCACATTTTTGCTTACACAGTCCGGTACGTATGGCAGCTGAAGTTCTTGGAGCTCACACAGAATAGGAATTTGGGGGATGGAGAGGCCAGAAATGGACGAAACATTTCCTTGAACCATCTGCTGACAAAGGCATCACTCTGCAGTTGTACCTGACTGAAGTTGGCAATTCTCACCTCTCCAAGTGCCTCAAGCGCATGTGACAAGGAAGGGTTGCTGTTGTTGGGGGCCTGGAATTGGAGAGATGATTTTGTTTTTTTGACACAGATTTCCCATGGGGAAACAGCAATTTTGTGAAATTGTGGGATTGAATTTACCATGGTGGCGAATGTCACAAGAGCCTGATCTAGTGCAGTAGAAGCTTTTTGGAAGAAAAGCTTCCAGACCACTACCGGGTATGTCCTTTGGCCTTCCAGCGAGCAGTTCAGTAGTGTGACCAAGTTGCTGGCTGTCAATTGTGTAGCCTTGGTGAAAATTTGAAAAGAAATAAAGCAAACACTCAGAGCTTATGGACATTTGTATCAGGAGGGTAATGTTGCAAAAGCCAAATCTTTCTCTGGGATTCACTGCTTACAAAAACAATCTTACCGAGGAACAGGCATGCTCAGTGATGGTAAAATTGCACAGGGCTTCAGAGGAATTGCCAAAAGGAAGGCTTTGTTCAAGTTGGGATCTGAGGAGCACAGTAAAAAGGTAAACCATTGTCACCTAAGTTAGTTTGTGTAAAAGAACTTTACCTACACAAACCCAATGTTGGACAAAACAGGAATATGCCTACCTATCGATTCCAGCACAGATGAGGGCCTCTGTGAAAGACAATATTTGTGTATCAGATATTGTACTTTCAGCATGCAAGCTTGTCATCAAAGATGCAATGTCTGGTAATTTGCAGACTTACCATCAACCGGGGTCTCTTTGCACTGGAAACAAGCAAAGCATAATTCTTAGTCTAGTGACAAAATGTACTTAACCTTAACATATGTGAATGTACCCTCCTCAAAGTTAATGTGCCAAACGTGTGTCTTGTAAATTTGGGTCAAATATCGTATAATCAATGTAGCACACCCATAGAAATGAACTCACCGTGAAGGAACCTGGGACTGAGCAACCTGTTTGAGAAAAAAATAGAAATGAAGGCACGGCATCAGTACAGCTATCATCGCAGTTGTAGTGATGGTCTTTTCTGAAAAAGGCTGTCATCAGAGCGCTTTGCCACGTACGTGTAAATCTCTCCTTCAATGGCTTTATGCTTGATCTCACACCCTGGGAAAGGTGGAATGGCAGGGATTCCAAACTGCGCTGAAGACCAGTGAGACTGAAGGAAGAAAACAGAAATGCTTGTGAGTTGTCTGGAGCCAAAGTTTAACATCATCATGCAAACCCAAAATGTCTAGCTGTGGACTTCAGAAAAATCATCTCTTACATAGCTGCGTAGGATGCACAGCTGATATTACTGGGGATCACCAGCAAGCTGCCACGGTGGAGGCTTGCCATCACAGGAGACAAATTAACCTGGAACCACAGCTCAAAGTCTTCCGGCTCAGATGTTTCAAATCTAGGAGCAAGGGCTGTCAAGGTCAGGTTCAAGATGGTGTCTCTAACATCTGGATTTCTGATGAGGGTGATGTTTTTCTGGAAATAAAAGGATTTCCGTTTCACTTCAGGAAGACATTTGACATTACTGAAATCATTGTCATGAGAGCACGCTCACTGACACATCTTTGTAAATTAGTGCATCAAGAGCATCACTCAAGCCATCATCTCTGGCCAGTCATTCAAGACGCATATCAGAAATGTATCATGTAGAGTGAATTCTCTGCCCCTTATTAGATTCTGAAAACCTTAATCCAGCCCAGGAGAAGTTTCACATGGCTGGTTTGCCAGTCATCTTTGTGGGGAAATACGGCAATCTTAGTGATGCATTCACCTGCTTGTTGATTTTCACAAAAGTCTGGAAAAATTCATTGAGCTGCTCATCATCAGGGGACTCTGTCAAGCTTGCCAACACCTCCCTTACGAAGACCTCATCCTCCAAAACACCACTGTCTGGATCCTGGATCAGTTCAGCTTTCTGCTCTGGTGAGAGGGAGTCCACAATTTCGACCTGATCACACAAATAAAGAGCATATAAGTGAAAAGCTTTTCTTTTTTACATAGAAGAAACACCCATGCGTGAAGATTTTCCAAGTTTTGAATATTGTGATGCTGTTTTCAAGAAAGATTGTTAGCAAAATGTATGACTTACCACAGAGAGGTTGAAGACTTTGAGGTCAGAGTATGTTATGTATTTGGAAAATAGACCCAAGTTTGCTTCCATCCATTTGGCATCATTCTGAATTCCCTGTCTGCAAACTAAGGCACGTAGATGGACGTTAGCCTACATACCATTTAGCATGCATTATTTTGCATTGATACACATGGAACAAGTCAAGTGCCAGTTTGTGCCATTTCAACAATTTTTTTTCACAATTACAAGTCCACGGGAAAACCCACACAAGCAATATGGCGGAGTTTACTGCGTCAGCCCTACCTGGCTCACTGATGACACTGGAAGATTTTCTCAGGTAGCTCAGCAGAACTTCTGCCATTGCTTCTCGTCTATGCAATGGCAATGCAGGGTAAGCGTTGGCTAGCCCACTCACACTGCAAGGGGCAAAAAGAAACATTCTTATACAGTCCCTCATTAGCATTTTGTGCTTTGTTGCAATGCAATCTTGTTTGTTCGTTAACCGCTACCCACACAGTGTGGTAGTTTGTGCAGTCTATGTTTGCAGTCGCATTCTTGAGCATCGCTGGTTGGAAACTCGGCAGGACAGGAACCAGTATCAGATGGAACCAAAGAAACCAGTCGTCTTTCTTGAAGCTTGGGAAATGGGCACTGATGACGGTGAAGGTTTTATTCATCAAGCGATCTCTCACAACAGGTTGGAAATCTGGGACCTGTCAAATGAGCACATGAAAGGACTTAAAGACCATGGTACACCATACTGGATGCAAGTAAGGATGTAACAAAATATTTGATATCAATGTGTCCCCTACAACTGATGTAGAGGGTCAGATACATACCCAAGCACTGACAATGCTTGGTTAAAAACCAAGGATTGTCCTCCTTCACCCGTTTTCAGGAGTTGCTTACCTTTCCATCTGCTGCCAGCTCTGTCAGGAATTCATCCACATTTTCCAGAGCATCGCCCTGCTGGAGTTGCTCAAACACACCATCGATAAGGTCTGTGTCATTCAGTGCCACTGAGCTCAGTGTCAACTGTGCCATCTGAGTAGAAGTGAGCGCTGACAACGATTCAGCCTACAAAAGGGAATCAATAGGAAATCAAACAGCAGGAATTGCAAAACCATGGGTAAGACGTTGTAGTTTGGGAAAGAAACACTACAACTGTAGTTGCCACCTACACCGGAGAAGTTGGCATTGAGGGCTTGCAGATCCTGCAGGGTTGCAAAACTGGAGAAGCTGCCAAGGTTTGCCTGTAGCCACTCTTTGCTACCTCCGATAAATGAGACACAGCCAGGAGCTGCAAAGAAGATAGAAACTAAGACATTGGCATGCTGTAAGTACCACGTGCTGTCAAGACTTTACCAAACTGAGCCCAAATGCCTGCCTGTATCTGATGAGTCATTTCTTGAAAGGAATGGCTTGATGAAATGAGTGAAGACTGCTCGCTGTCTTTCTCTGTCCATGGATGCCCTTTGACTGCTGAAAGCCTGCATGCTAAAATTTGAGAGAAGGATTTTATTATCTAAAAAACTAGAAAAAAGCAGGTTCCTCTGCAGTCTTGTTCAGAGTGATGCAAAACAGTTTATCACATTTTTGCTTACACAGTCTGGTACGTATGGCAGCTGAAGTTCTTGGAGCTCACACAGAATAGGAATTTGGGGGATGGAGAGGCCAGAAATGGACGAAACATTTCCTTGAACCATCTGCTGACAAAGGCATCACTCTGCAGTTGTACCTGACTGAAGTTGGCAATTCTCACCTCTCCAAGTGCCTCAAGCGCATGTGACAAGGAAGGGTTGCTGTTGTTGGGGGCCTGGAATTGGAGAGATGATTTTGTTTTTTTGACACAGATTTCCCATGGGGAAACAGCAATTTTGTGAAATTGTGGGATTGAATTTACCATGGTGGCGAATGTCACAAGAGCCTGATCTAGTGCAGTAGAAGCTTTTTGGAAGAAAAGCTTCCAGACCTCTACCGGGTATGTCCTTTGGCCTTCCAGCGAGCAGTTCAGTAGTGTGACCAAGTTGCTGGCTGTCAATTGTGTAGCCTTGGTGAAAATTTGAAAAGAAATAAAGAAAACACTCAGAGCTTATGGACATTTGTATCAGGAGGGTAATGTTGCAAAAGCCAAATCTTTCTCTGGGATTCACTGCTTACAAAAACAATCTTACCGAGGAACAGGCATGCTCAGTGATGGTAAAATTGCACAGGGCTTCAGAGGAATTGCCAAAAGGAAGGCTTTGTTCAAGTTGGGATCTGAGGAGCACAGTAAAAAGGTAAACCATTGTCACCTAAGTTAGTTTGTGTAAAAGAACTTTACCTACACAAACCCAACGTTGGACAAAACAGGAATATGCCTACCTATCGATTCCAGCACAGATGAGGGCCTCTGTGAAAGACAATATTTGTGTATCAGATATTGTACTTTCAGTATGCAAGCTTGTCATCAAAGATGCAATGTCTAGTAATTTGCAGACTTACCATCAACCGGGGTCTCTTTGCACTGGAAACAAGCAAAGCATAATTCTTAGTCTAGTGACAAAATGTACTTAACCTTAACATATGTGAATGTACCCTCTGTTGTGTGACTATCCAAACCAAATTAGTCACTGAGAGGAGAAGACAGGGATCTGTCTGACACGCTGAGTCCATGGATGAGACATGAAGCCATACTGCAGGTTGTGACAATTTATTTTACCCTTTTAGTAAAATACATTGATGGTATGCAGGTGGCTTTGTATGGACTAGACTGAGATGAAAAAAGTCTTTGTAGTGCGGTCAACAGAGATATCTGCACCCTCACCTCACCTCTCTCTTATTAGGCAAAAGGCAGAGTCACAGGCAGCTGCAGGTGATATTCATTTGGCAATCACTCAGCCACACACACACAGACAGACTCCGCCCACACACACATCAGCCACACCCATTACCTCAGGTGAAAATGAGAAAACAAATCCCTGCCTCTACATTCCGCCCCAATTATTATAACATAATAATTACTAAACTAAACTAAAGCACACAAAAAGCAATCAAAAACACAAGCAAAAACATTTTTTTTTTTTTTTTTTTTTTTTTACATATTCTCAATTCCTTGAACAGCTTCTCTTCTTCAAGTGTTCTTAGGCCAGAGGCCAACTTTCGAAGCCTAGTCATATTCACAGTCAATCATCAAAACAAATCATTCAACAAGAATCCATTCAGGCGTTTTCTCTTCCTAAGCAAACACAACTTGGTAACAGGCCTGTCTAGTAGTTTGTCCTAGTCTTGATCTTGGCTTGTCGAACGAGTCCTCTTTTATCTTGACAACTTTACAACTCTTCCATAATCCAAGATCGGGCGCTAGTCATCTACAACAAGTACAATGTCTCCTGAACAAAGTTCGCTTGATCTTGTTCCATTTTGGCACTTCTGAAGCTCCGGGGTCTCCTTTGTCCATCTTTTCCAAATAGATTGACAATACTGTATTTGTTTCCATCTACGCACACATATAAGTCACCCTTTTGGAAAATACCAGGTGGAAAAGGCTGACCCTTAGGAGAAGAGGTGGTTGGGAGTCAGAGCCTCTAGGTCAGTAGGATCTGAGGATGCTTTCGTTATTGTCTGCTATTAGAATAGCTTCGATTTCACACAGCACAGTATGAAGACCATCTTCATCCAAAGTTTTACTCTCATTTAGAGTAAGGACTTTCCTGATTGAACAATTAATCTCTCCCAGGCTCCCCCAAATGGAACCACCTGTGGATTAAACTTCCACTTTATTCCTTTCTTAGAGTTCTATGACTGTGTCTATTCCATTTTCCAAAATCTTCTCAACTCTCTGTCTGTGCCAACAAAGTTGGTTCCATTTCTGAGCAGAGTTCCTTACTTGGCCTCTCCTTCTATGAAGCGACGTGGACGTTGATAAGGAACAGTCTCCAATGATGCAGCTACTTCATATGCACAGCTCTTACAACTAAACAGGTGAATATCACTCCATATCTTTTCACTTTCGATCTTCCACGTTTCACTTCAAATGGACCAAAGCAATCAACCCCCACTAGTGAATGGTGGTCATCTGGAGAAATCCTGTTAAGTGGCAAATCTGCCATCTTTGCTGCTGCTTCTCTACTAATAGCAGTTGTCCTCAACAGTCCTCTGCTCTTCGACCTTATTCGACCTCTTCCCAGTATAACCAATCCATTCTATCTTCTTCTTTCTGGTGGTTACGCCAAATTGGAATACCAATTTTTCCATGGTTACATCCAGATCTTCAACAGGCACCTTTTCAGCATAACCACTGGAGATGATGTTGTGCATAAAGGTGGTGAATCTGTATGGAATAAGGCATCCTTTTGAAACCTTCTTTTCAAACTCAAGGCACGTTGTTCTCTAACTTCAGTTATCAGGCATGCACACGTTTCCCTTTTTTAAAGGTAGACCAATGTGTAGTGACCATCCACCAGCTTAACAAGGTTTTCACCATTTCCATAAACTGGCCATCCTCTCTTATGGACCCAGTTGCTCCTCATGGCTGCGTTCAGGGAAGTCTAGTTGAAACTGCTCTTCCATAATTCATCCAATTTCACCACAGAATCGGTTAACAGTGATATTGGATGTTCCAAGTCTGCTTCACCAATCATTGCCCGTTAACAGTCCATCCCAATATGGTCTAACAGCATACGGCCCTCCGTCTCTGCTTGAATCACATTTATGGGTTCCAGAGCTCTAGATGCATTTAAGCCAATCAACATTTCAATGTCTCATCAATTTCAGGTAGGTGTACACCACGCAAATATGGCCACCTGCCAGACCTCTCTCGTGTATGTTGCTCCTCACACAGGCATTTTCTTCTTGTAAAAACATCAGGAAGGTCACAGTAGATATCACTTTCCAGACCAGCTACCTCCAGATCTACACGATGCAGCACCCACAAGCTTTTCTTCCCATAGTGCGTAGGAGAATTTTAGTTCCCCTTCCTAAACATTTAGCTTTTCATCAGACTTATTACAAAAGGAGCCAGAACTGCCTTGATCCAAAAGGCAACGTTTCCACAACCTTTTACCCTTTTTGATTTGACCTTGACTGGCACAATGGAGAGTTTACAGCCATGGTCACCGGCCCCAGTGAGACCACTACTTTGCACCGCTACCACAGGACTGCCCACTCTATATCTTATTTCTTAACTGCTGATCTTTCTGTTTTCCTTTTTTTTATGAATATGAAGCAGCTTGGGTGCTTAGCTCCACATTTTTACATGACAGTCGCCTCCTACAGTCCTTACTAATGTGCCCTTGCACAGACAGCCAAAGCAGACTCCATGTTCTTTCAAAAACTAATCTTATCACTATGCGCCCTCTTTTCCAGTAACACACCTCCAATGCATGTTCACACTTCAGTATAAGCAGGTCCTTTTGTCCAGTGGGGCTCCTTCCTTTTTCACATGGGCCTTCCCATTAACTGTGTCACTGTAGTAGCAAAACTTTTTTGATTTCGTGTGTGACGTTGATAGCCATCTTTACTACCATTTTTGGTTTGCAGTGTCTTTAAGTATCTTGTATATTTCCAAATACAGGGTCAGCTGCAATCCTTACTTACGTTCAATGAAACTGACAATGTCAGGGAAAGTAGCTCTTTATGACGGGTCTCTTAATATCACAACTACTGTCCTCCATTTTCTCTCAGCTTATAAGGTAACTTCTTGATCACTAACAGCATGTTCGCAGGCATGTTAAGCTCAGACAATAGTGTACATCATCCATTCATTACAACATCCTCTTAAGAAGAGACATAGCTTGAGAGATTTGGTATCCTCTGCTTTAACCAAAGGCCATGAGAGTGCTTTTCCATATAAGCAGAAGCGATCTTTTTTCATTCCCAAAATTTCTTCCAACAAAGCTTTAGCCCTTTGTATCTCTGTCTGATGCATTTCTGACAGCTTCAACAAGATCTTGTGGTTGGCCCCTTTGTATTGTGCCAGAAAGTGCAAGCAGTCTCTAGCATCGCCTTCCTTTCCTCAACATTTGCTCAAAGGATCTCATGAAAGCATGATAGTGAAGAGGATCTCCATCAAATACTTGAATCTCTCTCCTTGGCAAGTGAGAGAGTTCTGTTGTTGCACCAGCAGAGCAGAAATTTCATTTTGCCTTGCCATTATGGATAGCAAATTGTTACTGTCATCAATAACTGGTATCTGAACATGTGGACTGGCTGCAAACTGGGAAGTCGAAACATTATCATTGACATTAGGAGCCATTGGAAGTGCAGGCGGCCTCTGCTGACTGTTCGAGATTCAAAATCAACAGTTACTTTGCTTTCATTCAACTTTTTAAATGAAACTGAGATGCACTTTGACTGTCATTCACTTCATGGCCACCAGGTGCAAATATTCAGCCTCAGCATGAAGAGCAGCATGAGCCCCTTTGCCAAATAAAATTCCATATCATCTATTTTATATTTCTGGTGCCTTTCACACTCTTCCTAAACTCGTAGGACCTCCACCTCAGCCTGAGCAGCTGCTATCTCCACTTCAAGTTCAAATCTCTCTTTCCTTTTCTTTATTTCCTCCTCTTCTGATCCAGCTCTTCTTTTTTTAGTAATTTTTACGAGCAAGAAGAGCAGCCATTTTAGCTTCTCTTTACACAAGAATGGGAAATGGAGGAGCTTGAAGTTCTTGAAGTTCCAGTGTTTGATCCATTTTTTTGCTTCCAGCATTTAGATGCTATCCTCTGTTGAATGTCATCTCCTCCATCCTCCTCCATATTTCATTTTTTATATCCTAGGATGGTCTCTTAATTTCAGAAAGCCACTTGTCACATCCTCAATAAATCCTTTTTTATTTTTGATGCTTGCAAACCACACTTTTTTGTATCCTTTTCATTTCAGGTATTATATCCATTAAAGACTCATGCAGGGTAGTTGTCTCCTTATGTAATTCATCAATATGTCCAGTTAGTTTCACCTGTAAACACTTTCATCATTCTTCATAGCTCTTTTAAAGCCATGATGATACTCTTAATTTTCTTCACATTTTCTACGTTCTTTTTGAAGCTTCTCCATTTTGCAACCCAAGGCTTTTTCAGTGATAATGCTTTTCTTTTACAGTTTCATTTTATCCGTTTCATTTGCAATTGAACCAGCCTTTGATCCACTCATCATGACATCCAGCAATGTGTGCACCACAAAAGTTCAGAGAGCAATCAATCAAACCACATTTGCATCATGAATCCACATCAAACTTTGTTGCTTTTCCTGGCACAAACATGACTCCATACATGAATCCAATATTGCTTCAAAATCCACATCCAACTTCGCACCTTTAATGTGCACAAAACAGGTGACCCACTTTTCCACAGGTTAATTCAAACTTAGCAATGATGACAGCCACAGCATCCATGTGCATCCAATATGCAGTAGCAACCAACATCAGCTTGTCCAGGCAAGTATAAACTTCACATATGAATAACTGAGTTTCACATACCATGGGTTGTGCTGTGCTCCTTCATTTCATTCAAGTTTACTCACAATCACCATCCAAAGTGTTGAGTGGTCCAAAGTGCTCAAGTCCAGCGAAGCATCAGCAGATTCTGTATATCTCTTTGACTATGTTGTGTGACTATCCAAACCAAATTAGTCACTGAGAGGAGAAGACAGGGATCTGTCTGACACGCTGAGTCCATGGATGAGACATGAAGCCATTACTGCAGGTTGTGACAATTTATTTTACCCTTTTAGTAAAATACATTATGGTATGCAGGTGGACTTTGTATGGACTAGACTGAGATGAAAAATAGTCTTTGTAGTGCGGTCAACAGAGATATCTGCACCCTCACCTCACCTCTCTCTTATTAGGCAAAAGGCAGAGTCACAGGCAGCTGCAGGTGATATTCATTTGCAATCACTCAGCCACACACACACAGACAGACTCCGCCCACACACACATCACCACACCCATTACCTCAGGTGAAAAGTGAGAAAACAAATCCCTGCCTCTACACCCTCCTCAAAGTTAATGTGCCAAACGTGTGTCTTGTAAATTTGGGTCAAATATCGTATAATCAATGTAGCACACCCATAGAAATGAACTCACCGTGAAGGAACCTGGGACTGAGCAACCTGTTTGAGAAAAAATAGAAATGAAGGCACGGCATCAGTACAGCTATCATCGCAGTTGTAGTGATGGTCTTTTCTGAAAAAGGCTGTCATCAGAGCGCTTTGCCACGTACGTGTAAATCTCTCCTTCAATGGCTTTATGCTTGATCTCACACCCTGGGAAAGGTGGAATGGCAGGGATTCCAAACTGCGCTGAAGACCAGTGAGACTGAAGGAAGAAAACAGAAATGCTTGTGAGTTGTCTGGAGCCAAAGTTTAACATCATCATGCAAACCCAAAATGTCTAGCTGTGGACTTCAGAAAAATCATCTCTTACATAGCTGCGTAGGATGCACAGCTGATATTACTGGGGATCACCAGCAAGCTGCCACGGTGGAGGCTTGCCATCACAGGAGACAAATTAACCTGGAACCACAGCTCAAAGTCTTCCGGCTCAGATGTTTCAAATCTAGGAGCAAGGGCTGTCAAGGTCAGGTTCAAGATGGTGTCTCTAACATCTGGATTTCTGATGAGGGTGATGTTTTTCTGGAAATAAAAGGATTTCCGTTTCACTTCAGGAAGACATTTGACATTACTGAAATCATTGTCATGAGAGCACGCTCACTGACACATCTTTGTAAATTAGTGCATCAAGAGCATCACTCAAGCCATCATCTCTGGCCAGTCATTCAAGACGCATATCAGAAATGTATCATGTAGAGTGAATTCTCTGCCCCTTATTAGATTCTGAAAACCTTAATCCAGCCCAGGAGAAGTTTCACATGGCTGGTTTGCCAGTCATCTTTGTGGGGAAATACGGCAATCTTAGTGATGCATTCACCTGCTTGTTGATTTTCACAAAAGTCTGGAAAAATTCATTGAGCTGCTCATCATCAGGGGACTCTGTCAAGCTTGCCAACACCTCCCTTACGAAGACCTCATCCTCCAAAACACCACTGTCTGGATCCTGGATCAGTTCAGCTTTCTGCTCTGGTGAGAGGGAGTCCACAATTTCGACCTGATCACACAAATAAAGAGCATATAAGTGAAAAGCTTTTCTTTTTTACATAGAAGAAACACCCATGCGTGAAGATTTTCCAAGTTTTGAATATTGTGATGCTGTTTTCAAGAAAGATTGTTAGCAAAATGTATGACTTACCACAGAGAGGTTGAAGACTTTGAGGTCAGAGTATGTTATGTATTTGGAAAATAGACCCAAGTTTGCTTCCATCCATTTGGCATCATTCTGAATTCCCTGTCTGCAAACTAAGGCACGTAGATGGACGTTAGCCTACATACCATTTAGCATGCATTATTTTGCATTGATACACATGGAACAAGTCAAGTGCCAGTTTGTGCCATTTCAACAATTTTTTTTCACAATTACAAGTCCACGGGAAAACCCACACAAGCAATATGGCGGAGTTTACTGCGTCAGCCCTACCTGGCTCACTGATGACACTGGAAGATTTTCTCAGGTAGCTCAGCAGAACTTCTGCCATTGCTTCTCGTCTATGCAATGGCAATGCAGGGTAAGCGTTGGCTAGCCCACTCACACTGCAAGGGGCAAAAAGAAACATTCTTATACAGTCCCTCATTAGCATTTTGTGCTTTGTTGCAATGCAATCTTGTTTGTTCGTTAACCGCTACCCACACAGTGTGGTAGTTTGTGCAGTCTATGTTTGCAGTCGCATTCTTGAGCATCGCTGGTTGGAAACTCGGCAGGACAGGAACCAGTATCAGATGGAACCAAAGAAACCAGTCGTCTTCCTTGAAGCTTGGGAAATGGGCACTGATGACGGTGAAGGTTTTATTCATCAAGCGATCTCTCACAACAGGTTGGAAATCTGGGACCTGTCAAATGAGCACATGAAAGGACTTAAAGACCATGGTACACCATACTGGATGCAAGTAAGGATGTAACAAAATATTTGATATCAATGTGTCCCCTACAACTGATGTAGAGGGTCAGATACATACCCAAGCACTGACAATGCTTGGTTAAAAACCAAGGATTGTCCTCCTTCACCCGTTTTCAGGAGTTGCTTACCTTTCCATCTGCTGCCAGCTCTGTCAGGAATTCATCCACATTTTCCAGAGCATCGCCCTGCTGGAGTTGCTCAAACACACCATCGATTAGGTCTGTGTCATTCAGCGCCACTGAGCTCAGTGTCAACTGTGCCATCTGAGTAGAAGTGAGCGCTGACAACGATTCAGCCTACAAAAGGGAATCAATAGGAAATCAAACAGCAGGAATTGCAAAACCATGGGTAAGACGTTGTAGTTTGGGAAAGAAACACTACAACTGTAGTTGCCACCTACACCGGAGAAGTTGGCATTGAGGGCTTGCAGATCCTGCAGGGTTGCAAAACTGGAGAAGCTGCCAAGGTTTGCCTGTAGCCACTCTTTGCTACCTCCAATAAATGAGACACAGCCAGGAGCTGCAAAGAAGATAGAAACTAAGACATTGGCATGCTGTAAGTACCACGTGCTGTCAAGACTTTACCAAACTGAGCCCAAATGCCTGCCTGTATCTGATGAGTCATTTCTTGAAAGGAATGGCTTGATGAAATGAGTGAAGACTGCTCGCTGTCTTTCTCTGTCCATGGATGCCCTTTGACTGCTGAAAGCCTGCATGCTAAAATTTGAGAGAAGGATTTTATTATCTAAAAAACTAGAAAAAAGCAGGTTCCTCTGCAGTCTTGTTCAGAGTGATGCAAAACAGTTTATCACATTTTTGCTTACACAGTCCGGTACGTATGGCAGCTGAAGTTCTTGGAGCTCACACAGAATAGGAATTTGGGGGATGGAGAGGCCAGAAATGGACGAAACATTTCCTTGAACCATCTGCTGACAAAGGCATCACTCTGCAGTTGTACCTGACTGAAGTTGGCAATTCTCACCTCTCCAAGTGCCTCAAGCGCATGTGACAAGGAAGGGTTGCTGTTGTTGGGGGCCTGGAATTGGAGAGATGATTTTGTTTTTTTGACACAGAATTCCCATGGGGAAACAGCAATTTTGTGAAATTGTGGGATTGAATTTACCATGGTGGCGAATGTCACAAGAGCCTGATCTAGTGCAGTAGAAGCTTTTTGGAAGAAAAGCTTCCAGACCTCTACCGGGTATGTCCTTTGGCCTTCCAGCGAGCAGTTCAGTAGTGTGACCAAGTTGCTGGCTGTCAATTGTGTAGCCTTGGTGAAAATTTGAAAAGAAATAAAGCAAACACTCAGAGCTTATGGACATTTGTATCAGGAGGGTAATGTTGCAAAAGCCAAATCTTTCTCTGGGATTCACTGCTTACAAAAACAATCTTACCGAGGAACAGGCATGCTCAGTGATGGTAAAATTGCACAGGGCTTCAGAGGAATTGCCAAAAGGAAGGCTTTGTTCAAGTTGGGATCTGAGGAGCACAGTAAAAAGGTAAACCATTGTCACCTAAGTTAGTTTGTGTAAAAGAACTTTACCTACACAAACCCAATGTTGGACAAAACAGGAATATGCCTACCTATCGATTCCAGCACAGATGAGGGCCTCTGTGAAAGACAATATTTGTGTATCAGATATTGTACTTTCAGCATGCAAGCTTGTCATCAAAGATGCAATGTCTGGTAATTTGCAGACTTACCATCAACCGGGGTCTCTTTGCACTGGAAACAAGCAAAGCATAATTCTTAGTCTAGTGACAAAATGTACTTAACCTTAACATATGTTAATGTACCCTCCTCAAAGTTAATGTGCCAAACGTGTGTCTTGTAAATTTGGGTCAAATATCGTATAATCAGTGTAGCACACCCATAGAAATGAACTCACCGTGAAGGAACCTGGGACTGAGCAACCTGTTTGAGAAAAAATAGAAATGAAGGCACGGCATCAGTACAGCTATCATCGCAGTTGTAGTGATGGTCTTTTCTGAAAAAGGCTGTCATCAGAGCGCTTTGCCACGTACGTGTAAATCTCTCCTTCAATGGCTTTATGCTTGATCTCACACCCTGGGAAAGGTGGAATGGCAGGGATTCCAAACTGCGCTGAAGACCAGTGAGACTGAAGGAAGAAAACAGAAATGCTTGTGAGTTGTCTGGAGCCAAAGTTTAACATCATCATGCAAACCCAAAATGTCTAGCTGTGGACTTCAGAAAAATCATCTCTTACATAGCTGCGTAGGATGCACAGCTGATATTACTGGGGATCACCAGCAAGCTGCCACGGTGGAGGCTTGCCATCACAGGAGACAAATTAACCTGGAACCACAGCTCAAAGTCTTCCGGCTCAGATGTTTCAAATCTAGGAGCAAGGGCTGTCAAGGTCAGGTTCAAGATGGTGTCTCTAACATCTGGATTTCTGATGAGGGTGATGTTTTTCTGGAAATAAAAGGATTTCCGTTTCACTTCAGGAAGACATTTGACATTACTGAAATCATTGTCATGAGAGCACGCTCACTGACACATCTTTGTAAATTAGTGCATCAAGAGCATCACTCAAGCCATCATCTCTGGCCAGTCATTCAAGACGCATATCAGAAATGTATCATGTAGAGTGAATTCTCTGCCCCTTATTAGATTCTGAAAACCTTAATCCAGCCCAGGAGAAGTTTCACATGGCTGGTTTGCCAGTCATCTTTGTGGGGAAATACGGCAATCTTAGTGATGCATTTACCTGCTTGTTGATTTTCACAAAAGTCTGGAAAAATTCATTGAGCTGCTCATCATCAGGGGACTCTGTCAAGCTTGCCAACACCTCCCTTACGAAGACCTCATCCTCCAAAACACCACTGTCTGGATCCTGGATCAGTTCAGCTTTCTGCTCTGGTGAGAGGGAGTCCACAATTTCGACCTGATCACACAAATAAAGAGCATATAAGTGAAAAGCTTTTCTTTTTTACATAGAAGAAACACCCATGCGTGAAGATTTTCCAAGTTTTGAATATTGTGATGCTGTTTTCAAGAAAGATTGTTAGCAAAATGTATGACTTACCACAGAGAGGTTGAAGACTTTGAGGTCAGAGTATGTTATGTATTTGGAAAATAGACCCAAGTTTGCTTCCATCCATTTGGCATCATTCTGAATTCCCTGTCTGCAAACTAAGGCACGTAGATGGACGTTAGCCTACATACCATTTAGCATGCATTATTTTGCATTGATACACATGGAACAAGTCAAGTGCCAGTTTGTGCCATTTCAACAATTTTTTTTCACAATTACAAGTCCACGGGAAAACCCACACAAGCAATATGGCGGAGTTTACTGCGTCAGCCCTACCTGGCTCACTGATGACACTGGAAGATTTTCTCAGGTAGCTCAGCAGAACTTCTGCCATTGCTTCTCGTCTATGCAATGGCAATGCAGGGTAAGCGTTGGCTAGCCCACTCACACTGCAAGGGGCAAAAAGAAACATTCTTATACAGTCCCTCATTAGCATTTTGTGCTTTGTTGCAATGCAATCTTGTTTGGTCGTTAACCGCTACCCACACAGTGTGGTAGTTTGTGCAGTCTATGTTTACAGTCGCATTCTTGAGCATCGCTGGTTGGAAACTCGGCAGGACAGGAACCAGTATCAGATGGAACCAAAGAAACCAGTCGTCTTCCTTGAAGCTTGGGAAATGGGCACTGATGACGGTGAAGGTTTTATTCATCAAGCGATCTCTCACAACAGGTTGGAAATCTGGGACCTGTCAAATGAGCACATGAAAGGACTTAAAGACCATGGTACACCATACTGGATGCAAGTAAGGATGTAACAAAATATTTGATATGAATATGTCCCCTACAACTGATGTAGAGGGTCAGATACATACCCAAGCACTGACAATGCTTGGTTAAAAACCAAGGATTGTCCTCCTTCACCCGTTTTCAGGAGTTGCTTACCTTTCCATCTGCTGCCAGCTCTGTCAGGAATTCATCCACATTTTCCAGAGCATCGCCCTGCTGGAGTTGCTCAAACACATCATCGATTAGGTCTGTGTCATTCAGCGCCACTGAGCTCAGTGTCAACTGTGCCATCTGAGTAGAAGTGAGCGCTGACAGCGATTCAGCCTACAAAAGGGAATCAATAGGAAATCAAACAGCAGGAATTGCAAAACCGTGGGTAAGACGTTGTAGTTTGGGAAAGAAACACTACAACTGTAGTTGCCACCTACACCGGAGAAGTTGGCATTGAGGGCTTGCAGATCCTGCAGGGTTGCAAAACTGGAGAAGCTGCCAAGGTTTGCCTGTAGCCACTCTTTGCTACCTCCGATAAATGAGACACAGCCAGGAGCTGCAAAGAAGATAGAAATTAAGACACTGGCATGCTGTAAGTACCACGTGCTGTCAAGACTTTACCAAACTGAGCCCAAATGCCTGCCTGTATCTGATGAGTCATTTCTTGAAAGGAATGGCTTGATGAAATGAGTGAAGACTGCTCGCTGTCTTTCTCTGTCCATGGATGCCCTTTGGCTGCTGAAAGCCTGCATGCTAAAATTTGAGAGAAGGATTTTATTATCTAAAAAACTAGAAAAAAGCAGGTTCCTCTGCAGTCTTGTTCAGAGTGATGCAAAACAGTTTATCACATTTTTGCTTACACAGTCCGGTACGTATGGCAGCTGAAGTTCTTGGAGCTCACACAGAATAGGAATTTGGGGGATGGAGAGGCCAGAAATGGACGAAACATTTCCTTGAACCATCTGCTGACAAAGGCATCACTCTGCAGTTGTACCTGACTGAAGTTGGCAATTCTCACCTCTCCAAGTGCCTCAAGCGCATGTGACAAGGAAGGGTTGCTGTTGTTGGGGGCCTGGAATTGGAGAGATGATTTTGTTTTTTTGACACAGAATTCCCATGGGGAAACAGCAATTTTGTGAAATTGTGGGATTGAATTTACCATGGTGGCGAATGTCACAAGAGCCTGATCTAGTGCAGTAGAAGCTTTTTGGAAGAAAAGCTTCCAGACCTCTACCGGGTATGTCCTTTGGCCTTCCAGCGAGCAGTTCAGTAGTGTGACCAAGTTGCTGGCTGTCAATTGTGTAGCCTTGGTGAAAATTTGAAAAGAAATAAAGCAAACACTCAGAGCTTATGGACATTTGTATCAGGAGGGTAATGTTGCAAAAGCCAAATCTTTCTCTGGGATTCACTGCATACAAAAACAATCTTACCGAGGAACAGGCATGCTCAGTGATGGTAAAATTGCACAGGGCTTCAGAGGAATTGCCAAAAGGAAGGCTTTGTTCAAGTTGTGATCTGAGGAGCACAGTAAAAAGGTAAACCATTGTCACCTAAGTTAGTTTGTGTAAAAGAACTTTACCTACACAAACCCAATGTTGGACAAAACAGGAATATGCCTACCTATCGATTCCAGCACAGATGAGGGCCTCTGTGAAAGACAATATTTGTGTATCAGATATTGTACTTTCAGCATGCAAGCTTGTCATCAAAGATGCAATGTCTGGTAATTTGCAGACTTACCATCAACCGGGGTCTCTTTGCACTGGAAACAAGCAAAGCATAATTCTTAGTCTAGTGACAAAATGTACTTAACCTTAACATATGTTAATGTACCCTCCTCAAAGTTAATGTGCCAAACGTGTGTCTTGTAAATTTGGGTCAAATATCGTATAATCAGTGTAGCACACCCATAGAAATGAACTCACCGTGAAGGAACCTGGGACTGAGCAACCTGTTTGAGAAAAAATAGAAATGAAGGCACGGCATCAGTACAGCTATCATCGCAGTTGTAGTGATGGTCTTTTCTGAAAAAGGCTGTCATCAGAGCGCTTTGCCACGTACGTGTAAATCTCTCCTTCAATGGCTTTATGCTTGATCTCACACCCTGGGAAAGGTGGAATGGCAGGGATTCCAAACTGCGCTGAAGACCAGTGAGACTGAAGGAAGAAAACAGAAATGCTTGTGAGTTGTCTGGAGCCAAAGTTTAACATCATCATGCAAACCCAAAATGTCTAGCTGTGGACTTCAGAAAAATCATCTCTTACATAGCTGCGTAGGATGCACAGCTGATATTACTGGGGATCACCAGCAAGCTGCCACGGTGGAGGCTTGCCATCACAGGAGACAAATTAACCTGGAACCACAGCTCAAAGTCTTCCGGCTCAGATGTTTCAAATCTAGGAGCAAGGGCTGTCAAGGTCAGGTTCAAGATGGTGTCTCTAACATCTGGATTTCTGATGAGGGTGATGTTTTTCTGGAAATAAAAGGATTTCCGTTTCACTTCAGGAAGACATTTGACATTACTGAAATCATTGTCATGAGAGCACGCTCACTGACACATCTTTGTAAATTAGTGCATCAAGAGCATCACTCAAGCCATCATCTCTGGCCAGTCATTCAAGACGCATATCAGAAATGTATCATGTAGAGTGAATTCTCTGCCCCTTATTAGATTCTGAAAACCTTAATCCAGCCCAGGAGAAGTTTCACATGGCTGGTTTGCCAGTCATCTTTGTGGGGAAATACGGCAATCTTAGTTATGCATTCACCTGCTTGTTGATTTTCACAAAAGTCTGGAAAAATTCATTGAGCTGCTCATCATCAGGGGACTCTGTCAAGCTTGCCAACACCTCCCTTACGAAGGCCTCATCCTCCAAAGCACCACTGTCTGGATCCTGGATCAGTTCAGCTTTCTGCTCTGGTGAGAAGGCATCCAGAACGTTTTTCTGGTAGAAAACATTAAATTTTCATTTTTCACTCATGCATCATTTTTTAGAAAGACATAGAAACATCATTTTTGGATTTTATACAGTATATAGTGATGTTGTGAATTCATAGATTAAAATATAACTCACTTCAGAGAAATTGTTGTTAATTTTTTGAAGATCCTCAAGACTCGCAAAGATTGAAAACTTTCCAAAATTCCTTTTCAGCCATTCTGCACTTCCATTCACATTTTGTTTGCATCCAGGCTCTGTGAAGTATTCAATAATATAAAGACATGGCCGTAACATTTAGGAGTTCAAATAAATGTTTGTATGCGAACAAAGTGAATTGTGACTAGTATATACTCATCCCATTTTTAATACTCTTGATCAGGAGTAGTCAACTTGCACTCAGTCTGTATCATTCACTAAATACCATTTCATGAATATTCTTTGTCACATTTAGCACATATTCTTATCCTTTTATATGAACTTACCTGGTAAGTCCTCTCTTGATAGGTAGGCTTTTATGAAGTGTGTATAGATTAGTTTTCCCTTCATTCTTTGACATGTCTCCAGTTGATTGCTCATAGCCTCAGTCCTTGAAGATATATTTTCATTACTGTTTGTCTTACAACAAAAATGTAGATCACGAGTACCAGTCAGGAAGAAAAAGACTCATGTTTATAAGAAAGAAAATATTTTCATTCAGTATAGACTTTTTCATTAACTCACAAATCTGTTGCAGTGATCTTTGTGGCATTTTTGTGATCTGATCCATACCGATTTTTTTAATTTCTGTACTCATTGTGTCAGTTTTATTGTCATAAATTGTGATAACATGGGCAAGCTAATATGCTAATTTGCACACCTTTTCAATTACAGATCTACAGGACTTTTTCATCTCTACCACTGCTGAACAGAACCTGCTCCCCACAACAAAATGTCATTTTACCAGGTGTGCTACATCGCAAACCCTTCTTTGATTGGTTTCACGTGTCATTATTTTCTGTATTATTTTGTAACAGCAACTACAAAATTACTGTAAACTGAAAAACAAGAGTATAGGTAGCACAAGATAAACTGATAAACTAAGGCTTGTGATGCATTTCATCCCAAACACATTTATCAAACAGGCTGGAGTAGCAGGGTTACAAGGTTGTCTTCTCTCATTTTTGCATGTGCATTTACGGGAGGGTCTTAAAAATAGTAGGAGACACTGATTACATATTCCTCTGAAAAATAATATTTGCTGGGCAGCATGAAAATAGTGTATATTTTACATAAATGCACCTTCATACTTTTCTTTATTCTTCTACAATATAATGATACATCCACGTGCATTTGACCATAAACTGTTAAAATCCCATATATCAGAGATAAAGGATGAGGATTTAAAAAGGTAAAATTACGTGTATTTCCATGACGATTCAATCTGGCCAGTAGGGGGTAGCCAACTTCATCAGCATGTTTATCATTTTACAACATGAAATCACATATTTCTGCAACAGTTCATTATTTTATCGACATTAACAAAAATTCATTTACAAACCATTTAGTAACAGTGAAGCTTCACATCATCTGCATGCAGTAAAACGGCATATTATTTACTTACAATTCTTGGAAAGAACTGCAGCTGAAATTCTGCCTGCTCAGCTGGATCAGGAAGTTTCCATCGACATAGGGCAAAAGCGGAGCCATCCTTATAGAGAACCACAGACTGATGAATCTTAGATCACTGGGGTTACCCAGGTTTAGACTGTCCTGGACTCCAAATATGTCCAGAATATTGTATCCAGACTCATTGGTGCCCTGATATAAAATAAAGTTGCAACCATTGATGGGCACTGTACAGTATTTGTCATACCAGCATCTTTTAAATGTTATGAAGAGCTATGGGAAGCTCAAAATGGTAAATTCTCAGCTAAATATGTGTTAAACAATGGTGTAGCCCAACTTCAACACATTCAAATATCGGAGTTGAACCTGCTATTGCTCCCAAATTTTGATGTAAAGAAGTCTTGATTGTAACACAGGTAGGTTTATATTTTCAATTATTAATAGCTGACAAATGTGCAAAATGCAGATACTAATCAATACTTCAAATCTTACATTTCTCACTTATGACTGTGAGTATACCCTGAATTTAAAAGTTGGGTATTTACACTTATACAAGTGAAATGTGATGCCATGACAACTACATAATAATTCACAAACACATTCACTAGATTATGCCCCTGCTTTACGAATCCTTTAATATTAACTATTATAAATAGACTGTTGTACTATTTTAAACAATTTAATCTACAAGCTGCAGACATCCATGTAGGGGAGACATTTGCTGATTATTTGATTTTTGGTATTGGCTAATTTTTTAATAGACTTTTTGGGCAACTAGAGCCTACACGCACCTGGAGAAGCCGCAGAGCACAGTGAGAATCATGTTCTTCGACTTCTCCAGTGCATTCAATACAGTCCAACCACACCGGCTAGCTGAGAAGCTCTCAGCTATGCAGGTGGACCACGACCTGGTGGACTGGATTACGGACTACCTCACCAGCAGACCACAGTATGTCAGACTGCAGGGCAGCCTGTCTGACGTGCTGGTGAGCAACACCGGTGCTCCCCAGGGAACTGTGCTGCCACCGTTCCTGTTCACAATCTACACCTCCGACTTCTGCTCCAACTCCGGAACATGCCACCTGCAGAAGTTCTCCGATGACTCCTCCATCGTCGGCTGCATCACAGATGACAACGAGGAGGAGTACAGGACACTTGTGGAGAACTTTGTAAGGTGGTGCGACATCAACCACCTACAGCTCAATATTGGTAAGACCAAAGAGCTGGTGGTGGACTTCCGGAAGAGGAGGAAGAGCTCCCCTACTCCCATCACCATCCGTGGGGAGGAGGTGGAGGTAGTGGACAACTACAAGTTCCTGGGAGTTCACTTAAACAATAAACTGGACTGGTCCAACAACTCCGAGGCCCTCTACAGGAAGGGACAGAGCAAACTGTTCTTCCTGAGAAGGCTGAGGACCTTCAACGTGTGCAACAGGCTACTTCAGATGTTCTACCAGTCTGTAGTAGCCAGCTTTCTGTTCTTCGCCGTGGTATGTTGGGGGGGTGGCATCAGCACCAGAGATGCCACCAAACTGAACAAACTGGTGAGGAGGGCTGGGTCTGTGGTTGGATGTGAGCTGGACAGTCTGGAGGTGGTGGCAGAGGGGAGGACCAGGAGGAAGCTGGAGTCTATTCTGAAGAACCCCTCCCACCCCCTCTATGACCAACTGGTCCAGATGAGGAGTACATTCAGCCAGAGACTGATTCCCCCTCGGCACACTACAAACCGTCTGGGTCAGTCCTTTCTTTTGGTGGCCATCAGGCTCCATAACCAAGGTCTGACCCCCATGTGACTCTGATCATCTGTATTTATTCCTGGACCAAATGTATATAATTACATATAGTTATATCATTACATATACATATGCTGTGCATATACAATACTCACCACCTGCTGCACTTTACTTATTACTGTTACTGTTATTTATTTTACTGTCAATTTTCTTCATTGCACCTTATTTCATTCACTGCACCTTCTCTTTTACTTTTTACTTTTTACTGTACTGTATTTATCTGTACTGTTGATGCTGCTAAGACACCCGAATTTCCCTCCGGGGATTAATAAAGGTTCATCTTATCTTATCTTATCTTATCTTAATCTGTCAGTGATTCCATTAATTTAAAGTCCAAAAACATAATATAAAATGCAAGTTACACAAATCAAGTAAATTTTATACCAGATCAAAGAGGACTTTTTGCATTTTGCATCTTGCATTTTTACCATATGTACAATATAGCTCCCCTGTCAGTGTGTCCACTACAGCCAATATCTAGACAAAGATGATGGGCATGGGTTAATGTCGGCTTATGAACATAAGAGGGTGCAATTTACCACCACTGCTTGGTGGTGACTTGAGTTAAACACACTATTGGGTTCATGGGGCATTTTAAAGTCACTACAAATGTGAATTCTGACAGACTCACTCTGTTGCTGGCATTTCGTAGATTAACTTCATGGCAAGTTTCCAGGGAACCGTCGCTTGCATTGCTTTAAGAACGAAATAAAATGGTAGAACAAAAATGAACATTACGTTGAACATTAAAGTAAATTATTATTGAAATGATACACCTGATGGTGTATGATTGTGTTAGGTTATCAGTAATTTGCATACTGACCTGTTTTCAGATGTCACTGGACATGGCACTACAAATATCAAACATACATAATACATAAAGTACATCATTAATTTCACAATTAGATATTAAGTTGAGTAAAGACAAGTTTCTCCTTACCTGATGTAGTGTTTGACTGAAATACAAAAGTAAAGCAGAAATATTCAGTATTTTGTACAGATGAGACATACATGTATGAAACTGAGTATTACATTTAGTCCCAAAATCAAAGCAAACTGACTTACAGTTATGGAGATCAGAGTTGATATGCATACTGAGGGAATGAAAGAAAAAAATTATCATGCGTACTGGCAAAAAAAGTGATCAAAACTTTGGGAGAGCAAAATAAAAGAGGGAGACACTTACCGACCCTGACAGCTGACAGTAACACAACATGTGCTGCTGATCTGGGGCCACCCATCGTGACAACGGTGCTCTGCTCACCCTTTTATTTTGTACACCTTAAGTGATCTTCAATTTATTTAACTGGCATTTTAGAAGAAGAATACAAGAAAAAGGAAAATACGAACAGTCAGAAGCAGGTGCATCCCTTGGTATTTTTGCATGTCTGTTGTGAACGGAAATAAATGCAGTCCAACACAAGCAATTTCACTGTAAGTTTCAATAAGAGCAAACTTTTATATGCACAATTGAGCTCTGAAATTATAAGCACTGAAGTTATATTCAAAAGGTTTACATTATCGTTCATTCAATTTTCTTATAGAATAAATATTTTTACCAATGCTTAAATAAAAAGACGGTAAGATACAATAAAACAAAGTACACCAGATTGAGCTCACCTCTCTTATCTCCTTTGCTCAGTCAGAGAAAAGTGAGGATTGCAGTTAAAAGAAAAGCAGATCTACATTGGGTGGAGCCAACAAATCACAGCTGAACTTCTTATATGATATGATCCATGCACATGATGCTCACAATGTTAAGGTGGAAAATGCCAGTGTGAAAGCCTGTCACTCCATTTTAGACGAACAAAGCTTACCACAATACAAAATACAATACACATAAATTACAGGCTTTCTTACATTGTTGGAAATTTAATGATCACAGATAATAGTTAACTGATGTTTAATTCTTGGTTAGCAACATATTGTGGCATGGTTTATGTATATATTACTATGTCATAATACTTTAAAATTATTGCAGCTGTCTGCATTTGGCTTGCACTTCACTAACAGTTTACATGAATTGCCACTATTTCTTAGGTTTGCAGTCTAGTTTCTTCCAATTTTGACATATTTGTGCACATATTGTGTATTGGGCTATATTACTATTAAAATGCCGTCGAGTGTACAGTGGCTGCTTGAGGTTCGGTCACACCTTAATCATGCCATAGCATTAACAGGGACTCACACATGACATAATCAAGTGAAAAATAATCTGTTAAGTGAAAGGTAATGAATTGAACTGACTGGCTCGTATCCTGCCCTGTTCTTACTGGGCTTCAGCTTTTTCTTTAGTGATTCATTCATTCAGCTAATTGTGTATTCTTGCCTCCAGAGCAGCTCTGAAGAAAGACATCTGCCACAAGGCCATGTTGCTCATGTGACACAGAGGGCACGACCAGGGTGATGAGTTTCGGTGTTTTGCTGCACTAAATGTAAATGAATGCCACTGGGCTGGGACTATATTTCAGTGCAGCAGCTGTTATAGTCATGTTTGTAAGTGTAAACTTACCAAGGAATACCAGCAATATCAATCATCACATGTCTGATTCATGATTGAGAAATGGGTCTGGGTCATTTCAAGTCAAAAGACTCCCTATCTATATGTTGGAAGACACTAACAGGTTTTAGTCACATTACTCGACCCGATCTTATAGTTACATGCACATATTTCCAGTGGATGTTATCTTTCACAGAGTTTTAAAACAGCATGTGAAGATAATGCCATAACAATAGTTCATGACAAACAAAACGTATCAGATTCAGTTTATCAGATGAGTACATGAAGAGAATGTCAACCTGCCAGTTAACATTCCTCGATGACACCACCTTCTTGATGTATCTGTGGTGTATCTGACACACCCCAAGACAAAAACTGCATTCACACCAGAATGTCTCTGACATCAATGAGGAGCAAAAAAAACAGGGTTTCCCACAGAAATAAAGACACTTTCACATACAAGGTGGGAAATAAGTGATATGTTTCAAAGAAGTATGAATTTAAAGCCATTATAAAACATCCAATTCAAAAAGATAGACTTTTACATAAATACTACAGTGTGCATGTTCACAACACATATTTAATGTTTCAATCAGAATGGGGAAGATTTAAAAACATCTTCAAAAAGATTTTCACAGCACTTATCAAGATTACATATTTAACAGGAAAAAATTAAGGAGCAATAAAGCTCTTCTTCTTCTTCTTCTTCTTCTTCAACAACTCTGGATGTACACCAAGCAAAGCAGTGCTTGTTTGGAGGTCTGCAAATGGGCAAAGTGAATTAGCATTGTGGATTACGTGTGATTTAAGAAGTTTTACTAGATGATTTTGCTTTTCTTTTCTTCCACCAAATAAAACTTATCACCATTAGAAACAATTATAATTGATGTTAATGTTATCAGCCCACAGCTGCTGTTCTTTGTGAAGCACAACTGTTTGATACTGAAAGATATATTTGGGCAGAGTAATAGGACTGCAGTTTTATTGAATTAATGAAACTATGAAGGTAAACATACAGTTGCAAGACAAAGTATGTGAACTCTTTGAGATTACTTGAATGTCTGCATAAATTGATCATAAAATGTGCTCTGATATTCATCTAAAAAACAACAATAGGCAAACAGTCTGCTTAAACTAAACTACACAAAAAATTTGATATTTTCATGTTTTTATTGAACAACATGTAAACATTCACAGCGCAGGGTGGAAAAAGTATGTGAACCTTTGGATTTAATAACTGATTGACCCTCCTTTGGCAGCAATAACCTCAACCAATTATTAGATAACTCAGGAATTTGCCATTCCTCTTTAAAATTTTTTCAACGTCAAGTTGGTTTTTTTCCCTCTTTTTGTTTTTTTTTTTTTTTTTTTTTTTTTCCCGACTCTTACCGGCCCTCCAAAGGCCTATTTTCCTGTAGTTGCAGATACTGGTAATCTTGGTTTGCACAGCTCTTGTTGTTGGTACCAGTCTAAGGATTTTAGGGCTTTTGGAGACCCTTTCCGCCATAATCCTTCTTTGGTGGTCTCTGGGGGTTTTTTTAAAGGGATCTATTTTTCACCCCCCCCCCCTTCTCACCTCCCTCTCCACCCCCCCCCCCCCCTCCCCCCTTCATTTTTTTTTAAAAAATTATTTACCCAATTCTTTTACTTTTTCCTCCCCCCCTTTAATTTTTTTTTTTATATTTTTTTTTAAAAAATTTAAAAAAATTAAAAATTTCCTTTTTTTTTTTTTTTTTTTTTTTTTTTATTTTTTTTTTTTTTTTTTTTTTTTTTTTTAAAATTAAAAACCTTTTTTTTTCTTTTTTTTTGAAAAATAAAAATTTTCTCTAAGGGTTCACTTTCTTTTTCTTCAACTGTAGATTATTTTTTTACTTGAACTTTTTTCAGATATTTGTAATTTTTGTTTTCACACCTCTTTTTTTTGTTACCAGTCTAAGGATTTTGGGGGAGATTTTTTATAACATCCTCTAATTAGACAGTCTCCTGACTAGTTGAGAGAAAAGCAAGCCAAAGAGACAGATAGTATGCCAATTAGAGAGTGAGCAAACAAGAGAAACAAAACTTAACTGACTTGTTTCTCGGTTTAATTCCCAGGGCTCCTCGGTGGTCTGGTGTAATTTGAATAAGCATCCAGCACATGTACTGCCTAACAACATACTGTTGCCAGAAGTTAATTGGCTCTCAGGTTACACTGCAAGGCATACAGGAAGTCAATCATAACCTCAACAACCCTCTTGTCTGTGTGTATTCAGTAAGACGTGTATGACTCACATGACTCATTTTGTCAGATTTCAAAACAGAGACATTTTTTTTTATTGTTACAGGTCATTTATCAGCTCATGTTGCTTTAATATCAATACCTTCGCTAAAGTAAACAAAATATGTTTCACAATATGTTTGAGAACTATAATTAATTTGGAAATGTTGGCACAGGTTGTTTGACGTTGTTTTCTGATATGTCATCAAGAAAATGACCATCATGTTCAGAGCAGGAAGGGCTGGGCTGAAAAAGGCATTTCAAATGAAAACTGTGAAAAATGACAGAAACATTTAAAAAAGTGTTTTTAGTGTCTAGATTTTTATTTTACCAAATGTAAGGTTACAGAATATCAGCAGTTATCGTTAAATAAAATCATAATCATTAAAATGAAGCTTGATTTTAAAAGTGTTTCATTCCATTTTTCAAACAACATACTGCTAATCAACAAAATCAGATATTTTACAGGAAAAGTGAACAAAGGACAGCAACGTTTCCCTGAGCTTGGTTATAAAACTATGAAGCATTTGTGGATCTGCTGGAACAACTCAGTGATGAATTTCTGTAAAACAAAAACAACGTGGTTATTGCATGGCATAATGGTGATGCCAATGAGTGGCAGTCAACCATGCCATATCACAAACATCTCGTATACCTCTGACTTGCAAAGGCTGGCAAGTCCTGTTGTAATGGTAACACCCTACTTACCTCAGTAAAGGGAAAATACATTATCTTTGTCCTGTCTCTTAACATTTCTTGACATACTCTGACACAATTTAAAAAGGTATAAAATATTGACAGATTCTTAAGTATTAATGATATACACACAATATAGAGAAATATTGTATAAAAACAGATTTTTTTGTACTGTTCCACTGCCATATGTAAGAAACCTATTGGGCTACAGCCCCCCTATCTGATGACATTTACTCCCATGGGTCCCACCACCCGGTTCTCATTTCCAGAGCATTAAATACAGAGACTTTCTTTCTCATGGCCATCGGTGTTAAATACCGATAATATGCATTAACATCAATTTGAACCCATCTGTGTCAATATTAAATGCTCAGGGAAAGTGTTGTGGTGACGTAGTTTAAAGAGCAAAAGAGACACACCGGGCGGGCAGGAGGTGAGGTGGACGGGTCCAATAAACACAAGACTTTAATCCAGAAGACCTATGTTTATGTCCCGTCCATCTCGTTCACAATCAGCTGTTTGTTCACATTCAGTGTTCACAACGTTCAGTGTCATTTTCACTGTGCAGTCGTAGTAGTTTGAAGGCCAACCGTGTTACTTGTTTTTTCCTAAACCTAACTACAATGTTTTTGTTGCCTAAATCTAAGTGTTTTTGTTTAATTCAACATTAAGCATGTTTATTGCGACCGAAAGGTGATGCATTGTTTAACCCTGTATGTGGAGACATCCAGTAACAGCAGTGAAACTTACTATACACAGTACATTGTTTGTGACTTTCTTGACTGACTTAGCACTTCATAATTGAGAAGACTCTGAATTATGAGAGGTGAGAATTTTTCTCAGTCACCTGTGAGAGATAAACTATCTTGTAATTTTGCGAAATTAATAATTTGATTATCAGTGATTAGTGATTTGTTAAAATGGTGTTCAAGAACAATCTCAATCAAATCAAAAGCGGCAACAATTTGAGTGACTTCACATGCCCAGCCAACGCCGACATATTTAAGATGTGTCTATGTTTCTCAGTGACATCAATGACAATCAGAAGATCATCGTTGAGCCTCGTTGGCGCAGTAGGCAGCGCGTCAGTCTCATAATCTGAAGGTCGTGAGTTCACGCCTCACACGGGGCACACCTTTTTTGGGGCGGCAGTAGCTCAGTCCGTAAGGACTTGGGTTAGGACGCGGAGGACGCCGGTTCAAGTCCCCCATGGACCAAGACCAACTGGTTGCTGGAGAGGTGCCAGTTTACCTCTTGGGCACTGCCGAGGTGCCCCTGAGCAAGGCACCAAACTCGGTGCTCGGGGCGCTTGTCAGGAGCAGCCCCCTCACTCTGACATCTCTCCATTGACATGTATATGTACTGTGTGAACAACAGAGTGTAAAACTGAATTTCCCCACTGTGGGACTAATAAAGGAATATCTTTCTTTCTTTCTTTCTTTCTATCAGTAACAATGCCGTAGACTAAGGAGCAAACACACGCTAAGCAAATCAAATCAGGATTTGTGATCATAATGAGAATTTGCATGTTTTTCCTTTTCTCATCATTAGGCCATATCACTAAATATAACATGAAATGAAATCTCATAACAACATACAGTATGTTTTCCCAGAATAAAAGAAAGTAAAAAATGTGTGATAGAATTTTGTAAATATATTCTTAAAATTACAAGTTGTCTGGTGATTAGTGAATGGAGTGCACTTGTCTCAGTTGTTATAGAGATCGATGATTTTTCCACATTTCTGCAAACGCCTGAACACACCATTGAGAAGATTTCACATCCATCCCTGCTCTTAACTGCATTAATGATCAAACTTTAGAAAATTTGACAAGACATTCTGTTCACTGTGATAGATTACCAAACCCAGCAGAGACCCACGTCTCTGCAGGGCTTACTATATATAATACTCTGACATAAATGGCTGCTTCAAATGTGGTTAAACTCAGCCTGTTGTCTATATAGAAAATGGGTGGCATTCAAATGCTGCAGGTGGGATTTTAAATTTGCAGACTTCAAATACTAAATCAGCCCTATACCTAATATATTTACCATTGGACCGTTTGCTTTTCTCCATTAGTACCAGCAGATAGCAGTAAAGCACCAGTCAGAAAAGAGCACTACAGTACTGCATGCCCAAGGATAGATATCTGCTGGGTGATATCTGTGGTTTATAACCAAATCCTTTCAAGGCTGATCCGGGTATGTTTCAGTATGCAGCAGTTCATCTAATCAGAACAAGATATTGACAGCCGACAGTGGAATGTCCCTTTTTATGTTAAACTACTGCACACAGACAACATGAAATGTCATTACAAAGAAATGTCATGAAACAAATCCATGCCAAAAATAGTTTATATACCTGAACATTGTGGGGGTTGAGCACTCCATCGATTTCCTTCACAAACTATTGCAGCGGTACCCTTTAACTTGGTACCATGGTAACAGGAGTACAGAGCGACCAGTTTGCCATTTGTAGAGGACAAAATAAAATCCCCGTTCTTTATCTTTCTGGGAGCGCCACACTGTTGCAAGTCTGGAAATGAGAGATAAATGTCTTTTATCTTAATGTGTAAAGGAACAATAAAACTCAAAGGAATGTGTTTGATTTTTCAAATATCGGGACCAAGACTATAGCTCGACAGTTTCTCAAGCCCACCTTGGCTCTTCTCCTCTCTCCAAGCCTCCAAATTAATCGATGGAATACGATCACAAGAGATGTAATCGTGGGGGTATTTCCCAAACTTGAAAGAATCAGGAGGGACTTCCCGTATGTCGCTGTTGTCACAGACGACTCGAGACAGAGAACCTTTTAAAAGCTCAGCTTTCTGTTGCTGGCTGAAAATGCCTTCAGCCTCCCACCAAAACCTGAAACATAAAAATGGTTCATCTCTCCATTTCAAATCAAACATTTCAATAACTAAATAAAGGTAGACCAAGAAATTTTCTTTCAAATATGCCATTGTGGTCCAAAGTGCCCTACATAACATGATATTTTTTTTTAAATCAAGCTAATATGTATGTACCTATCGCCATCACGAAGAGCTTTCATCTGCTTTCCAATCAGGCAAGCAAAGAGAGGACCAGTTCTTGAACCTGGCAACAAGTATTCAACCATCCCTCCCAGCCATACGTCAATATTGTCAGGATCTTTGTAGAGTTGTACTATCTTCTCTGCAACTCTGTAGTTTCTCACAACCTCTTTGAAACCATCCAGTGTGTCAATGCGCTCCAGTCCACAGAAGGCTCTCCAATCATTGTATCCTGAAAATGTATTTTAGCACAATATAATGTAACAGTGAGCGGGCTCAGTCACATTTCTCTTTCTTATTGAGAGTAAGACTTGAGGGTTGATACCACTCTCTGCAATATCTGTGTGATAAATATGAAGCTAGAGTCATGGGAGGGTTAGCTTAGATTAGCTGGAAACGGGAAAACAGCTAACTAGCTCTCCAAAGGTAACAAACCAACTGCCAGAACCCCCAAAGCTTACTAATTGACATGTTTTATCATGTTTGTTTAACCGTACAAATAGCAAAGTGTAGAACTAACAAATAGTTTTCACAGAGGGTTATACACTGGACAAATTCTTGGCTAGCACAGCAGCCTGGTCTCACCAAATGGTGTGCGAATAATAATTTTTTAAAGCAATTTCACGTGACACACGTTACATTTTTTACTTTTTGGGTGTCATTTCATGCTTGGTGTTCCTGAAGTCAGGTGACGTAGCAAAAAGAGTGAGAAAGTCTGTGTAAGGAGGACGACAGGGTCAAACAAACACATAACTTTCATAACTTAGCTATTCGTGTCCTGTGTGGAACCACTGATTTATGTTGACTACTTAAGTTATGTACGGAACTTAATTTACCTACAAACATTGTTATTTTAACCCAAACCATGATCTTTTCTCACCTAACCAAGTATTTTTGTTGCCTAAACATAACCAAATAATTTTGTGTGAATTTACAGTGTTAACTATGTATTTAAAACTGTGACCGTGGGTACGTATGTGACGAGTTGGGAATAAGAACAACGTTAAATGACACAAGAAAAGCTTAAAATGTGTGACGTGACAAACAAAATGTTCTTAAAAGTGGCGTGACGTGTTTTGATACAACATAATCTGAGATAATGGATTTTTATTCCATGCATTCTCCTTGTCAAAACCTGCCACCTACATTACCCACAATGCAACTAAACCACCAACAATTTGGTCAGAGATTCAGGTGTGCTGGCAGCAGCCATTGTAGCCTTGAGCTGCCAGCCTCAGGCAGATACGAGGGGCGGACTCCAGAGCTCTAGTAGACTCGTTTCTTCATTTTCAAACTTGTAGTCTTCAATGTTGAGTCAAGTGACATCACTAGACGCCATTTGTCAGACTTCTCACAGCAGTGTGAAATCGGTGGAGTTCGTCTTAAAGCTGTAGTTAGTAAAATTGGAGCAAATATGATTTAAAAAAGTAATTTTCAGAAAACTGTCACTATATCAGTACAGCATGCACAGTAGTGCATGAGACAGGTAATCTGAAAAATCATGTTCCTCTGTGTCTTCTGGTGCTCCTAATGACATCTGCAAGACTTCACAGACCTGAGAAAAACAACCAATCAGAGCCAAGCTAGAGCCTGCCATCTCTGAACAGACATCAATCACTCGCAAATTCCCATCAGATGGTGAAACTAGGCTGCGCTGATCAAATATAAATCTGTAATGCCTTTTTCTCGCATAAAATGTTTTCAGAAACATCTTGTTGTGTATGGTTTAGGTGTAAAAGTTTGTGACCTGGCAGCCATGTTGAGATCAGTTGAGGAAATACCAAGCACCGCCCACCAGCTGGAGCAAACTTTGTCATTTTACAGCTAAACAGTAACTACAAGATGTGTCTGAAAACATTTGAGGTGAGAAATAGGCATTACAGAAACAGAACTTTGATTCACATTTGATCAGCGCTGCCTAGTTTGACAGTTTGCAAGTGATTGACAGCTGCCTCCATTGAATGAACAGCCAATAGGAATGCTCTCGCTCTGAAACAACCTAGTTTCTCTCAGAGCACTTGAATTACAACATGCTGAAAGGTTATTATGAAATTGTTGATGCCAAAAACATTCTGCCTACTACACAAGTGTGTTGACAAAGGGAAGTACAAAGGAACTGGTTTTTAGGCATTTAGGATTAAACAGGACATTGATCATTGATTGTCACTCTAGTTTGACAAGCTTACCTGAATAGCACTGACTCAGCCCAGCACTTACCTGGGAGAGCGTGATCTCGTCCCCTCTGCAGGTTCAGCGAAGCCAGGTCCATGAACTGTGGCTCTTTAAAAACAATCAGCCTCTCTGTTAACTCCTCTGTCAACAGCATGTTTGGGCTAACAGCTGATGCTGCAGTCCCCAGTGCCCCTCTCAGGGTTGGTTCAATTCCACCTAGACACAAAACAGCATTGCTTATTTTTTCATCGTCAAGTTGTTTTTCTGTGGGATGCAGGAATACTAGAGCGCACATAAGATAGCATATCATAACAAGTTTCCTTTTAACATTTAATTTTTTTAACAGAATGCTCACCTTTACTTGCCTGTAATCCCTTATCCCAAACAGACACAAAAACCTGAATATATATATATATAGATGGTTGTTGTGAGTGCATTTTTTTTTCTCTGAATGGTTTGCTTTCTTTATGCTGTTCAAAAAACAGGTTTGTATATCACTCCTAAGCTTGGATTTTCTGCTTCTCCTGCTCACCAGTGTCCAAACAATTTCATTTGAGCAAACAGGATGAATGGACTGTTGGGGATAAATACTCTGTTTTTCATAATAACGCACAGTTTCATAAAAGGAACAGACTTGTGCTTGGTGGTACAGCTACTGAACGCATCCCTCTTTATCTTTGCAGCAAGGTAAAAACTTCACCCCCCCCCAAACAAACAAACAAACAACCAAAGAAAGAAACAGTTAAATGGTGTTAAAATACTATTAGGGCTGTCAATTGATTAAAGTATTTAATCATGATTAACTGCATTTGTTCACAGTTAATCATGATTAATCACAATTTAGCTGCATATTTAATCTGTTCAAACTGTACATTAAAAGACAGGTATTTAAAAATCTTAACTCTTAATTTAAAACTCTCCCAATATGGGAGTGGCCAAATATGCAAATGTTTAAACACATTTATTATTGGAAATTAATTAACAACACAAAAAAAGACAAATATTGTCCAGAATCCCTCATAGGTTATTTGTTTAGCATAAAATATGTTGAATTGATGATGACTTAGCCCAAACAACATTTGATTATCATAAAGTTGTAAAAGGGAGACTCGTGGGTACCCATAGAACCCATTTTCATTCACACAACTTGAGGTCAGAGGTCAAGGGATTTAAAACTGAGCTTGCTACACGCTAAAAATCACAAGTTACATGAATGCATTACATATACAGTACCGTATATACTATACTATGCTATGCTATACTATACTATACTACAATATTCTGCACATACAGTACATTATTTTGCACAGTGAAGCTCAAACATCCAGCGGTGAAGTAACAATAAGCAAGAAGCATGCTGGAGGTGGAGGGTTATATGGAAAGCTTTTGAAGGTTTGCATTGATAGCCACAGTATATGTTGTTTTGCTGCATCTTTGCAGCAGAGATGGAGAGTGATTTGTTATAATAATGAGAAATAAAATTAAAAAATACCAGAGTTTGCTTTTAATTTGTTAGCAACAAGTACGCCTTTAACTGTGCATCTCCTGTATATGACAGAAGAAGTACTATCTCATACATAAATATGAAATAAGTTATGAATAAGTAATGTGCTGATATTTAATGGAAAAGGTCCCTGCAGTGTGTCAGATGGATTATTGCACCTTGTGCAATAGGTCTCCTGGGACGAGGAGCACACTGTATATGTTATGTACTGGATGTGACAGTTTTCATTCGTGAGATAAAAGTATGCCTATTCAGTGGTCCAACTTACATGAGTCAGTTGGATTCCATGCAAGTAATTATTACACTAGGACAGACATTCATGCTGAACAAAGTCATGCTGAAGCTGACCTAAATAGAGTATTGTTTAGTGTGCTTGCAGGAGACATTATTAGTTCCAATAGGCAGCTCCATAAGAGTGTACTGACCTTCTTTGACTATTCTCCATGGACTGAAGAAAGTGTTGAACAATCTCAAGTGGGGGAAGTGCTCGTGCTTCTGGAAGCTCTCGTTCAGTCTCGTGAGGATCGGAGAGATGGTGCCGTGGCCGAACCTGAACGCAGCGGTGGCAAACACATTGGAGGCTGAGGGGTCTGTGGTGGGATCATATCCCCGGTAGGTTCCGATGTAATGATCAAAAGCCTCCTGGCCGATGATTTTTGGAACGTAATCTCTCATGGTGATGATCTGGGAGCCGGAAAAGGGAAGAAGCAAAAAGCATTATATATATATATATATATATATATATATATATATATATATATATATATATATATATATATATATATATATATATAAATATAGCAAAAATATCTAGATAGATATTATGACAGATGTATATATAAAGATATATATATCATGAAAGAAAATCTCAAATCAAATTCTGTGTGTCACAATCATGCCATGTAGCGACAAGAGACTGAATAAGAACGTAACATAACTGATTACTACAACATATTTGGAAATTACTAACGATATACAGCCAAGCTAAAAGGAATTCCCTTAGGACTTCCGGTGAGATAAGTATTTCAGTAATATCCTGAGCTCGGACAAATAGTTGCACATTTGTTCCCTCACAGTCCACCGCAGAAAATTTCATCAGCCCTCATCACTATTTATAAAGGCCTCAGTTCACTACCTGAATCTTAACACATATCACACAAATGCATACCCATACATGCACTCATACAACAACATCTGCCTTCCTCTGTTTAAGATGAACTTATTTAGGCAAGAATGATGGCATAGGCTGGATAATGTAACGTCATTAGCTGAATGGCAAGAGTCTCTCAAAAGGGTTTGAAGGCTGACTTCACCTTTTACACTAAACAAGTAAAACGAGTCCGGAAACCTGCAAAAAGACATTAAAATATATTACTCTAATATGAGTTTATTATGTATGAGTCACATGAAAGCAGCATTCTGCATGAATTGAAGCTGAGCTACAACATATCAACTGTGATGAAGAAAACACAGCTTAGACTGACTCAGTCCTAAACCACAGTCCTGGAGATAATCCTGGTCCCATTTGAGGAGTAGTCACCAGGCTGCAACATCAGTCTTTCCGAGATGAGCAGTCGTTCTCTTCATGACTGAAAGTTAGGGGAGCAGCCATCCATGCAGTGGTGGAGAGTAGCGAAGTACATTTAGTGCACTTACAAGAATGATGTGTGACATTTTGGGGGATATATTAGCAGAAATAAAATGCAATATTCATACTATTATGGTTGACAATCGATTAAAATATTTAATTGTGAAAATTGTGAATTGTGAAAAAACAAATTAATCACAATTTGTATCTTTCAAAATGTTCCTTAAAGGGAAATCTGTCAAATATTTAATACTCTTTTCATGACAGGCCATGACATTCGCAGCAAGCTAGTATGACATGGTTGGTACCAGTTTCATATGATACCAGTATCTTCACGCTAGTTTTAAAGCTGAGCCCGCTACACCCTAAAAATAAAAAAGTTGCGTTAATGCATTAAAGAAACTAGTGGCATTAAAACTAATTTGTATTAACGCCTTATTATCATGTTGAATTTGACAGCCATAATAACTAAGTTTTCTTAAGCGTATAATCAGCTGAAACTAAGTTGTTGTGTTTTCAGTAGCCTAGAATGAGACGACATGCTTGTGAAACTACACTAAGATAAGCCACAGAGTGCAACCGTGGAACCGCCAACCACCGACCGACTTCTGTTGCTTCTAAGTAGTGTTATTATGGTATGGATGTCCTCAGAGAGGCAAACTGCACTACTATGGTTTTCCACTCGGCAGCTCACGCTATCTCAGTGGAGGAGTGAGCGGATGGGTACTCAGTTGGTTGCAATCTGCAGCCACACCACTAGATGTCGCCAAATCCTACACAGTGTACTTTTAAGTAAAATTTTGACATGCTTGTAGTTTACTTGAGTATATTAGTGTAATTTTTATGCTGCTGCAGTTCGAAGGTTCAGTTTACAAAAATGTTGTGTCTTGTTGAGACCGTTTGTCACATCTCAGATGAGTTATTAGCTATTCTAGCAAAGAGAGATTTCCCCCCTGACCAAAGAGGCCAAAATGTTCTATATTTAAAGTCCAAATGTCATTACAGATGTAAGTACTGTATCACAACTGAGTTTTTCAAAGATCATTTACCCTTTAGAGGAGGCCGAGCCGTAGGCTGGGAGGAATAAACTGCCTCGAGCAGCTACAAAGGTTAATCGCTGCATCAGTAACAATCTAATAAAGTGAATCTGATATATAGTAATATAACAGTTTATGGGGACATTTTTTTTTTGCATCTTCAGTATTTTTATTTTTTAAACTTTAAAGCTAGGGTTGTTAATCTTGAGAAAAAAGCAACAGGTTTATTACAGTCAGCCACAGATATCAAATTTTTGTCTTTTTCTTGTCAGCGCATTTGATTTAGTGATTGCTGTTGGGACGTATCCATAAATATAGCACAGAAATGTTTTAGAACATTAGAAACTCAAGCTTTAAGTATTTTTGCTAATAATACTTATGTCATTTTAGTTAAGTAGGATTTTTGAGACTTTTAATAGAGCATTTTTAGATTGTTGTACTGTTACTTTTACTTCCGTAATTACTTGCATAACACATCCTCCATATACTACACTTAAACTGCATGCACATGCATTTTAACCCATTGACTACAAATCCCATATCGTCTACATTTCTGGGAACATTTTACAAAGTGGATCACAGTGGAAGTCTGCCTTTCTTCTAGTTTCTCTTCGTTTTAGCAACAATATAAAGACCTGCAGTTACAAGTCAGGACTATGTGAGTTGATCTGATGAGCAGCTGTCAAACACCAAACCTTCAAAAGGGCCACTCCACCAATTTTACAGATGAATTCAGCTCACTCGTCATAAGGGAGTGCTACTCAACCTCTAAAAACATTTGTATGCCTTGCATGTCTCCTAGTTAATGGACTGAAACACTCCAAACTTTTTAGACCTTTTTACAGTTATGCTGCTGCCATGTCCAGACCACTTAAAAACTGAATAGAACATAATGATATCATCCCTCTACACGACAAATAAGCAGGAGCCTTGACTACTGTGCACTACGATTGAAATGCAAGTCAGAATGACACCAGATGCTGTTAGTTGATCTATTTCCTGTTTCCTGCAAATAATAGGCTTTCACTGTGTACTGAAATGGCTTCTGACCTTTCCATTTTTTTCGGGAAGCCATGCAGAGCACCACATTCACCCACTGTTTTCAAGTGGCTGCCCACAGACAGACAGTTTCACCTGCCTGCCTCCCTCTCTGACAGGGTAGAAGCACTTTTTATACACAGGAAATAGATAATGATTCAACAGAAAGCTTCTTGCTGACACTAAAGTGTACCCATAATGCTATTCAGGTGTGAATTTTAGGATAAAGTACAAAATGAGCATTAACGGACTAAAATGTTTCCTTACAGTGCCTTATTGAGAGCAGCAGTAGGTAGAAATGGAGCAAATATGTTTTAAAAAAAATGGATTCTTAAAAAATGGATTCGCTATCCTGACAGTAGTGCATGAGACAGGTAATCTGAAAAAAAAAAAAAATCATGTGCCTCTGTGTCCGCCAACGCTCCTAATGACAACTGCAAGATTTCACAGTCCGGAGGAAAACAACCAATCAGAGCTGAGCTGTAGGCTGCCGTCTCTGAGCAGCTGTCAATCACTCACAGACTTATCAAACAGTCAAACCAGGCAGCGCTGATCAAATATGAATCATTATTCTGTCACTGTAATAACTATTTCAGATATATCTCATAGCGTACTGTTTAGTTGTAAAATGAGAACGATGGTGACCCGGGATCCATGTTGAGATCAGTTGAGGAAATGCCAAGGACAGTACACTACTACACACAACAGTACACTACAAGTGGTTTCTGAAAACATTTTTCACGAGAAATAAGCACTAAAGTAAGAAAATATGAAATCATATTGGATCAGCGCTGCCTAGTTTGACAGTTTGATTGGAGTTTGTGAATGACTGACAGCTGCCTCCGTTGAATGAACAGCCAATAGCCACTCTCTCTTGTCTCTTGTCACGGACTAGATTTTTAAAGCCTGAAAACAGAGCCACGAGGAGGTGTAGTGCAGCATTACAATCTGCTGTAAAGTTATTAAGGATTTTGATATTCTGCCTACTGCCACTTTAAATCCATTTAAATGAAGCAGCTGTCTCTTTGTTAATTATGTCATATCCAGTCATAAAACCAACACCACATTGCTGATATTGTGACTGTTCAAGTGAGCAAAATATCTGTATTACCACGTTGATAAATGAGACTGTAATGTTTCTTCTACAGTAAAGTATGTCTCACATTACAAGCAGAAGGGAAGATCAACAAATACATTCTTTCAAAAGCAGAAGGTGTCTGACACACAGTAAATGGTTAAAGTTGTGTCTGACATACACAGTGACAAATTCCTTAAACAGGTACACATTCACTGGCATCCACCTCATAGCACCAGCCTGAAAACACTTTAACAGTTTTGTTTCATTTCCTGCCTAAATGCACACTACCCTTGGCCTGGAAGTTTTTTTTTTTTTTTTTTTTTTTTATAAGTAATCACTGCCATAGCACATCTTTTAATGCATTAATGCAGTGCTTTTGTGGTGACTTGTCAAGAATAATGCCCTATGAAAACAGCATCCTACATTACACTCGCACTGCGTGAGCTTGTTTGCCGGGAACAGCTGCCTAAGGATTTAAAGGGGGGCTTGGTGAGAGCTATTGGGATTCAACCATATGGACCGACAAGCCACAACAATGAGCTGGAAGCTGCTGAGAGCTGTAAGGGGCTGCAGAGTTGGATGTTTTCTTTCTAAGTGGGATTGGATAACTAGCAAACTTTTCTCATTACAGGCAGACATTAATGCCTAATGCTACTATGCTGCACTAAGCATTAATTCACGCCTTAACCATCTAATATTTTGTTATGTTATGTAGAGCAATAAACTCCTCCACTATTGTTAATTCATAAACATGAGATGGCTTTCTGATTGGCAGCCATGATCAGTGGTAGTTAGGTTACACTAGGTATGCTGTTATCATAAATGGTGGTGTGGCTTAGCGGGTGACCATCATGTACGCCAAGTTAAAACTATGCAGGTTGTTATTCCAACCATATACAGGCAGGTGTTTGCACTGATTAATTAGCAGAGCTGCAGAAGAGATGCTTTTCCACTCATAAGTTATCTGGGTCAGTGTTGAGTTAGAATGAAATTTTACTTTGGCACTGTGTTTGTCCCATGGTTTTATGTATATATCAGTGAGCAACCTCAAGGTTTGAAAAGTGAAGCCAGTGCCGACATGCCTGAAACTTGCATTCTTCAGCAGGGGGCAAAAAGAAGTCAGATTGTATAGAAGTCTATGAGAAATCAGCCTGCTTCTCACCTGATTTATTATCTCAGTAAACGTCGGAAACATGAATTTATGGTCTCAATCGCTATTTTCAAGTCTTCTTCAATGCAGCGTGATGTTGATTTAGTAAATTATGGCCCCATTTAGAGTCAGATACACCATAAAGCAGGGGATGCTTGGGGGCGTGGCTACCTTGTGATTGACAGGCCGCTGCTACGGCGTTGCCCGGTCTGGGAGTTGTCTGTGTTTTTGTCTCAGTACTTTAACCCTTTCACAGTGTTTTCAGCTCATGAAACTTAATTGTCACATTTTGGTTGCCTAAAAATGGCAGCATTTAGTTTTACGTATGGTGCCTTGAGATGAAACTCGTGAGCTTGTGTTTACAACATGGGAAGTGGTGTACACAGTATGCATGGCGTTCAAGTGGTCAAGTTGTAAGAGCGTAAACATTTTTTTTTGAGATATTGATTACAAAGAAAAACACTATATGACTAAAATCACATACAATATATTAGAAAATTAATTAATTATGTACCGATAAATCAACTTTCATGGCCTCCACCATTTCTGGTGTCAACAAACACATCAACTTGTAAACTCTTTGAGCTTTCAGAAACTTTCCACCTAAGAGGTTGTGAATACCACAAGAGGGGGGCGTTCATATGGACACTTCTCATGAACAAGGTAAACACTTGAAGGCACCATGAGTTCCACTCTCACATCACTTCTGATTGCAAAAAAACAAGATGGCGACAGCCAAAAACCAAGATGGCAACGGCAAAATGCCAAAGTCGATGCTTCAAAACACAGTCCACAACCAATGGGTGACATCACGGTGACTACGCCAGTTTCTTATATACAGTTTATGGTGCATATATTAAAGCTAAAATTATATGATTTCATATTATCCTTCATATTGTCACAATCATAACATTCTTTTGCTTCTCTAAATGAGCTTGTTGTTCTGAGCAGCTAATCTATGAATCCTCAACTTACCGAGCTAACTCGTCTAAAGATGTAAATCAAATAGCAAAGCTAAAGGCAAGACCGTTTACTGTGTTATGCTCACTTTATCATCGCACAGTGGAACTTACTTCGTCAGATTAGTCAGTTTTACATTTAATATTACTGGACCTAATTGTACACAAGCTGTATTCTCTATATGGTTTTCTACATGGTTTCGCCAGTATTTGTCTCGTTCTAGTTCTCCAGTACGCCTTTTTTATGACATTGCCTGTGTTATAGTCACATTGCCTGCCACAATGAAATCTGCGTGCCAAGCACAGCCATAAAGGCCAGGGCACTGGTCTGTAGCTGACCCTGACCTATACCCGAGTGGAGGAGGAGGACTAAACAAAATGGAAGATGTGATTATGAAAAGAACACAGAGCTTTAGTGCTTCTTTAATTCTTCATCTCAGCTTTGAGGGAATTTTTTCTCTGAAAAAAAAAAATCGATAAGGTTACAGTCTGCTGGTTCAGGCAGGCTGGTAAGACCAGATAGTGCCTCACATTTCACTCCACTTCCAGTACGGGGATTTTCCAAGCTGGTCATGGTTACAGCTACAGTATGTAAATCCTCTACCTGCCTTTTATACTTCATCCTCAAAAAATTATTTAAAGAACCCATCCACCTCGGACCCATCTCTTTTTAATACTGTAAATCTCTTTTCTCTGGCATCGTCCCTGAGTCACCTGAAAATAGGAGCTGTTAATCCACTGCTGTGGTCAAATGTCAGCCCCCAAAGTCTGACAGATTACAGACTTTTTTCCCGCTGCTCAGAAATGCTTTAGAAACTTTACAGCCTAACAGCAGCTTCCACTTCTCCCCTTTACTAGAAGCAATAAATCATTTCAATTCAAAAATATTTTCTTCATTATTTTTTCATGTGGAATATACAACATGTATCCAGCATTTCCTTCACCTTTAATGATGATCCCAGCTAATAGAAATAGCTGCTATCAACCTGCCTCCCATGCATCGCTACTGACAACTGCAAAAAGGCATCTGCAGCAACAAAACCGCACTTTCAGCATTATGAAACACACAGTTTGTAGACAATGACAGACATAGAAATCCATGTTTGTGCTGCGTGAAATGTCTTTTCTTTTCACAGAGACTGTTGTCGTGAGTTGTCAATCTTAACCACATTTTTTCCACTTGGCTCTAATATGTCATCTAACAACAGAAACAAGAGGAACCACATTAGCAAGCTGCAGTCTGGTTCAAATGGATATTAGCTAAATCATGTCAAGTCATTTAATTTTGTATAGCCCAAAAAAATCACAAATTACAAACTAAGACGAAGAGATCATTCAGATCATAGACTGTATATAAGAAGTAGACGTAGTCACCGTAATGTCACTCGTTGGTTTGTGGACTTCCATTTTGAAGCCTTGAGTTTGACATTTTAGCCGTAAGTACAGCCGAACGCTGAAAAAGATATTTTCAGGCTTTGCTGACCACCGTTCAGGGCTGAACGGTGGTGCAGTGGTTAGCACCTCGCCTCACAGCAAGAGGGTCACGGGTTTGAATGTGGCTTGGGGCTCTTTTGTATGGAGTTTGCATGTTCTCCCCATGTCAGCGTGGGTTTTGTCCGGGTTCTCTCGCTTCCTCCCACAGTCCAAAGACATGCAGGTTAATTGATGACGCTAAATTGCCTGTAGGTGTGAATGTGACCGTGAATGGCCCTGCGATGGACTGGCGACCCGTCCAGGGTTAACCCCGCCTTCGCCCAATGCCAGCTGGCATCGTCTCCAGCCTGCCCGCAACCCCTAACAGGATAAGCGGTTGACGATGGATCAACTTAAACCACACTGTGAAAGTTCTAAGACAAAAACGACTCCCAGACTGGACATCGCCGTGGTAGTGACCTGTCAATCACAAGGTAGACACGCCTGAACTTATGTTATTAATTATTCTAGCATTATTTATCCCAAATGGCCTAAAACACACATCAGTACATGGTCAAACAGAAGCTCTTGCGAAAATGGAGTTAATGTGCCGAGGTTAAAACCAATACTGAGAGTCTTCATGTGTTTTCCTTCTGAACTGTCCTTCAAATGTTTTTGTAATATTGCGAGTATGTAATGTGTTAAGTACCTGACCCCTATTCAAAACTAGGTGAATAGCCAGCATTAAAAATTCAATGCTTACCGGCAAATTAATTTAGTAAGGCTTTACTTCATCACTGTATAGTTTCGAATCACAGCAATAAATGGAAGACTTCTTTCCACAAAAGCTCCAAGGCTCATTTTTCTCTGCACTGTGAACACTGTAATGACCCTAAGTCACGACTCACTTCATAAGAGAAATAAGCTCTTGTTTTCTTGTCAACAACAGTCCTCACTACATCTTTCATATCAGTTTGCCCTTCTTTAAAAACACATGACTGAAACATGCTCATTTTTCAAGACGGAAAACAAACATGGTCTCAAAGCAATAAGAGCTCTCACTTTTAATTTCCCCACTGTGGGACTAATAAAGGAATATCTTATCTTATCTTATCTTAAACCTGGAGAATTGAAATACGACACAGAAGCTGTTTCACAGCAACTGAAGGCTGAGCAAAAGGCACTTTGTAAAAGTAATTTTAGCACTTAATGAAATAGGGAGGCGAAGTCCTGTCCTTTCTTGTGGAACACTGTGGGACTTTTTTTCAGAAAAAACATGAATGGTAGTCAACGGTGTGAGATAAATATTTGGTAACACTTCATTTTACATGTCAGCAAATTTCATTGTAATTAGGTGATAATCAATAAGTAACCTATTTGAAATTTCTTTGGAATTACTGCCAAATTACCACAATATTTCCCTCCACATTGACAGAAAATGACTTTGTTTGGCTGGCTTCACTTGGGACTCGACTCTGGACTTTTATTATTATTTCATATCTATTTTAAACATAATTTAATAACTAAATTCTGCTATTTCTCAATATGCAGTAAAAATATCTGGTAATTTATTTAATATATTTCCAGGAAAAGAATTAAGTTAAGTTAATTGATATGCTTTATTTCCATGTCTGAGGGTAAATAGATAATACAAATAACTCCTTTGAAATGTCTTAAAAAATTATGAATAGGATATAATTATTAAATTATGTTTATAATAAGGTATTTATCTGAAATTTCTGAGGTAAAAATTGGGGTAATTTGGCAGTAATTCCAAAGAGGTTACTTGTTAATTATCACCTAATTACCATTAAATTTGCAGACCTGAAAAATGAAGGGTTACCAATTGCACCATTAATCAGACATATGCTTGTCAATTTAAAAAATAATTTTGCAAGTCAAGAAATGATTTGTCTCTCACCGTTGACTACTGTTCATATTTTCATTTTCAAAATAAGGTCACATGGGGTCCATCGGAGGGTTTGGACTTGCCTCTGTATGTCGAATTTTCTTTTAAAGGTGCAGTGAGAGGGGTTTGGTGGCATCTAGTGGTGAGTTTGCAGATTGCAACCAACTGAAATTTGTGGTTAGCGTGTAGGAGAGCTACAGTAGCTGACACAAAATTATGTACATGATGGCCCTATCTAGAGTTAGTGCTCTGGGCTACTGTAGAAACATGGCTCCATGAAGAGGACCCGCTCCCTATGTCGATATAAACGGCTCCTTCTAAGGTAACGAAAACATGATTTGTATTTCAGGCAACTATACATTAATGAAATTGTACTTATTAATAGAATACAGTTTTATGCTATAAATTCTATATTAATAAAATACTACACACTGTTCCTTTAAATGTGCTAACCTGTGTCAACAAAATTATTAATTAATTTGTGCCCAAGTTATGTCAGTGTGTTTCAGTTAAATCAAATTAAAGAGGGTTTTATTTGGGCTTAAACAATTTTAGTTACTGTTCACATACCTGATGCAGAGCTCCAATAATCTTGCGAGTTTCTTGATAAATAGTCTCTGGGCTCCAGTGACCATTGATTTGATTTAGTGCCTCTGCAATCCGATTGTGTTCCCTCAGCCACAGTGTATGCAAACCGATCAAGTGCAGACCCTCATTGATCCGACTGTCTCCAGCGTGGAAACACTCCACTCTCTCCCCATGAGGGTCCTGTAGGCAGGCTGATGGCAAGGTGGCTACGAATGGAGGGTAGGGTCTTCCTTTGGGATCCCTGATTAGGTCGTTGACAGCGAGTTTCCCATTGAGGCCAGAGAGGTCACGGAGGGAGCTCTCCAGCCTCGGAGAGTGGCCATACACAACCGAAGCGTCCATGAATGACGTGATGGCATTCATCTGTTGTCGCTGCAGGGCTTGTCGAATATCAGAGCCCAATTTAACAAAGCAGGCTGGTTTGGAGCGATGAAAAGGCATGCAGCCTTGTGTACCAGTGATAGTATCACCTCTCTGTGGAGAACACAAATGTGTTAAGTACAAGCTGGTTCAATAGCATCTTTAACTACTTCTGATCTATCAAATGTACTGGTTTTGTGATTCTAGACTTTTAAAGAGTAGTTTGAAATTTGGGGAATTACGCTTATTTGATTTTATGCAGAGTTGAGTAGTTGTCGAGTTACTTTCTCAACAAGACAGTAAATAAGCCTACTTCATGTAATGTGGAACTATTCCTTTAGTGGCTCCCAATCTATTTTACTTGAAGCCCCCCACTTACGGCAAAGAAAACCTAAGCTCCCCATCCCATGACCCCACCCTAAAAAAATCCTCAAACAAAACCCTCAATATGAACTGAAAGTTAATTCAGTGTATTAAATGAGTTAATCTTTTAGTTTTTTTATTAAATCTTTCTTTAATGAACAGAACTCATCGGTTTGGTCAGCATAAATAAAGTGATGACGTTTTGAAGGATTCAACAACTGAATGCAGGAACATAATATGCACCTTTATTTTTGAAATGACCTAATTAATTTACTATAATGGTGTTAGAGCTGCAATAGGTTTTTAGTTATTATGGTTAAATAATTGTAATTTTTGGTGCCGTTAGGTTGCTGTTAGACCACCCAGTTAATACTGGTGGGTCCTCCCTTTTTTTTTGTGTAGCAGGAAGGCAAATAATTTTTAACTGCAGTGAAAATGTTGTTATTGAAAGGCTAAACGGCAACAAATAAGGACTGAAGCTGAATATTTGTTTGCTTTTTAAATACTTTATATCCAAACTTTTGTGTAAATTATCCAGTAAGTGTGTTATTATGATTTCAGTTCAAACATGAGCAAAGCAAGCAAGAAGAGCAAGCAAGATATACTGAAGTACAAGACAGCAAAATGTCCAAAAACGGTTTTAGTTTACCTCAATGGGAAAGCACTGATGCACATTTTGACATGTGTTCAAACAGTCCACCCCGTTCCAGAGAGCATCACTGCTTTGAGGGGTGAAGGTTATGTCATGGTCGATGTACTGGCCCCACTCCATCAGCATGTGAGAATAGATGTCATCTGCCTGTTTGGTAGAGCTCCTCACTATTTTCTTACTGACTTCCCATGGCTGTTAACACAGTAGGATTTGTTATTTGGGATGACATTGAGTACAACTTTTTACAGTGTGTAATTGCATTTTCCCCCAGCCATCTCTGCAGTGACTTGCCATTTATCAGTCAGTGTTTTTATTATCTCATCATTAATGGAAATGAACATATTTTCTGGGGAAGGCCTATTGTGTCCCAGTCAGGGTTTATGATGGATAGCTTTCTTGTTTGTGTGAACTAGTTCATTCTTTAATCCATTAAGTTGTGTTATGAATGGCTTAAGCTCAACAAAGGGGTTGTGATATTTTCTTGCAAGCCTTTTCTTTCATATCCTAATTTCTCCAACAGAAAGGACGCTGGCAACTGATTAAAGATGAGTTATGCAATACATGAAGTATCCGAGAATGTATTTACTTGATCCATTTTTCCAAGAAATCAAAGTTAGAATCAGAGTTTCGTAATTACCTAAAATACTTAAGTAAATATAGCTCTGTTTATGGAGGTAAACTGCATGTTGGATACAACTGATGCATATTTGATGTGTGCTTCCACTAAAAGGACCTCACTCAGTGTAACGAGTGCATCAATTAACACTGAAATCCAATGCAAGTATCAGCGTAACAGTTTCATCTTCTGTTTAAAAGAAATAATGTTTATCCACAGCTCCTCTCACATTAGGGAAATAGCGTCTAGGCCACAATATTCAAATGCAACTGTAATCTGTGCCATCTCACACACACACTTGTGCTGTTCCTAAATTACCGTGGACTTTATCTGCTGTAAAACAGGTTAGAAAAATAAATGGAAAGCTACATTAACTTGGGTTTGCAGGGTGCGCTCGCCTCATTTCTAATTTCGTCCACCAAGACTTTTGTGTCCGTCAGACCAGCATTTTGTAGATTACCGGAGGAAGTTGGAATCCATTATGGAGCCGTCCTCGGTTCCAGCCCTTGGGTTCTCTCCCTCCGTCTTCGTATTCAGCTGGAAGCCACCTGACCAAGGGAGTGTTGGCTGCTCCCCAGAGAGGATTTTGCCTGACAAAAAGACTCATGAAGCGTGTCCAAAAATACTGCAATACAGAATCATTCATTTTCCTTGAAAAGGTCATCAGAAGTTTGGAATACTACATTTCTACCAATACGCTACAGTAGATGAGCCAGCGAGGGGTATACTGTCTATCACTGCTGATACAGAGTGACTCAGGGTGTAGTCACTTCATGAACATGTTTATTGGCTGTTAGAACAGGTTTCATATCCTGTCCTGTGTGTTGTGTTTTGGTTGATTTTGAAGATTAGTGATAAAAATGTGGTTTTGGTTCATTTTCAATAAACATATCTTGGTCACTGTGGAGTTTTTCTGTACTGAACTTCAACGATGACCTTTCCCCATCCTTAACCTGTTGTTCCTAAGAGCTGATATTATAGGAAAACAAATGAGATACACTGTTTAGGCCTGAAACTAATACTTACTTCATTGTTGATTAATCGGTTGATTATTTCTTTGATTAATTGATTAGTTGTTTGGTCTATAAAAAGTCAGAAAATGGTTTCTGACATGTTTCCCAAAGCCCAAGATGACCACAACTCAATGATATTCAGTATACTGAACTGAACTCCTCAGAGGAGTCAAGAAACCAGAATATTCACATTTAAGAAGCTGGAGTTAGATCATTTTTATATCTTTTTTTTTATATAATCAAACTGATTGCTTATTAAAATAGTGATTCATTTAATAGTTGGCAACTAATCAATTAACTGTTTCAGCTCTCACTAAATTCAATATAAACATTTTCCGACATGCCAAATACATCAATGAACATTTCCTTACTATTTGATTAAGAACTTAATCCAGATGGCATTGTGTTTCCTCCAAAACATATTTGCTGTTGCAAGTCACTATCAGTAGTATATAAACATAATTTAAAACAAAGGTAACAGGGTGGAGTAGAAGCAGCATATGCAGTAGCCTATAGGATCTATGGAAGCTCATAACTGCCAATATTAAAATTAAATCAGTCATTACATTAATTTTTTTATATGCTATTTGTATAAACTATCCAAATCATTTTCAAAAATGAAGGTTATATTTCATTTTGATGTTGTGCTGATGTGAAAATGCTCAACTTCAAATGAAAAACAAGACAGCACAGACATTTGCTACACCTCAGTACACCCTTGCAACAAGAAAAATTGAAGAGAATGTGAAATGGACTTTGCATTTTTTATTTGGCAAAAGATGTGCTACCTAACTGGGCCTTTCAATTTAATCAGCATAGCGGTGCGGTGGGGTTTGGGATTAATAGCATGGTGGGAAATGGATTTAACCTCCTCTCATTTGTTCACTCTACATTATTTACTTTGACTCTAATTTCATAAAGCACACTCTGCCAGCAGGATCTGCAAAATAATAGTATTTATCTTAAAAATTTTGACAATACAAATAGTTCTGATGGCTAAGAGTACACATGGTTGTAATCTGGTTAATTACGACTGTGGATTACAATTAATAGATTATGAGGGGGTTCTTAATAAAAAAAAAAAAAAACCTGTAAGGGGTCCCTGGCCCCAAGTTTAAGATGCTCTGCCAGAATCTGCTGGCATCATTGGTTCTTGAATGGAGGGGGGATCTTGAGGTGGGACAGGATAAGTGAGAGAGACTCAGAGTCTCTAATGTCTTGGGGGAAGGACTTCCAGAGTCTGGGTCCTGCCCTGCGTAACAGTAAAGTCCTGATTCTTTGACTTTTCGAATGGAACAGTAAGAAGTCAGTTACCTGTTATTGCAGACACCAGATATGGAGCGGTACTTGTTGAGATGACTTTGCAGACAGATGGCCGGGTGTGTTACAGGAGGACATTGAGACAGCTCTGCAATCAGCTCCACGTCCTCCCAGGAAAGCAGCTCTAGCATTGAGACAAATTAAAGTTAAAACAAGAAAATAAATAATGGAGTTTAATCTTAACCTTTGGAGCATATCAAACCTGAAAAGTCACATGTAATTGAATATGTCCTTTCTTTTGTCTGTTGAAATTATCCAGTGTTTGGGCAGACTTTTAAAGCGGTAAGAACAGTGACAGTGGACCAATTAGAAATGTTGGTTGTGTAAAGGTTGTTTTGGTGTCCAGCTCCCTCCCTACAAGATTTCGCTCAAGGTGAGGTCCTCTAGATTTAATAAAAGAAAGCAATTCTACCTGGTGCTGTGACATCCCTTTTATATCTCTGTCTTGCTCTGTTCTTTAGGACTTGCAGAGTTGTTTGAAAGACCTCTGCAGCTCGGGAAATCTCCAGGGTCTCAGGCTCAGTTTGCCGAAGGAATGTAAACACAGGCGTGGAAGACGAGGGTGAGCTTCGTCTGGGCACAGAAATTGAGGCATTAAAGGAAAAACTTTGGTTCCCTTCTGTTCTTTCTTGGACAAGTATTGTTTTGGTTAAAACAGGGACAGACAAATTGATAACATTTGATAGTTCATTACCGTTGTCTTGAGTGGGCCGAGGCTTCATTTATCATTTTAAGGCTTTCTTGATATGAGGAGGTAAGCAGTTCCCTGAGAGCTGTGGCTGGAAGATATACAACATCATAACAGAAGAGTATAGATGGACGACATATCTCCGCTTCCTCCCACTGTATAAAAGTTAAGCCAAAATATCCTGGATACAGGAGCTGCCTTCTTGAGGTTTTTATTTGGAGCCAGAGTCTGTGCAGGAGTTATCGGGCGGCTGGAGCTATGGTATCGAGGCTCCGCCCACACACCTGTCTGAGCCAATCACAAGCAACCCAATTGGGGGTTATGGAAAATTAAAGTTACATCTCCTCTCTCATGCAATTCCTGAGCCTCCGGCTCCACGACAAATTCACTCAGCAGCAGTCAATCATGATGTCTCATCGCCTTTTTATAGCATCAAATAACTAATTAAACCAAATTTAGCAGAAAAAATGAGCACTTGAACATACATCACTGTGATAGTAACTACTTAAAATGACAAAAAATATCTTTGGGAAAAACTTTGATGATTTAGTTTGGCTCATGTCCCATCTGCTAACATGGAGGGGCGGGATTTATGACCTATCCTGCAGCCAGCCACCAGGGGGCGATCCAGATGTTTTGGCTTCACTTTTAGGGAGCTGCATGACATCCATCTTTATGTACACTCTGTGGTATGAAGTGGTGGAGGGTAAATATTTACATAATTACAGCGCAATTTTGAGGAGAATTGAACACATTTTATACGACTGTTTCTGATCTGCATTTATGTAGTCATTTTTTACTATTAGATTATGATTTTAGCATATATTTTAAAAAGCATTGGATAAGTCTATAAAATATAATGCATTGTTAAACTGTATATTAAACCAGTTGTTTCCAATCTTTTTGCCATGTGATTCATTATTTGGTGTTTCTACGACGGTTTAATTTAAAAAATCAGTTTGAGACACAAACAGCCAATATTTTACCAAAAACAAAACAGAGGTGAATGCAAATTTCGAGTACTTAGTTTAAGTACTTAGATACATTTTGCTAATACTTACGTACTTTTTTATAAGCAGGATTTTGAATAAAGAGCTTATGATGGAGTTTTTTTTTTTACATTGTTGTATTACTACTACTACTGAATATTTCTGCCACCACTGGCTGTATATTAGACCCTATAGATTAGAATTTCATTTTAATTAATTAATTTTATTGTTGGTCATTCATACTTTTAATTTATATATACACCTATTCTTTGACTTGTGTGCATCACAGCCCTGTCTATTCGTTACCTTTACGTGTCCAATCCCTTGTTCCTAGATGATATTTCTTGTACATTGAAAGAGATGCAAAAAAATGTATGTGCACACATAATTTGCCAATAAAGTTGATTATGATTTTATTGGGATTTTAAATGTCAGTAACGAAATAGTATTTTTTATATATTTGAGGCATCATCACGAGCTTCCTCAGCCGTACATGCAGCTTTTTCTTTTGTAAGTCACATTGTCAGGTTTAGTGGTAAATCTGCTGACTTGCTTTAAAGCAAAACAGATGTATGAATACAAAAGAAGAACATGCTGAATTCGCAACTAATGCTGCTTTATTTTCCAAGATATACAGAGAAAAAAAGTTCAATCAGATAAGAAAGTTGACTATCCTGCTTCCATGGGTATACCTGATTCCCTGAACAGCTGCAGGTGAGTAATAACCAAATATGGTTAAAAAACATGTTGTTAAATCTTATTTTCCATCAATATTTTTGTTATTATAGTCAATTATTCCAGTCCTTATATTTCAAGTATTACAATAGATGATCAAACATCAGAGATGAACAGAGGTTTAAGCTAAAACATTAAAACAAGATTTACTTACAGTCTAAATGTTTGGCTTCATCAGTTGAAAACCTTGGGGGGAAAACGCATAGCAACAACACCAGAGCAATTAAATTGAAATAGCAAGCCATTTTTGTGGTCAGTTTAAGAGAAGAGTCAAAGCTTTTCACACTAACAGTAAAAACTCATCTTAGTGCTGCCTGCGCTGTCAAGCCTGCCCTTATATATTCCTATAAAGCAGGGAGCCCATTGCGAAGGTTAAGTAAACCAGCCCACACTAGAGTAACTCAGAGATCCAGTGTTTCTCTTGTCCTTGGCTGACTGGCTTGAAAAAATAACTTTTTTTTTCTGCCCTTTATCTCAGTCACATGGACATTTCGTACATCCTGGAACTTCATGAAACAGTGAAAATCCAGACACGTTGTACATTATTTAGGCTATCTTTCATATAGACAGCTTTCATAAACAAGCATTTAATCATGCCACGTAGGAAATTACGGTTTAATGAAGGAAGGATTTTTCAGCTAAAATATTACATTTCATTTTAGGAAGGCCTGTGTAGCCACCTGACTGGTGGCCCAGGCTAGCAACTGATCATAAGTACAGTATTTTGACCAGGATAGGACTTGACATTGGGATACTGTCGCCTCACAGAAAAAGGGTTGCAGGTCTGAGTCCGGCTTAGGGGCCCTTCTGTGTGGAGTCTCTGGTTTCCGCCCACAGTCTAACGACATGCAGGTTAGGTTAATCGATGACTATAAATTCCCCGTAGCTGTGAATGTTTGTAAGAATGGTTGTCTGTCTCCGTGTGTCAGCGATGGACTGGCGACGTGTCCAGAGCGTACCCTGCCTTTGCTCAATGTCAGGTCAGCTGGGATTGGCTCCAACTCCCCCCGCAAGCCCGAATGGGATAAGTAATTAAAAAGTGCATATAGATGGATTGATGGAGGACTCGACATTGCCAAAGTGAAAACAAATGATCAAAACTATTTTTTTCTGTACCATGTAAAGCATATTGCTACAAGTTTGTGATACAATGGCCTTTATTTACCGTCATGCTGAAAGAATATGACAGAATCACCATTTCCTTTCACAGTCTTTATGTTGAGCTGTTGCCAATTTTATCAGAAGACTAAAGTTTTAGGGTCTGGTCACACCAGAAAGAAGAAAAGCAAAATTCATTAAAAATATTTTGTAGTAGAGGCGTAGGCTCTACTAGTTGGTGCACTGTGGCTAGCTGCTGAGCTAACTGCTAACACGCTAACCCATCCAGTCAGTTACAATAGCTCTCTGAGCTTCTTTCTTTCTACTTTCTCGGGACCGAGACGTTTACTCCTCCTGGTATTTTGTTCTCAGGATTGTACATTTCATTGTATGAAGAGTTACTGAAGTGGAAAAAGACCTCTCGGAGCAAGCATGCTTGGTACCATTCCTCATTTGTGGAGCACTTCATACTTTGACAGAGGAGACTGAATTAAAGCAGATGGTGCAATGCAGTTTCTAAACTATAAAAGCTTCATCCATTTTAGACTTTAAGTTCAGCACCGTCCAGATGGCTTGCTATTGGCCAACGGCCCACATTAGCAGGTCAGAGTTCAAGTGGAACTCATCATTGAAGATATCGTCAAACCCCCAATTTGGGACCCTTGAGTGAAGTTTGGCATTTTCATCAGGATGGCTAACTTGGTGCACCAGTTTGTGCACTGGGTGGGATTAGAGAACAGGCATTATTACAGGTGGGTGCATTAGAGGCTGTGATGATCATCATCTCATCACATTCACTAAGCCCTTAATACATGACGCAGTGACAGTTTGGGAATCCTGTATAGAGGTTTCCTCAGAGGAAAAGCCTGGTTGTCTGGGACTTGGATGGAAATTATATTTAAACATTAGTTTTGAACCAGACCAATCTCTATCACATCATGTTGCTCACCACAGCCACACCTCTGTGGGCTATTATAATTAAAAATGTGGAACTCCAGGAAGGAGACTCCGGGCGAAAGGCTGGGATGTGGCATGGACAGTGCTGAGGGAGATACAGTATGAGTGGAGTGAATTTTTTCGCCTACATGCCTGTTGATGGACCGAAGCAACTATGCAGAATATTTAATCAAGATAACACATTTGATGTGCACATAAACACGGGGGGGTTCTGTGATTATTTTACAACCGTCTGATGCTGGTTGCACAAAATATAACCAGTGGCTCTGCCGTGCTTGTGCTTAAATAGGGCTTGACAGCATGCAACATGACTAGTTAGAGACTGCAGCAGGGTGCTGTACTGGCTCTCTCTTTATACTCTTACGGCGTGCACACTAATGAGTTAAGTGTGGCCTCAATATATAGGCGATATTTTTTCTCTCAATAGCCATTCTCATACTCCTTAATAATGAGTGGGACAGAACATGATAAATGTCTATGTAAACAGCTAATATTGTTAATATTTTAATTGTGGAGAAAAATGGACAATGTGATAGAGACTGCTGAAAACCAGGACATTTGAGTGTTTAACAGATATTTGTCAGGACTCGGGACACCCAGCTTGAAACTAGGACAAACCCAGACAAATCAAAATGTCTGATCACCGTACATCAAGACCAACAGAGGTTTCCGTGTCTCATTTCCCAGCAGCTCAGTAGCGTGATGGGAGTCACCTCCGGAGTAAGTAACGTGACTGACTCAGGCCAAAGCAGGAAAGGTTAATAGTGTTTGGTTTGTCTGTTCTGGGCTGCTGTAGAAACATGGCGACCTGCTTTGCGAAAATGACCCGCTCTAAATGTAGTGTTAGACCTCAGTCTGAAAACAACACTGGTGAGTGTAACAAATCAAAAGTACAGTGTGTAGGATCTGGTGGCATCTAGTTACAGATTGCAACCACATGAAGCCATTTGCCAAGGATGTAGGAGAACTACGCTGGTCGCTGCAAAAACGCTAAAGAAAACATTTATTCATATTATATTCCTATTTCGCCCTAAATGCTACACACTGTTCCTTTACTAACACAGTAATTAACACACAGCGGCTAATAACACAGCAGCTAGCAGCAGCTATCGTTGCACAAACATCCACAGTGTTCAATCACTATCGTTAATCTGGACACAAAGCTGACAACCGTGGCTGCTAACGCTCCTGGACAGTAAACCAGAGACAGTGAACGCAGCACCGTTGCTACAGTAACTTTCCTGATGGTGAACTGTTGACTCAGTTGTTTGTTGTACTCATATACTGCAGCTGGTGCACCGCTGCATGCGAGGCACAAATCGGTTGGTTATCAGTTTAAACAAATTTGTCAAAAATAGCATCTGTAGTTTGTGGTCCTGCTTCGTTCACTGTGCCTCCATCCTCCCTGGCCTAATTTCAAAGTTTTAGCTGCAGACTGTATGGATTACTAACAGTGAGGAAAGGCCATTGCAGCAGTCCTGAACTTGCCCTGGAAACTTCTCCTCATCACAAATACTCCAGTTAGCATTCAGGGTCCAATGGCGCCAGCGGAGTCGACTGTGAGAGTCACGGCCCATTGACAGTTGAGCAGTGCACTTGAAATTCATGCTTGACATGGTGCTGATGCAACTTGATGATGCTGTGTGTGGCAGCAGCCGGCAGTGACTTCAGCAGCGTTGGCTCTCTGTGCTCTCTTGTCACGGTGCCTGGTTTAGTTTCAACGCAAAACTGTTTCAGATAAAACTTTCAGCAAATGAGTACCAGAGTTTGCAGAGAATGAAGTGATTGACATCTAAAGAAAAAACTTATGGCATTTATCTGAATATTTTGTACTCATCGTACTGTCAGGCAGACCAGAGTGTGCTTAGTTATTGTTATATGGAGGACAGACAAAATAACTGACATCTGTTTAACACATTTGTGCCCAAAGAGTATGATATAGAAAAATGACGCGACATTTGTTCCGATTGGTCAAAAATCATGAAATTTGGTACGGACATACTTTATCAATCAGTACAACTTTAAAATTTTTTGATCACATGAAAAACCACACTTTGACAAAGTAAAGCAAATGAGGAAAGACTATTATGTAGCTATTATGTATATTAAATGTTTTCCTTTTTTATTATGTGCATATCTTTGATATTCAACTTGTTATGAGCTTGAAATACTTGACTGTGTTTCTTCTATAGTATCTGGTACTATACTGTATCACTATAGTATCTGGGCACATGGAACTAAAGTTTCAATATAATATATTATTTTAATATCATTGAGTCTATTGCAAAAAACAGTAGTCCCATTAGCCCAAATGTTAGTTATTGTATGAACAGAAAAAGTCACTTTCCATCAGTTTGACTGATTTTGAAAATTTCTTCACATTTGTCTTTAGCCCAGCGAACACTTCTACCAAAGATAACATAAAAAAAGGTGCAGGCACAAATGGGTTAGTACAATTTATGGTGATTTTTGCAACTGTAGTTTCTTATGTTGTTCAAATATCACATTACATGTCAAAGTTTTTTTTAACCTCTAAGTTGTCTAATGATACCTTTGAAAAATCACTGCTAGATGGAGTCAACGCTGAATCACACTGCTAATTGGTATTCAGCTCAGCGAGGCTACAGGTTACAGATGGTCAGTGAACTTACATTTTTCATGCAGCTCTGTTTAATAATACACCTCCTATGACACCATTGCGACACGGCATTAAAACAATAACGCATTTCAGTGTATGCAAAAAGACATTAATTTGTTAAATAAGCCACTTTACAAATTAAATACACTGTTTCTTATCTTAAGAGGATATCAGATTACAGTTAATGAGCTGCATAATTGTGTAATTTATCATAGTAATGAAGCTCAGTGGTGAACTAATGTTCCCCTGAGCTCAGTTTACATACCCTTGTATTTTTTGATGGCAATGCAACCCTTCAGAGTAAATTATGGTACAATAGCACGTGAGGGTATGACAGGTGTGGCATTTGGCGGGCAGGAACAAACCTTCTATTGTGGACCCCAAGTTTTGAAAGGACCTTATACAGCAAGTGTTTACTTCGGCCAACTCATTTTTGAACATAGGTTATTATATATAATACAACATATCTTTTTTTTTTTTTTTTTTTTTTTTTTTTTTTAATTTGCTGCAGATGTTTACTGTTCATTGTATTGGTTATTCTTGTTTTGACCAATGTTAAATATATGCAATCTAATCTAAAGGTCCTATGCTCTGTATTGTTACTAGGACTTAGGCCTGTCAATCCATCAAAATATTTAAATTACGATTAATCATGATTGACCATACGTAATTGCAATTGATCGTAAATTAACTCCACATTTTGCATCTGTTCAAAATGTACCTTAAAGGGAGATTTGTCAAGTATTTATCAACATGGGAGAGGGAAAATATGCTGCTTTATGTAAATGTATGTATATATTTATTATTGGAAATCTGTTAACATAAAATAATGACATGTTGTTCAGAAACCCTCACAGGTACTGCAATTAGTATAAAAAATATGCTCAACTCATAACATTGCAAACTCAAGAGAAGATATTCCTTTTTTAGGAATATCTTCTCTTATCTTATCTTTTATACTGCAATTAGTATAAAAAATATGCTCAACTCATAACATTGCAAACTCAACAGTCAACAACAGCTGTCAGTGTGCTGACTTGACTATGACTTGATCCAAACTGCATGTGATTATCATAAAGTGTCTGTAAAGGGGGGTTTCGTGGGTACCCATAGAGCCCTTTACAATGTGGGTTGACCGGGTCCTTGAACGAGACAGAGCCCTAAGTTGCTCCCCAGGTGCATAACATTGCCATGTTATGATTTGAGCATATGTTTTTATGTACCTGAGGGCCACTGGACAATATTTGTCATTGTCTAGTGTTGTCAAGTTGTCAGAAATAAGTATATACATAATTTTGCATAAAGCAGCATATTTGTCCACTCCCATGTTGATAAGGTTGTCAGATACTTGACAAATCTCCCTTTAAGGTACACTTTGAAGAGATTAATTGCAATTAAATAGTCTGATCGACTGACAGCTGTAGTAGGATCACATCAAGTTCAGTTCAGTGTCAAGTAGTAACAGATTCAGAGCTTGTTAATTATGTCCTCCATGACTTACTGACGAAAACAAGATAACATTTGGCTCACACAATGGATAAATAACCAAGGAGGCTGAAGGTTCCCGAGAGGACAGGTACCCATTTATCAAATGGAAACTGACAACCATTTTCCTGTCATTAATGTTGTGGATAAAATACCAAGTAGTGAAATGAATCTCAGTGTCAACATGTGGTTGCCTCGCCAATGTCATTAGAGCACCAGAGCAATCCCAAATGAACTGCCTTAGTGGGAAAACAGTGGTGAGTAATGAATCCATCAGGCAGGTTTTATCAGTGTCACAATCAATCCTTTGAGCTATACCTCTGACAATTTACAACCTCCACACTCATGTTTTTATATGACACAAGGGATTAACGCAGCTGAATTCTCTGCTCTAATGCAATAATATTACATGATACTGTTTCCTGTGAAGACAGTAAAAAATATGACTTATTTTGTGGTAACTGTTGCATGCTTTTCTGATAAAACTTCTCTACATTGCTGGTGACAGTGGCTGCCATTTCTGCTCAATATGCAAATATACAGAGAAAATGATGCATGTAGTGTAAAAATCACCATTGAAGCCAGCGTTCAACCGCCTGCAGTGATGCCTCCAGCTTGGCCGGGTGCCCATTACACGCAACCTGTGATCACTCACCAATGGGAAGCCGGTGGGAGATCATGTCCTTCATGGTGCTCTAGCAACACACTCCACTAAAGCGGCCTGACACCGCCTTAGTGGAGTGTGTTGCTAGAGCGTGTGTGATATGCGTGTGTGATGTGCTGTACAGGTGAGAGTCTCCTCAGTGACCAGAAGCAGCTGGATTTTCGCAATGTCGTGAGATCACATCTCACACAAACATCAGTCTTGTCAGGTTTCAACTAATGCATTTGCGGCTGGAAAGACAGATCACGGACCAATCAGCATCCTGTGAGGAGCTACAGGCAGCTATGGGCGTGGTTTAGGTGTGTGAGGGACAAGGTGTGTCCTGAAAAGGTTAGCACAGCATAGCATCAGATACTGTATATCAGAACTGGAGAGAAGTTCTTCATTGAAGGAAGAGCAAATAACGGCACTGAAGGCTTTTCTCAAAGGAAAACACATTTTCTCTCTTCTCCCGACTGGCTTCAGCAAAAGTTCGATTGACAGCTGGCTCATCAAATTACCTGCCAAATATTTTTTGAAAGTGCCCGCCCTTTTCTAAACAATTTCCACCGACGCTTTCACAGATGACAAACCACCGTGTGGGTGAGGTTTGTGACTTGTCTCAAAGGAAAACAGCAGGAACTGAAAGCAAAAAGGACAGTAGGAAATATTCCAATCCAAAGTAAATAAGTAAAATCAATAAATAAACCTAAAGATAAAACAAAAAGACAGTTAGCTTAGCTTAGCATAAAGACTGGAAGGTGTGCCTGATCCAGTCCAAAAGTAACAAAATCTGCCTATCAGCACCTCTAAAGCTCATATCTTGTTAACAAAGCTACCTTGTGATTGACAGGTTGCTACCATGGCGTTGTCCGGTTGCCTAAAGATATCTCATTCAATGTATGGTTGTACTCAGCAACACCCTCTCGACTAAAAACCAATGATGATGGCTAAAATGGCAAACTTGAGGCTTCGACACTGCAGTTCACCAACCAATAGGTGACGACTACGTCCACTTCTCAAGTAAAGTCGATGGTACAAACCCACATGGAGCTGTGACGTGTCTCAGATCGCAGGCTGTTGTGCTTTATGAGCAATTTATTGAAAACACGGCAAATATGCATTTTCACACTAAAACCATTACATAAAGCAACTGAAGACATACAGTATGTTGACTGTATTAGAATGGGAGTTGAGAAAAGGGGGTCTTTTAACAATACTTTGAAGCTAAAATGTCAAATTTCAGTGAAATGTCCTCATTGAGAGATTGTAATCTCTGGGATTTTGCATTTAATAGATACAAAAGATGGTCACAACATCACAAACATCATACAATTTAGTCTAAGGCAATAAAGTAGCCCTGAAGTTAAATGCTTCCTTATGCTTAATTTTAGCTGGGATCATATCCAAGAGGTGTTGATTCAATTCAAAGCTTATTTGGAGGCTTATTAGACTGCATTATATTGTAAGATGTTTGTGTTCACAGACAGAAGAAAACGAAGTAAACCAGAGGAAGTGGGAGCAGAGAAAGGTCAACGTTTTCATCACCATTTAACTGTGAATTTGAAGGAAAGAAAATCCTTGACAAAGGTCTGAGGCAATGTGAATTCCCCCATGATGGTGAGCCAGCATCTGATTCATTGTCTGTTAAAAATGTTCTTACTCAATAGATGTAGGTACGGCATCATTATTCTTCAGTCGTATCAGCTGAGATTTTCTGCTAAAAACAGTGGCAGTTTCCATGTTTGGCGATGTGTGTCCTGTTGTCAAATGTATGGCAGCTACACACCATGTGGTAGCGCAGGTGCTGCCTTTCAGAGTGACAAGTAGACAAGTAACCTCCGATCCGAATCCGTTATGTAATGAGGGAAACAAAATACTAAGGAAATGGAAGAACTGGAAAAAAAAACATCTTCCTTCCACCATTAATTCGTACATTATCTACTTTTACTGTCTTACAAATATTTATTTTTTCAGTAGTTCATACAAAAATAGCAAGAACAAGATATACATCGATCAATCGGCTTTGTGCATAAAATACTGCTGATTTGCCACAGGTGCACATGACGATGGGGACGGGTCTTCTTAACTGTTCATGTAATTTCCAGGGAAGGTTTGACTGCACATAAAGAGAGGGTCCATGGAGGCCACTTTGGCAGCGATAAAAGAATGTATACAGTGAAGGACGGCTGTTAGATTAGCAAACTCTAGTTCCTGGGAAATAAGGATGGAGAGACACAACAGTTAGGACATGATGTTCATACTTTAAAGCTACAGTTAGTAACTTTAACAAAAATGACCTTTTGCTCAAACTGTCACTGTCTGGACGGTAGTACGTGTGACAGATATGTGGAAAGTTCAGGTTGTGCTGCCTCCTTTTAATGCTCCTAAAGGCTCAGACACACCACGCCGACATCAGAGTCGCCTGATGTTGCATTTGAACTGACTGCAAAGACTACAGCCGACAGCCAGTTACACATACAGTCTGATCCTGCGTGAGAGGAAATAACTGTCCACACCAGCAGCACCAGTCTGTATTTGTCATTCAAAAAGGGAAACTGGAAGACCGAGGACAGTGGATATACAAGCTGTTGTACATGAAACAAAGCGGTGTTTGTCGAACATATCCACACCACTCTCACTCACCACCTAGCTTCGTTCCAGATGGCCCAGACATTGTGAAAATATCCGTGGACCAGAAATGGTATTGGTATTGTTTCTCTTCTCGTGCACCGATGCTGAATCGGCCAAAAAAGCTTCCTATACAGGCAGGCTAGAGCCTACAGCGTGGGACACACTGCCAAAAGTAAGCCAAAAGATGCTCACCGACGGCCCCAAACTGCCCGCAGCAAAACAACCAATCATCAACAACCATTAGCTGTAAAATGAGAAGGTCTGTGACCCGGCCGCCATGTTGAAAACAGTCGAGCCAAAACCAAGCGCCGCCAGCTGCCTGAAGCTAACGTTCTCATTTTACAGCTAAACAGCACACAAAAATACATTTATGAAAACATTTGAGGCGAGAAATAGGCATTACATGTGAAAATCTATTTCATACTTGATCAGCGCTGCCTAGTTTGACCTTTTGATCGGAGTTCGTGAGCCATGACTGACAGCCGCTTTAGAGACTTCTCGACTCTGATTGGGTGATTTCCTTTGGGTGCGGTGGGATCTTGCAAATGCTACAAGGAGCACTAAAAGGAGGCAGAGGACCAAGATTTTTTCAGAGATCATGTGTCTCATGTGCTACTGACAGGATATAGTGACAGTCTGAGCAAATATGACAAAAAAGTTATTTTTATTAAAGTTACCAGCTTTTGCATTAAATACCATTTTCAAACTTAACATCTCTTGAAAAACTGAATTTACCACACTAGTCATTAGACACCTTGCACATTAGCTCACTGGTATCAGTGAGAAAAAACTGCTGCAAAATAACCCAACTCAAAACTCAACAGTTCATTGAGCACCCAAAACTTTCATTACCTTCATCTCTATTTGGTTGCTTTCAGCATTCTTGAAAAGTAGTTTTACCCTGGTTTTCCCGTCATCAGAGGAGCCTTTAAGTTGAGAGAACTTATATCGCCACAGTGCGGTCTACAAGGGAGGGAGGGGATTATAAACTCAGCAGCACAGGGATTTCAGTGATTTAAAAACCACAGACACCTGCATGATCAAGACCTGATATTTCAATGTGCCATAGTGCTTTAAGGAAATGTGTTATTTACAACAAAAGAACATTAGTACTTTGGAAATCAGAGCTGTATCCTTGTTGCATTGATTCAATGAACATGAAACATTCCGCTCAAAAACGAAGCTGCACAATTATCTCAAAACGTACCTTTAATAAAGGAGATACGGTAACTCCACACTTCAGAGTTACCAGTATTTAAAATACATTTTCAAATACTATGGAAGCCTCAGTGAACAAGAACAAGTACATAGTGTATCAATAAAGAAAATGAAAGATGTCAAACTGCAGTGTCAGGAGGTACTTGGATGATGTCAACAACAAATGAACGCAGTAATACTTCACCTTTGAAGTGCCTTCTGAGCAGGTGAAGCCTGATCCAAAATCTATGGTGAAGCACAGCACATTCCTCTGGCTGCTGCACATGTAGCTTTTGGACTGTTGAGAGAGAATTGATATCCATTCATATTTAGATTTGCACATTACTGTAACAACATACTATGCAAATTGTTCTGTGGTACATTTCTCTGTGTGAACATCCAAAACAACAACCATACATAAAGACCATAGCAGAACATACTTGGAAGTAGTGCGTGTAAATAATTATAGCCTCATTTTGTTCCCCATTTGTGCCAGTGCATGCAGCCCATAAATACACAATTAATTTGGTATTCATCACACATCTCTCTCTTGGACCTCATATACTATCTTCTTTGATAACATGGGAAATAGGCCTTTTCTGGCAACATATGACTTGTATAACAGGGAAACTGCAGGTGTAACTAATATTAAAAAATGGCTTTGTTCTGTTTAGATGTCGGCTAACTAAGCCACTGAGGCGACATTGCACTGCAGTCACATGCAGAATTGCAGAGTCCGCCAACTTATTAATATAGTCCGTTTTCACAGCAACTGACTGTTAAAAGGGCCTATGAGCCGTGTTGTTCCATCCAGATGAGTTATGAGATGAGAATCAGTGGTACCAATTTTACCTTGAACAACCAAGCTAGCCGGGTTGTTAGCTGACAGTTAGCAGGCTGTTAGCACTAGCTGACGCCAAGTAAGCTGTGCCCAGTTTGCAAATATCTAATAGGGTTAATTCGGCTTTTTTTTAAAGTGGGGTTGTATATATACTCATGTTCTGCGAGGTAAAATTACTGCTTTTGTGAATGTAGTCTGGCGGCTTTGAAGAGAGCGATTTAACGGCATCAGGTCTGCTTCTGAAAGGGCTGTCAGAAGGCGAGTGAAAGTGGATGTGGAAAAACAATTTAGCCGCCTAAAAAAACAACAAAAAAAAAAAAATCAATATCAGTTTAAATGTATAATACATTTAGAATATTTTCACCACTTTCCGCTGCCAGCAGACAGCCCCTTCCCACGGGGAACTGAAGCCATTATATCGCTGTCTTCAGAGCCACCAGACTCCATGAAAAAAAACCAGTAATTTTACCTTGCAGAATGCAGGAGTTGCTGGTCTACCACTGCACTGATCAGTTTGTTTGTGTTTGACTTTCAGATCCGAACCAACGTGGCTTCCACAGCAGTTTATTGCTTAGCTTCCCTGCCAGTGCTCCTGTCTGCTTCTCCAAACTGGGAGCATCTACGTTACTGACTTTAATACACTGACCAGAAGGATGTATATACACTGTATATGTAGCAGCGTCATCTTACAGAAACCTACGCCAAGTCATATGGGAAAACGTTTTTAGAAGGGCTTGAGAAAATAGCATTTTGAAGCTAAAACGTACATACTTCAAAGCCAAAAGTTGAATGTTTGAATTTGTATACTGTACATAACACCATAAAAAAAAAAAATTATAAAATTAAATACTTGTCCAGTAAAGCATCGCAGCAAACCAGACAGCTTGGCACCCATGAAACAGCAAGTTCAAGGCAAGTTATCATCTGTTTTCATTATATTACTTATGACTACAGGGTTAGGGCCAATGTTATCTCAGCCAGCTGTCAGTGCTGCTGTGTGTTTGAGTCATGAATCCTCATACAGGCTGTGTGTGTTTAATTGTATTTTCTGCTCATACAATTCTTTTTACTTAAACTCACAACATTACTTTGCTCATATATACATTTTACATGTGTTCACATGACAGTTCTTGTTGCCAGTCTGACACGTCAGGCTTGGAAGATCTGATAACAAGAGCAAATCAGATTTTTGTCCTGTGTGACCCGCTAGCAAAAGCAGCATCCTGTGCAGCATCCTGATAACGTCAAGACACTTGACAGGAGAAATCCATTTTGGATGCCATAAATCTTTAACACTCATTTTGCTGCTAGCAACACAAACAAGCATGTGTTTCACAATTCTTTTCACAGGTCTTTTGAAAGCACTGATGTGTACGCTTTCTACTCCCTGTGGAGCAATATCCCTCTAAAGGCTTTTCTTCCCACATGACTTCATTTTTGTGTCGTCCATTCAGTTGGAATACCAAGACGTGCATTCTGATTTTCTGTTTGTGTAATATATGCCTTTTGTTTCCACTTTTCCACTCTTTTTCCCCCATTTCACTTGAGAACACAGCAGGCACATGGTGATTTCAATTATAAAGTGCAGTGTGCAGTGAATATGGCATGGGACTGTAGGGTCCTTTCACTGTAAGTGTTTTGTGCTCACAGACCTCAACCCCTCCCGTCTTTAGTGGCGTCGTGAATTCAGCTGTGACAGGGATAAGAAACGGTGGCAAGCCAGCCGCTAAGTTCTTCCTGTCACCACATGTAAGGCTGTGTTGTGACAACGTGAGCTGTGACTACAGTTCACAAATTGGGAGTGATTTTTCTGGGGGAATTAGCAACGTGAAATTAAATATGTTTTTAAGAACATCTCCTTCGCTAAATCTGCTGGAGGTAAGGGCATGTGTGGGGAATAAAATAAAACAGAAGACAGGTGTAAGGAAAAAAAAAACACATTATATTTGTCTTTTCATAATGTGGTCACAAAGAGTGGGAGGAGATTAAAGGTAAGGAGAGGCAGTTTAGGCCGGGATTTAGGTTATGAGACCCACAGCTGCAACTTTTGAATTGGCCACAAATCCACTAAAAGGAAGCTGCTGAATACATATTTATACAAACGCTAGAGATGTTCGGAGACTATTTTTTCCTTCCTCAAACCAACTCTGATACCTGATCTTGCGGTATCAGCCGATAGCAGAGTGATAAAAAAATAGATTTTTATTATCATTTAACAGCTGATTACAACTGAAGATGTACGGATGTGATACGATTGCTATCTTTGCTGTATGACCTGGCTCAGGTACACTCTTTTTAAAACCTTAACAAATACAGTTTTACTTGGATTTTTTCAATGAGATATTGCCAAATGGCTGAAATTTTTCCTTGCTCTGACTACCGTTCCACTCGCCACCAGCACCACGCTGTTGGCGATTGCTATCATCGCTGCTCTAAAACACTAGTTGCCAGCAGCAGCCATGGTGCATTCAGGGTGACAGCACAGTGAAGGTTGCTGTTTTGAAGCAGTGAAGAAGAATTGATTTTGGGTTAAACAAGTTGATTTTTTTGCTGGGTTAATAAATTATGGCATCTGATCGGTGCAGAGAGTGGCATACTTGCCAATAACCAATCACGAATTTTGGGCAGCATTGTACGCATTTCCGACACTGGTATCAGAACAAATCGAACACCAATAGTAACTCAACACAAAGCTGAAAAAAGCTTTGAGGTGTGGTCAGAAGCAAGCTCTGCTGTACCTGTCGGCATGTGACAGTGATGCCACAGTGCACTGACCACCACACCCTGTACCTGTTACTGCAGCATGGTGAGAACGCCAGATTGGATGTCAGCCAAAGACATTCTGCTACGGTTAAGTTGATCTTCATAGTTGAGTTGGCCTATTCTTGCCCATACTAGCTTTGTTTGATAATAAACCCAGTAGGGCTGGTGTGAACTTTACTGTCAGCCTGAAAACACCAAATGGTGTATGAATACCACGACAATTTCTGAAGATATTTTGCATGTTATCACTAAGCATTTTTTGCTTTTTGAGTGTCACGTCGTACCGCGGCAATATTTGATGCTAACAGCAAGTGCTTCGGGAGTCAGGTGACGTAACTTAGCAGGCTGGTCTCATACACTGTTATAGATAGGTATATCTATAGGTATATCTATGAAAAGAGATGTGCTGTAATTTGTATATGTATCCCACAAAATAAAATCAGATTTTTGTCCTGTGTGACCTGCTAGCAAAAGCAGCATCCTGTGTAAAAGTAATGATAGATAGCAGCGGGCTTTCGCCCAGGAGACTGATGTTCATACCCCATGTGGAACCTGAAGTCAACGATTTATTTATCACGAACTTCCATACTTAAGTTACACCACTTTCGGTGTTATTTTAATCCAAACCACAAACGTTTCCTAAACCTAAGTGTTTTTTGTCATGTAACTTCCATACTTAAATTATGCCATTTCCCTGTTATTCACAACCTAAGTACTTTTGTTGCCTAAACATAACCAAGTTGTTTCCTGTGACGATTGAAGTTTACTTTGAAAAGACTGGAGCAGACTCAAACTAAGAGTTTTGTTAACAGGAGCAATACTTGAATACTGGAAAGAGTACAAGTTAATTGAGCTCAGAGTGTCCTCTCTCCAGCAGCAGTCTTATTTCAAAGAGAGAGGAAGAGGGATCTGAGCCAGAAGACCCCAGAAGTGAAATATGGCACAACTAGACGGCTTGCTGTGAGCTAAAAGACCCCATCATTGCCAAGTTTGGTTTCATCATCTCTCAAAAAAAAAAAAAAAAAAAAGAAAAAGAAAATAAATAGGGCAAACGAGAGGGAAAAAACGCAGGCTGGACAGTTTTGTCAGTTATCCCCCCCCCCACTTCTATCGCATCAGCAATGTTTATGTAATGCTCACATCCAGTTAATTTGAAGGTTATCCTAAGTTGGACTGTGTTGTGTGTTCCTCAGAAGACACAGGAAGCTAGCCTAATTGGCTGGAGAACATAGAATCACAAGCAAATTGAAGTGCTTCATCACATTCATTGGTTTCCCAAAGGATGGTGTCCCACATTTGCATCATTAAAGACTGAAAAAAAAGCTATTATTCATACTTATACTGATAGGGGGAAACTGCCTGCAGATCTGACAGTAGACACTTCTGAAGTGTAGTCACTTACAGAGCACAGAGTTATTAAACACCACTTTTATTATCGATGTGGGCCAATCGTGCATGTTGCTTATATTCATGATGCGCAACCTTCTATACCCAGAAGTCAGATAGGCATCAATCTGATTTCACAAGTGTGAAATCCAAATATTTGCAAATCAGATACGTGTCAATCTGGTTGCTAAGGCTGGATCTCTGTCCTTAATGTCACTTGTAGCTTGACGGTTGACACTGATGTCACATCCAGAGTGGATCCAGCCCCATTAGCCGACTATGAGCGAACTGTGTGACTGCAGCATCAAACAGTCCTGCATATTATCATTTCCCCTTTGAAGCTAATGTTGTGTAGTGCAGCAGAGGAGTTCTGCATTGGGACTTGATATCATTACAGCAAAAAAGATCCTGCAGCTTTTTATGCCTTTGTGCTGGAAAAATCACACCACCAGTTAATGTATCTGTGCACGGATTTTCTGCTGACAGCAAGTGATGCAGAAAGACTGACATTACCTAAACAAACAATACACACATATCCAACCAGCTCACTTGGAAATTTCTTACTGACTTTCTTTCTCTCGCTCAGGAGGTGATCTTTCATCCAGGACTCTTATCTTGGTGAGAGCTTTGCTCCTGTGCTTCTTTATTCTCCTACTCTACTGGTTCCATATATCATGTAGCACAAGGTGCACAGGAGGAGAGAAAACCTGGACAATCTCATTAATGTTCAGGCTCTTAGGCATCCGCTGCCAACTTTACAATCCAATATTAACATGGCAATACGGACTACATTTCACCATTAACATTGTCGTTAATGATAATAAACTAGACTGCATTATTTTGAAAACTTTGCAAGTGTCTAACATCCAAGCTTTACTTACCAACCAACTCCAGATTTGCACAAGTAAATGAAAATTAAAGTGTAAGAGTTCATAAAGGTCCCTTACATGGATTACCATATATCTTATACTGTACTATATAGCTCTGTTCATCAGTTACTGAAATATATTTGGCCATTTGCTCAAAACTTTTGCTACAACTGTCAAGCATTTCATTCTCCCCCAGCACACAGATTTACTTCTCTAAATTCTTCATATTTTTTTAAACAATGGATCCTTAATTTCAGACAGATGTAGACAAAAGCAGGCTGTCCATTTGATGCTGGTAATGGTCCACTCATGAGTTAGTTGAAAATGTCCTTAGCAGCTACAACAGGAACCTGAGGAATCTTAAATGTGCTATTGGTGGCTGCATGCATGATATTGTGCTAAAAACTGATAGACTGATTAACATTAAAGTTATTATAAACTCTGGTTGTATCCATGACTGGCTTCCAAATAGTGGATTGAAACACAGTGGATGTGCTTTTTAACGTAATCTGTAACCCAACAAACATGTAGCTAACTCTTGACCTTGGAAGTAATGCTTGGTAAACACTGTACGTGGCAAGGTCATCAGCCAGAAATGCTTGCAATTTTTTGCAATTGTTTTAGTTTTGCGGAGCCTAAATAAAAGACAGAAATCTTTAATTATAGAGTAAATGTCTACAGAGAGTTGATGCACACTGCAAAAAAAAAAAAAAAAAAAAAAAAAAAAATTCAGTCTGATTATATTGGTCTATGAGGAAATGATCCTAATTCTCACTTGATTTATTACCTCAGTAAACATTGTAAATATAACTTTATGGTCTCAGTCACTAGTTTCAAGTCTTCTTCAATACAGCATGATGTTCATTTAGTAAATTATGGTCCCATTTAGAGTCAAATAGATGCTAAAACAGGGTATGCTTTAGGGCGTGGCTACCTTGAGAATGACAGGTCTGGGTGTTGTCTGTGTTTTTGTGTTGTTTTACAACTTTAACCCCTTCACAATGTGTTTTCAGTTCATAAAACATGATCGTAAAATTTTGGTCGCCTAAATATGGCTCATTCAGTGTTTGGTTGTACCATCCTCTCATGTCACTTCTGGTTGCCAAACTCAAGATGGCGATGTCCAAAATGCAAAACTTGCTGAGCCTAGTTCCCAGTTGCTAAGCTGTGACTGGACGGTCAATTGTTTGTTTGTTTTTTGTTTTTTTAAACTTGTGTGTTCATAATTTGGTTACCTCAAAGACAGCTGTGCAGAGGATGTAACTGATCCCTTTCAAACATGATCATCCTCATCACTCAGAGGTTCACTGTTTTTTCGAATATACGTATACAGCAGAAGAAGAAGAAGAAGATATTCCTTTATTAGTCCCACAGTGGGGAAATTCTGTTTTTTACACTCTGTTGTTCACACAGTACATATACATGCGTCAATGGAGAGATGTCAGAGTGAGGGGGCTGCTCCTGACAAGCGCCCAGAGCAGTTGGGGGTTCGGTGCCTTGCTCAGGGGCACCTCGGCCAAGAGGTAAACTGGCACCTCTCCAGCAACCAGTTGGTCTTGGTCCATGGGGGACTTGAACCGGCGTCCTCCGCGTCCTAACCCAACCCTTACGGACTGAGCTACTGCCGCCGTCAACATCTCTGCTAATTCCTGTATACTTTCAACATAATAGTACTTTTATTGTTAAATACTGTTGTACTGACTGAGGCAACTAAAGCGTAATGGCACTGTTTCACCTGCATCTATACTATTGAGAATGTAACATACAGTCAGCATAGTAGGCTGCATAACTACATGAAAGTACCTTTGAATTCTAAGATACTGTGTACTCTGGTGTATTGTGAACATTAAAGATATGTTGAAAACCTTTCATGATTAGGTTTGTGTGAAGTGCAGCAGTGTGACATAGTTTCTAAAAACAACTACATATGGAGTTATTAACAAACCATTTTGAAATAGCTCTCACCCATAACATCAGAATTTACAGCTCAAAAAAAAAAAAAAAAAAGGCTGTCCTCCTTTCGTGGTCGGTTTGTTAGCGGCTCATTTTTGCCAGGCATGGTGCTCAGGGAAATTACAGTATGCAGTGCTTGGATAGTGCAGTGCCCACAGAGCGTGGCATGAGGGAAATACAATGTGCTCTGATTTTCTCACTGTAGCTGCTAAGTCAACACATGAATTAAATATTTCTGTTCAGTGATTCAACTTGTTAGAATGACAGCGTGCTACCGCAGCATGTCGGTGGTCACAGGTGGAGTGTTTCAAGTTAAATATTGATACAGTTGAGTTTGAGCAGCAACAGTCATGAAGTGGGGAATCATTTATTCCTCATACATGCTGAAGGAGGCCAATACATTTATTCCCATTATTATCCTTTCTTTTGACTCATTACTGTGCATTTTAGGGTGTCTACTGTCATGGTCATTACATTGGCTCTTCCTAAGAGCCATTTGGGACTGTTTCATCTAACGTCCTGGCGACAGGTCTGGAAGCTTCCCTTTGAAACGCTGAGGGAAGTGGCTCCATGTGCTGCTAAGAGATTGGGATATTAACCCGAGACAGATTTGCCAAACCACCCATTCTGTTGTCATCCATGACGCCTTTTATCTTGTAAAACTGAAACTTACCATTTTGAAATACTTGAAAAAAAGGCATAAATCTCACCTTTGTGTGGATTTTCCAAGTAACACCAGCTTCAAACCAAACCTACTCATAAGCACATAATCCTACAAAGCAGCTAGGATGCTCGGGGCCACACTAGAATGTAAATATTCAACGTGTTCACTTTCCTACCTGGCATCCCGGGCTCTCTGACATTTTCTGTCAGGCTTGGCATTTTTATACAAAGTGTGTAATTACGATGGCGAAGCGTTTGAGTTTTCGTGGAACACCGTTGCCATGGTGAGGCATTATTTGTCACAAAAAAAATAAGCTGTTTGTGAGGGGAGAGAGGTGTTCAAAATCCAACAAAACTTGGCACACACATTCGCATAAATTTCACGTAAAAGTATGAAATTTAAGCCTCTTGAAGGTACATTCTTAACAAAACAGGAGGTCGGCCATTTAGCTGCAGATGTTTACGGCAATTTTGTCCATTTCCAGGGTGGATACCATTCGTATGCCGCTTAGGGCTGCCAACGGTGGAGATCGGCAACAGGTTTTAGGGCAAGGTTCCTGTGTGCTAAGGTGGTGGTAGAGTTGCTGTATGGAGGTGGGGAAAGCAGCTGAAGGAGCCAGACAGATCCTCAGGTGCTGCTGCATGAATGCAATGACACATCTGGATCATGGTTGCATCTGCTGCCACGGCCCTGCTTGACACCTACTACTACTATAATTATTATCAGCCTTTTGATGATATTAGTAGCAGTCATATTTCTAGTATTATTACTGTTATTATTACAGATATTTCTATTATCACTCTATTCACTGCTATTGATTATTGTTATAAGTCCTATCTGTATTACTACTTATAGCTGCTGTGCTACTGTTGTGGTGTTTCTCTCAGTGTGTTTGCGGTGGAGAGTGACTTCGCTAGCGGTGCAGTTTTGTGTGTTGTGCCCTGAGAGGAAGCAGGTCTGATGTGAGTTGCAGTGCAGTATCTTAGTGCCCTAAAGGTGTAATTTCTGTGTGGGGCGGTCTCGATGGGTGAGTGCTCATACCCCCGTTTTCAATCCATGTGGGTGGCACTGAGGCGGAGTATATAAACTCTAAGCCCCGATACACCTTCACAATTTATTTGAATTCATTTCTATTTCTTATTGATTACAACAGCTTGACACACAGAGCTGAGCTGCATCTCAAATTAACCTTCAGGTTTCCACTTAGATGATGTACACCACTTTTATGAAAACTGCTATAACTGCTATCTTCCCCTAAACATCCCCTCCACTCCCCCACCCCTCTAACACAAGAGGGCGGATTGGAAGGGGTTAATAGAAAAACTTGCTTAACAGTATGTCTTCAGATGGAAAAATAATTTATCAACAGAACTACTCCCAGACACTCATTGGCGAAGGTCAGCCTGACATTTTGAACACAACTGGTGGAAAAAACACATCTACAAAATGGGCTATAAATGCTTGCCACACCTAAACATGACAGCAGAGGAAAATGTGTAAGAGATATCCATAATTTAATCTTTATGCATTTAGTTTCACTTGTACACTAATAAAAATGACAAATTGCTGTGTATAAAACATACAGGTCCCTTCTACATTTAAGCAGTTTTTAAGATGTAGGAATTAGTGCAGAATTAGCTGGAGAATGTAATTAAGTCCAGTAGAATTATGAATCTAAACTCTCAGTGACCACAAGGGATTAAACATGGCTCCTAAGACTTTGAGATTGACGGATTTTGCTAAAGAGCCAGTGTCCTGTGCCAGAGTCAACACTCTGCTGGTATAACACTCACATACTGTACACTAGTCATGAAGTCATTTAATTATATCTGGTTCCCATGATGACCCGGAAAGGATTTCAGTCTGCTAGTGATTCAAATATCTTCTGACAGGTGCTCTGCTTTGTAATATTTATAAATGTTCCTATTTAAGGGTGCTGTGGCCCAAAGCCCCCAGGCTTCAGAGCATTTTTTTTTAGCCTTTATCTTTGGTTGGTCGCACTTAAGGGTGAAAGGGTGGGAATGAGGTAAAATTATTAAAAGGCACTGCTGGCCATTTCATGAAGAGTGTGACCTGACATGTGGCATACTTTCTTAATTCCTGAATACAATGTGTGATCATGGCATGTGGAAGCTTTAAAAGCTAAATCCCGAAAATATTTCCAGTTGCGCTTTTAGCAAGTAACCCTACGCCTGTGCTTATGACCGAGCTCACTTACAGTTGGGGACTCATTTTTAAAATCAGTCAATTTAGTGCTTTTTTCTTTGTCTAAAATCTGACTAAAAAAAAAAAAAAAAAAAAAAAAACAATGGTTCAGACTTGTTGCAAACATATTTGACAATTCTGTGTTTGTCTGCACACAAAAGGAGCATTATATATTATAGCAAGGTGTTTTTTCTCCAGGTGATTTGGCAGCTTTCTCTATGCTAAATGTATAACTGGCCTTGTTATACACTTCTATTTCTGTGAGGGAATATTTTCATACCCATTTCCTTGAAAAGTTTTTTTCTATAACATTTGATAAAGTGTTTTCTAGCTCTGTGGACAGGGTAATTCGTAACAGCTGTGGTAGGAAATTCTGAATACGTGTTGGCGATAGACGCTGTTCGCTATTGGATTTAAATAATGTAATACTTTATCTAACCGACAAGGAGACTGTCTGTGTGTGCGCGTTATTCTCATATCTCAAGAACCGCTCATCCAATCTACTTCACACTTGGTGGGTGTATCGCCAAGGGAGTGCTTTGCTGAATTTGGTGCAATTTGGGCACGCAACATGATCAATTTTAATAAACTCTGAATAAACAAGTGACCGGTGCTCTGTGTAACAGAGGGGGCGAGGCTTTAGGGCTCTGACGGTGTCAGATGTAATACCGTTACTGCCAGCAAATGGCACATTACACAAAGGTATCAAGCAGTCAGAAATTGTATGCAGGCTTATTGAAATGCAGTGAAAAGAGTTTGGCCTTGTATGTGACTGCTGAACATTAAATGGAAGCATAGTGAAATGAATAATGAAGACAGAGAAACGTAGAAAATAAGCCCTGGACTTGAGCTCATATCTGAGCCTCTTGATAGACAACAGACCGCTGCTGCTGAGAATTGGTTAACAACTCAAAGAGTTGATCACCTTTACACTTTAAACGTACAGTATTTGCATAAGAAACAATTTAATGGCTCACTGATGTGAGGACTAATTCTTTATGTTACTAAAGCTAAACACATTTAAAGTAACAATGCCATTTATGGAAAATAGAGCGCTGCCTAGCTTCCAATTACCAATTAATTTCTTAATAAAAAAGACAAAGCACAGAAGCTGTAATGTGTCAACAGAAAATACTTTTTGTCATCCGCAATCACTTCCACTGATGAAGCATTAAATTGGTAGGAAGGGGCGGCACTGATTAGAAAAATTTAAAAACCTCCAACAACCAGTCAGTTTACATCCATGTCTGTCCAAAATGTCATCACTTCATTTTATCCAGTTAGACATTTGTGTAAAATTGTCACAATTAGCAGATTAATTCCTGAGTTATGGCCAAAAATGTGTATTGTGAGGTCACAGAGACCTTCACCTTTGACCTCTGACAATGAAAATCAAATCAGGTGGATGTTTGTACCAAATGCATCTTGCAAAGAGATTTATTAAGTATTTAATACTCTTATCAACGTGGGAGTAGGTAAATATGCTTCTTTTATGCAAATGCATATGTAGGTTTATTACTGGAAATCAATTAACAACACAAAATTAATACAAATATTGTCTAGAAACCCTCACAGGTACAACATTAAGCATAAAAATATGCTCAAATCAAACTGCAGCCCAACAGGCAACAGCAGCTGTCAGTGTGCTGACTTGACTACGCATGTCTCGTGGGTACCCATAGAACCCATTTTCATTCACATCTTGAGGTCAGAGGTCAAGGGACCCCGTTGAAAAGCTATTATGACATGACTGATAATAATGGATTCCTTCGGTTTTCTAGTTTCATGATGCCAGTATCTTCTCTCGAGCTTTAAAACTGAGCCGCTACAACCTAAAAATTGCAAGTTGCGTTAATGCACTAAAGAAATGAGTGGCGTTGAAACAAATTTGCGTTAACGTGTTGTTATCGCCTTAACTTTGACAGCCCTAGTTGTGATATAAAACATTAATGGCCCACATAAGAGTAAGCTACAGTACAGGGGTGAGCCAGGAAGAGTAACAGTAATTGTTATGGATACTTTTTTCTGATTATATATCTGTAACAAGAAAACACACCACGGGTGGTTTTAATATCACAAAGATCTCTCTGTATCTCAGTGCCGCTCACACGCTACATACAGTAAATGCTCTGGTAGACAAACATCAGTCTAGAAATGTGTTCAGAGCAACACAAACGCTGCTATATATCATGTTTAAGTATTCAGCCCTGATCCATGATAGTAGTAGCGTACTGTGGATCAGGGTTTAGCATTGAGTGAATCCACTTTAAATATGAAGTGCAGCTCACACCAGCTATCATCACACTCTCACAGATAAAATCTCTTAACATCTGCCCTGAGATGAAACACAGCTGACCACAATCAGAGCGATGAAACATCAGTAGCGGAATGAGAAAGCAAAGCTTCATCCTAAAGTCACTACTGGAAAACATGAAAAACACTGAGCTGAGTCTTTAAACATCATCAGCGTTAGAGTCACTAGTAGTCTGCCAAAATCTCTGAAACTTCATTCTACAAAGAACAGGTTGTCAAAACCTTAAGATGGTCAACCTACAGGAGTGCACCTATCCAGGCGTGAGTGGTGGCGTCCTGGTACAGTAGCAAGGATGTGTCGATTAGGAGAACGAATTTGATGAAATAGCTTGACTGCCACCGGTGTGCAGACCTCCCTACAGAACAATGGCATACCCCTGCCAGGACACTTGGGGACATGCTGCTCCACTCAACTGGCCATTCAAGCAGCGACTATCGTGGAATGCACCTGATTGGTTCCTGGTTTTCTGCTTGCCGAAACATGCCGGCCTGCTCGTAAACTTTCTGATATTCCATCTAAACAATCTACCAAAATCTACTTCTGAAACCATTTAAAGGCGACGCCACTGCTGAATCTCACTTCATTTTAGAACTAGATCGCTCACTCACTGACAGACTTTTGTGTTTGTAGGGCTGACCCTCTGCTGCCCAGCCAAAAACGAACTTAAAGCACACAAAGTAGTGCCTTGGTATTAATTTCAACAAACATCAAACGCTTCATGTCCTCTTTGAGGTTGGGGAAAGGTTTTGTGAGAGGCTCTCCTGCACTGAGAACTCCTTTAATCCAAGCAGTATTCAGCAAATTAAAAAAATAATAATAAAAAAGGGACAACATCTAAAAACAGGTCGGCTCTTAAAGTTTAGCGACTGAAAAATGTGCCATGTTATATATGGACATACTCACTCGTATTCGCTGCACCTCCAAGAAGACAGCTCTTTGGAAGGACTTCTCCCAGATAGCCAGGTCCGTGGCCAGCTCTACCCTGAAGGTGTGGCTCTGGCCGTGGCCGACCAGAATACTGAAGCACAGGGACTCATTGTCCTGCTGCTCAGGCGAATGCTCGAGCCCCAAGTAGAGCCTCGCCTGGAGCCAGCAGTCCTCTGCCATCCACAGCTGTGACACAAAATTTTAATTATTACATGTTGCTGGTATATTTTGCCATTTTTTTTAAATTACTCAGTGGGGAAATGAAGAGTAAATTCCTTAATTGTCAGTTTAAACAAAGAAACTTTCACTTTGTACATTTCCTGATTTGAGGATCTGGAATATCACCGTCGGTCAAGGGAGCCCTGTTTAGCAGGCTCCCCGAACCACTACTCTACCTGATAAAAAGAGGAAAGGCAGCCAGATGAAAGCTGCAGTGATCAAATTTTGAACATCCCTGATGCACATCACAGCACCCTGCTCTGAACATACCTTGTGGACCTTGAAAAGAACCTCATAGAGGTTATATGTAGTTTCAGCTTGTCCCCAGTCAGTGGCGCTGATCTAAGAAATAAACATAACGGAACGTGAGATGAAGAGGCAGCATATCAAAACAAGCTTTTCTGCACTAGTTAGCAGCATCTCCTTATCGAAATACTTAATGCAAATGTGAGCCAGGCAGGTGGCCTAGTTGTGTGAATGGCTGGATGACTGCCAGCGTCAATGAACAAAATGGATTTATCCTCTTTCACTTTGCACAGGCAGAGGAATTTACATCAAGAAAGTAACACAAAAACTAGGGTATCCCAATCGTGTAGCAAGTACAAAAATGTAGACACACAGTACTACTGTAATAACACAACGACCGAGTAGCTCAAGGAGAAAGATCCTCATTTAAAGATCCCAAATCACATATTTTTTCAGTATGGCGTGACGGTACAACTGGAACATCCAGGTGTTGTTTCAGAAGGAAAAATAATCATCAATCATTTGAAACATCAATCACATTCGTAAAAACACAAATAACTAAGAATCCAGAAGATTTTGATACGTTATAGGAGGGAGAGGACAGGTGTAAATAATAAAGCTTTAAATCCTCGTTTAGTGCATGCTGGGTCACTGTCACACTGTCATGGCTTACTGGGACACTGTTAATGTTACAGTTCAACACAGTCTCATGGCAGTTTGTGAAGTCGTCGCAAAATGTAATCAATTTAATTTGTCTACATACACAAACAAATTTCCACTTTTTCTCGTGACACGGCTTTCAACACCATAATTTTTGTGTGATTTCCTACGAATGTCCGGCGTGATGCACGTGTCACTTTCTGCTCCAGTCTTTTTCATAATAACACTATGTAGTTAAGTTTAGGAAAAGATCGACTTAGTCAGGCTTTGGCAACAAAACTACTTAGATGGTGGACAAATATATCAATGCTGAATCTGGTTTTAACATGGGACACAAACACCAGTCTCCCGGCTGAAAGCCCAGTGTTTTTATGGCAACAAAAAATGATTTAGTTAGGTTTGGGAAAATATTGCAGTTTGGGTCATGGTTTGGGTTAAAATAACTAAAAAGTAATAAATAAAGTGGTATAACCAATGTGAGGATGTTATGTGACAAAAACTATTGTTTATAAAAAGACTGTGGTTTGTCCTGTGTTTTTTGACCCACCCATCCACCCCGACTTCCTTCCTGCACTGCATTTGCCACTCTTTAAATTTCCAGGTTAACAATTATGTGGATTTCAAAACAATTGCTTGTGTGCTGACAATGAAGATTCACAGTTAGATTTTAAGTTAAAATGTAGTTTTCACAGTACCTAAATTTCCCATTTAAAACCCAGGTCTTAGGGTCACAGACCTGATCAGATAACCACATCTAGCTATGGTGCAAAGGAGTTATTAAAGTAGTGCTTCAAATATTACTAGGTTAAAATGAATGAATATGCTAAAGGTTTGCAGCATGCTACACTGAGCACATGTTTTTATTACATAGTATGCACAGTAACTGAGAATGGCAAGAGGCTACTCAGTAGCTTTCCTTTTCCAGGGTGTCTTTCATTAAAACACATGCTCTAATGCTATCCTGCTACATATTCAGGTCCTCTCTACCTCAGGGATACTGCCATATTTCAAGAAAAGCTGGTGGACAGGTCTGGCATTTCACTGGCCACCAGCTACATAATCCTTGCAGTTCATGGGACTATAATGTCAACAACAATACATCCATGATGTTTAATGCAATCCGTTAGTATTCTGGCTGCTGACTTCTCTCAGGAACACCTCAACAATGGGATTTGTTGGTCCCGTGTGATTGGTCTGAGTCAAGCAAAGCAATCTGTTTCATTTTTGAAACGGCTCTGGATTCTGATAGACTTTACTGCGGCTCTCACCTGCTCCCATCAGGCTTTAGTTATGTTTTTTTGTTAAAGTGCAGACCTCAGTCTCTGTATCAGAAAAATTCTCTCTTTGCCTGTGGCATGTTCAGCTTAGAGGAGACATCAGAGACATTTCCTGCAGCATTTAGACAAACTTCTGTACCATATATGGTCCATTAAGGCTTGGGTCGATAATGCTGAGAAACTAGCAAGATTTAAAACTAAATATCTAACCAAAAAACCAAGTCCAGTGTTGCTCTTTTCTAATAAAAGTTGCTAACAGCAGTAGCTCAAAAAGACCCTAAATCTAACGAGAAAGTCGCCAAGTCAGCGACACTGACAGCCCGTCCCTTCAGGCCTCTATTGCTACTCCTCCAAAATTGTCATTATAAATGTCAACAACAAAGAATTACATAAGCTAATATTTTTAGACTGTGGGAGGAAACCGGAGCACCCGGAGTAAACCCAAACAAGTAGAATGTGAAAAAAAGGTAAAGAGGAGATGCAGCTTGATGTGTCCCGAGTAAGACTTGGTGGCCCAGGTTAGACCATTGCCTTATCTGGGCAACGATGATCCTTTACCTTTATCATGGTAGTGGCTATTGTTATAACTCCGGCAACCCAATTTGATTCATTGATTTCTGTTGATGTGTAAAAGGGAATTTCAAGAAATATAAGACACAACCCAACAACAGCCTTTATGGCCATTCCTTTATGTTAACATGTATCTTTGCAGAAACATTGGTGCTAGTTTAGAAAGCATATTAATTCAAAGCAGATTGCTTACAACTGAGTATTAGTAAGACTTGTTTAATAAAAGGCCATTTAAATCTAACTTTTCCAACTTTTGTACAGAGTATTGATATCTGAAGTCCCCAGAGAAATGCAGGCATCACTCACAATGCTGTTGAAAAATCTCCAACACTGATAGTTTTCTCTTTTCTGCGGCGATGCCCCTAGCAGAACGGAAAGCGGCCCGCCTCCACATAGGGCCTGTTTGATGGTATCAACAAGCTCAGTTTGAGAGTCTCAGTTTAAACGACTCGTGTCCCTGCCATGGTAACCGTCAGCTGGAGTTACCATCTTGAATCTTACACGCAGTAAGAATTACAGAGGGGGAATTGCCAATATGTGCTGAACAGACAACCGTCTTATTCCACACAGACGAAGTCATCTGAGAGCCTGCATCGGAGACGCGAGCACACTGGGCAATATAGAACTCAAGATGCAATGCGTTGGTCCACAGCAGGCACATAATCCATGTTCACCTACGCTATTCATTGAGTTATACAGCATCCACATTATCTTGGCGAGATGAGGCTGTGTCAGTGACTTGTCAAAGAGCAGGGTTGGCAGACTCCTCAGAGGAAATGGACTGCTGGCTCAGAAACAGCTGGCCGACCCTCTTAGCTGTGTGTCGCAGAAGATCCATCTTACAGGAATAGTTTGGTATTTTGAGATATACACTTATTTGCTTTCTTGCTGAGAGTGAAATAATATCAGCATTACACTCTTGTCTGTCTGGTAAATGTGATAGCCAGTATCCAGTCTGCTAAGCTTAGCCTAAAGACTGGAAACAGGTTATAGCTTGATTGTTTCTTCTGTATAAAAACTAAAGTGTGAAAATAGCAACAACTGATTTTAGAAGAGATTAGGTGCCAGACAATTTCTTGGCTGAGCACAGTAGCTTCTTCATCTTGTTGTCACCATGACGTTGCCAAGCAACCAGCAGAGACTGCAGGAAGTTACCTTGCACAGTTTTGCTAAGTTAAGTTATCCATCTGCAGGCAGTAGCTTTATGTTAACAGTACAGAAATTAGAATGATCTTCTCGTCCACCTCTCAGCAAGAAAGCAAACAAGAATATTTTACAAATTGCACAAGTGCACAAAATCATTCTCATCCCACATTATGACGGTTACGAAATTTGAGTTTGAAATCTTTATAGACAAATCATCTGTAATCCTTCATCTGCTTTCCTGTTTAAAGAGGAGGGACGATTGAACTGGGAGCAATCTTGAACCCAACTATCATCTGCTGGTGATTTAGCCTCTGGGGGCAACAGCCAATAATTCTGGGATTCCAGTGTATATCTGGATAGTGGATCACCGATATCCAGATCAAGACTTTTCTGTGGTGGTTACTGATTACAATCCAATTATAGCAAGTTGAGATGCGAGAATGGAGTTGGAGTTGAGAGCCAACATCTACGACCAGATTGTTTTACGTAGCCAGTTTAATAAAAAGCTAAATCGTCGTCAGACAATAGGAAGGGGTTCAGAGATTGCATTTTGGCCAATTAGTTCTCCTCCTCTTGTGCTCTCCACATTGACCATTTACCTGAATGCAACTAAAGCCTGCTCAAACGTGACTGATTAATACTACTCAGAAAGCTTCCAACAGCAAAAGTTTTTGCAGCTGCCTATAGATTCTACATTCATATGCACATACAGTACCTGTTATTTAGAGATTACACTGAAAACAGCATCATATCCTTGAGATACTGAATTACATCTTTCAGGGCATCCATTGTCACTGTCATCATAAGGTAAGAGGTCCCTCTGGAAACACAAGGTCCTCAAATATTACAGTTCATAAAACCTCACAAAGAGTGATAGGGAGCACATGGGAGTTGGACAGGTCCCCAAACAAACAGGCCGTCCATATTGTGCAGCTTAGCACATGATTGAAAACCTATTGAAGACAAAAGTCTGTTTGGGAACCTTCAAAACAGAGAAGGTGAGCCACAACAGCTTGTCAAACAGTATTAAAGTATGACGAAGCTCTCCAACAGGAGGAAGGACGGATCAACAGAGAGTGAACAACTCATAATGGGCACAGCCCACCTTGGCACAACAAATCACAGCGTCCAGAGAGTAAACATGATTAACCTGCGGAAACACTTGCCAAATGAAGTAAGAAGATGAAAGAGACACATTCTGGACTACAATGGTTTCTGTACTAATGGGAGCTTGTGTCATATTGCGAACAAACACAGCACAAAAGGCTAGATTCCCTTTGTTCACGAGCCCTGGCAGTCAGGCAGAAAAATTTCACGCTGATACTGGACCTCTAATAATATACAGTATATCATCCGTTGGCCACTTTGGATTTCTCTCACACCACTTGAAGATAGGAAACATTTTCTAAACCATACAGTGAAGTTTTGGTTTCATTGTACATTTGATCTGTTCATCCCATTTTAACAATGCAGAAGAATATCATTTAGGCAATGCACTGTGTCTCAGAGGCCTTCAGAGAAGCTAACCCTAAAAGGATTTAATTAAAGTTGACTGGTGGCAGTGGAGAATATTAAGTATCTCATTGTGCAACACTTGCAGGCTTAGATGTTTTTCCACCCCTAGCAAGAGTACAAAATGTGAGGTCCTCACTGAATATGTTTTGGGCCAAAAATGGTCAAATTTAGAAATTTACTGTATAATATTGCCCATCATCACTCTAAAGTAGATACTGGCATACCATAAGCATGCAAAGCCTCATTAAGCTCATTACAAAAACTAAATATATTATAAATGTGTTGTATTCACATTTAATTAATGAGGCTATAAAATCCTTGAGGGCTTTTATTACAGTGACTGTGGGAACTTTGATGATGAGACTCATCTTGCACCTTCTGCACAGCGAGGAATTCAGCAAGGACAAAATGCAACCAAAAAGAGTGGCTGGCTGGAATTATTAGTGAGATTGTGTGACATTAAAAAAGGTTTTCAGCAGGTTTTAGCAAGAGTACTATTATACTATTATATACTGTAAATTCTATAGTTGAAAGACTAGCAAAAGTGTGACAAGTGGTTTTTAAACAATGATAAAGCTGAAAAAGCCAGCCCATTGTTGCCAACTCTTTTCCACTGAAAGGAGCTAGTTAGCATTAGCTAACAGCTAACTAGCTCAAAAAGTCCCCAAATCTAGTGAAAAATCAAATCAAATTCTTTGGACTCCGCTCCGAGCTTTGTTTGAGGGCGAACCTAGCCACTACGGCAGGTATTATTCAAATGTGTTACTTGGTGACATCACTATGTCACGGACGAAAGGACAGGACTTCAAGCAATGCATTTCAGGGAGTTCATGAACAATCTTTCTGTGGGATCACTTTTTTCCCTTTGGCGTGGACTTTGGGCTCCCTGCAGACCTTTTACATTCACAAAAAAAACTATATAACTCATTAAAAATGTTTTTAACAGGTTGCAGTATTGTCTATAACTGCAAAACACAACAGTGACATTGGACTGGTACAGGCTGTCACACAGAATTGTCTAACATCACTGATTAATACCCATTCAACCAGACAAGAGTGAAATCAGCTAGTATAGAGTTTAATTAAAGGCAGGGTTGGTGATCTTGAAAGACTCACAAGAGTGTACTAGAAAACCCAGCTCATTGTTGCCAACTCCTTTCTAATGAAAGTAGCTGGCTAGCATTAGCTGTTAACTACCTCCAAAAGTACATAAATCTAGTAAGAAGTAGGCAACACTGACAGTCCGTCCCTTCAGGCCTTCCTCCAAAGCCACTCTGCCATTATCATTATTAGAAACATAACCATATAATGAACAAGAACAGCGAACATGGCTATTGTTAGATCTCATAGCTACCAAAGGGGCAGCATGTAGAAGACTCCAGTGATGTGCAATGAGTGCAGACTGGCAGGTAGGTAGATAGACAGGCAAGTAGCCCGTCCAATCACGTCATTCAGGCCAGATGAAATGACTGGATGGGTTTATTACAGTCCTGCTACTGCCACAAATCAAAAAATGCTTGATGATAAAACAAAAAACTGGTTCTAAAGGCTTCACCAACTATGATGTACAACCCGTGTTTCACTGCCACATAATCACCAACCATGATCACATCAAATATAAATACATCGCCGGTTACTGCCTGACTGTCTTCTCTTATTCACTTATAAAAGAAGCATAATGTATTTTACTGTATTGTCAACTTTTTTCAAAAATACAGCCCACGCAGCACACTGGGGGACAATCACAGATCAGTGAGCAGCAGCATAAATACTTACATACTTACATTCAGAAACTATTTCAAAAATGCCTGGAACACATTCTTATGCAGAGTTGAATCTATAGTCTTAAAGAGGTCCTATTATGTAAATGTTCAGGTTAATACTTATATTTTGGGTTTCTACTTTTACATGTTTTAATGTTAGAAAAAGCTCTACTTTTCTCATATAGCTGGCCCATTGCTGTGATTGGTCAGTCAAACCAAACTCTTCAGACTCCAGCTCCACTCTAACTAGTTGTGTTTGAGGGTGTGCCAAACTAGCCGCTAGGGCAAGTATTTTGCAAATGTGTTACTTGGTCACAGGGGAGAATTTTCCCTTTTGGCTAACTGCAGACCTTTTACATGCACCAAAAAAAACTATATGTCACATTGAACAAAAGGGGGAAAAAGCACAAGAAAAGCATTTACCGCTGTTACACTGCTGTGTACGTTATGAGATAAGTTTCTTTTTTTTGCTCAAAACCATTTCAAATGAGCTTAAAAACTGTTGTGAATGAGAAATTAAGTGTATCAAATTAGAAAATGATAAAAGACAAATTACCGGGGGGCTCCTGAAGATATAAAAATATGGTCCTCTCAGTGCCAGGAACTTGAACGCTGAAGTTCGACCTGCTGCGCTACCCTCGGGGCTTTCACATGCCCAGCCCATGTGAACAATCTGCAGAGATGTAGAAGATGATATTTACACATGTTTACTATTTGATAAAAACAACAACAACAACAACAACAAAAGAGTAAAAAATATCTGCCTAGACATCTTGCTTAGTCAACAGACCAGAATAGCGAAATGTGCACAGTCAAAGAGGTTGAGTCAAAGAACTACAGTGAGGCGTCTTTGAGGAGATACATTTATAAGACAACCACTGTACAGTGGTGCTGCAGTCTCAGCGGCAGCTCAACGATTTACCTTTTATCTACCTCAGATTGGCTTGGGATGTTTCTCTGCTCTCCTCTAAGCAGCATATCTGTACTGTATGTACTGTGCTGCTTCATCTGCTACACTCTATCTATACTGGATCTTGTGATGAATAATGCACATTGATTTCTACATGCTGGTCTTGACTCCTTCCTGACCATCTGACTGAAGTCTTCCAAAATGTTTCCAAGCTGTTTACTGGCCTGTGGATGAATCCAGAGCTGCTGGCACAGCTGCAGATGTATGCAGATGATGCGATTCTGTACATCTGTATAACATTTCCTGCAAAGAAGGCTGTGCGTGCACACCTGACAGCAGCATACCGTCAGCATACCTGATCATCTGATGAGCAGTATTTGTTGACGATCTTTATCTGTGAGAGAAATAAAAATAACATTCTGTGACATACAGATTTACAAAAAATATTAAATGTATTATTACATAAAGGCATCCTGACCCCTTAATGCCCCGTTTCCACAGTTTTTTTTTTTTTTTTTTTTGTGTAGTATATGGATGAAAGAACGCAAGGAAATGCATCTCTTTATGCTAGCTGTGTAACATATAGAATGCATACAGTAGTTCATACGTCATACCAAAATATTTCACAAAACTGCTAAATATGGCGTCAAACTTTTTGCTTAGAGAAAAAATTACAGAGTTGTGTTACATACTGTAGATCAATCAGTTTAATAATTTGATGATTCATACAGTGTATACGGTCTGTTGATTATCTGCCAATAAAGTTACATTATTTGAAGTACTTGAGGTAAATTAGGGACCCCAAAAAAATTGGAGGAGTTTCGCAAAAACATCAGAGATCACAGATGGGAACGAGTGAACTTGACTGGCATAAATACACAGAGCTATGTGGAAACAAGTCATAAAAACACCTGAAATTGACAGTCATAACATAAATGTCATCACACCCTAGTTATATATTTTTCTGCTTCTCGACAAAATCTGCTTGTAAATCTATACAGATATAATAATTTTCTATTTGTCATATTTAAACATTTATGTATTTTCTGGGGGGGTGGGGGTTCCCCCCCCAGGGGCCGGCCCTCTTTTGGGTTTGTTTTCTCCCCCTGTTTCCCCCCCCCCCTCCCCCCCCCCCACTTTTTTGGTTAATTGTTTCTTAAATTTCCCCTTAGGTGGGGATGTGAGGTGTTTGGGTTGTTTTTTTTTTTTCTTTTTTTTTTTTCCCTCCTTGGACTGGCCCCCCCCCCGGGTTCCCCCCCTCCCCCCCTCCCACCTGGGATCGCCTCCACCCCCCCCCCCCCCCCTAACGGGATAAGCGGTTACGATGGATGGATGGATGGATGTATTTTTGTATATCCATCCTATATTCAGCTCTGCTCCCCATAAATTTTAGTAAGGTAACTAACATTTTTTTTAATCTAGATATGAAATTTCAAATTTTGTGCCATAATAAGTCACATTTTTCCCAGCTTGATTCAATTACTTAGCTAGATAATTTAAGTAATAGGTAATATTAGTTTAAAAATGTAAGCATTAATTAAATCTCAAATAATGACATTTATCTGATTGAGATTACCAACCTTACTAACAAACAGCTTGGAATTACCTGGTAAAACAGGTTTCACTAATCCTCTCTATTCACACAGTAGAGGGTTAGTAGATTTCTCACTAACTAGTCTTCACAATACATGAAACACAACTAAGGCTAAACACACAGTATAGCATATAAAATGTTTTTTTTTTTTTGTATGAAAGTTCACAGTCAACAGAAAGAGGATGTCACACATGAAAAATGTAATGTGAAAACCACCTTTAGGCTCCAAGAAAGTAGAAAGTTAGAGTCTCAGAAACAACATTTACCTCTTCCAAAGTGCATCTTGGAGGTGATGATGATGATAAATGTTGCAAACCTGTGCAAAACATTTTCAGACTGAATGGACCCCTGCTGTGCCAGCATATCACACTCAGCATGGTGGCCGCTCCCGCCTCGCCTCACCTCAGTTACAATGTGAAGGTAAACTGACATCAGGAATCCTTATATAATTAGGCACTAACAAGATGCCCGATTCTTTCAGCTTTAGTCTCTTTAAAAGAACATCAAACAGCATCGAGTAGTCCTCCGCCCTGCCAGATGACAGTCATCCACATTAAAAACAAATGATGGACTCCAAGGGTGTCACAGAAGTCTATTTAAAGGTTGTAGGTCATTAAAACAAAAGTTCCGCTCTCTCCCAAAGCGAGAGCACAATTACATCCTGATTGGCCATTTAGCAATCACACTCCACGTCCGTAATTAGGTGATGCAGGCATGAATTAATCACACTTTTTAAAAAAGGCAGCTGTGCAATCGACGAGCGCGGGCATACAGTATGTCTGCATCCTTACCAAAAGTGCGTCACATCATCAGTGTGATAATCAAAGTGAAATAGGAGGAAATGAGAGAGAGGGAGAAGTGCACATGCCGAATGACTACTTTGCAGTCATTAATTAGGTATGAGAGAGGCTCTTTTTTGTCAGCAGAGGGAGAGAGGTGCCACTGTGACTCAATGAGTGCTTGTCAGGAAGGGTCTATTAAACCCAAGCTACTGCTGCTGTCGTCTATGTGGCTGGGAAAAATCGAAAGGGGAAAATAAATGCAAGAACTGTGGGCAAAACATATTTATTACATGTTTCTATGTTTTCTTTATTAAGATGGACCCCAAGTGGGTAATAGGATAAAATTCACATATCTGAAATTTTGTAAATGAGCCATAAAAACTAATAATCTGGCTATTGTGATGACTTGACCACATGAGTTCAATCAGATGATATAATACCAGATTCTATAAGAACAAATAATGAACTGAAAAGCGACTACATTACATAATGTTATGCCAGTTTGTAGGTTACGAGTTCAATCAGGGTCTGTCAAAGTTTACACGATAATGATGCGTAAACGCAAATTCGTTGTTAAAAAATGTAAATTTCTGTAACGCATTAACGCAACATACTATTTTACGATTGTAGAAGAGTTTTAAAGCAGATATTAGCAACATATGAAACTAGAAAACCAAAAGAATCCACTGGTGCCAACCATGTATACTAGCTTGTTGCAAAGGAGGCTAAATAACACTCAAAACACAAAACACAAAACTAGCATGGCCATTTACAAAGTGGTCCCTTGACTTTGGACCTGAAGATGTGTGAATGAAAATGGGTTCTACGAGTACCCACGAGTCACAGACAAGACCACTTTATGATACCCAAATGCAGTTTAGGACAAGTCATAGTCAAGTCAGCACACTGACAGCTGTTGTTACCTTTGAATATTGTTTTTACACTAAATGCAGCATATCTGTGAGGGTTTCTGGACAACAGTTGTCATTGTTTTGTGTTGTTAATTGCTTTCCATTAATAAATATATACATATATTTGCATAGAGCAAACATATTTGCCACTCCCATGGGGATAAGAGTATTAAATACTTAACAAATCTGACAAATCATGACCAACTATTTTAATCAGTTGACAGCCCAAGTTATCAACTTTAAAAGACCACAAGGGGATTTCACTATGACATGTTGTAATTTTCATAAAAACTAATAATTTGGTCATTGTGTTTACTTGACCACATAAATTCAATGAGAAATTAAATACCAGACTCTTTAAGAACAAATAATAAACTGGAAATCAACTACTTTACACTATATAATTGGTAATTAAGTAATTAAATTACTGTCGTAAGAGTTCAATCAAGTGCTCATATATTAAAAATGATTACAAATATGAAAGCTTTTTTCATTTCACCGTCATCTTCAATAAAGACTCACAGGAAGATGCGAGCAAGCTCCTAATGTTCAGAGCTGGACTTACATTCTCCAGAGTCAGGTCATTGATATTTGTAGATATTGCTTGGAGCCAGTCAGTGCTTTCTGCTGCGGTGCAAAATTGAAGAATATTGGTGCTGGCTCCATCCAGGGCGAAGACTTCAAAACAGTTGGACCTGGAGGAGAGTAGAGGTCAAAATTAGACAGGCGTGGTGCAGAAGATTGAAAGACATGTTGCACAAAGTGAAGCTCGAGCTGCTCATTACTTCTGTCAAGTTACTTTAGGCGCTAAGACTTGTGCTGATGCATTACGTGCAGTAGAACGCCTTTCATGGGTTTGATGGACTTTTGATAACTAGATCTAAAAATTACGCTCCGGAGAGGCACTTCATGAGTCCTTACACATGCTGAGAATGCAGGCCAGATTTGTGTGATAATATTCTTTGTATTATATTTTATAATATTCTTGTCAGTGGTAAGGTGAGAACTGATTTTATAATGTGATTTAAGGTCCTTACAAGGTAAAAAAAAAGAGTTCAGCTACTGGCTTCAATTAAAAAGGTGTTTAACAGTGTGAGAGTAGACAGAGTTTACAAGAGCACAAAGTTCTTCATAGATCGAGGGACAATGGCTCAAATTCAAGAAATTCAAGTCACTGACGATGATTCACCTCACAAAATGTTCTTTTCCTTTAACAGAAAAACTCAATACACTGCATTTCAGAAAGTGCTTTCAAAGTTAACGCGATAATATGTTGATGCAAATTTGTTGTAACGACTCTAATTACTTTAATGCATTAACACAAACAATCTTTCGGAGGTTGTAGAGGCTCTGTTTTAAAGCCAGAGTGAAGATCCTGCTACGATATGAAACTGGAAAACCTAAGGAATCTATTGACCTCTGACCTCAAGATATGGAAATGAAAATGGGATCTTTGGTACCCACGAGTCTCCTCTTTATAGACATGCCCACATTATGATAATCACATGCAGTTTGGACAAATCATAGTCAAGTCTACACAGCTTGAGTTTCCCATGTTATGATTTGACCATATTTTTAAGCTAAATGCAGTACCTGTGAGGGTTTCGGGACAGTATTTGTTATTGTTTTGTGTTGTAATTGATTTCCAGTAATAAATCTATACATACATTTGCATAAAGCAGCATATTTGCCCACTCCCATGTTGATAAGAGTATTAGATACTTGACAAATCTCCCTTTAATGTATGTTTTGAACAGAAAAAAGTGCAATTAATTTGCAGTTAATCGCAATAAACTATATTATATTGACAGCCCTAATAAATTTATAATTTAAAACCAATACATAGGCTTGATAAGACATGGAATTAAAAACATGTTACCCCTTAAAATAGTGTATTTATGTTTCTAGTAAAACAATATAGGTATTAAGCATTATTATGGCATGCCTTGATAAAGACAAAACTCCCTTTTTAATTTTTTAATACATTACATTTTTAATTAATCATCAATCACAATCATGCGGTTAAATATTTTAATTGATTGACAACCCTAATTTTAATATATACATATACCGTATTTTTCGCACTATAAGGCGCACCGGATTATAAGGCGCATTAAGCGAAACAAAACGGTCAGATAAGTCAAACTTTATTCAGTTCATTTAATAACTCAATAACTTTAATAACTAACATTTTTTTCAGTTGTAACATGAAATACAAAACAATACACTCACTTTTCAGTTCATTCCTCTTCCACAAATCCATCAAATCCTTCATCATCAGTGTCTGAGTTAAACAGTTGGGCGATTTTAAGTGCACCTTATAGTGCGAAAAATACGGTACTTAACAAAACTGATGAAAGCCCCCTGCATGATAACCCCAAACAGGCTAGGGGATATCAAAATAATACACCTTGCAGGTCAGGATGAGAAAGAAACATTTACAAGAAGGAATGAGGCTTTTATGATTTTACAGCACAAGATAGTTTGTATTTGGCATCATTTTGGGTCCATTTTTTTGCCCCGGGCTTAAGCACAGTGGTTTTCTGACACAACTGAATTTCTCAGTAGGTGGGGTGTTGATGAGGTCGTGTAAAGAGAGATCGCACTCATCAGCAAAATGTGATACTTTTCAACATTTCATTTCAATTTATTGGCAAGATGCTGATATATTTAGCCTCAGAGATAGTCACTACACATGGAAGCCCATTAGGGGAAATTTGTAACAGGCTAGAAGAGCGTTAGTGCACATGAGAAATTGGGAGATGTTGTCGAGGTATGTGAGGTGAAGGCTGAAAAACACAGAAACAATAGAAATGCACAAAAATGCACAGTATGAGCGAAATCCTATAAGACAGCTCCTAAGCCAAACCATTCTCCCTCACTCACTCGCATATACAATACTGCTGCTCCTCAAGGTTAGGTGTTACAAAGTCAGCATTCCTAACAAATCCTCTGGTGGGCATGTCTTTTATACTGTATCTGCAATCGGCTTGTTAAAACTTATGTTACGCTGCCTGTGTATTGACCCAGTGGCTCCCTAGGGATGATTTTCACTGGACTTAAATGTTGTATTCTTTTATTAAACAACGGTTCTGTCACTGTGCTTGACCAAAATCAGCTTTATGCTGTGATTTGTCCGACTACAAAGCATCACTAATAGATGTTTGGGAATTCTTTTTTAAATGCTTTATCTTGCTAAACATCTCTTCCTCGCTTTCATTAAGTACTGCGGAGATAAACTGAGCAACCGATGAAATGACATTTGGCAGAATCCACAGTATATCCGTTAGATCCCTTTCAATTAATGCAAACCCTTCGAGAGCACGCAGTAACGGGGGGAACGCGAGAAGGGATGAAAGCGTGATGAATGAAGAGCTGCAAAGGCAGAGATTAATCAAAGTGACAGACAGCTGGAGGATCAATGTCAGGAGAACACAACCCTGTCAGAAGTAGCTGCTGAAGCCCATCCACCTTCAGTGAGCAGGACTGAAATCCTCACTGAGATGGGATCTATAGGGAGAGTGATTCTCTCTTACATCTGCACCGCTCCCAACAGCACCTACCGCATGCTGACTTGGCAGGAACAAACCCATTGAGACGGACCAGAATCACCTGGTCAACATACAGGATGATACATCGAGAACATACATGGGGAGGAAAAAGTGGTTTTGGAGGGAATCCATTATCCAGCTGTTGTAGTGTGAATGGCAATGAGAGAGGAAATGCGCCTTGTCTACTGATTAGCGAGGCGGGAAAATAAGGCAAGCTTTGGGGCATTTCCTTTCCAGCTTAATTAATGACAGAGACGTGTTTGCTTTTGAAATGCCGAGATGGAAGTTCAACTCTGAATCCATGCCATTGATCAAACTAGTAGCACACACCTGAAATATAAACATAGGACTGGATTATCACAGTCTAACATCATTTTCTTTTAGTTAAAGGGGACCTATTGTGTTTTTTTTTTTCCTCTTTTCTTTAGTGGGTTATATAGTTTTTCTGTGCCGGTGAAAGTTTGCACAAGCAGAAACACTGCTCCTGATTTGGAAACACCTTGCTTGAAGCGTCCCCCTTTTTCTTCTGTAATGTTGTAAGGTCAACAAGTAACACATTTTGGCTAGAAGCTAGTTCAGCACACCCTAAAACAACGCTAGTTAGAGTGGAGCTGGAGCAAAGTCCAAAGAGTTTGGTTGACCAATCACAACAGAGGGCCGGCTGACCAATCAGAGTGTGTCTGTGCGTATGTGTAATATGTATAATACAAGTACGAGCCTGAAGTACATTAGGTCCTCTTTAATTTGACTATAACTTATGGCTACTGATAAGAATAGATAAGAAACGATTCATTTGCATGTTTCTTTCCCTTTCAAGTAGATCCGTTTTTACAGCTGAAACAAAAGCGTGAGAATACCTCACTGTCAGAATGAATTGAGCTGGTCTGACACCCCAGAGCTGCCAGGAAAATCTGTGCAAAGGAAGGAAACAAGGCTTACTCTCTGCTTTTTCGCTGTCAGCTATCCATATGGCCTTGTTTTCAGACTCCTTTTATATATATATATATATATATATATATATATATATATATATATATATATATATATATATATATATATATATATATATATATATATATATATATATATATATATATATATATATATATATATATATATATATATATAAATATATATACACACACATGAACAACAGAACAATTCCCCAGTTCCTCTCATGGAGTGGATTTAAATTGGATAATTGAGAGAAAAACTTTGAGAAAAACAATTTGTCATCCCATCTGGGAGTGTATGCACTAACAAGGATCACTAGAACACTGTATAAACCTACAGATGCAATAAAAACACGGTCTGCAGAGTCCGCATCAACAATACCCCATCAGCACTAATGGTAGCTCCTCATACTGTAGCCTGGAACTGGGAGTTATAATAGTGATCGCAACTGACACTGCCATAAGGAACGATTGGTGGCTTTAAGGTACTTTAAGGAAACTTTAAAGGGGAACTATGCCCATTTAGGCGGTGTTCCCCTTTAAGCCTTTTATGTTCCAGCTGCAAATGTGCTTCTTTACCAAAATTAGACAAGCTTTATATTCATAATACTTTCAGATGAATAGATTTACCTAATGAAGTTTAGTATTAAAGAAAAAAATGCAGCTGGAAGCAAGGTGAGGTCATGATAGCTACTAGCTGTACCTTGAGAGCAGCTGTTTACTCGCCTGACATTTTGTTCACCATTGCACACCATTACAATAAAAAGTTATTGAGGAGGGAAAATAAAGCTCTCTGTGCTAACAAGCCAGGTTGGGGCAATAAGTTTAAATTAGCACCATGGACTTGTCTCACAACTGTCTACAAACCATTGCTCTGTTGTGGAGCACTTTTTACCCCAACACAGTTAAATAAAAGTGACAGGTCCAACACAGCTAATAAGCTACAATAGCTTCCTGTATTTTGGACTCTTTGTCCCCCTCAAAGGTGGGCAACGGCAAGACAGCTTGTCAATGGTGAGAATTAGCTTGACACCAAAATTAAATTTTATGCATAACATTCACACAGTTTAATTTTTCCCAGTAATTTAGCCAAAAAATGACAGTTTTAAATCATTTTGTGATAATACATTTATAGACATAAATGCAAATATTACTGAAAACAATACATAACACATATATTTTTTTTTCCATGCTTCACCCTCAAACTGTAATGAAACTACTTGAACTATGTGAACTACATGAAACCACATGAAAAAATGGATGTCCCCACATGTCCATTTTAATATGAGATGTGATCAACAGATATGAGTTTGAGAATGGAAAGCATAAGTTTCTTAAACCAAAATAAGCAAACTAAAATGCAAATTGTACAATTAATCTGATTTCAGCTATTCATTAAAAAAATACATAAACTAAGATCATTTAACTGGGACATATTATAAAAGTTCCAGTTATTCCAGTCATGCAATGAGCCCTTCGCATGTATTAAATACTGCACAAATCATATGTGTGATTAAATGTTATAAAGAAGCACTTCACCTCACACTTGTGTCAACTGATCTATGTTTTAGGAGATGTTTATTTCCACTCTGGGCTGAATTTCCTGCATTTTCCATGATTTCATATTAATAAAAAAAAAAACGTCATGGCCTAGCAGTTAAGGTGCCAACGATGAATCCGGTTGGCGTCCGGCTTGGGTCCTTCGTTGCCCAGCTCCATCTCCCCTAATCTCACAACTGTCATCTCTCGTCTGTCATGTAAACAAGGGATCGAACTCACTTGTGTTCTGGCAAATGTAAAAGCCAGCAGAATTCTCAGTGTTTAAGGTGTACACCAACAACAACCCTTGAGGCTTTGGTCTGATGCATTTCAACTTGCATTTCATGACAATTTATTTTGTCTGACATTGATAAAATGACATTTCTGTTAGCCACAGATCAAGACAGTACTAGATCAAGAACAGAGAGGATTATCATAAATTATCAAAACACCATGTTACTCTGATATCATCTTGTCACAGCTGAACCCCTGATAACATCCATATTGATCTGATCTGTATTAGTGAATTCTGATACACCCATATACACTAATTAGCCATAACATTAAAACATTGACCATTATTCATTGACATTATTCACTGACAGGTGAATAACATTGATGATCTTGTTACAGTGGCACCTGGCAATGGGTGGGATATATTAGGCAGCAAGTGAACATTTTGTTTTTGAAGTTGATGTGTTGGGAGCAGAAAAAATGGGCAAGCCTAAAGATGTGAGCGACTGACAAGGGCCAAATCATGATGGCTAGATCAGGGTCAGGGGTCAGGACCTACCAAAAGTGGTTCAAGGAAGGAAAACTGGTAAACTGGTGACAGGGTCATGGGCAGCCAGGGCTCATAGATGCATATACAGAGCGAAGGCCGGCCCGTGTTGTATGATCCAGCAGAAGAGCTACTGTAGCTCAAATTGCTGAAACAGTTAATGCTGGTTCTGACAGACAGGTGTCAGAACACACAGTGCATCGCAGTTTGTTGTGTATGGGGCTGTGTAACCACACACACACACACACACACACACACACACACACACACACACACACACACCCTCCAGGGCTTCTCATTGACCGAACTCTGCTATTCCTGATTCAGATTGTTGGGGTTTACTGTGACTAAGCTCCAAATCTCATCAATACACTTGTTCAGTATTTCACTCTGCACTTAGCAGCCATTAAACTGTTGATTGGACTTAACATCTGGCAGTATTACAGGATTGCAGCTTTATCCCAAGAATGTAGAGCCCTTACTGAGGTATCGGAGTACTCCTCACATAGTCAAGTACACTGTACTACAGATGAAGAGCAGCTGTTTTACTGTAGTGATGCAATAGAAGAGAAGGGAGAATATATATTCATATTATGTTACCTTGTGAGTATATTTTAAAGTTTTTGAATTAGTCGATGATCATTTTACTATCTGCAAGCTTTTTATGGATCTATATGCCACAGTACTACAGTGAGAGTCACCTGTTTAACTGTTGTGCTTCTTTCATTTGTTAATGACTACATAACTGGCTCAAAGGAGAGAACCAGTGTTGCTATTTAGGACTAAAAAAACGAATGAATTTGTTTTAACTAGTTCAGTGTCCGTTTGGAGTGAGTGTCCGTCCAGAACAAGCTGATTGCTTGGCCCCTAGAAGTGCTGCTTGCAGCGTTGTCAAGAAAAGCAGTATGGCTGCTTGCACCCACCAATTGTGAAGTTGATTGGATGAACACTTCTCGAGATATGCGAAGGGCAGCCATACATACACACAGATACAGACAGAAATGCTTTCCTTTATACCCGACCTTGACATTATACGGCATGCGGCCCTCGTAATGGTTCTCTTGTACTCTAATGACAAGTGTAACCACAGGTTTAAATTTCAGCAGCCTTGAGCCGACGCATATCAAAAAGATGTTGAATTGGAGCTGCAGTGCTGGAACTGACTACAACCTTTCACCTCCATGTTCAAAAGGACACCATCGACCATCTCTACATCCATGTCTTAAAATTCTCAAGAAGAGATTCATACATTATTTTTCATCAAGGTCTTTTGAGCAGTTTGACCTGGTCCATGACCCTTGGAGTTCACGTGCACTTGAAAGCGCAAAACACTTTCTTTCCACTGCTGGCACAGAGGCAACTTGTAGGGATGAGGGAGGGTGGCACATTAAAAAAGTTATTTCAAGATTCAGGTTTGGACATTTTTCTGTCAGGGCTGTCAATCGATTAAAATATTCAGTCGCAATTAATCTCAAAATAATTGCACTCCGTTGAAAATGTACTATGTACTATTTAATACTCATCAACGTGGGAGTGGGCAAATATGCTTGACATTATTGGAAATCAATTAACATAAACAATGACAAATACTGTCCAGAAACCCTCACACGTACAGCATTTAGCATAAAAATTATGGCAATAACAGTGTACTGACTTGACTGTGACTTGCCCCAAACTGCATATCATATGACTGATTATCATAAAGGGGGCATGTCTGTAAAGGGGAGACTCGTGGGAACACTTTTTCATTCACATATCTTGAGGTCAGAGGTCAAGGGACCCCTTTGAAAACGGCCATACCAGTTTTTCCTCACCAAAATTGACCCTACATTTGGAGCGTTATTTTGCCTCCTTCCTAACAAGCTGGTATGACATAGTTGGTACCAATGGATGCCATTATCACTCCAGCTTTAAAACTGAACCTACTACAACCTTAAAAATCCCAGAATGTGTTAATGCATTAAATAAATTATTGAAGATAAAACAAATCTGTACTAATACATTATTATCACACTAACTTTGACAGCCCTAGTTTTTGGATATCATTGGAGAAGGCACACCCAATAGTTTCAAGTAGCACCATTGCAATTCTGCTGTCCCTAGACAACATACTTGTGTGAACTGCAGCTTTTCGAGTTTAACTTGCATCAAGAACAAACACAGGGAACGACTGAGGGCTGTGGACCAGGAGCGATGTCTCTGCCTCTTTTTGCATATTTTTAAAGGATGGCATGACTGAAAAAAGGCTGAAAAATGCTGGTATATAGTATGTAATTTTGCCTTATCACGAGCAACTGCCTAGGGCTTAAAATTGGATAATACCCAATGGAGGTGTCCAGTAAACATTTCTAATTAACTCAGCAGTGCAGACATCCATTATTTATTTATCATTATGCACCTGCAATTGTTGAATTGTGCAACACCGTCAAGAGTAAGAGACTTCTGCTCAGCAGAAGTACAAGAAATGATATAGAAAATGGACCACGGTGAATAATTGACAATTTAAATGAAAAGCAATTTGATTAAAAAGATTAAATGAAACCATCCATACTTCCTCAGACCATAAACACACGGTACCACAAACTGGTTTCAATAATATGCTAATATTCACAATTAAACTGTCACAATAAGGTTAGACCAAATAGAAAATATGATCAAATGTGCTAATTATGTAAAGGTTTTAATCTCTTATTTTCTGACTTTGATAATAACATTTCTGTAACGTCTGTCATGAGTCTACCAGACACAAATAGCAATGAGCTGGAACAACCGAATGTGATTCAGCCTTGTATACTAATATGCTGTATGAGATCTGAAAGTTATGACTGCCAAATGTCATAGCACCATCTGCAAATTCTGCGAAATGATGCACCTCTTAGGTTGCCGTTTTTCTCCGTCCCACAGTTTAGAAAAACTGTGCAGATTGAAAAAGCTTCTAAAGGAACTGTGAAACTACTGTACACACGAGAATCAATACAAAAAGGACAGGCATAATAATCGAATGCATTAACAAGTTGGACTAGTGTTCTCGCAGTCACACCTTCTGGGCCTGGGCCTCACAGCTGCGGTGACCTTTTAAGCCGTTTATGCCTGTGCATAGATATTGGCATTAACGTCCTCTCGCTTTTAAATGAAAAGTGCCCGCTAAGCCAACAACTGTGCTCAGTGAACTGTGTACCTTAGAGGTGAATTATATCATGCTGGATTACCCTTACCTTAATTGATCTGTGCCAGCTTTGTATCTGGAGACTCTGGCCATCAACAGGGGCAGGGAGACGGCGTCCAGCCAGCGCTTCTCATACTTTGGTTCATTAGCTGAGGGCGAAGGGGGTGATGGAGCCTGTGTGGAATACATGAACAATGCAATGAGCTTCCTGCCCCTTTTGATTGCTGAGGATGCGGTCAGGATGCAACACTTGCACCATTTACATGATCACAGAATTCCTTTCTAAACCCGGGTTAATCAGCTGTTCAGTACGTAAACATCAAAATGAGATACTCTGACAACACCTGCATCTTTAACCATCACTGTGTAATTGAAGCCCTGACCTGCTACTGTATACACTGCATACACTTCACTGCAGGCTTGTCTCACCTGAGGTTGTACAATCACCTTCAAAAACACATTACAAAACACCACCACCTCTAATTTTTCCCCACGCCTAATTATCAAATGTACTGTAATAAACTATTTAATTATTTTTCTTTTATTGTGCAATGCAGCAGACAGCAGACTATATTTTCAACAGCTCTGCATACAAATAAACACATTTTGTAATAAATGGACTTATCTGAAATGTTCAATTTCCTTCATGCTGAGAGGCAAGGTGACTTTTTTTTTTTTTTGTTATCTCCTACATACAATTCATGCTTTTATTTTAAAGCTGTAAAAGTTAACACGGTAAGAACGCGTGAACACAAATTTGATTTAAGGGGTAATTTCCTTAACCGGGCTCAGTTTTAGCAAGAGTGAAGATACTGGTATCACACAAAACTAGAAAACCTAAAGAATCCATTGTCATACTAATTAGTTGCTAACACTACAAACGTATGCTAAATTTTGGTGAGGAAAAAATGGCTTTGCCATTTTTGAAGGGGTCCCTTGACCTCTGACCTCAAGATATGTGAATGAAAATGGGTTCTCCTCTTTACAGACATCCCACTTGATGATAGTCACATGCATCTTGAGGCAAGTCATAGTCAAGTCAGCACACGGACAAACTAACAGCTGCTGTAGCCTGCTGGGCTGCAGTTTGCCATGTTATGATTTGTCATTGTTTTGTGTTGTTAATTGATTTCATAAATGACATCATAAGTATATACATTTGCGTGAAGAAGCATATTTACCCACTCCCATGTTCAGAGTATTAAATCTCCCTTTAAGGTATATTTTGAACAGATAAAACATGTGTGATTAATCCATCTATAGACATTCATGTGATTAATCATTATTAAATATTTCAACTGACTGACAGCCCTATTTTATTTCTAATATTACATAAGACTCTAAAAGTTTGAGGTTTATCTTGTAAGACATTCCCCGCAAAAAAGATAATGAAGAAACTTTCTCCGGCCGATTGCTCAAATACGTCGCTAACCGTTCTGACCTACTTGGTTTATAAGAAAAACGCTCTACAAACTCTGGTTTTGCTGCCCCACATAGGGGACTGTACGAGGTATCATCTTCTAGTTTGATACAGTATCATACAAGTCATGCAAAAATTATTATATCAGACTACAATAATTTAAGGTTTATCATGTACGACATTCCCTGCAAAAATAAAATAAAATCATCTAATATCTCAGCTTTCATACACATCAGCAGGTGGATGAAAATAAAAAAAAAAAAACTCATCTCTGGCCACAGTTGATTGAATCATGCATCATTTTCCATTTTGCACTGAGACGATTACTCGACTACATCACCGTTCGTTCTGATCTTTCTCCTTGGTTTATAAGACGCATGCTGCTTCAGCAATAACTGTGTTTTAAGCTGCTGCTATCTGCAGACATGAGACACTTTTGTAAATATCTTTTTTTTATCCTATTGCAGCCTTCTCATGTATTATAATCCCAAAACACACAGCTACATCTTCTGTTTGTGTACACTGTTTGGTATTTAGTACTTTTTTCTCTACTTTTCTTTGGCTACCAATCAGGTCATGGAGCATTTTGAGGCAGAAAAGGCAACAACACAAATCCAAAGATGTAGAACACTTACAAGAGTGCAAATAAAATATTAATAATACAAGCTACCAATATCCAATACTAGTTGATAATAAAGTCAGCAGTACTGGCAGACCGGGAGCATGAATAATCTGTGGATAAAAACAGACAGAACGCCTCTTGACATGTTGTGGTGTTATGAAGGTGTTTGGTAAAAATGTACTTGCTGTTAAAATTGATGGATTACATTCATTTTGGCAGCAGTTCATCTCCGTGAGCTCTTCTTAATGGATTTTTGAAAACACTGAGCCTGCGGTATGAGCTTCTGACTGTGGGAAACACATGTGCATTTAGGCTTTTCATGGGCACCAAATGAGCATTAGGAAAAGCTAAAATTGAAGCTTAAAAGGAGCCTGGCTTATAGTAATGACTGTGCTAATGTGGCATAGTCATGGGTACTTCCTGACGGTGGCCACACACATGGTGGCAAGCAGGACTTCAAATTACATTAGAATGCACTTCACATTATTACACTATCACTATAATGGCCAACACTTCTTTCCCTATATGTGCAGTCTACTGCTCATAAGACGTCTGATGGGCCACTCTGTGCTTGTAAACAGTGCCACATTAAAACTCTTTTGTGCTAAATTGTTCTTTTTGACAATGGCTTAAAGGCGTCATATAAATGAAATAAAATAAAGCCTGATTGCTGTACAACAGCGAGGACATACTCAAAGAATAAAGGCAAGGCAAACATTTGTAAAGCACCTTTCAACAAGACAATTCAAATTTGATAAGCCATAAAAGGCTTTAACACTAGACAGACAAGAAATACAAGAATTTAAAACACAATATAAAAAGACACTAGTAAAGACTTGAATACTAAAATAGATCAAAGCAGATTAAACTGTGATATTAAAAAAATAGTACAGCTCCAGAGCAGTAACATGACCCACCAGATGGTTTGTTACTCAGAACCATCTGTCTGGAAAAGGGCAAGCACCTTCAAAAAAATGACTTGGCTTTGGCAGGCGATTGGATGAACTGTGACTCAATCATGCCAATGCCAGTCGGGAGAAGAGTGAAAACATCTTTTCCATTGAGAAATGGAAAAGATCTTTGCTCTTCTTTTAATGAAGATGTCCACTCCAGTTCTGGCTATCGCAGGAGCTACACTAAACTCGTCAGGATCCACCACTTTGTTTAAAAACACCAGGCTCTTCACCCAGGAGTCCGATGTTCATGGCCCGTGTTAAACCTGAAGTCAGCGTTGATTCTTTGTCATGTAACTTCCGTACTTAAGTTATACCACTTCCAGAGGTATTTCTACCCAAACCATGACAAGTAGTTTTGTTACCTAAACCTAACCAAGTCAATCATCTCTTAAACCCAAGTTGATCTTTCCTTAAACCTAAAACACTACTTTTGTCACTTAAACCTAATCAAGTCAATCTTTTCTTAAACCTGAGTAGTTTTGTTGACTTACTCTGACCAAGTAAATCTTTTCTTAAACCTAACCAAGTAGTTTTGTTACTTAAACCTAACCTAGTAGTTTTGTTGCTTAAACCAGTGCTCAAAGTGGGCCAGTATGCAGAAGTATGGAGTACTGGCACTTCTACATTTTACTCCTCTGCATACCAAATACAAGAGCTTTTCACAAGCTGCCAGTACTCTCCTCTGTCCTCTCCATATCAGGGTCTCTGGGCAATTCATAATGAAGATTCATAACGCCGCAGCGTCAACACATTTGTGGCGTGTGGGTTCACGTAGGGAACGGAAGCGCTGCATTATCAATGAAATAACTGGCTGTTCACATCAGACGGACATGTCTCTGCGCTGGTCAACAAGCGAACCTGTTCCTCTGCTGTTTACTACAGAGCTCTCTCTGTGGCTCTGAGTCTGTCTGCCAACACATATATGAAATAAGTATGTAATTTAAAACTTATGATCACAAACAGCTGTGCCACAAGGCTATTTCTAATAAACATAGTGGATGGATTTTGAGATGTGATCAGGTAGAGGAATCAAAACTGCAGGACAGCAGGGAGAGAGACGAGGGAGGTCATAGCCATTCATGAGATGCATGTTTTATCATCTCATCAGAATCAGATCATTTATATCACATATAATATTTAATTTAGATTGTGTACAGTAGATTATCAGTGTATTTTCTTGCCAGATTTGCCAAGCCATATGAATATATGGCTTAGCGAATGAGGGGGGCTGGGTGAGAGCAAGATTGCTGTAATTTATCAATACAATGTTCACATGCTTTTTGTAAAATAATTAGTGACGTGTTTGTCACAACTTTTTAATATACGTGGACAAACAGAATTAATGAAACAATTAAAAGTTTTCTGAATCTGCTTCTCTGATTTATAGAAGATGATTTTAGAGGACAAACATTTCCAGAAGAATTAAATGTTCAGACGAAGGCTGTACATAATAAACATATTCATTCATCATAATAATGGTATAAAATTATGTAAAATGCATTGGGGAAGCGTCCCTAAACCCAATATCTTCTAGTATTTTTTAGTATAATATGTAGGAGCATCCTGGCTGGGACTCTGCTCTTAAAACCTGAATGAACAGCTCACACAGCTCAGCTCTGCATGTATACCTGCCTGTCTGGCTGGCTGCCATTGATTCCAACCTATAGGCATCCTATAATATTTATAAAGTGATGCTGTAGGCAACAAATAAAAGGAAACCACTTTAAGGAGCAACACTACATACAAACACACCACCTTATCCCTATGATGTTCCAGCTGGAATATTATTGGGCATAACCCAAGTAGTGTATGATAGCAATAAAAACTGATTATGACTGACACAGTTTAACATGCTTAAACAAAAAATGAATGAATAGGAATAAGTTGTAAGAGATTGCTGATACCAGCCGCTACACACAACATGTGAGTAAGGGGAGTACAGCACCTTTTTTTCCCCACTTCAGCCTAACAAGTTGTTAAAACTGTAAACTATATGCCTGTAATGAGCAGTAATTAAATGTGTTGCTAAACATTCATCACATGTTGTTGGGCATTCGTAGGAAAAGAAGTCTGTTACTGAATAGATAGAAAAGGTAGCTGCTAGCCAACTCACAGCCTCACAACAGTTTCAACATAATAGCAAGATATGAAATGGGTCTTTAATTGCTTAGGGTTTGAGGACAGAGGTTAGAGCAGGGGTGTCCAAACTTTTGGCAAAGAGGGCCATATTTGGTGAGGTTAAAATGTGTGGGGGCCGACCATTCAGCCTGACACTCTTTGAACTATTAACATAACAGAATAACAGGTATCTTATTGGAGGCCATATCAACCTGTGTATCAGCCCTTCTTTCATTTCAACTGAACATCAAAAATCAAAAAAAACAAAAAAATATGAAATGGAAAAATGAGTGCTGGACCAAATTAGATTTTAATATTTAATGTTGAGTATTTGTTTCTTAAGACCCTAATGTTTGTTATCAATAAATATGAAGACAGTTTAGTTTGTTATACAAGAGCCAGTTTGATTGTCAGTTGAAAAACAAGAACAAATGATCCATGGATTGAAAAGACTCAGAGCATATTCATTAAAAAAGAAAATAATAGAAGTGATTCACCTCAGAAGACTAAACATATAACTTGTCCGCACTAATTTGAAGGGTGGCTCTGAGATCTGGACTACAGTCAGTAGACCAGGTCTGGCTCTAAAGCAGTGGTTCTGAAGCGCAGACGTCACGCAGGTGAGAGTCTCTTAATCTGGTCCTCAGGTGGTTCTTGGACGTCTTCTCGCATGTCTGTGGAGCCAAACGAGCTCAGCATTTTCTTAGCAAATGTTTGAATCTCTGGGAACCTGCCTTCATCCAGCTGACGGTAAAAGTTGACAAAGGGAGCTGTTGGTACGGAGGTACGGACCGCGACTCTCCGCATCACACTGCAGCTCAATGCGGTCCAGCTGGAGGAGGTCTGGAGCGTCATCGGAGAAAGGAGTCCACGGAGAAAGGAGAGTTAAACAGCCTGATCTCCTTTTCAACAGCTGAAAAATCCCAAAAGCGGCGTTAAAACTCCTCAGCCAGAGATGAGGTGTCTGCTGTATACCTCCTCAATTTCGCACCGATATTGTGGCGGGCCGCATATTGTTGAATTTACGACAAAGGCTGCGGGCCGGTGGAAATTTGAACACGGGCCGCAATTGGCCCGCGGGCCGGACTTTGGACATGCCTGGGTTAGAGGTTTTCAGTAATGGAGTAACCACAGGTAATCCTACATCTACAAACTAATGATGCAGAGAAGACCGCTTCAAGGTTGAACCGTTCTTTTGAGAGGTTGCATAACCTGAAGTCTAGAGCATATGTGGCTGCAGAGCATATTCATATGATCCATTTTTATTAATATCGGTATCAGAAGTCAGAAATTTGTAGCTTCACAGCACAAAACACCAGATTGCGGCATGTTTCAAATGTCTCTAAAATGGTTCAAAATTTGAAGATGTAATGAAGCCCCCTCTGGGACTGATGGCAATGCATCAAAAAGCATTCATTCTAAGGGTCCCCAAGCACAATATGTTGACAAAAGCTTTGATATCTGGATGAGTGCCACATTTAAATGCAAGTCACGCTGCACTTAACAAAGAACAGATGCATTATAACACATTATCAAATGAGTTACAAGCTGAGGGATCAAATGAGTGACGCTTTAGTGGCATTAAACAGTGAATCACTCCTGTAGCTAAAGATTATCTGTCAGCTCAAAATCCCAAAACTCCTCCAAAAAACGGCAAACACTCTGATGTAACCCTGTAGCATTATGCATACAGCACAGGTAGATGTGTTCATCACAAAAAAACAACCTGCCTTCCCCTGAGTTCAAAATGGCTGAACATATTACCAGAGCATTAAAATAGCCTCTGGGTGAAATAGTGAACAAGAGAATACTGCCTACCTTTGCAAATGTGAGGCACACATCACTGCTGAACTACAACGTGCCGACCCCTGTCAGCTCCTCACCAGTAATTACTACATTTCTGAAGAAATTATCATCCTTTGCTCCATTTACGTCAACCCAGAGCAAAATGTTTTAGTGAAGCACTGCGGTGAGTAGGTGAGGTGGCAGGAAAATGATAACTATCAGGCTGTCAGAGTGGATTACACTGACACAACCCCTGTTTCTACTGAAGAGCTGGAAAACAGAAAGTCAGGCCACAGTGTTGTTCTTCACATCACCCCTCCATGAACACTGATACTTCAGAGGTGAACCAAGCAAAACTATTTGAAAGCATGTAAATGAGCCAGGGAGGTAAATTGTGCAATGAAAAAGAAACTTTATCAGTCATTTCAATGTCGAGAGAGCCTACTGAAGACAAAGCTTAGTGAATTTTAATTATCTACAGAGAGGGAGGATGCTTAAGATGTGAGAGTACTCGGTGAGGAAAATTAAAACTTGATTGGACTTTTGTATCAGCCAAAAAATACTCTCGCATTTTAAACAACAACAAGACACATTGTCATCGGTGAGTCAGTCACTCTGGAAATCTGACGACTCAACAAGTGTGAGAGTTAATAGCCATGCTAGCAGTTTTGAGAGGCGGTACCATACACTATGTATAAAAATGGACGACATGACAGCTCCCCAAAAGTGAAGCCAAAACATCTTGATCGCCCCCTGGTGGCTGGCTGCAGTATAGGTCATAAAGCCCACCCCTTTCATGTTAGTGGATTGGACATGGACCCAACTAAAAAAACCAAAGTCAAATTCTCAGTCAATTTTAGCCAATGATGGCTTCTGCCATTTTTGGTAGTTCTTATCACGCTGATGTATGTATGTTCAACTGTTCATTTTTCTGAAACGTTTGGTTTCAATTAGTTATTTGATGCCATAGCCATCACAAGTCCGTGTAAGGGAACATGTCAATTTGATCACAAATGTAGTTATGTATGTATAGAGATATTATGGTTAGTTGGTGTGTCTTTCTAGCGAAACAGCTACCGTGGTGCTAACCAGGGTCGGAAATAACCTTTTTGTCGAACTGCTACTGTGGCAGTAGATTACACATGTTTTTCTGGCTGGTGAGTGCAGCAAATGTAGCAGCCACTTTTTACCAGCATTTGGCTGGTGGTTGGTGCTAATTTCCAACCCTGGTGCTAACGTAGCAGTTAGGTGGCTCACGCTAGCAAGCTGCAGCCGTGCTCAGCTCACGATTGGCTCGGACAGGTGTGTGGGAGGGACCTCATTTCCACTGGTGAAAACTAGGTGAAAAGAATAATTCATTCTGTCAAACATAAATGTACAGGCCAAATCTTGTGCTCCATTTAGTGGATGTTGAGCTATTTCAATTGATAGGTGAAAACTTTTGACACTTGAGGAAAAAGTCAAGTCAGGGGATCACCAGTGACCAAAATTTGCTAATTCAGCATTGAGTTATGATCCCAACGGTTAATTGCTATATGGAGGTTAAAATTTGTACTTTAAAAGGTCCCGTTTTAAACACTTAAATAATCAATATTGGCTCAATGCGCCCACTGCCAACTTTCCTGTCAAAAACATTTCAAATTAAATGAAGATTGGGAACAACCTTTTAAGAGGGGTGTGGGACACATTATGTAAATGAAGCACTTCTTCACTGTAATGCAGGAGAAATGTTGGGTTTTAAATGACAAAGAAAACATCATTTAAACATAACTGTAGTGTGTCTGTGTCTGAGTGTGTGTTTTTATATTTTCTGATTTATATGCTAACCTTAGCAGTACAGGTTCTATCTATCAAAAGAACATGAAAAGATTTATCTGTGTAGTTTAACTTTGAGTCCTTGGGTGAAGCAAAAATCTTAAAAAACATTTTAAAGTCGTCTTTTCAGTTAAAGAGAAACTGTGTGGCTTCCCTTTCAGGATTCATGTTAACAGTACTTCAAGCTGTGTGAACAACTCCTTTGAGACTGCTAATTTGCACTTGACTTGGTAAGTGAAATGAATTTCAAGTAAAAAAAAAAAAAACATTTAATATATTGTATTGTGAAGAACTGCTTATGTTATTATTGGAAATCAATTAACAAAACAAAACAATGACAAATGTTGTCCAGAAACCCTCACAGATACTGCATTTAGCACAAAAAATATGCTCAAATCATAACATGGCAAACTGCAGCCCAACACAAAACAACAGTCAGTGTGTCAGTGTGCTGAGTTCACTATGACTTGCCCCAAATATCATCGGATTTTCATAAAGTTCTTCCTTAGGAGGAGCATTATTTAACTCCTTTGCGACAAGCTACGATGACATTGTCGGTACTAATGGATTCCTTAGGTAGGGTTCACACCTAAAGGTTCGGTTCCTGAACCAAACCGGTGCGAGGATGATGCATTGTTTCAGTTTTACAAGTCTGGTTTGAAATTGCAAATAAAACTCATGTGGTGGAAATGTCATTTGATTACTGGTCAGACAGATGGCGGGTAAAAAGTTCAGGTTCTGTTCATGCTGGTGTTGATCTAGAGAGCATCTGCAGCGGTTATTACATAATTAATTAATGCAGGCATCCATCAGTGTTCTTATACACCTTCACGAGTAATTGAGCAATGTTATTTTCCACCCAGATATTCAGGCAGCATCTGACTGCACCGTGAGTCCAGGTTTATCCCCTGCCACTTGACTTTTTGCTAGCAAACATGTTAATAGTTGCCATTCACCAAAAGAGGAAAAGGAGGCGTTCTTTTAACCAATGAAATGACAGAGAAAATGGTACGCTTCCTGTGATCGGTTTGAATGGTGTACACACCAGAAATGAATCGCTCCAGAGTTCACTTGACAGCAGACCGAGACCACCAGGGAGCACCTGTTTGGTCTGCACCAGGGTTTGATTCCTGCGTTCACACCAACCCAAACAAACCGCACCAAGGGGTTAAACTCTCCTGGGTTCGGTTCAAATGGACTCAACAAGGCTGGCGTGAATGTCCCTTAGTTTCATATAATGCCTCTAACTTAACTCTAGCTAACAGAGGCCGCTACAACTTAAAAATTTGCATTAGAGCAAAAAAAGCAGCATAAAACAACTTTAACAGTTCACTTTACGTTAAGGATGCCAGAATCGACCTCAGGCCAGTACCACACTTTATGGACCCAGAAAGATGGAAGAAATGGTTACTGGCATGACTAGGTCCCATGCTAGGTCACCTTATTACAAGTACTGGCTGCACACCGGAGATTCTTGAGGGAAAGTTAGAGGAGAGTTAAAGACATTATATTACAGCGTAAGTTGTATTTTTGTTCACAAGAGGCTCATCCGAGAGGCTTCATCAGTTCAGAACTGATGAAGCCTCTCGGATGAGAGGTGAAACGTCTTCAAGAAACCTTCTACGTCCAGTTGACCTGATTTACTACAGTGGATGAACGATGACCTGGATGGATGAACGATGACCTGGATGAATGAGAATCTTCATGGATACATTCAAATTCTGTCCAATACAACAACTGTAATCTATGCATTACATACTGGACAGCTACTTTCTGTCCACTCCTTTAAGCCCTCGAAACAACCACTCTCTCTCTCTAATCTGTCAAGGTTGGACCTCCAAGGAGATCGACAGGAAACTGTTTTCCACAAATACAAAACTGTCTAACAGCTGCAGGTGGGAATAGAAGTCAAAGTAAGCCAGTAACGAATGACTGCTGCTTGTTATGTGAGTTTGTACCACAATAAACCTTGGACACGTATTTAATGTCCTGTTTAGCCCCATTAAGACAAACTCGAAACATAACTCTATTTGCATTCGTTTAATCTGGTCTCAGATTTGAACAAGTAAAACATAATTCATACCATCTGAAAATGTAGTACACCTGACTGGTGACTATTCATTAATGTGAATGATGACCTGTGTGTTAAGTATCAATTTCTCTCTGATTTATTAATTTGTAAAACTCTCCTGGCCTTTATGGTTTTTAAAATGTAAAAACGATACTTTGAAATGAATAATGTGTATAAAAGAACACCTTTCAGTAGTTCAAATGAAAAATATCTATCAATGCAATGTTCTGCCCTTGAGTTGGCTGGATTTAGTAGTGAAGATTTTTTTTTTTTTAAGTTAAGATTTTTTTTTTTTTTTTTTTTTTACTGCCTTCGTCTTCAACATCTGTTTTCAATTATTTTATCTGTCTCATTGTGCCCTCTTAGGACAGCGAGACAAAGCATATCAAGGCTGACTTTCAGCCATTCACAGAAGAAGTGAACAGCAGAGAGGCTAAGGAAAAGAGGACGGGCGGAGGAGAGCCACTTCAAATAAAAAATGATTTCTAAAAGTGTGAAAGTACCTGAGGTGATGCCGTTAATCTGGTACGTTTTAAGTATTGCATTCACTGTTTAAAAGGTGCTGAATGATATTCTGAGCATGAATATAGCGCATTTACATGTATACTTTTAAACTGATCCTACTGTCGTTTAATTTTTGAAAATGTTTACGAGTTTTCCATTCAAAGGTTTAATGGAACTTTATGCTGAGAACAATATATTTAAAAATGTTGTATAAAAATATACTATCCGTCAATGGACTGAAATATTGAATCATGGTTAATCACATTGTCTGTTAATTTATTGCAAACATTTTTTAATCTGTTCAAAATGTAGCTTAAAGGGAGATTTGTCAAGTATTTAATACTCTTATCAACATGGGAGTGGACTAATATGTTTGCTTTTTATGCAGAGCCTGCGCTATTTTTTTTATTAAAAATCTTGTAAGTTGTTGTTTTACTGCTTATTAATAAAGTAGAGATAACCCCAACCCAACTGACTCCCCAGAAGGAAGAACTGGTTTCTCACTACATCCTCAAAATAATAATAGAGACGCTACTGCCCAGTTTCAACAAGACAAGAGATGTTGTCTCTATTCTGTCACGGCATATTGAAACAGTTTGTAAATGATATATAGGTTATTAGAAGAAGGCCTGCGTTCCTCCTCATAAATACCTAATAATAAATACGGTTAGGGAAGTGTCCCTCAAAATTATTCATAAATATTGTTCTGTCTATCACTACTTGCACAAAATTAATACAGACATCAAGACCTTTTTAGATGTGTCATTGATCGTATCTTTAACAACATTGTTATGGGAAAATGTGGTGTTTCTTAAAAAAAAAAAACTAAAACAATATTGTCCTAAGAAATCCAAAATTCAAACCCAGGCCTCCTTTTACATAATAGGCGAGTGTGCTTAATTCAGCGTCACTTGCGTGTGAAAACAGGCATTTATACAGGCATTAAACATAAAAGATGCTTTCGGTTTGTTTTCAATCACATTGTGCTACATGGGTAGGCTTCATCCTCCTGGGGACCATAGAGGACTGTCCAAAATAGTTGTTGAGCTAATTCAGTTTGGATAAAAGTGATCCAACCGACCGACAGACTGCCATCCCAAAATAATGTTTAATATCGGTGACGTTCATGGTTTTACAGTGCTGGGTACAAACAGACAAAACGCTGACAGAAGGGAGTAGAAAAGGTAGAAGAGAAGGAACATGCAGTAAAACTGTGTATTATGACTTGCTAGGGGATATATACTGTACATGTAAGACTGATTACATAACTAAACATAACTTGCATATCTAAAGCGTTCTGCATTACAACATGAGGTAAAAGTAATGGTGGTTTTCACTGCGGCCATGCAGCGTTGGAGGTGTTCTTTTGTGATTCGGTAAGGCAATTTATTCATTGTTGCATCAACTGTCCCTGAACTTGCCTCCTATTTTTGACTTCTTTTCCTCCATTTCTAGAATGAGTTTCCACACCCTCCGGTGAAACGCAGCTGGCCTTGCGGCATCCAGCAGTTTAATGCAGAGGAACGGAGAGCGATATGAACATCAAGAAAGCAATGTATTTTCTGTCAAGAAAATGAGGGCATCACACACCCCACCCCACTGTGCCCCTTGTGGCAGCGCTGCATTCGGGTTTATTGGGTCTGCTGTCAGTGGAGAAATTGCTGTCTCTTACTCTCAACCGTTTCTCCCCGTGTGATTGTTGAGCTTTAATGAAAAACGGGGAGCAGAGAAGAAGTCCGTCTTCACTTCTGAGGAGCGTTTACTGCTAATGTTTTAGACTCTTCAAAAGAGTATCCTTTTTAACTTCAAGTGCTGAAAATATCTAATTTGGGCTGACATTTGGCATTTTGAAACAACAGAATCGTCTCAGGGATGCAGGGAGCATTGCTCATGCCTCTTTAGGACTGCTAAAATGTCTCGGTGTCTGTTTTTCTTCTTGTGTATTTTGAGAGCATTATCAAGGTTATGTTGGGGGGGGGCATCACCGACCACATCCTTGGGCTTGGCAGGTGGCCTGCAACATGTCATTGGAATGTAAAATGAAAGAGTTGGCACACGGGAGGTCTAACATTCACTATATCTAAATCAAAAGGAAGATTTCAGCTTCAGCTGCTAGAGATGCCTCAAAGCCTTTCTCTTTCTTAGTTTGCCAGTTTGCTAGCGAGTGAGCAATCGAACACTTAAATTTACAGACTAATCTTTAACGTACACAGTTGCTGTGCTGTGGTACAGAGTTAGTCAAATATTTTCTATGTTCCATGAATACAACTACTAAATCTCACAACAAGGATCCTTAAAGGACATTGATATATTAAGATTAGAAAAGAGATGACCGCAATTTAAAGCAGTATAAAAATATATTTTGGCCGCGTGGGGGCAGCATAAAAACCCCAAAACACAACATTGAAGGTATCACATCTACATTTATTTATTTTGTTCGTATAAAGCTAATGAGACTATTTACACATACACATAGCTTTCATATGGAGGATGTTTGTAGCCATGTTTATGTCACTATAATTCATCCTACATTTCACTCTGATTTGGCCAGCCACTGAGAAAATAATGTGGGTCTTTAGCAGTTACATCTAGTTGCTAGCTATCTTGCTAACTGTGCTGGGCAGGTAGTAAAGATCGGTGTTAATCATCGCTTTTTCCATGAAAAAGCCATGATTGTGTGGTGTAATGGTGCGGTTCACAATCGGTTTTAGAGTCACGGTTCACTGGGAATTTGGGTGTCGGCACGAGGATCCATATAAATTCATTTATTTTGAATAGACAGAGCAAGTGTCAAACGGACAAAATCCTTGAACTCAGAACAAACACTTTCTAAAAGGCGACAGGTGACAATAGGCTGTAAAACTAAACACACAAAACACGGTTTATATTTTCCACGTCACAGTGATTGCCACATCTGGTTGATGCTGTTGAAGGTGTGTTAGCACCTGTTTCCGTTCTATAATGGTGGCACAACACCGAAACACCATCGTCTTTGTCTTACACACATTTCTCTCTCTATTGCTGTCGTAGCTGACCGGGAACCTGCGAGGTCTTCCAGCTCCAGCTCACCATAGACTGACTAGCTTTTTAAGCTAACCTCAGCAAATGTTGCTAGCAGTTTACCACTAAAAATTTCCAAGCAGAGTTCATGCTTGTGAAATTTGGTTCCACATTACAAGCATCAGTCTACATGCAATGTATCCTGCATGCACCAGACCATGACCCCCCCACCACGGCGGTTCAGTACGAATACACAAACTGTTACAGCCCTCGAACCAATCCTGTTTAAGTTGTGGGCTGTAAAACCAAAACAATGAGCTAAGAGAGTCTAAAATGCCCTGTAGAGCTCAGGAGAACTTCAGAGTTTGGTTGCTGGTTGTTAATTCAGCTGGTCTCATACACTGTTTGTAGCTACAGTATACCTAAGATAAATAACACTGTAATTCATGGATATCTCACAAAATCGGTTTGTGTGTTAGTAACAATTGTCAAGATCCAGGAAATATAAATAGTAGTGAACGCCGTGTAGGGAGGAGGTTGGAGTAGATGGGTTGGTCAAGACTCATCTCATTAGATACATACTTAAGTAACACCACTTTCAGCTATTTTAAGCCAAATCACGATATTTTCCTAAGTCTAAATAAGTAGATTTCTTGCCTAAACCTAAGGAAGTTTATATCGAAAAAAAAAAAAAAACTGTACACATGTAACACATGGAAATTGACACGTGCTGCTGGACAGTCAGAGACACAAACGAAAAAGGAGGAAAATATTTTTCATACGTATTCAAACGTATGAGAATATTTTGGACAACTCTCAGTGGCTAAGTCCTATCACATTACACGATAGTGTTTTTCTTCATTGTTAGTAGTGCAGCTTTAAATACGTTTAAAAAATTTCTTATTCTGAAGACTCTAAAAAAACAGCTCTAGCCTTTAATGACGACTATTTTCAGATGAGAAAATTTGCTCAAAGCAAGAGTCAACAGTAGAAGAAATAAATTAGATGTTCATCATTTTCACTATACAGAATGTGCAGACGTTATGTGGTACGTCTGAGGTCATTTGCCATTCCAACCATTGCTCAACCTCAGGCTTAATGACCCCTCCATTACAGACTATTTCATATGATGCAGAATTGCTTAATGGCATGCAATGTCATTTTTTTCTTTTGGTGGAGAAAAAAAAAAAAAAAAAGTTAGGAGTTGCCCTACTTTCCCGCAAATCTCTATCTGGAGGCTTCAAATCATTATAGTCGGAACATTAAAGTGAATCCAGGACTTAGACTGCACTGGGGAAAAAAACAACAAGCAATTACTCTAAGAACAAAAACAACCACTCACATAATAGTCCTTATTTGTGAGGCAAGACGAATCTCACTTGACTTTAACTGGAGACCAGCTCTAGCTATTTTGTGTTTTCACTGCTTAAATGGTATTTCTGTGGTGAGGAAGCCACCTGGCTAATTGCATATGACAGCCACCCGGTCCTCAACTTCAACCAGAGAATTAATTGTAAAGACTCCTGCTGCCTGCTGACCTGCTATGTCACACCGAGTCAAGCCTTATTTGTTTTTGCATAGGTAAGCATGTGTCAGGGTCTATTTTTTTCTTGCAGATACACCAAGTGCACATACTGGGAAGTGAAAGAAATGCAGACCATGCAATGGCCCGGTGCACATCGGTCCTCCAGCTCCTGCAAGGGATTTAAATGGAAACACTTTAAATCTAGATTATCTATGAAAGGTTAAAGTGGCCACCTGCTGTACTCCATGCTTTCTCTGAATAATTCATGTGACGTGACAAGCAAGAGATGCTGTCTTTACGGCTATTCCTTTCATTATAGATTACCATATTAATATGAGATTTTTCTCAAGACTTACTGTTAAAATCTGTGAAAAACTGGCTTTAGGGAAAGAAAGCAAACATTTACATTTTCTCTCTACTCCACATTCAAAGCATGTAACATTTAACCAGAGTACTAACATCAAGCACAGTTTGCTTGATATTTTTGTAGCATGCGCAGCATAGTTGTAGAAAACCTAAAAAAAAAAAAAAATTAAATCCTAAGGAATTCATTGGTACCAAGCATGTCATACTAGTTTGTCACAAAGGAGGCTAAATAACGCTCTGAACTTGTGCTAAACTGTGGTGAGGAAAACTTGCTATGGCCATTTTCAAAGGGATCCCTTGACCTCTGACCTCAAGATATGTGAATGAAAATAGGTTCTTTGGGTACCCACGAGTCTCCCCTTTACAGACATGCCCACTTTATGATAATCGCATGTAGTTTGGGGTCATGCTAAATGGACTGTGTGTCATTGTTTTGTGTTGTTAATTTATTCCAATAATATATACATAGATTTGCATAAAGCCGCATGTGCCCACTCCCATGTTAATAACAGTATTAAATACTTGACAAATCTCATTTTAAGGTGCATTTTGAATGGATAAAAAATGTATAATTAATTAGCCATTAATCGTGACTAACTATAGACCATTATGCTATTAAATGTGATTAAATATTTTGATCGGTTGAAAGCCCTAAAACACAGTCAATGTTACCTTTTGGGAAGCTAGTGCTGAAATTTGCCCTGTTGATTCGGGTGATGAGCGTCAGATTTTGCTTTTGTAAGACTGAAATATCCCTCTGTGGAATCAGCTGCTACTACAGTGACACACCGTAATCACAGCCATCACTGCTCTACCATCAAGCAAGCTCATGGAGCTAATAACAACTTTGCAGGATAACATAGAACAAAATGAATGATTTCCACTGTTTGTCCTTTCTTTTGATCCTTAGAAAGCCTAGCTGCTGATTGGACTGTTTACACGGGAGTCATTTCAGTTTCTGTATTGTGTCACACATCAATTCTGCGGCTGTAGAGGTATGAAAATGAATTATTCCTCACAATCAACACAGAATAATAAAAACATTTATTATTTTGTTGTGTGGAGCGCAAGGCTGGTTTGTAGATAACATATAATCAACTGATGTTTTGAAAATTCAATAACCCTGTACTTGTGTCATCCTCTGGCCTATTTGGACATCAGTGGAGGGCGCAACAACAACAGGCAGAGTTTGGCTGAGACAAGTTTAATTTTCCTCCCTCTGCCTGGAGACCAGCTCTACAGCTATCAGGGCTGGCACCCATACTCTGGACAGCCAAACCCCGTCCTAGCATATATGCGCAGAGGACATTATGGATTACTTCACATTTAATAACATGTCAAAGTCAAAGCGGATTTGTACGAGCCACAGCCCACAAAGGCTCAGGCTGCAGCTGATAGTGCTGCTACTGCCTCGCTAGTGGTTAGCCCTGCTGAGCTAGCAAAAATGATGAAAACAGAGTCTCTATAGCGAGTGAGTAGAGCTGATTGGTTGCATTTCTGTCCCTGCTGTCCTCAGATGCCAAGTGAGCTGTAGTCACCAACGCCGTGAGGTTCATTGTTCATTGAGTAGTACCAATCACTGCCCTCGAAGCTCGTCAACTACAATCAAACAGTCAAACTAGGCAGCGCTGATCAAATGAATCAAGATTCTGTTACTGTAATGCTAATTTCGCCGCCTCAAATGTTTTTTAGTGTACTGTTTAGCTGTAAAATGACCCGGCCGCCACGTTGAAAACAGATGAGACAGAGGTCGTATTCAAAACAGCCTATTGCATACTAGTAACGAACGCAGTATGCAATATAAAGAACAGTACATACTGTATAGTGCGTTCCTCAGTAGTATGCAGTCCGAAACAGTTAAAGCGATATATTTTGCAGTATGTTAGACGAGGCTGTAGCCTTTAAACCAGCTCTTAAAGTACCGGACAAAAAAAAAATAAAAATAATGCGACTTAGATTTTTTTTTTTGTTTGTTTACTAAGATACTGCAGGTTTAAACTGTATATTCTAACAGCTCATAGTGAAGTAAGATAAACAGGATCATCAGCAAGGGGAGACGGGAAATATAAAACATTGCTTAATTTGCATTAATCAAACTGCTTTTTCAGTTACAGCAACAAAACAGTGGAATGATATACCTGAAATATTAGAATAATGTTAAAGAGGGTTGTGTTGTCTCAGCAGGTGTCTGTCTGCCCAGTCAGAGGCAGCTCTTTTCCTCACCTCTTCCCTCGCTGCCCTGCAGCCGGTCTGTGAGCGTCAGCGCCCTGCTGGCGAGCGAGTTACGCCCGCAGGCGATCGTGAAGCTTTTCATCTCAAAAAGGCAGATAACTACCAGTTCCAGTTAATTTATGATGGACATTTATGTTGTGCTATGTAAACAAACTATCCGTCAACAAGGGTATAAAAGCCCTTCGTCTACAAGACCGGTCTCTACAGAGAGGTCCAAACAGGTTATAGCGGGGTCTGGGCTGGGTAGTGACCCGGCAGGCGCTAGCTAGCTGTCACAGCAGTTTGTGGAGCTTCTAAACTCCAAAAACGTTGGCGCAAATGTTCGATTCGCCATCTAATATTGTAAAACTGTCAATAATCAAAATCTGAAAATTTTCACAATTAAATTTAGTGATGAAATACCTACAAAAAATGTAAAAAAAAAAAAAAAAAAAAAAAAAAGCCGTTTTTGGCTACTGTTGTAATCGTAGCCTGTAGCGGTCCAGCGCTTTGCATTGTGGGATACAGTAGGCAAGGTAGACTGGTCTGATGCATACTGGAGATTTTTTCTCAAATGAATATGACATCCAGGTATTTTTGGCATACTGGAGATTTTGCTTTGTTCTTATACTGCATACTACATGCTACATTTGGCTGAATCAGTATGTACTACTAGTATAGTATGCGGTTTCAGATACAGCCATGTTATCGGTCTCATTTACTACTGTCAGGATATAGTGACAGCGCAAATATGCCAAAAAGTAATTTTTTAACAAGTTACCGACTGTAGCTTCAAACGCTTCGTCCACAGAGGCACGTTTCTAGAAAATACAACTATTAATTATGTTTCTCACTGAAAACATTATTTCACTAATTATGGGGCCGTAAAACACGTGTTAACAAATTTAACCCACTAATTTCTTTTCTTTTTTCTCATTATCCTCTAATATGTACCAGCTTGTTTTAAACCAGGTGAACTGACATCATAAGACACAAAAACTGAACTGCAATCACTGGACCAACCATGCTGTCCTACTAGCTTGCAAAAGGAAAAACGCACAAAGAGGACATGTTAGTGAGGAAAAACTGGCATGGCCATTTTCAAAGGGATCCCTTGACCTCTGACCTCAAGATATGTGAATGAAAATGGGTTCGATGGGTACCCACGAGTCTCCCACAATCACAATCATGTAGTTTAAGGTAAGTCATAGTCAAGTCAGCACACTGACAGCTGTTGTTGCCTGTTGGGCTTCAGTTTGCCATGTTATGATTGAACAAGCATATTTGTCCACTCCCATTTTGATATGAGTATAGATTTAAAAAATGTGATTAATTTGTGATTAATCATGACTAACTATGGACAATCATGTAATTAATGGCTATTAAGTATTTGAATTGATCGACACCTAATTACTCAACACCAAAAGCAATTACTTATTTTATGTTATATTACTTATATTACTTATATTTTATGTTATATTATTATTATATGGAAACGAACCACCAGCCAACAGTTTAGAGGTACTTAGTGACTTGACTAGGGGTAAGCTATCCGCTAAACTACAGTAGCTGTACTATCCTTATGGTGAAGCCACATGTTTCACGCAGCACTGCAACACTCAACAAAACCCAGGTGTTTTCTGAATGCAGGCTTGTGAGTGGTTAGATGGCAATAAGACTTAACAGGTAGATCAAGCTGTGGAGTCGCTGGGAGGTGCAATTCGAGGCTAAACCCTGTGCCAGGTTAAGTAACTGTCCACTGATCCCACTGACAAATTCAACTCCACCAGCTCCTGGTTAAACAGCAAACAAAGTAATTACTCAATTAGAAATTGTAATTCCTTACACTACTGAGGCTGTTTTCATGCTGCACACCATTCATAGCTACAGTATACCTACCAAAAGTAATGCACTGTAAATCATATATATCCCACAAAATCAATTAGTATGTAATCCACATCATCGTGAACCAGGAAGTATAAAGAGCGACAAAAAACACTGGACTTTCACCCTGGAGACTGGAATCACGTGTGAAACCAGAAGTCAACGTTGATTTATTATGAAGTAACTTTTAACCTTTCACGTTTTTTAACCTAAACCACGATCTTCTCTTCAACCTATGTTGTTTTCTGAGGATGGAAGTGTATTTTGAAATCTGTTTTCATGTAATGAATGGAAATTGACACGTTGCTGGACATTTGTAGGAATATGTACGAAAAATGAAGACTAACTTTAACGTCATTCAAATTTCAATTTTCACCTGATTGGACCTCTTCACAGACCCCGCTTCATAGGATTTTTTCACAGCCGACATTTTGAGTCGTCATTGCTGGTAAAAACACAGGTGAAAGTCATTTAGTTACCGACGGCTTCTTTCTATCATGTGGTCCAGTGAGCCAGCATGCACAACACCAGGACCCTGAACTAGCTCACATAACTAGAATGCAGCCGTTTCAAATGTTATCAATAACACCGGTGCTTCTCCAGCTATGACATGACAAAATGACTGTGGTGCTTTGCAGCACCTGTAAGGTCAGGACGACTTACGCCTTTATCATTTTTATTAAAACATGGCCTTTTGTGGCCCAGCATCACTCTGCCCTACTTTACCTTAGCAAGGGGTCTAATGAGCCTGACTGACAGAAAATCATTATTTCCTCATTAAGGTCTGCAACTGGAATGAGGAGAAGAATCTGGCACATTTATCTTGCGATTTTATATCACTGTGTGTGACGCAGATCCAGGTCCACATGCAGATGAAACATTCCTACTGGGATTTAGAGGACTGCATTGCCTGGCCTTGGTTGACGCACATGTACAGCTGCTATAACTGCTCTTATTCCCAGGAGCCAGATCGAGATGATGGCTGTTTCCCCTGAGCCTTTGAAACCACACATAGATCAGTTTCTGCATTGTCATGTAATGTAAATCAATGTATTGTTATCCTGAATATATGATGAGAAGCTCCATCAGCAGTGCAGTAAACATACACATGACGTATTCAAAACCATCCAAATTTTAGCATGTAGTATGCAAACAAAAGCTAAATCTACAGTGTGCCAAAAACACCCAGATGCACTGATTTGGAAAAAAATTCCAGTATGCATCGGGCCAGTCTACCTCACCTACTGTATCCCACAATGCAAAGGGCTGAAAACAGCAGAGGATATGATCACAACAGCAGCCAAAACAGCAATTTTTACATTTTTCCGTAGCTATTTCATCAATTTCATGCACTTCTGAAAATTGTTGAGGCGATAAATCATCTGTGTAGATTTTGAATATTGGCAGTTTTACGATATTAGATTGGGAATCAAAGTCAGAGTTCACAAGCTCTACAAACTGCTGCCGGTGTGGCGTGGACTTGAATCACAGGACCTGGACTCGAGTTAGTCACTTGACTTGAACATACATGCTGTCCTTCAGTTTCTACTTTTCCTGAATCAACATTAACGCTCATTCCCAGCAAGTCAAAACTTAATTCCCCTTATCCACTGTGTTTGAACCAATCCAACAGCATCCAATCAAACTGCAGGAGAGAACAAGGAGGAACTAAAGTAACATCACTGACCTCCAGTTGGAAAATAAAATGACAGCAAGATAATTTGTTAGCATACAAAAACCTCAGACTTCAGAGAGCTGGGACTCAAGACTTACTTGTCTTGACACTGGCAAAACACATTGAATACTGCATGCTGATAAAACAAACCAGTGACATAAAGTGAGGGGGCTCCATTAAAAGACTCCACATGCAATATCAAATAGCTCTTTCTTACTGTGTTGTTTCCGTTTCCATTTAAATGTAATCCGCTGTCAAAGAGAGGAGAGGATACTCTGCTGTGATCAGTGGATGGCCCAGGAGAACCTGAGAAAGAAAGGACATGTGTGTTCTTTACAAGAGAAGACAGCACCTCAAACACCATGGCCTGATTCATAGTGTTAAGTTATGATACTGACTTTATTCTGCTGCCCTGCCTTTAAGCCACGCAGCGCCTCTCCAAAAGAGACAAATGCTGCTCTTTGGTATATTAGTTTGGCGTCAGAGAACCTTGTTTCTAAGTCGGTCACACTCGGCAGACTGCTCCTGGCCTCTCCTGCTCGTCATTTGTGCCATGGCGAAACAAAGAGCAGCTTAGAGAGAATACGACTTGAACCTTTTCGTTCTCAGGCAACAAAACGCGACTCATCAGCCAAACGCCATACAGCAGAAACCTGAGCCCCCCTATGAATGTACCCTGAAGATACGACAGCTCTCAGCTTGAATTAGTGCGAATGTGGTGGTTTATCAACTGAGCTATAAATATTTATGCATGTCTATTAGTATTATTCTGTTAGTATCTGTGTGCTCTTCATAACTAAGTAAAATCTTCAGAATGATCATTATGTTTGCTGGTGGAGACTGAAATGACATGTTATTTAACTTTTTGCTTATTCATTAGATGACCTGGTGGTTTAGCAGTCTTTGTGGCCTTTAGTTCACATGAGCTACAAGATGCTTTGTATCACAAATAATAGGATAAAGGAATAGTCCAACATTTTATTAAATACACATTCATGTTCTTGCTGAGAGTAAGATGAGAAGATTGACACCACTCTCCCAGGCTAGCTGTTTCCCCCACTATCAGTCTTCATGTTAAGCCAAGCTGACCGTCTCCTAGCGGTAGATTTATATTTAGCAAAGACAACTCTCTGAAAGAAAGCAAATAAGCAAATTTCCAACTCTTCCTGCGAAATGCAGTATGTCACTTTTGTGCGGGAAATTTCTCAACCTTGACAAAAAACATCCCAAGACAAGGTCTACTTACTAGCATTTTTTTAAAAAGCTTTCAACCATATTTCTTACAGTCTTCCTCACCAGATAGAGTCAAAGCTCTTTGAAAACCATGCATGAAACGCTAACAAAACGCTTGTAGCTAGCTAAAAATGTTACATTTCAGCATCTCAAAGCATTACTAAAAATTATTTTAGCACTCTGTGTCTACCAGGGGTGCAGTTGATAACTAAAATAATGACAGGATGGGAAAAGAGAGCTGTTAGTAAGCTAATGTAAGCAATGTTTTATGAAGTTACTGTCATTAACAAAGGCACTTGCAAACATAATACTGCATAGCTTTGTTATTTATCCATATTTCACATTATACAAGTTGTATACTGTCAAAATGCTTTGGCTTACAGAAATATTAGCCTAAAACTAACATCTGGACAAAATGCTTGTTGCTTATGTAACATTGGATCCCACAGTTTCCCCCACTCGTTCTGCTGATTCATGTCTTGTTTCCCAGCTTCAGTTTTTCAGTTCAGCAGTGTGTGTGTTAGTTCTGGATCCAACAACACAGCAACTTTGAGGCATCCGCCTGTTGTTTGCTTGCAGACAAAAGTGACAACGAGGCACGTTTCCGTGATAGAAAGTCAATGTATAGCGATGAATTGATGGTTGAAAGCTCTGGGACTAAAAGCTAGCAAGTTGAAGAATTTGTTTTTGTCAAAAGGTGATTTCACATATTTCTGAACACCAATCACAATTTAGTAGAGCTCTGTGCTGGCCAGAATCTGGCGATACAATACGTAACAATACAGGGGCTCCAATTTAATATATCGCAATATATACGATACTGTAAGCAAATTTTAGGAAAAGTGTCATATAAAGAACACACCTTTGTATGGATAAAATCTGCATGACACTATTAACTTCAGTATCACAAAACGTAATATCGCGATACTCAACATTTTCAATATTTTCTTACACCCCTACAATATAGGATTATTTGAATTTAAATCTGATGACAGTTGGTGGGTTGCTTGCCACTGCACAAATATAACTGAAACTAAATTATTTTCAGAATTGACTATAATAAACAAAACACTCATTTCAGGTAAGCAACTACCTCCACTGTGCAGCATTTTACCAGTACTTAAAAAAAGAGTCACATTTAACCTTAAAACAGTAAGCTACTCCATAAAATTACCAAACTTTCCAAAATTTCCAAATTACTTTGTGTTCAGAGCTGCTTTCAGTTCTCATTTTTCTGCCTGCTCTCATTTTCTCACCTGTCTCTGCTGCCTACCTGATTCCTCACCTTTTACCGGCTCCACATGGAGGATTTTAGTGTCTGTGTTCTCATCTCTTCAAGCTGCTAAAGGTAAATACAAAAGCGGGGGATTGTAGCTCCGGGTGGTTCAGACTTAACTGCTTGCCTCAGGCCACTGAGCATGACAATTTATTACTTTGAAATAAATGCTCATCTATCGAACTGCTTTAAAGAGTCAAGGAGGGCGGAAAGACAGTCTCCCACAAATGTGGTTTACTCCTTTATTGCTAAAAATGCTGGATGAAATGAAGTTTATTGTGAGCTTGCATGGCATCAAAACTGCAGGACTCTTACCTAGAGGCAGTTTTAGAAATGATGGTACTTCTCGCAGGTAGCGGACGGTGATGGTGACCTCATCTCCTGCGGTGCGCAAGAGGTGAACCTGACAGGAGCGACAGACGGAGAGAGAGAGATTGAGATCGAGATAGATAGCGAGAGAGAGAGATAGAGAGAGAGAGAGAGAGAGAGAGAGAGAGAGAGAGAGAGAGAGAATGACTGTGGGCAATGCAGCGAGATCAAATTTAATCTCATATAAATGAAACAAGCCACATTTGTGTCAAGCTGTACACAGCCTGAGCAAACAAAATCTAACAGGAGATGAGTGGAGAAGATGTAGTCATAAGTTAAAGCCTGACGGAAGTGGCTTTACTAAAGTCATCAAAGGCAGAACTTGAAGGCCGGCGCTACTCGCATTTCAGGCGGCAGCAAAGTGACAGCTGCCATCAAAAAGTAATTACACTCTGAACATCTGATTATCTGACGTCTAAGTGATATAAAATACGTCCTCAAAGATGTCAAAGTTTCAAAGAAGGCATTCAAGTAAGGTTAGGTTTAAAGGATAAAATATTAAATCTGTCTATCTTCCGCCCAAAAACACAGAAAGTAAAAGACCAAATGAGACACTTGACTGTCGCATCTAAAATGCAAGGTCACTTCTACATCCCCTGAAACGCACATCTGCTATCAGATCCCTCGCTAACCTCTCAAACATTGTGCGGTGGCCCTACTTTAGCATCTGTGAGCGCTGCAAGCAGGACAGGCTGCCATTAAAAGCTCTGGATTTTGTCCTGAAGAGAAACTGCTCATTATGTGTTTCAACACTCTGGAGGTGAATATAGTGAACAGCTGTTTGGGGCTGCACAAGGAGACAGAGATGACAGACATGGGAAGAGTGTGTGACTGTGGGAGATGGGTGGAGGTGGCAGAGAAAAAAGGAAATATTTCACAAAGAGAGAAGCTACATTTGAAAGAGGAAAAGTCCACATCTAAAAACGCTGCCAAATATTAGCTCCCTCACTTTCTGTGCAGCTTTTGATACCAATCTGCTTTTCAATTTTGTCACAGGGTAAACCAAAAGGAAAACTGCCTCCTCTCAAAATGACAACATGGATTGCTGAGGCACACATCCATGTTGATAGCCACTGGGATTTGGCATTAAACCTGGGAGGGGGATGGAACAGCAATGGATGGATGGATGGAGCAGTGTATTGCCTGTTTAGACAGTAGTTAATCACAAATATACTCACAACTTCCTCATGAGTACAAGGCTCTACGTTTATGCCATTGACCTAAAGAAACCAACATAGAGAGTGGAAAAGCATATAAGTAATTATATAGTGGGGAAAGTATGTAATTTAGCAACTTTATGCTCATTCTCTGCAAGGACAGGGCCAGAGGGGTGGCCAGGGGTGGAATACGATCAGCAGCCCTGCTAACCCTCGTACCACCATTAGAAGGTGAGAGGTAGCTGGCTTGTCAGTAGGGCTGTTGCAGTGAAGTAATTTCCCCTGCGGTGATAATGATTGACTCAGCAGCACAATGTGTGGTATTATTGCAACTTTTTTTGCAAATTACTTCATTTATCCTGATTTTAGTGCTGCTCTTTTAGGACTGAAGCACGCAGGGAAAGAGGACAGACCAGTCAGTCGAGTCAACGTGTATTTGTTTCTCCTCCATTGTTGTGGTTGTCCAGCAGGTTGCCTTTTTGGAGTTTTACCCAGCGTTGAACATTTGTCAACTCTCAGTGACCAGAAAAAAGCTGAATTCAAAAAAGAAAAAACAGGAGCATTGCGGTTGTGGCAGTTGCTTGCCATCCCATGTGGTTGGCTTGTCAATACTGCCCTACATGGTTGGGGCGTCATAGTCATGCATCACCCAGATGTGCCATATTTTGTATTTTCAGTGTCATAATGTAAGTCATGATTTTCAGTTTTATAGCCTATTGTGACCTGTTGTCTTTTGGGAAAGGGTTTGTTCAGTGTAACACAAAAATGTTTAAATGCTCCTCCTAATGAAAAGGCTAACATTATAACAAAGTTACCTGGGCAAGATTTTTGTCTTTTTGATGCTTGCACTACTTTCTGTTCGAAATAAATGAAAAGAATCATATCCTCATACACATGCACTTAGTTTTTCTTTATGCTGTACTGAACTTACGCCGATCCTTGACTCCCAAACCCTGGTTTGAACCAAACCGTTGACTTCTGTGTAGTGTTACACCTCTACTGAACATGCCTACTGGGTTCAGGTCCACACAAAACGACCACAAAGAGACACAAAATAACACAAGCAAGACACTAAGAGACATAAACAAACCACAAAGACACACAAACTGACCACACAGAGATGCAATTTGATCACTAAGACACAAAACGACCACACCACAAAATGCACCCAAAATTACCATAAAGTGACCATAAAGAGGCGAAAAATGACCACAAAAAGAAACAAAACACCACAAAAGGCGCAAAACAATTACACCACAAAAACAAGCAAAACAACCACAAAGTCAAGCCAAATGACCACAAAAAGACACAAAATACCACAAAGATACAAAACAACCACAACAGAAAGACACAAAACAACCACAAAGACACACAAAATGACCACACTACAAAGAGACACAAAAAACACAGAGACACAAAATGACCACACCACAAAGTAATTGGTACATGGACTTGCATTTATATAGCCCTTTTCTAGTCTTCTGACCACTCAAAGCTCTTTATACTACATGTCAGCATTCACCCGTTCATATACAGTACACATTCATACACTGATGGCAGAGGCTACCATGCAAGAAGCCAACTTTGCCCATCAGTATCTAAATATTCACACACCGATGCCTTCATGAGCAATTTGGGGTTAAGTGTCTTGCTCAAGGACACATCGACATGTGACCGGAGCAGCCGGGGATTGAACCACGGACCTTCCAAAACAGACACAAAATAACCACAAAGAGATGCAAAACGACCAGAGAGAGACACGAAACAAACCCACTGTCTCATAATCCGTCCATGGCTGTGGGCTATAGCAGCTATACATTGATATTATTTCATATTAGAATAGAAAGTTTTCTTTTCCCTGCTATTCTATTAGTCTATTCTAAACCACCCCCCATTTGCTGCCTCTCCTGCTGTGGCTTATACATGGTATGCAAATAGATTCAATATTCTGCAGTGTGACAATCCAGAGTCATTGCAAATAAATATGAAACAGTGGTGATCCAAAGGTGGAAGCAATTCAATTCATAATATCATTCATAATAAGTTCCAATATGAGTATCAATATTGCTTGGCTGTCCAATGTATCTACTTATTATTCGAGATAAAAAACAGACCCAATAAACCTGCAAGACAGATTCAAATGAAGTTTTTAAAAGATTAAATGAATATCATTGCTAAATACTAGACACTTTGGGGTTTTGATTGTAGACCTTTTGATTAATCTACCACAAGAAGAATATACTGTATTTGCCCACAAAACTATCTATCTAAATAGCACATTAAGACTTATCTGATTGAAATCATTCAGTTCAAACTTCAAAAATATTCTCTTCCCATTTTCTAAATGAAATTATACTCTGTCAAAACAGAGCCAAAATTAAGATGCAACAAGTTGCCACTCGTGGCAGCGACCCAAATCAACCCCCAAAGCAAAATGAGTCACAAACTGATGTACCAACCTGCAACACAGCATCCCCGACGAATAGCTTCCCCGTCTGATCGGCTGCAAGTGTCAGTTGTCAGTGTCAGAGGTTAATGAAAACATTAGAAAATAATTGCTCATTTCATACATGGTAATGTGGTGGAAATAGCAAGCAGTGTCTCTGTCTAACTAATCTCTGGCAACGTCCTACAGCTCAGAGACAGAACACAGGAAAGCATGAAATTTGAAACTAATCACGATATAAACTCATTTGCAGCGGCATGGAGGAAACAATGAAGCTCAGTTGTGAAAAGATTTGTAATGCTCTGTGAAAGGGGCTCTTAACGTCGCCGGGGATATGAAGACATGATTTTCTTGTATCCAAAAAGGTATTAGGAAGGACGTGGGCAAAAAGGCAAATTATAGGGGAATGATTCACTCACATGATGCTCTGATATTGCATATTAACGAGATAGTGAGAGGTCATGCGTTCTTACAATTTAACTGAGAAACATATTTTCTCCCTCTAACCCACACCTTACCATGGTGGAGAGGTTTGTGTGTCCCTATGACCCTAAGGCCTGTGTTGTCTGGGGCCTGGTGCTCCTGGTAGGGTCTCTCATGAACAGCCAGTCTAAGAATGGTTCACAACAATCCCATGAAAAAACAAGGCAGACGAGGTGTTACCCGGTCTGGAGGAAGCCCAGAGCCCCCATCTGGTGCCAGATCCAGACGGAGGGCCCGTCAACGAGCACCTGGTGGCCAGGCTGAAGCCCAGCCAACCTGAACAAGCGACACGACACCCCCTCAATCCTCCTCCTGTAGGCTTACAACCTGTGGGAGAAACCGCTGGGGTCAAATGTGCTGCCACACAAGTGGCAGTGAAGACCAGGAACCTCGATGGATCAGCTCCGGGCAGCAGAGACTGGCTCTGGGGATGTGGAATGTCACCTCTCTGTGAGGGAAGGAGCCGGAGTTTGTGCATGAGGTGGAACGCTACCAGGTAGATATTGTGGGACTTACATCTACGCACAGTCTCGTTTCTGGAACCGTATTCATGAATAAGAGTTGACCTCTGGAGTTGCTCAAGGTGTCGAGCGCCGGGCGGGTGTGGTGATACAAATCCTCGGTTGAGTGGAGTGGCACTACATTGGAGTTTACCCCAGTGGACAAGAGGGTTGCCTCCCTGTTCCGGTTGCTTTTTGGGTTATGGGGGGAAAACCAAGTGTTGTCTGTGCATATGCACAGGTGGACAGGGAAGCCATCCAACTGAATGAGGAGTCCCTCTGGGATATTGTTATCTCGGAGGAACTCCGGAGGCAGGTTGCAAGGTACCGACAGGCCTGAAGGGCAGCAGCCTCTGCTATGAAGGAGGCAACCGTCCGAGCTTTGTACTTTAGGGATGGGACACTGTTGACCTCAATTGAGGAAGTAATCGGTGGTGGTGGAAGGAGCACTTTGAGGAACTCCTGAATCAGACTCAACACACCCTCTCTTGTAGAGGCAGAACTGGAGGCTGATGGGGGATCATCGTCACTTTCCTTGATGGAAGTCACTGAAGTAGTTAAAGAACTCCACAGTGGCAAAGCCCCAGGGATTGACAAGATCCATCCAGAAATGCTGAAGGCTTTGGGTGTGGAGGGGATGACATGTCTCCTCTGCCTAAGGAGTGGCAGACCGGGGTGGTTCACTTGTTCAAAAAGGGGGACAAGAGAGTGTGTGCCAATTACAAGGCTATCACACTACTCAGCCTCCCTGGTAAAGTCTACTCCAGGGTGCTGAAAAGGAGGGTTCAGCCGATAGTCGAACCATCCTGGCCGTGGAACAACGGACCAGCTCGTCACTCTCGCAAGGATCCTGGATGGGGCCTAGGAGTATGCCCAGCCAGTCTACATGTGTTTTGTGAATTTGGAGAAGGCATATGACCAGGCGTATGAGGGGGTTGCTTCTTAGGGCCAGCCAATCTCTGTATGCTCAAAGTGAGAGCTGTGTTCGGGTTCTTGGCAGTAAGTTGGGGACGTTAAGAGTCCGTTTCACAGAGCTTTATCCAGAGCTGGTTAATGTGGCCTGGGAAAGGGAAGTCTGGGGAGCTGGAGCTGTTTCCCTTGCAACCCGACCCAAGATAAGCTGTTGACGATGAGCGTGTCATGAGTGATATATTCTCTCCTCTATCTAGCTAACAACATCGGTGGATTACCTACTCTTCCAATTTGGTGATTGTTTACTTTATTAGTGTTTTTTTCCACACTTTTTTTTTTTTTTACTTATTTACTTTTCAAGCAGACTACACTGAACAAAAATATAAATGCAACACTTTTGTTTTTGCTCACAAGTCAAACATCTAAGACTTTTTCTATGTACACAAATTTGTCTAAATCTGTGTTAGTGAGCACTTCTTTGGCGAAATAATCCATCCACCTCACAGGTGTGGCATATCAAGATGCTGATTAGACAGCATGATTATTGCACAGATGTGCCTTAGACTGGCCACAATAAAAGTCCACTACCACTTACAAACAGCTTATCTCCTATATAATGTATACAGTATATCCTACTGCCCATTAGTACGTGTACACCAACAGTCAAACCAATAAAGCAGATATGAAAAGGAAAACATCAACATGTTTTGCTTGTCTTTCTGAGCAGCCTGGTCTAAAAATTAAGTTCCCATACAACCAAACTGCACTGTCAATTATATTTCAAAGGAAACCAACGTACTTATTCCAAGCCAAAGCATGATGTTTTACTAAACCAGCCTGCCTGCAAAAAGGGGTGTATAATTGCCAATGTAAAAGTATCCACGTAAGATGCTATGGTAAGCTGTAGTGACGCAAAATAAAAAGTGAGAAAGGCTGCTTATGGAGGGCAGGTGGGGAACTGGACAGGTCCAACAAATGCCGGACTTTTGTAAGCTACATTAATGATGTTTGTGAGATGATGACTGCCACGTTTTCACTGACGTTTCAGACATGATTTTCATATTTGTGATTTTCATATTTTCACACTATTTCCATACAAATTTTACTCAGTTTACTATTTGAAGCCCAAGCATGATATTTTCCCTTACCCTAATGAAGTGGTTATCTTGTCTAAACTTAAATGCAAATGTTTATGTGTCATACAAATGCCATGCAAAAAGTGACATTACATTACACAGAATGTAATAATGTTGTGTGGTATTTCTATGCCTTCCCGGGAGACCGGGTTGACTAACCCTAACAAAGTTTTTTTGTTGCCTAGACAGAAACAAGTGGTTTTGCGTTTTTGTTTTGTTTTGCTTCAATTCACAATGCAAACCATGTGTTTAAAACTGAGGCCACAATCAGTGCGAAAATATGTTTCCCTTTCGGAGACAGCGTTGTTCTGAGACTCAGAATACCAATATCAATTATCAATACCAATCTCATGTCATGGAGCTTGAGTCAGGACATGTTTAGCTTAGCTTAACACAAAGACTGGAAACAGGGAAACACCAACTCCTCCGAAAGTGACTTTGTTGCTTCTGACAACGAGGTTATGTTTTTGATTGGCCAAATAGCCATAAAGATTTTTGCATTATTTTCCAACATTGTTCAGACCAAGTCTTTATGCTAAGCTAGGGTTAAACACCTCCTGACTCCATCTCCATACTAAGGGAGTACAGATTTTACATATGAAATCTTGTTTTTCTCAAAGTACTGCTCAGTTGGTGCAGTAGTAGAATATCTTCTGTAGTTCTGGAGGGAGCTTTCCAAAGTCTGAGAAAATAACCCTGATGGAAACTAAAAATTTATCACAGAAATGCATTACAAACATGGGTTTGAAAGACGTAAGTATTTACCAGACACAGAAAGTCCAATGAGAGATGATTTTGATTGCATTATGGGAGAAGGGGCCCTGCTGCTTACCTTTTTACTATTCTCTTCTCTCACTCATTTTCCCATCTTTGAGGAAATGTAAAAATCAATCACTGGAGTACCCCTTTAATACTCAGACATGAGATTAATATTAAAATTAATAAAATCAACTATTCCTCTCCCTCCCAAATTTAACCAATTTCTTCACTCTTCTGAGAGTTTTTCTCTGATATTCTCCCCTGAACCAATACTTCGGAAAATAATGAAATTTCATGGTGAACTTAAATGTCACCTGTAAAATATTCTTTCTATTTTCATCAACATTTCAATAATCAACTTGATTAATGACATTTAACACTGCACTGAAATCCATTTCCAAATCCACATTGAAGTAGTGAAATAAAACACTTTCTTACCTACTTGATCTTTGAAAATCTTTGAGATTACAACAGGCACGTTGTGCTCTGCACCTCCCTGAAAAACAGGAAAGAAGAATGAGGATGAACATTGTTGAGTTGTGGTGATAAAATTTGCTGCCAAAACTGCTTTCTCAGACAAACAGAAGTCTCTGCAACCTAAAGCCTTTTCATTTCCATTAGTTTCTCCATAATCAAAACTTAAATGCTTACTTTGATGCTCAAGCCCAGACCTCCAGTCGCCTGTCTTCGCAGTACAACAGTTCTGTGCTTTAGAAAGTGGGAGTTTCTTATTGGCAATAGGATATTGTGAACATTGAAACAGCATTTCTGGAGCTATGCAGCATGAATTACAATGCAAGTCTGGAGCCCTCGGGCGCACTTACATTTACTTGGGATTCACTTCCACTTGTGCAAACCACATCCAGCTTCTGTATGGTTAATACCTCTTTGGTCAGTTTCAGGCAGACATCATAGGTATTGTTGGTCTCCTCATTGTACAGCAAAGCAATTCCAGATTTTGTCTGTTGGAATTGAGAAGAGCATTGACATTTTTACCAAGCGGAGCAATTACGTACACAATGAACATTTTAATCTTCTCTTTCCTCAATGTGGCATTTGTTTATCCCAATTCTACTGGTTTAGTTTTGGGTTAATTGGTTTCACTTGACATTGTGAAAGCGTAAACCTTTGTGTAATAGAAAAAAAAAAACTAATTGCATGCTTTGAATTTCATAACTTCACCTTATAAACAAAGGGATACACAAAAGTTCAGGAAATTGAACTTGACACTTTGAGGACAGAAATGACGACAACAGCCGACTCAGATAAATGAACACAGCACAGACGTCACACTTTGTACTATCTCAGAGAAGGTTAAGATTTAACACATACACATAACACAGCACAATTTAACCTCAACCACCTCCTCCAATTTCAGGCATTATTCTGACCTTTCACTGTTGTGACCCCACCTGCAAACACTTAAAGGAAAACAACCAAACGCTTGAGCTGAATGAATGAATGAATTAGGCATAACTTCAACCTTTTTTGTCTGGAGATTCATTGAATGCCAGATGGAGTTTTTCAAGTTCTGCAATGCTGTCAGTCACATATAGCCAAGTGGTTCCTGGCTTTTTTTTTTGTCTGACATACCCCACATCGCTATCAGATGAGCTAAATTACATGTTCACTGTGTCAACATGACATGGTCCGAACCTGTTCTTCTGAATTCAATTTAAATCGTAGAATTAGGGCTGCACAATTGATCAAGTATTAATCGCAGTCACGATTTTGGTTTCCCACAATTAACTGAACAGGATCAACTGTGATATTGATGTTTAAAATGTGTGCTTCGCTCGCAGAAAACTCTGCCGCATAAATCAAGCGCTTCCTAAACTAACAACTATAGATGAGCCATCAATCAGCAGCTGATTCGAGTCGTGTCGTCGTTAAGGAAGTTCTTCAGTTTGAGTGAAGAAGACATAAAGCTCGCAATTTGTTCCAACTGTGAGTCCAAAATAAGCCTTGGAAGAATACAAACAAAAAACAATGTAATCAGACACTTATTGCAATTTTTTCCCATGCATGCTGCTCAGAGTAATCACAGTGACCAGCTTTTCTGCAGACAGCACGATGCTAAAGAGATCTCAGTGAGAAACTTCAATAAATAGTTGTGTGAAGGACATTTTTCACAGCAATATAAAAGAGTGGAGAAATAGGACCTGTTTAACTTCCTAACACGAGTAAGCAGCTTAATAACCTATAATTCCAATAATTAGAAATACTGATGCCTATATTTGTTTTTAATCAAATTTAATCAAATATTTAAATAAAAATACAATAATGCTCTTTATTGGGAAGCACATTGCAATGTTGTATGAAAGGTGCTATACAAATAAAGTTAATTATTATTATCCTTTATTAATCATTTGAATTGTGTGTTATAATACAAATAAATAACCACCATAGATGACAAAAACAAAGCAAAGAGAAAACATTTAGTGTTTTTGATGGTTGGAATGTAGAACAAAATGGAAGTGATGTTGGATCTGTTTATTTAGTTGTGAAATTGCAATAAAATGTTGTTCCTAAAACCTATCAATAATCATGATAAATAATCTCGATTAGCATTTTGGCCATACTCATGCAGCCCTACATAGACTGTGGATAAGAAGAGGATGGAGTCACTGTGATGTCACCCATTGGTTTGTGGTCATTTTAAGGTCTCGAGTTTAACATTTTGCAACCAGAAGTGACATGACAGGGTGGAGCTGAGCTCAACCGAATGCTAGAAAAGACATTTTCAGGCAAAGAAAATGTCACAATTCTGTGTAAAACACACCGTGAAAGGGTTAAAGATGAAAACACGGACAACTCCCAGACCGGACAATGCCGTGGTAGCAACCTGTCAATCACAAGGTAGCTTGGTAGTCTCTCTGGCTCTAAATGTGACCATAAATTAATAAATAAATATCATGCTGTATTGAAGAAGACTTGAAACTAGTTATTGAAACCATAAACTCATGTTTACAGTGTTTACTGAGGTAATAAATCAAGTGGGATTTATTTTTTTTTCTGGATATGTTTCTAGCACCATCTTATTCTGGAGGTTCCAAATTTAAAATCAGGGCTCTGTTAAAAGGCCTTTAAATGTTTTAGTCCACCACTCAGCTGAATAAGTGTAAATCTTTGAGGTTAAATTGACAAAGTTTGCATTTGTACTATTATCAAGAGGAGTGGCAGAAGCAGAATACTTCATCCATTTGTTTAGCAATCTATGTTTCTTTGCTTGTTTCCTAAGTATGCATCTTTTAGCCATTGGAAGTCAATAGTTTATCGACTCTTGTGACAATATATATAATAAAGATGAGCCTCATGCTAATTTCTTAACCTGTTTTGTGTTTATTGAGCTCCTAAACACAACTGTTTTTAACCAATAAGCATTTTGTTAATTTTTAATAGGGGATAGGAACAACTCTTTAGGGTTTTTTTTGTTTTGTTTTTTTTATACACTGGGGTATATAATAAGGCTAGGAGAGTAAAAGTTGTCTGCTATTTCAGCACCATGGAGAGCACCATGGATTTATCAATACACAGCACATTTAGGCTACTAATATTTCAGAGCCACGATCAGAGCCATAGATTCTAACTTACACAAACCTCAGTCGGATAAAGGATCAATGAGTCAGACAGACTAGACCAACATAACAACCCCTCTGACCCCTCACGCTCTTCTACTAGAGGATGGAGGGTGGGGGTGGCAGGTTAACAGCCTCATCAAACTGCCTACTGGTTTTAATCAAAATCATAATCATTCTTTGTAGCCATGCTAGCAGTGTTGCTCTAGGTAAGGCATTGTCAGTTGTTTAGTTGGTCCACCACTTAGGTCCAGATTGAAATATCTCAATACCAGATATTCATGTACATTTTTTCACTAACATTTTCTTTGGTGAAATCCTTCAAAAACTTGGCAGCTTGTCATGAAATTTCCTTCAGACATTTACATTAGGTCAAAATTATGTGTCCAATACTTTGGTTTACGACCAAATACTTCCAAACTAGTGACCTTCCCATGAGACTCAGCTGTACTTTGTGTTTAGTGCTAATTGGCAAATGTTAACATGTTAAAACATCATCAGTACGTTGAGACCATATTAGCATGCTGATGTTAGCATTTAGCTCATAGCACAGCTATTCTATGATAATCATTACATCATTCACAATGAAGCCCAGTTCATTTTGTTGTAACTAGGGTTGTCAAAGTTAACAAGATAAAAACGTGTTAAATCAAATTTGCATTAACGCCTTTAATTTCTTTAATGCATTTATGCAAATTGTGATTTTTAGGTTGCAGCAGGCTCAGTTTCAAAGCTAGAGTAAAGATACTGGCATCGTATGCAACTAGAAAACCTCAACAATCAAACTATGTCATACTGGCTTGTCATTAAGAAGGCTAAATAACGCGCCAAGTTTTTAAATTTGGGTGAGGAAAAACTGCCGTGGCCATTTTCAAAGGGTACCCTTGATCTCTGACTTCAAAATATGTGAATAAAAAAGGGATTTTTGGGTTCCCAGGAGTCTCCCCTTTACAGACATGACCACATTATGATAATTACATTCAGTTTGGGGCAAGTTGTAGTCAAGTCAGCACACTGACACACTGACAGCTGTTGTTGTCTGTTGGCTTTTTATGCTTCTGGATAATATTTGTCATTTGCATAAAGTGAGCAGATTTGCCTATTACTTTACCATAAATTTTGAACAGATAAATGTGATTAATTAGCTATGGACAATCATTTGATTAATCACTATTAAATATTTTAGTTATTCTAGTTGTAACCTTGAATAGTTGCTCCAATCTATATTGTGTTGAAAATGGATGAAGCAGCAGTGAAGATGCATAATTCCCTCAAGTTTTGAAAATACTGCATTGAAGTGGCAAAGTACATTAGAGCTTCATCAAAATCCTGCCACAGGAGTCTCAATACAATTGATGGATGATCCGACATATTTCAAAATGAAGGGACAACAGCTCATGTTTAATGGGAAAACAAATGCCAGTCGAACTGAAGTAACTTGACTGTGCATTACAGAGAGGGCTTGTTATGCAAATACAAAATAAAAGGATTCACCACCAGAGATACCTCAAAAGTTACTATAGACTTTAATCAACATGTTTTTGACAGTCTCACCAGAAATGAGCATTAGAAGCTTCACATAGATATGATTTATTACAATATGTTTCTGTTAAATTTCACTCATGTCCACCCACTCTTCTCTGGGTTTCCCTTTCTGGCTGAAGTATCCTTAAGTGCCTCCTACTACACTGTTGATAATAAGTCATTCACTATAGAGTGCATTACTTCATTAACCCTTTATCAGTGCTTTACATTCACTGATTATATAGAAGTGAACAACAAAGGTTGTTTTATTACATTTTTTTTAAGATCCTTTGTGGACACACATCCTCAAAAGCCTTGGATATTATTTTTACAAGATAAACTTTGATTGAAAAAAAAACAGGAACAGGAAACTATCACAGCAATTTAAAACATGGCCATACAGTTGTGTATTAAAAGTACATTTTTGTGTCCTTTCACCTCAAGATATATGAATGAAAATGGGTTCTATGGGTCCCCACGAGTCTCCCTTTAACAGACATGTCCACTTTATGATAATCACATGCAGTTTGGGGGGAAAAAAATGGAAAATTGCCTATACTATTCCTATACTGCACATCTGAATATTTCTGAATACTTGGAATTACATAAATTAGGCATAAATTGGGTATGACTGGAAAGCTGAGACAATTGTGGATCCAATTAGCCCAATTGTGATAATATTAGTCTCCATAATAGCCATTTCATTGTAGTGACACCATTTTTTTGTATAAAATGACCTGCGGTGACCTCTGATAACCACAGCCTCATGAAACTTTATAGCCAGGATGGATGGCTTTCCTAGCTAGATTAACAATAAGGGGGTTTCTGAGCAGATTCCCCAACAGAAGTGCTCGCTATCCAATTGCCAAAAAATGCAGCTCTTCCATTTGCAAGTTTTTGATGGCAAATCACAGCATGGCTTCTTCTGTGGTGTTCCTCAAGGTCTTTGTGCCTTAATGTAGTATTTTAGAAGGATTATTGATCATTTTTATCAATTCTCAAATGATAAAAAGGGTAAATTTAGCACCAAGTCTTTATAACAAATGCCACCAACCCAAAAATTGCTGCAACAATTTATGAGACATAATAGAACATCGAGACGGCCATCACAAACTCATAACATCATGTTCTCAGTCCTGATATGCTTTCACATTAATATTCTCTTATTTCTTATTTATGACTAGAACAACTTAACCCAGTGCTGAGCTGAAATTAATCTTCAGGTTCTCAGCTTTCAGATGATGAACTCTACTTCAATGTGGAATCTACTGTTGACTGAACATCCCCTGTCCCCCACCTCTATCCCTCTTAAAAGAAAAACAAGGCAGAATGGTAAGGGTTTAAATATTTGTGACTGCCTGGACTGCCCTGATCGAAGCTAACTAATGCCAGACTGAAATGTTGATAAGACAACCCTGTGATCATCACTAGATGGATGGTAAAAATACAAATGTTAGTGGTTTGTTGTCCCACGGTTCTTTTGCAGGTGTATTTCTGTAGCATAGCAGAAGATTAACATTTTCATAGATGATGTACTCTCAGCGGGTCAGCGTGGGTGAAAAAGGTGTGTGAGCGAGGTCAACCAATTCTCTTTTAAGAGACTTTGGAATGAAGGTCGTGCTCTGCTCCCGCCAAAGTATAAATTAAGGCTGCCGTGTCGGGAGCTTTGTGGAAATATGGCTGCTGAGCAGCATAATAGTCACATTCAGCAAACACAAAACAAGTCTGAAAAATACGATGACGCACATGTGCAGCACAAGTGAGTTTCATCTACCATTACTTTTACTTTGTCACTGCTCAATCTTTTAGGTAACTCTCATATATAGCTGTTATTGTTGCTTTTCTTCAGTCTTGTCAACAGAAAATCACATATGACAAGCATATATACGTAAACATGGCAGGCCATACACTTTACATAACTCTGTTGAAGAGGTTGACTGCACCAGGAGCAAAACATCTTTTATATGGTTACCAACAACTGAGGCAACACAGTACAGCTAAAAAGATGATGAGAAACTAGTTCATTCAAAGAAATGAATGAACTGCTGGGATACAAAACAACTGTATATATTTTTTTTAAAAAGCTGTCTTACAACCCTTAAATCCTAGAAGGCCATGCGACCCCCTGTGAAGCTAAACGACCCCTAATGGGAGTCGGGATCCCCACGTTGGGAACCAGTTGATATAACACACACTCAGTATACGAGGACTGCTCATTGCTGCACGTTTTAACTGTATTTGCCATAACCACAAATCAGCCCCATTTCCTAAAAATTACATCCCCATTTTGGAGAGAAACTTTGTCGCAGACTGTCATACCACAGATTTATTTGTTATGGTAGTCCGCAGAAGGCCGCAGCAGGTGACACAGTATATCAAGTGACCTTTAATTAAAGTTACCTTGTATAATAATGAGTATGACAAGTGAGAAAGTCCACCACGGGAGGGGTGGTGGACGGGTCAACAAACAGGACTTTCACCCCAGAGACCAATGTTTGTGTCCCCAATAGTCAACGTCAGTGGTAATCTCCGGGGTCTGAAAGGTGAAGCCAAAGTGGAAGTGCCTTAAACTTGTATTCAATCTAACAGCCTGCAGGGGGCGACTCCCCTGGTTGCAAAAAGAAGTCTGATTGTACAGAAGTCTATGAGAAAATGACTCTACTTCTCTCTTGATTTATTACCTCAGTAAACATTGTAAACATGAGTTTATGGTCTCAGTCACTGGTTTCAAGTCTTCTTCAGTACAGCATATTGTTCATTTAGTAAAGTATGGTCCCAATTACAGTCTCTATCGACCATAAAGCAGGGGATGCTTTAGGGCGAGGCTACATTGAGACAGGTTGCTGCCGTGACGTTGTCCAGTATGGACAACATGACATGGCTTGTCACTTTAAGGAGAAACACTAGATGTTGGCTCGGGACTTCCAGCTACTGAGTTGTAGCTTGTAGCCTCGTAGCATTTATTCACAGACAAATAAACTGTACACACTGTCTGACTCTCTATGGTTGGAATCAAAGTGGACGAGGACACACACCAGCGAGCAAAGTTGTGCTGATCGGATAATCACGACTCCGAAGCATCTGAGAGGCAGTGTGTGGAAGTGACAGTCCTAATCAACATTCATGGGCTATACAGTATGACATGCTCTGGTATAGTGCAAAGGGAGTTGACAGCGCATCGCCGGCTCTCAGATGTTAGTCACAGCTGCCATAGAAAACGCCCACCTGCAGGCTTGAAACTTAGACACTGCTTCCATTTTTTAATGAGAAAAAAAAAACACGCAATAGTCTTGTGTGACAATGGTGTCAGATGTGTTATTGCACATCTGACACCATTGCTCAAAGACAAAACGACTCATTACTCGTGAGTTACATTTGTCTTTAATTTTAATGTGGTATGAGGTTTTACGGATTCCTATGGTGTCATACATATTTCCAAGTATTAAGTGATGGGGGCCCTCAAGAGAGAAATCCGGTGTGCAAAAAAAAAAAAAAAATGTGTGGGAAGTGGAAACTGATGTCCCCCAAAAAAGTACTAGCTCTTAGGCTTATCATTTATCAGGCCTGCGCTTCTGCCAGCTTACTCATGCGTGACTGTGTGCAGTCATGTGCGACCATTAAGCATATTTTAGTGGCTATGCAACCTCATTACATTTATGTAAACTGAAAACAATAGAGGGGATAAAACCCCCCTCGTGGGACACCTGTACATGTCTGTCAGAGATTCTTTAATCCAACGGGAAAAAGAAACACCTTCAATATTCAAATCGCACAGCCGCTGCAGAAGCACATGCAAAATATTCAAAGCTGAATTGAGTTAAAAATCTTGAGACAGCATATCATATTCATTGTGCTGACTGCGGTCAAATTGTGTCCTCTTTTTTCCCTTAAAACATCACAGCCTGACTGTGGGGACGGGGTGAAGATGACAACCTAATGCAATCCACAACAGCTCTGCAATATATCTTGCACTCACGAAGCCTAAAATGTCAAGTTTTTGTTGTTTCGGTGACACCGTCGGAGGTTTAGATTCACGTCATGGTAATCTTCGAGGCTGTTTGGAGGAATCATATCTGCCAAAGTCAGATCAGTTTGGGAATTGTGTGAGGCTGCATTTACAAAGCGGTGTGATGATGTGACCTTTGACTGATGAATACGCTTCATGGCAGACTAGTCATTATAAGTGATAATTGAAAGACATGTTATCTCCTCAGCTGAAAATTAGAGTGTCAGTAGAGCCTCACACTAGAAGTCTTTACAGGTGCACTCAGTTCCTACAGAGTGGAAAAAAGCAAATTCAACTCACTTATGTATTGAGATTTTTTAAAATCTTTTTTTTATCTTTTATTGTTATAGTCGAGTGTCGTGACATCATATCTGTTCTGTCACTCAAAACAAAAATCGCAGCTGGCCGCAACCAAGACCTATGGAAGGAGGCTGGGCAGACATGGGTCTTGGGCTATGGAGTATAACACATGCATAGAGTAACTGGAGCTGCGGTCGTGCGTTGCAATTGGCTCAATTTCGGCGAGCGCAGACCAGGTTTTACTGTGCATGTGTTATACCCCCAAAGACTTGATGTGCTGATGATCCAGCCTCCTTCAATAGGCCTTGGCCGCAATGAGGAAGTACAAAACAGCAGAGGGTCTGCATGGATACAACTTGAACCCTCACATGTTAAATCCAAAGTGGTAAATGCTACACATAAGAGGTTGACCGATATGGGGTTTTAATGGCTGATGTTTTTACACAATCGGGGCAGCCGATGGCCGATATCTTGGGCTGGTTTTATCCCCATCTGATAAAATATAACAGCTCAATAATAACAAATGATACACACAATTTCCTAACTTAAGTAAACATTTATTGAACAACACTTATGGTCTGTCTCTCTAATCTGCATTTTGTGTCTGCACGGTTTCTCCCAATTAAGATGTTGTTCTTCTCACATACTCCTGCAAAGGTTAGCCAACGGGGCTACATCTACTGAGGTCTGCTGGTAGAATGGCAATTTGAAGGGGTGATGCCAATTATGAAAAAAAAAATTAAAGAAATCAGCCCGATTAATCGGTCGACCTCTACTACACATAAAGTATGGAAACACATTGGGTTTCACACATTGCCAGCAAAAGCAGAGCTTTTGGTTATAACTGCATACTAACTCTGTCATGGACAGGAAGTGTTATCATATTGTGGTAACGTGCGGTCAAGCCAGCCGTCAAGCTCATCTCATCTCTGTGGTGAAATCAGCAGACGCTACAACTGTAAAGCACCATATACTGACATTTATGGAGCTGACCATGGATGAATAAAATGATTGGAGCTGACAGGAGAGCTAGTGACGGACTTGGTGAAGTTAGCAGAAGTATACACGTCACTACATCAGATTTTCAAAATACACTGTATATACAAAATACATATATGGAAATAAGACTGATTGGATTATATTCACCAGAAGTATAAAATATTACAGGTCCCTTATACATTTAAAAGAAAATACCACTAATTTGTGAGGGAAATGTACTAAATAATGTTTGACAATGACTGACATTTGACTTCAGGACATCTGACTACATACATGCTGAAAATAAAACATTTTAATGTATTAATTTAGATATTTTTTTGTCCTTAGAAGTGTATGATTCAACTTTTTCCCATGACCTAGTGTTAAAAAAATTAATAAAAATTGCAATCAATTGTAATATTGAATTGCAACACTTCCTAAAATCGCAATACATATCGAAACAGCAGTCAAGTATTATTGTAGTACTGAATTGGGAGATAGGTGTACTGTCCCAGTCCTAGTTCCTAGTATCCGTGACCTGACCCAGGACTCAACCTGTGCCAGGTCCAGTTTAGTCTAGACCAGTCCAGTCTGATCGATTTAGGTAGAGATCAGGACTCAGGTATGTGTGTGAATATGTCTAAGACCTGAGTGGATCTGAGTGGAGCTCTGATGATGTGGTGAGTCATCATATCATGTGAATAATGTGCTTTTTTAGGCACACTGAGAGCATGAATTGAAGTCAATGAAAAATGACAGGTATTACTGCTCATTTTGACTGCAACTGCTACTGTATTTTGGTCCTGGTCTTATCATACTCAGGTCCATTCAGATTGCATGTAACAGTCCTCAGGTCCTTTACATATCTGCAGAGGTGGACCAAAGTTTCATGTCTTGGCAAAGTCCAAGCCCTGAACTTTGCATTTTGAGTCCTGAGTAAGTCATTAGACACCCTTCACCAAACTGAATGCCATTTTTAAATTTTTAAATAGCAACTTGTGTCTCTAGGAGAGGCGTAGCACGTGAGCAGTGTGTTAGAAGAGCAACACTCTACACAGGTCGCGTTCAGGCACATTGAGGATAGGTCACCCACGTTTTAGCAGCACTGTCTCTTGACTTTCTGACTCTTCTCACCTGCCAAAGGGTAAATGTTGGCTGTGGGAGGGAAAAATTCACATCACCTGCCGCCTTGGCAGACAATATTTCTTTATATAAGGAAAACCTATTTTTAAAAAAAGCAACTTCTAAATTAAATATAGTAATGGATTAAGGTTACTATACCCAATATACTCCACAAGTGTACAGTCTGGTACCACTGACTCAGTGTTTACAATTGTAAAGCACTCTACCAAGATTTCCGAAGTAGCAGACAAAAATTTAAGCAGCTGATAGAAATGTTAGGTAAAAGCTTGATTTCACACCCTGAGAGACAACACACAATCACTGTAGTTTTAATAATACAGAAGAAAGTAGACTTGAACCATACTCTTACATGCACATAACGCCTTCTGTTATGTGGTGTTTGTAGACAGCTGGATTACTAACATAGGAGCATCTGTTTTGTCAGACACATGAGACGGACAACTGAAAAACATAATTTAAACGCCTCCTGTGCAGACATGCCGTTACCGTTAGTATAATTAATATAATAATCCATTCATCGTCAACCGCTTATCCCGTTAGGGGTCGCGGGAGGGCTGGAGCCGATCCCAGCTGGCATTGGGCGAAGGCTAATTAATATAGTAATAATTATCACAATAAATGCTTTTAAAAATTAGTATCTGTAGCTTTGAAATACATTTTATAGCATTTAAAAGGATGAGTTATGTGTCTTGGTGTTTGATATTTTATCAAAACTCAATCTAGTTGCGCATCTTCTATCAAATGCATTTTGTCTTTAACTCTGATTTTTTTTAACAAAAGTTGAAATAAAACCCAAAGATCTGCTTCTTGTTGGCTGAGAAAGCAGAAGCACTTTTTTTGAATAATATCAACTCATAAAACCTGAAAATGAGACGACATGAAATGCTGATTTAATGGCACCTGAAAAACAGCTTTAACCCACTTACTTAACACTTGATTAGAGACCCTGATTCAAAACTACTAGTTATAACTTATATATTTATGTATGATGATTTTAGATGATGAATTTTAACTAGGAATCCTAACAGCTGAAGAGTCACTGGCCAAACAGTTCGTTAACCATTACAAGACAATAGCGATAGAATAGCAGCAGGGTTCTGTGGCATTAGTTCAAAAAAATACTTTTCTGTTATTATGGAGACAACACAACGCTAAGCGTTCAGCGGAGATGGTCATAGGACCGAATCTAGAACAGCCAGCATGATGCGACAACAAACACACACACTAAACACCAACGCTGTTGTGTTACAAGTCATGCCGACATGAGTGAGGCAACCACTTAAGCAAGTCAGTGTATACGGTAGTTAGTTAGCCTGATCACACTTCTTTACAGTGGCAACAGTTCACTTAAAAATGGCTGCCGCTCTGACCATCCTGCTATGTTGATTTGCAGCTTGTAGAAAGCATTTTAGCCAGACAGCAACCAAATGTTTCATTCAAGTAACTCGGCAAGTAACTTACTGCACTGACATTAATTAGTGCCAACTGATATAATCTGTTATTGAGCGATAAAAATTGGAAGTTTGTTTGCCTGGATGTTTGAATATCCAAATGATATAATAAATGATAATGTGCTGGTGTGTCCTGCCAAACACACCTTACCTCTACATGCACACAGCGGCATTGATTCAAAGCATCTGTTGTCAGAAATATGAAGAGTAGACATGATATGATTTTTAATCTTTGGGCTTGAGAGGAGATCAAGTCATTCGAAGTCAAAAGGATCAAGTCCAAAATAAATAATGAGATGTATTTTGTCGAGTCTAAAGTGATTAGATTCATAACTCAAGTCATTTGACTCGAGGCCATACCTGTGTGGATCAGGTCTGTCGCTAAAGTCAGAAGACAAGTTCAGCTCCTCACCATATTAATCCCAACCAGACATTAAAAGTTGGAAATTTATGTCCGTCCATTACACATTTCATGACTTTGAGTAATGAAAAAGTTTTCTAAAAGTTCGCAACAGTCATCCTCAGTACCAAATACAGCTAAATCGATTTAAAAGGCACAGTGTAGAGGGAAGAATGGAAAAGTCTGCCAAGTTGCCTCAATAAATAAAGATTTACACAAGGTGAAAGGTCACCTAATCCTCAGCAGCAGTATACACTATAGATGGGAAAGTATGACTTGTGCCAGAGGGTGAACATGTATAATTTGTTTTGTTGGAGGCTATCTTCACACAGTAGGTAAGCAAACTCAAACAGACATCACAGCATCAGTCATACGCATTACATAAAGTCTCACTTGATATCTGTAATTCGCTCCAACACAATATAAATTATGAACAACTGCAAAAAATTGTTCAAAGAAGGAAAAACACTGCAATTAACGGTCCACATTTTCACAATTTAGAGACATTCATCTAATAAAAGTGAAAGGTTTTGTTTGTATTTCTGTTTGTCTGAAGTATATTAAGACTAATAAATCTCAGCAGGTGATGCTGGATTAGTTAAAGAACAGACAGAAGCCGTGGCACACCTGCTGAGGAGAGTTTGGGCTCACAAAGACAGTCAAGGCTGAGATTTTGACGTATGAAGGCTCTTAAACACGCTTGGTTCACACTCTCGGTCCTCTGCGAATTGGAGTGCAATTTGACCTGACAGTTGGTGATTAGCCAGATTTGTCACACTGGCTAGAGGAGCGCTTTTAACCATGTCGGCAGACGAGATCACATCAGCGGCGTGTCTGAGGAGAGGCTGTTTGTCTTTTAGTCGATTTTATTTGCGTTACTAAGTGATGGAAACCAGGCAAAATGCACATACAGGAAGGATATGGATGGTATGAAAGTAGTGGACGTAGTCACCTTGACGTTACCCATTGGTTGTGGACTGCAGTTTTGAAGCCTCAAGTTCGGCATTTTGGCCATCGCCATCTTGTTTTTTTACAACCAAACTGCAAATACGATATTTTTAGGTGACAAAAATGCTACAATTAACTTAACTAAGCTGTCACTATCTTGATATTTGCAACCACAAGTGATATAACAACCTAAAGCATACCCTGCTTTATGGTGTATTTGACTCTAAATGGGACCATAATTTACTAAATGAACATTATGCTGTATTGAGACGTGATTGAGACCATAAACTAATGTTTGCAATGTTTACTGAGGTAATAAATCAAGTGAGAACTTGGCTCATTTTCTCATAGACTTCTATACAATCAGACCTCTTTTTGCAACCAGAGGAGTCGCCCCCTGCTGGCTGTTAGAGAAAATGCAAGTTTAAGGCACTTCCGCTTTCACTTCATTTTCCAGACCCGGAGACTTGTCTCTTAATTATACACTTAAAGACCCTGAAAACTGCTTTTAATGTTAACATTCATGACTAACTAACAACTATCAGAGAAAAAGTTTAGGGGAATCCATCCTTCGGTATTAGAGTTTAACACTCAGAAACGTAGTCTTTCATCAGGACTCTGTGGGTGGTTTGATCAGATTTGAAGGACAGTGGCCGAGCAACATGGGTAAAAATCTGTCTAATGCTGCCAAATTCTGATTGGTGAGAATACAGTCCCTAACATCACCTTTTCCCAGATGATCAATGAGACGAGCACAGACATAAAAACTGTTCCAATCTTTGCAGAAAATAGTGTTCCTGTAGAACGCCATCACGCATAGCAAAAAGACGATCTTAAAACTACGTTTTCAGGTGCGTTTTATGAAGGAAAAAGCTCCAATACAGCCCAATAACTTTGACAAAGCCCCAAGAAATCTGCAGCCACAATTAAGTAACACACCACAACCTGTTGCTGTTTTTCATCAGCCAAACACTGTGAAGAAACGGAAGCAAATTTGACTGCTGGATTGTTTGTGCAGCCCGTGTTTATTCACCCCAAACTACATGTCAACTGGCATTATCTGTGAGCTAGCAAGCTACATACACACTGATCTCAGGACGCACCAGAAACTCCAGTAATTTCCATCTCTTCTCTCTAATCTAAATATGTTTGTGAAGTAAATTCGGCCTCAGAATAAGTGCAAATTTTGTACTTCTTGTATGTCTCAGTTTGCGCTGCCCTAAAATTTGCATCTATTTGTGCCCACTTGCATATCCTCATTGACTTTCTCTGTAATTTAGTCATGTCTAAAATCTCCCTTGCTCGCGGTCTGAACACGCAGTAAGGCTTGAATTGTGAACAGCTACCGCTTCCTGTCGCTTCAGTGATGTTAGTTATTGATGTTAGCAACATGTGCATACTTCCGCAGTGTATGAATGACAAAAAAAATTGCTTCCTTCCTTTTCACGTTCTAACAAGATATTTTTCATGGTGCTATGACACATTTTCTTGTTAATACCTCAAACCAAATTATAGAGTTTTCACATTCAACTTTTCTTGTCATACCATCATATCACTTTATCTTGTTATGTATCACAAAACCAAATATCTTGTTATTCCTTTCCTTCTTTTCCTTTATTCCTTTATTAGTCCCACGAGGGGAAATTCAATTTTTTCACTCTGTTGTTAACTTATACACGGTACATGCAGACCCGAACACACACATGCACAAACATGCAACAATGGAGAGATGTCAGAGTGAGGGGGCTGCTCCTGACAAGCGCCCCGAGCAGTCGGGGGTTTGGTGCCTTGCTCAGGGGCACCTCGGCAGTGCCCAAGAGGTAAACTGGCACCTCTCCAGCTACCAGTTCACACTCAGTCCTTGGTCCATGTCGGGACTTGAACCGGTGACCCTCCGGTGCCAAAGCCAACTCCCTACAGACTGAGCTACTGCCGCCCCAGTGATCAAAAACCAATGATCAGTGCATGCCACAGGCACAAATATCAAAACTCCACCACGGGCCAATTAAAGACACCTTTTACTGCGCTTCTTCTCTTGTATGAAGTAACACTTGCACCGTGCCCTCATCATGCGCTCCGAGCACAGCTGCTTGCAGACAGTAACAACTCAGTTATACCAACCGAGTGGAGCTAATCAGCAATTCAGCGGCAATACACATAAACTGAAAACTATTCTAACTCCAAAAGAAAGTTATTCTGGACTCGTCAATATTATAACTTTTAATAAACTAGAATTACCACCTCATGGTTGTATGCCTCCACCAACCAGTCAATTGGCAATTTACATCCATGTCTGTCCAAAATGTCATCACTTCATCATTTGTGTAAAATTGTCCTAATTATCATATGAATTCCTAACTTAGGGCCAAAAACTTGTTTTTTGTAGTGGGCAACTCTGGGATCTGAAAAGTGAAGCCAATGAGGAACTTTTAACAGCCAGCAGGGGAGCGACTCCTCAAAAAGAAGTCTGATTGTATGGAAGTCTATGACTAAATGAGCCTACTTCTCACATGATTTATTAGCTCAGTAAACATTGTAAACATGAGTTTATGGTCTCAGTCGCTAGTTTCAAGTCTTCTGCAACACAGCATGATGCTCAATTAGTAAATTATGGTCCCATTTAGAGTCAAATAGACCATAAAGTAGGGTATGCTTTAGGATGTGACTACCTTGTGATTGACAGGTCGCTACCACAGCGTTGTCCGGTCTGGGAGTTTTCTGTGTTTTCATCTTAACAACTTTCACCCTTTCACAGTGTGTTTTCAAGTCATGTCGTTATGTCACATCTGGTTGCAAATACCAAGATGACGACGGCTTAGTTAAGTTAATTGTAGCATTTTGGTCACCTAAAAATATCTTATTTGCCGTTTGGTTGCAAAAAACAAGATGACCATGGCCAAAATGCCGAACTTGAGGCTTCAAACCTGCAGTCCACACCAATGGGTTGTGTTTTGTGGTCATGAAAGTTAATAGTAACCGTTCTGGTCACCTAAAAAAGGCTTATTCAACTTTCGCTGTACTTTGCTCCACCCTCTCATATCACTTCTGGTTGCAAATACCAAGATGGCGACGGCCAAAATGCAGAACTCAAGGCTTCAAAATGGCAGTCAACAAACGGGTGATGTCACAGTGACTACGCCCACTTCTTATATACAGTAAATGGTTTTGGGAGGTCACAGTGACCGTGACCTTTGACCACCAAAAACTAATCAATTCATCCTCGAGTCCAAGTGGACCCTCCAGGTGTTCCTGAGATATTATGTTCACAAAAATGGGTCCTACATACAGACAGAGCAGCAATGACCCTGATCCCGGGCAGAAAAAGGCATGGAGAGCAATTAAATATTTCAGAGATTGTAGGGCCGTGGTGGATTACTTCTTAAGGTCTTTGCACGCCCAGTCCGTATATTTCGTATGTGTTTTTTTTAATCCGTCAGCTGATAAAAAAAACATGTGCAGAAACCTTGCACACTGAGTCACAAGCATCTTATTAATTTATTGCAAAAATTCGCAATACGAGAGAAAACTGAACTACTTCTCTCTCCCTCTCTGTATTCTTTTATTTCTTTATTGTAAAACGATTAGTGCTGGGAGACAAAATTAATGTATCATGCCATCTTAGATGAGGTTTGTTTGCGACGGTGGCTCTGAGTCGACAAACAACCCTCTTTTGCCTATAGACGGATGCAAAAAGAAGTTCCTAAAACTTAAATGACGGAAGAAGTTTTCGGAGACTGTGTGTAAACGTGATTGATGCCTTATTTATTTTTAAATGGGCAACAATTTCAGACAAAAAATACAAACTTAGTGTGCAGAGGCCTTTAGACTAGTAGCCTGTCTGGAACATAATTAACAGACTGCTGGTTTCCACTGCTGTATTTTACATAGTGTCCGGTTGACCAGATTTCATGGGATATCTACAGTTTAGCGTATCAGCTTTAAGCAGAAGACGGAGAGAGTTCTGCCTTTCTGTCTGAGCAAACTACACAAGTACAGCCATATTTTTACAACAGGAAGCAAGAAACAAGGTTCAACAGACATGTCATGATTTTCAGAAACGCTACCACCCCTAAATTGTGTGAGACAGCAGCTGCAAACTGTCTCAACCATCATCTCAACTGTTTATAGTGTTTGTACCATCGGTATCACAGTTGTGGTTCCAATGGGAGAGGGTAAGGTATACTTTTCAGAGTTGAAAGAAGTATGATCTTACTTGGCTTGGCACAATTGATGCGGAAAAAAATCATCGTGTAGGCTCAGTAGATCATGAGTGCCAGGGTGTTTTGGGGGGCTAAAAAAATGCTGTCAAGAGCCATTTTCATCGACTATTTCAGTAAGTTTCACCTTCCAAGTTCACTGGAAATGAAGGTCTAACTGTCAGGGTTGCGGCATCATCAACCACAGCACGTTTCCCCGTATGGAACTAAAACACTTTCACCTGCTTCATTAACTAATCCTGCAGCCTGTCTTGAAGAAGTGGAGTTGTGGTTCAGAGGTGTTTAATCAAATCAGAATCGTTTCCAAACCCTTATCAAATCTAATTGGAAGTTTTCTTCATTTGCAGGTAACTAAAGCTCTAAATAACTAAGCAGAGAAGATTCAATTTAGATCTGTAATGAGCTTTTGTTGTTGGAGGGTTGTTTTTAGTGGCAGCCTAATTAATGTTCACAACTTGTAGCTACAATCTGTAAATGAGAAGAGCAGCGTAACGCATTAAATGTTGATTAAATGTGTCTGACACACTTTCTCCCAAAACTGGAGATCCCAATGGAGAACTTTTAAGTCAATAAGCTAAAAATATCGATATATTACGGAGAGGAGTTTAATTTCAAGGACCTCCTGCATCGGACGTGATCAGCCACCACCTTCACCTCCATTCTGGCTTTTCTCTTGCCTCCTATGAAATATATATAAACTACATCTTCATTCATTCACCATGACTCTGCTGTTGGTGTTGCTGCACTACAAAACTACTATAGATGCTAGAGTGATTTTAAAGAGTGTTCCTTTGCACCCAAAAATAATCTTTCAACAACAGCCAAACGTTTCATTTTAGTCATTCAAGAGTTAAAGCTGATTAGCAACAGCAACTGACGTTTACCATTTCAACCGGTAAATGATGTCAAAGAGGCCAAGACAATTTCCAAGTTGACTTTTTTTTTAAATTTTCAGTTACTTGCAGTCCCTGCTTTTTCTTACATTGAGAGATGGCATTCCCTTTATCTAAATACTCAACATTACAGATGTTTTTTCTTCTATAACTGTATTATTCACACTCACCTGTAGAGCAGCTGTATCACATTAAACTCCTCTAACTACTTGTCAAGTCCTTTACCTGTAAGATCTGAATACCTTTGCTCATCGTCTGTGATGTGAAAACAGGTTTCCACCATGAACTGTTTATAAAGATGGATGACATGGCTCCTTCGATCACTACTGCATAGACTCTAACTCCAAATCACATCAAAAGAGCGAGACAGCAGCACTCATATCCGGGATTTTCTCGCTTCACTTTTGTACTGTAGGAGGAAGTGGAGATGTGTCATCCATCTATGTTTACAGTCTATGGTTTCCACTCAGTCAAACAAAATAAAAAGTGTGCATCCTGGTCATAGTTCAGTTAGAAATTCATAGTGCACCACCCGGAGCGTCTCTCGTGCCTGGCTGCTGATCTCAATCACACGGCAGTAGAGAAGGTTGTACTGGCGTCTGGCTCTGGAGCAGTGTAGCCGACTTTGGCGTCGGATTAGAGACCGAACAGGATTGAGTCACGCTGCACTCCATCGCTGTGCCCCGTTTCCATCAGTTTGTAGGGCTAGGGTTTCGTAGTGGAAAAAATCTGGCAATATCATACGCATCATGATACAGGGGTTACAGTTCAACATATGATGATTTTGTAAACAAGGCAATAGTCTAAAGAATACATCACCAAATGCATAAAATGACTAAAATATTTACTTTTTCACGCAGTCAGAACAGTGGGATCTGCATTTGCATTAATCAGAGTAACACCCAACATCACGGCACTATTTTGAGATGGCACATACACTGAGAGTAGGGATGTTAATACAGTTAAACCGACATTAAGCATTTTAACCGATTAACGCCACTGATTAAATGGTTAAAAGAAATATTAATTAATTAAAAAGCTGAGAAAACCACAGAGGAGCGGCTCATCACTTTAAGGAGAAAAGCTGGTCCACCTTAAGAGAGAGTCAGCACAGATACAGGAAGTTGGCTCTGGACTTCCAGCTGAGGAGTTGTAGTTTGTAGCGTCGCAGCATTTATTCACCGACAAATTAACTGCACACACACTGTCTGCTACAGCTACGTTCACAGCTATAACGCCACCAACACACAGCTGACAACCTGCTAAACTAAACTAAATGTGTGGTGAAGACTTTTACTGGGAAAGTGGCTGCACGCCACTACACGCAGCACCCGTACAGTGAAGTGGGGGGACAGTGAACGCAGCACCGTGGCTGTCAACGCTCCCGTCAGTGAAGTGGGGACCCTTTTATTCCCCTTATTAATTGGAAGTAAACGCAGCACCCTGGCTGTCAACGCTCCCGTACAGTGAAGTGGAGACAGTGAACGCAGCACCGTGGCTGTCAACGCTCCCGTACAGTGAAGTGGAGACAGTGAACGCAGCACCGTGGCTGTCAACGCTCCCGTACAGTGAAGTGGAGACAGTGAACGCAGCACCGTGGCTGCTAACGCTCCCGTACAGTGAAGTGGGGACAGTGAACGCAGCACCGTGGCTGTCAACGTTCCCGTACAGTGAAGTGGGGACAGTGAACGCAGCACCGTGGCTGCTACAGTAGCTCTCCTGATGGTAAACTGTTGACTCAGTTATCTGCTGTGTTCATATACTGCAGCTGCTGCACGCGAGGCACAAATCTTGTCAGTTAATGGTTAATAATCAGTTAACAAGGGTCAATTATCGGTTAAGAAAATTTTTCAGAATTAGCATCCCTGACTGAGGCCATGCACCTTTGCAAATGATATAAAATATTGAGTATAGTCTCTTTTATGTGAACTCTTGATGAAAATTCAAGTGTTTGAGAATCAATGCAGTATCACAAAACAGAACATTACACTATTTTCAGTACGTTCTTACACCCCTCGTTACCCTGTGTTACTCTGTGTACAAAGATGCAGCTATTCTTGCAGCAGCAGGGTGACAAATTATTTTTATCCACGTACAGATGCCGACTTGCAAAGAACACATTAACCAGTAAAAGTTTAAATTAGCCACGGCTGATATAATCACCCCACAGCAAGTCAAAGGGCTTGGTGTCAGAAGTTGGTTCTCATGCATTTTTTATATGTAATTTAGGCTTATATTTATGCTGAAACTGTTCCATTTGTTTACTTGAAGCTGACAATATATACAAAATGCTAGAGACCGTGGTGGTGCTTGTCCAGAGTGTCGACAGAAGCCCACAGCTCTTTGTTGCCGCAGGGCCCCAAGTGAGTTTATCTGGCCATGTGTCTGGTCGAGTCCAAGTTAACTATTTTTGATCAGACATAAAGTCTCCAGTCTAGGCCTCCCTGACAAATATTTCCACTTATGCAATCCAGTTATTCATTTGACTTTATAGTCTGTATGTGGTTGCATTCATTTACGCAAAACAGAAAGCATGGCTTTCCTGCATATCTTATGACCCAGACATTTCTGCCTCCTCGGCCTGATGTGACGATAGATGACATCTGGCTATGCTTAGGCTGCAGTGGGGGGAAACTTCCCAGACACTGATAACCTTGAAAAGCACCACTGTCAAGTGACACACACATACAAGGCACAGTGACGCACCAACAATAGCCAGCAGCCAGAGCTCACTTACACACACTAACCAGACACAATACGTATCACATAACAGCTGGTACAGCCATCAAACCTGTATCATACAGTGCCTTAATCCACTTACAGCCCTCTCCAGAGAATCTCACTTTCGTTCCATCAGTTCAGTTTCACATTAACAAACCCTCAACATGGATTTTATACATTTTCAGCCATGATTCATAAGTTAAGAGTGAAACTGTCTCTGGGCCAAAGCAAGACATCGCTCCCAATTTCTTTCTGTGGCTACAGACTTGACTGTAGCCTCTTTCACACATAGTTCCCGGTAAATTAATGGGATAACCTTTCACACATGCTCTACATTCGGGAATATTTCTACCTTGTGCTTTTTCACATGTGCCATTGCAATGCCGAAATAGATGGGGCAAAGGGCAGTCCAGCAGACAGCGGTAATGCATCACTTATGGATGTCAATCGCCACAAACCTCAACAGAAGATGACGATACTGGGGCAAGGCTGGATGTACGTGTACCCTTATTACTTTCAGGAACATGGTGGATAAGAAGCTGTTCACATCTGGTGCCAATGTACCTGTACTGGCGTAAATGCTAAATGAATGCTAAATACTAAACAAGTCGCTGATTCAAATGCATCATCTTGTGATTGGTTCACTCGCTCCACAAGAAAGCATCTTTGTCAGATGGCCGTAACCCTTCACATGCTTGTGCCTGTAATTTCACTGCTTTTATTCACAACACATATGTACCAGCGTTTTCCCTGAAATGTTTGTAGGTCTTGAAGTGGGAAATTGCAGAAAGCGCAGATTTCTCTGAATATCCATCCAAGCTCCCATTCGCACATGACTCCGTGCAGGAAATGTTAAAGGGATAGCCTGCATGTGTGAAAGGGACGTATAATAAAACCACAGTCATTTCAACCTGGAGATTGTGAATGAGTATGAAATATTGACTGGACTGAAAAACGCCCACTTCTGGCATATAAAGACCCCAACGCACCCTTAGAAATTTAAATCACTTAACTATATAAGCCTGCAAGAAACATTTAACAACTGTGCAAATTCTAAACTCAGTTTTAAATATTGTCTCGTGGTCAGCTAATGTCTTTAAAAAGGTGCAGTGTATAGGATTTGGCGACATCTAGTGGTGTGTTTGCAGATTGCAACCAACTGAGAACCCTTCCGCCTTTCCAAGACCCACTCCCACTCAGACCAGCCGCATCAGGACCACGTGGCGCAGCGTTACCTCACGGCTGCATGATTCACGCGTCCCTTGTTCACACCAGCTGTGTTTCTGCTGCTGTTCTTTCTACATAGTTTGAATTTCATAACGGCCATTTCATTTCATTATAAATGTCATTTTTGTTTTTACAGTAAAGTAAAGAAACGTGTGGTAACTTGTAAATAATACTAATAATTCACAATTAAAATCCTGTACAATACTCAATCATGGAGCCGTGCAAGTCACTGCATGTTCTACAACACTGTCCTGCACATATTTCAGAATAAAAGCCTTGTGTTAACAAATGGAGTTCTGCCCACAGAAAAAAAAAATACTTGAGGGGTTTTATTTTGTGACATGTTCTACAGATACAGACATTGCAAGTGTAGTAATTGTTGCTGATATAAGATCAGCTTCCGTCTGTGACATATTGTGCAGATGTCTTGACTTGTTATGTTGACTAACTGTTGTTATGTTGCTGATATGATGTCAATATACAGTCAAACATCACTTCCAGTGTCTGTTGCTGCCTTGAAATGCATGGGCTAACTGTGGTAACGTGAGCCCCCAACCGCAAAACCGTGGTAACGCCGTTTGCCTCGCTCAGAGGTCATCTTTACCATAACAACAGTACATCAGGAGCAAAGGATGTCAGACGGCAGCTGGCAGGGCGACGGTCTTGCACTCTGTGGCTCAAGTTACCGCAGCTTCACAAGCGAGTCGGAGAACTACGGTGGCTTTTGGGTAACGCAAAAACTTTAAAGGCTCTCTCTAGAGACAGTGTTTGGTTTGTCTGGTCTGGGCTACTGTCAAAACATGGCTGAGCAACATGGCAGACTGCGAGAAGAGGACCCACTCCCTACGTCGATATGAAGGACAAATTCTAAGCTAACAAAAAAAACACAGCTGTTCTTATTTTCAGGTGGTTATACATTAATCAAAACAATCTTAATATTATATTCTATTTCTGCTAATAGATCCCATCAAATGTTACACACTGTTCCTTTAAAGGCAGACATTTGGACAGCATCGACAGCCTTAACATGGATGAGCTGCATGTACGACAAGTGCCGGATGCTTTGACAAGGTGTCACAATTACAACTATTGTCAAGTTGAGTACTTTCATCTTTCATCACATTTTCAAAACAGAGAAGACGATGAAAAACTAAACCTAGCATTTCTAGTAAATCAAAACCACCTGGGGTGTGTCAGCACTGAATTAGCTGTAGATGTACAGTATTATAGTAACATAAACATGTGATATGTCACCAAAAAGTTTCTTTTTATCATCAATCATCTACGAACTCAAAGCATAGAGCTACGACTTGGAGCACAAAGTTCTAAAGTATTTGCTGTATTTATAACAGCCATCAGAAACAGATGGATAAGGGGCATACCCTCATTTATTTGCATTCGTTAATATTCAGACAAGTCTGGCTTCCACAGCAAGCGCAGGCACATATATTCTGCAAACCGTGAACTTGCATTTTTGCCAACATGCACATTTCAGAAGTTGCACATTTTAGAAACCGTGCCAAGCTGTGGTAAAGTTACCTCCTGCTTGCAAATACCAATCTGAAGTGTTGCCTGGCAGCTTTAAAGTAAAAAGGTTAAAAATATTAATGGATTTTCCAAAAATCCATTAAAAAACAGCCCAGAGATACAGCTGCACTGATGAGCAAAATCCATCATTTTAAATGAGACAACTTTAGTCATTTCACCAAACATGGCTTTACCACACCGCTAATTACCACATTTAGTGGAGCTTCTTCCCATCAGGACACAGTCTTACACAAGAGTGGCGGCCGCAAAGTGCAAAACTAAATGTGAAAAACTGTTTTCACATTTAGCTACTTCAGAACACCTAGTCCAAATACCACTATAATGATTATTACAAAGTTGTGTTTTCATTAAGTTGCATAAGGAAACGTTGCCAGTCATTTAATTTACAGTGATGGAGTATATTCATTAATGCAGCAGCATGTCTGCACAAGCTGTTTAATGTACTTTTAAAAGTCGCAGGCTTATGACTCAGACATACTGGGCAAACCTGCAGCAGACGGTGGGACAGTAAATACTCGGTGCGTGACTCTTCACAGATTTTAACTGCTTACACTGGAGTTACAGTTAAAGATGTTCAAACGGTTCCAGGAGACAATTTATGTGCTACATCTACAGTGAAAATGTTGATCATGAGGACTTTGTTAGCATTACTGTAGATCAAATTATTACATTATATAATATATTACAGGGCTTGAAGACATTTTACATTCCTGATCTGAAATGGAAAACATAAAGCCTATTAAAATAAAAAAATATTAAATATTAAAAAACACAGATTCTGACAATTATTCTAATTTATTCAAGTACAAACCAGGTGACAATTACCAGCTGGGACGATTTTAACTTAAAGGAATACGTCACCCAGGCTGCACGGTGGTTAGCGCTGTTGCCTCAGAGCAAGAGGGTCGCAGGTTCGATTCCGGCTTGGGACTCTTCTGTGGGGAGTTTGCATGTTAGCATGGGTTTTCTCCGGGTACTCCGGCTTTCTCCCACAGTTTGCAGTTTAGGTTAATTGATGACTCTAAATTTCCCGTAGGTGTGAATGTGAGCGTGAATGGTTGTCTGTCTCTATATTTCTGTCTCTATGTGCCCTGTGATGGACTGGCGACCTGTCCAGGGTGAACCCCGCCTTCGCCCAATACCAGCTGGGATCGGCTCCAGCCCCCCGCGACCCCTAACGGGAAAAGCGGTTGACGATGGATGGATGGATGGAACACTTCACCCTTAAAATGACCATTTGTATATCAACTGCTCACCATGCTATCATATTATTTAATCATGTTTCCAGATGTGAAAACTCAGGAAGGGAAGTCTGGGGGCATTTTCCTCCCGTACAAGCATGCATATTTTGAGATTAGAACACAAGAAAACAATATCTTGCTTTGATGAATCTTGATAACATCTTTAATTGCATAATAATATACTGTATATTATAATATTGGATCATAATTATTGACACATCAATGCGTTCAAATCTTTAATGTTGCAGCTGGTAAAGGTGGAGATAATTTTATCTTTGTAGGTTTTGTATTTTACTGTGTAGCTTGTGTATTTCCTGGGGACCAATAAAGCCTTGATATAAAAAATCACAATAATAGTATTAATTGATCATACTTTGTATTTTTAATCTAAATCTGCAAAGACAACTAGTAAACTATAAATGTAGTGGAGTATAAAGTACAATCTGAGATGTAGTGGAGTTGAAGTATAAAGTAGCAGAAAATAGACATACTCAAAGTCCTGTCATGGTGACAAAAATCATAATCAGGATTATTTTTGATATATTTTGGTCTGACTATCCCACTCTTAAATCAATCACTTACCATTTCGACCTTAAGAACAACTTTAATCTGCAGAATGAGGATCATTTTATCACTTTTTTTACATCGCAACAATGGGACAGGAAATCCTTGATATATTTCTAAAAGCATATAAAAAAACACAACCAAAAAGTAATAATTACATTATATTTTGCTCTTCAAAATGTAAAAAGAGACTGCAGTCTGAATATCGGAGCAATATGGGAAGCAGAAATTAATTCCACATGAACACTGGAAGAATGGGGCCGGATCTGCAGACATGATAATGGCCAGATCTGCCTCCTGGAAAGACTTCAGCTGGAAGAATGGGGCTCGATTCTTCTGTACTCCAGCGCAAAAGCCTAACTACTCTAATCATCCTGCCTACTGGAGGTCCTGCAGAAGCGTAGTGGCAAACCACTCTCACATCTTCAGGAAATGTCCCTCTGTGGCTCCATTTTGCAGACGTGTCCACAATGACTTTAAGATGAAAATCTCTTTAAAATTTAAATTAAGTACCTCGGTGATCCAGGGGAGCCTCTCTGTGCAAAGTGAGATAAATACTCGAGGCTGTTGTTAGAGGCATGCAGAAGAGGCTTTGATTAGAAAATGGCTGAAGAAAGAATTACCAACCTTGAGTGGATCCACTTAGTTTACAATACACAGTGGAGAGAATTACATTTAAACTTAGAGCTCAATTTGATATTTTTGCTGAAAATTAATCAACATGGATTATCAATGTGTCAACTAGACTACAAGCAGTGCCTGAAATGGGTCTGTACTCACAGGTCCCGAGTACCAGCACTTCTGATTTTTGTCCAAGAGTACCCTTACTTCTTAGTGCCTACTGCCACCTCCTGAGTCTAGGGATACACTGTCTGAAAAGACAATAAAGCGATATAAAGTAAAAAGATATTTGGGTGCACGCCGCCATGTTGCTGTCACGTCAGGTGTGTTTATGTTAGCAAACTCAGGCTAGAGGAATCATGCCCAAGTTTCCGACTTGGATTTCTAATTAAATGGCTGTTTCATTAGGGTTAGGGTTTCCATGTTGGATGCCATTTTTGAGTTCAGAGCACAATGGATTGCAATACTAACTAGAAAAGCACTCGGAGAGCGCAGACCTCCGCCAAGCACCATAGTTTCCCCTCATATTGTAATTAACTCCAAAATAAAAATCCTACATTTTTTAAAAAGAATTTTATATCAGTGGCAAACATAGAACATATATACAAGACACAACATAAAACTCACAATACATTAGGCCAAAATGTAAGAGTACCCCCATTTTTTATATAAATTGCTATAAAATCCGCCATCTGGATCAGATCTGGATCTGCCTTTGGGATTTGATAGAAGTACACATTGTAAATCCCTGAGTCCAATTTCATGAGCTTTGGGCAACAATTACCAGAGATATTGAGAAACAATTTTTCTGTCCCATTTACCCCAATGTTAACGAAAATTTCAAAGTGATCCAGAATCCAGGATTTCTTCCGGATCACCCCCAAAATTAAATCAATTCTTCCTTTTCACATTTTCATCACCTTGAAAATTTCATCAAAATCCGTCCATAAGTTTTTGAGTTATCTCGAACACAGACAAACAAACAAACAAACAGATCAACGCCGGCAAAAACATAACCTCCTTGGCGGAGGTAATAACTAAAATTTACAGGCGCTGGGAGGTGTACATTGCTACTGGTTTCCCCTGTTTCCAGTCTTTTTGCTAAGCTACACTAACTGACTACTAGGTTCATATTTAGTCAGAGTTCAGATATGAAACTAGTATCAATCTTCTTCATCCAAGTCTTGGCAAAAGAGCAAATTAGTGCATTTCCCAAAATGTCAAACCACTCCATTGCAGTTGTATGTCTCCACCAATCAGTCAAGTTGCAGTTTACATCTGTCCAAAATGTCATCACTTCATCACTTTATCCTATTAGACATTTGGGTGAAATTGTCATAATTGGGATATGAATTATTCAGTTATGGCGAAAAACGTGTTTTGTGAGGTCAGACTGACCTTGACCTTTGGCCACCAAAACCTAATCAGTTCATCCTTGAGTCCCAGTGGATGTTTGTCCCAACTTTAAAGAAATTTCCTCCAGGCGTTCCCGTTAGATCGCCTTCACATACGTACGTACAGATGGACGGCAGTCGTCCTGCGAGGAGGCATAAAATGACAAAATGATGACTGATATTTCAGAGTTTCTCTTGTAATAATACCAGCTAAGAACTAGAAAATGTCCGCCAACAATTGAGCAATGCATATTTGTCTAAGAGATTAAAATGTAAAGAAGGGATTTGCAGGAAAGCGAGTAGGTGTGTAATCATGTGGGAGTTCAGTCCTTCGTGGTTGTTTGATGTTTCTATGTCACAAATCCAGGTTAAAATTGCTCTGTAGCTAAATTACCTTATATGCAGTAAGTAGATCATTTCCCTATGCATCAGTCAATCCACTCTATGCAGTATACGCGGCGTATGTCAATATCCTGGAAGGTCGACAAACTGTATCCAGGATGGCGCTATCCTCATATGCACAGAGCTCACAGAAATCATCCCGGTTCAATCTCGCATTCAGAGTGGCTCCGTGGGAAATCAAAGCCACTTGATGCATTTCCTCTTCTATTGTATATTCATTGTTTGAACAGTCTCGTCTCGCAGGGCTGTGCTGCTCAAATATAGCAGCACGCTGACTATGTGATAGCCGCACTTTCCTCAAATCCATCCACCGTGTAAGATTATTGTGTGCGGTTTTGTAAGGGTGAAAGATGGATCACGACATGAAGGAAATTAGCAGAAACTATACTAGTCTGTACATTTTCCAAACATCACAATGTTGTTTTGTCTCTCATAAAAACACAGACACACCATCAACAATGCAATAACTGGAGTTATGTACGAGTGGGGATTGGGTGTTCTCATGTTGGCACTACGGGAGGAGTAATTTGGGGTGAATGTAGGTTTTGAGGAATTAATCTGGGACTGAATATTTCTTTTATTCCCATTTCAAGGACGAAAAAGCAACTATTGCTTTTAGTGAGGTTTTTTTTTTTTTAAGCACAGTTGTCTTAGGTGGTAAGAAAATCCACAATCAGCTGGTAAAGGGAGAAGGCATTTCTTTAAATCTCGCTTGGAAACGAACGGGGACATTAAAATGCATAAGTTTCCTGCCTCGAATCTAAATAAGAATGCTAATGAAACGCTGTGGGTATTAATAATGCAGAGGACGAGGTTCCTTTTATTTGCTAAGGAAACATTTCAAGAAAACAGTGACGGCGCAACTTGTTTTGATGCATCAGGATTTATGACACGACATATCCTCTTGACATTTTAAAAAATTAAAAACACCAGCTAATTAAGACTTTAATTACAGCCTGCTTTTGTAGCTGGCTGAATTATGGAATGTGACTGTGCATAAGACTGTATTATATATGTATCTTAGCACTTCCTACTGGGACTAATTATAAGCTTTAAAAAAGACTAATTTATGATATAACACTGGAGTCTGCCCTTTGGCCCATTTCACAACTCTCATGGGTTCCTCGAGTTCCTGTCATTTGTTCATATGCCTTAAAAAAAAATAAAGTGAGACTGTAGAGCCATCTGACAGGAAATGTTATCCATCTATATATAATGGTTTGCACAGTAGTACTGAACATTTAATACAGTATAAGGAGGAAATGCTTGGAGGAGTCAGAAGACTTACTTTAGGGTCATTAAAGTGGTAGCACGCAGATTATTTTTGTCATCACAAAATCCACAATAACCTTTCAGCATGTTGTAATTCAAGTCTTCTGAGAGAAAACTAGATTTCTACACCTCCTCATGACTTCATTTTCAGGCTTAAGAAAATCTAGCTTATGACTTTGTCCAATCATAGGTCATTTCAGAAAGGGAGCGTTCCTATTGGAGGCAACGGAGGCAGCGGTCAAACACTCGCGAACTCTGATCAAATGGTGAAACTAGGCCCCAGAATCGACATATTTGCTTCATTTGAGTTTACGTGGAGATAGAGGGAAGATAAAGCTTTTATTGCTGTAGTAACGACACGTGATATCAATTTTAATAATCAACATAGAGCCACAATGAGCAGAAATCATGTGTGTATTATTAGAAAGCGGCGGAGGGTCCGTGTGGATATGACTTGTACCCACGCATGTTAAATCACAAACAAAGCTGCATGCCAACGCTCATCTCTGTGGTCAAATAGACGACACTACAACTGTAGGGCACCCATACATTGACATTATGTTAATGCACCAAACAGCCCTGATGGAGCTGACCAATGGCTAAAGGGAGAGCTAGCATTTCCGCAAAATTGGCAGAAGTATACGCACATGACTATGTCACAGAGTGTCAAAATGACTGATACATTTGACTTCAGGACATCTCTGAAATACATGCTGAAAATCAAACGCTACATTATTTACCAAAGAAAAAGTCCCTAGAAGTATATGATTCAACTTGTTCCCATGACTTAGAGTTAAAAAAGTGAACAAAAATCGTAGTAAAGTAGTAGTAGATGTAGTAGTACTTTATACGAGTAATTTCTCGTATATTCAGAAACATCTTGTAGTTACTGTTTCAGGTGGGCAGCGTTTCCTCAACTGATCTCAATATGGCGGCCTGGTCACAAAGTTTCGTGTTTTACAGCTAAACAGTAACGACAAGATGTTTCTGAAAATACTTTCTTAGAAATAGGCATCACAGTAACAGAATATTGATTCATATTTGATCAGCACTGCCTAGTGTGACCATTTGAAAGGGAGACTGCGAGTGATTGACAGCTGCTCAGAGACGGCAGGCTCCAGCTCGGCTCTGATTGGTTATTTTCTTCCGGTCTGTGAAATCTTGCAGATGCCATTAGCAGCAATGGAGGACACAGAGAAACATGATTTATTTCAGATTACCTGTCTCTGCACTACTGTCAGGATATAGTGACCGTTTTATGAAAATTACTTCTTTTAATCATATTTGCTCCAATTCTACCCACTGCTGCCTTAAATCACAGCGTTCATTTTGCAGGGCTGACTTCAATGATATGAGGAAAATTAAATATTGTTAAGGCAATGAAAGACACTAAATATTACCTTCTTTTAGAAACTGAATTGTTTTTATATTTGACAACATGAGGTCTGATTTTTCTGAGTTTTGTGTCCATTCCATTTACCTGAGCAGCTCTGGGAAAATGAAAAGTTAAAAGAGAATACATGTTCATGCTCTGACAGAAGTGATTTGGTTAAAATATGATTGACTTCCCAAACACAAAAGCATCGACTTTCACACTCCACTGGGGTATAATTATGCTTCTGCAGCTCCTGCCAAGAGACGCCCTCAGGCGTGTGACCACAGGGGGTTGGAAATTTTTATGACATGCATGTCACTTTATTTTTTTTCTGCCTTTAGTAAGGGACAAGGGTTTCTTTGTCTGATAATCATACTGCATCACACTGTATTTAATCCCATTTGTAGCGATCCAAGTTTCAGGTTGTCCTTGCTGCCTTGTTCCCTCTGGAAAGGTTAAAGTCAATATCTCTAACAGTCCAATCAGAGCAAGCCTGCGAGGCTGTGTGTGAATAATTATGAATCAATGTAAATATTTTAGTAATTTAGCATATTAGCTTGGAGGACGCTGTCAAGCTTACTTCTCAAGAGGGCTGCATATGAGAAATTGTTAAATAGGCGACAAATTGTTCGTTTATGTTTGACTTACATCCTGGAAACTCGCAATAAGCCAGTTGCACCAGATCTATCAGAAAATATAGTCAGATTTTAACCTAAGGCTCCTCACTACATTAAAACAGGTTGTTGCAACCAGTGTTGCCGGATTGGACTGAAATTTTTTTTTCTAACAATTATATTAAAAAGTAGCCTGATTAAGTGTAATTCTTCATTAAATTGCATTTATGAACTTGCGAACAGCTGGTGCAAACGGCTCCACATTGTCCAATTTCAGCCCATTTCTGGCCCGAATTTTGAGCTGCATGACTCATTTTGGAGTCGCACCGAATTTCAGCTTCACCAGGCTCTTGCACAGTTGAGCCATGAGCTGATTCCCCAATATCAGTGCATTTTTTCTGCTTTTCTTACAGTAATCAGAGCATAGCTATCAAGATAACGTCACATATGCATAATGGATAAAGTGGATAAGCCATAATGTCCATGTCTTCCTAGCCACCTAAAAGTCCATATACGCCGGGGCCTCGTTTTTTTTTTTTAGACCTTTCAGCAGACAGGATGACACAGATGATCAAGGAAGCACATTTCTCTCTTGTTAGCATTGTGACCCGTACAGACCTCTGCTAGCAAACAACCTTTACCTTCCTCGGAGCTTTGAAACTAATTTTTAGTGACAACTGTCAACAGCCCTCGGAGGCTGACGGGACACTTTTTTTTTTTTTCTATTTTACACGTACAGTGTGAGCACTCAGGTCGTGGCTGACGATCGATCCGTATAATGTGTGCACATAAATCGTGACCTTTGGCTTTACATTACAATCTCCTCATACAGTAGGAATTACACAACTACATTTCTAAAATCATACAGCGCATGCCCAGCTTAAGTACACCAAGTGCTTGCTAAGACATTTCCCAAAAGGTGATAAAAAGGCGAGACTGGGAGCATTTCTATTGCCTCCACGTGGCTAACATGGCAACAGCTGAGCGACTCATAGCTAACGGTACTAAAACAGAGAAAACAACGGCAACATTGCTGAAAGAGCTAACGGTGTTAATCGGGACGCCGTTATCAGCTGTAATCGCCTCATGAGTGCAGTGCAGAGCGGCGGCCGTGAGATCGCCAGTGGGGCACGCTCATGTACAAATATGCACTAAAAACACACGTAATTGGCCTGACTTTATCAACAAAGTGCGGAGAAACTCCAATTACAACTACAGAGGGAGAGAGACTTCATTCTCTGCTCAGGCAGACCTTAATCCACTACATCTTTACATAACAAATAGATGTTTGCTGCTATATTTTATTGTATAGTGCACCTTTAAGTTTGAATGGTGCACCCCAGTTTAGTAAATCATTAGTTTGAAACCAGCTCACACACACTTTGTCTACAGACATTTACATGGTGCATTTCAAAGCCTTGACATGACAAAAATACTGCTTGAACTGAGACTAAACGTGGGCAGGCAGGTAAACACTGCAAACACCGCCTGTCCATCACAGCACTAATACACCCTGACATACAATTCAAACACACAACCAGACTCATGCACATACTGTAGACACCAACGGTCCTGCTCGTGTTTGGACCGGAGGAACCAATCTACTGTATCTAGACAACTATAACACCTTTAACACCAAGCAGACCTTCAAAACAAACCTCTGATTACTTACTTCTGCTGTGACCTGGAGTACTGACAATCCTCACAGTAATTTCTTCTCAGATGTTTGATCATTAGAGACATCTCGTATTTGTTGGCATGCACCCAGTGTACCATAAAATAAGAAGTGTGCCTCTCCAGCCATTTAATATAATTTATCACTGATTGTCAATTACTGAACCATTCATAGCATATCTGCATTAGGGGTGTACAAAAATATCTAAAATATCGCAATTAGGGTTGTCAAAGTTCACGATAGTAACGTCTCAACACTAATTCCTTTAACGCATTGATACAACTTGTGGTTTTTTAGGTTGTAGCAGGCACAGTTTTAAAGCTACATAGGTATCATATGAAAAATAGGGTAAGGAAACCTAATCCATCGGTACCAAACGTGTCAAACTAGCTTGCCCCAAAGGAGGTTAAATAACACTCTAAACTGTGGCAACGAAAAAACTAGCATGCAAATGAAAATGGGTTCTGGGTTCTCACCAGTCTCCCCTTTACAAACATGCCCACTTTATGATAATCACATGCAGTTTGGTCATAGTCAAGTCATAGTTGTTTGTTAGAGATGATTTGGGCTTTTCTTTACACTAAATGCAGTATCTGTGAGGCTTTCTGGACAATATTTGTCATTATGTTGTGTTGTTAATATATTTCTAATAGATACATACATTTACAGCATATTTGCCCACTTGTTGATAAGTATTACATTCTTGACAAATCTCCCTTTAAGGTACATTTTGAACAAATAAAAAATGTGCAACGATCATGTGATTAATCACAATTAAATAATTTAATTGACTGGCAGCCCTTGTCACAAAATTATGGTTTGTGATACTATCAGTTCTCAAAAACACTTGATTTTTAATCAGTGGGTTACATGCAAAGATTACCTCAGTCAATAAATTATTTCATTCGCAAAGAGATGTGCCCTCGGTGTATGTGCCCTCTCAAAGTAGTGCTATGATGTTGGATGTTACAGGGAGTGCAATGAATGCAAATGCAGATCCCACTATTCTGATTGCATAATAAAGTCAACTTTTTTTTACTCAAATTTTATGCATACGAGGTGTCTTCTGTATACTAGGACAGTTTTTCTGTATCACTACATTATCGCCAATACACAGCCGTAATCTGTATGTTTCAAAGAGCTAAATGTAAGATTTTCAAAGAGCTCTTTTGGTCTTACTTAATTTGATTGAAGGCCACTTGCAAGCCTCTCCAATTCCAACTGTATAAAAACCTGCAAAATCCCGAGTTTACTTACTGCAGAGGCACAATCAAGTCGGCGCTTAACACCCTGAAACTGCACACCAGGTGATCACAAATATGCATGATGGAGTGAGAGCCTTGTAGACCTTTAGCTGTGTTTGTGGGAGAGCCTATTTCGACAGGAAGACTCTTGCTTGCTGTATAATTTTAGCCATCACTCAGTGGTAAGTGGAGAGTGGGAAATGTGTGAAAACTGGGCACACTCTAGGCAGAATTAAGCTGCAGACTTGTGTCCCTTGAGGATCACAGGTATCGGTTTTAAAGGCAAATGCTTCGTGAATGGAGAGTGTCCACAAAGCGGGACTCAGGGGACTGATGAAATGAAAGGTGCTATGTCTCCAATAACAGGCAGACAGCCGAATACCATGCTGCAAATAAATGGTGAGTCATATTTAGCCAAAATGGATAGAAGCAAGCATTTAAAACTTTACATAAAAACATGACTGTCAGGTACAGAAAAACAATGCGAGGCATTCATGAAAAGACATAGACAAGCAACACAGTCTCACAGCTGTTTGTGAAATAGTCATGAAATTTAAACTATTCGATTCGTGTCCAGTTTCATGACGCTCACGCTTAGGAAAAGACTTGGTTACGCTTAAGCACCAAAACTACTTGGGTTGAGGAGAGATTCACTTGGTTAGGCTTTGGCAACAAAACTACTTAGGCTTAGGAAAAGATTGATTTGGTTAGGATTAGGCAACAAAAACTACTTAGGCTTATGAAAAGATTGACTTGATTAGGCTTAGGTAACAAAACTACTTGGGTTTAGGAAGAGATTGACTTGCAACAAAACTACTTAGTTTGGTTTAGCAAAAGATTGACTTGATTAGGTTTGGGAAAAGATTTACTAGATTGGGCTTGGGCAACAAAACTACTTAGGTTTAGGAAAAATTGTGGTTTGGGTTAAAATAAAACCAGAAGTGCCGTACCTTAAGTTCATTAGTTACATGGCAAATAAATCTACTTTGCATTGTGGTTTCAGACGGGACACAAACACTGGTCTCCTGGACAAAAAGCCCAACATTTGTTTCAGTTTACATGAATTACATATGAACTGATTTCATGCTGACCATCACATAAAAAATATATATATGAAATATGTGTCACACGAATCAAAACGTTAAATTTTGTGACCATTACACAAACTCCTGTGACTGGGCTAAGCCAAGACTGACAGATCAAGAGTAAACTGAAACTGCCCCCTTGTCATTAGTTTGTGCTTGCTTCAAATCCAGACAAAATGTCATAGGTTGTTGGATTTTGCTTCAAGCAACCTACACTTTATATATGAAAGGCTGCTGGAAAAAAAAAGTCAAAAGTAACAGTAATAACAATCACAGTATCATTGATCCAAAACCAGCCAGCAATACATTAATCTGGCTTTCACTGAAGCTACATTTTTTTATTACAGGCACACAGAAATAAGCTACATGGCAATCAAAACTCTCTGAAAATTGGCGAAACGTTGTGTCTGTGTAGCACACCTGCTGTAACCTATCAAACCACAAACTGATGTGAAAAGCAAGGAAAACGCGCCATTTCAATCACCATAAGGAACGTCACACCAGACTGCGATCATAAATCCAGTAGTTTAAGTTCTACTTGCTTATCAGTCAAATGACATGTCTCGCATAGCAGGATAAAGGGACTCTGGCAAACGAGCATGTTGTTCTGGTGGATTCGGCATGTACCCAAAATCAAATAATACACGAAACACTGTAGCATTTCAATAGTATTTCAATGAAATGTGTACCCAAACTCGTAGCAACACACACAGCAATCGCCCTCGCCCTGGAAGATGCATGAAGGAGTAACGGTACTATTAAATTGGTAAAAGTTACACGTTTGCTCAAGTACACGCACCACAGTATGTTAAATATAAGCCGAAATGTGCAGAAGGTACTATTAATGTAGGGGGAGGGTTTTACCTTAAAACATGCAAACCAGCCACAAGCATTTATAAGCAAGAAAACACCAAACAGTCGTTTTTTAAAGGCAGTCTGGAGTTAAGCTAAGACGGCGACTGTCCTACACTTGGCACACATCTCCCGAGAACAGGGCAAACTGCACTGTGGTTTAACTTGGTTAAAACGACTCAAAATCAAGAGGTTTACTTGCCGAAGTTGGAACCAAAAGGCTGGCGGGTCGCTCGATCAGCTCAGGTTGCTGTTTCCCGGTCACATTCATTTCCCATAAAACCGCTTTCTCCGTCCGCTGACTTCGACGAGAGTTCCTCAAGTCATTTACGCAGCAACAGACTCACTGCAAGTGTTATTCACCGGCGTCCCGTTCAACGACAGAGGCGGACGGAGAAACCATGCCTGTGAAGCTCCGCCAGGCTGCGTTTGTAGGGCGCCTATATATCCGGCAATTAGAGCAGTTGTGCCCGCTGCAGGGACAGATTAGTGACGGCGGCGGTGGTTGCTTGTTTCTCCGCGGCTCACAGAGGCTCCTCTGCTGCTGCTCATCAGTCTGCATGTCTCTCCACCTGCTGCCTGTCCTATTAACCATTCCTGCGTCAAACCACAGGACATTAACCCGTTCACCGGGATTTAAGTCCTGAAATGGCGTTTAAATCAGCGTTAACCCTCTGAGAACCATGTCTGTTTTTAGGGGGTTTTAGGGGGAGATAGCAGGTCTACAGCAGATGTCACATAGAAGCAGTGATAGCTGGGAAGATTAATTTGACATGTCAAATTGCTGGAGTCATAAATCAATAATAAGCGCAAATTAAAGAATAAATTAAAATCAAATGTAAAGCTGAATGAAGGTCTAGAACATTATGATCAAAGTATATGATGGCCATTCCCATGCTATATTATATCTCATAAGTTAGTGCAGCAGTTTTGGGGTTGCCATTTGCCTTTTTTTTTTTTTTTAGATGAATAGAAGTGGGGGAAGGGATGTTCAGAGAAAGATAAACAAAAAAAAAGTTCAGCACTGTGTCAAACAGGGTACCCATAGAGCCCGTTTACATTCATATATCTGGAGGTCAGAGGTCAAGGGACCCCTTTGAAGTGGATTTGCCAGTTTTTCCTCACCAAAATTTATTGTGACGTAGCGTATCGTCATAGCAATTTCTTAGGTTTTCAGGTTTAAAGGGATATTATATATACATTTGCTCATTCATCATCTATAATCACTTATCCTATTCAGGGTCGCAGGGGGGCTGGAGCCGATCATTGGGCGAAGGCGGGTACACCCTAACACAGGGCTGACGCATGGAGACACAACCATTCAAGCTGACATTCACAGCCACGAGTCAACACTTAATCTGCGTGTCTTTGGACTGTGGGAGGAAGCCAGAGAAACTGGAGAAAAAAAATAAATTTAAGCGACCAACCATTCAATAATCCCTGCAAAACACCACATTAAGGCACCAAGACCTTGAGGAACACTGTAGAAAAAGCCATGCTGTGATTTGGTATCAAAAACTTTTGACGTGGAGATTTTTGCAAGAACTGCATTTTTCAGCCATTGGATAGCAAGCGCTTCTGTCCAAGAAACTAATCAGAAACCCGCTTTTTTCAATCTACCAAGGAAAGCCATCCATCTTCTGAATGCTCCAGGTCTCTAGTCTGCGGCTGTAAAGTTTCATGAGGCTGTGATTATCCCAGAGGTCACCACTGGGAATTTTATACAGTGAGGTCAAATGGTTAAATTAAACCATTAAAAAATGGTTTCAATACAATGAAATGGCTACTATGGGAATAACATCGTCACACATGGATATTATTGGGCTCACTGGATCCATAAGAGTCTCAGTCTTTATAGTGATATACAATTTATGCAACTCCAAGACTGTTTCGGGACCCCAGTATGCAGAAATATTCAAATACACCATTTCAGAACAGGTGGAAATACACATACACATTGATGCTGCATTCAGAAATGCAGCAAGTTTTTTTGCCCTAAACTGCATCTTATTATCGTGAAGTGGGAGACTCGGAGGTACCCATAGGACCCACTTTCTTCCATATATCTTGAGGTCAGAGGTCATGGGACCCCTTTGGAAATGGCCATGCTGGTGTCCTCACTAAAATTCACCCTAACTGGAGCGTTATTTAACCTCCTTCCTGACATGCTAACATGCTGTGGATACCAGTGGATTCTTCAGGTTTTCTAGTGTCATATGAGCTTCACTCTAACTCGAAAGTTGAACCTGCTACAGCTTCTGAAAGACAGTAAAGTTGGGTCTCAGAGGGTTAATCATGGCTATATACGGTAAATAATTTGCCTGTCTTCAGTCTAATTAGTGCACAGTAGTGGCAGGCTGTATCACAAACAGTCACTTGGTACAATTTGTGTTGGATTCACTGCCTCTGGTGAAAATAAAAAAGCATCACCAAGACACAAAACAACAACGTGAAAATCAATATCGAGCCAGAACTCAGTCCTTCAAATCTGTGCCAGCCTCCCTGAGCATGTTAAATCTTCATGGATAGCCATACTGGCACAGATTAATTTCTGTGGACAGGGAAGTGGACCTTGCTCATTTTCCTGGAGGAGGGGAGATGGGTCAGAGATGATTTTGTGAGCCAGTAGTCACCACTAACTCCTCACAGCAGGCCTGAGGGAGCTGGTGCTTGTCTAACTCCTACAACCTCCATACAGCCGCATACCAGACTTACTCTGGGTTTTAGTGATATAGACAGGTTTATACCTCTCCCAATAATCATCACTCTGTCAGGAGCGATAGAGGTTATAAATAGAGACTCTCTAACACCTAAGTGCACACAGTACCCGAGAGATGGTATTACTTTGTATGATTGCAAGCCTATAATCTGTGACAGACTTCTGCTCGGTATTTTTTTTTAATGATCGGGATTAGAGCTTTATGTGCATCTGGGAGGGTAACAATGATGGACCGCTACAGTGTACTGTAAAACATCATGAGAGAGTATGAAAAGGCTTCATCAGAGGTTTGGAAATGGTGGGATTGTTAGCGAAGCTCCTCTAGCTTCGTAGTGACAGGCATCCACTCGATATTTTTCTGCTAAACTGTGATGAGGCGGTGTGTTAACAGCCGCTGCTATGGATTACAGCCAAATTGATCGGCCAACTTATTGTCGGCAAATATAACAAATATAGCAGGCCCTGTGGAATTCAGCAGGCTATGCAGCCTTGAGTTTTAGTTAAGTAAACATTTCTAGAGGCAGAGCAGAACCGCAAAGGTGCAAACAGCTTCAGAGTTTGAAAGATAGCAAGAAAAATAAAGCTTTATGTCAGCTACCAAACTTTATGGAATCCTTAAAGCTGAAGTTGGTGGAATTGGAGCAAATATGAATAATCTTTTCATAAAACGGTCACAATATCCTGACAGTAGGGCACAAGACAGGCAATCCGGAAAAAATAGCATGCCTCTGTGTCCTCTGGTGCTCCTATGGCAGCTGCAAGATTTCACAGACTGGAGGAAAACAACCAATCAGAGCTGATTGGGAGCCTGCCGTCTCTGAGCAGCTGTCAATCACTTGTAAACTCCAGTCCAACTAGGCAGCGCTGATCAAACATGAATCAATATAATATATAATATAATATATAACTTCCTCACTTTACAGCTAAACAGTAACTACAAGATGCTTCTGAAAACATCTGAGCTGAGAAATAATCATTACAGTAACAGAATATTGATTCATATATGATCAGCGCTGCGTAATTCGACCATTTGATCGGAGTTTGTGAGTGATTGACAGTTGAATGAACAGCCAATAGGAACGCTCTCTCTCCCGTCACAGGCTAGATTTTTTTAAAACCTGCAAACAGAGCCATGAGAAGGTGAAGAAGTCTTTGTCTGTTTATATTATTATTAGTTATATGATTTAACCACTGAACGTCGTTGTCAATTTGTTTTTAAGCCCTGATGAAGACCTACAGTGGTCGAAACATGTTGGCTTTTTAATGATTTAGCCACTGCAATAAAGGCCTTTTAATATATTGTCTTCCTGGTTGCCACTTGTTTTAGTATTTTGGAGTGCCTGGATTGCCTTCCTGTCTATCCTGATTTCTTTTCCCGTTTTCCAAAAGCACGTGACACCTTTTGTTTTACAGCTGAATACACAGAGCAACCAGTTATCCCTTTATCTCTGAAAACACTTGAATTACACTATGCTGCAAGGTTATTATGAGTTTTTTGCCCAGTGGTGCCAAAAATATACTGCAGCTTTAATTAGCACATATAAAAATAATAAAATGAACAAAATAATATTGCTTAGCTCCGGTGTCGATACTCCTGTCTGACCGTCATCTACTGTCAGTAATACACCTACTATGGATAACTACCTCATACAACTCCACTTCAAAACACCCGAACCAGCCCTTTAGATATGTAGCTCAAACTTTTATGAGGTGGTAACACGACTGTATTTCACCCTACATGTCAGGTGCTGAAACTTTTTAAAAATTAAATGAACCTTTCAGAAAATGATATTTGAGTGTAATGTAGTTCTGGCATGTGGTTTCAGCTCTGCTGTGAGGAAAGACTTCCATACGTCTGACCATCACTCAGTTATTTTTAAATCTCTGCCCCCCTCTCGGCTGAGAAAGCATTGCTCTGGATCACTGTCTTGCATCTTTAACTTCTGGGAGGCTTTGAAACTCCTCTGTGAAAGCTTCAAAGTGACTTTCTTTCTCTGATATTATATCTAAAATGATCACTTTTCTGGGGTTGTTTCGAGGTCTGTTTCTGGTATTTAGCATAAAATTTGTTGTCAGCCAGTTTTATTGGGATCTTTGCTCAGGAATCATTGTTGGTGGGTTAGTTTCTGCTAAATTTGCCATTTTTTGACTCTTTTTTGTCGCGGAGACTTGGGCTAATGATATACATGCTCCCCTGGTATTTTTCCTAAAGAGGTGTTTGTTGAGGTGAACTGGGATCATCTTCGAGAAGCAACTTTTAAACTTTTCCTCCACAGGAAGCAGATGAGCAGAACTTGCAATTTTGACAAGTTTCTTGAACTTTTCAATCTGGTTTTTGAACAATACCCAGAAAAAGTTGGGCTGCCCTGATTCAACTATCCAGTGTTATAATGTAAGTGAATTTTAGGTGAAACTTCAGTTTTAATCCTTTCATATCTTAGCGCAGCCTTTGTGTGGCCAAATTCTTTGCTTGGTATTAAGTGCGCTGCTGTAAATTGGTTCAGCTTCTATCTTTCTCGTACTGTACAACCTTTTCTGCTCAAATTGAAAACTCGTCAGACAGTAATCCTCTGCAGACAATAACAGGGGCAGCGTTCCTCTAAGGTTCAGTTTAAGGTCTTTTACTTTGTTGCATTCTCTTAGCCTCTCTTTGCTCCATTTTTATACTATATTCATAAGTTACCACACAGTCAAATAGTGAACACACTTTTCATTTAACCTTTGACATAGCCATAAAGTCATGTCTACAAGATGCTCATTTCAAAGTATGTTATTCTTCTTTAAACTTATTTTGTTCTCCACAATTGTGCTTGCGAATTTGGCTTGTAGCCTAGTCCTTAAACCTGCAGTAGGCAGAATGTTTTTGGCATCATTGGACAAAAAAAAATCCATAATAACCTTTCAGCATGTTGTATTTCAAATGTTTTGAGAGAAAACTAGACTTCTGCACCTGTTTTCAGGCTTTAGAAGATCTAGCCCGTGGTGGGAGACTTTGGCCAATCACAGGTCATTTCAGAAAGAGAGCACTCCTATTGGCTGTTCATCCAACGGCGGCAGCTGTTAATCACTCACAAACTCTGATCACATGATCAAACTAGGCAGCGCTGATCAAATATGAATCAATATTCTGTTACTGAAATGATTATTTCTGTCCTCAAATGTTTTCAGAAACATCTTGTTGTTACTGTTTAGCTGTAAGATGAGGAAGCTGCTGCAGTGCTTAGTCTTTCCTCAACTTATCTCAACATGGCTGCCTAATATATTGTAGCTATAGTATAGTATAGCTGTAGACCGCTGGATCAGAGTTTTTTGGTGATTGACAGCTCCAGATTGGCTCTGATTGGTTGTTTTCCTCCAGTGTGTGAAATCTTGCAGATGCCATTAGGAGCACTGGAGGATACAGAGATGACACATGATTTTTTTTTTTTTTTTTTTTTAAGATTATTTCATGCACTACCAAGCCTTGGTTCTTGATGGCCAAAAAGTAGCAGCCTATCATAGGTATACGAAGCATGATTGGCTAAATGATCACTTCTGTCCAGATGGATTAATTTCATGAATGTCTCTGATTCACCAATCCACCAAGTCTGAAAGAACATTTTTGGGAGAGTTCAGCTATGCTAACATTAGCATCGCAGCATGCTCATTTAAAAGGTTGTGTCTAGAAAGTAACATGCAAATTGTGAAACTCCAGCTAGAGGGTTAAAGTTAGGCATCATCCTTGAATGGTTAAAGTTAGGCATCGAGCTCAAATAGTTAAGGCTAGGTATTGACCTTCAGTGTTTAAGGTTAGGCAATTACTGTGAATAGTTAAGGTTAGGCATCCATCTTAAAGGGTCAAGGTTAGGCATTGACCTTGAATGGTTAAGGCTAGGCATTGACCTTGAATGGTTAAGGCTAGGCATTGACCTTGAATGGTTAAGGTTAGGCATCGACCTTGAATGGTTAAGGTTAGGCATCGACCTTGAATGGTTAAGGTTAGGCATCGACCTTGAATGGTTAAGGTTAGGCATTGACCTTGAATGGTTAAGGTTAGGCATCGACCTTGAATGGTTAAGGCTAGGTATTGCCCTTCAGTGGTTAAGGTTAGGCATTTACCACGAATAGTTAAGGTTAAGCATCGATCTTAAAGGGTTAAGGTTCAGTGTTGACCTTGAGTGGTTATTAGAATAGGTCGTCAGGCAGCGAGTCGCGCAAGACTTTTAGCAAATTTTCACAATTTACGTGTTGCCCTCTAGACATGACTCGATGAAAATGTCAAAATTATGTGAAGCAGGTATAATGTTTACCATGTTCACCATAGTAGTTTAGTGTGTTAGCATGCTGACATTTGCTAATTAGCACTACACAAAGTACGGCTGGGGCAAACAGGGATGCTGTTAGTTTGACAGATGACCAACATTGCACCTAACAATATACTGCAAGCATGGCTACTAAGGTTGGCTATTATTTGCCCCTGATTACACGATCTGATATTGTAATGATCCTACCAAACTCTTTCAGCATTCTCTGACGCTGAGCTATCTCTAGATGCTGATGTAAAGAAAGTCAGATATTGCTGCATACTTAAGAAAAAAAAAAATCAAAAAGTGAGAGTGCCACTGTTGTCACTGTTGTGTGAAAGTGTCATCGTTCAGAGTCTGGATTTTATTTTACACAACTGTAACGGTCTTTATTCCTGCTTCAGTAAAACACCTCTCATCATCAACATCTGGCAGCCGTTCGCATTTTAACATGCTGACAGAAGAAATCATCTCTCCATTTCCCATTGGTTTCATTATTGATGGGCGTTTGTCAGCACAGATGGATTTGAGTGGCTTCCTGCTGAGTCCGTCAGCTTAAATGCAACCATGGACTCATGATGCTCTAAATCTTCCCTGGAACCTTTGCCATATGTCATCCTCCCTGTCTGTCATGTTATTTTTTCGTCTCAGCCTGAGTGGTTCAATTACACACACACAAAAAAACATTGAAAGCACACATCTCTTGTTACGAACCTCCCCAGCCATTAGAAGCTGAGTCATCCCTGATTCCAAGAAGAGCTTTTCTCTATGGATTTTATATAATCAATAACCTTTCTGGTTTCCCCTTTTACCTCGTCTAATTTTATGTATTTTGTCATGATGTTTGTTTATTCCTTGTTCTTTAAAATGGTTTCCAAATAAACTTATAACAGGCAAATCATTTCAAACCTTGGGGATCCAAAGCCCTAGTAAACCCTAAACCTAATATAGATTAAAAAATATAATGAAAATCAACCATCAGTGATGGAAAAGTTCAAATAAAATTGTTATAAAAGCCTAAAATAATGAAAATAAAACAAAAATAAGATGAACACAGATTGGCTGCTAATACCACATAATACCACATACCACAATTCATTTTGACCTACTACCCTCTAAAGCAGGGGTGTCAAATATACGGCCCGAGGGCCAGAACTGGTCCACTAAAGGGACCAATCTGGCCCACTGGATGATTTTAAAAAGTGTGAAAATTGCAGAGAAGTCATTAATTCAAATAAAATGAACTGCTATTCCTATTCCTACAGCCCTATGCTGGAGACACTGTTGTGTATAACACTGTCAAAAAGGAGAAAGGAATCAGGTTTTCAAGGAAAAATGATGTGTTCACCGCACCTTTCAGTGCTCAAGGAGTACAATGTAATATTCATCGCCACTTTCAGACGCGTCATGGCTGGAAATACAAGGACTCGTAAAGTCACCTGAGAGAAGATAAATGATCTGTTGTCTGTTTTCAGTCATAGCCAAGAAATCAGGCTGTTCATCATCTGTTTTGAAAATGGATTGTTAATTAGTTGTGAATGTTTTCCAAATGTACTTTACACTAAAAGAAATGTAAAAAAAAAAAAAAAAAAATGGAGTTGTTGTTGTTATGCTATGGTTTTAGTGATACGACCCACTTAAGATCAAATGTGTGTGGCCCTTGAACCTTTACGTTTATGATTTATTTGCACTTTTTTATTAAATGAAAGGTCAGACAGAGAAGAAGAAAACAGAAATAAAATACATGAGCTTGTGAGGTAGAACGGCCCATCAGGCCTTATCAAAAAACAAAAATTCAAAAATATCAGCAAATTAAATACAATTAAAATGCATATCTGTTACATGCCTAATCACATCATTTCAATAAGAGAGACTGCTATAGATAACGGCAGAAAAGGCCGAAGACAAAATCAGGAGTATTCAATAGAAAATCTTACTGGAATCAAATCACTTTTGAGTCTCATTTTGTATATAAACAGAGACTGAGAATGAGGCAGTAAGTACAAGTTCGTATCCCATAACTGGACACCACAGTATTTCAATTCAATTTCAATTCACTGTCCTCAAGATGTGCAATACATCGGAGGTAAAGGTTATTGATTTGTCAAGTAACAAATTAAAAAAAAATTTTAAAACACTGGCAAGTCTCATATACTTCACTTTAAAATGAAGCAAGAAAAGTGGAGATGTTGCAGCACGATTCTGAGGAAGCTGCTGTTCTGCAGCATTTCTGCTGCTGTAGAATTTCATGAAGATATGTGAGGAAATTTCACGCCCATACAATATTACAGTATAATAACCTCCATATTTAACGTAAACTAAAGGTCAAAAATGCAAATCTGTCAGTTTTTTTAATTGGTTAAAGGGATTGTATGTATGTTTTTAAATGTATAAACATGTTCTAATTGTTTTTTATTGCCAATGTGTGAACAGGTAGTAATCTAACCTCAAAAAGGAGACCGTCTGGGACTTTCTGGGTATCCTGTACCAGCCTGTAGACTGCTTTTAATGTGAAGAGTCCAGGCAGGTTTTTCCAGTATTATCCAACAGATGTGATGTCATGGACACTCGCAAGTGCCTTTACTCTCTTCAGCTCTATTTCAGGCTATAACAGGGTGCAACCATAGCCAAAGATCAGTAAGAAACAGAGTCCACTAACGCCATAAAAAATGACCAGCCCCCGCCACAGCTCAGACTCCTACACAAACTCCATGGACGCACAAAATGTGATTGACAAACTGCACCAAACGTTAGTCCTGCAAGTGCAGCTGAAAATAAACGTGCGCATCTGTTGGTTTGTCCTGGAAAAAACAGCTTCGGTTTTCACATTAAAAGCAGTCTACAGACCGATAGAGGAAACCCAGAAAATCCCAAAATGTTTCATTTCTTTAGTTTAGGTTACAACTTATTCACAAACAATTAAAAAGGTGTGATTCAAAAAAAAAAAATAAAGATTCTCACCTTCATCAATACATCCAGTATAGATAAAAGTTCAGGCAGTCTGTGTCACTGTTGTCACAGTTTGTATATTGGTATTTTCTGTGCAGGTTTGGGGAGACGTACACTATTATTAAAAGACATTTCCAAGCGGGAGCTTGTACTGTAGTGGGACAAACGGATGAACTGAGCTCTGCGGGACGTTTTTAAGAGCCGTGTGCCTCCGAGAGATGAATTGTCTAACAGACAAAGGTCTATTAGAGAGATGGGATCGCAGACAGCTCAGTGCTGAGCCAGATACCCACCTCAGTGCTTTAAGTGAGTCAATTAAAATTTCATGATCAAATCTCAAATGCTGCACTAAGGTCTAAAAGAAGTAAGAAGTGAGCAATCTCCTGGCTGCATCCATTTAGTACATTTCAGTTTGGGAAGGATACAGTGTGCTCCGAGGTCATGGGGGATTTTTTCTCAAATTTAATGTGAGGTCTTGTTGACCTGCAGTACTTATTGTCATTATATGAGTTCTCAAAAGGATCCTGAATGAAAGACCCATTGTGTTAGTTTTGATTTGACTGACTTTGAATGCATTAGTCAGAACTGCTTGATTGAAAAGGCACAATACAATAACGTAGCTGATATACACGTAGTATCAGCCAAAAGGTGACCATAAGTATCGTCAGTCCTTAGCAAGTACATTCATGTCAGTTGTATTTCCATCACCCCTTTGTAAGCAATGATAAGCCCATGAGGCATTTAATGCAAATAATCCCGGGATGAAACACTTCTCATTCTTGTTTACATAAATTTGAATAACTGTGGGTCACTGAACAAGCTGTGAGATAAAAAAGTTCACGTTGTGCCTTGAGAAATGTTGAGCTAAAGCACCAGTCTGGATGAATTAATCAAAAAACAAAGGCAAAGAGGCTTGGGTGAGGTTAAAATTGCTGCTAATATGCGAAGATGGAAAGTTAATATTGTGGATAATGCATGTAAAAGAATAGCATCAACATGTAGATTATGATATAACATTTGCCAGTGAAGGATCACCAACATTTTCAAAAGGTGCTCCCTTACCTCTGACCTCAAGATATGTGAATGAAAATGGGTTCTATGGGTACCCACGAATCTGCCCTTTACAGACATGGTGCTACATGCCCACTTTATGATAATCACATGCAGTTTGGGGCAAGGGTTAGGGGGTTAGGGGCTAAATGCAGTACTTGTGAGGGATTCTGAACAATATTTGTCATTGTTTTGTGTTGTTAACTGAGTTCCAATTATAAATATATACATATATTTGCATAAAGTAGCATATTTACAGACTCCCATACTGAAAAGAGTATTAAATTATTGACAAATCTCCCTATAAGGTACATTTTTAACAGATAAAAAATATGCAATTGATTGATGAGTTAATCAAAATTACATATTTGAATATAAAGTATCAGTGTTTATAGCTTGTTTCTAAGTATAATGCCCCAAGTGGTCAAATGTGTGAATACAGGTTTAATTTGCAGGTTTAAAAGCAAAACAATGAGCTGAAAGATGCTAAAATGCTCCATATAGAGCTGAATGTAACTGCAGAGTTTGGTGACTATTCTCTGTGTACAGACATAGTTTCTAGAAGTTTCAGTGCACTCTTGAGAAATGTATTTGATGTGACAGCCTTCAAACTGCTGGCCAGCGGGCGCACAAGGAGATTGAACCTGCTACCTTGGCAATAGTACAGAAGCACCGTATTCAAGCTAGCACACATAAGAGGAAGACTGCAGCTATGGCAGCTGTTCATGGTGAGAGGGTTCAGACAACATGGCAGTCAGGGAGGTCACCACCAAGTGAGTGAAGCCGCTAATCTATTCTGTGTGGCTGCATTCCACAGCGCTAATCAGGCAACGAAACATTTCCACTATTATATCATCTACCAGCTTCTCCTTTCAACATTTCAGCCATATTGTTACGCTGAGTTATTAAATCAAGGTAAAGCTGATGAAGTGGAACAAGCAATTAGAAACTCAATCAAAGAGAAACTCAAATCTCAATCTGCTCATTTGTATTAAGGCGGTTTAGTAGCTGTACATCATAACGGCGCTCTGCGGTATTCAATTTAATGCCGTTCAGTCTTTATTGTCCCACATGGGCACATTTATTCTGTAGGGCAATGCTAAGAAGACCGTTTGAAGAGGTTTCAAACATTTTGAAAGGTATCACGTCTTCGCTCTTTCTATCCATCATTAGGCTAATGAGGAGTTCCATCGCACGGTGATAATTTGAAAAAGATGTGAAGAAAATGCTCCCTTAAAAGCCACTTTTCTGGGATGAAAGTAAAAACCTGTGAAGAAAACATAATTGTTTCTTGCGTAGGTGTATTTTAGACTGAGCGGAGCTGTGCATGGGATGAGAGAAAGAGTATTTTTGAATTTTCCTATGTACAGATTAAAATAGACAATTACCAGGACATCGCTCGCGATAATGTTTTGAATGAGCAGCTAATGCCGTACCGTCCCCCGTCCTCTGCTACATGCAGGGTTTCTTCATAAATCCATTAGCTCCTGATTAAGCTGGTATGTTGTTAAAATACATCAGGGGAAAAGGAGAAATGTAAACTTTCTAGTAAGTGGTTGTGAAGGTTTTTAATGGCATTAAGTAATGCTTTATAGATCTGTTAGTTTGTGACAAATATCCTGTTTTGCAATAATGCAGATCAATGTTGTCACATGGGTACTTATATATAACACTTAATTAGTGATCTTTGGACAGAGCCAGGCTAACTACTTCCCCATTTCCAGTCTTTATCCTAAGCTAAGCTAAGTGTCTCCTGACTGTAGTTTAATATTTAGTGTACAGGCATGAGAGTGGTATTAATTTTCTCATCTAACTCATGGCAAGAAATTCATTTCAGTTGATTTTACTACTTTGGATCAGCAAGTTCGCCGTCAGACAGATATGAAAGCGGCATAAATTTTCTCGTCTGACTCTGTGCAAGATAATAAATAAGCGTAGCCATTCATCCATCCATCCATGCATACATTATCTGTGATCTATTATCCCATTCGGAGTCGCGTGGAGGGCTGGAGCTGATCCCAGCTGACGATGGGTGAAAGTGGGGTACAGCCAGACAACCATTCAATTCAGCAATTTAGAGTTAACAATTAGGGCTGCACAGTGGTGCAGTGGTTAGCACTGTTGCCTCACAGCAGCAGGTTTGAATCCGGCTTGGGACTCTTCTGTGTGGAGTTTGCACGTTCTCCCTGTGTTAGCATGGGTTTTCTCCGGGTGCTCCGGCTTCCTCCCACAGTCCAAAGACATGCTGTTTAGATTCTAAGTTGCCCATAGGTGTGAATGTGAGTGAATGGTTGTCTGTCTCTATGTGCCCTGTGTTGGACTGGCAACCACCGGTCCAACAAGCGGTTGTAGATGGTTGGATGGAGTTAACAATTAACCTGCATGTCTTTGGAGTGTGGGAGGAAGCTGGAGAACCCGGAGAAAACCCACGCTTACAGAGGGAGGACCACACAGAAGGACCCCAAGCTGGATTCAAACCTGACACCCTCTTGCTGTGAGGCAACAGTGTTAACCACTGTGCAGCCCTTATATGTAGCCTATTGCCCAAAATATTGAACTATTCCTTTAACAATTCCTTAACAATAAATAAAGTTTACTATTATTATTATTTTACAAAAATCCAGCTGAGGGATGAATTAAAAACAAAAGAAAGCCTAAGCGAGATGCTGGAGGAGGATAAACACCAGCAAAACGGATTTTTCACAACTTGGCAACTCCAAAATTATTATTGCAATTGTTTGTTGCATCACAGGTTGCAACTTTATGGCCCAAACACTCCGGGTGCCTTATTAGAAGGTGGCACTGAATTAAAAGTTTTACTGAACCTTCTCATTATGTTTGATGATGACTTTAACGGGGCTCTTTTGGGTAGATTTGTTTTTGTCCCATGTGTTTTTGCGCATTTTATTTTGTCGGGTGAAGTTTAAAGGCCTCTTTGACCAGGTTTAAAACGTCCTGTCTGCTTTCTCTGCACTGTCAGCTCCCTGTCTAATGAAGACTTTCATTGTGGAGAGAACATTTTCCTTAAAACTGCATATATATCGTAGGAAACTGTCAAAAGCTCAACTAGTCGCTGCCTGGTTCACTTCAAAGCTTAAAACCCTTTATGTTGAAAAGTTCTGTATTCTGCTGATAAAATATTAATTTTCCAGCATGCTGCTCAAGACTGTTTTAACTCCACCTCTTCCACATTATAATTAACAAAGACTTACTATCGTATGCTGGTTACTTATTGCAGTTTTCCTGGACTGGGCAGCTCGGACTGATCCCAGGCCAGGGAGGACAGAGGTGCGCAATTGAAGCTGCTCGCCATCTCTGGCCCCTTCATGACTTTTTAATGCTTTCTATTCTGTTTCTATTTTATAATTCAGTGGCAGGACAGTAAACCGCAGGGAGCTGATGTGTCATTAAGGGGGGGAGATCAGATTGTGGGACGACTGGCTTTTGACTCCATCTACTGGTCACTCACTTGGCCTCCATGTTAATGTGTATACGCTGCAGCTCCGTGAAGGGAAAGAAATAAAAGAAAACCAGCAAGGGGAATATGTAAAATAGAAAAAGACTTCAAAGGAAAAGGGGGGTGCAGCAGGCTGAATAAAAATCAAAAATAATGTCCGGCCCAGGCAAGCGAGAGCAAAGACTGGAGCTGCGCTCTCACACTGAGCTGTCTGGGTTTCCTCAGGTGACACGGCTGTAATCTCACAGCAGACATCACAGAGGAGACCCGCTGTTCTCTTCCTCTCTGCCGCGCCACCGCGCTCTCCTTCACCCGCCAACGCACCATCAAAAATGCAAAACCGTGGCACGGAACCAAAAGTGGAACATGGCTCGTGGTGAGGGGGGATATCACAGTGGAGGAGATTAGCGTTGGTATGGTGAGCCTTACAGTCAGAGCACTGTATTAACAAAACCCTGCGGTGAGCACAGCGGGCCCTTCATGAACAGGGGGAGGCCGAGGTGGCGGGGAGGTATTCTGACAAACATTGGAGGAGACTAGAAGTTGTTATAAATTACTAAGTGAATCTTGTAGACTTACACACGCTCGTTAATTGACCTAAAAACCCAGAACGGAAACAATTTGCTGCCTGAAGAAAGAAAATGTATTTCTGCTGACGCCGTTTAGGCTTTGAGTCAAACAATATGAGGCGTTTTCAAAAAGAGCACAACCCATTCCCAGTTCATTAAAGTTTCATTTGAAGTTGTGAATACCTGTCTGACAGCCGTTTCCTGTGGAAAGTCCATCGCCACATGAAGTCGTGCTTTTTACGGATTGGAAAGTGAGCAGCGAAAGCCACAACCGCTAACAAAAAGAGCAGCATCTACACAAACTAAACGTCATTAAAGGGGCGCCCCAGTGATCTATGCACTCAAATACCCATACTACCATGCGATTTATGCCACAAATATATTTAATACATCCCAATACACTCTATGTCAAATGCAGTACGCATAAAATACCAGGATGTCCGACTACATCTGGTCGCATTTTGCCACATGCTAGCCAGCATGCTTTTGTGGCTACTCTGACCTACAATCCTCTGTGCAGCGGATATATGAGCAAGAGGGTCAAAGTTCAAGGTGAAATGTTAAAAAGAAGTAGTATGTCCAAATTGTGTGCATACTACATGTAAGTATGTAAGCTGCAGCTACACCATGTACTACAAGTGAAAGAAAAAATATGAGATTTGGAACGACATTGCTCACATAGACTGTATGTACTGTATGTGGATGGTCCCATAGACTGTAATGGTAAGCTTTTTTTTCTCTCCTTTTTTTAGCCCAGGGAAACCCCCTCTCAACCCCCCAACACCCCACAAAAAAGAAAGAGTGATTGTGTATTGAGAGGTGGCCAGTTTCCCTTCTTCTCCCCCGCCGACGCCCCCCTGAGCAACACACCACCCCCCCCCCCTCGGCCCTTTGACACCCCCCCCCCGACACCCCCCTCACTACATGTATGTGTGTTTCTGGTCTGCATGTACCATGTATAAGTTAAACGGAGTGTAAATTGAATTTCCCCACTGTGGGACTAATAAAGGTCGATCTTCTTCTTCTTCTCTTCTAAGAAGTGGACGTAGTCACCATGATGTCACCCATTATTTTGTAAACTGCTGTTTTGAAGCCTCGAGTTCGGCATTTTTGGACGTCGCCATCTTGGTTTTTTGCAACCAGGAGTGATACAAGAGGGCGGAGCTCAGTACAACCGAAACACTGTGAAAGGGTTAAAGTTCTACGACGAAAACACGGACAACGCCGTGGTAGCAACCTGTCAATCACAAAGTAGCCACGCCCTAAAGCAGACCCTGCTTTATGGTCTATTTGACTAAATGGGACCATAATTTACTAAATGAACATCATGCTGTATTAAAGAAGACTTGAAACTAGCGATTGAGACCATAAACTTATGTTTACAATGTTTACTGAACTAATAAATCAAGTGAGAACTAGGCTAATTTTCTCATAGACTTCTATATAATCAGACTTCTGTTTGCAACCAGAGGAGTCGCCCACTGCTGGCTATTAGTAACAAGTTTAAGGCTCTTCAGCATTGGCTTCACTTTTCAGACTCAGAGTTAGCTGCCTGACTGCTCCTCCATAAAGTTTGGGGTCCCACAGGACAAAAAAAATGGTAAAATTGAAGAAGCAGAATGAACCAATAGCATTTTCAGATTTTAGTAAGCTAAAACTGTATTCTCATGTTCAACATGATGAGAAAACGGACCTTTACAGTATGCGTAAAATTGGTGGACTGTCCGTTTAACGGCAATTTCACAAAAATTCCACAAATTAAAATAAATAGGGCTGTCAATCAATTAATAAATATTTAATAACAATAAATATTTTATCTGTTCAAAATGTATCTTAAAGGGAGATTTCTGAACTCAGAGTGGACAAATATGCTGCTTTATGCAAATGTATGTATATATTTAGCACTGGAAATCAATTACCAACACAACACAATGACAGCTGACCGCTCACCTCACATCCAGAGGTTTGAGATCAAGGGACACCTTTGGAGATGGCCATGCGACTTTTTCCTCACCAAAAGTTAGCATAAATTTAGAGCGTTATTTAGCCTCCTTCCTGACAAGCTAGCATGACATGATTGGTATCAATGGATTCCTCAGGTTGTCTAGTTTCATATGATACCAGGATCTTCACTCTAACTTTATGTAATGCGTTATTAACGTGTTAAATTTGACAATCCTAAAAATAACACTACCTTTCAAAAGTATTATTTTTAACCATCTGAACGAAATAACAGACCCGAGCTTCATTTAAAATTGAATGGGAATATTTTTATTAAGTTAGGAAATCAACATATTTAAGAAATTTAATTATATACACTGGTTCTACTGTATGGATTTAAAAAAAGGACAAAAATAAGCTTGACACACCAAGCTAATACATGTTATAGACTTTGCATTTCACATACCCATAAATAGTGATTCAAATCATAAGTACAAGTTCACAGCGTCCTCATGTGCCGTAACCTCCCAGTGTTTATTTGTTCACATCAAGAAAAGAAAAAAAAAATCATGAACACTGTCACTGAACTGTTCTTAAATATCTTAAAACTACACTATAAAATACATAAAGCATATCTACCATGTGTTCCATGGGAAACAAAGAAAAGGCAGTGGTATAAGAAATCATTTCTCATGAAATATTGGTAAGCCTTAAAATAAACTTTCAAGCGAGGTTATTTACAACAGGTAAAAGAGGCGGGGTTTCACCGTTAAAGCAGTCAAATTATTCTAACATTTGCTACTTTGTTCAAAATATACAGAAAAAAACGACATCGGTGCAAAATGCTTCAGTCAGAGCCGCTAGGGGCGTGTGACCACAGTGAACAACTACGCTGAAATTCAAAGGCTGTAAAGTAATGTGGTACAATGTGTTGTACAGTAGTGGCTGCTGTAATGAAGTAATACAGTGTGTGTGACCTGCAGAGAACGTGTCCACAGCTGTGATTCCAGTGGATTCAGTGTTCCTCTTTGTCCCTGCCTCTCTTGTCCTTCTCGTCCTGCAGGGCGGTGCCCAGCTTCTTGATGAGCACCGACAGCACCTTGTCCAACGGGTCCATCACGCCCCTCTGCAGCCACTTAGGGATCGTGGTCCGGGCGTGGTGGAAGCCCAGTTTTTGCAAGATGTAGTCCACGCCCACCGGGTCGATCTTACGTCCTGTCCAGGAAATAAGCCTGAAGATGGAGGAAATGTTGATGATATGATATGAATGATATACAATGAACTATTTCAACTCAGATTGACAAAAGGAGTCTTCTAAAACTACAGAAACTACATTTCTTTACAACAGGTAGAATATAACTGGTGGTACAATTACTCAAGTGCTGTATTTGAGTACAATTTTGGGGTACTTCATTTGAGTGTTTCTATTTAACAACTGTACTCCTAATTACTTCGAAGATGAAGTTATTATACACAAAATATATGAGCTTATAGAAGACAAGACATTGATACAGATTTATCTATCCGACAGTATTCACATTTAAAATTAACTCCATCTTTGCAACATAAATTGCTGCTTACACATTAATGCCTTACTAATAATAACTCAATAATATGAGATGAGAAAGTAGATAACATAGCCTGAAGGGAGCAATTTTTCTGCATAGTGAGCACTTTTACTTTAGATTAGGGCTGTCAAAGTTAACGCAGTAATAACACACAAATTCATTTTTACACCACTAGTTTCTTTAACTTATTAACGGAACTTGAGATCTCTAGGTTGTAGCGGGCTTTAGAGCGTTAGGGCGAAGATACTGGTGTCAAATGAAACCAGAAAACCAAAAGAATCCACTGGTACCAGCCGTGTCATGAAGGAGGTTAAATAACGCTCCAAACTTGGTCCCTTGACCTCATGATATGTGAATGTAAATGGGTTCTCTGGGTACCCACCAGTCTCCTCTTTACAGACACGCCCACTTTATGATAATCACATGCAGTTTCCGGTGCTGCACATTGGTGCAGCGGTTAGCGCTGTCACCTCACAGCAAGAGGGTCACAGGTTTGAATCCGGCTAGGGGCTCTTCTGTGTGGACTTTGCATGTTAGCGTGGGTTTTCTCCGGGTTCTCCGGCTTCCTCCCACAGTCCAAAGACATGCAGGTTAATTGATGACTCTAAATTTCCCGTAGGTGTGAATGTGAGCGTGAATGGTTGTCTGATGGTAATCCTGATTCATCGCAAATAATCCCACATTTTGAACGTAGAACTTTTACTTTATGATCATAGAGGTAGTCTCTTGGCAAAAATACACAAACCCAACATACAGCCTGAAATTGAATTTCAGGTTATCCTTTATGCTAATACTCAGCTGCCTGCATTGCACGTTATTTCTACTATAGTACAGCAGGATACAAGTCATTGTAAATTTCTCCACTGTGGGACTAATAAAGGAATATAATAAAGTAACTAATTCTTTACTGTAAAAAAAAGTTGTGTAGTGTGAAAAAGGTCATTTTAATTTTTTTTGTGTGGCTTGTATTTCTATTGTTAAACCTAACAGTCTTATATAATGATGCATGACAGCGGTTGGATTTGCGAGTTTGGCCCGTGTGTCATTGTAGAAATGTGGCCACAAGGTCACTGAGAACGATGCTTACACACTGTCACAACACTCCTTTCTGTTTTGTCCTCTGCCTGTTTGGAGTGAGCATTATTCATGAATGACTCAATTTCACTCCATCATAACAAAAGGGTGTGCGTCTGTTAACAACAACAACAACAACAACAAAACCCCACTCCAAATATCTGTGGTGCGATTTAGCAGAGCTGACCTGAGAGTCGGCTCCAAGTGCCAGGTGTTGCACATGAACTCCCTCCAGTCCACCGTGGTGTAGTTGATGCCGTCGTCCTTGTCCTTGTCCGTGGAGCTTTCGTCGTGCAGCGCCGTGGGGCTCTTCTGGCCGGGCCGAGCCGCGAACATCCGTGGGGCAAAGAGGGCTGAGGACACAGGGGGAGGAGGCGGGGGAGAAGAGAGACAATGAAGTTGCTGCTGCTTCGCATGCTCCGCCACCCTCATGTTTTCTTTTTAACATTGCAAACACATTCCTCAACAACACCCAGAAGTAGACCACAATAAACATTCATTAATATCCCTGAAAGCAGTCGGCACCCTGACAGCGTAGATCTAGACTCTATTCACATTCAAATACCCATCCGCCCTACTTTAATTAACCAGGGTGGATCAAACTCTCACTCTTTTCTCTTTCTATTCAGCTGCAGAATCAACAGAACAAATTCGCGACACTATTGTAATTGTCGTGAAGAATGCGAGGTTGCCGGCATAAAGGGTGCTAATTTGTTCCTCTGTGACAATGGCAGACCACTTAAAATGCTGCCTGCATTGGGCACCCTGACCTCCCCGCTGCGTGTGAAAATAACACTCAGCTGCCAGCATTTCATACTGCTCTCTGAAATGTGTCCAACAGCACACACAACGGCTTCACAGGTACAGAGGCAGACAGATGTGCTTGGTATTGTTGTTTCTCCGTAGACGGCTTGATGAGTCATTTTCTTGACGTTAGAACTTCGAAGGCTGTTTTCAATCTGCAACAAAACTATTTCCATTGCTGCACCTGTTGTAGGTGACTCATGAATTCGTCCCGCAGTGTGGACAGTTGTTTGTTTTCTCGCTGGCTGACTGAAAGTGTTAAGGAATGAGTAAATGATGAAACCTTTCTCCTTCTCCTTCAGGTAGGCAGACACTAGGTCATGGAGAAACATGATGAGCTCGGCGTCCATGGTGACGCAGATGTGGTCTGTGAATTCTGTCACCACGCTGCACTCCACTTTGGGTTTGCTGTTGGCGTCTGGAACAGATTAAAAAATAAATAAATAAATAAAAGATCTGGACAAATCACCGCTTCATATATTTAAACTTCCTCAATGCTGGTAGCACTGGCATTATCAAGCCTGATAAACTCTGATGGAAAAATTCAGTCGTATATAAACAAAATTTATTTTTCACATTTCAGCGGCAAGTTTGCAGATTAGGATAAACGGTTTTGTCATGGAAAGTGTGAGCGTTACAAATGTGCGATAACTGACTTACAGAACTGTTTATGGGATATTGGCAAGAAAACGAGATGTAAAAAAAAATCTCGCCCTACCGATAACCTTCATTTTACGAAAAAACGTTTGCGTTCACTGGAGAATTTTTTACGTTCTCGCAAAACATTGGCAATCTCCCGAGAAACTTTTGCAATTTCCTTTCTGTTTTGTGTTTTCCCTGAGAAACTTTTACATCTTCCAGAGAAACTTTTGCGTTCTCTTACAAAACATTTGCAATCTCCTGAGACGCTTTTGCATTCGCCAAAATGAAATGCAAATCAAAATGGTGCTTTTTCCATTTTTTTTTTTTTTTTTTTTTTAAACACTGGCCTATATAAAAAACAAAAGCCTTTACAGTATGTACTGTTACATTACTTTGTTACTCCGGTCCTACCTGTGAGAGAAGGCTCATCGGGATCTTGCACGTGGATAGACTTGAAGTCCAGTTGCATTCTGGGAAGAGCAAAGATCGTCTCAGTTTCGTGGTTGTAGCTGGAGGAGCTGCGGAAGCTGCTCAGCAGACTGGAGCTTTTGGCAGCCGCTCCGCTCTCTTGGTTATTGGCTTCCACGTTCCTGAGCAAGTTCAACTCTGAAACAAGAGATAAGACGAGTTTAAGGTCATGTTCACACTTCTCTGCTTCTCGGCTTTGTTAAATACTATCTGCACCTATTTTACATTTAAGATAATGGGCAGCAGCTGCAAAGAAACACAGACAGTAAGTAGCTCTTTAGGAGCAAAAAAAATAAAAAAATTTCAGTCTGTTGCCGTCTGTCTGAAGTTTGAGACAAGTTTAAAGTTTGAAAAGATACAACCATGACGCAACTATTTGCATTCAGTTACCACATTATTAGATACACCTAGTTAAAACTAATGCAGTCCTGTAACAACTACACCAAAAAACTCTAACCTGATGAAGGTCAGAATGTCTTATATCTTAGATATGCGTTTAGATCTTAATTATGCTGTTGAACTATATTGCATTATACTGACATGTATCTACAATTGCTCTTCTATCACATTTGTATCCATATGGGAAGTGTATATGTACTGAACAATGCAGTATGTGTGATTAGGGATGCATAAATCTCAACACAAGATTGATACTGGCTATAATACTGATGTTGGTAAAGAGTAACTTCGGTATTTTTTCAACCTGAGCCCTCTCTTCCCGTAGTTCTGTGTCTAATAAGGACAATTTCTGAAATTGGTCCACTATTGAGGGATAAAGCTGTAACTGGCAACCGCTAAACGAGCCGCGAGGGCAAGTGAGCAGCATCAATGTAATGTTACGTTCACTAAATGTGCTTGTTTCTTCCACTATTTTTATTATAAGAGTCTGATTATAGAAAGGACCTTACAGAGAAATAAAATGTTTTTCTTATCACTTGATCCCGTCTGTTTGTTATTGTATTAAAGTCCCACTCAAGGGGAAGTCTGATTGTGAAATCTGACTATCCGTATACTCTGGCTCAAATCAATACATATAATAATATATTCACATTGTTGAAATCATCTAAATATCCAGCCATGACACTGACAATCTTTTTGATAACACTAAGCTTCACTTTCTGTATTGTAATACAGGCAACCTGTCAGCTCATCAGATTACAGAATGAGACTTCTACTTGAGCTAGACTCTTTCCATAATGTTGTCAGACACTTTTAATAACAATCAGAGCCTGTCATGACAAAGAAAAGCACTTTTAATGGACATAAATGAAGGTGTCAGCTTGCCCCAATAGCACCATACTGCAGCCTGTGAGTAGCAACCATCTACAGCTCTCTCCCTCAATACCAATACCAGTTTCACAAATTTTTGTCCCTATTACTCATTTAGACACAAAAAACAGGTAAATAAAGTTGAAAAATACCAAAATTACCCTTTTGATATCGCAAGTTTTTCAAACTTCAAGATTTAGTCAGTCTTGGCGCATGTTCACATCAGTCTTGTTTAGTCCGGTTGAACCGGACCCTGGAGTATTTAACCCCTTGGTGCGGTTTGTTTGGGTTGGTGTGAACGCAGGAATTGAACCCTGGTTCTGACCAAACAACCGCTCCCTTGTCCGTCTCTAAGGGGTCGTCTCGGTCCACTGTCAAGTGAACTCTGGTGTGTACACCATTCAAACCAATCACAGGAAGCGTACCATTTTCTCTGTCATTTCATTGATTAAAAGAACGCCTCTTTTTCCTCTTTTGGTGATTGGCGGCTATTAGCATGTTTGCTAGTAAAATGTTGAGTGACAGGGGCCAAACCTGGACTCACGGTGCAGTCAGATGCCTCCTGAATACTTATGCAATTACTTGAGAATGTGTATAAGAACACGAGGTATGCCTGAACTAATAAATTACTTAATAACGGCTGCAGATGTGCTCCAGATCAACACCAACATGAACAAAACCTGACGGTGCGCCATGATTTACGACATCCAGCTAAAAATTAGGAGCAGTTTGTTGTCTTTTGTTTTGTCTTTTCACCCCTCATCTGTCTGACCAATAATCAAATGACATTTCCACCATATCAGTGTTGTTCACAATTTCTGGACCATTTGAGTTTTGCCTTTGTGAACGCAAACCAGACCAGCTGTAAAACTGAAACAATGCATCATCCTCGCATTGGTTCGGTTCAGGAACCAGATGTTTGGGTGTGAAACCGACCTTAAGCAGAAGAAGAAGAAGATATTCCTTTATTAGTCCCACGAGGGGAAATTGAAATATCCTTTTTTTTTTTTTACCATATTCAAAACCCCCAAAAAACACACAAAAAAAAAAAAAAAATTAGAGAGATTTTAGAGTTGGGGGGGTGCCCCTGACAACCCCCCCCCCCCGTTGGGGGTTTGGTTCCCCCCCCCCGGCACCCCCGCGCCTCCCCCAAAGAGAAAAACCCCCCCCCCCCCCCCCCCCTTTCCCCCCCTTTTTTTTTTCCTTTCGGGGACTTAACCCGGGACCCCCCCCCTCCCCAACCCACCCCCTACAAACTAGCTACTGCCGCCCAGATGTAACACTACAATACTTTCCGGTTCATACTGGCCGTGAAGAAATCCGGTTTCGTTGCACGAATGGAAAAATGTGAACCATTACAGTTTTTTGTCATATTAATCATAAAATTTAGTGTTTCCACTATCACACGGCAAACCCTGAAATAAAAACTATCCCAATGGGTTCCACACAGTGAGGTATGCAGATTTTAAATTTGGGGAAAAAGAGGGCATTGCTATCAGATCTGTACTCAGATGGTACGAGTTCAGGTATTGGAATCGGTATGGGGAAAGAGGTTAAATCGTGCATCCCTATGTGTGACGACTTCAAGATATAATAGTTTACATACCTTCATTCCTCATGGCAGTGACGTAGTTGAACCATTCTTTGACTGTGGCGACACCATGTGGGGGGGTTTTCATGCCGCCGGCGGGTTATTTTGGTTATGGTGGCCATTGGACTTTCCAGCGCACCACAGGGTTTGGTCACCATAGTGTTGTGACCAAGATGGAAATCCAGAGTCTGAACAATGTAGGTAGAATCATCTTTGGAGCCTGGATATGACAGAAACGGAAGTCATGTATCATAAATGGATTACAGTGCCAAACCCGGTGCTTAAAAAATATTATTTTCATCATGTAATCATGTTTCAACTCCATTTATACAGTGAACGTTTTGTCTCACCGTCCTCCCAGATCTTCTGTGCCTCCGTCCAGAAGGCGATGTTGGGCTCTTCCAGGTGGAATAGAGCCCACGACTTGGAACGGAAGTTGGGCCCGTGGAAGCAGGCCAGGGTCATGTGGTTGCCATGGAGGCTCATTGAGCCGCCCAGCTGCACGGCGTCCTCGGGCAGAGGCATCTGGAAGAGGGAGATGTGGCAGCCGGCGATTACCTTCAGCACCCCGGGCCAGTGGCGGTGATGGGCTGCATCCATGTCTGTGTGACGAAGAAGGTTAGACAAAAAATGAGAAGCTATCCATCGTGACCTGAACATGATCCTGCTGGCGCTAACAGGATCAGATTTTGTGTATCATGTTGTTTTTATCCTTACATAGCCTCCAATCATTTTAAATGTATGCTTTTTGTTTGTTGTTATCTCTTGAGTGTGTTTGATTGCATTCAGTTGTTGAGCCACCTTGTCAACTGCTTGAAAAAGTGGTATACAAATTAAGAGTATTAGAATTACAAATCAGCTCGCTTCCTATTACCAGCCCGGCTGCATAAGACGCTTGCTGTGCATACCTTATTATACCACAGTCTGCATTCAATATTTCTCCCAGCAGTATCGAGAAACAAAACATACTTACAAAGCTCTGCAGATCCTTTGTCGGTGTTGATGACGGGGGTTTTGGGGGGCAGGTAAGGACCGGGGCCCCAGGTGGAGAGGGCCCGCTTGCTGGTGTCGAACTGCTGAGTGAAAAACTCCTGCAGCTTCATGCCGATCTTGATGAGGTCGGGTGTGGTGGAGCGTGAAATGATCACCTGGAAAATGTCCCACTGCAAGTCTCCGTGGACAAAGATTTCACTGGAAAGACAGACGGAGGAAAGATGGGGAGGGGGGGAAAGGTGAGGAATGGGAAAATTAAGACTGTAGAAAACAGCAAAGCGAGGCAAAAAAGCAGATGGTAACAGTGTAGATTAAACACCACTGCATCTGCAAAGACAGATCTGTGTCATCATTTTTGGTGCCAAGTAATTAAGATAACCATAATGAAGGTCTCAAGAACCTAAAGTTAGCTGTGGTTACCTCAAATCAGGTGGTATTAGTTTTATTAGTTTTAAAGCAAGGTTTCCAACCAAGAAGTTCCTAGTAATTTTAGTCCCTGGAACTACTTTTCAAGAAACTAAAAGGTTCCTTCAGCCCATTGTTGTCTGTGTTTCCATAGCCTCAGAAAGTCATACTCCCGACCAGGGCCTTTTTGGGGGGTGAACTTAATTTAGACTCCGGTCCCTCCAGTCAAAATGAGCTCCTCAAAAGGTTTCTTGTTCTGGGGTAAAGTTCCTGTAGTCGACAAGAAGCTTAAGAAACAGAAGCTTCTGCTGACATCGTTTCACACCTTTTCTCTGAAAGGCTGGTGTCAACTGTGCACAAGTTGACCTTCCATTCGTCCTGCAGCTGCAGGTCAGCGTTGCTGAAAACTCCCATCAGGATGCTGGAGCCCATGTAGTCCACACGCGCCTCCGTCGACCCCATGGTGATCTGGATCTTATGGCTGGGTTGCTGGTTGGGGTGTTCGGAGATGTGGGCTTGAAAACAGACAGAAATTGATTAGCACTGTAGCTTTAAGTGGCCGGTTATACACTTATGTTGGCCATTAAACTGAGAAAGAAAAGATGAGGGAAAAAGTGATTTTGGAGAAAGTTTTGGGGAAAAAACAGAGTTTACTTCAACTGAACTAGCAGCACTCTTTGGACGAGAACATCCAGTGGATTACAAAACTTTTCACCCCCTAGAGTTTTAGGTCATTTTTTGCCAAAGACTGAGATGACATCACATTAAGATGAAATACTTTTGTTTTTAAGTTTTCCAAAATGTTAAGGTATTAAAGTAATAATTTCAAAGACTTTTATTAAATAAATGTCTGTTGAAGTCTGATGAAATGCCTTTTTAACACTTTTAGATCACATCCTTGGCCATATTGTGCAACTATTTAACAATATGCAAAGAACTAACAAACAAAAAAACAAAATTTTTTTCGTTATCTTCATTTTTATATTAAAATCCAATCATCTTTTCTGCCTGTTCAACAAAATGTGTTTAATAATCTTTTTATGTGTACTTATGTGAGTTAGAACCAATCAATATCAACCAATACTATTATGACATCCATCCAAAAATCTGCAATTCTTGGCAAAAAAGGAGGTGTCTGGGATGCGGCGCTACCGCAACGGACTGTATGAAGCGGTGTACAGTTTTTTTTTTTTTTTCCAGTCTCTACTAGTGTTCTAGGTCATCTTCGAGATTTCAACTCTAAATTTAACTAACAAAACACTAACATAGCACACTCACATACAAATCTGTGAATTTACAATGAAATGCTTAATTCAGCTATTCTGCTTTATTGATTTAAATTTCCTGACTTAAAAATCATATAGAGTCAGATCATTTCAGGGTGAAGAGCAGGTCTTATTCTTGGGCAAATATCCAAATGTTTCATTTTCAAAAGTAATTTTCTTTACAAAAATGTATAAAAAGTCAAGGGCAGTGAACAGAGTGAAATCTGCTACACTAACATGGAAATGCATCAGTGAACAGTGTTACATGCAAAGCTGCAGCAGGAGAAATAAAGTATCAGGAGGACACATATACAGATCTAAAGAAATACACATTTCTACATAATGTATGTTCCATTTACAAATATATTCACATGTAAATAAGTTGTATATTAACCAATTTAAACACTAAATGCAAAATATAAAATCAACCATATAGTTATAAAGTAAGTGAAAATAAGTGAGAGTAAAGCGTGGAAGTGTTTCCAGTCTGTATTTCATCACTGCACAGCTCCCAGTTTGTGTGAGAACTCTGCACTGAACTCTGGCTCAGGTCCATATCCAGTTTACAGTCTGCTAGAACAAGAGCTGCTAACGAGTTGCAGAAAAACACCAGCTGTCTGGAAAGTCGATGCTTTGTTTACTTACAGACCATCTCCAGGGTGTTCACGTCTATATTGCCACCCACCACCCCTCCCTTGGAGTCCAGCTTGGAGCGGCCGAGGCCGACGGACATGCTGATCTCTCGGTCCCGGTTGCTGCCCACGGACAGTCGGCCCTGACTCTTCAGTCCACTGGTCGTCCAGCTGTTGGGACAAACACAGCTGTGAGTGTTCCTGGAAACGCTGCTGAATAATGCAGAAGTGCTCTCTATGAAACATAAAGGACTCATTAGCCACGTTTACATGTGCCAAATTTCTCCAATCCGATATGAACCATGGTTGATCGGAAATTCCAAATTCACTGTTTACGTGGACACTAAATGAAATGATCTGATCATGATGTGCGTGTACATGCACCAAGCGTTTAATCAAAATAAATCCTTTGGGCATGCGCAGAGTTGTGTAATTTTCAAGAAATAATAGACAGCGTTGTCTGTCATGCATCACGTTGAAGTAGCACACATGCACAGTGGAGATAATTTTACCCCAACCAGGAAGACATGATCCGAATGGGTGTGTACATAGACGCCGATCGGAACAACGATCGGCATAAACCACCTCTCTCATTCAGAATGAAATTTCTTTCCGAATGGGCCGTATCAGATCAGAATCTTCCGATTGACGTGCTTCCATGAAGCATTTTTAATCTGATTGGGCCTTTAGTCCGATTATTTGTGTCCATATAAATGCAGCTACTGTGGGAACTTGGCCAGGGATGAACACAGGTGACTGAAAACAAAAGACCAGCAAACCTTAGAGTAGTAAATTTGACTGACAAGTCTCCATGTCGGCTTTTTAGACAAACATGTCAATCGATGAAAATATTCAATCACATGATTGTCCATAGTTAATCACCTTTGAAAATGGCCATGACAGTTTTTCTTTCCCAAAAGTTAGCATAACTAAAGCGTTATTTATTTAACGTTGTTCACGGCAAGCTGCTATGACATGGTTGGTAACGATGGATTCCTTAGGTTTTCTAGTTTCTTATGAAGCCTTCACTTTAGCTTTAGAATGGAGCTTGCTACAGCCCCAAAATCGCAAGTTTCAAATTTGTGTTAACATGTTATTATGCCGTTAACTTTGACAGCCCAGGAATGAATGAACTTCAGTTGTTGTATAACACCTTTCATGCACAGAATGGAGCACAAAGTGCTTTACAATTCGATAGCAAAATATAAAAAACACCAAAAAACACCACAAGTTTAAATATGATACAACTACACAAGGAGGAAGGCAGAAAATTAGTGTTTCTATTATCTAAAAATTAAAGAAAATCATAAAAACTAAAAGCTACGCTGTATTAAAAAGATATGTTTTGAGGTGTTGTTTAAAACTGTCCACTGAGTCAGCAAGCCGAATATCTAAAGGTAGAGTGCTCCATATGTCTGGGGAGTAGTGAACTAAATGTGGCATCCCCACAGTTTTTTGGGGCAACCGTGGGAACAGCTGTGGAGGATCTTAGGATTCGTGGAGGACCAAAAAACTATGGGGAGTCTGTGATATAAAAGGAGGCGAGGCCATTTAGTGCCTTAAAAGCTAAGAGAGGAGACTTTAAAAAGGATACAGGGAGCCGCTGTAGGCTGCATAAGCAGGAGTTATGTGATCTCTCATGTCAGTGGCTGTTAAAACCCTGGCAGCAGCATTCTCCACTCTGTAGCTTTGCAAAGCTGCTTTTGGTACAACAGTATATACAGCAGTACAGCAATCAAACCGACTAGAAACAAAAGCAAGCAAGCTTTTTTGGCCCAAATGATAATAGACAGCTTTGGTCAATGAATTAAATTTAGCTTTAAAAGGGACAGTGTGTGTGTGAGTGATTTAGATAGTTGAAGATGTAAATAGATGAACTTGATCCCAAATTGGGAGATAATTGTGTTACAGCTGTAAGTCATCCAGTCAATGCACCAGAACAGTAAATAAAATGTACATATAAACAGTAAAAAAACTCTATCTATAGAATACACAATATAAATAATACTAGACTACACTATAAATATACTACAACATCTAAAATATAAAAATAGAATACTATATTATATACATTAGCAAAGTGTGCAAGTTACAATGTTTTGTTTTTAAATTTAAATTACTTAATTAAATTAAATGAGGTAAGAAACCATTTGGCAACCTCTAGTGGTGTGGTTGCAGATTGCAACCAACTGAATGCCGCCGAGTGCAAAGCTGCAGTAACGCCGTTCGCCTCGCTCAGAGGCCGTCGCTACCATAATAACACTACCACAGGAGCAACAGAAGTCAGGCAGCGGCTGGCATTACCATGGTTTTGCAATCTACATTACAGATACGCAGACTGTCATCCGAATAAGAGCTAGCTAGCGTTTGTTATTGTTAGCTAATGCTCGACCAAAGCTAATGTTAGCTTACAGATCATGTCTAATATAATATTGTGTTAACAATGTGCATCTAGTATCGCAAATAATAAAGCTCATCATGTCTTGGGTAACGCTGACTCTCAGCAAAATGAATTATTTTTCCACCATGAAAGTAATTCAGCTCATGTAACGTTAAACAAACATTAATGCACACTATTTGAGCATCTAGCAGCGATTATAGCCTAGTATTGAGATTTTAAGTAACTGGATACAAAACTTTCTTTTTCTACTCGTCGATCATGAATCTTTGAACATAAAAACGCCTCATTGAAGTTGATTGAGAAATGTAAACTAGGGTGGCCATATTTTCAAACCCCCAAACCAGGACCCTTAAATGTACCGCATGTTCATACGCAGACATGTGCATGCGCTAATATGCACGCGCCATAGACATTTTCATGAGGATGGCGCATTTGAGCATGGAGTGGAATCCAGAAGAGGGCATTATTATAGGTCGGTGCATCGGAGGCTGTGACAGTCACGACTTTCATCCCCTTTAATCACAGCGCTAGTCCTGTCATGATGCACTGACACTTTGGGAGTCCTGTTGAGAAAATTGATGTCTGGGACTATGTACATTATTTTTCCAACTTTAGTTTTGAACCCAAACAATCTCTATCACATCACAATGCCACAGACACAGGCTATTAATATTAAAATTGTGGAGCTCAGACATTTTGGCCAGGATGAAGACACCGGGTGAAAGACTGACAGGATCAGAGGGTCCTGAGGGAGTTACAAGAAAAGCAAAAGACCTGTTGATGAGCAGAAGGAACCATGTATAATTACTTAAGACGACACGTTTGATGTGCACATAAGCGTGGAGGTCTGTGGTTCAAAACGCCACAAAATGTAACTAGCTGATCTGTTATGTCCGTGCGTAATTGTGGCTCGAAAGTGCGCAACATCACTCACTATAGAGACTACAGTGGTGCACTGTGCTGGCTCTCTTATCTCAAGTGCACAAATTGATTAATGAATGAAACATGATAGACATCTATGCAAGTATAACACTGTTACTTTAATTGTAGTGAGTGCTTTACAGATTTTTGTTGGGACTCCGGGACAGTTCTGGACAAACCGGGACAGTTCTGGACAAACCGGGACATCTGGTCACCATAATGTAAATGTTAGGGTGCTTTTTATCTAGAAAAACAGCAGCACCCTAAGCGTTTACAGGCCAGGCCCAACCTCCCCAATATGGCAGCAACATTGTTGTAGTGCAGCAACAAGCTGAAGCTGTATACAGTATTTATATGTAGAGGCCGATTATTTGACATTTTTTCCATAATCGGCATCGGCCAATGTCTGAGCCGATTATCAAGCAGGTGCATAAATGCTGCTACGTGCACTAAAACTTTATTTTTTTCATCCAAAAGTTTATTTGACAAAGTTTTTTTGATTACCTGTTTCATGTATTCAATATTTAGATTATAAATTATTTTTATTTAAAATATATACTATATAATCTACAAAATGTAGATTGGAGAGACAGACCATAGGTGTTGTTAAATAAATGTTTACTGAAGTTGAGAAATTTTGTGTATCATTTGTTATTATTAAGCTGTTAAATTTTATCAGATGGTGGAAAAAAAAAAAGAAAATTAGCCAAACATATCGGCCCCCCAAAAATCAGCATTATATTTCGGCCATCGGCTATCCCGAGTCGCCAATAAATCGGCATCGGCCATAAAAAAACCTATATTGGTCGACCTCTATTTATATGTATTCTAAGCTGATGAAAACACAACAATGCAACGGAAACACAGTTCTGAATATTATATTCCATTTCTGCTAATAGATCCCCAGAAATGTTACATGCTGTTCCTTTAAAATTGAGTTCAGAACCTAAAATGACACTGAGGTTTCTCTTACTATATAATTATTTCAACATGTCAAATTAATATGTCATTATCAGGCCATTTGCTAATGTCTAAAGTACAACTTTGTGTGTGTTTTTGTAGCAACAATCCTTGGTTTAAACAAAGACTATACCTGTGCATTAATGTTTTCACGATGGAAGAATATCCTGAAGTCCTAAATAATTTAAACCAGGTAGAAAGAGGCCTAGTGGGCCCTGACTTAGTGAGGAAGTGGCAGGAGATGCATGTGTTGCTCACAGAAGCCCACACATTTCCAGACAAGAGGAGATTTTTTTTTTTTTTTATAACTTTATGATGATGCAGAGCTCATAAAAGAATACTGCCTTGGTTATGAAGGTGTTGTGTTCGTCAATGATTCAGCAGGATTTTCTACTTTAACTGGGAAGATGATAGTTGTAATGACCAGTGAAACACAACAGTGTAGAAGAGATGAATGGAGCTCATAAGAGAGTGGGTGATAAAGGACCAAGAGGGCTGGAATATCAGTGTAGCAGGAGATAACAGTGGCAGCAAGGAGACCCCCTGAGACATATGTCTAGGGTAATAGTGTACATGTACTGTAGCAGGTGATTACTCCGATAAATGTAAAGAAATGATGTTGAAAATGCCCAGCTTAGTTAGCAATATTTTTATCATAAACAGGGTATCTGCAGGTTTCAACAATTCCAATTTAAGACTTTTTAAAGACCATTATGAATGCAATTTAAGACCTACTTTAGGTCCATACTGGTGAAAAAGTACTAAGGATATGAAAGACAATTGGAACATCAATTTTGTCATTGCTGCTTTATTACTGATGCTTCGTTACAGAGTGTTAAGTCCAGAGCACCTCAGCTTTTAGTGTAGGTGTAGCTCCGGAATACTGGCTGATTGCAGGGTGTTTGCTGCTGTTTTTTATAACCGCTTTATGTTTTATCTGACTTGGCACTCCAAAGACATGATGCCCAATATTCCAAGTGTAATGGAAAATTTACCCTCATGTTAGTTTCTGCATAATTAACCTTACCCTAAAACCACCTGAATGATTCCACCGGGGCATGATATGGTTTATGTGACTGGTCTGATAGCACCAAGGTCTCATGCCATATCTGTCTTCTCCCTGAACCGTCTTCCTGTGTCTCGAAGGTCACAGACCATCGTAAAGTTGTCTTTCCCACATGTAGAAGATATGAGGGAGACACAACACAACTCAACTATCTATGTGCTTAAGTTCATCCTGACTGGTCTGTTTTCATCTCAGTTCTGCTGTGGCCTCTCCTCGGACTCTGTACACCTGCTCTCTTTCCTCTGTTGCAACTTGGGAAATAAACCTTTAAATTTATGCTGTAATGCCAGACTCCTGCTTCCTAACTTCTTTGAAGAATCTTCTTGAGTTAAAGAACCAGTGACAGATAGTTTTATGATTTTCTGCCACGACAGAAGTTTTCTTGCAGAGGGTGCAGTGGGCTTCAAATACGTTTCCAGGCACCGGCTTCAACCACACACTAAATTCACTGTTCTCTAACCACAGGTAGCTGAACTTGCATTTACCCATTTTTTACTCATTTTTAAGGGTGGGTGGTCTTAAATTCTTGTTAGTGGATTTTACCTTTTTTAAAGACTTTTTAAGACATCGCGGGAACCCTGATAAATTTCATCTTCACCTGTAGTTTCTCCATAGATTCTTTCACACTACAGCAGTGTTTTCCAGACAGTATTAGTAACGTGATTGGCCAGTATTTGTCCAACAGGATACAGACAGCATGAGTCACATTCAGTGAATATAGTGAGTGTTTTATCATTCAAAGCTCTCATGGCTGACATGAATCCCTCAAACACTCACACAATTCCTTCATTTTGAGGTCAATGTTAAGTGACATGGAGGACTTATCTATACAAGCCATGAGGGTGGAAATATCCGTTTATTAATATTTCTGAACTATTGCATTATCTGTAATATATTGGCAGAGAGGGTACAAAAACATTAGGACTAAACTGTTAAATGAGTAGGGATATTTCTTAACTTCAGTTATCGGCTTATTCATCATCAAAGCTATTTGCTTGAGATCTTACTATTAATTATCATTATCAATGTGTAGGATCTGGCGACATGTAGTGTGGTTGCAGGTTGCAACAAACTGAGTAGCCTTCTGCTCACTCCTCCCTTTGCAAGACTGTGGTAACCTATAGCGCCAAGTGTAAAACCGCGGTGATGCCCTCACTCAAAGGCCATCCTTAACATGATGACACTACTAGCAATGGAAGTCAGATGGCGGCTAATCTCTATAAACAGATTCTGTATTCACATGTAGACTCTGTAGGCAGCGGGACAAGATTTTGGAATCGTAAGCACTCTGGTTTCCGTTTGTAGTCTGTGTAGTATTGACCAATCATGTTTGCATCAGGCTTTGGTTGAAAGCAGATAAACAATCCATGTGGAGAGCTATAGAGGCAGAACGCGTTGACCAAAATGCAGTCTAGCTATCGTCTAATGATGATTCAGCTATTTATTGCTTTAAAAGTAGCATGTAAATTGGCTACTTGTAAAACAATCCAGTTGTACACGTCGTCTCTCAACTCTAACTCCATTCTCGCATCTCATGTTGCTAAATCGGACTGTAAACAATAAGCAGTGCACGGAAAAGGAAGTCTTGGCCTGGATATCCACTGGCTACACTGACTACACCGTTTGCTCCCAGAAGCTTATCTGTCATAAGACCAGAAGCTGATGGGTTCCCAGATTGGACAGCGGTTGGTGGTAGAACGGATTTGCCCTCCACTGCTCACATTACTGCAGTTTTACAAGCGTGTCTGGGAACTACAGTGGGCTTTGTGTAAAAATGACAGACAGGCTCTCTCTAGAGCCAGTGTTTGGTTTGTCTGTTCTTGGCTGCTGTAGAAACATGGAGGAATGAAGGGCTCATTCCCAAAATGCTACACATTGGTCCTTTAAGGAAAAGTTTTACATTTCGGGAAATCTGCTTTATTGCCAAGAGTTAGATGAGAAAATCGATACCTCTGTTGTCTGTACAGAAAATACCAGCTCTTCTAAAACTTCACTAATTAATATGTTATATCACATTTGTTTCATCCATACACAGACCTGCTGGTCAGTGGATTTTGTTACCTTTGAATACAGCTAGGCCAGCTGTTTCCCCATTTCCTGTCTTTATGCTAGGCTAAGCTGGCCATCTCTTGGATGTAGCTTCATATTCAGCATATAGATATATGAGGGTGGTATCGATCTATCTAACTCTCAGCAAGAAAACAAATTAACATTTTCCACAAAATTTCATGAAGGATATTAAAGTATCATTACATCTAAAGCTGCAGAAACTGTGAGCACTTACGTATTGTTTCCCATGACGTTGCTCATGTTCATTTGGACGGTGAGCTGTTTCAGGTTGATGGCGAACACCACCAGTGTCTCCCACGGTGCCCCCTGCTGACCTGCTGCCTTGCCATTTTTACTGAAGGAAGGGGTGGATGTTTTTGTCACAGAGTCTAGATGAGAATGAACAAAGATTAAGTGAAAGGCAGTAGAGGTTTTTATAATTTTGAATTTTCATCATCATGCTCGTACATTGTTGTTTAACAAGACTCAAGATTCATCCTGACTTACAACATAAGGCATTTTCACATGAGGGACATTTTTGTTTGAGTTCCATCTGGAAATGGCAAGAGTGTTTGTAATCACCTCTCCTGGGAGCAGAGGAATCAGACACACTCCTGGTGCGTCCGGGTGCGGGGGACTTGAGGTGGCCCAAGCCGCCCGGGGACATGTTGCTTCCGGTGGAGTGCTCTGAAAAGACGTTGGGGGATTGGGGCATGTGCTGTGTCCCGGTGCTGCCGTCCCACGTCCTCCAATAGGCTTTCCGGCTGGACTCAGGGGAAAGATGCTGGGTGACGTTTTCGGCCGAGTCCGGGGTGGCGGGGCCAGAAGCTGGAGCAAGGTAAAGGTTGAGAAATGCATGTAATAGGACAGCTTTAGAAATGTCAACATGGAGCGGTGGGTGAAAATGTTGGCTGATGGAAGGTCAGAGAGATGGGATAGTAAAAATGAACACAAGCTAAACCCGTGGAGATTAGTAGGTGGACGAAGGCTGACATGTTTGAAAAATCAGGAATTTCCATGCATATTTCCGCATACAGTAAAAACTTTTGTCAATATATATTTATTTTAATGGAAGGCCATGTTAGTGGAAGTAGTCATTCCAGAAAATGCACAGTAGCTAGTGCTAAAAGCACTAAAAAAGCACTGAAAAGCTCTCTGTTCATTGCATTATATGCCAGTAAAAACTGACAGCTGTTGGTTATTTCCTACAAAACATTTGTGGTAAAAACATACCAATCAACAAACCAACCCAAACACAGACCAAAGCCACTGAGTGCTCAGAAAGTCACCTGGCAGGTTGATGGTTTGGTCTCCAAGGAATAGGCGCCTGGCAATACTCCGGCGGTACCAAGCTCTCGGGAAGGCCAGGATCTCACTCAGTCGTCTCATGTCGTACTTGAAGGAAGCCGAGCCGATGTCACATACAGCTAAGGGGAGAATATTACAATTGGTCATACATGAGACACAGCCTTAAAGGATCTACAGTGGAAGCGAGTTGGTATGAGGGCAGCATATTGGGGCCAAAAAAAATGATATATATATATATATATATATATATATATATATATATATATATATATATATATATATATATATATATATATATATAAAAACAAGATTAAAGTCATAAATTTACAAGAAAAAACTCAGACATTATTCCCTGAGATTAAAGTAATAAATTTACAAAGAAAAACTTGGTTATTCCCAAAGATTAAAGTGGTAAATTTACAAGGAAGAATTTTGATATTCTCTGACATTAAAGTGGTAAATTTCTGAGGAAAAAAATCCTCAAATAAATATGTTGCTTTCTTGTGAAAAGGCACAATTCATGGAAAAGTATAATTCGGTTAGGTCATCCACTGCAGGCATTATACATAGCAAGCAGCAGCGTCTGTGTTGTGATGAGGCTGATCCAACCATATGAGGTGAAACGATGTGGTTCCTTGGCAACACCCCCCCCGCCCCCCCTCAAAAAAAACACAACTTTTCCAAGTTTTTTCTCATAAATTTGTGACTTAAATCGCAGAGAATTTCTAAAATTTCCTCTTACAAATGTATGACTTCATAATTTCAGAAAATATTGACTTTTTTCTGTAAACTTATTACTTTTTTCTGAGTTCTTTCTCAAAATTTTATATTATATACTTGTAATCAACATTGTACATATGCTTTAAGACAAATGTACAGGGGAAAAAAAAGCACTTTCAGTCTCATGTCATTGCCTCATGGACTCATCACTAATGTTCCATAATTTCATATCCCCTAAAGAAGTATTCGGTTCTGTTGTCATATCACTTCAAATGCAATTTATCAAATCAAATTCCCTGACTTCCCCTGCACAAAATAAACAATTATAAACTCCATTGCAAGTCTTCCAGAAAGTCTGAGCTGACTGAACTTTGAACTAAACATCTACTGCATGTTTCATATAAAAACGTCTATGGAGCCGACGATGTACCTGAGATGTTGATGAGGGTGGTGTCCATTTTGCCACCTTTGGCTGGAATGAAGCTTTCGATGAATGTTGGGCCTCCGGTACGCCTCATCCTGGATAAGCTGACCTTCACAAACTCCAGGTTGATACTCAGAGAGTCTTTTCTTCCTGTTACTGAAGAAGGCTCCTCATCTACTGTACCTTCAGGAAAAAAGAGCGATAATCATGACAATCGCAAAACCATAATCTGATTCCAATTTTGGTGGTGAAGTCATGATTATCCCCATTTCCACTAGATCTAGCGTGTTAGTACATGATATCCACAGTAAAGGAGGGGAATAAGTCATTATCAGCAGTAACATTAGAAACTGCCACCCTGTATTATTAGCACATTAAATATTGCAACACATTTTCTCTTCTCCGTTCCCATACCTAACGGCCCTGGGCCCGGCGGCAGGCCTGTGACAGCAGATTTCTGCTTTCCAGCGCCGTAGGGGTGGAAGACGTAGAGGGAGAAGTCAGACATGCAGGCGGTGAAGCTGAGGCCCGAGGAGTTACTGGGGGGGCCGGTGAGGTCAGACTGGCTGCTGCTGTGGCGGCTCCTGCCCAGAGGGCTCCCCAGCAACGGAGACGCTGGAAGGAGGCAGAGGAGGGGGGGAAAAACACAGACAAGTAATCACATTCAGTAGGCACTAATTAACTAAAACAGGACTCCCATCAGTAGCCTGTATTTGACATAAATTAAGTTTTTTGGGGCGTGACGACTAAACGACATGAAAATGCAAAATGCTCACCTGCAAATATTATATGTCATATTATTAAATGCAAGAACAGAAGAAGAGGATCTGGTCTGCGCTGCATTTGTCAAGGTTAAAAGGAGTTAATAAAGCTTGCCTTCCTGGTTCAGGCAATGGAGCCTTCATGTTTCATCAATAAAAGGCAATAGTCTCGTTCCACACAATAGGATCGGTTGATACCTTTATTCACGGTGCGAAAGCTCAGAAAATCAACCTTGTTCTGCAGAGGATTAAGTCACATTTCCTCTGTGTAATATTAGCATTCTGTGTGGAAGTACTCATGACAAAAATAACAGTTCTAAAAAATGTATTGCCGTGTGAATTAATCACACGAAAAACAAAAAACACCCCCAATGTGTAAAAGGTCACATCAGCAGGAATGCAGGAGAGTGACCATCGCCTGCCGAGCTGATATTCACCAGAAAGTTCACCAGAGTTGGAACTTAAAACGTGAATAATGTGACTTTGCATCAAAAGCGAAAGTTTTTGAACGGAAGAGAACGGAAAGCGAATACTAATTTGGCGTGGGTGATTGGGCCTTTAAACTTTGAGGTTGTAAGGTCATAATTATGGTTATATGCATGTATGTTGAAAATGAAATAAATCTCAAATCTGTAAACTTAATTTACAAAAATTCTACAAATAAAATGTGATATAATGAGTCAGAAATCGTGAAAATGTTATCACAAATATTAAACTTGACCATGACACTAGTAAAAAGCTGTCCCCTGAAAAGCTGAAATGATAGATAAATAGAATGACTCCCACGATGAGACTATGCATACAGGGAAAGATGTTAAGAAAACGGTGATGTTAGCAGATTTTTTTTTTTTTTTTTGACAGCAAAGTTGTTTATTTATTTGATTTAAACACAGATTTGTTGTTCACAATAGCAGTGCTTTCAGGCGGATTTTAAGCAAACTTTTGAAATGTCACAAAACAAGTAATGCCAATTAGACGCGTCGCCATCAACTGGTTTGGAGCCTGTCTTGTTGGCTACACCGTAGTTTGGTCAGACGTTGGCGCTATAGGATATGCATGGCTGTAATCCGCCAGTAAACAGAGCAGAAGAAGCAGAGGTTGCGAACGCAAACTGGAATCAAAACGAGTTGAAGCTATTGCAGGAATTGGGCAAGTTGCAATTGTTCTTTCATGTCAGCTAGCATTGGCCATGTTTCATGCTGTCTGGAGACAGCCATTCACAAAGTGATGGGAATATCCAAGAAGATGCCGACAGTGGAAACAGCTGATCGGTCATGTGAGTTAAATATTTGCTACAGATTTATTCAACCAAAATGTTTCCATAACCCATTTAGCGAATTGGCTATTTTTCAATAAGTGGACTTAGTGTGAAAAAAAGATTTAAGTGTGATCCATGTGTTTACATGAGGTTGTTGGTAAGGTATGGTAGTAAGAGTAGCGTTATGTGTGTGTAGCGAGTGTGTAGTCAAGTGACAGAGGTCGAAGCAGAGACGAAATTAGCAGTTAAGTTGTCTCATGTTATTAAATGTACAGTCACTAACACAAAAACACACACCTTTTGGATCTTAATGCATCAGAGATGTAGGATGCATAGCAGCACCACTGAGAGGAGTAGGTTAATAAAAGTAGACAACCAAATTAATTGTCTGCTAAGAAGTTAATGTATCACAGGCATTTAGTTTTCTATTGGCTTTAGAACAAATTGCACATTTAGTGTAGATGTGCCTGGACTAAATAAAAGATAAGACCTGAGATGCACTATAAATAGAAAAAAAGGAAAAAAACAAGGCAGAAGTTACATGATCTTGCAAAAAGACAAGACTGGGGAGCAAAAATAATGAATGGATGAGAACAAGCTGTGAGCAACATTAAATCACACAGGGCCCAGTCGTAGCTAATAGACATGCTTGTAGTGTTTGATAGACTTTAAAAGATTTTGACTGGCAAACTTTTGTTCTTCACATACCTCCGCACGCATTATAGTGCATAATTATTCCGTGAGGCATGCTCTACATACCTTTGCTGGGAGGTGGTTTGGGGATGTGTTGCCCTGGTGGGGTGGAAGAGGGGTTGTGTGATCCATCAGTGGGATGGGCTCCCGGCGGGGTCTCCAGCTCCCCGCGGTTAGAAGAGAAGACCAGGTCTAAAGAGGGCAGTTTGAGCATACACTCCACCCTGGACATCGGCAGGCAGCTGAAGCGGATCTGAGAGGGCTGCAAAAACAGATCACAACTGAAGTTTCGGGCTGAATTTGAAAGGTAAATGTGGAGTACACCCAAGGTGAAAAGAAAGCAGTTACATACACATTAGATATGTTGGAGAGGTTGTGGATCATTTAACATTGATCAGTGTCCAAAAATAACAGCGTTTCGGCAAAAGGTATGTTATGTAATACAACATATATTATGATTAGGGCGATAATAAAGCATTAATGCAAATTTGTTTTAACACCACTAATTTCTTTAACATAGCAATGTAACTTTACATTTTGAGGTTGCAGCCATGTTTGCAATGTTATGATTTGAGCATATTTTTTTATGCTAAATGCTGTACCTGTGAGGGTTTCTGGGCAATATTTATCATTACTTTGTGTTGATATCCAATAATAAATATATACAGAAATTTGCATAAAGCAGCATATTTGCCCACTCCCATGTTGATAAGAGTATTAAATACTTGACAAATCTCTGTTTTAGGCACATTTTCAATGAATACAAAATGTGCTATTAATTTGCGATTAATCATTATTAACTATGGACAATCATGTAATCAATTGCAATTAAATATTTTAATTAATTGACAGCCCTTGTTAATATTCTATTAGAAACAGGTAAAGCAGCTATTACAAGGGATTCTTCTAAATGTCTTGACAATAAACATTTTAGAGAAAAAAAAAAAAAAACTGTAAGAGCTACAGTGAGGTTGTCAGTACCTGGACTCTGACGTAGACCACCACGTCCACAGGGAAGGAGGAGTAGGCCGATGTGGAAGATGAAACCAGAGAGGTGGTGGATTCCTCCAGCTGCTCCACCGCATCAAAATGACCTATGTCCTCCTCCTGGGATGCCACAGCTGATTGGCAGGTACACAAAGACATAGACACATAAACAACAGTTTACTATGAATGCCAGACAGACCTGTGAGAAGGAAAGTCCTACAAGAACAGGATCCATAAAGATCAGATGGTGCAACAAAATAAAACAAACCTGCATAACCCCTTTCCACCGGAGTGATCGGAATGGTCTCCAGTGCTTTTTCCAGGAAGTCCAGCAAACAGGGGCTGATGACCATTTCTTCTGGCAGAGTCTGGAGGGCCACCCAGGCGTACAGCTTGGCTGTCTTCACCCCGCCACTGCCCTTACCTTTGGCTGCAAAGACACAAGGGAGTTTAAATCATATGCAGCCTGGATTATATGTTGACAACACTTTTCAAAGTTCACTTCACTCACTTAAAAGTATTAAACATTGTTAATTGTCTCTGGTGTCTTCCCCTCTGTGGTACGCATAAATATGTATGAGCCCATTTTGATCAAAGATGCCCTCTGGATTCATGCCTTACAATAAGGGATGAAATCACATGCATTTGACTGGACGGGTCCACGTCTAGGTGTAAAAATCATCAGATCGGATCGCCGTAGCACTTTAGTGTCGGTGATTACGGATGGTGCTAGGGCATGCAAGGAAAAAAAGAGGGAATGCTCAGTACCTGATGGAATAGGTGGGGGCGGGGGAGGTAGGAGCGAGTTAGTCTTGCTTTGGACTGCATTGGGAGGGTTGGGAGGGCCGCTATCTTTCATACCATACAGCTTGGACTCTTTGGAGAGAGTGCGAGGGAGGGAGGATCCACGCGAGGCGTTGGGCGACTCAGTCTTCAGTGTCTTGGAATTGTAGTGCAACTGTGAGGGAAAGGTAAAAGGAGAATTCATCATTTAAAAGAACAATTAGAAACTTGTGGACAACTTGGGTGCTGAGGGGAGAAGCCGACCTTAACGTCTACTCCTGGAATGTAGAAAACTGTGGTCTCCATGTCGTTGGATTTGGTCTGCAGGGAAGAGGGGCATTTCTTGCTGGCTAGGAGGTGGGTGGTGGAGGTGTAGGTGGGCTGCAGCTTCTTCTTCTTGGGGGGAGACTCCTGGTCCAAACTCCTCAGGCTGCGTTCACAGCTCCTGCAAAACCCACAGGGAAACATACATCAGACCGGCAATATGTCATCTAGAGTAGGGTCTCATTTCGATGCCCCTTTTGGGGGAAAACAGTCCTGTTTCCCTCATAGATGGTAACAAAGTGAACAGAAGAAGGCTTTTTAGGTGTTTTTTTTTTTTTTTTTTTTTTGTATTTAACCATGGTTTACAGTTGAGGTCTTTCCCCCAAAAGGGGGCGCGGCCTTGACTTATTCCGAAGTACCCGTACATGCCGGTCTGATGTATAAGAAGACAGTGATCTTCTGCTTTATTCTGCTTAGTTATCCGAATGTAGAACGTTTTACTTATTGTATCCACTGAGGACAAACCACAGCATTAAATTTCACCCGGCAAAATCGTTCGAGGGGATTTCAAAATGCAAACTTTGATTTGACTCCTTACAACATGTTATTTCAAATTTAGCAGGAAGAGTGAGTCAGACTTTCAAAAAAACTCACCGCAGTCGTTATCAGAATGAGAAATGTGCCTTTCATCATACCTCTTGAGGGAAATGTCCTCATGCTCTGGTTGCTGAGTGGTGGGGTGAAGGACACACTTTCCGCTGTCAATCTCCACGCGGACGTCCAGCTCAAAGTCAATGTTTCTTTCAGTCGCCGGGCCGCCGAAGCTGCGGTTGGCAGGTGTGCTTGGCCAGCGCTCGCTGAACAGTTGACTCACGGCGGAAAACCCCGAGGACTTCCTGTGAGACGCTTGGCTGAGACGAAAAGGAATATTAAAAACCGTGAAGCCTCATTTATAGTACAAAAATAAATCATAAAAGAAAAAGCTTTCATTGTAATGTGAGATTAATGGCGCTTCCTTTCATCTAACATTCATCACAAGAATGCCCAAGTAGGCGAAAACAAAACTCACAAAGGCCTCCGATAGCTCGGCGGTCTCTCACGCTCAAACTCGTCCTCCTTTTCGGAGTCTTCGGAGGAGGAGGAGGACAGGTCGTCGCGCCTCATGTCGTCGTGCTGGAAGGGAAGTGCGGGTGAGAAGACAGCAGGGGTGCAGGGGGCACTGAAAACTGAGTGCGGGCCCTCGGATGGTGAATGAAGATGAAGGTGATGATGAGGATGGGATGGCTCGTCAATGGTGACTGACAACAGGTCCACCTCTGTCTCCTCAGGAAACTTTAGAGAAGGACAGAGAGTCAAACTCACTCAAGAAGACAGTCATAATGAAGCTCTTCTTACTTAAAAACATGTTTTAAGTAGGAAGGTAGCCAAGGAATAATAACGTTGAAGGAGATAGTGTTCTGTTAATTGGACCACAAGGTATTATCTTTTCTTCATTTATCACATGTCGACAATTAAATGCCAAAATCAAAGCTCACAGCACAGTTTAGATGCCTAGTTTTACAACCAATGACAGAACACTACCAGCCTGCAACTGTTCCCAGAGGAGCTGAGAGGTCATGCACTTTCTATGAGCAGGAACAAAAGAGACAGTGTGAGACGATGAGGAAGATAAGGATGACGTGACACCCCGACAGGAGAAAAAAGTGAAACATACTCTCAAGAGGGTGAGAATGGAAAGATGCCCAGGAATGTATACAAGTCTACTATCCTTAACGACAGCTAGAGAAAAATAAAAGCCCAATTCTCATCCAGCAGTAATAGAAGATCCCAGACATAGGTATTGACGGAGGCTGACTGCTGCTGAATGTCGATAAAAGTGATGAAAATGTTTGCTAACTGCATCTGAAACTAATCTAAACTTAAAATCAGTTCGAGCATCAATGATCTGTGTCTTTATTTGTTTTTTATTTTCACTGACTGGGAGTACATTGGTGGTTCAGGCCACAGAAGGACTGATAAGTGGAGCAAGCTCAGTCATGGGGCCTTAAGTGGAGCCAGTCTGGCTCTGTCATCATTAAAGAGTGAATATTGGATGCGTTGTGTAGTGAAAATGATTCGATCTTTCTAGCAGGAAAATGCCACTGCAGAGAGGTTCATCAACATTCAATCGGGGCACAAATTAACCCAACAAATCCTCCAGAGATTGATCAACTATCAATTCAAAACTGACTTACTGAACATGTTTAAAAAGGTGGCTTTCCATTAAACACACAAGTTAAGGCCTTTACATACAGGGGGAGTGACAAATAAATGACACGAAAATGTGAAATATTCGCCTGTGAATAGGTCTAAGGCTTTTATTGTGAAAGGTAAGAATAGAAGGAATGGATCTGGTCTTCGTTGCCTTTGTCAAGGTTGAAAGCAGTAAAACAATTTGCGGTCTTGTTTTGGTCCACGCCACCTCAATGTTGTTGTTTCAGAAATAAAGTCACACTCAACCTCAATTTGACTGATTCATGCCTTTAACCTGTGTGAAAGCTCCGAAAAATCAGCCTTGTTTTCCAAAAAAAAAAAAGTATGTCGCTATTTCGCAGCATAATATTTGTAGTCTGTGTAAAGTTATTAATGACAACAACAACAGCGTGAAAAAATATATTGGCGTGCAAACTGATTGCATGAAAAAACGCCCCCCGGTGTGTAACGGGCCTTCCTCCTGTGTTTTTAAATGGATTTTGGTCAAAAGTTAAGTTCGAGTTTGAGTCTCCTGGTGCCTCAGCTGCTTGCCTCGCAACTCAAGGAAGTCACTGCGCCTAGCTAAGAAATAGTCTAAAATAACCTCCTCTAAAACTGCTACCTGTCATTTTTAAACTTCGGTTTTTGTTCAGCTTAAACAAAAGACATATAACATGTTAAATAATGAGCGTTACAGGTGCTAATAGATTTTATTGCCTTGGACAGAGCCATGCTAGTAGTTTCCCCTTGATTCCAGTCTTTATGCTAAGCTAAGCTAAGCAGCTGTTGGCTTTAAAAGGTCTAATTGCTAGCTATTTTTATGGAGACAAATATTTAACAAATAAATAACATACCCACAGAGCCTTTAGAAAGGTGCTGAATAAAAGTTTTCATTCAAGGCTTTACCTGAACAGAAAATATTCGGATTGTCAATTAATCATTAAAAAATGTTTGAGGTCCAAAATTAATGTTTTGTTTTATCTCCATGGAAAATATCTGATGTTCAATTCCCATTTCTAACAAGGCTTGTGTACCAATAACGAAACGACTTTGGTATCACGTGGTATCTCTGGGTCATCAGTATGGGATTAATGGCTGAGATTGATGTTAAGTATCTGGCAACTACTTGTTGTGAAGTAAATGCAATGAAACAGGAGAGGGAGAATGTGACATCTAGTGGCTGAATGTGAGAGTGGTAACAATCTCCTCATCAAACTCTCAATAAGAGAGCAAGCAGGCACATTTCTCAAAATGCTGGTCTATTCCTTCAAGGCCTGTTGGCTGTTCAGACTTGCCAAATGCCAGATGGAGCATTTTCACATCGGTAAATTATAAACACTTTGTGCAACAACGTGTGAATAGTTGAAATACCTGTTAACTGTTTTTATAACACAAATGACATTGCTTTACAACATGAAGCCAGAAAGGGATGCTGTTTAAATCTTACGACTTTAAGGGAGGGAAAGAGAAAAATAATAATTTGTCTAATTAGTTTAAATAAACTTTTTCCTTTACTGCAATTACACCAAATAATTGCAATTCTATATCATGTGCCAGTGGCCTTTGAAGCTGGATAGATGTCCATCTATAATCTGTATTCAATCTGTTATTGTTGGGTGTGAGAGACAGAGGAACGACTGTTGTGACAAACAGCAGCTAACAGACTGTTAATCAGGGCCAAACCATGCATAGTTGTTAGAAATCAGTCAATATATTAAGGCTGAAGACAAGCTGATTTGGTTATCTATGCAGTTTCAAGACAGGATGAGAATATATGACTCTTATGAAGCAGCATTCCAACTAAAAACTTAATTTACAGGCGAGTGAGACAGGTGAGCAATTATCCAAATAAAATCAGGGACAAATTGCTATCTCACTTATCTCTGCGGCTCATGGAATGCTGCTGGTGTTTATCTACTGAATGAGTACTTATAACAGAACACACATTTTAATCTGGTTCCACATATGTCATCACATCCATCATAGTGCAACTAGGGACACAAAGAGCAGCATTACAGTAAATTATGCAAAAAAGCACATTGCTGTTCAATAAAACAGTGGTGTATATCTATATAGCAGAAGCTCGTATTTCATCATCCTGTTTTGATTTTGCATATTCAAAGTCCTATCAGCACTTTCAAGTGCAATCACAGAGGAGAGGAGGGAACAGAAGTATTTCTTGGTGTTGGTTAGGTATTTTATTTGGTTAAATCTTTTGAGCCATATACCTTGAATACCTCTCCTGGACTGACAGGTGCATGTGCAGCATCCAAGGCCTTATTATTTATCTTCAATTGAACAAAAGAGTTATTAAAAAGGAGCTCATCCAAACTGAAAAAGGCAAATCGTCAGAGCACAACTGATCTCTCCCTTTGAGCCGCCTTTAAAAAAAACTGCAAAACCCTTGACTGTATGACATGAGTCACAGTAAATATCAGATTGTATGGAGATCAGTTACATCGACATGAAGGATGAGATGATGATCCTCAAACTGTCAACACAACACAGCACAAAAACAAAAATATCTTCTTTCATCATACTATCATCGACTTAATTATTGATTTGCTTAGAACAAATGTGTCAACAGCAGTGCAATCTAATCTGTACAAAGCTAAGACATGTTCATGTCTTGTAGCCTCCTCCATTTTGTCAGAATGTGATACGTCGGATGGTTTAAGAAATATGTTTACCGTGTCCTGGATGTTGAAGGTGACCCGGGGTCCAGGTGAGGCCGCATCCACACGCACATCTGGTAGATCATCCATATCTCCTATTCTGGAACTATGGACACAGTAAAGAGACATAAACACATTGCATAAATGCATAAATACAAACACTTTGTAGTTGTCACTGGTACAACATACTGTACGGAAGACCATTTCTCCCAATAAAATAAAATAGAAAAAAAAAGATAAAAATGATGAAGAAAAAAAGATCCTGTAAGTTGTTATGATGACAAACTCTCTCAAAATAATTAATTAGTATCGCAAAATAATGAGAAACTTTGTCAAAATAATGTCTTGGTATCTCAAAATAGTGACTTTATCTCAATATAATGACAAACTTTGTCAAAACAAGGGCTAACTTATCTAGAAATAATGACTTAGTATCTCAAAATAATGAGACACTTTGTCAAAATAATGACTTGGAATCTCAAAATAATGAGAAATTTTGTCAAAATAATGTCTTGGTATCTCAAAATAATGACTTAATACCTCAATATAATGACAAACTTTCTCAAGATAATTAGGGCTGTACCGAACAGTTCAAAACATGACATTTTTTTTGCATATACTGTATATTTATTCTGTTTAAGCCTGGAATTTCAGCAGGGTTGCACATAAAGATTAGCCTACATTAATTCATGTTTCGCCAGTATTCATTATGCACCGCCACTGCAGAATTATGAGAGCCGCTGCTTAACTTTTACATAATCATATCCTCTCTTTGTTCTGGGCTGTGTAGGACTTTTTCTGACACTATGATTCAAACACAGTAACTCCAGAGTGTTGTAAAGTCCAAAAGACAAAATGTATTGAAAAAAGATTGACATAATCATTTCCAAAATTCATAACATGTTTTTATCTACTGAAACATTCTGCGTCAATCCATGTTTGTTGGCCTTGTTTGGCTTTCAAAGGCAACATTTTCACCACGATCAAAAAACTGTTTACTTTCCTGCTTGCCACACTCAAAGGGAGGCAAACGTCGATGTGTTATATTCATTGATATATTCATCCTGAAAATAATGACTCGCGTCTCAAAATAACAAGAAACTTCCTCAAAATACTGTAGTTACTAAGGAATGTTTCTCATTGTTTTGAGATAATAAGTCATTATTTTGAGAAAGCTTCTCATTAGTTTGAAATACTAAGTCATTTTGCAATAGTAAGTCCTAATTTTAAGATATTAGATCATATTTTTTATAATATATTTTACATTTTAATATTTTTTAAAATTATTTTGCGAGACTAAGTCATTATTTTTCGAGAAAGTTTGTCATTGTGATGACTTAAATCATTTTTTTCACCATTTCATACAACATACACTACATTATTGTTGTTTTCACAAAATACTGTAGCCTTTCAATCAAAGCACAAATTGTTATACATCAGAATGATTTCCTGTTTTTACTCATTTATTCTGCCCCAGAGTCCAAGTTTTCCTATCGCTTGAGGTCATACAGCATTGTCAACTGTTTTAACATCATTACTACATTAATGCTGAGATATCTGCATAATTACTATAAACAAATGAGATAAGCCCTTCCTCTCCTCTACACTACATTGTAATTTGTGAGTCAATACATCCTCTTTGTGAGAAGGTTAATGGGAAATGTGTTTCAAAAACAGCAGTGGTGTGAGACAGAGGTTACTTTGTCTTGTTTGTTTACAGTAAATGCTGGATGAAGCACCCATAACTGTGTCATTTCCATAATAATATACAGGGAAAGTGGCTACGCCTGCCCTTGTTTTTTACCTCTGTCTGTCCATCCTTTTCAGAGGGGGTCGGCCTGCTGCTGCTGAGATGCTTTTGGAGCGGTTGTAGCTTGGTTTGTAGCCAAGACCCCACTTATCCTTTAGAGAGGCCGCCTGGTCAGGAACAAACATAAAGTCAGAACAATTTCATAAAAGTCTAAATGAGAGACATTCAGATATTGTACGGTATGATGAGTAATGTTTTATCAGACAGTGTCCAGGTTTTCTTGGGAAAGGTAAATAGATGAGTATTCACTCTCATGCTGGAGCGACGCAGTTTCTTTCTGACGTCCCTCCTGATGTCGTTGACGGCCACAGACTCCAGCTGCTGGTAGCGCTGGATCTCCTGGTTGATGGTGCCTTCACTGGCCCCCAATTTCCTGTGGTTAAAAAAAGAGGATGTAGATAGTTTTAACAGGACAGCAATGCAAAAGTCATTTCTTAACCAGGGGAACCATTTACACAGTTACTAATATCTATGGTTATCAAAGTCTACGCGAAACAAGTTAATGCAAATGAGTTTAACGCCACTAAATTCTTAAATGCATTAATGCAACTTGCAATTTTTAGGTTGGTTCAGTTTGAAAGCTAGAGTGACGGTACTAATGTCATATGAAACTAGAAAACCTAAGGAATCCATTGGTACCCACTATATCATGCTAGTGTGTTGGGAAAGAGGCTGAATAAGGAGATCCCTTGACCTGAATGAAAATGGGTCCTATGGGTACCCACGAGTCTCCCCTTTACAGACATGTCCACTTTATGATAATCACATGTTGTTTGGGGCAAGTCATAGTCAAGTAAGCACACTGACACACTGATATCTGTTGTTGCCTGTTGGGCTGCAGTTGCCATATTATGATTAAAGCACATCTTTTATGCTAAATGCAGTACATATGAGAGTTTCTGGATGATATTTCCCATTGTTTTCAATTGTTCATTGATTTCCAATAATATATATACATTTGCATAAAGAAAGCATATCTGTCCACTCCCATGTTGATGGGAAGAATATTAAATAAGAATATTAAATACTTGACAAATCTCCCTTAAAGCTACATTTTGAACAGATAAAAACATGCAGTTAATCAGGCTTAACTATTTTAACAGCCCCATTAATATCACATCATAAGGAATCAGAATCAACAAGTCTTACTTGAGGTCGTCGATGACCTTGGCCTGTTCGTTCAGCTCTCTGATGTCCACCACCCTCTTGGTGAACTTCCTCCCACGAGCGTCAATCACTTGGTTCCCCATTGCCATCTGCCTCCTGGGGTCAATGGCCTCCTGTTGGGTCAAACCAATGATACACACCCAAACTTATCTATCTGGTAAAACCAATGGCAAAATGAAACAAACCTGCTGATTAAACCCGAAAATCTGAAAGATGTCCACAAGGCAGCTGCTGGAAATAAGAATGTGTCCTTCCCAAATCTGTCTGATTAAAGGTGAGTTATTTTGATCATTAAAATCACAGTAGGGGTTATATGTAGTCCAATTCACACACCAGGAATGTCACAAAACAGGAGACACCACCACCACCACCACCATCACCACTCCAGTCAAAGTGCAAGAGGGAAAAATAAAGCTCTACTGCCAAAGGCAATTGTGTAACACTAATTCATTTCTTTTCACCCATCACTGAAGCTTAATGAGGAGGGTAGAGAAAGCAAATACTAAGCAATACTATTCCCCATTATCATGCTATTTACTTAAAGCATAAAATAGCATTGCTCAGCATTTCAGAATCCACAGCCTCCATCAGAAAACTGCCGGTGACTGAGATGTAAGGCCACCCTGCAAGTGATTTGGTCAGCCCAGAGAAGAGTTTAACACTGTGGGGTGGCTACATACACAGGCCCAGGAGACGGGTCTTTGGGCCCTGGCACCGCCCGCTCGGAGGCGAGGCGATGCACAGTTTAAGTAGTCAGCTGGGACAGACACGCTCTGAGGCCTGGGGCTGAGGCCCAGGATGTGGTTTACCAGACGCTTCCTTAAGGTCAGCCGAGGGCTGAACTGGCTCCCTGGACTCTGTAAACAACGGCAGGGACAGGTGGATGGAGAGGTGGAAGAATGGACGACTCGGATCAGACGTTACCTTCTGAAGCTTAAGGAGGTGAGCCAGGTAGGATTTGTTCAAATGTATTGAAAACATATTAAAGCAACAGTTTGATATTTTGAAATATACACATTCACTTACTTGCGAGAGTTAGATAAGAAGCTAGATAACAGTTAAATATGAAGCTACAATGGGCAGCCAGGGCCTTTAACTTGCATCCCTTCTAACAGCCAGCAGGGGGTGACTCCTCTGATTGTATAGAAGTCTATGAGAAAGTGAGCCTACTTCTCACTTGATTTATTAGCTCAGTAAACATTGTAAACATGAGTTTATGGTCTCAATCACTAGTTTCAAGTCTTCTTCAATATGGCATGATGTTCATTTAGTATATTATGGTCCTATTTAGACCACAAAGCAGAGTATGCTTCAGGGCGTGACTACCTTAAGATTGCTTCTCGTGTCACTTCTGGTTGCAACCAAGATGGCGATGGGCAATAACCAAGATGGCGACGACCTAAATGACAAACTCGGTCCAAAGGTAAAAAAAATTCCCCTATCAGTACCTCTTAAGCTCACAAACTAACACAGTGCCTTTAAATGCAGCTTATGAGCTTGTGGCTACGACGTGGGTAGTCGTGTGCACAATATACTTGGTGCTCAAGTGGTTAACTCGTGAGAACACCGCTGCTCAGCAACGGCAGCGCTAACGTAACTAGCGGTGTTGAGGAGCCATTGAAGCTCCTCTACGATCCTCAACAATTTAGCAAGTGAATAAAGTTATGCAGAATACAAAGGCATAATAACAGAAGACCAAGATGAGGCCATTGGGAATCTCAACATTTTCCTCAGATATATATATATATATACACAATTACAAAGAAAAAGTCTATACAACTGAAATTACAATGTTATAAACTTATCATCCACAAACAAAATTAGCTTCCATGGCCTACGCCATTTCTGACAATGTAAGCAAATATGTGAGCTTGTGAAAAAAAATTCTCGAGGGTATAGTGAATATCACAAGAGGGAGGCGCTCTTATGGACTCTTCTTGTGAATGTGGTAAACATGACTCCTTTTAAAGGCAGCATATATCTCCTTTGTTTAATGCGAACAAAAACTAAAGCACAAAACAGTTTAGTTGTTACTGTGAGGTTACCAGGCAACCAGCGGAGACTTAAATCCCCCCATAAAACCTCCCTTCAGACAGAGACCGGCTAGCTTTCTCCAGCCTTTGTGAGAAGCTAAGCTACCAGGCTTCTGACTGTAGGCTTATATCTAACAGAAATATATGAGAGTGGTATCAATCCTCTCATTTAACTCAGCAAGAAAGCAAATAAGCACATTTCCCAAAATGTCAAACTATTCCTTTAACTTGTGACAACCACCAGTAGTAACAGCTGAAGTTCACTATTTATGTTTTTCTCTTAAAACTTCCAAATCTAAAGAACTTCCTAATTGGAGTCACAAACCAGATCATCTGCTCTACTGTTGACAGCATATTTTTTTAATATTACAATGTGTCATCACAGCTAAATTTAAAAGTGGTATTTAAATGTCAAAATAACTGGCTATATCTAGCTGTGGTGGAAGTAGTGTATGCTTTATACAACAGCCCAAAAAGAAAGCTGGGATGTAGGCATATCCATCACTGACTGACCATGTGGATGGTAGGCGACATGGAGTCGGCTTCGTCCTCATCCGAGAGGTCCGCCATGTTGACGGAGTTTAGGTCGGCGATGTCGTCGATGTCCTCCTCGCCCGTCAGTGATGTCAGCGTGTTACCCAGTGCATTGAGGCGCTTGCCAATGTTGGGATCCATGTGAACATCAATACCGCACATTTTCCAAAGCACGTTCAGAGTCCAGGTCCCGGCACTGCTGCTCTCTGTTTTTGAGGAGGAGGACGCCAGAGGAAAGACAACAGCAGAGCATGTGGATAAAAAGAATGCACAATATAGTTTTCAGACAGTTGTCTTGTGCATATTGTGCAGCTCTAGGGTGTAATCCAGCTGATCCATATTTAATGGACCAGAGCTTAGTTAAAAGAACTTGCCTGCAGAAGGCTGCCCCGTAGTCCTGGAACATACTTCATATGTACCATCAGGGACGACACCTGTATAAAGACACAAACAAGACAATATTTCAGAGGAGCTGTATGTGTAGAAAGTCACGTAAGACTTTTTGGTTTCTACCAACTAAAGTCAGGTCATTAATCACATAACAGGCTCATACTCAGTTAAATATAAGACTGTAAGTATAAAGTCTGTATTTAGGTGTTCAAAACCCAGATTCAGTTGAGCAAATGAGAGAGATGAGTGAGATGATCATAGACGCACAAGTCCACCTTACTAGATTTTCCACCATTTTGAATTTTTTTTGAAAATCATGTTTTTGACATCTCCTCCTAAAACGTGACTCTCTCAAACATGCCCTTCAAGTTTCATTCAAATCGACCACTGGGCGGGTGCTATAAATCCAACACATTTCATCATAAATTAACGAGCGTCTTTCTGATCGTCATAAAACTTGCATGTTATCTTTAATGCAGGTGTTGGAAATTGTCTAGACCTCTCGCAGCTTTAAACTGCTTACAGTCTGAATTGCCTTGAACCCGGGAATCGCCACTTGTGGCTGTAGAAAAGAGACTAAACTCATCTTTTCATTCAAGAATTTGAGTTTAACAATGATAACTGCAACACCGAAACACAAACAAATGCTTCTATATTTATTTTTCATATTTTGCTTTCTTCACTCAATCACTGCTTTTGCCATTTATTAAAAGGTAATAAAACTGAGGAGAAATATGAGACAAAATTCACACATATACAGTATATATAATAAATCACTCACAAGCATTCATGACCATATCCCCTCGTATTTCAGGCTTCCAGTCATCCCAGGAGGTCTCGAAGCCCTCGGCGAAGCGGATGCAGAAATTCTTGAAGTGGCCTTTGCTTACCAGGGACTCCGAGGAACAAGCGGTGATCAGTGTGCTCTCAATGGTCAGCACCATAGCTGAGCCGGTGTCAAAATCTATGCTGTGGTTGGCCTGGCAGAAGGGCAGGGAGAGAGGGGGGGTTACCAAGGCCTCGAGAGACGGGTGAAGTACATGGAAAAAGAGCCCACTTCCATGTGTTTGGAAAAGGCAGGGTGAGCTGGTAACACTTCATTCCACTGTACTGTATGTACACTTTATCAGTTCAATAAATTGGTAATGAATGGGATTATTTTCACGGGATTTTAAATAAATAATACTTTGGCAGAAGACATAGTTAGTTAGTTTTGCAAAAGTGCTAAATAATTTCAAGTCCAATAATTACAGAATATTAATTAGCACCTATAAATACACCAATGAGTGAAATGTTTAACCAGCTCTTCAGTTTGTTAGATTGTGTTTAATTGCAGGATCGGGGAAAAAGATGCCCTGATTTTCTAGATTAACTCTGCCTTGGTCCTAAAACAGGGGTCTGATCATCATCCCAGTCACAACTGGAGGCAGTTAAAAAGCATGTTCACCTCCTAAATTCAGACATTATCTATTATTATGACTTGGTTCAAAATCAGACCGCAGTTTTGGAATGATTACTGCAGAAATCCAGGCCATTTCCAAATGCTTTTTCTTACAAGAATAGACAGAGCCTGCCATCTGTGTCATTAGATCGGTGTATGCAAGTTTATACAATTTCAATTTCATGGCAGTCTGTGAAAGATTAGCCTGAAGAATGCCCTTGTTTCCATTTTAGCATACTCTGGACACCAACTGGCATAACCTCTTTTTAGCAGGAAGTAACTTCACACCCCAAACACCTCAGACACCAGCTCAAGCTTCATTAGTTGTTATGCCAGCCTCGTGGGGGAGGGGGGATTTGATTTTTACAAAGTGGTGCCCTGTACTTGTGATGCAGTGTACTGTACTTGTGGCATAGAAGAGTATTGATCACAGTTAAGTCATTGTCCCACAACAAGCCATCACAAGAGATGTAATAAATTGTCGGTTACTTTTCGTGCATTTTTATGCCGGCCTACTGATGTGCTGGCCCCAGCTTCAGAGTTGATGCCCTCCGTAGCTGGTGCTTGTCCTCTCTATGGAAATAAGTGTGACATAACAGCTGGTATATCTCGTCTCTGTGGACATAGTGCAGTATAGCATAGCACTGGAGCATAACAAGACAACCGATATGGACCATTCATTAATATCCAGTGTTTCCCCTAAAAGTTTGTATCAGTGTGTAAATATCTATATATTTATCAAAACAAAAACCACAAATAATGTTTCCAGTATTAGCAGGTAATTCAGAATTATTTTACATATAAATAAAGCATTTAAAAAATAAAAACAATAATTTGGCAAAAACTTTCTGCAGTGGATTCAGTCTACAGTACAGTCTGATGAATACTATAATGGCACCCGGTGCATGACATCCACATTGAGCACTATGGGTGCACCTCTCTTGGACAGGTTATCATGGTAGAAAAATGGACTTTGTGAACAAGATAAAAAAAGAAACATAGGCTTGGGCGGTATAAAGGTATTACAGTATACAAGGGTATTTAGCAATCCTGAAGTTTTGACTTTAAATACTGTCAAAAATACAAACAATCCTTTTTCTATTAATCTGATACGGAGCAGCTGGATTTCCACCAATGATTTGACTCTATATGGAACCATAATTTACTAAATGAACATCATGCTTTATTCAAGAAGACTTGAAACTAGCGACTGAGACCATAAAGTCATGTTTACGATGTTTATTACTTCTTTTTTACAACCAGAGGAGTCGCCCCCTGCTGGTTATTAGAAATAATGCAAGTTTAAAGCACTTCAGCATTGGCTTCACTTTGCAGACCCCGAGGTTGCCCCTTGGACCCAAACCAAGCTCCCATGTCTTGTTTGCCACCTACTGATTAAAAATGAAGGTGGTTAGCCCTGAAATTAGCTACAGCTTCAGCCCAGGCTCATTTAAGGTGGACCAGCTATTTTCATTTAGTGACAAGCTGCTCCTCCGAGTTTTACTAAGCACCATATACCATCATTTATGCACACCTGGTGAAATGAAGGTGTGAAAAAAAGATACCGCCCAAGCAATTTTACAAAGTCTATGATACAGTAAAAAAAATTTAATTTATAGCACATTTGTGTTGCCATTTAAAAACGGACCAACCAGCATGTACCTGCTTTATAGTTTTGTATCAAATCAGCTATTGTTGATTGATAGAAGCTGATGAGGTGAATGAAGCTGTGTATTGGGGCAGATAAATGGTCAGTTTGCCCACTAACAGCTTAGTTAGGGGAAACACTGATATCAAAACTGTTAACAGAGGAACTGATCCTTTATGAAAGAACAAGATTGCAATTTTGTTTTTAAGGCTATTAATAGCCCTAGCAAAATCAATGTCATGAACACTGGTACAGTTAATGTTTCCAAGTGCTGATGGAGATGATGATAATCTAATTTTCTTTTTATAATATGAGGTGAATTAACAATTTGACAAAAGAAGCCCCAAAATTATTCCTGTGTGTGCTTCATTTCACACTACAATTAGATTAATAATAGATTACGAACAAAATTGCTTTTACTACAGACAACACTTGATCTTATGTGCATTTCTTATGCTCAACACATCTGCAGCTTCAATGTCTAATACTGAAACTACACTAGTGAAAGCTAAAAATGTAGCCATTGTATTTTAATAAATCAAAAGAGCAACATGTTAGAGTTTTAGCCCTCTGATTACATGATTTGCATTAAACATGAATACATATGTAAATGTGACTATTTTAAGTGAATAACCTTGAAGCCAACAAATTGTAGACCTGCTATTGTTTCTAGAATTAGCAGCTATGATATATGAACCTGGACATCTATAAGTCTAGAAGTTAAAATGTAAAAACTGTGTCAATCCTAATATATCAACTGCAGATGATACGAAGCAAGCACAGCAGATTACCTGGGATGTGTTGGTGATGGGCAGGCAGATGCCCAGGTCGTTGACGGTCAGCTGCAGGAAGAGAGTGCTGAAGGCCTGGGCGGAGGTCTGCTGGATGCCTGGCAGCTTGTCCACTACCTCTTTAGTGGCCATGTGGATGTCCTTGTTGAGAGCCAAGCGCTGCTCGTTCCAGTTGTCGTACGCGGCCTTGTAATTCAGCCAGAAGAGCACAGCTGCAGGAGGGCACACCGGCGGGTAGAAAGAACTTAGAATTACATCCTAAATGCCATGTAAACTAGCCACAGTGGATTTAGAGACATCAGTGGTTGTTATCTGTTGTGTGTGAAAATCTGATGCTATTCCATCACTGAGTAGGCAGAATATGTAATGGAAACAATGGACAATCTCATAACCTGCTATGTTGTAAATAGTTACAATTTTCTTCTCATGCAACAAAAACCTGAAGAAAATCTTGCAATGGGATCACATGAGCGGTGACGCCAAGTCAGGCATCGCAGTATCGGAAATGTGTCCGATCCTGCCCAAAATTTGGCATTGGTGAGTACACCAGTCTATACACCGATCCGATACCATAATTTAGTAACCCAGGTAATCCCCGGTAATCAAGTCTTCTTCACTGCTTCAAAACAGTAGCCTTCATTCTGCTGTCACCCTGGATGGATCATGGCTGCCACTGATCAGAAAAAATGATTGCAGGTACTTTGTTTGCTTTTGTTACTTTACGTAACAAAAGCAAACAACAACAACGTGGTGCTGATGGAGAGTGTAACGGTAAACGGTAGACATACAGAGGAAAATGTCAGCCATCTGGCAATATTTCACAGTGATAATCATGTAAACCAGCGACACGTCCAGTATGTAAGGCTTCCATTTTGGGGCGTGGCAGGTGTGTGAATATTACACCCTACAGGACAACTTAGCAATCAAGCTGTCCACTGAGGAGACAGCTTAGATAACACAGAATTGTTATTTATTCCTAGCTTCATTTATTTGTTTTCTTTGTAAGTGACAAACTGAATAATGAAAGAAATTTCTATTGCATTAATTCTCTGTATGCATTTAACCTGAGCCGGGCCATACGACAAAGATAGGAATCATATCACAGCCATCCACATCCATATCTCTACAGACTCACAAGGTGCAAACAACACTAGTCAAACGCTGTCACATCTGGAACTAACAAAGCAGAACAAGATTTGTTAAGGTACACAGGACAAGCTTTGACATTTAATGCAATGGAAAGAAAAAAGTAAAGTGAACCTCTGTCGAATGCCACCGGCTGGGCGAAAACGATTGGCCTGTTGAGCGTGATGAGGACAGCTTCCTTGTCGGAGGAACCACTGATCTCCTCCTGCAGAGCGTTCCGCAGACCGATCCGAGTCCGAAAGTACGCCACCTGGTGGAAGTCTGAGCCTGCTTCTTCATACACCTGTAAAGTGAAGGCAGACAGGGCGTCAAGTAGCAATCTCTAGTATTCACTCATTATTCGTAAATGCTTATCCTAATCAGGGTCATGGGGGAGCTGGATCCCAGCAGACACTGGGCGAAGGCGGGTTACATCCTGCTCAGGTCACCAGACCATCACAGGACTGACACACAGAGTACATCCCAAGTCTCTTATTCATCATTTCCTCAATCATCGCTTGAACTGCAAGCTGTTCTGGTGTGCCATCTTGAAGACCATCCCAGAGCTTTTATTTCTGCACAGGGGAGTGAGAATCGAGAAGGAAGGAGCGATCTCTGAGGAGCGATGAGTGAGGATACATGAGAGCAACCTTCACAGAAGTCTCATAGGATATCAGTTACTGATTGGACGTTGCTGCCGACCGGACTGATCTGATAACGTTTCTTCTCAACATCACTGGAGTTTTAAACTGGAGTGAAGACAGATATCAGATTAAATGTTTTATATTTTAGTTGTTTTCTGATTCGCCGTCTAGTTAAAATCTGTTTTAATTGTAGGTGTGAATAGCATTAGAAGGACCTGCAGTGTCTCTCCTTCCCACACCACGGCTGAAGCAGCTTGTCACTGAAAAAGCCGTTCAAGACGTGACAGATGGACCGAAAACAACTTTCTGCATTTAATTGAAAGAGTTTTCTTTTCGTGATGATTCCCCCATTAACTTTTAGCAAAAATACAATTAAAGTTAGAGAGAGCAGGAGAGTCTGTCTGCCAGCAGCAAACATGTTTTACATTATTAATCATCATTTCCATGAAGTCACTTGTGAGACTGACAGTTCCTGAGTGTCAGGTTTGATGAGTGACATCATTTCAATTTTCACATTGAAACATTTAGCTTAATAAATCACTTCAAATCATCAGAAATGGATGTCGCTTCATGTAATGCTTCAGATGAAGGATGTCTCATGTCTCTTCAAACATATTTCCATATTTCCTTGTTCCCTCTATCCTCACATGCTTTCCTTGTGTCTCTCCATGCATCCCTGGTGGGAGAGACTAAGACACAAGGAAAACATGTAAGCAAGGGAAAACATGGATGCAATTAAGAGACCTGGGATGCACCCATAGAGATAGACAACCGTTCATGCTCACATTCTGACCTACGGGCAATTTAGAGTTAACAAATAACCTGCATGTCTTTGGTAGGAAGCCAGTAAACCCGGAGAAAACCCACGCTAACACAGGGAGAACATGGAAACTCCACACATTAAGGACCCAGATTCTAACCTGTGACCATCGAGGCAGCAGTGCTAACCACTGCACCACCATGCAGCATTTAACCGACAATCAGTAGATAGTAAACCGGTTCTAGACCTGAAAGCTCTCATTCACCAGTGTGAGGCCGATCTGTACCTGGTGCTTGACTATCTGTCCAAGAGCCAGGTGGAGATCTACTTGACATTTGCCAAACAGTTTAAGGTAGCTGCTGCTGCCACCAGGCTGAGCCTTGCATTGGATCCTGTTGGACAGCTCCAGCTCGATGAGGCCCGTTTCAAATCGCACAGCTCGCATCGAAGGAGTGGTGGCAGTCATCTGGATTCCCTGTGAACAAGATAACAGCTTTCAGGAGATTTCACAAAGCTTAACTGTCACTCAAAATGAAACAAAAATCTCAGTTAGAAACCCTTTACTGGTTTAATTACTTAGAGAGTAACAACCCACTTTTTTTCAGATGAAAAACAATGTGTATGGGTATCTAGCAGTGTTGTTGATGGCTTCAGGTCCAAATCTTGATATTTTAGTGCAAAGTCTTTGAATTCTACATATTGTGTTATAACTATACTTTTGCACAGTGACTCCCCTCTACTGGTTGAAACCAGTCTATTGCAATTGAATTTTGCACTTGTCTGATCTGGAGGCAAGTGACATGTATGGAGGCAGCTTTCGTCACCAACCAACACCTCCTCTGCCCTCTCCTATAAAACCAACCCCAGTCCCGACTGCAGACTGTGAAGAGAGGAGTAGTAGAGAAGAACAGCGCTTACCTTTTCAATTAGCCTGTGAACCGCTTATGCTAATCGCTAACTAACACATTTCCCAGCCTTGCATGTAAACTCAAATTCACAAATGCTATGAGTTTATACTGTAAATTGTCACCTTAAGTCCCTTTACAGCACTCTTACCTAATCCTAATCATAACAATAGTGCTGAGGCTAGCAATTAGCGCTAGCGATAAGCATAACCTAACTGAAAGGGTAACGGCTATCGATCATGATTGGTAATTCAAAAACAGTAAAGTCCAGCTAAATGTTAAAGTCACATAAGCCCAGCATGTGAGCATATGTGCTGCTATTTATGTTCTGTAATTGTAGGAATGAAAGCATGGTAGAATTAGCAAGCTAGCTAGTTAACTAGCCACCTGATAGATGAGTCAAATTTAGCAACTTCCCTACTTCCACTTTCATAACGACATGCTATGTATGTCCGAAACCTTAGTATAAATCAAATACAATGTGAAATGCAAACTATTACTGGTGAAATATCACAGTATGCAACACTGGATGCTACGGCACCATAAATATCCCACAATGCAATACAGTAGCGATGATAACAGACGTTGATGGACAGCATCAATTTAACTGAAAGTGTAAGATTTCACTTGCTTGGTGTAATATATATTCTAAATTAATACACACTTTGATAACAAACAAACTGTTTTGGTCACGAGGGTTGGCACGGTTTAGCGTTGTTACGTGTCTCCATCTGGCAAACTTCTCAGGAAGTGACAACATAAACTACTGCTCAGTGCATCCGAAAAGATACACAATACTGTTTATTAACAATACACTAAGTTTAACAATAGCACACATACTGGGTATGTACTGCATAGTTTGCTATTTCGAATGAAGCAAGTGCTTCTTCATCCACACACTACTGTCAAAGTGTTGGAAAGTACATTGCTATCGCTAGATAATCAGTTATTAAAACTGATTCACCAGATGGCTTAATTTCAAGTCCACAGAAAAGAAAGAAAAGACTTGCGCAGTGCTGTGAGTCAAACAGTAAACTGATTCCAGAAAATGAGCCGACAACAATAAATGCGACTGGTCGAGTCTTTTGGATTTCCACGCTTAAAGAAACCGAACGTGAGATACCTTGAACATGAGGCTGAGAGAATAAAGCAAGATTTTCGGCTTGTCTGCGTCCGTTGAGGTGTCGTGCTCATTCCACAGTGGGATGGGTTGTTCTCCCCCTGAATGCATAGAGAGCATACAGTACAAGTCAACCTCACAGACCTGCATGGATTGTTGTGAAGTACTGGATAACAGGAGGGATTATGTTTTCCTGATCTAATATCTGCCTGAAGTGTCCCAGTGCAACTACATTTAAAGGCCCTGATGTGAACAGTTACCATACACCATTCTCATTACTCTTTACCATAAAATGGCATAAACCTCTCAGCACTGTCTCTCTTCTGAGCAATTATGTCGATCAAGCTTAGCAAGTTAAACAAATTATTATCAATACTGGTGTGGAAATGAACATGACTGGATTTGTGTCAGCGCCCTGGGCACAGTTCTGTGAGGAAAACAATATTTTTCATTGACTTAAGTAGCAGCTTTAGGCAACAGAAAACTGCTGGGAACAGTCAGATGATTACTATTAGATTAACTTTATTGATCTGTGAGGAAAACTGGGCCATTACAGGAGCAAAAGAAAAGGCTATAGTTTTGTACAGGTTTCACAGAGACTGTTTATGAGGTAAGGTTGCTGCAGTATGGAGATCAATGTGTAAAAGCATGTGTTGGCCATTTGTACAGTACCTGAGACCTTCTGAATAACCTCGTTGACCTCCTTCATGAAAACCTTCTGCAGGAAGACCAGATGGTTGAGCAGGTCTGTGGTCAGGTTATGCTCAAATGACCCAATCTGCGCATCAGAGAAGAGAAATGACGCAAGTTTAGAGCGACACTGGCTGCTCTGCTAAGCTTTTATTCATCTTCAGGGCATACAAATGTGAAGCCCCGTGAGGAGCCTCTTACCTCGGCCACACAGCGCAAGTAGTTGCCCTGGAGGTAGTTTCCTTGCTTTGCCGGGAAGTCGTCAGGTGCCCAGCCCTGGTCTGAATGGCTCTCATGGTCCTCCATGATGTACTCTCCTGACATGGTGACTGGAGGCAGAGTGAGGCTGGCTGATGGTGGCATGGTGGACATGTCCACTGGGGACACTTTTGACTGGAAGCAAAGCTTGTGGTTCGGCAACTCGAAGGTGAAACTGGTTTGTGCCCCTAACATGGAGGAGTGAGGGGAGGACAATGCATAATAATTATTACTTATTATTTTACATGGACTGGACATGCCTCAAGACTGACATGAACACCAAAAGGTAGTATCTTTTTTTATTCAGTTTTAAGAACTGGGTGGGGACAAGCAGTTTTCAAATTAGGTTACATCATTATGGCAAATCAATGTCTCAGCTCACACACATACCTGTCATTCCATGGCTCTTCATACGACCCATTTTGTACTCTGCTTTCAGTGAGGGCAGCAGGGCAGCCCCAATGGTGATGCCATCCATCATGGCGCTGAACTTGAGGACAATGGGCTTCTTCTCCAGACCTTCAGGGAGCTGAGGGAACTCGTTGGCTTCTACAGGGGTCTGATTGATGCTGGATGCTTTGTCAGAGGGTTGTGGGGTGGGGGTGTCCTCCCTGTTAGGAGGTTGACTGTAAGGGGAGAAAAAAACATTCACCAAGTCAGTCAGGATTGTACAATGGCGTATTAGGATCATTGTAGGTGAAAAAAAAAATTGACGATGCCAGGGGAGGGGGGCAATAATCCGACCAAAAAACTCTGAATTTATGATAAAAAAAACGTTACTATTTTCTGAGATTAAACTGGTATCTTCATGAGACAAATCACTCAGATTTACAAGAAAAAGCCTTAATGATTCTCTGAGATTAACGTGGTAAATTTACTACAAAAATCTCCCATATTTCCAAGAGAAAAAAAACCTGAATATTCTGTGAGATTAAAGTGGTAACTTTACGAGAAAAATCACTCATATTTACGAGAAAGAAACATGAATATTTTCTAAGCTTGACATGGTAAATTTCCAAGGGAAAAAAATGCATATTTACAAGAAAAAGAAAAGGTAATATTATGAAGTCATAAATTTGCAAGGAAAAACTCAATGAACCACATCACTTCACACCACAGACTGCAGTGAAGTGAGCAAAATATATTAGTATCTATTTATGCTCATAAAGAACATGAAAGAAAACACACACACACTGTATATCTTTCAGGGCCTTGTTTAACAGTGGCATATGTGGTGCGACGAAATTGATCCAACCAAAAATAAAGTACAATTTTTACAAGTTGTTTTCTCTTGGAAATTTCTAACTTATTTCAGAGAATTTCTGTGTTTTTTTCTTGCAAATTTATGAATTAATAATCTCAGAGAATATTCATGTTTTTTTCTCTCCAAAATTTGCTGTTTTTTTCTCTGAATATTACCCCCATCCCCCATATTTTTAAACCTTTTTTTTAACCTACAATGGCCCTAATACAGGTTTGAGTCTTTATCTACGAAGGTGTGAACTTTGAATATGTGAAGGTGGTGCTCTATCAAGCAGCTGTTGCTATGTTACTGGCTGGACTGGATTTGGCAGGCAGTGCTTCTGCTTTGCTTTCACATCAGTCCCAAAACTTAAAAGGGGCAAACTTGTTGTTGTTATTGTTGGACGTCAAGTACCCACTGAGAGATTGCTGCTATTGCTTTGAATTAGTTATGTATGAGTGTTATTATGGAGAGCTTTGTAGATATTGGCTCATATTCCTGTGAACATCAAATTATAGAAAAGTTGTTTAATATCCGAGGCACACCTATAACTCTATAAATATATTAACATAATTCAGAACATTGTCATGGAAACAGACCACATATGCAGGCTTTGATAGCAGTTAACATGTAACAGTGTGGAAACGCTGCAGTGACCTGTCACTTTTTATGAAGATTTTATTAAGTGTTTAAAATCTAATGACATCACTGTGCGGCATGACAAACTCACTTAGGATTTTAAATACAGTTACAAGTCTACAAGACTTAAGAGTCACTTTCTCATTACTTTTAAATGCTATACATGAGCCCCTTGTGCATCACTAGGAACATTTTTGGCTTTATCGATGTCTGGGTGTGAGGGTTTTTTTTTTTTTTTTTTTTTTTTTTGAATTGTGGAAGTTCAGCCCCAGCTCCTATAATACTATAAAATACAAATCCTCAGACCCTTAAGGACAAAAATGTCCCCACTGAAACATTACAGCATTAAATCACACATTCTATAATATCAGGCTTGCAGTTTTAATTATTTTCCACCAGACTGAGCCATTTGTTCATGGTTGCCCTATGGGGCAAATACATGTTATTTTCCTGGTTTCCGCTAGGGGCATTGCTGCTGTATTAGGGAGCACTGCGGCGAATCACCATAACAATACCAGAAAATAATTCAAGCTTTGTTTTGTTGATTTTGTTTCATAAAGAAAAAAAATAACAAAAACTGTGGCATTATGTAAACAAACTTGTATTTAAAGGGTTAAAATTCAGAAAATTCATGAATAGTAGTGACGATCAAGACTTAAGGAGGTTAAAAGATTTAACTTAGATAAAATGGAAAATAATATTAATATGTAATATTTATACAGCAGTTTTGGGAAGGGGACATTTTATCACACGTCTTTTTATTTGTTCAAATACATTTGCTTTATGCAAATGTATGTATGTACGTAATGTAATATATAGAATTATACAGTATATTATACCATACTATACTATATGATGCCAGTATCTTCACTTTACAAAAGACCAAGTAGCGTCAATGCAGAATGTAGTGGCGATAAAACAAATTTGCGTTAATGCATTATTATTGCTTTGTGTCAGTGCATAAAGTGTCAATGCGTAAACTAGCATTTAATGGGTTTAAATTTCTAAACAGACTTAAGTTGGTTAAGAGATTTATCTCATTCAGTGAAAATGGAAAATAATACATAATTTATAAAAGTTTTTTTGATGCAGACATTTTTGTCCTCTCAGGACATCATAACAACTAACTAGGGTTAAAAGATCAATAAATGAAGAGGACATACACATTGGAGGGCTGGCGGATGAGGTCAGAGATTTGTTTGGACAGCTGGTGGGAGCTGCGGACCATCATGCTGTGCAAAGTAGCCGGATGTTGGGGGATGTTGATCATGATGGCCCCAACTTTGAAGACAGCCGCATTGTTGGTTTTCAGTCCACGCTGGGCACTGTACAAGGCTTGGGACTTGGCGATATTGCATTTGACCACCGTTCTGAAACACAGAGTAAACTGGAATGAGCACTGAAATTACATGTTTTATTCCCCAGGTGATGTGGACATATGAATGGATGTACAACTTAAGTGGAATTACTGAGAGGACATCAAACAGTGAACCACCATGCAGCTTGATTCAGGACAGCGTCCAGTTTTCTGGGTACAAGTAGAATGAGCAGTCAAAACAGTGACACATGTTTCACTATGAATGAAGAAGCTAATGAATTGTACACTATGGCAACCGAATGCAAGGGTCTTACGCACATTTTTTGTGATCTTGCCTATAAAAACTCTGTTCTAAGATGGCTTATGAATGTCTTATCTTACTAAATGTGGAATAAAATGCTGAAATATCCGACTAAGATATTTCAGCATTTGGGCAGACTGTACACAAAAGACTCAAGAATGAAGAGATTCACAAATATCCTGCTTTCACAAACCAATGAAAGTATCTTCACACACACAATTAACGTCTCAACAAGAGGTCTGACAAACTGTTCACAGAAAATACACATGGTTGACAGGCGACTCAAACAGATGAAGGATGTGCAATTAGGGCAGATGTGTTTTTTGATTTAGTGATGCATGGGAGCCCTAAATGGCAGCGATAACATACAGAAACTCTTGTTTAGCTGTGCTGGTGGGAGATGTTGGGAAATCCTCCAGTCTATGCAAGTAGTTGGAAGAGAAATCCAAGGAATGTAAAAAAAGAAAAAAAAAAAGAAGAGCAGAAGAAAGTGTGAAACAGTTTTGAGACATCATAAGGTGACATTCACTTCAAATGAAAATGTGAGGGTCGTGCGCCTTTGTTTTAGTTTTAGATGCACAAGTTAATGATGAAAACGTCTCTAATAAATTAGCTCAAAACTAGATTAAACTAAGCCATCAAGGGAAACAAGAGTTTAACTTAATGTTATCAGGGAACTGCATCTAGAAGAAAATTTCTCTAACCAACTGCTGACATGGCAGATACAATGCTTTAAAGAGGACCTATTATGCTTTTGTGCTTTTTCCCTTTCCTTTATTGTGTTATATAGTATTTTGTGCATGGAAAAGTTCTGTAGAGTTACAAAGCTCAAAGTCCATGCCAAAGGGAGTTACTGTCCCCCACAGAAACACTGCTCCTGAACTGCCTGAATTGCCTTGCTTGAAGTCCCGCCTTTTCTTCTATAACTTGGTGATGTCACCAAGTAACATATTTGGATAATACCTGACTATTGGCTAGTCTGGCACTTGCTCAAGCGAAGCTAGTTTAGAGTGGTGCTGGAGCGGAGTCCGAACAGTTTGGTTCAGTCGACCAATCACAGCAGTGGGCAATCTTGAGCAAAAGGTACAGTGTGTACGGTTTAGCGGCATCTAGTGGTGTGGTTGCAGATTGCAACCAACTGAATACCTCTCAGCTAACCCCTCCATTTCTAACACTGTGGTAAGGTGAGCTGCAGAGAGCAAAACTGTGGTAATACCGTTGACCTTGCTCAGAGGATGGCCATCCATTATCTGAAACCGCTTATCCCATTCGGGGCTGTGGAGGGGCTGGAGCCAATCCCACCTGACACTGGAGGCAGGGTACACCGTGGACAGGTCACCGCCACAGGGCTGACACATAGGGACAGTCAACCATTCACACTCACACTGATACCTATGGGTAATTTAGAATCTACAGTTAACCTGCATTTCTTTGGACTGTGGGAGGAAGCTGGAGAACCTGGGGAAAACTCCACAAAAAAGGGCCCCAAATCGTGTTTTGAACTGCGACCCTCTCGCTGTGAGGCAACAGTGCTAACCCTCCGCTAACACTTGAACTTGAGCAACTGCAGTCGAACGGCGGCTGGCTATACAATCGTTTTGCACTCTGTGGCTCATGTCAGCGCAGCTTCACAAGCATGTTGGAGATCTACGGTGGCCTTCAGGTAATGAAAAAAAGCGAAAGGCTCTTTCTAGAGCCAGCGTTAAGTTTGTCTGTTCTGGGCCCGCTGTAGAAATGTGGTGAAGCAACATGGTGGACTCCATGAAGAGGACTGGCTTCCTATGTAGCCCTGAAGGGTGCGTTCTAAGCAAACAGGTGATTGCAGGTGATTATACAGATATACACACATTATACTGCTAGCAGATCCCCCGAAATGTTACACACTGTTCCTTTAAACGGTGTAAACATGTTGTGCTAAAACCCCAAAATACAAGTATGCACCTGAAAATGAGCACAATAGATCCTCTTTAATTGTGACCCAACACATTTGCATTGGAGCCTGTTATTGATAATCACTTACATCTGAATTTTATACATCAGTGGCAACTAGAAAGTGTCAAGTTGTGTGGCATATACAAAGTCAAAAACACGAGTGCAGTTCAGAGCATACAGTATGAAACAAGGATTAAGTCTCAGTTTTATTTTCACAGTGGGAGCATCTGTTAAATAGAATGAGATGAAAAACAAGCTTCTTATTGAAACAGAGGCAGAAGTTCTAAACTGAATCAAAGCAGCGTGGCGATGCATCCGTCTGTCTCAACGCATGACTACAAGGCTCGTAACCTGATTAGGATGGTGACGCTTTGAGGAAATTGCTTGCAGTAAAAAACTAAAACTGCTGTTAAAATTTCCCCGGCTGGAAAGGAGTCGGTAATTGGCTCCCGCTGTGGAAAACATTGCATCCACTTTTTCATTTAAACTCAAGGGATTTTATAAAAAGTACTCCACATTAAAGCATCTATGTTCAAATCCTGTCTCTATGATCTTGTGCAAGTAGAAGGGATTCATTTTTGACTTCAATCACTATTTTGAAATCACTTAAAAAGGTCAATAACCAAGTTGTAATACTTCTGAACTGAGAAGTTCTCTATCTCTGACAGCACAGTTAAAATCACCTAGTTAGAGCTCCCTTATGGAATGCAAAAAAAGTTGAAGCACGCTGAATCGAAACACCAAAAATCATTACTAGCTATAATTAAAAAGTCTCTGTTTTTTGAAACTTCAAACAGCAAGGGTTAGGATCAATGCACTCTATTAAACATGCTTGGTAAAGTTGCTACTCAAAGATTTTTTTCAAGATGAGACATATAAAAGATCTTATTCATATTAAAAAACCTGTTAAATCACTTCCCTGATAAACAGAAGTTGTGGAGAATTTGTACGTACTGGATGTCAGGAGTTATGCCCTCCAGTAGAACGATGTTTACCCCTCCTATGTGAGCCGACGCACACGTCTCTGTCATCTTCTGGTGCAGGATATCTGCAGACACGTGAATATAAAAAGAAATATTACATCAATAACGGGAGAAAAACTTTGACCTACCAAGAATTACTGTCTCACTTCTTTTTGGAGAAATTAAATTAACTATCTTCTGTGTATAGAATCGGTCTTAATCAAGACACACACGCTTTTATTTTGAAACTTTTCATTTTAAAACTTTTAAATAGTTGTTGTAATGTTATAATTAAAATTGAATTTAGCTGCCAAAGACTGGCTTACCACAACTCTAATGATTATTTTCATGTTATCAGGGATATTAAGGTCAGTGTATAGGTATCAAGTTTGTCTGAAGTGACAGGCATACTGCCTGAAGTAGATATCACAATATTTGGGTGCTGATTTAATATGTATTGCTAGTTGATTTTACAAACATTGTGATTTTAGTTCACTTTTTTGACCCTAGACCATGGGAAGTTAAATCATACACTTCTATGGACATTTACTTTGGAAATTATCTAAATGAATACAGTAAAAATTTTTGATTTTCAGCATGTATGTAGTCAGATGTCCCAAAATCAAATACATTATGTCATTGTCAGGCATTGTTATCAATTATATTTTTTTTCCTGCAATCCAAAATTCAAAGAATAAAGACATTTCCCTCACAAATTGGTGTTATTTTCTTTTTAATTTATAAGGAACATATAATGTTTTATACTTCTGATGAATATAATTCAATCAATCTTATTCACATTTATGTACAGTATGTATTTTGTATATACAGTTCCCTTTGTTAACACCTTATTTACATAGTCACAAGTATAGTTCTGCTAACTTCGCTCTGTTCTCTTTAAACATCCATGATAAGCTCCATCGGGGCCATTTGAATGCGTTTAACGTAAATGTCAGTATATCGGTGCTCTACAGCCGACTTGACTATGGAAATGAGAGTGACGGCCAACTTGACTACATGCTACCACAATACGACAGCGTTTCCTGTCCATGGCAGAGTTAGCATGCAGCTTTAGCCATGATGTTTAGCTCTGCTTTTCCTGCAATGTGTGAAAGCCAAAGCGTTTCCATACTTAACTGTATGTGTCGTGTTTACCACTTTAGATTTAAAATGTGAGGGTGCAGGTCGTATCCATGCAGACCCTCTGCCGGCTGTGGTTTGTTTTGGTTGATCAGACTACAACCATAAAAGTAGTAACTTCCTTCTACCTCTGCATAAACTCAAGAGAAGCAAATATATTGATTATGGCATTCAAATTTTTTCCAAAATCGTACAAAAAAAAAAAAAAAAAAATCGATTCATAGGTGAATCAATTTTTTTACCCACCCCTACTGACAAGGTTAAAAAATGAATGACAAAAACTCATTCCCGTTAACAGCCACACAGATCGGCCAAACCTTTCATCTTCTCCTTCAGGGTGAAGCTTCCATGGATCTTCTTCAGCTCGGCCTCCATGGTCAGCCCACCGATGTCGGCCTCCAGGTGGGTGCGGTTCACCATGCCGATGCCGAACACTATGAGCGTGACGTGCTGGGGCTCGGCGCTCACAAGGCTGCGCCGCCGCCCGCCTGCACCCGGGGGCTTATTGGGCGTGGTGGGGTCCTGCTGCTCGTTCTCAAAGATCACTTTACAGAGCTGCTCTGAGGGCCGGCGTCCGCCTTCTGCAGGAAGCACAGTGTACACATGTAGAGGACGTGTTCAATAAAAATACATATCACAATGCAACCATTGTTATCTCCCCTATCTAAAGGTCTCATTCACAAACGATATTACACTAAAGATATTCGAGTTCAGTTTTGCAGTGGAGTGCAATTTGCCCTTTTTTTGATTGCAGTTATCCAGTAGGTAGAAATATGGCAGAGAAAATTAATAATTAAATTTTCAGACCCTGACCAACAAAGGTGCAGAGGCATTCATATTTAAACCTGACAAAGAGAAACAGAAATTTGATTTCTGTTTTAGATTCTGGGCATGACACCTTTTAAATGCACTTCAGTTACCACCAACTCTGTGAAGATCCTAATAATTTCACTGTATCTGTGTGTGGCTAGTAGCGCTGATCTTTGTGAATTGACTGTTTTTGCTTGTTTTTATTTGTTTTCATTTGCATGGAAAGATGGGCTGGGCGATACAGAGAAAATCAAATATCACACTATTTTTTAATCAAATACCTCGACATCAATATTGTGACGATATTGTGGGGTTGACCATTGAACAACTGACCATTTCACAAACAAGGCTGAAGTGAGCATGGCTAAAATACCCCGCTCACCCTGCTCCCGCAACACTGTCAACCATCATACCAACTTTGGCAAAGGCACAACTTGACCACACTGGGAAGCAGTAATATTTTGCCCCGGAAACAAAACTGAAGTTGAAAAAAAAAATCACAGTTTTGGGCTGAATCTGAAGTTCCTAAGTCAAGTTATTTCAGAGTTCTGCTCCGAAAACGACAGTGGACAGAGGGATGGACCAAAAGAAAGACGGACACATGGAGTGCTATATACCCCTGACTACGCTGTTGCATGGGTATAAATATTTCCAATGAGATTTTTGATGAATAATCATCAGTAATGTAAATATAATGACTTAGTGGGTAAAGGTAAATAATAAGAGCTAGAACAGTTTAAGTTCAGAAAATTACATCACTTTACTGTAATACAGCTTTTAAAACCAGGAGAAGACAACACTTATGCCATATTATGATATCTAAGATGACATCTAGTCTCATATCATGATATTGGTATTGCCCAGCCCTTATCAAAAGGGAACAATTTTGTGCCATATGTTTGCACATTGCCCAATTTAAATACATACAACATTTTTTTTCTGTCTTATTTGTGCAGGTTTAGCAACCGCAAAAGCTACACAATCCTTTTGCGAATTTACCCCAGAGTGTTTATTTATTGATTAAAGTAAGACTAGACTTTACTAGTAGGGTATGATTTTAGTCCACTGCAACTGCAGGTTTAGTGGGATGACATGTGCCTAAATTTGACTTGTGATGACGATTTTCTTTAGTCCCTCAGGAACTTAATCTCTCATTGTATCAAGGTGGTTTCTGTAGACACTGTCCCACCAGTACAGGCTACTCCCATACTCAATGCTCTCCTCTGGGGAATGGAGGGTTCATAACAGCAGCAACAGATAACATCAGGATAAAGTGACTAGAAGTTAATAAATCATGCAGCAAATCGGAAGCAGAGAAACAGATAAGTACAGCATTAGGGTATATGAATTAGGAGCGCATTATTAACTATTATTATTAACATTATAATTAACTACAGAAATTAACACAGAAAAGCTGAATGGAAAGGCATGGGTGAGATCAAGGATGGACACTTGGAGTGGATAACTGCTGGAGGCGGATTCCCACCTGAGAGGCAGTTCTCTGGGGAGCTTTTCTCCAGGATGCCAGTGGGATCGGAGATGAGTGAGTAGAAGTTGAGCAGCTTGTACATGTTCTGCCAACATTCTGCTGACGGCTCGCTCTGCTCCGACACCGTGATGGAGTCAGAGTCGTCCATCTGGATGGCCATGTGGTCGGCCACATCACGGGAGCCCTTCCTCGACACCTGGAGGCGTTACACAACATTCCACGTTATGAAACAAATAGAAATGTCACAATACGCATCATGGGGCTGAAGGGTAAATAAACAGTCTTGGTTCTTCTTTTATTGCCCCACTGTTTACTGTAACAGTGTGGTTATAAGTCTGTATGCCGTCACGACAGAGGCGGGTAATGAGATCTGTAAGATGACATCATCTGCTCCTGACATTAACTCCAGTAAACATGAAAGTTATTTCTGCAGAGAGAGATTTATAAGAGCTCTGATTCTGGTTATAACTGTGGAAGTATGTCATGATGTCTGATACATCTCCCACTTTTATTAAAATCTGCCCACTTCAAAAAAAGTTTAGCTTCTTGAAGTTTGAAGCAAGTTTCAACTGTCCAGACGAAAAAAAAAAACTGTTGTGTGAGAACAAGTTTTGCCTGAAAATTGGGGATTAAATAAAATACTACAATAAATTGTCAGTGAATGGAGATTTTTAATTATCTTCTGGCTCCCTCTAGAGTTTGAGTTGAAAATGACAGCTTCAGAATCCATTCTGGGAATTTACTGAGCATATTTAAAGGTGTAGACAGGTGCACCACTGAATAATATTTGAGACCTTAACACGATTTCTGAACAATCTTAAAGAGTAACGTCTATATGTTTCAACCATGACCCTATTTTGCAATGTTTTGTGCCTAAGTGACTAATGGGGTGACAATTTCTGAAACTGGTCCAGTATCAAGGGAGAGCACTGTAGACGGCAGCTGCTCACAGGCTGCAATTTAATCCACTTGGGACAATTTAGCCCCATTAATCATCCACTAAAAGTGCTTGTTTTTTTCATGACAGGCTCTGATTGTTATTATATGGACAAGAACTTCAAGGAGAAGTTTTGTTTTGAAATCTGGCGAGGTGACGTGTTGCCAGAAGACAATGGTGGATTACTGGAATACATCCATGGTGGACACACGAGTGGCAGGAGGCAGAGTTTGTTCAGTTGGAGTACAGAGAGCGTATCTTAGATTTAGCAAAAAGATTTTCAATGTTATGGCTGAATATTAAGATGATTTTGTCTTTGAATTTGATGGCCGTCTGTATCTGTTTGAGTCAGATTGTTATTGGGACACAAAAACCAGATAAAGTGAAAGGTAATAAAAATGTTTTATTTCTCTGTAGGGTCCTTTCTATAATGGTGTCAGACACAATCTGAGTCTGAGGCAAAACAAGCACTTTAAGTTATTGTAATGTTACCTTGGGTCCCTGCTGATAAATACTAAAGTTACCCTTTAACTTAAGTCCTCAGGCAGGTATTGCAGAGGGATGGGTCATGAGTTTGTTGAATTTTTAAATAGTCATTAAATTATAAAAACAAAACAAAAAAATGTATGTGACAACCATCATGTCTTTAAAATTACATATTTCCCTTGTTTTTACCATTGGAGGGGTGAGGGGGCAGGGGCAAGAATAATTAAATAGTTCCCAGTGATTATCAAACAGTATTTTTGCTTTAAATGACCATCCCTAGCACTGGCTGTTGTAGACTGTAGATGTTTTGGGTGCCGAAAGTGGGAAATCTATGCGACCTTTTCAGATCTGAAACCATAAACGCTGTGAAAGGGTTCCAAGTTTATCTCGTGTTGCAGCATTTGCCAAAATAAGTCTGTCAGAAGACCAATTTAGAGCGTCTGTGCTGTCGAGGCTGAAAGTTTACATGTTCATCATGAACATAAGCTGTCAGCATAGGCTCAGCGATGCAATTTTACTGAAAAGATCTCCGTAATCTTTGAAATCACATCTTTAAATGTATAGTTCTGACCTTTGTGTTTCAAGAAGATGACTCCTCTTATATTTATTATCGTTACCTTCGAGGTGCGTCGCTCTGAACGTCCGAGGGAGCTGCGTCCTCGAGGCTCCCTCCTCCCCAACGTGTCCATGCCTGATGGAGGCCCATTAGGTGGTATACCCCCACCGACGCCTGCTCCTCCTCCACCTGCTCCCCCTCCACCCACCCCTCTCTTGCTCTTGAGGGTCTGGGTTCCGCTGCGTCCCGCCCCGTTGATGCTGCCCCGGGAGCTGCGGCTGAAGTCTGAGGACCTGAAGTGGCGGTACGGTCGGGCCTTGAAGGTGGGCGTCGGGGAGGCCGAGCCGGCGGTGTAGCGGCTCAGCTTGATGTCGGTCTGCGTGGCCTTAATGTCGTCAATCATGGTGCTGAACTGATGGATGAGGCGCACCAGGGCCATGTCGACACGCTGGCTGATGGCCTGACAGGCTGTGGTGAAATCGCAGTGGAATGTGTTGTAGTGGCGACGGTTGAGGTCGTGGAAGGAGAGCGGAGCTGCGGTGGGGCCCTGCGGAGCGCTGGTCGACTTCTCCATCACCACCGCGTTCAGGCTGAACGTCTCAATCAGCAGCGCTGGCTTGAACTCCAGCGGGGGGAGATTCACCATGCCTTGTCTAAACATAGAGATGGTTATGTATATGAAGCAGATATTCTACATTTACTACGTTTACAGTGGACACCAAACTAAAACACATCAACACATAAAGAAAAACAATGGAAATGAATGTACTCATCATGTGTAATTGTTCCGATTTATTTTACCTCCTGGATCTTTTGTTTTTCCGCTCTTTGGAGGTGTCAGAGTCAACAATGTCTGCTCTGAGACACTCGAGGTTGCCAGAAAAAGAGAGGTGCTCTCCAAAATACATCTTGTAACTAAGAGGAGTGGCGTCTTGGGCCTGGATGCCCGTGTAGCTCAGCAAAGGCTTGAAAACAACCTGAGGGTGGGAAACAGGTGTCAAGGCACAAAATGAAGACAGGTTTTTGTAGAGGTCATGTGCTCACCAAACTATGAGCAAAGAGAATTTGTGTCAACTAAGAGAACTAACATGAACCAAGCTAGCATAGGTGACATTACTGTCATGTATTAAGGCTGTCAAACAGCAATAATAGTAATATCTAATAATATGTTAAAGCAAATTCTATTTAATGCCACTAATTTCTTTAATGCATTAACACAACTTTAATTATCAGGTTGTAGGGGGCTCCATTTTAAAGCCACTGGTATCATATGCAACTGGAAAACCTAAGGAATCCAATGGTCCCAACAATGTCATACTAACTTGCTGTAAAGGAGGTTAAATAATGCTCCAAACTTGCACTAAATTTTGGTGAGAAAAAACTGGCATGGCCATTTTCACAGGGGTCCCTTGACCTTTGACCTCAAGATATGTGAGTAAAAATTGGTTCTCTTTGTACCCACGAGTCTCCCCTTTACAGACATGCCCACTTTATAATAATCACATGCAGTTTGGGTCAAGTCATATTCAAGTCAGCACACTGACACACTGACAGCTGTTGTTGCCTGTTGGGCTTGAGTTTGCCATGTAGTGATTTCAGCATATTTTCTATGTTAAATGTAGTACCTGTGAGGGTTTCTGGACAATATTTGTCATTGTTTTGTGTTTTTACTTGATTTCCAATAATAAATATATACAAACATTTACATTAAATACTTGACAAATACTCTCTTTAAGGTACATTTTGAACAGATAATCTTAAATTATGTGACATACTGTATATCCTAAATATGACAGGTATTTAAGAATCTAAATTATTCAACACTTATTAAAGTGCACTTGAACAAATGACAAGGAAATACAGACGGGTGTATCCACAACACCTGAGCATCGGCCAGTTGGACAGCAGCCGGGCACTGGTTGCCCTCCTCAATGTCGGCCATGTCGTCCTGGCTGGTGCTATGCTGGGAGTGCTGGGAGTGGGTCCCATCCAGGGTGTTCTGGTCGCTGGACAGCACTGTGTTGAAGTCTGATGCTGAGGGGATTGTGGGCAGGTTACATGTCCCACCTAAGGGTGACAAGGAAGAGAGGTACAGTAAGCTACAGTTGTTTTCCTGTAGGGTTCATTCACACCAGAGCAGCTCAGTGGCAGTATGTTACTTGGCATGTAAACATAAGCAGCAGTGAGCGAGTTAAGTGCTGTAGGGTGGCACACTTTACAACTCCTCTTAACAAAGATGTTAGAGTGAATTAAATGGAAGGCAACCGTCCAACCACGGGGAGTGTTAAGAGGAACTTTATGGCCATTTTATGCATAATTTGGAACTCTAAACAGCCACATCACATCCTCTTAATGTGAGTGTGAAGTAGTGCTTTGGCTAATTTGCTGTGCTGTCAGTGACTGACATTCGGGTAAGTAGATAACGACATTGTCTTGGGCACAAATCCAACCTTTCACACATAGTAATGGTACCCACACAATGAGAAGCACCCTGCTAAACTGTGAAGGTACACTGTATCTTTTCAAAGTAAATAATAAACTACTACAGAGGGAGGATGGAACCAGCGCAGAGTGCAGCTGTTCGTAAGTCTACATCCACATGAATACATTTGTTTTACGATAAGATAAGATAAGATATTCCTTTATTAGTCTCGCAGTGGAGAAATTTACAATTTTAATTCTAGAACGCATAATGTTTGCTACATTTACACTTAGTTTCCACACTACTCCGGCGTATTTCAACCCCTAAAACGGAGACTAATGACCCCATTTTAGTTTGAAATCTCCAGGTGGAAACCTAGCTTTGCAATGGACTTTCACTTCTTGGCATTATGCATTTTTCTGACCAAACAACCAACTGCAGAGTGGACAGTCTGCTTCCTGTTTACACCGGCACTCACAGGCCCAATGTACGTGAATGCTCATGTGATATGCAGGAATGTTAGCATGGATGGACATTATTTCTGAAACAGTGTTAAAACACTGGATTTTAGGTTGCTAAACTACATTAACATGCTCTAATTTTCACACAGTGTTTGACTGTGAGGAAACAGCATGACTATCTATCTATCCATTAATCACAGTAGCACTGTTGCAGGCCTGTAGCACAAACACATTATATCATTAATCTCATTCTGAATGACATGTCAGAGGGCTGCTGTGCTAGATGGCCACCTATGTAGTATAAAGACTTAAAAACTGATAAAATAAATAAATAAGAGCCCCATGTGTGGGGAAAAGTGGTAAGTGGTAAGTAAAAAGGGGTAGCAGTGCTTTCTGGCTTGAAAGTGTTAACTTGAAGTTTGCATTCTTTACTCAAACTACCTTGACATCTTATCTAAACAAGCATGAATTGTCTGATGAAATGTCCTCTGAATGGTAACAGTCATTCATATGGCACCCAATGAAACTACTTCTTGCAAATAAAAATGTATCTTGGTCTTATTGTATGAAGCCATTATGTGTAGGATTTGAAAACCCCTGCCCTTAGTTCCCCCTGGTGGTAATATCAAAAAAGACATGGTGACAGAAAGCAATCCCACCGTCTCTTTTTTAATAAAAACTTCTGAATAAAATCATCAGAATAATTTGATAAAAGCTATAATAGAAAAAAAGTATATGCATAATGGCTTCAAACCACAATATACTATGGAAGCCCATAGGGGACTCTATTTAAAATGACAATGGAAGCTTGAATGACAGGACTGACACATTGCATTTTCATTGTCACACCCAAAAAGTGTGGTGACATATAAATATAAATGCAATAGAGTCAATTGTTGCAATTGAAAAAAAAGCTTTATCCTTGACTTAAATATTGCTTGCATAAATGGGAAAAATCAGATTATATTGTTCAAATGAATATGGTCATAGAACTCTCATACAAGTGTGCAAACATGCAAACTGGATTACTGCATTTTCACTTTTACTCAAATAACACATACATGTTTAGAAAATTACAATGCCACAGGGAAATTACATTTTCATTTTCAACTTTTCATTATACTTTTAATAAAGTCCCTGAAGGGCCTCCATAACATACATTATTAACTGTTAAATCGATATCTAATCGATTTCTCTCCAGCATGAATGTGGATAATCTTTGTATATTTAAACATCAACAACATTCCAGATTTTTCTGCAGGATTGACTGACACTGAGCTCTAAGTGACAATTCAATTCAATTCAACAAAAGGGGACAAACTAACTGCTAGCTAGCAGACTAGTTCACCAACACCATCAGCACAACACTGAGCAGCAACCCCTGACCTCCTTCTGGACTGTTATCTGTTGGTAGTGGCTGGTACTGGAAGTGGTTGACAGGACAATCCGGTGGGTCTAGTAAAACAGCAACATTATATGGACTCTGATCTGTTACAGCTACTGTCCTAAGCGAAGCATAAACGATTAGCATTAACTCAAAGATCATTATAATAAAAGAAGGTTAAACAGAATTGAGTTCATCTGAATTAACTGGAATACTTGACAAAATATTGAGGGATTTTCTGAGTAAAAGTAAGATTTTTAATAAATAATACAATGAGGATTTAACAAACAATGTCTGACCTGTCTGCAGGCTGTTGTGCTGGGAGCGGTTCACCGGGGAGTCCTGGACTACAGCCCCCGTCCTGTTGCCCACAGCGTTGGACATCCAGTTGTAAAAGCTGACGGAGGAGGGCTCCGACAGCAGCGGGTGCTCGGTCAGCATGTCCGTCCCCAAACTGTTTCCTGAGCCCCAGGAGAACGAGATTGAGAGCACATTACATCATGAAACAGACTATAAAAAATGGACATCAAACGATTGATGTTCATGGATAATTTTCATCTTGCATCGAGGCATGTGTAGTTAATGTAAATTTAAATTTGGGGATTATAAAAGTTATAACAATGCATCTGAAAGTCCAGCTATATGGTACACAAAACACTATATGAGATTTTTTAGTATCTTAATATAAAAACAATAGTATGTGAACTGCATAGTTTTTCTGGTAAAATATCATACGTGTGTATATATATATATATATATATATATATATATATATATATATATATATAACAGACTTTGACGATAGCTCTATAACATCAATAAGGCTTCAATTTTCACTTTGCTAGACATAATATATATTTAAAATAGTTCACACTTTCTCACAAATCATCATGTGGCCAAATGAGATTGGCACAGGTTACCATGGTTACATGTCTGCAACCGCCAAGGAGGCTCTCAGGAAGCAACGACATAAATTACTGCTCAGTGCGTCCGATGCATATATTTATTTATTATTATTCATTCTCATAAACACTCATGGTCTTATATTACAACAAGGAATCAAAACACTTCTTTTTACACTTGAGGAATCAAAGTTAATGCGATAATGTGTTGACACAAATTTGTTTTAACTCCATTAATTTCTTTAATTCAAAAATGCCATTTGATATTATGAGATTATAGCAGTGTACAAGCATGTCATACTAGCTTGTCACGAAGGGGGCTAACTGACGCTCCAAACTTACACTAAATTTTGGCGAGGAAAAACTGGCATGGCTATTTTCAAAGGGGTCCCTTGACCTCTGACCTTGAGATATGTGAATGAAAATGGGTTCTCTGGGTACCCACGAGTCTCCCCTTTACAGACATGCCCTCTTTATGATAATCACATGCAGTTTGGAGCAGAAATTCCAGAAACAGTTTTGCTTTTTGGTCCTGAGGTTGCCGTTTCATGATTTGAGCATATTTTTTTTTTTATGCAAAATGTAGTACCTGTGAGGGTTTCTGGACAATATTTGTCATTGTTTTATGTTGTTAATTGGTTTTCAATAATAAATATATACATTAAATTATGTAAAGCAGCATTTGTCCTCTCCTTTGTTGCTAAGAGCATTAAATAATTGACAAATCTCCCTTTAAGTTACATTTTAAAGAGATAAATGATGTGATTAGTTTGCGATTAATCATTACCAACTGTGCAATCATAAGATTATTTATTGTGAAATATTTTAATCGAAGAAGCCCTTGCTTTCTTATGCAGTTCCCTCTCTGGTGCGTTTTGGTAGACAGTGTTGCAAATGATTGAATCTAATATTTCTGCATTCATGAAGCAAAGTGATATCAGCAGGGGTTGCTGAATATTGAAAGCGAGAAACAAAGTAAATACCTCATGGCACTGCGCATATTAGTTCACTGTGGGTATGTGCTCACGGAGCGGCCGAGCTGTGAATCTACTTTGGTTCGTTTTTATTCACCTTATTGAACGGTAGAGGTCAGCCTTGCAGCAAAAACGATAAGGAGACTTTGGCATGTTGTAATCAACACTATTCTGGGGTTACTAGAACTTTCCACATCTCGTGGTTAGCGGCAGTGTGACACAACAGCGGTACCTGTGCGAGTGAGGGAGCCACTCTTGGCTGCAGTGGCGGCAGACGGCTCGTTCCTCTGGGGCATGCCCTCCAGCAGGTTGTGCAGGCTCCGAAAGCTGCCTGTCAGATTACTGAGGAGGCTCTCCTTCCTGGGGCTGTCTTTAGCTGGCAGACCTGCACGGCTCACATGGGCCGGTGAGTCAGCCGCTGTGTCACCGCTGGTGTAGCTCAGCGACTGGTATGGATGGGAGCCCTGGGTATGACAAATAAACAGATTAGGTTCACACATACTACTGCCTGTGGCTTTTTATGTTCCAAAGATGAGTGGGATGCATAGTGATCCGTTATGGAAAAAGTCTGAAGTTGAGGTAATACTTTTTTTGACAAAAGAGCTGAATGGTGGAGATGGTTTAAACAAACACATAATTTTATGTGCAAAATGTCATCTTGCCACACAGTGCCAGCTCACCTCCCTCAAGGCTGTCATACAGTGGAGTCACCTTCACACCACATTCAGGACAGCACTGTCTGCTGTCAAATGTCATTTTCCTTTAAGTACTAACTACTAGTACTTTTCAAGGGCTACAAATAAAGTTTATGCTCATAATTGATAAATCTGGTGATTATTTCATTGATTAATTAATTAACCGTTTGGTATATAAAATGTCAGAGGATGTCAATGTCTGTTGCTTGTTTTGTCCTATCAGCAGTCCAAATGTCAAAGGAGTTTGAGGAGTTGGAGTCACTGAAAATTTTTTTATTTATTTTTGCTAAAAAAATTAATTTTCTTATCAAAATAGTTGCAGATTGGTTGCCTTGATTGATAATTAGTCTATTAAAAAAATTGATTAATTCAATTATACTATTTTTGGCGGAAACCCTACAAGGCAAGTTAGACAAACAAAGGAATAAACAAATAAACAAACAAACAAACAAATAAATAAATAAATAAATAGTTTTCTCTCGTGTTTATGACTTGAAAGCAGGGGGGAAAAACTGTTGCCAGGTGAAAAAAAGTTTTGTCAGGATAATTTTTCACATGATCTACATAAGACTAAAAACATTCATGTTTTCCCTAATGGCAGATAAACGCAGGCTGAACTAAACTTCGAGTCAAAAGAAAGACATGACTGTAAAATTAAAAGTCACCTGGAATGAAACATGAATGTTTTAGTCCTTTTTTTGGGGTAGTGGAGCAACGTGAGTATTGCCAAACTCTGTACTCTGAGTTTGTTGTACTGTACGACAAACTCTCACAAAAACACATAAACGAACCTGACTAAAAAAAGATCAGACATTTTGTTGTCTTATTTGCCTCTTGGGGCTTCCTTACAATACTGTTCGTGCCCTCCAGTAAAGGTAAAAGAGTATTCCCCGAAGGAGAATATATTTTCTTTGTGTCTCTGATAGTTCGCTATGTTAACCTCCTGAAATAACCCTTGCCAACACATCCTGGTTGCAGCGAAGCATGCCTTTTCAAAAACTTATGGCTGCACAGGAAGATATTTCATGTATTGGCAACCTTTCTTCTTTTTCTGTGAAATGCTCTCTCTTTGGACAACTAGGCAGGGTTGAGGAAAACTGCAGACTGCAAACAGTATGACAGTACAGGTATGAAAATGTGTAGAAATGAAACAATTAGTCAATTAGCTGTATTGGAGGAAAAACTGCCATGGCATTTTCAAAGGGGTCCCTTGGCCTCTGACCTCAAGATATGTGAATGAAAATGGGTTCTCTGGGTACCCACGAGTCTCCTCTTTACAGACATGACCACTTTATGATAATCGCATGCAGTTTGGGGCAAGTCATCGTCAAGTCAGCACACTGACAGCTGTTGTTGCCTGTTGGACTGCAGTTTGCCATGTTATGATTTGAGCATATTTTTTATGCTTAATGTTACAATATGTATAGAATAGTTGTCATTGTTTTATGTTATTGATTGCTTTCCAGTAATAAATATGTACAGTAAAGCTGCATGTTTACCCAATCCCATGTTGATAAAAGTATTAAATACTTGACAAATCTCATTTTCAATAAACAGATACAGATAAAAAAGTGTGATAGATTTGCAATTAATTTGTGACTAGAAACAATTATGTGATTAATCACCATTAAATATTTTAAACGACTGATAGCCCTAGTAAATAACTGTAGTTGGCACACTAAAAAAAGTGTATATGCATATCTACATCGCATTTGTTCAGTATATCTGACAATCTCATGCAACCTAAGATAACAGGGACATAAAGATACACGAATTGTCAAAGATGTACCTTTATCCTGAGTGCAGACTCGTTGTGCGTGTGGGACTTGGACAGTTTCCTCATGATCTCCACTCCGCTGACGGGACCAGAGTTTGCTTCTTTGGGCGGGGGGCGACTGCATGCTCCCTCCAGCAACATGGTGTGTTCACTCACTGTGGCTTCACAAAAATGACATAAAATAAAACTCGGAGAAGACCCACGACTCAGTCATACTGTATCAGTTGTGTCTAACAAGTGGTAACAGTCTATTTATATCAAAGCAAACACTGAAAAGTAGAAGGTTAGGAGTTTCACAGTCCATCTGGGCTAACAGATGGGTGGGTCAAAAACAGTATCAGCAACACTGAAAGCTGTAAGTTCCCACCTGCGTCAAATTCAAATTCAGCTCCGTCAGCGCTGGTATCGCTCTGCAGTGCGGCGCCGTTGTCCAGGCCCAAGATGGTGTCGCCCAGGCTCTGCTGAGGCTCCTTGGGTTTGGCAAGCTGGTTGGGCCTCATCAGACCGATAGCTTTGAAGCCCTGAGTTACCACTATAAATTTCATCCACTGTCTGGCCAAAGCAACCAGACCCTTCTTCAGAGTAACAAGGGCTGGAACCCCATCATTCTGGGATGGAAAGGAGAACTGGATTAGTGCCCATAGGGAAGCGGAGCCAGTAGCACTTAAGGCCACTTAAAATAATTGGGCAGTTACTTTTAGTCAATCCAAAAGAGACCATATCTATTTTAGTAGCCAATTAATTACACACTGTCAAGTTGGAGAGTTTCTGCAAATGTAGGTAATAAAGTTAGATTCAGACGCCTTGCACTCACCATCGTGGCCTCCTCAATGACAGAGTAGTCAGCCTGCTGCAGATAGCGGTGAAGGATGTTACAGAGCATACAGGAGGGATTCTCATGCAGGTAGCGAGCTCGTTTGGTCACGCGGTTGTACTTGCTCCGGATAGGGATGTGGATGCTCTTTTTCTGTTGGGGAATGACACCAAGAGCTTAAGTTAAAAGCTAGTGCACATAGAATCAAGTAAATTTAGATGTTAGATTTACAAGCTGATAAAAAGCTGGTCTGAATAAAAAAAAATGCAGATCCATTAAATGCAATCAGAAGATTGGAAAAATGAAAATTCTTCATATGTGACCAGTTTTGGTCTACAGAGGCATTGCTGACCTCAAGAGCTTCAGTCATGATGCAGCCCATGACGGCGCACACGCGCAGGGTGCCCTCCATGTCCAGTTTGCGTAGAGACGATTTGAGCTGGTCGATGGGAACCAGCCAGGCTCCAATGGCGGGTGTGGCTGTGCTGAGCAGATTCAACTGCCTGTAAACACAACAGAGTCAGAAGATCTTTGATCACCTTAGAATAACTATCGATCAGTTTATCCTGACATAGTCTTTTTCTCCAGTTTCAGGTAAAACACAGAATGTAATATATTATCATGTTGTCAATAACTCTTGTTTGTTAGCTGACTTTTGATATAATTCAGAAATCATAGTTTTGCTGACTGTTTAGTCATCACATTATATTAAAAAAGTCAAACTTATTTCACATAAAATTTTTAAGAACTATTTGATGAAAAACACAGTTTGAATGATGTTAATCAACCACCCGAACCCAACCTGCAAACTGCCAACTTTATGCATTTTAGTAGCGCAATTGTCTGGTCTGAGGTGTGAGACAAGGACAACACAGATGGACTGCGCACTGCTGCATGTTGAGTGTGTGTTTGAGACACAGTGGCAAAGAGAGAGTGGGGAGGGAGATGTTTTTAAATTACATTTTAGTGTTGTCTTTTTTTGTCAACGATATTGAATGTTTGATATCGTCACTGTTAGTGTTTAAGGATGTCATTGCAGCATCATCATAGGTTTGTCTTAGTCATGGAACAAAAGGTTGTTGATGAACATATTTCATCAAAGTTTGTTAACGAAATTAACACGGTGCAGCTGAAGTTTTTTTACAACATTTTTTTGGTGGCATCTCTCCAATTCTTGGGCATGTGCCAGAGTATTTGCACATAGCACAACACTTTCCCTTATATAGTGTTTTTTGAGGGGGGAGATATGATAAAGTGGGATCCATCATTTAGCATAACAGGGTGCGAGCAGATTTGGATGTCTGGTGTCGACATCTGGTGTCGACTTTTCTTATTTTTTTTTCTCTTAACAGCAAATATAAAATAAATATAAAAGAATGTTGCAGTATGAGGCCCAATCTCACTGCCACACAGCTGACACTTAAAGCACGACCACATGTCACTGTCATGATTTTTGTTTTGTTTAAATGTGTTCAGCAGTTTGTCTAGTTTTAGCACAAATCATGGTCTTACTGTATATGAAAGTGTTTGTGTATGTATGTATTACTGGAGTCGTACCTGGAGATGGCCTGTGATGGCGAACGCACATTAGTGGGAGCAGCAAAACTGAACCAGATCTCCCTGATAGTCAGCTTCATGCTGCTGGAGTCAGGCGGCGGGGGCATGAGAGGGAGGTCCTTCTTTAGGTCATCTGACTCCACTCCTTCATCCTGCAGAGCACAAGACAACACCGTGATTCAATAGGTGGCTGAGACTGTCTGGTGGGAATGAGCGCCAGTATGGAGCTGATTTGCCATTATTACCAACTTTCATGATCAGAGTGGATCTTTCCCAGTTTTATGACTTTAATTTCTTTCTTCTCGATCTCATTTTGAATTAATATAATCTTTTGATACGCATCTGAAACAGGCTTATTGAACTAATTTTCAGTGAGCAAGACTATTACTCAAATGCAACCTCTATCATTTAGGAAGTTGTTAGCTCCTCAGGAAAATCAGTTAAAAGAGGATGGAGAGCTCAACTCTGCAACGGACTGTGACACTCAAATGCCACAGTAATAATTCAGATATTAACTGATTATAAGCTTTAAAGAGGACATAATATGCTTTTGTACTTTTTCCGTATTAGTGTGTTAGTTTTTGTGCATGTAAAAGATCAGCAAACCAGCTGGTATGAGAACAATAAAGTACAAAAATGAGCAGAATAGGTCTTTAAAGTTTGGGTAGGGTTAAAGCAGGTTTGATGTTGGTTCCAACCTAGTTTGTTATTTAACCTGAGCAAAAAAAACAAACAAACAAAAAAAAAAAAATAAAATCATAGGTACGCCCTTTTTTTTTTTTTAGCCACTTTACAGTACCATTCTCCGCATTTCTCACCTGGTCGTCTGAGTCCGAGTGTTCATTGGCATCCGAGGCAGGGCTGATAGCATCATGTGGCAGGTTGTCATCAGAGACATCAGTGCTGTAACCACTCCCTGTCTGAGAGCCTGTCGAACCGTTGGACTTGGACATGCCCGTCTTCCCCCCTGTGTCTGAGCGTCCCATCACACCAAAGGAATTGTACAGAATGGCTCCTGACTGACGGCCCCCTGCAACACAAAGTGTAACACATTGTCAAATCTGTGCACAAATTCCCTTTATCCCTCTTGATGCAACTCATCTTTGGGCTTTTTTCATATCGCTACGTCTTGATGTAAGTGACGTTTTTTACCTTTGACTGTGAGGTTCTCGATGCCACATTCAAACATGATCCAGCCCCATTTCTCAAGAGATGACACTGACCGTCCGAGATCACCCGCTGAGGCCTGGGCGTCGGTTTCATCCACCATTGAGAACTCCTCCATTTCCTCCAGGCCAAACAGCACTTTGGACTTCTCAAAAGGGATCGCTGTGATGGCACATGTGCCAATGTCTATGAAAGCAGGGGAAACAACGCAACGCAACGCAATGAAGTTCCCTGTTACACATTTTGACAAAGTGCTTGGGGAGATACAAGAAATCGGAAAATTACAAAAGGTTCTCAGTGCTTTTGCCTGGTACTGTAGGTCAAGTGAGGGCACTTTTAAAGACCGTCTTGGGACAGCTAGTATATTATATACAGTATATAAACAAAGATGTTGTAGGTCAAGTAAAAGGTTAGTCCTCCTGAACCAACCTGTGGAGTCGAGGCCTCGCAGCTGGCTGTGGATGCGATGGATGTTGAGCCTGGCGGCGATCTCTTTGCCTTTCTCGATGCCAGCGTTGGAGCGCAGCGAGCCAGAGGACTGAGGCTGCATCTTGGTGGCTGAGGCGTACTTCTCCAGCATGACGGACGGTCGGCCATGCTCTGTGGTGTTGGGCGTCTCCTCTACAATACCCCCTGAAAAGAACAGAAAGAAAATGTGTGTTTGCGTTTCAGCTTGGCTGCCCTTGCGCCTCGCTGCTGATGTCCTTAGAGAACAAACATGTCAGCATAAAAAACTGCCATAAAATGATTAGATATTAATATAATTTTCCACTTCGACTGAGTTAAATCTTTTAACCAAACATCAGTCCTGATCATCAGTACCAAATATTCATTCATTTTCAGATTTTTAACCATTTAAATGCCCTTTTTATATTTTATTTCTGTATAATAATTACTAGGGGGAATAATTTTTTCACAGTCTGGGATATGCCAGTATTTAACATTGATTTTGATGGGGTTTTTTAATGCAGGAAACCAGGAAAACAGCATGCATTTGCCCCCAAGGCAAAATCTGGTGGGAAATAGTAAACACTACAATTTTGAAGTCAGAGTGAAAGCATGATATAATAGAATGCATGATTTTATGCTGTAAATGGATGTGGGATCGATAATTGTGGTTTAAATGGGAACAATTTTGTCCTTAAGGGTCTGGGTGTCTGTATTTTGGCTACATAGTTTATTAGAGACTTTTTACAGGAGCTGAGTTTCCAAAATAATAAATAAATAATACAAGCCAAATATAGTAGCGATGCACCGATCCAGCTTTTATTTTCGTCCTGATAGCGGTATCTGGGTATCAGCCGATACCAAGCATCAATCCGATAGCAGTATCTAATTAATAAGCTCTATGCCTCACTTTTATGTGTAATGCAAAGACAAGCTTAAATATTACTTTCCTAACTTTATTAAAACAAAATGTAACAAATACATAGATATAAATTTACTGGATTTTATTTATCATTAAAATAATAAATCATACACCAGCAGCTTGACGCTAAAATCTACAAAATAAACCCGAATTACAGCGTAAACTGTTTTAATGCAGTAACAAATTGGTCAAAACTTACACAGAAATTAAAAATTCCAGTATAAAATGTACTGAATATAGTATATAAATTTAGAATTGAACTGAATAGATCACCCCCATTGTCATCAATCCAGTTATTTGTGTCAGTATCTGCCCAATATCCGATCGTTATCGGTGCATCCCTATTCTAAAGCAGAGAGCAGGCATATATACGCCAAAAAGCTTCGTCTTTGTACACAGACATGCAAACGCAGTGACATGAGGAGCAGTGCAGAGGCGTTACCTGTTCATTCTGAACTGGGTGGCGATCCTGTCGAAGCACAGCGCCACCAGAGACACATGTGTGACACACTTATTGGAGCACGACGGCGACCCCTCCTCTACAGAGGCCTGCAGGAGGCAAAGGTTCACCTGCAGGAAAAAAAGCAAACAGACAGAGAACTAAACCCCACAACAAATAACTTGAAAACACTGATGCTGTGGACATAAATAACCATAACAGCCATGCCCACAAGAATATCTTTTAAAAAGACTAATTACTGTTCCACAAGGAAGAATAAAAAGATTAGCATACTGCGTGTGAGGCTGTTTTACCCCAATGTAACATTGTTTTGGAGTTTTTTCTACATGAAGATATACAGAGGGCAACTGAAAAATCTATACTGCCGTGGTTACAAGTGAAAAAAATACATTATCTATCCACTCAAACTTTTAGTGCAAATAGACTCTAACTTCCTGAATCTCAATGGTTTTGATGGTATATGCTATATTTCATAGAGGTATTATTCTACATAAATACTTAAATGTAAAGTGAGATACATCAATACTCATGATTCTGTGCTTGCTCTTGAACCTCTCTTGGTCAGAGCACAGCTTGAGGAATGCTGCTGGCCTCTCATTATTCCGGGTCACGGGTCTTACCTTGGGGATGGAGACGTTGGCTTGGAGGCCCTTGATTTTCACATTATCCGGTTTGACGGACAGGTCTGTCTGGCCGTGGGTAATGTTGAGGGAGCCGGGGGTCGTGCCCTCTGTCTTGGACAGCTTGTGCTCCTGCTTGCCTGTTTGGCTCTGTGGAAATCCAGATCCAAAACAGATATCAAGCAACAAAAAAACACTTAAAAACTGGGAAGCTGATTTCTGTCAAATCTCAAAACCATTTACAATATCCCTCCATCTGTTACCGCTTAACACATTTAAAAGAGAAACACTTATTTCAAACTACTGATAAATAATTGAGCGGCACATCTGACACTATCACAGGAATTACAGCTTCCCTTTTGTGATTTGCATCAACTAATATTAGAGTCAACATTCAAAAACCTCCATCATGTTGAATAAATATTAACACAGTCGAGCAATATTGCTCCGCTCTGTTCACTATTGTACATACCGACTCTGTGACTGTAGACTTGCTGATCTGATAGGCCTCATTCAGGACTTTCCCATGCAGGTCATCCAGAATGGCTGCAGGATGACGGATACTGGCAAAGTGGACCATGGATTCAATGTACCTGAAAGAGACCAAACAGACAGACAGCTCTAATAAAACAATAACATTTCATAGGGTTATACATATTTTGTATTAACCATTTAAAGTTGCAACACACTGTTTTATCAGAGCTGCCCTTTCCAAGTGTAATCAAATTTAGGATGTCAGTACTTGGAAGTTTGGCCCCTCTTCAACCTCCTAGCCACAGTTAACCCATTTCCGCACAGCACTAGCCAAGAGCTAAGTGCTTGTAAGGCCATCGTAGACCCGGCACTGTTAGCCTTTGGCAAACTACATATTCACACTGGTAGACACCCGAGAGTGAGAACAGACTCTGAAGCACTGTCAGCGGAATTTTAGATCCAAGATGCAGTGTGCATAGGGATTAAATTGTCTTAAAGGGATAGTTAATATTTTTTGAAGTGGGGTTGTATGAGGTATTTATCCATAATCAATGTATTACCTACAGTAGATTTTGATCAGCATGCCCCCTGGAGATGCAGAGTACAGGCACGGGGGCAGCAGCAAAATATATTTTAGTCACTTGAGAATGGGACCATCTAAAAAAAAAATCTACATCAGTTGAAGTGTATGCTAGATTTTTAAATATTTCCATTGCTTTACCTTAATGTGCCTGAAAGGTGAAAATATTCTAAATATCACCTACACTTAAACTGCTACTGATTTTTTTTAGGAGGAAAATAAAAATACATTTAGGGGCTTTCCACAGAAATACATTTCTTTGCTTCCGTGCTGGTACTTCTATCTGTTTCTCCAGGAGGTGCGCTGACTGTCATCTACTGTAGGTAACACACTGACTATGGATACAACCCCTCATACAACTCCACTTCCAAACATCTGAACTATCCCTTTAAACAACACACAAAGATAAAAATAAATAAATAAATAAAACTACATTGAGCATAGTTACTACCTGTCCAAGGATTCAGCCACAAGGGGCGTGAGCACCACATTGATGGCTCCCTTCACCTCCACGATGGCAGTGGTCCTGGTCTGAGCCAAGGGCTGCTCCAGAGTCCAGTCATCGGTCGTTGTGTCTTCATCTGTGTTCTCCATGGCCCTCTTATCCAGCGGGGTATATGGTGTACTGTGGAGGAACAAAGAAACAAATCTCTGATCATGCATTATGTATTAAAGAGGACCTATTATGCTTTTGTGCTTTTTCCCTTGCCTTTAGTGTGATATATAGTTTTTTGTGACTGTAAAAGACCAAATCCCACACAAAATGAGTTTGTCTCCCACACTGAGACACTGCTACTGAACTGCCTGACATGCTTTGCTTCTTCCGCGATGTTACTGGGTAACACATTTGCAGGCTAGTTTGGCGCGCCCTCAAACAAAACTAGTAAGAGCAGAGCTGGGCAGAGTAAAAAAAATGGTTGTCTGTCTCTATGTGCCCTGCAATGGACTGGCAACCTGTCCAGGGTGAACCCCGCCTTCGCCCAATGCGAGCTGGGATTGGCTCCAGCTCCCCCGTGACCGCTAAGGGGATAAGATGGATGAAGGTTGGTTGAAGATGGATGGATGGTTAGTTTATTTATTTGAGGAGTGGTCAGGTGCCCTTCATGTGCCTTTTTGGGGAGAGAGGGCTAATCAGAAGGAAAGCAGATGGAAGGAGCTCTCTGTTTCAGTCACTGAAGTCCGTGAGTGGAAAAAGACTTGTGTCATTGTCCAGCTGTTTATTTTTGCACAGAATGAGATTGTGAATTTCTTTTTGTGACTTGTAAAAGGACCACCAGTAAAAAAAAAAAAAAAAAAAAAAAAAAAAAAAATACTGAGCTCTGAAAAAAAAAAAAAAACTGTTTGACTCATCTTTCCACCATGTTGTACACCTCCAGCCCACCTGGCTTTCCATCCTAGTTGTAAGGTCTTACCAAACACACCTTACAGTATCTTTTTGGACACAGTGAGCAGTAATTTACGTTGTCACTTCCTGAGAGCCTCCTTGCTGCTTGGAGACATGTAACCATGGTAACCCAGGCCAACCTCGTGACCAAAATGACAGTTTGTGAGTCTGAATTCATTAATAAGTTTACCTTGACCTTACATTGACCTTGATATATATTACTCCTAGCAAATCTTACACTTGAAGTTTTATTGACGTTACAGAGCTATCTGTCAACGTCTGTTATGAAGGTTGCCAGCATTGCATTGTGGGATATTTACAACCCGTAGTGTCCAGTGTTGCATACTGTGATATTTCACTGGAATTAGTATGCAATTTGCATACTACTGGTTTCGAACATACTAAAATATCTCACATACTGTTTTAGCGTACTAAATAGCAGGTTAGTGTGGAATTTTGGATACAACCACAGTGTTTCAAACAGACCGTCGACAAATACAAAAAACACCCTTTCTTGAGTTGATAGGTTTTTTACAAAATACATAGGGTAACTTAGGTGAAAACAATGTGGCTTAAATACCTGTTGTTCTCTCCCATCAGCTGGAGTCCTCTGTCTAGCAGCGAGCTGGCTGAGAGGCCCTGCTTTATCACCTGGAATAGAAAATAAAATGTAACACCCAAAAAACTGATGTCCTGGGTGTATTTGGATGGAAACATACCATTTAACCATTTTCCAACATTCTGAGTTTAGCTTTAGTATTTACATGCTGATGGTGCCAATAACTGTGATACACACACACACACACACACACACACACACACACACACACTGTTAATTGTTAGTCAAAGACCTTAAAACTGGGAACAGAGAGCTGGTCAAAGGAGGCGGCGCTCTCCTCACTGGTGGGCGTGTCCAAATCTAAGGGACGGTGCAGAGAAGACTTGGAGGTCCTCTTATTGGTGGGCTGTTTGACAGACCAATTTGAGACCTGGCAGAAAAGTAAAGAGAGTTTTAATTGGACAAAAAAAGTAATAGCAGTGAAAATATACAGGCTAGGTATTAGCACAGTTTATGCTCTCATAACAGACATACCTGGTAATGGGCTAGGTAGCTCTGGTAGCACGCCATGACGTGGGGCTGGCGGGTTACAGGGCCGGGTTCGGCCGTCTTCTCCGCCTCCACTGAGCTCTCCTCCTCCATGGCCAGGGCTGAGACGAAGGAGGCTTGGGATGTGTGGCTGGGCAGGGGCTGGGGCGGCAGCGGGGGCAACATTGGGGGCATGGGCAGGGGACGTGGTTCAGTGATCAGCTCCCCATTGAGAACGTAGGTGAGGGGGCCCTCAACACTGTGGTAGATGGAGCTCCGGCTGGGGGGAGGTCAGAATATTTACATATGTGGTTTAAGCCAGTTATTGTCAAATTGTCAATATAAGAATGAAAGCTTTGGTGGTAAACGGCCTCTTGTTGCACTTGAATGACACTCCTCTTACGGTCACACATGGCCTTAACATTTTATGAATATTCTTGATATTCATTTCATAACTTTGCTATACAATTAATCTTGCCATGAAACAGCACTCTCCGACAGGAAACTGAAGCCATTATATCCATCTATGATACTGTCATTTTACCACCGCTGCTTCCATTGGTTAGCTTGTTTGTGTTATTGTGAAACACACCAAAGTCACACAATAACACAAACAAACTATCTGATCGAGGCAGCTGTAGACCAGCAACTCCTGTGTACTGCGAGGTAAAATTGCTGTTTTTGTCAATGGAGTCTGGTGGCTTTAAAACACCAGACTCTCTAAGCATACTTAACAGCTTCAGTTACTTGCTGGAAAAGACTGTATGACGGAAAGGTAAAGCAATGAAAATATTCTTAATATAGTGTACACTTCAACTGATGTAGATTTTTTTAGGTGGGTCTTTATTTTTAGGTGGCTAAAATACATTTTGTTGCCAGCCACGTCCGCAGCAATACAATGCTTTGCTCCTGTGTTGGTACCCCTGTCTGCTTCTCCAAACTGGTGGTGTGATGACCATCATCTACTGTAGGATATACACTTACTATGGATAAGTGCATCTTACACCACCACTTCAACACATCAAATTTCTCCCTTTAAGAATGGTGACATTGAGCACCTTTTTTTAACAGGATTCCAGCCAGAATCTATGGTACCTCTTTTCTGTACATAGTTTTATGTTCTTGAATTCGGCCTTCTCCTGCCTTTTCAACCTGTTTCCACAGGTTTGTGCCAGTTGAAACCTTTCACAAGACCAAACTGATTATGTGTGTTCGTGTGGAGGCCGTATCAACCAAAAAGCGTGTTGCAATCAATATGAGAACATTTTTGGATAATAGAAAAATGGCAAGGTAGTTGCAGAGCAAAGACTGAAATCCAATTTGTGAAACACAGCAGCAGTAAGTGGCTGCCCATGGATCAAACATCTCATTTGCTACAACCCCTCTGCATCACATCCATCCTTGAATGATCGAATCAGAGTAATAAATGAAAAGCTGCAACGTGTTTAGCTGTGGGGCAAGTTGCTTAACACAATGAAATGCAAAAACTTGTTGGGGATTAAACATAAAAATGCCATAACACGGTTAGTATATTCCTGCATATTGCACCATAAAAACATTTTGCAATCATTGCAAAGATGTCAGTGTAAGTCATCAGAAGTTATTTGACTCTGCTTGTTTTTCTTTCTAATCTGTAATGGTTTCCAAGTACATGCTGTTAAAGACCTTGTCTTTTTTTCCACAAAGCTATAATAATACCCTCGAAATTTCACAGTAGCATCCCTACAAAGGCAGACGCTTCATGAAAAATCGAATTCCTGCATAAACCACAATCTTAAAATGTAAATCTTGAATCACAAATCCTTCAGAATGGTTCCTTTGGCAGTATTTAAAAGGGTAAAACTTCAAGCAATTCAAGTCAGAACCTGCTAGACAGGTCATTAATTCAACTGCTCTTACAGATGAGAAATGAGAGACTGTTTGATGTTACTGTGAGCTGTCTAGACTCTACCATCACCTTAATCCCGTGCTTAGCTTTGTACTTCTTGATCTCACCATCCACCCAGTCTCTGCTCAAATTTTACAACCTTTTAACTTTGGGAACTTTTTGCGTGTTCCACTGAAGCCGAACTACATACTCCATGTTCCATTAACTAATAGAGATTTAAGCTGACCTGTAGTTCTCCATGTGATACGGGGGCTGTTGCGGCTGCTGCATCTGCTGCCTCCTCTTCTTCTTGCGACCCGGGTACGTGCCCGGACCCTCGTCAGCGCTGCTTATTGGCTCAAAGTCCTCGGCGGCTGAGAAGTAGGCCTCACTGTCGGCCACAGACATGCTGGAGTCTGCGGAGCGGTACTGGTGGAAAGTGTTGGAATCTGCTGAGGGCGTAAAGGGGAAGGAGCCGTAGCTCCTGCGCTGCCGTGGCGAATCTAGAACGTTCTCATCACTGCGGGAGACCTCGCTGCTGAACTGGACACCTCCAGACAGGACTGGCGGAGGCTTGTCGGTGAAGACGGCGGCTGACAGGCTCTTAGTGCTGCCCAGTCGACCCGAGTGTACAGAAGACTGGCGCTTGAGAGGGGAGCAGAGTGGTGAGCGCACTGAGGAGCGATCCTGGGAGCTATTGGGTGAGACTGGTGAGACCTCTGGGACCTCCCCGAGGGTGCTGCGCAGAGAGGAGAAAATTACATTCGGATAACTGACTGTTTGAGAGCATTAACATTAAATTATATTGTATTTAACAACCTGAGACATGCCTGCGATCCCGACTAACTTTACTGTCTTTCAGAGGATGTAGGAGGCTCAGTTTTATACCTAGAGTGAGGCTAGATATCCTATGAAACTATGAGAAAAAATATAAAAATAATATAAGAAATCCATTTGTGATATGTCATGCTAGCTTGTTGGGAACAAGGCTAAATAATGCTCGCTCCAAATTTAAGCTAAATTTTGGCAAGGAAAAACTGGCATGGCCAAAGGGGTCCCTTGACCTCTGACCTCAAGATATGTGAATGAAAATGGGTTCTACGGGTACCCACGAGTCTCCCCTTTACTGACATGCCCACTTTATGATAATCACATGCAGTTATTTGAATGCAGTATAAATGTGCTATTTCCGCCTATTCTAAAAATGATGTGTTTGAATATTTTTGCATATTGAGGTCCATAAACAGTCTTGGAATTACATAAATTGGGTATCACTGTCAAGCTGAGATTCTTGTCGATCCAGTGAGCCCAACTGTATTCATGTGCAATGATGTTAGTCTTCATATTAGCCATGTCATTATAGTGAGATTTATAAAATGTATAAAATGACCTGTTGTGACCTATAGGATAATCAGAGTCAGAGACCTAGGGCATTCAGAGGATGGATGACTTTCCTAGGTAGACTGATAATAAGAGGGTTTCTGAGCAGTTTCCTGAACTGAATTGCTTGCCATGAAATGACCGAAAAATGCAATTCTTGCAGAAATCTCCAAATCTCAAAAGTTTTTGATACCAAATAACAACATAGCTTTTTCTATGGTGTTGCTCAAGATCATGGTGTCTTAATGTGATATTTATTGATCATTTTTTATCAGTTTTCATGTGGTAAAAAATTGTAACATTTAGCATCAAATCTGACAAATCTGACAAACAAATGGCATCAACTCAAAAAATTGCTGCAACAACTTATGGAATATAATGGAGGATGGGGATGGCCATCATATACTTCTATCATATTCTAAGCCTTTATATACTTTCACAAATTACTTAACTTAATTCATGTTTATTTCTGATTTATGATTAGAGCAACTTGACACAGTGCAGAGCTGCATCTCAAATTAATGTTCAGGTTTCCAGCTTTCAGCTGCTTTACAGCTTTACTGCTGACCTGCCATCTCCCTATAAACACCCTCGGTCCACCCCTAAAAAGACAAAAAAAAAAAAGGTCTATTGTGAGTCTCAGTGGGTTTAAGAGCAATTACACCCTTGCTGAAAATCACGCCCTTGAGTGGTTTGTACTGTACGTGCTCTGACTACTCATATTTACAGTACGTTAATGTTACTCACTCAGCAGGGCTTTTGGCATTCACGGGGAACATGCGTTCCTCCGTGCTTGGCGAGGGCGTGTCCCTCTCTCCGGCCAGCAGGGGCAATGCGGCACTAGAGGAGCTATTTTCTTCAGAGGACGAGGCGGAGCTGTGGGAGCGCTGGGGCACCTGGAGACTGAGGTGTTGCTGACCACGCCTCTCAGGCAGCTCAGGGGGCAGGCAGGGCGAGTGTGTGTCCGTCTTCAGTCCCACAACTCTCCCTAAGAAAACATACATTTGCTTTACTAACTGCTGATACTTCCAGATATATAGTTTTTTCTGCACCAGTATGTCACATTCTGTATTTTGAACGCCATGCATAAATTCTATATTTTATAGTTTTAAGATCATCAATTAGGCAGACAAGGTAATGACTAAAAAGCTTAATATATTATCAAAATTCCCTTGTAATAAACCACTAGATAAGCCCTGCAGTATTACTCCCAATGGTCCCTGCACAACAAGAGCAGCTGAATTTAACATTGTGCATTTTAACTATTCTTAGTTCTGCTTGGGGGTCTACAAAAACCCCTAGGCTACCCTGGGGAGTATCAGGAAATCTATATTAGATCTTTGCAAATGCATACCATCCACTTTGGGTGTTTCCTTGGTAATAATCCATTCCCCCGGCTGTAGCAGTGACTGGCCATATGACATGTCTGCCTCAGTGCTGGAAGAAGAGAACGCAGACGAGGAGGACGGTGTCAGCTCCTCTAGCTTGAAGAAGTCCAGGCCCATGTTGGTACCTCCAAAAAACCTGCAGCCTCCAAGGCAGCCACAGCGGTTCCTGCTGCGCTTGTTGCGAATGCCAGCCTCTTCTGGCCACAGGAACCAGAGTCTGAGGAGAGGAGGGTAAAGGGAAAGATCGTCAAAGAGAATGATGAAGAACGTAGCAAATAAGAACAGGATTTTGGGGTAATGGGGTCACTTAGAGAGTCGGAGGACATCATAGCCTGATGGTGCGCAAACTACAAGCATGCACAATAGCGATTATGCTCAATGCATTGATCGTTGCAATATTCTCTGAAAAACCAGTGGGCATACAAACAAAGAACAGTGGTTCCCAACGCAGGGTCTGGGCCCTCCTTAGGGGCCCACCAAAGATCACAGGGGGTCTGCTAGGATTCATCTGCTCTATGTGATGACGTCATTTGTGGCTCATGCACTCGTAGGTAACATGTTGCACTGGTCTCCCTTTCTTAGTCAATACATGATAATCACTTATTACCTCCTACTTTGTTTCCAGAACTTGGCTCTGCATTGGCATACATAGAATCATGAATGAACATACTTTCTTTACCATTTAGTATAACCCACATACAGTGCATTTAGCTAAAGTAATAAGAAACATCATGTCCAATTACAAGCCAGACAAGAACATCTGTGCCGATAACGGCTCCCTGCAGACCTTTTATAAATTATGTTGAATCCATTATCACAGTAGTCCACCAGCTGATTATCACACATCATGAGCTGGATCACTGTACATGACACGAAATGAATCATCTCCCTTTGTTTAAATAGACCTACTTTATACTACGGGCTGAACATGACAGTATCAGTTACTCATTATAAAGAGTGAAGCCAGTGAAAAGAAGTTTCAGCGTTGACTCATGTTTTTTTTGTAATCCGTATTTTTAACATCACCACTGCCCCTTGATTCAACTAATTCACAAATGAAATGACGGTGGACTGCTCAGAAATTTCACCACTCAGACTCGTCAGCTGCTGAAGGAAATGTGGCTCCCAGGAAACTAAATACTACCACGTGTTTTGGGCCAGTCCAAAAGTAAATGATTTTTGGCGTAAGATCTATACATAATTTGTGACTATATTTGGGACAAAAAATTTAATTGGGACAAACTCCTTTTTGGACATCCACTCTCTACATCCACAAATATTAAAACAAAATCCTTATTTGGAAATCTCAGTGCAGCCGCTAGAAAACAGAAACCCCATCAAGAGAAGACTCGTATGATAACATTTTTTAATAACAGAAAGAAGGGGGCTTCAGGAAAATGTGTATTTCTCCAGAATGCCCTTCTTTTATTTAAATTTGTGTATTTATTTTATTTTATATTTTATTTATATCAAATGAAAAACTACTTCACATTGTAAAACGCTGAAAAAAATTGGATCATTCTGTAAAAGTAAAGCAAAAGATGACGGTGTGAACTGCTGCTGTAACGTGATCCTAAATTAAAGGAAAATATGTAAAATAAATAAATAGTGGCAAATAATATAAACAAGAAATAGAAGAAAGTACCACAATGCTAAAAAGCTGCTCTTATGTAGCTGAGGGACAAACACACAATGTGAGAAGTCCTTGAGAAAGTAAACAACACACAACAGTCCATTTTCTACCTTTTGGTCTGAGCGTCGTGCAGCTCCAGAAAATGCCTCTGGACTTCACATTTGGCTGAATGGTCGGCTGCCAGGGCAATGTCCGCCGTGATGAGGTTCAAGTTGACTGAACCCGCTTCCAGCCAGACAGAGCGTCGCAGCAAAGGGGGCTGAGCGAGACCTAACGGCTGACCCAGACCTTGACCCTGCCCGGTCGGCTGCAGCCTGGTCGCCTCGCTGTGCTGCTGCTGCTCGATGTACTGCCGGATGTTTACGTCCTGCACCACTGCGCTGATGCCTTCTCCCACCGCCTGGTTGTGTAGGTTGCAGTTGGCTACGCGAATGATAGCCGTCTGGGGGGAGGAGGAAGGAAAAATAAAAGATCTTTACACACAACTCAAACAGCATATTCACAAACTGACATGGATTTAAACTGTTATAAATACATATCTTTAGTTAAAGATGACCTATTGTGCTATGTGCTATTGTGCTTGTATTTTGGGTTTCTACATGTTTACATGCTTTAATGTTCAAAAAACACTTTTCTTTTCTCATAGCAGCAGTACTGTAGCACCTCTTTTGACCCTCTGTCTGAACCGCTCTGTTTGGGTTTCAGCTCCGCCTTCTCTCAAAAAGCCCGAACTGCTCCGATTGGTTAACTGGCCCATTGCTGTGATTGGTCAACTCCGCTCCAGATTTGCTCTACTAGCTTTGTTTGAGGGTGTGCCCCATTAGCCTCTAGGCACGTATTAAGCAAATGTGTTACTTGATGACATCACCACATTACAGAAGAAAAGGCGGGACTTCAAGCAAGCCCTTTGGTGTGGACTTTGGGCTTTGTAACTTTGCAGCACTTTTACATGCACAAAATACTATATAACACACTAAAGTAAAGAGAAAAGGCAAAAAAGCATAATAGGTCCTCTTTAAAAATACAATACATAATTGGTTGGTGCTAATCACCTTTATGTTGGCAGCGCAGCCATGCTCCACGACAAAGAGGTCAACTCCATCCATAGCTAGTCGGGTCATGGTGTACTTCAGCTCCTCTGATGTGCGACAGTGACCTGGCAAGCAGCTCAGCTGGAAAAAAACAACATCATTTAGTACCAGAAACTTTTCAGTGGTTGCAAGAAAGCCATCTTTAATTCAGTCTGGCTGTGCTTTACATAGCGCTACATGTCCCGTAGCCACAGCTGTTCTGCTGTCAGAAACTAATGAGGGCTCTCAGGCAGCAGCTTTTTAAAAATATCCTTGTTAGGATTCACATACAAACAAGACATTTTGTGAAACACTTGTTTTTGCTCAAAGTTCTTACACACATCACAGTATTGTGTGTGTGTGTGTGTGTGTGTGTGTGTGTGTGTGTGTGTGTGTGTGTGTGTGTGCCACGTATGGCTGCTGTGAGGACATCAATAGTTTTGTGTTAGAGGCTGTTGTCACAGGCAGCTTCTCCTGCTATGTAAGAGTGTGCTTTCTGAGTCATGCACCATTAGACAAAGCTTCACAGTGGTCTCCTTTTATTATCTGATGTCATTTGCACATTTCCCTTCACACCGGATAGTTCTGACCAACATTCAACTCTTAGAAAAAAAAAAAAAAAGTAAGCCATAATGAGCAAATCTGGTAGCCTCTAGCATGAGATTCAGACACACACTGCTGCTAGCTAGTCCAAACCAACACCAGAGTTTCAGCAGATGAAGTAAAAATGTGAGAAATGAGGCTCAAGCTGTGCAGCATTTAATTTCAGCTCATACCTTGGCATCGCAGATGCGACGGTCAACGCCATGCTGGCAGATGACAGAGGGCTTGGGTTGTTCTAGCTGGAACTCTCGAGACACCCCATGGAAAAGGAAAGTCTCACCCCACTCTATCATACTGGCCACCTAATAATCACAAGTGCACGCAAACGTATTAGTGCTTCAAAACAATCAATAAATTCATTTACTGCTGAGGCAAAATGCACAGAATAAAAATAACAAGAGGAAAATAAACAGCCATTGTGGGGGTGGACAAAGCACAAAGAACCTTACAACAGAATGCAATCAAATATAACACCACCACAGGCTATAACATCAAAACAATATGACTTCTTCTGACAGAGTCTCAAAAACTGAACATTATAAATTCACAAATGTTGGATTGTATTATATTTAGGGCTGTCAATCGATCAAAATATCTAATCACGATTAATAACATTATTGTCCATAATTAATCGAGATTAATCACAAATTAATTGCACATTTTTTCAGTTTCCAAAATGTACCTTAAAGGGAGATTTGTCGAGTATTAAATACTCTTATCAACAAGGGAGTGGGCAAATAAGCTGATAAAAGCAAATGCATGCATATATTTATTATTGGAAATCAATTAACAACACAAAACAACAAATATTGTCCAGAAAAAAACTCTCACAGGCACTGAGTTTAGCATAAAAATATATATATATAATCATAACATGGTGTGACAGTGGGCTGCCTTGACTATGACTTGCGCATAACTGCATGTGATTATCACAAAGTGAGCATGTCTGTAAAGGGGAGACTGTTGGGTACCCATAGAACCCATTTTCATTCACAGATCTTGATGGCCATGACAGTAGTTCCTCACCAAAATTTCGTATAAATTTGGAGCGTAATTTAACCTCCTTTGCGATAAGATAGTATAGCACGGCTGTTATCAATGATACATTAGGTTTTCTAGTTTCATATGATGCCAATATCTTCACTCTAGCTTTAAAATCGCAAGTTGTGTTAATACGTGAAATGATTTTGTGTTAGCACGTAATTCTCACATTAAGTTGACATTCACACAAGCAAGCTTTTCAAAACACATTTTGAAAAGTACTTTACCAAAGACACACACACTCCCACACAGCTGGCCTACAGAGCCATGATGTAATCTTAATCTGAGGCTACACATTTATCACTTCCACATTCCAAATCGCTCTTATACCAATCAAGCACACACACACACAGACACAGACACAAACACACCTGTGGTACAGTGACCCTGCCGGCGAGCCCCCCGGCCTGCATGTCGATGAGCCAGGCGTACTCCAGCGTGTCACTGCCCAGGGGGAGGCCCTGAGCGGAGAACATGGCGTGAGCCCTCATCTGCAGGCCAGACAGACTCAGGTGGCCGTCTCTCAAAACCCCATCCGCTGTGGGACGCTGTGGGCAAAAGAACAGATTCACACACACAAATATTTTTTAATATTATATCACTACCTTGTACGGTGTGAAACTGAGCATAGCTTCTTCAGCATCTTCAGCTAAAATTCATTGCAGAAAATTCACAAGAGCTTGTTATCTCACTGGAAGAGAGGGATGAGGGCTACACTCATTGTCAGGGATTAGGGAAAGATATTCACTGAGCAGCAAATAGGATCCAATTCGTGGCTAAAGCTTAGACATTCTGCGTGGTTACACAATATGCAGGTGCTTAATGCAATGATGCGGCTGATGAAAAGCATGTTTTACATTATGCAACTCTAACCTGCAAGCTTTATTCAGGGTAATAAATTGTTTTCTCTCCTATGTTCATTGTTTATGACTTCACCCACGAAATTGAATGGGGATGTAGTGAAAATAGGGTTGAATAAATGAGATTTTACTGCATGAGTTGACAGTTTGTAAACGGATGTTTTGATATTGTTTTATTGTTGTTAAATGCAGCACCCATTTACATCAATTCAACAAGAAATTTCTCAATTTTTTATTCTCCATCAGCCATGGAAGCAAATATGGGTGATATAACGAAATTATCATTAGACACGATATTGAATGGCCACAATAATGGCTCTCAAAAGTCCCTGATGACAGAATGATATTCAGTTATGTTGGTAGCGCTTGTTGTTGTAATACTCATTACGGCCATAAGAGGATGAAGTGCGCCACTACCCGATGTTCTACATCGGACTAAACGCTTCATATTTTGTTCCAGTTGAGCTATCATTTCTTCATGCATGTAAACACAAGGTACATATTGTATATTGTGTGTTAGCAAGTTTTGTAGATTAAAACTCCCCTGGTTGAAAACATGAAGTCTTTTAGTCCCATTTATTACATGACGTAGTGGTCCACTTCAGCCCCTTGTGGCCACAATGAGTATTACAAGAGCAAACATTTAAAAATAATCATCATCAACAACAACGAAACAAAAATCACCTGCCAAAACTATATTTTCACCTGCTTTCACAGAAGGGGAAAAAAAAGTGACTTACAAAAATTATCCTGACAATCATTTTTTCACCTATTTTCATATATGAAAATGAAGGTATTAAGAAAAAACATCCTGCTGTCAGAAGCTTTTTGTCACCTGTTCTTAAGTCATAAACACAGGAGAAAAAAAAATATTTAGATCAGATTTACAAAATGGATGTTTTTTTTTTCACCTGCCTCTTAGGACTTCCATAGATGTGCCACATTGTTTAAATAAATCTGTATTACTGTGCTGGATTACACTTCATTGTTTACCCTTCAAATTAAAAAATAATGTAGGGGCCAACATGTCACTTTTACCTTGAGAATCATTTTGTTACATGTTTTGTGCTTCTGGACAAAAACTGAAGCTATTTCCTACAGATAAAATCAACATCTTGGCAATGTCTTCGCTACATGGAGACAAAATAAGCAGCACATCGCATCAGACACGTGTAGGTGTGTTTCTGACCTGGTAGTTGTCACTGATGAAGATGTGAATGGGAGACAGGAGCAGCTGAAGCATCGTCTCCTTGTAACCCTTTTTCATCTCGAAACACAGCCGCTCCAAGAAGCCGGATGGACCTTCGGGACCCTCGCTGCTGCAGTGCTGGAGGCGCCGAGAAAGTGTGATGAAAGAAAATATGTGGACTCATGCATCAAGTCGTTTTCGTAAACATAAAAACACATCAACTCAAGAAGCATGGCTGGCAGATTTAAAATCAAAAAACAATTCCTTGAAAGCCAGACTTGAAACATATATTTCCACACTTTCCTTGAATTTTCACAATGTATTATTCATTTCTTTCTTTTCCCATATGCACTTTTTTGAATAAACTGCCTACAGTATATTGATATTTTTCATCTATTTCTATACATTAAATTTATTATATTTCCTTTGTTTTGTCTCCTGTTGCATATCTTGCATGCATATTGTATCAGTGCACATTTCCATAATTTTTATTTCACACTGTAGTGATGGAAATGTTATAATCTTTGATCGTAGCCCATTTGCTCTACTTCCTACACTGATTTCTCTCTCTCATGCTCTGTTTTTTAGTCGTTAAACTGAACTATTGGCAGTTGTCAGTTTTACCATTGGCAGTCGGCCGTGAACTTTGTAGAGGTTGATGTGCACGGTGATGTCCCAGGGGCGCAGGTCCAGTGGATGAATGTTGGAGTTTTCATTCTGTTCACTGTCCTCCATTCCCAGTGGAGACCAACCGAGGCCCGAGGAGGTGGAGGTGGACAACACGGGGCTGGTCACTGCCTCCTCAAAGTCTGTGTACATGTCGTCCTCACCAAAATAGTTTTCCTGTAGGAACCGATAAAAGGAAGGTTAGAGGGGCTGTTTCATAATTTGTCTATTTCTTCATTACACCAATTCTCTCTTGGTTGATTATTAGTCAAAATCTAAATTGAGCATCCACACTACTACACTGAATTACTGATTACATTCGGTAAATTGACAGACTACTAGGGCTGTCAATCCATTACAATATATAACGTTAATCACAGTCACACATTTTTTATCTGTTCAAAATAAAAGTGAGATTTGTCAAGTATTTAATATTCTTCAACATGGGAGTGGACAAATATGCTGCTTTATGCAAATGTGTATATTTAGAACTGGAAATCAATTAACAACACAGAACATTGACTAATATTGTCCAGAAACCCTCACAGGTTCTGCATTTAGCATAAAAAATATGCTCAAATCATAACATGGCAAACTGCAGCCCAACAGGCAACAACAGCTGTCAGTGTGTCGGTGTGCTGACTTGACTATGACTTGCCCCAAACTGCATGTAATTATCATGAGGTGGGCATGTCTGTAAAGGGGAGACTCGTGGGTACCCATAGAACCCTTTTTCATTCACATATCTGAAGGTCAGAGGTCAAGGGACCCCTTGAAAAATGGCCATGCCTGTTTTTTCTCACCAAAATTTAGCATAAGTTTGGAGCGTTATAGCAGCAAGCTAGCATGACATGATTGAAATGGATTCATTGGCTTTTCTGGTTTCATATGATGCCAGTATCTTCACTCTAGCTTTAAAACTGAGCCCGCTACAACCTCCGATCACAAGCTGAAGTCATGCAGAAGAAATTTGTAGCGTTAAAATTAATTTGTTTTACTGCGTTATTATCACCTTAACTCTGAAGCCTTAGTAATTACCAAAAGATGTCACCGAAATCTAGAATGTTGTTATTAGAGACGTGACTCAAGGGTCTTCTGTACCTTGATGGAGATCAGTGCTCGGAGCAAAGGCCCATAGAGGATGATTTGAGAATCTGGGGACATTTCCATCTCCACGTGAAGTCTGTCAGGGGGGAGCTCTGATGGGTCCGTGGGCATCCGGCTGTGAGCGGCTGAAGCAGACGTGGAGGTGTAGCGTGGTGGGGCATTGTGGTGCACCGAGCTGTGCTCTGGGGGACGCAGAGCTGACAGCATGGATTCCTCCATCTCAGACACTTCAGACACAAATCACAGGCGAGTTAACCGGCATTATGTAAAACAGCTCAGCAAGACTGAGCAAAGATTTTAAAGATGGTTACAATTTCTTACACAGTCTACAGCCATTTTTCTCAGCAACAAAGAACTGAGACTAAAGCAGAGCTTACACGACTGTTTGAGTTGCTCATCGGCCTTCTGGGGATAAATGGGGTGCCAGGTGTAGTCAATGATGAGCAAGAAGTTGGGCACACTCCAGCAATCCACCCAGCCGGCTCTGATGTAAGGAAGAAAAACACACTCAGCACACAGTCATAATGCTGAGTTTATCATCATTTCAAGTGGATTTTCCAGTACATTGTTCGCTTTATGAACCGTTCGATTCGAGGACATACAGTTAGAGACAGCAAATGGGTCGCGCGTGATTTCTCTCGCAGCACAGAGTGCAGCGGTCCAGACAGAATTCGATCGAAACCTCCCGGGGGGTAAGTAAGTCTCTTGCAGTACTCCATCAGTATAGTCTGGCTCTCGGCATAATAAATAATGTGAATGTTGCGTTATCACGTACACAGTACACAATGCATGTACTGACTGAGGAGCATCTATGAGAACTTTCCCTGACTTCTGTGGAAACAGATCCTGCTTTGCAACATCCTACAAAATGGATGCAGACTAAGATGGACATAGAGCAGGCCTACATATATTAAATGGAAAAAGATTGTTATGACGAGCTCCAAGAAAAGACAGCGTATACCTCTTCATCTCAAATAAGAGATAGCAAAAAACAGGCTATTGCATCTCATTTAAAATCGAGCAAGGCAGCGACAAACAAAGTATAAAAAGTGAAGGTTAGTGATGCATTTACTTTAAATTACCAACTACTACCTTGGCAGCATTTCTGTTCAACCACGTGTTGATGTGAATCAGTTTTACGATGATGAGTAATCCTGCTTTTTGCTCACACGCTCGCACATGCACTTATTTTTTTGCCCACAGCAAGAGAGAAATAACTCCCAGGTTTTACTCACTCTGCATGGGTGATGTTCCTCCAGCGAGACTTGGTGGGTTTGGGAGGGGGAGCGCCTTGGTTTACCCCCGGCGTGAACATGTCTGGGGGCAGCTTGACGTTCTGGTAGTCTTTGGCCAGGGTGAGGAGGGGGTCACGGCTCGGGTGGCACTCCGGCAGGGACAGTCGCATGTCTGTATCCTCCGCCTGAGGAGGAATAAAGCACATATAGGTCCATTGTACACCCACACATAGCTGGTGTCAAAGTATGCACATTTATAGGTGCATAGAAATACAGAAGCATCTACCCAATATGAAAATACACAGTATGTGTAGCCATTTATCTGTAGGAACATTTTCCAGACAGAAAAAATCTTAACAATTACAGTCAAATCAAAAAATGGACATTTGTTTTTGGCTCACCTTCAAGCTGAAGCAGGTATGGCAGGTGGTGGGAACAAACTCGTTGAAAGGCAAAGTGAAGTCTATATTGAGCGTCTCGCCACACGCTGCAAGGTACACTATAGAAGATCAATAATGCAATTGATTAGTCTGCCCTGCTCTGGGATGAAGCTGAGTACTCTATGTCCAATATATCATGACTTAATAGAGTCAAAGTATCCTGTCATGGATATCTGCTTTCAGTGTTAAAGAGGCATTAAGTTATTGATTGCTTTCATGGCTGGATTCCTTTTCACTTTTTGCATCAGTGCAAATGCGAAACACGACAAATTTTAAACCTGTAAACTGAACATTATGTTTTTTTATGTTGCTTTGGTTGGGGAACTAAAATTGTGTTCTTCAAAAAATATTTTTATAAAAAGTTTAATTTTTTTTTATTGAATTCAGTGGTGTTTTCTTGTTGAGAAACAAAAGACTAGAAGTCACAGAAATAAGTCACAGAAATATCTGTACTTATGTGTCTCAAAAGATTTGTGGTCTGACTTTTGCAGAGAAAAAGAAAGAGCTTTTAATGCAGAAATTTAAGCAACATCTAATGCTTTAACAGGTACACATTTCTGCCTTACTTATTGTAACTTTAATTTATGTACTGCATAAAGTATTTATTTGGCATCAAAAATGTCAATGTTTTGTATTAGTGCTAATGCTAAAGCTAACGCACATATGTATGTGCCACTGCAAAACTGTAAAACTACCGTATCTCTCAATCATATTATGATGTAGGATTTTGTAATTAATTAACATGATATTTCTTATGTAAATGTAAATATGTAAATATATATAATGAATATATGTCAATAATAAACATTATGCTATTACATTATGTTATATTATACATATTATGTATTAAAAAAATCGTAAAAAATAAAATACCACAAAAAATGCATTTGTGTATTTATTTTTTAAAAATCTGTCTCTTTCTGCTTTTCTTCATCGCCACAGAATTATCGGTACAAATGTGTCTTGATTTATGGTCTGACTCAACATGTTTGCACACTGTTACAGAAACCTGTTAAGGGATATTAAGAGCTTACGATGCAGGAAGTTGTTTGTTTCTGCTTTGTTGCAGCATCTGACTGAATAAAGATGCAATTTCTAGTGCTTCAATAGGGTACACATTACACACTGTTTTACTTACTGTACCTTGAATTTGTGTCCTGCATTAAGTATTTATTTGCCGTTAAAAACATCAAACAGAAAAGATATTAACTACATTTTTTCACCAGGTTCCCATTTAATTTGGGCTAAAATATGCGGTCATAATGAATGCACTTCTTACAGAAAAATATGAATCTACAACAATTTTTTTTTTCATTTAAACTTTACAGAATCATTTAATTCAGCCTGACTCAGTTCATAATTATTTCTTACCATTCTCCTGCTGCTTGGTGGAACAGTCGATCCAGTTGTGCTGGTTTGCCGCCCAGATCATCTCAAACTGGTGGAAAAGGACCTTGAACTTCCAGGAATAGGGCACAAAGGAGTAGATGTCTGGGGCGCTGTCACTCGCCCAGTCTTGGATCAAATCTTTAAAAAAAAAAAAAAAAAAAAAAAAGAAGGAAATGGGAACTCCTGTGAGTTTCATACATATCACTTTTAAAATGCCAAGCACTAAAATGCTGCACAAGATGTACTGTCTGCTGGAGGACTCACCGGTGAAGAAGTTTTTCTGGGCGTAGATGAAGTGGTAGGTGGCCTTGTACACTTCGATCTCGCACTGCCACGACTGAGGCATATTCCACACACGAGGATAGCTGGCTATGACATGAAACTGAAACAAAAGGCAGAGGCGGGACACTATTTCACTTGTATCAGACCACTTACTATGTACAGTTTACACGTTTTGCCATTGCATTGGCTCAACTTCCCCTTGCATCTTAATTCGATGGAGCAATGACATTTGTCAAATTTCTATCCAAAAAGGCAACTGAAAAGCTTCATCTATAATTGTCTGATACTTACAGCCAGCATCTCAGCTTCCAGAAGAGTCCTATACTGCATACTGCTGGTGGTGTCCACATGCAGCAACTGGCCTTTGATGGTAGGAGAGTAGCCTGAGGGAAGAGGAGAGAGAAGTAGGGTCATCAATTCTCAAAACTCAGCGCTAGGGCAAAGGTCTTGCAAATAATGTAATGTACTAGCGAAACTTGAACAGCTACTTATGTTAACTACATTTCTGGAGACAGAGGAGAGCGCTGACTGACTCAATATTATCAGCTCAGTGCGATAAATCATTCCAGATTCCTCATAACTATCAGCGTTGAGAATGTCAATGTTCCCTGAGGTCTGTTGTTTTATTCTGGATATGGCTCTGTCTGTACGTGAGTGCGTGTCCTTCGCATATGTCAAGAACCGTTCATCAGATCTATTTCACACACCAAGGACAAGCAGTGTCAAAGTTGGTGCAATTTGGACTCGCAACACGTTCAATATAAACTGTGAATAAACAAGCGATGGCGCTTTGTGCCGCAGCATGTCCTCCACAGTGGGATTTTACAGGCCTGACTGCAGTTCACTTTTGCTGCTGGATGTTGGACATACTAATGTTATGGGCTTTTCACACAGAATGAGGCAATGGCACCACTGTGTTCTGAAACCCATTACAATATTTCCAATTGCCTACACAGTTGAAACTGGTTGCAGCGCAATGCACTGTGAGGTGTGCTGAACCCAGCACAGTGCAAACTGTGTCCTGTGCGAAAGGCCCATTACAGCTACACTCTTCTTCACGTCCCTGAAGCCAATGAGCGATGAGCAGTTCTCAAAAATGCTGGAAGCGGCATTTCTGGAGGCCCGCTCCGAACAAGTACATGTTCTGAATGGCTATGCCACAAACGGGCACTGATATTGAAATTAAGCTCACTTAAAGTCCTCGTTAGTATAGTGGACAGTATCTCTGCCTGTCACGGAGACAGTATCTCCGCCTGTCACGCGGAAGACCGGGGTTCGATTCCCCGACTGGGAGTGTGAATTAACTTTTTATCAGTTTCTATAGTGTAGTGGTTATCACGTTCTCCTCACACGCGAAAGGTCCCCAGTTCGAAACTGGGTGGAAACAGTTCTTTGGTCACCTTTTGGGGGCGGCAGTAGCTCAGACTGTAGGGAGTTGGCTTGGGAACCGGAGGGTCACCGGTTCAAGTCCCGACATGGACCAAAAACTGAGTGTGAACTGGTAGCTGGAGAGGTGCCAGTTTACCTCTTGGGCACTGCCGAGGTGCCCCTGAGCAAGGCACCAAACCCCCAACTGCTCGGGGCGCTTGTCAGGAGCAGCCCCCTCACTCTGACACCTCTCCATTAATGCATGTATGTGTGTTTCAGGTCTGTATGTACCATGTATGAGTTCAACAGAGTGTAAATTGAATTTCCCCATTGTGGGACTAATAAAGGTAGATCTTCTTCTTCTTCTAAACCACAAGGTGTGGAGAGTGTTACACGTAAACATAATTAGTGACTCGCATAGAAAAGTTTACGAAGTTTACTAACTTTACGTGAGAGCATGGTTTTACAGATAACAAAGAGCAATGGAGAACTGGAACTATGGTCAACAATTCACACAGCTAGTAGGCCAATGTGGTCTTGTCTTTCTGACTCCTTCCAGTCTCATGCCAATTTTAACATGGGATTTCCTCAGTCGCTGCCAATAATGGATGTTTTCAATCTCATTTACACAGCATGCAAACCATTTAATCCTATGTGTATAATGCGGAAATGTTAAGAGCCATATGCTCTATATGACTGAAGTAGAAAGATATAGTACAGAGCTCCTGCCTTATTAGTTTGGTATTAGTTTGTATGTGCAAAGCCGGTTACTATAATGTCCCTGTTTTGGTCTCAGTCTTGGGCAGGACTATTTACTTTAGCCTTGATTCTGAATTTGACTCAACCCTTTCTGATCTAACAACTGACGTATATGTCACCTGGCTAGTCCTGATACTTCACCTGGCTAGTCCTGACTATGGCCCTACTAGAATCCTATACTAATATAATACCTATATGTGCAAATTTAGCTCTCTATGTAACATGATTACTGAGGGCTGAGCCCGGAGGGAATCACTGATTTTGAAAAATTAAACATTTGCATCATAGTTACACAAGTAGTGATATCTTTCTTCATTTTGATTTATTGGTAACACACTCCTCAGTTCTGTGTATACCTTGTGGAAAACAGTTCCTTATAAGCAATGATTAAACAGACCTTGGTAACAGAGGTCGGCATTTTGTTTTGGTAAAATTAATTTCACTTGTTAGCAAACAGCTGCTTATTTACATACCCAGCAGGTATGAAGCAACATTATCATTCTTTTGGAGTTGTGTTTGTGTTCACCTGATGAATGAAAGTCCAATATTTACTCTCTTTTAGCTCTGTTTTTGGTCTCTACCAACTCCTGAGGGAAATATCTGTCTTTTTAGTTGCTAAATGGTCCACTGTGTTCACCAACTATTGTGTCGGTCTGCTGTCTGGTGCTGAGCAGGTAGCATACAGTAGATTTTTTTGGAGCTTTTTCTCTAACAGCTGAAACTGTAAACAACACTATGAGTACAGAAGAAATGAAACAAAACAGTAAAGTTGCGGGCCAGACAGCTGAACAATGTGCTGAAACTCACTATGAAGTTGTGTAAAACCGAGGGAAGCTACAGGTGATAATTCTCTGTAGGTTCATCGCTACGAGTGACGTCTCTCTCTCCTTCATGTGAAACAGCCTTAAGACTGATGTTTGCTCTGATCTTAAGTGATTCTAGTTCAAATAAATATGTGAATTAGAATTTATTACATAAGAAAATCAAAATAGAAACTGCAAAATGTGATAAAAGCCAAAAATAAACCCAATTCATACTGACAATGAAATGTTCTAAGTTTCAAGTTGGAGATAAATATGTCAAATAAATAAAGAGTAGGGATGCTAATTTTAAAATAAAAGAAAAAACAAAAAAATAACTGATAACTGACCCTCATTAAACTATTATTAACTGACAACATTAGAGCGACATGCAGCGGTGCGCCAACTGCAGTATATGAGCACAACAGACAACTGAGTCTCCAGTTCATCCATCTGAGCGCGTTACTATAGCAGCCACAGTGCTGCGTGTAGTGTCATGGACGTGCAGCCTATTTTTCCACCGCTCATTTAGCAGGTTGTCAGCTGTGTGTCTGCTTGGTGTAACAATAGCAATAGTCCGACAACCATGTGTGTGTTTGTGCTACGTTTGCAGCTGTGGTACTACTGGAGGCTTTGTGCTCCTGTAGCCACATACATACGCTATGTCAGTGTGGCGTAACCTTAGCGAGTGTCCAACAGTGGTGAGTGTGGGTTTGTCTGTGGCGTTATAGCTGTGAATGTACTGTAAGTGTAGCAGTGTGTACATTTTATTTGTCAGTGAAGAAATGCAACAACTCCTCCACTCGAGCGAGATCCCGAGATGGGAGTTGACTTCCTGTATCTTGCAATGCCAGCTCTGACTCTCATGAGGTGGGCTGTTAAGATGGAGCCGCTTTTCCGCTTCAAGTGACAATACGTTCCTCTGAGTTTTGCTCAGCTTTTAATTTAATTATTAATATTTATGTTAACCGTTTCAGCGTTAATCGTTTGACATTCTTAATGTCGGTTACTGTAAAGGTTAATTATTAACATCCCATCAGTCAAATTTTCACTGTACAATGCTTTTTGACATCCAAGTATGAGTTCATCCTGATATTTGATAAAGCTGCTTAATATGGCAGGAGATCAGATATTAGTCAGTGCAACAGATTATCACCAAATGATGGAGAAACTGTTGATTTGTGCTTCTATATGAACAAGATTTGCCCTTAAGCCAGCATAACATCTGCTGTGGCAACAGATCCAAGAGCTGAAATTTTGGTATACTCATCTTATTTTTCTTTTGAAACGCACACTTACCGTTCTCTCCTACAGTCATGGGGATGTTGACTTCTAGATAAGAGCCTGCACCTACATTCACATGGATGGCATTGGTTTCCTAGTAACAGGAATGAATAGAGAGCATGAGGAGGGAGAGCAAACAGCACAGTCAGACATGCCCCTAAATTATTAGTGAGGGTGCCTTATTGCCTTAAGAAGAAAAGAGAGTCACCTAATCTGAACTAAAATATGTTCAAAAGAGGTAATATCATGACAATCTTCCCTGTCTCAAGCTATTTTATGTTTTTATTCAACATGCATTCATGTTGATGTTTAGCATGCACTTCACATACTTTGTGAAAATCCCTGTACTGCTCCAGGATGAAAATTTGAAAAAGCATAAAACATGAAGCAATATCAATAGCTGAAAACATGACGAGGCATGAAGACAAAGACAAGCAGAGCAGCACGGAGAGGAAGAAAGATCACAGAGGTTGACAAGAGAAAAAGAGAGAGGAAAGAAAGTACACAAGAGCAAAAGTCACCCTGTTTTTGGTAAAAAGCAGATCGATGGTGGCGTCAGCGATGATGTTCATGCGGAGCTCGAAGGCCTGGATCTGCCTGGGTTTTCCTGGCTGGGCGACCTCGGTGACTTTCATGGCCTGGTAGTCAGCCGGCAGGAAGAACTTCCACAGACAGTCCCTGAGGAAAGTGAGAGTTTGTGCAAATGCAAGACCATATCTGTAAAGCCTAACTCCAAACTTGAAGTTAAAAGACTCTCACTTCAACAGAACAGCACTCATTTTACATTGATTACATCTGCTTTGTTATACTGTTTTAGTATTTAGTATGCAAAAGATACAAGAGCAGTATATTTCAACCTGGACCCTATTCTCCTATGTCCCCTAACCTAATCTGCCATTTGGGGCAAGCTGGCACCGTCATTTATGTCCACTAAAAGTGCTTGTTTTTGCCATGACAGGCTCTGATTGTTATATAAGAGTCTGACATTACGGACAGAGTCTTGGAAAGGAGCCTATTGAGAAATACAACGTTTTTCTTATCTTTCACTTGATCCGCTCTGTTATTGAAGTCTCCTTGTGAAATCTGAATATCGTACATTCTGCCTCAAATAACTACAGACGGCCATTGAATTCAAAGACCTCATCCACATTGTTGAAATCAAATATTCAGCCATGACATTGAAAATCTTTTAGATAACACTAAGCTAAATTTTCTGTACCCCAACACAACAAACTCTGCCTGGCTGGCACTTGCATTTCCTCCATGGATGTATTCCACTCTTCCACCATTGTCTTCCGGCAACACTTCACCTCACCAGATTTCATAACGAGACTTCTCCTTGAACGAGACTCTTTCCATAATGTCAGACACATAATAACAATTAGAGCCTGCCATGGAAAAAACAAGCACGTTCAGTGGACCTAAATGACAGCCAGCTTGCCCCAACAGGATTACATTGCAGCCTGTGAGCAGCAGCTGTATGCAGCCCTCTCCCTCAATACTGGACCAATTTCAGAAATTGTTGTTCTTATTAGTTAGTTAGACACAAAAACATTGGGAAATAACGTCCACGTTGAAAAATACCAAAGTAACACTTTAAATTAATTTCCAAATGTTATCACTGCAAGTACAGTAACGTGAGTTTAACTGCCATGATAAGTACTTCCGAAACTCACAGCGCAGGCTCTGTAATGGTGCAGTTTTGTGTTTTAATGAGTTGTTAACCACATTCATATCAACAAATGCCACATTTTACGTTATATGCACTGAATTATGTTTAGATTTTCATGTTGAAATTCTTTGATAAAACTGAGGTGGTGTGTTTGTTCCTAACCTTTGACGATCTGCCCAAGGGCCATAATTGAAGTCAGTTCCCTTTCCGCAGACGATGTCCAGACCCCAACATGGAGGCAGGTCCTGAAGCTTATCGCCCTCGCTGCACGTCTCTGCCTCCTCCCCACCCTCCTGCTCCACAGGCACCAGACCTGTACACATACACAAGTAGATTTCAAGCCTTCAATGACTAACAACAAATACTTAACAAAAATGCACATCTTGACACTTCTTTACAACAGTTCCTTCATAATCATCTAGCCGACGGCAAGGGTCAGCCAGCACCAGGGAGAGATCCAAATAGGGGATCCTTCCACATCGAGCAGCCATCCCTGACCCACCAGGCAGACTCCACCCGTAAAGGAATGTAAAAATATTTTCGATTCATTATGAAACTGTGCTGGGCCTACATCGTGGTAATAGATGAGAAACACTGCAAGATGTGTTATGTGAGTTAATTTGCCCTACTTGATATCGCACTTGACCACTGCTGAAACTACACATAGTGCTATTTGATAGCAAAATGCAGTATGTCCCAATTATAAACAATTCTGACAGTTATTTCACAGAAAAAATCCCCAGTCATATTTTTTGGTATTATCACAGCAATACAAGTGTTTGTTCATTTCCATTTTTTAGATATTATGTATTTGTGTGTGTGTGTGTGTGTGTGTGTGTGTGTGTGTGTGTGTGTGTGTGTGTGTGTGTGTGTGTGTGTGTGTGTGGCGCTTGAGCATACCGGGTTCATCCTGGTAATAGTAGATGTCAACATCATTGGACTGCATCACCACAAAGCCTTCGCCCATCAGTCTGGGAGGTCTAGATGAGAAACAAACCGGTTAAAGGCAAAGTACAGATCTTATCTTGAGGTTATGAAGTCCATTCTTAATTTTGGGGGGCGGCAGTAGCTCAGTCCGTAAGGACTTGGGTTAGGATGCGGAGGACCCGGGTTCAAATCCCCCATGGACCAAGATCAAGACCAACTGGTTGCTGGAGAGGTGCCAGTTTTACCTCTTGGGCACTGCCGAGGTGCCCCTGAGCAAGGCACCAAACCCCCAACTGCTCTGGGCGCTTGTCAGGAGCAGCCCCCTCACTCTGACATCTCTCCATTGACATGTATATGTACTGTGTGAACAACCGAGTGTAAAACTGAATTTCCCCACTGTGGACTAATAAAAATATCTTTCTTTCTTTACAAGTAGGGTCAAAGCAGGTTAGTGGGTACCTAACCTAAAACAAAAAAAAAAAAAAAGATTCAATATTCAGTCTGCAGTGAAGCTTGATTCTGGCGTGAAGACACAGTTTTATAAAACAGAATGGCCTTCCTCTTATATATGCTTCATCCCACTGGACTTTCCAATATAGCTTTAAGACTCATCAAGGGCTGTTGGAGGTTGAAATCACTGATGGCGTTTCCAGAGGCTACAGCTGCCAAGTTCATACCGAGCGTGACTCCTTAATGACAGAGGGTAAACGGAACTTTGCTCTCTGCGTCGTTTCACTCAGCTGAAGTGCAGATAATGGTTTATGATCGCCCTGCTTTTAATGCAATACAGTTTATGCTGCCAGGTAAAAGCACTACAGATGAGTAAATGGATTCAAACACTCTGCCAACACTTTTGGTATCAAAATTGTCAACAGCTCATTTCACATATATACCGGGGCAGCTGTAGCTCAGTCCATGGGGACTTGCTTTGGGAACTGAAGGGTTGCCAGTTCAAGTCCCTGCACAGACCAAGTACAGGGTGTGCACTGGTAGCTGCAGAGGTCCAAATTTGCCTCCTGGGCATGGCCGGTGTGCCCTTGAGCAAGGCACAGACGCCCTTAAACTGCTCCTAAAATAGTAGGATGGTTTAAATGTAGTAGCCAAATTTAACTGTGCTGTGCTATGTACAGTGTGTGGCAATAACACTGCATTTACACATTTACTTACATTTTTTTATTTATTCTTTATTCTACACCCAATGGCTTATACTGTTAAGAGAGCTACAGTTTTTGTACTAGTACTTGCCAAACTAAAAGCAGAGCCATCCATATATTGCAGTTCAGTGTTTTAGGCAAAAAGAACTAAGGCTGTCAAAGTTAACACAATAATAACACATTGACGCAATTTCATTTTAACACCACTAATTTATTTAATGCATTAATGCAACTTATGATTTTTAGGTTGTAGCGGGCTCACTTTTAAAGCTAGATTGAAAATACTGCTATCATATGAAACTAGAAAACCTAAGGAATCCATTGGTTCCAACCATATCATACTTGTCGCAAAGGAGGCTTAATAACGCTCCAAACTTGCGCTCAATTTTTGCGGGGAAAAACTGACATGGCCATTTTCAAAAAAGATTCCTTGACCTCAGATCACAAGATATGAGAGAAAATGGGTGTGACTAATTTGCACTTAATCACAATTAACTATGGGCAATCCTTATATTAATTACGATTAAATATTTTAGTCGATTAACAGCCCTAAAATTTTTGTTTTATAAAAACAAGCAGAGGAATATAGATGCGCTTTTTCCCTTTCCCACATGTGTTACACATAGTTTTATGTGTATGTAAAAGGTCTGTAAAGTTACAAAGCCAAAAGCCCACACCAAAGGGTGTTACTATCCCCCGCAGAAACACTGCTCCTGAAACGTCTTGCTAGAAGTCCCGCCATTTCTTCTGTAATGTAGTGATGTCACCAAGTATAATATAATATATAATATAATACCTGGCTAGCGGCTAGTTTGGAACGCCCTCAAACAAAGCTAGCTAAAACAGAGCTGGAGCACAGAGTTTGACAGTTGGGCTTGACCAATAACAACAGTGGGCCAGCTGACCAATCAGAGCAGACTTTTCGGGAAGGGGGTGTCAGACAGAGGGTGAAAGGAGCCGGTATGAGAAAAGTGAAGCATTTTTTAAACATTAAAGCATGTAAACATATTTTAGTAGAAATCCATAATATATGTATGCATCTGAAAATCAGTGTAATAGTTCTTCTTTAATATTTGCACCATATATTACAGGATAAATAGTAAGAAACAGAGCAGCACACAGAATTACCCATTTCAAACAATATAATGATTTTTTTTTTCTAGTCATTATGGTATGCTTCGAATATTTTCAAAATCATTCTCCAGGAAAGAGCATCATCTCTAAACAGTTTTAGTGCTGACAATGACAAAACTTGAAAAATGATGTTTACAGTTTCAGAAATTGTTTTGAATGAATAAATACCAAATTTTCAGAGTCTGTTATGTTATTCAACTTCTTTGGTATTATATTTATATGATTTTCACCCTTGAGTTTGAAAATAGGTGATTTTACAGCTCAATTAAACACTCAAATGAAATTAAAAATGAAATCAAATGTAGCCCTAGCAAGGTTTCTTCATCAGATAAGCAACTTGGACTTACTCGTCATTCTGCATGCCGAGGTAGCGTGGACTGGGAACCAGCATGACACGTACGTTCTCCAGCGATCCTTTGACGATGTGCATGTACTGGTCAAGGTGGCTGGATGGAGGCTTAGTGGCGTACGTCAGGAAGGCATCCTCAAAGTTCACGCACAGCGTTTGGGGGAGGTAGTGGTTCCCAAATGCCAAGCGACCCTACAGGAGAGTGACGACGCAAGCAATAAAGGAACAAGGCCTGAACAATTTAAAGATCTTCTTTTCCATTCATAATCTCTTGTTTTCTCAACAATGCTGAACTGGAATCATCTTTTCTGTCTTAAACCAAACCCCATACAATTTTTGTTGGATTTGTGAGGTACTTACGGTGCTGATGTTTACTTTGATGACAGGAATGAGGGAGCGCCAAGATGACGTGTGGTCTGGACTCTCTGCTTTAATGTTCACACTACACAGGGACCAGAAAACATTCAGCAATTTAAATAGTGTTACATTTCCAGTCAGCACAATTCATTTGGCCATTGACAGGAAATGACAACAGCTCTCCTCTGTGCCAACACTTCCAGTGCATTTGGTGATAACAGGCAGAAAAGGGAGGCCATTTGTGTAGCTTGTTTCAGACTGCTTGTCATCAAATTTCCATTCATCAATCAGCTCTGATTCCTGCTTTTTTGTGTACCACTCAAATTTGTGGATTATTTAAAAAAAACTAGGCAATTTACTCATTGCCATTTCTATATCATCTTACATTAAATAAGTATAATACTGCAAGTACTCAGCAATCGGGAACTTACACTTAAACTTTTGTTAGTTTGTTTTTTCCTAAAACAACTCTGACATTGATTACAAGGAAAAGCTGTTTGGTGAGGCTTTGGTCGCACCTTTCCAGTGTCTTGTTTCTATCCTCCCGTCCCCTCTCATCATATTTTTTGGGTGTTAGGAGCGTGGGGTCCAGTCCGAAGGTCTCCTGCAGTCGGGCGTAGAGGTCGGTGCGGTTGTAAACGTGAAACTCAAAGCCGTTAACAGTCACGTAAAGCCTGGTCTCTGCCTTGGGGTCTAGTGACAAAAGACAAGAGAGCAAACTCATGTTGAGGTTTCCTTCCATAACTTTATATACAGTGTGTGTGCGTATATACAGTACAGACCAAAAGTTTGGACATACCTTCTCATTCAAAGAGTTTTTTTATTTTTATATATACACTTGTCCTCAAAATTATTCATACCCCATGGAAAATAACAATCTTTTTTAGATTCCTCCTTTGTAAAAGTTACTATGATGGTACTTCTTGTGTATCTGTTTTCTACTTGTTGTTATGCACAAATCCACATATGAGTTGGTTAAACTTTATTTGTATTTTAATAGATATGGCCAAAAGAGATATTTTGCTCATGTTCAGAATTATTCATACCCCTAACAATATCCAAACAAAATGTATGAATCTTTGGCCTGTAGTTATTTCAAGATGTTACAATGGAAAATTAGCTTTGTTATTGACCAAGTTTTAAACAATGATTTTAAAAAAAATAATAATTAGCATCTTTTCAGAAAAGTATAAATTGAGGAAAAATGTTCTGGTCATTCCCAATTTCTGGTCCTCGTGGTACAGAAGAAAGAGCTCAGTGGAGACTTACGTCAGTGTCTTGTGAGCGCCCACAATGAAGGAAAGGGTTACAAGGCCATTTCAAAGCAGAATGACGTTCCTGTGTCGACCGTCCAGAGCATCATCAACAAGCGCAAGAGGTTCAATACTGTTAAAAACCTCAGCGGGCGTGGCAGGAAACGTAAGGTGTGCCCCAAACTTGCCAGGAAAATCTGCGAGAGGTAAATAACAACCCCCAGACCACAACCAAGGCCCTAATGGAAACACTCAACCAGACAGGGACAAAGGTGTCACGGTCCATCATCAAGCGAGTCTTGTACAGAGGAGGTCTCCATGGACGTAGGCCTCCGTAAGCTCCGACGTAAGCTCTCCTGAAGCAAGATCCCAGCTTTTGGTCAACCATCCTCTGGTCTGATGAGACAAAGTTGGAGTTATTTGGCCATATGGATGTTCAATATGTCTGGAAGAAGAAAGGAGACGCATCAAGCCCAAGAACACTGTGCCCACCGTCAAGTATGGTGGTGGAAGCATAATGCTGTGGGGATGCTTCTCTTCAAGTGGCACAGGGAACCTCGTAAAGATCCAAGGAACAAGGAAAAAGGAGGATTACATCAGGATCCTTGATGGAAACGTAAAAGAATCGGCTGAGAAACTCCAGCTTGGACACAACTGGATGTACCAGTAGGACAATGATCTTAAACACACTGCCCAGGTAGTAACGAAACTCCACCCTGATAGTTCCTGGGCTGTCAGGAATACTTCCTGGGGGACTAGAACTGAAACAAACAAAATGTAGGGCACTTTCCAGGCCGAGTGTTGGTTAGTTTTCAAATGGTTCAAGGACAATGGTGTCAGTGTCCTAGAATGGCCAAGTCAGAGCCCTGACCTCAATCCAACTGAGAACTTGTGATGAGACTTGAAGACCAGAGTGATGGCTAGGAAACCCACCAACCTGACCCAGCTTGAGGCCTTCGCCAAGAAAGAGTGGGCCAACATCCCACAGGAGACATGCAGGAACCTTGTGGACACGTACAAGAATCATCTAAAAGCAGTCATTTAAAAAAAGGCTATTAAAGAGAGACATTTGACAAGGGTATGAATAATTTTGAACATGGCATTTTTGGGGAATTAATGAATAAAATACCCCTAAAATATAAAGTTTTCTTTTCTTGTGTATTGTTGGCATTCTTTCACTTGTTGGTCACATATAACTCATAAGCAAACTTGACAAAATGTATTAATTTTATCACAAAAATAAAAGATCACAAAAACTAACAAGGGTATGAATAATTTATAGTGCTGACACATATATATATATATATATATATATATATATATATATATATATATATATATATATATATATATATACATATATACATATACATATACATATATATATACATATATACACATATATATATATATATATATATATATATATATATATATACATATATATATATATACATATATATATATATATATATATATATATATATATATATATATATATATATATATATATATATATATATATATATATACATATACATATATATATATATACACCCTGAATCAACCCATATCCCTAACCCCATCTACCTAGGGGGCGCTATCACGCTTAACAGGTGTGAAACACTTTTCATCGGGGGAACGGACTTCAACATAACGTTGGCAACATTTAAGAAGTGCACAACTATCCCCTTGTTTTGACAGGAATCACGCAGCACACCTTTGACCTGTGGACATGAAGTACCTCACCTAATACTGACTGGAAAGATCCCGTAGCATAAAATCACAGAGCAATCATTAATCACAAAGGGGCATCTCCTCTCCTCACCCCTCTGTGTGTGCGGGCCCTCACCTCCCAAACGGTGGCATTTTGGGGCTGATGCATTATGCACCACCTCTCCTCTATATGGCCTCTGGTCATAGATATAGTGTACAAGTGCTCATCTTTAAGCATATCCGTTGGGATCCCCGGGTAGCAGAACATTCTTCTCAGGATGCATACATTTTCTTTATTTATCGCCATAAACTCAGCCATGTTGAGGTTCAGATAGAGTCACAAGTACCTGAAATTTTTTCTCCTTACTTTGGGGAAAATGTCAACATAAGGTGTTTTGTGCAACTGGCCCCAGGTTAATGAGCCCGGGGCCAGTTGCACAAAACACCTTAAACTACGCTCCTCTGTCAAAAAATATGACTCTACTCACCATGCTGTTTCTGTTTTGGGTTATACATTTTCCACCAGCGAAATATGAGGAAACCATCCTGTATCCTGTAACACAGACAATAAATATCAATCAGTGAGAAAGCTATAAGACTATAGAGGAACAGAGGAGGAGCAAACAATGCAGCACAGGCCAGGTTACCTGATGGACATGTCTTGGTTGATGTAGTAGACATCTCTGAACATGACTTTTCCTGACAGCACAGAGAATGAGAAGGAGCCTGGAGAGGGTTCAGTCACAGTTTGTGTTACCGACACAAAAGAGTGCAAGTATAATATTGCCATCAACAATAACAGTGCAGTACAATTATGGTAAGCTATACGATACAAAAGCAAGAGTAAAGCCATTTGGATTTGATCACAATGGTGTGAATTCAACAAACTAGTTAATTAAGATGTAAGAAAAGTGTTATTAAAATAATTAAAAGTAAATAAAAGGTGTAATTAGAAGACTATGAAATCTGGTAAAAAAAAAAAAAAAAACAGTCTGGGTGTTGCTGGGATATTTAATCACGTTGTCTCTCTTCTTATTGAGAAAATGAATAATCTTAATTAGGATCTAATTATACAACAAGTAGGTCAGAATCTGTCACGGAGCAAGAAAACTGAGTGCTTCAACTACTGTATAGTCATCCCAGCTGACACTTCCTCGTGTCTGTGGTATTTCTGACTTTTCCTCTGACCGGCTGTGGACAGGATGTGAAAGTCAAGTCCTCTCAGTGGGAAGCTTGTTTTGGTCAGTGACTCGCTGTTTATTTAAGCAGGGATTTTTACTCAACTCAGGCCTGGGAATGACAAGACACTCCTTCAGGCACGTTCAAACCTGTTTAACATATTACATACTCTATCTGTAAGGTAATTCAAAAGTGTGTCATTTGTTATGAAGATTTTGCTTTTGTTCAAAATGTACCTTAAAGGGGGCTCTGTCATGTATTTAATACTATTATCAACATGGGGGTGGCCAAATATGCTTTATTTGTACAAATGTATGCATATGTTTATTATTAGAAATCAATTAACTATGCAAAACAAAGATAAATGTTGTCCAGAAACCCTCACAGGTACTGCATTTAGCATAAATAAATATATAAATATATAAACAAATATGCTCAAATCACAACATGGCAGTTGTCAGCGTGCTGACTGGACAATAACTTGTCCCAAACTGCATGTGATTATCACAAAGTGGGCATGTCATGACTCGTGGATATACATAAAACCCATTTTCATATCATGGATGAGGATCGATTGCATTAATGCCTTAAAGAAATTAGTGGCATTAAAATCAATTTGCGTTACCGCGTTATTATCATTTTAACTTTGACAGCCCTAGTTTATATCCAAACATTTGTGCCCTTTCATGCTTTTTTGTAAATGCCACCTAGACAGACCCCATTGATATAAAACTTCATTTCATCAACGTCATTTTACTTTGCAGAATGAGGGATTTGCTGGTCTACTGCTGCATCAGTCGGTTACTTTGTTTGTTACTGTCCAACTTTGATGTTTCAAAGCAGTGATTGCCAAACTTTTTCACATCAATGACCCTAAACTGCCACAAAGTAGAACAGGGACCCCAAATGATATTGAGTGATTTTGTCTCAGGGTCCCCCACCTGACAGGCTTTTTGCTGTGTATGAAGCTTATGACTGTAATAGCCATATATTCTGTCACTGTCTTACTTCACCATGCTTTGAAAACCACTGTTTTAAAAAGGGTTAATTTAGATTCATCAAAGTCACACCATAAAACAAACTAACTAACTATTCGAACCAGTGGTAAACCAGCAACTCTTTTGTTCTGCAAGGCAAAATTACTGTTTTTGTCAGTGGTGTCTGGAGGCTTTGAACAGAGCATTAGACAGATGTAACAACTCAGTTACCTGCCGGAAAGGGGCAAGGTAAAGCGCTGAAAATATTCTAAATATAGTGTTAAACTGATAATGATTTCTTTTAGGTGGCTAAAATATGATTTGCTGCTGACCCTGTCCAGAGCAGTACATTGCTTTGCTCCTGTGCTGTTACTCCTGCTTACTTCTCCTAACTGGAGGCGTGCCCACCATCATCTGCTGTAGGATATACTGTACATCGGCTATGGATAATTACCTCATATAACCCCACTTCAAAAAATCTGAAATATCCCTTTAAGTTTTAACAAATTCTTAATAAATTTACAAAATTGTAAAAATAGATTAGCAGGCACACATGTGACTGCTCACTTTGTAAGAACACATGTTGGCAAAGAGATGTTAACTAAGGCATGCCTTCCTCATTGAATTTTAATGCTGCTTTGCTAATCATTGCACCCTCTATTTACTCATAGTTGCAGCTTTCTGTCAACACACTGCTGAGAATTTGTTAATTCACTCATAAAACATGTCTCATTACAAAGTAGCAAAGCATCACTTTGACACACTCAGGCTTCTTTTTTGTTGAGTGTAAAGCATTTAGGGTTGTATTACAGAGCAGATGCACCTGACAAGGTCTCCTCTTTAGTAAAGAAATTGATGTTTTTGGAGGAAACTAATCACTTAAAAAAAATAATGAGTTACACTTGGATTTATAGCCTTGAGGTGCTTTTATAAATTACGATCTGTGTCATTTATGTAGGGAAATTCAATCTGGTGTTGGTTGCGGTTTGCTGTTAAGGCTCTATGGAGATAATCAATGAGAGAAGCCGGCTCATCATGAAATATTCAGCACACTGAGTTAACGCCTTGAACAGAAAGCTTTGGCACCGTTCCCCTCCTCCCTATTCATCACTGTGTGACAGAGCTCCTGATGAACGCACCGATGTGAATGTAGCCATCTTTGTAGAGTCTGTTGATGATGAGGGTGAGGATGAGTCCAATGTTGCGGGAGTTGTAATAAGTTAAATAGATGATCCATCCACAGGACAGAATGGTGGCTGAAAGTCAAATACACAACATGGTCAGGTTTGTTAACACAAGGAATAAAAGAAGAAGTAAAATTTTGATGTTGTCTGTAGGTCTATACTTTCAAATATGATCACTTACGCTGATTCTGCCTCTGTTCAGTCAAACTCTTTAATTATACATGTGAATTACCCTGTTGTTTGCAAAGGTCAACAAACCGTGATTGGTCCTTTGAATACAATGTGCCAGATGCTACTTTTCCTGACATGACAAAGACCCATTGGCACAGATTGTGACTGCAGCATCACAGCAGTACTAGTAGTAGTACTCATGCCACCAGTGATAGATCTGAAACCTATCATAAAGTCCACTAAAAAATGTGCTCATTATTCTTTTAAAGAACATTGCAAAGGTGGAATTGATGTAGAAACTACTTTCATATCTGAACTGACAGTTGGGTTTTATTGCTGCATTTAAAGGTTTTTCTTTTCTTTTTCCCAAAAGAGTTTTTTTTTAATCCAACTCGAAGATGTTGCAGCAGTACAAAGAAAACATCAGCCTCGTTCTGTTCCTTCAATATGTTTGGTCTACGGAGAGCTACACCTGGACTGAGTAATAACTGTAAACTCTCTTCCATCATACTTTAACTGAATTAAATCACAATTAAACATTAGTACGGTCAAATGGATTCAAGAATTAAAAGCATACACTAATTAAAAATCTTTTATTAAGAGAGATTTTTAAACACATTAGGGAATGTTACAGACTTTTATCATACTTTATATCGTGCAGCTCACTGCAACAGCATAGCACATATGTCAAAATAACTTACTATAAACTGATATTGAAATAATTACTCATGCCACCGCATTATCGAATTTGTCCTTAATACTTGCCAAATGAGCCACTACTAGATAATGAGTATGAAGGCCAAAGAATGTTATTTTATCACACTCCTATAAAGTCAGAGGGACTGAAATTATATTATCACTCCTACAAATAGTCAATATTTGTACCTGGCAGGATAACATGTTACCAAAATGATGTTTAATAAATGACGATTAAATGAAAGTTGTAAACACAATAGTTTAGAACAAAGGAAGTGACAGCAAATCTATGCAACTGCTAAAATGCAACTTCATCCACCGCTGACAGGTCTGCAAAATATCCATTGATCTGTACATTTTCCCCCCACAGTGCTGCTACAGAGCACTTACCAACGAGGAGCCAGATGAAGTTAGAGTTGTGCTTGTTAAGAAAGTCATCCAGGTCCACGAAGCTGGGGAAAGTGCTTTCATTGTTTTTGGCAACATGCCCATCCATGGCTACAGGCTCTCAGTCTGACACCTACAACTAAAAACAGCCAAACGTCAGATTAGGTCCATGGCACAGGAACAAAAGGACATAAGCACCACAGCAAAGCAACCCAAAGATGCAAAGTTTTACAAGAAAATGAATTTGAAACATTGTTAAGGCACCAATGGGAGATGCAAATGTTTTCCAGGAGGAGAGTTACCTAAAACTTCAATTAAAATAGTGAAGGACAAAATTGTAATGCATAAAAATAAAAAGGCATTTGCAAAATAACAAAAATTCTAATACCAACTAACACCTATTGACCACAATACTGAAAAGAACAAAACTGTAAAATGCGATAAATATGTGTATAAAACATAATAAAATGATTGTTCAAATTACAGATTAAAATTTTAAGCAATTATTTCTTAAGCTAACAAATGTCACATGCAAGCTTTTCATTTACGTCATTTTCATTTCATTTTATTTTAACAAATGAGCTATATTTACTGCTGCAGAATGTAATGTATACAAAAGAAAGGTGATTAGAACTATATACTATATTGAATGGTAAATTAAATAAAAATGAGTGCGTCACTCAAACGTTTCATTCATTCAAAACTTTCGTCATTATTCTACAAATGTTACTTAAGAAGAAAAATTAATTGGGCTGCCCCAATCTGATCTGACCACCGATTCAAGCCTTACTATTTCCTAGGGGTGTAATGCAGTGGTTGCGTTAGTCTATCTTGTCATTTTGATGGACAGGGTGGTAAAAATTCTGTCAAAATATATTATTATCTGTAAGTTTTTATTTTCAATAATAATTACACATAGACCTATTTAAAGGGCAAGTCTGTGTGCTCATACACAGCCATATCACAGCTAGCTCATATTTTTTTTCAGTATCAGTATAGGACTGAAGACTGACAGAGGGCGTCAGAGCTCGCTGTGTGTGTCACTGAGCGTGTTTATAATGAATATGTAGAACAAGCTTATAGATTATGCATTTATCAGGGCATGGAGAGAAAAGATGAACAAGGACATGAAACCGACCACAGTCTCTTTTCACGTCAACCACATGAAGCAGATGCATAATTTTTTTTTCCCGTAGTCTTTGCCTCCGACAGACGACTTCTCGTGGACATGTTAATTTTGTTCTGAAGCCTGAAGCTGCACTCTGCTGCCACACTGGAGACTGGAATTACCAAACACTCCGAATGTGGGATTTCCCGATTCTGACAGCACTCGCTTCACCAGGAGGAAATCCTGCAGCATGCTCTCCTTCTGCACCACCGGCACAGCTGCATTGGCACCGCTCTGTGACTCGAACGGTTACAGACACGCTCCAAGACCTCCAGTCCGTCAAAGTGACAGATGGCCATCAGATTTTTCCATCGTTGTTAAAGAAATGCAATCAATGACAGAAAATATTTGGTTAACACACCCCTTGGTGTAACGATACATCGATATATTATCATGTTAAATATACATCTTTATTTTGAAATTCCCATGGCACGTCTGTGTCACAAATTTCAGTCCAAGCGCACCTCCTTCCTTCATAGCCCAGTAATAAAAATGTCATGACATAATTTAGTTGCTTTTATTGAGTTTATATGAATGTAACTGATCGTGTTAAACACACATATCAATCGCAGGTCCCTGATTTGAATCAAACTTGTATTGTGGAGACTTCATGTTATCAGCAAATACCGTGTCATTGTCCAAAGAATTGATATAATATCATATTGGGATGAAACTTGTGCTTTTCATCTGTGCTGTTGTGTCTGTCGTATTTAAAATATTGAGCAAAAAGATTCTGTCTACATGGCCGGTGCTGATATACGTACAGTCTGCTTTGTCTCACAATGTTCATAAAAATTTTGTGGATCTATTTTGCAAGGGAGGAATAGTAAAGACTGGTTAGATGAAGAGCTGCAGGCAAAAGGTACATTCATTTTGTCAAATGATTTTGCGAAACACATTCAGAGAACAAAAAAAGTAAAATTCATCTTAGCTTGGAACAGTGTTGTACGGTTTTTAAATTGTTTAAGAACTCAAAATAAATACAATAGCCATCCTTCATAACAGCTGAGCACAGGGAACTTGAAAAATGACTTGCTATGCATTACACCACACATGATCAGAACTGGCTATATGTGCACCTACTCTGCATGTGTTTGATGACGTGTTTTTTTCTTCTACAGGGAGGATTATTGTGTGGCAGGGGGCTGGTGGAAAGGTGTAACACATTAGTGTGTGTGTGTGTATGTGGCTACAAGTGTATGCTGTGATCCCAGTCAGCCCATGTTTAGGAGGCAAAAGCTTGAATATGGTTACACAAACAGACTTGCACAAACACAAATCCTCATCTAATCCACCTTATATGACGCTGGCTGTAAAGCCACTGAGATGTAACTAAATCCAGCACTCTCTAGTACAGAAACCATTGTTTCTGAATTTGCCTTTCTGACAAGATATTTCAAGAAACAATCTGTGATTATTTGTTAAATTTGATATTCTGTAATTTAGCAGACGCTCTATATCTCACAGGGGACTTGACAGCAGCTTCCTGCCAGGTGCTAATCCAATACTGGCTGTTGGGTTAGTTTACTATGTCAAATTAGCCAGGAGGCAAATGCTCATTTAGGTTAACTTTACTTAAAGAAGAAGAAGAAGAAGAAGATCTACCTTTTTTTTTCCCCCAATGGGGAAATTCAATTTACACTCTGTTAAACTCATACATGGTACATGCAGACCTGAAACACACATACATGCATAATAAGCAGGGGGCTGCCCTACACCCCACAGTGGGTTTGTGCCTTGCTCAGGGCTACTCCCCAATTGTTTACTGGCCCCTCCCCCCCTCCCCCTTCTCCCCCACTTTTTTGTCCCTCTCGGGACTTTTAACCGTGACCCCCCCCTTCCCAAGCCCTCCCCCTACAACTGAGCTACTGCCCCCCCACCAAAAAAGAACTAAGGCAGTATTTGTATGAGTTTTTGACAACACAAGCACAAGTACTTCAAACGTAATCTGATGTATATGTGTGTGCGTGTCTCTCTCTCTCTGTACTTAACATATACTACCTAAAACTGTGATTCAGTCTATCTGAATGGATCACAACAGCACAGGTATTCCTGTAAGGCACGTTCAGATTTTGAATAATACCCTGAGTTATGAGCACAGAGTATGCCGCCATCCCAAAAAGATCAGTGTTGCCAGTGACTCATTGCAGGTACCTGTAACCTGAGTGTTTGCAGTTTTGGTTTACAAGTCACTTAAGTACAACGAAGAAGGTAATACTGTCAGCTAAAACAACTACCTGTTCCTTTTTAGTTACCTACCACAGCTGTTCCCAAATTTTTTCTATTTATCACCTCTTGTAAGATCATGTACACATCAGACCAAACACCACAAAACAACAAATCCAAAAAAGAGGACTTTGGGTACCTCCAGCTTATATTAGGGGAGGGGTGTACATCGCCAGTTTCATCACAACATGATATTATATTGATTGATATTGACAACAACAGGAAATTTGCTGATATCATAAAATCTGCCATGCTACGTTTTGATTCCATTCAGCAGGCTGTGATCAATGAGACAATATCATATGCCCATTTAACACAGTAAGTTACATTTATATAAACTCATAAAAAGCAACTAAAATATTATTTGACTGTTTTATTATCGAGCTCTTCCAGACACTGAAATGAAAAACAATCTATTGTTTTTAATAAAAGGAATAAATTTAAAGTGGGAATTTCAGTATAAGGGCATATCTTCAAGATGATGCGGATACTTTCACTTTGCATCGATGATATTGGATCAATATTAGGGCTGTGTATTGGCAAGAATACGTATCATGACACAGGGATTAAGATTGAATACATTGCAATATACATTTTGATACAGTAAGCAAGGCAATATATTGAGATTTTTTAATCTAATTTAAGGAAAACTGTCACAGTAATCTAATTTAAGGAAAACTGTCACAGTATAAAGAACACACCACCATATGCATAAAAGGTTTACCTTTTTATGCAATAAGAACAGTGGCATATGCATTTATCACAATCTCTGTAAAATCCAGTATTATAATACTACCTGAAGAGGGTACATACACTGAGAGGGCACATCTATTTGTAAATGAAATAAGTATTGACTGAGTAAACTATTAATTTGATTTTTTCAATATTTTCTTACACTTCTATTCGATATATCAATTCAGATCAATGTATTGTTACACCCTTAGTTGCTATCTTTGTAGCAGACATAACAGGGGGCAGGTAAAGATAGGCCTACCTTTGAATAATCACTGATGGATTACTTATACTTCTTCATAAAAGAGTCAATTTTGTTGGGGAGTCTGGCAACCACTGCACAAGCATATATCATAAAACATTTCACAGGTTCACAAACTACCAAGACATTTAGTGCTGTTGCTTATCCATGCTCAAAACAACATACTGTAAAACTAAAAGGCTGAACTAGAAATAACTACTATTTGCAGCAAAGGTGTCTGGCAGATTTGACCCTGCTCACCGCTCCAATAAAATAAAAACAATAAAAATCTGGCCATTTATTTAAATCCGACCTTATCAAAATACACACCTTGTTGGGTATGGCCCGATACATGCTTGGGTGTTACATGTTGCTTATCGTTTAACAAGACGACTGGGATGAAAAGAGAACAGAGACTTATTGTGTTAAACATTACTTGGCAGTCTTTTGACTGTGTTTACAAATCGAACTGGCAGAGCTTTCATCGACACGGCTTTCTATATTGGTATAACACTTTGTTTAGTTAAGTTCAACGTGGCCAGGCGTGACAGGCAGTTAACAATTCACTTGACTTTAGATATGGTCTTGAACACACAGCCATACCTGATACTAACCACACACTTCACGTTAGCTAGCTAATCCCAACTGGTCTTTCTTGAGCATTATCCTCAGCACTAACAACACAAACGAACAGCTCCCTAACGTGTTTCATTTATTATCGTTTGTAACGTTAATACAAGAGGCTGCTGCCCCGTCCAGTGCGACCAGACAGCCTGCTTGCTAACGACGCTTCAGCTTGTGGATAATGCAGTTATTAAGCTAGCCGCTAAATATCATAACGTTAGCACTGGGGTTAGCTAACAAGCTAATGACAGCAGGCCGCGCCCTATAACTTCTCCTTTTCCAAACAGTGAAAACAAATCACTTGGTGTTCGTAAATACCTTAATGTCCTCGATAAAGCATGTGGTTTCATCTTTGCTCCGGTTGTTCAGGAGTTGCTGCCCTTTTGTCGTGTCAGACGTAGGCACAGCTAGCATCCTCTGCTGAATATTTACCTGGCAGGCGGCCAGTTAACATCTCTTCCTGTTCTGTCGAGAACAGTCACACGATTGACCAATAGGAAAAATGGTGAGTCTGAGACTGACCAATCAAAGGAAGGCGTGAGAGAGGCCACGCACACTGTTGACAGGCAGTTCTTTCGACCAATCAACGTGAATGTTTATATTGCCCTGTACAGTCGTGGATTTGAGTAGTGCTGTTTTGATGGTACAGTTATGTTGAACCCACAGCAGGACCAACAAGATTTATTCAGACGTTTTTAATTCTTCGTTTGTTTTCAGAGTATAATAAGAATAATTAAAAAAACAGCATTATAAAAAATAGATTCAAAAAAGAGTGTTGGCAAATACTAATAAACTAATTTATAGACACAGACAAATATGTAATTATTCATAGATAGAATACATGAAACAGTAAAGAGCAAAGGAATAAAGCATATGGCAAAGAGATTACCTCTTTAGATTTTCAGCATAAGCCAGAGGGGATTCAGTATTCATTGCGGACTATATTTCACACGCTGAAATATTTCCCTTACTCCGTGAATATGATACAGAGGGGTTGCAGATTTCCATCTCAATCTATCTCAGTAAAGCAAGGCCCCTGGCCAGTAGAGTGTTAAACATTACATATTCAGTTTCTGAAGCAGTGAAATGCAGTTCAGGTGGGATCACACTGTGCCTACATATTTCAAAGAGTCATTAGCATGGTGGTTATAGTTGGTGGCTATAAATTAAAAATGTACTGTCCACTGACATTGTAGACCCAAATATAGCCCTTATCTGTACAATTGCAAGTGTTCTTTCCTGCCAACATACTGAAAGTGTAATGTGTAGACTGGTACATCCTGTTCTTGGGAAAATGTATGTATATGTATTTCATTCAAAAGAATTATAGCAATTAATCACTTTTTATTTGACCTGCCTTTGCAGATGATAGTTTTGTAAATGAATGTTCTTTGGTCAAAGAACAGAGTTCAATTCAATCAAGAGTGAGGCTATTTGCTGTATTTGTCATTGCTCCAGAATGACAATGCTAACATGCTGATGTTTAGCCCTTATGATTACCACTTTCACTATCTTAGTTTAACATGTTAGTATGCTAATATTTGCTAATTGGTAAACATGTAAGTTCAGGATTGTCATGAGTGTTGGACAATGGAAATCATGTACTGCTCATAGCACTGGATGAGAAGTCAGGGGCTCCAACTTATTAGGATTCATCCTGAGGGCGACAAGAATGTCTGCACCAAATTTCATGGCAATCCATCCAATAGTTGAGACATTTCACTCAGAATAGCAAATTTCAAACTTATGGTGGCGCTACAGGAAGAGTCAAGGGATCACTGTAAGGGCACTAGGATTCAGAAGTGGATGCAGTCACTGTGACGTCACCTGTCCTTGAGACTGGCATTTTGGCCATCGCCATCTGAGTATCAGCGGTTATAGACGAATGTTATAGATGAATGAGAACTCATTGAAAGGTTAAAGTTCTAAGTTGAAAACATGGACAACTCTCAGACCGGACAACGCCGTGGTAGTGACCTGTCAATCACAAGGTAACCACGCCCTAAAGCCCTAAAGCCCTAAAGCCCTAAAGCCCTAAAGTCCTAAAGCATGCACTGTTTTAATGTCTATCTGACCCTAAATGGGACCATAACTTACTAAATGAACATCATGCTGTATTGAGGGAAGCTTTAAACTAACGACTGAGACCATAAACTCAAGTTTATAATGTTTACATATTTACATTTACATTTTACAACTTTTGATTGATTTAAATAAGGGCTGTTGGAGTGTTCATATTGGGAAGTCCATTTACTTAAAAAAAAAAAAAAAAAAAAAAAATATATATATATATATATATATATATATATATATATATATATATATATATATATATATATATATATATATATATACACCAAGTTACACATGACTCTTTTTCAGTATAAAGTCTTTTTGCCAAATGGCATCACGTGATGGACCCAGAAGTTGTAGTACCACCATTTGGCCACTACGAACATTGAGATCAATGACCGGCGCTCTTCCTGAGGGTTTGAGAGGGACACAGAAAAGCTAATTGAGGAGACTAAATCGAGGATCTAAATGACTCAGCAAATCCAAGAGCTACTATGTTTAGTAAAAGCAGCAGGGAAATGTTATTGCAAACAGGAAAATAAGTTGCCTTTTTAAAAGCCTCATTAAAACCAGTATTCTGAATTCAATTGTGAATCCAGTTAATTATTGCTCTTTTTAAAACACATTTTCAAATAGAATTTTAAATTGCATTATTTATATCAGAACTACTTGATGGATTTTCAAATGATGTTTAAATGACTGTTTTATGGTGTTTTTGGAAATCCCTTTTTAATTTGAACCATCTATTTGTGGATTAATATTTCCTTTGTAAATTCTTTCCATAATTATTTTTATTTCCATAATTATTTTTATTGTCAAATAATGAAATACTTTGTTATTTAGTCCATTTATTCATAGATAATGCATTTCTAAACACATTTGTTAATGCCTATTTTTATTGTGCAATTACTAAATTAATTTGTAAACACATTTAATAATCTCTATTTTTATTGCACAATTAGTTATTAATCAGTTTAATGATCTATTCACTATTCACTTGACTCTTGTGGTCCTCCGTATATGTGTGTTTGCAACATGGGAGTTATTTTCTAAGCTCTGCTGCAATAGTCTGTGAATTTTTAGCTACTTCTATCAGGAGTAGGCTACTTAAAATGCTCAATTTAGCATACATTAGTTGGTAAAGTAACTTAAATATGAAAGTAGCTGAAAACTGGTATCCTTTGACCTGGGTGCCAAAAGGAAAGAATACAAGATTCAATTTGATTTCCTGTTCTATTCCTATCTGAAAACAATCGAATGTCAAAGCATCAGAAACAGTTAAGGTTATAACATCAACTCCTGTTTTATCTAAGAATTGCCGGAGCTCTAGGGTACTATTTAATGTAAGAGCTCTGTTGTCATGCCCTCCTCCAGTCACAACAACAAAGCCTCCCCAAATAACATGTAGGAGTCATTTTACTGAAAAGGTGCCAAACATCGGGTCTCAAAGCCTTTCCCTGCCAATCAAGCCTTCCCCTCAAGACCGACCTATTTTGGCAGCGGCTTTGAAAGAAACCATATCTCACATGAATTCTTTTTCCTGCCTTGTGAGTGTTATTCCAGCTGAATTCCTGAAGGAGGTCCTTGGTACAGTCGCTACAGACATTCTATTAGTAATTAACAGCCCCTTCACTTTTGGCTGGTTTCCCTCCTGTTTTAAATATGCAACAGTTCAAGGCCCTCTAGAGGACACCTAATTATAATTTTCTTGCCTGAGGCAATTATGGATAGACTACAGTATGATCTTCAAGCTTGCCTTTTTCCATCCAGTGGTTTAGAGAAAGCATGGATATCATTTATGGATAACCACATCTCAGAGAAAGTATGGTTACATTGTGAAGGATTTCACAGTTCATGAGCTGAACCACCTAACCCTTAAATATATTGTTTAACCTCACTTAAAATTTCATACAGTCTGACCATCACAGAACAATACTATTATGATGTTATTTAACATTATTCAGATACATCTTGAAAAGCTGGTTAGCTTATTGATGGGCGTGATGTTGATTGATCTGATATATGGTGTCTCTCTGGGTTAATTTAAGCCCAATGATGCTGTCAGTGCATACTGCAAACCTTCGCTTGGTCTCACAGATCGTATACTAGAAGTAGACATAGTTACCATGATGTCACCCGTTGGTTTGTGGACTGCGGTTTTGAAAGCTTGAGTTTGGCATTTTGTCCGCTGCCATCTTGGTTTTTGGCTGTTGTCGTCTTGGATTTTTGCAACCAGAAGTGACACAAGAGGGTGGAGTTAAGTACAACCAAATGCTGAAAGACATTTTTAGGTGACCAAATGTTACAATTAACTTTCATGAACTGAAAACACACTGTGATAGGGTTAAAAGATCTAAGACGAAAACACGGACAACTCTCAGACTGGACAATGCTGTGGTAGCTGTCAATCACAAGGTAGCCACACCCTAAAGCATACTTGCTTCATGGTCTATTTGACTCTAAATGGAACCGTAGGTTTGGTACTGAAGAAGACTTGAACAAAGCAATTTAGTCCAAAAACTCAATGTTTACTAAGGTAATAATTCAAGACATAAGTCATTTCCTTATAGATGTCTATTCAATCAGACTTGTTTTTGCAACCAGAGGAGTCGCCCCCTGCTGGCTATCAGAGGGAATGCAGGTTTAAGGCACTTCCGCGTTGGCTTCACTGTTGAGATCCAGAGAGGCTGCTGCTTTCATCAGAACATCTACTTCCACACAACACTTTGCCAGATGTTTTAACTTGATTTGCCAACTACTTTACATCAAGATGTCAAGTGCTGGAGGTCTAAAAGCTTCCTGCGGTAAAAAGAATATATAAAGTATATTCGGCACATTCAGTTCCATTAACCTTGTCAATTACCGTCTTGGTTGACGGTCAGCCAAAACTGAGCTTGCCAATAGAAATCAGAGAGATGTTTTCATCAGCAGTGCTGTAAAAGCTGGCGGTGATTCTAAGAGGACCCAGCCAGAGAGGACGCACATACTATATATTCCAATTATAGGGGCTTGCATCCCAGGCTACGTTTTTGTCTCTCAAGGAATAGTTCAGCAAATTGATAAAAATGTTATAATGAACATAATGTAATGATTTAAAATATACAGAAGACTGTATATAAAGATGGACAACATGTCTCCACTCCCGATAAGAACTACGTAAAATGACAGAAACCATCTTTGTGTGATACTTGGTACATGTCCTATACTGCAGCCAGCCACCAGGGGGCGATCGACATGTTTTGGCTTCACTTTTCGGCAGCTGTCTTGTCGCCTGTCTTTAAATACAGACTTTTTACTTGACTTTGCTGATTTGTTTCTCTTGACTATAACCTTATGGTTGTATACAGATTAATTAATGTATCATTTGTAGTCACAGAGGATGGTTCAAGAGATATCAGTGGTATCTCATATATCATCACTTCAGCCTGAAATATCTTGGACTGGAATGCCGTGAATGTTGTACACATTCACGGCATTCACCTCTTGTGCTACCAGTTGGTCAAAATTTTCACTTATTCACTGAAATATTTCAGCATCTAATAGCTGATTTTATTTTTTTTTAAGATTTTGTACAGACAGGTCACAGTTTTTATCATCCAGTACTTGTTTATGACCAAACACCTGTAAAATTAATGGCATTCCCATCAGCCTCACATTACTTTGTGATGATTAGCAATGCTAATGCTAACACACTACACCACACGATTTGACTGTTAACAGGCCATTAAATAGGCATTATCAGTCGCTATAAGCACCATAGATGTGGGTCAATAGGGGCCTACTATGTTGTAAAAGCGAAAGTAAAATTTAAAAACATATTCATAAAACAAGAATATAATAGGCACTACAGGGCATTATTTCGCAAACAAAAAATAGCCCAGTCTGTACTGGTAATCTGTTTTCAGTCCAACATAAAATTTCTCTCATGTCCTTAATAATCATCTGTAAGACGCTGTCAGTGAGCTCAACAGCCAACAAAATTACAACTTTAAGTTTAGGCAATAAAACTGCAACTTCTTTAGGTTTAGGAAATAAAACTACAACTTCTTTAGGTTTAGGCAACAAAACCACAACTTCTTTAGGTTTTTGGGCAAACTACAAGTTCATTAGGTTTAGGCAAAAAAACTACAACTTCTTTCTTTCTTGCTGTCATAATTACTATGGTGGCTGTTGTGTTATTTGATACCTTTTTCTGGGGCTCTATCAAGTGAATAGATGACTATAGGCCCCTATTCACTCACATCTATGGGGCTTACAGTGACTGGTAATGCCTATTTAATAGCCTGCCAACAGTCTAATCAGCTGGCTAATCTAATATGGTAAACATAGTAAACATTACACCTGCTAAACACCTGCATCATTTAGCTCATAAAGCACTGCAGGTGCAGCGACACAGAGCTGCTAGCATGGCCGTAGACTGTTACTATTGTTACTATTACTACAAATAAACAACAGTGTAAATGCTCAATTTATTATAATCTTTATTATTCATCGCCTCGTCTGCACAAGCAGACAAAAGTTCACTGTTAAAAAACATCCATAAAGAAAAAGGGAAGGAAGCAAAGTGATTAACTGTATAGAACATGTCTGTCATGGTTGGACTGTCGCTCCAAGTGGGAGCAAATGTTCAGAATTTAAAATGATATGTAAATGTGGAGGAAACAGAGAATGGCACATTATCAACTCCCCACATTACGATGTCAAGACAATTTGCATCTTTGGAAGCAATACTCATGGCATATAAACTAGATTGCTTGACTTTAAGACCACCACTAAAGATGGATAATCCAAACAGCACATAACTGGGTTGCTGCTGTGGGAGGAAAAAAAAAACAAATCAAATGCAAATCCTTTTTATGCACAGCTGGGTAAATGCATTTAATGATGAGAATCGCTGTCAGCTGCACACACAGGTCTGCTTTGTCAGGAGGGATGTGATAACATTTACTGTTTTTATTTAATGAAATCTTCATGACTCCTCACAACCTTTGGTTAGTCACTTGATCTGCACTATTCACATTCAGCTAAAAATAAAAGGCAATTCACAAGTTCAAAAGGTTGTGAGGTTATCGTATAGACACAGGCAGCAAAGAAACTAATATATTTATTATATATTTTTTAAAATTAAATCGCAAATGTCCTGGTGGGCACCTCGGCCAATTTTAATGGCATAAATTAATACAGACACTCTTCTAACAGAAGGCATAGAACACATGAATAATTCATCCCACAGAGAATAATTTCTCAAAACATTAAAGTCACATTATGCTTAAAGTTGATCAGGCGATATATCAAAACTTTAATTCCAATGGCTCATAACAGCAGTAACAATCAGTCTTTGAAATCCCACCTTGAATTATCAAGACACAAAAGGAAGGCAAAATGTTTTCATTTCAGTAAAGCAGTAACAATCAGGCTTTAAATGGTTGTCTCAAGAATACACATGTGCATGCATTGATGTAAGAACAAAACAAAGACAATACAACATCTGTTTCCATTAACTGTCCAAGACATAAAGTGCAGGTGAGTCAGAAGCTCATGAGTACGTCTCGTTCTTGCATGCTGGTGTAGAACGGCTTCCCGAACACGAATGAGTGCAGCCCTGCCCTCAGCTTCTCTGCGAAGGCCATCACAATGTTCAGGTCTCCTTCCACTGTCAGGTCCAGGTCCGTCTTTAGGTTGCGCAGGGATCGAAATGGCTTCTTCCCTTTTTGCCTGTGAAAAGAGGAGGAGAGACTTTGTAGTGTTAACTGTTAACAAGCTACAATAACTCGGGGTCAGGGGATTTGCATTAGCATCTAGTTGGGCTGCAGCTGTGCACTGGAACGCCATGCCACGATGAATTATGTATGCTGCTACAGGATGGCAACTGAGCATAAACAATGTTGTCAAGGCACCTGTAAAATAGTATGGCCTTAGACCTCAGGCTGTTAGCAGCACCATAAACAAGACCGTCTTTATCCGTACGCACGAGCACACAAATCAAGGCTTTGCTTGTGTAGTTACTGTTGTCTCTGGAGTGAGATATGTTCAGATATTTAATCCCACATAGGAGTAGAAATAAAATAAATACATGCAAAAGTAATGTTTTGTAACATGGTAACATTTCCTTTAATATTAAGTCCGGAAAAAAATAATGAACATTGTATTCTAATTTATATCAATTAATAAATGACTGCATATTGCAATTTGAAGAAATCCAAAACATTTAAAAGGATTGTGTATTTCTTTTTCTGTGATCAAGCCAATGAAGCCATTTCCTTTAACTCCTTATTTCTTTACAATATGAATATCTATAGTACACTTTCAAGAAATCCCATCTTTGTGAACTTTAAGCATCTACTCTTGGGATTAACCATCTTAAGAGTACATTTTTCAGAAGATTAGAGCTCCGCAACCAATTCCCCAGGAAACCTGGAGGTTATTAAGGGGATGTATCATGAACAACTCACTTTTTCAGTACTGGTGCCTACCAACACTCAGCTGTGTAAAACAACCCAGGCAGTTTTTGTGGGCTGCCTAGATAAGAAAACACATGATTCAGCAAGAAATTCAGATCTGGCTCCCCTTCCTATGTCACATGCAGGCTCATTTGAATATAGCACCCACAGCTTGAGAACTACCTTTGTAAAGATGCACCATATTTTTCTTGCAAACCAATCAGAGCAGACTGTGCTTTTCTGGGAGGGAGTCTTAAAGAGAAAAGCGCTACAACATAGCGTTTCAGACAGTGTGAAAACAGTGTTTTTTGAAAATTAAAAGGACCTAAACATGTTCTAGTAGAAACCCAATACACAAGTACGAACCTGCAAATGAGCTTGACATGTCCCCTTTAAAAGAAGATTTTTGTAGTAGACTTGCTAAACCTGTATTCGCTGTCCTAATAGCTCTGTTTTGGTCTCCACCAACTTGTGAGTCAAATATTGGTCTCTTTTTGTTTTTCAACATGTTCATCGACAAGTCGCTACCTGTGCCTGTCTGCTGTTTGGTGCTGAGCAGGGTAGTGTTCAGTGGGTTTATCAGAGCTTTGACAATGAAAACAGTTGCTTGCTGCTGGAAACCAGGCTGATGAGAGTGGTGAGACTGAATCAAAACCGTAAATTTGTGGGACGTAAAAACCTAAACAATGGGGTGACTGACTGACAGGAAACGCTCTGTAGAGATGAGGGGAAACTGCAGGGTTGGGAGAGAATTCATCACTATGAGCAACCCTTTTCACATTACACACAGACATTACTACAGAATGAATGTGCAGTGTCGAAACACCAAGGTACAAAAACTAATGGGAATCGTGGTGTGTGTAATTTTAGGTGTGTACGCAATTTGTTTGCACACTGGCATATTTGTATTCACTGATGCAACAATTCAACCGCTTTTAGTAACCCCAGTGTAATAAGCAATGCTGTGTCACCTCATTTGTACTATGCAGTGAAAGAGTGTAAATGTATCTCAAAAGGTCTACATGATTTTGAAATAAGGAAATGAATAGATAAATAATGAAAATAAAAGAATCATGAGAAAAATGTAGGATGTAAGCAATATATCAACATTACAACCAACCAGAAGAAAGAAGTGCCAGGACCAGAAGTGTAGAAATGTTCCTGGCTGCTTCATACTTGTTGCACAATAGAGCAGCATTTGCTCATGTGTCCTCAAATGTCTTGCATAAACAAGAGAAATGCCAAATCATGTCAAAGTAGAAAAACAAACCAGGAGTGACTGCTGTCCTAAAGGAGTGGGAAGGTCAGTCCACTGTTTGGGAGCACAGAAGGAGATGAGTCAAGCCCAGATGGAGCGATGACCTGGTCGCCACAGGGACGGAGGCATGAACATTTTGAAGACACGGTGAGCCGCAGTGTCTCAGATGAAGTGTTGGCGCTTAAAGGGATAGTTCGAATTTTTTGAAGTTGGGTTGTATGACGAACTTATCCATAGTCAGTGTATTACCTACAGACGATGGTGGTCAGCATGTCCTCAGTTTGGAGAGACAGACAGATATTACCGCACAGAAGCAAAGCAATGTACGGCTGTGGATGGGGTCAGCATCAAAACTGTATTTTAGCCACCTAAAAAAATTATATCAGGGTAAGTTTATGCTATACTTGGAATATATTCACTGCTTTACCTTATCGTGAGACATCCCTTTCTGACAGGGAACTGAAGCCATTGTCTATGCTCTCTTCAATGCCACAAACCCTTTACAAAAACAGAATTACCTCACAAACATGAGTTTCTTCTACAGCTGCCTCAGTCGGTAGAAGTGTGATGTTGTGTGACTTTGGTGTTTTTAAGGGTTAGTTCAGATTCACCAAAGTCACACAATACACAAAGTAACAGACTTAGGCAGCGGTAGACCAGCAACTCCTGTGCTCTGTGATGGACAATTACTGTTTATGTCAACGGAGTTGTGGCTTTGAAAAGAACAGAGATGGATATACTGGCTTCAGTTCTCTTCTTTACCTTACCGTCGACCTTCCTTTCTGACGGCAAGGTAAATCGATGAAAAAATTCCAAACATAAAACTGATACGGATTTTTTAGGTGGTTAATATATATGCTTTGCTGCTGGCCCCGTCCACAGCAGCACTGCTGTTTTGTCGGTACTTCTGTTTTTCCAAACTGGGGGTTTGCTGACTGCCACCTGCTGTAGATAATACACTGAGTATAGCTAAATACCTCATACAACCCCACTTCAAAACACCTCAACTATCCCTTTAAGAAGGCGCTTTGAGAGCTATGCCAGAAGGTGGTGACTGTAACCCTGATGGGACTGGAGCGTGACTAGAGATACAAATATTTCTGGTTATTTTACAAGGAGCTGAACAAGGTCCCCAGAGAGGAGGATAATTTCACAAATTTGTGAGTAAAGCTATAGTACTGGTCTCTGACATGTTTTGTTATTTAGTGAATGTTCTGTTAACTGCCTAAATGAGAGACGCATTAATGCAAAGTCTGGTGTGAGGCCATCAAAAGCCACTAGGTCACCTTGCCACCTGGCATACAGTCTCATTTCTGCACATTTCAGGCAAATAAGTGAGAATTTCTTGTCAGTGATAAAATGATGATTATAAAAACATCATTTAGAGCTTTGATGATGATGAGGGTCTATCAGATGTTGAGCCAGAGTGACTGGGGAGGCCATGACATGTGCTTTGCATCATTTTCGTGCTTGGAACATTATTCACCAAACACGTGCTATGTAGACGGGGAAGCTGCCATTCTTGGAAGACGCTGAGGATTCATTGCCCTGCGTAGCTCGACAACCAGCCGGCAGCCTCTTCCCTGTTTCTTCCCAACACCAATCACCATCATAAACCAGTCCTGTGAGCCTGACTCACCACCAACCAGGCTATATTTTGTTCATGTCGTTTAAAGTAACAGTTTTTTGTTATTGATTAATCTTTTTTTGGATTATTCGTTTAGTCTACAGAATGTCAGGAAACTGTAGAAACTGTCCATCTTAAGTTTCCAGTTTGCTTGTTTCTTACTAACAGTCCAAAACACGCATGCTATGTGAGAAAAGGGGCAAATAAAACATTTGCTTCCTTCCGGTGGTAAAGCAAATTCACATCACATGGAGTTCAACTTTGGGGAACTCTTACAGGTGAAGTCAAAGCCTTGACCAAAGATTTAAAAAAAAAAAATGCGCTATTGACTTATAAACTGTATGTAAAGATGGATGACAGCTCACCAAAAGTGAAACCAAAACATTTCAATTGCCCCCTGGTGACTGGCAGCAGTATAGAGCATAAGTCCCAACATGGGCCAAACTAAAAAGTCAAAGTACAAGTCAAATAATCTTTTCCCAAAGATGGTTTCTGTTATTTTTTTATTATTGTAATTGCTTATTTTGTAGTTCTTATCATGTACAGTATCCTCAACTATTCATTTTTCTGTTTTTTTTTTGCAAGTTTTGATATATTTGTTTGATTTAAAACTAAAGTAGGCGAGATTGGAGCTAGTATGATTAAAAAACCTTATTCTTATAAAGTGCTCCTAATGGCATCTGCAAGATTTCACAGACCGGAGGAAAAGAACCAGCCAGAGCTGAACACAGCTGTTCAGCAGCCATCTATGACAGCCAGCTGTCAATCACTCGCAAACTCCGATCAAATGTTCAACCTAGACAGCGCTGATGAAATATGAATCAATATTCTGTTGTGTTAATATATATTTCTCGCCTCGCGCGTTGGAGTGTACGGTTTAGCTGTAAAATGAGAACGTTTGTGACTCTGCAGCCATATTGAAAACTCTTGAGGGAATCCCAATCACCACGCACATGGCCGGAGTACAGCCAATAGGAACGTTCTCCTTCTGAAATGACCTGTGATTGGTCAAAGTCTCCCATCACGGGCTAGAACGAGGAGGTACAGAAGTCTAAATTAAATTGTGAGCTGCGTAGGAGCGCTGGATGACAGAAGGTGAACACACATTCACCAAGACAGGGAGGCAACGCCGGGCGAGTTACTCCACTATCATGAGACGAGAGCGCCTTATGTATGAAAATAGACACGTGCATTGATAGTGCGCCTTATAATCCGGCGCACCTTATAGTGCGAAAAAATTACGGTACAATATGCTGAAAGGTTGTTATGGAACTTTTGCTCAATGATGCCAAAAAATTAATGCTTACTGAAGCTTTAATGCTATAAAAAGGGGGTGGGACATCATGACTGGCAGCTGTTATTGACAGCTGCTCTGAGTGAAGTAGTCGCAGCCAGAGCCTCAACAGTTGTACAAGAGAGGAGATATAACTTTAACTTACCATAAACCTCACAAGTCAGTGTAAGTACTTCTAAAGATATTATGGTTACTTCTTGTGTCTTTCTAGCCAAACAGTTACTGTGGTGCTAACATAGCAGCTAGGTGGATGAAACTAACAAGCCGTGGCTTGTGATTGGTTCAGATGGGTGTGTGGGTGAGACCTCAATGAGCACACTCTGGCTCCAAATGACGCGTTTTGGTTTCACTGTTGTACAGTGAGAGGAAGTGCAGATACATCGTCCATCTATATATATAACAGTCTATGGGTTGACCCCACCTGGCCCCACCCACATACAGCACTAATACCACCTCAGCAGGTGAAGGCCAAACACCAGCATTCTTGCAAGTATGACAGTGTCCTAATCCGGCTTTACGTAACTTCAGTAGTAACAACGGTGCTAAATTTTCACAGTCCTTCCCCAGTGATAGTGGTTAGTCTGTTCATGTTAAGACTAATATTAAAGGTTGCTTTATATGCACAAGGGCCCTAAACTACTTCAGGTCTGAAATGGCGCACGTCTTCAGCTTTTTTATGTTGCTACCAAATGTCAAATCCTTTTTCGGCTAAACTGAAGGACAAACTTTTTTGTGCTCTTAACCATATACATAAACATTATGAGGCGTGCCCCCTTTGAAGGGCAAAACTGTAATATGAAAATGCCTCCACTTGTTTCATCAGACAGGAAAGTGCTAACCTCACCCTGTGGTTGTGCCTGATGGTTAATAATTTGATAAAGCACGTCATAACTTTTGCGTGTTAGAACATGACTGCTGCTCTGGTGCTACAGAGAAACAGAGGGATATCATGAATATAAATTGCCTTTTTGCCATTAGGTTACTATTAAAATATGTAATATCTACATCTTTCTAGCCTCATGGAGGGGGCAGATAGTTGTTGCCAGCTCAGCAACCCCGCTAGAAACATGCTGACACACTCACTCATGTGTGGATATACTATGCAAAATAGAAAGGCGTTGCTTTAATTATGATCTGGGGCGTTTTATGCCTACAGTAATAATAAAGTGTCAAATAAGTGACAAATTAACAAGGTCAAAGTCTTCTCATCAGAGCAGGTGCTTCACCAGTGGAAAAATGTAATGTAATCTTGCCACTTGCTATCACCTGTAACTGTAAGGAAGTGATTAAGGAAGTGATTACGTACCAGTTGCTATGGTAAACCACCGCAGATATTATTGAACTCCAGCAAAACACTCAAAAGCTATGGTTTCTCAGTTAGTGTTAGTTTGTACATATCAGTAAAGCTGCAGTAGTGTTTGCGATGCATCACAGTTAGAACTTGTCCGCTTGTTCAGAACAGGGTGAAAGATGACTCACTCGATCATATGAGGGTTTTTTTTTCTACTGCTCAGCAGAATGGTGCCTGTGTTCTTTGCACTACTTCTTCGCAAAAAAGTAGCCTGCATGTTCCCCTGTCTCTTCCCTGTGTTCAAAACATTGTTTCGGAATCCAATGGTATCAACCATGTTGTACTGGCTTGTCGCGAAGGAGGCTAAATAACGCTCCAAAGTTATGCAAAATTTTAGGGATGAAAAACTGTCATGGCCATTTTCAAAGGGGTCCCTTGACCTCTGACCTCAAGCTATGTGAATGAAAATGGGTTCTATGAGTAACCACAAGTCTCCCCTTTACAGACATGCCCACTTTATGATAATTACATGCAGTTTGGGGCAAGTCATAGTCAAGTTGGCACACTGACACACTGACAGCCGTTGTGTGTCGGGCTTGAGTTTACCATGTTATGATTTGAGCATATTTTTATGCTAAATGTAGTACCTGTGAGGGTTTTATTTCCCCTGTCCTCAGTCTGCCGCTTTCCCTTTTTGAATGATGAATACAGACTACCACTGCCTGCTGGTGTGGAGAGTTATTTCCTCTCACGCAGGCGCAGAACGTAGTGGTAGTTGGCCCTCGGCTGTAGTCTTTGTGGTGTGTTTGAGCGCAACTTTTTGGCCAAGACAAAGGTGATGTGAGGCAGTGTAACTGGTTAGAACTTGCCATAGTTTCACCCCTGTACAGCAAAACCCTGGTGATAATATTACCAAACACTAATATGACGATCTTGGCTCCAAACTTCAGGAAAGTGTGTAACATTACGGCCACAGACTACAAGACTTTAGGGTGCGTCCTGTCTATGTCGCTATTAGAGCAAGGTCAGTGGCTGCAGTGCAAAGTCAAAGCAAAAACAATGGCATGCGACAAGTGAATTATCAGCTCTGGTGTTTAGACATTTTTTTTTTTTTTTCCTGTAGAGTGGGGTTGTGTGGTCTATTGCCAAAGAATAATCCCTCTTGTTATTTTGGATTAAAGTCTTACTGGCAACAGCTCTTACGTTTCGTCCTCGATGTACTTGAGCAGCGTGAGGGCCTTCCTGTGGAGCAGCAGCAGGAACTGGGCCAGATAGGTGCTCCGCAGGGACAGGCCCGGCTTCAGCATGAACACCTGGGTACGACACAGGATGTCAATTAGTAGTCTAGGCTACGGCTCTGCTGTAAAAAGGCTGCAATAATACAGTCCCCCTCCTTTGTGCTAACCTTGAGAGAGAGACATCTTGCCATTTTCGTGAGAAAAACTTTCACTTTCACAGGAAGGGATGATGGGTTATGACCCTTGGGAGTAAATCCTACTATTTTGTATCTATGGGCTCTGGAGGCTGTATTGGTGAGGTGGGGGCACATCATTCAAGTATTTGTTGCAGCCTGATACAGTGCAACGCCTGGTCTGTGTTCAATAGCACTGTACCGCAGACAAAACATGAGAATGCATCAGTCCTGCTTTTTGCAGTAACCACTATCAGCAGTGTCAGCTGGATGAATCCTCGTGAGTAAACCCAGTAAGCACTTAATGTCACTGCAACAACATTTTGCAGGAGAAATACATACAAGACAGAACAATATATAAATAGATTAGGGAGGAAAAGAACTTGCAGTTCTTGCATTTAAATTTGGTTCATTATGGCCCTGTTCAGACCTGGAACTGACGTGTCTCCCCTCCCTTGGCTCTTATTATTGTATGTATGTGTATATATATATATATATATATATATATATATATATATATATATATATATATATATATATATATATATATTTTATACCTACAATGGCCCAAATATGCCATCATAAATATGCCTCAACTTGGTGTAGAACATTTTTATCCACATTGAAATCCAGTTGAAAGCTCTATTATTTGTTTTACCGACACTGTTATTGTTACTATTTCAGAAAGAACCCATTTACATACCTCTCACAGAACACAGCAGGTATGCCAGAACAATGTTAGAGGGTAGACTTTAACAATATTCATATTCCTAACTAATATATTCCTACTGTGGGCTAAAAAAAAAAAAAAGATATGACTCAGCAACAACCCTCTAAAACCTGCTATTTGATTTAAATGGCAAATAGTGCTGTTATCCAAAGTGCTTTACAGTTTCTCTCTCTAATTTTTCTTCTGAATGATAATAATGGGTGCTTTTTATGTTTTTTGATTGAAACAATAAAGAATATGGGAAAAAAATGAGTTGCTATATTCTTACCTCATCTATAAATGACTTCACCAAAGTGTCTTTATGCATGACGTCTTGAAATATGTTCCTAAGAAAAAAGGTATGGAGGTTATGATATGACATTAGCATTTTTTAGTTTGGGAGAAAAGTGCAAATAAAATAATGGATTTTATATTATAGAATATTTGCGTAAGCAACAAACACAGCAGATACTGTGCGTGCACGGCTTACAGATCAGGTGTGTAGGTCTCGTCAGTGTGGATGACTGTGTCGGGGGGTATGTCTTCCTCGCTGTCCGTCTTCCAGAGGGCGCTTAGCTCGGACCGCATGTAGCGCCGCTGGTTGTACGTGTGCTCGTGGCATGGCGGCATCTGCTTGACCGTGTTGATGTCGACGTCGATGTGCGTGGTCGGGTAGGGGGAGTAGAGCACCTGGCGGAAGGGCAGGACGAAACTGCCTGTGGAGTCCTGGGAATTGAAAACAAAAAATGGAGGAAACCCATATTGAATACCTGTCGACCCTCAGGTGATCTTACAACCTGGTCTGATTATTCTGCTTAGTATGCAGCAAATCTGTTCCCTCCACCACAATCTGTGCCAATTTAAAGAGCACATAGCATAAACACTGTGTTTCTTTCGAACTTAACTGTACAATCATTTGTGCAATAATTCAACTGTGCAATACTGTTATTAATACCACAATTATACTGTACATTCAAGAAATATTCTTCATTTCTTATTTATACCATTCTGGCATCTATATGTATATTCAACAAACTTAATAGATCCCACTTCTCAGCATATTGTATTTACTTATAATAATTATGTATTTACTTTTCAGCACTGTGGTCATATGCTATATATTGTACGTCTTATTTTATTATTTAGAATTTTACTATTTATATTTCTTTACATATATTTTGATTATATTGATGCGTTATGTGCACATTTTAGCATGATGTACATCATTTATATCTTACATACGCCTTTATTTCTATTTTCTTTCATTTCTTATGTTCATACAAGAGCAGATGTAACACCCCAGTTTCACAGGGATCAAAAAGTATTTCTGATGTGACTCTAATTCTCTCTATAACAGGAAACAACAACAGGAAGGTCCTTGCTAGCAAAAAGAGTGAATTTATTTATCAGACCTTCTGACCTGCCTATATAAACAAAATACAATACATAAACAAGAAGTAGCTCTGCAAAAACCTCCTATATCCATGTCATATATGCGCATAGAAGCTTCAATAAATTATTTCACTTCTTGCAAGCTACAAGCTTCCAGTGTCCTTTCTTGTTGTTTCTCCCTGGGCCTCTTGGTCCCAACTGGAAATCTATAAGAGGATCCTGCAGGAGCTCTGTGGACCATACTGACTCTTTATGACTGAGCTAACAAGCAACTGGCTGTGTAACACTAAGCCCTCTTGCATTGTAAATCAGCAGTAAATAGTAATTGCAATGTTGAAAACTGAGTGGAATACACTAAGGACAAAACTATACATTTGTAATGAATGTAGCTATGTCAATATCTTAACTTGCACATTGCAGCTGGATGATTAAAAATAGAAAACATATGAAGACAACACAAAAAGCTGCATGCATTAAAACCGATCTAAATCTGATGCAGTGTAGTAATAAAAATATCTTACTGCAACAATTTTAAAAAGAAATTAGGTCAGAACAACATCAAACAAGCAGGCAGAGCAGAACAATAACCGGGCTCTAAGTGAGAGACGAGAACTGGTGGCTACCTTGAGCAGACCCTGAACAAACAGGCCCGTGTCGTATTTGAAAGAAGAGTCAGCCTTGCAGAGGCGGGAGCACTTCCTCTCAGCTGGGGTGAGGAAGAGGCAGAGAGTCCGCACAATCTGTGAAAAAAACAACAACAAACAAACAGAGAAATAAACAGTCGACTTGATAGATGACTAGAAAAGCCGTCAAAAAATAACTGTGATTCCTACATGGTGTATTCAAATAGCTTTCAAGTGAAGGAGACGAGCTCAAACTTCAACTATTTGTCATTTGACGGTCGGCTCTAGCCTTTTTGGTGTCCTGGGCTAAATTGTGATTTGGAGGTCCCACCCATATTTTAAGACAAAAATTCAGATTTTTATTTGCATAAATAACTGTATTTATTATAATACAAATAAAGAATTGGGCCCTGATGTTGCTGGCTCAAAAGTGTTTAGTCAGTTTCACAACAATTTGCACTTTTATAGTGCAGCCAGTCTGATGAAAAGGCATGAGAAAGAGAGTCACAGGGTTTTTTTCTTTCTTTATTTGCTCATTTGTTACCTTGATGCAAAAAATGAGGAAAGGCCCCCGCTGGCATTTTTATGCAACCATGCTCTATTAGGTTTCCCCTTGTCAAACATGGACAGAAAATAAATGATTTTCACCTTGATTTTTTTGGTTGTTAGGTAGATTTTTGCTCACTGTCAGCACATTTATTCAGGGAGCTACATCTCAGAACAAAATGTACTAAAGTAGCCCCATTCTGGTTATAGACCTTAATCTGACATTGGGCTTGAGGCTTGTTGTTAGATACAAATACAAGTCTTGACTTAATTGGTGCTCAGCTCAGGCCTCAAGTCAATAAAACTACAAATTAAGGCTGTGTAGCTCTTTGATATTCATTGGGCAAACTGTTGGTGGCTGTTTTCAGCTGTAAATCTCTAAAACAAACAGCGTATGGTGAGCAATATCAGTTTTCTCGGTTGTCCAAATTTTCTTTGCTTAATTCCAATATCTGTGAATTTGGAGTAGCTACTGTGATTTCTCATATGACTTCTGTCTCTTTGGAAACAGTTGCAGCAGTAGCTGTGCTGCCAAGCCAAGACGGGACTCAAAATACCAACCCAAGCAGTAACAGAGAGTGAAAAAGTGCACAAAGGGCTCATTAAACTCAAAACAAGAGCACTTCAAAACATTTTAAATTATGTAGATGCATTACTTTTGTCTGCATGAAGCCATTAATACGGTGCATTTACCTTATTTACTTTCTCTGGGTTGCTTCCAACTACTATTGAACAGCCGCAAGTTTGCAGATGAGAGCTGATGGCCCTGAAACACAGAGCCAAAGACATGCAAATTAGAGCTGGTTAGCTTCATTAGCGTTGTCCGAATCATCAATCACAGCTTGTAGGAATAATGATTGAGACAAGAGGAACCGGGTCTGAAAAACACTCATGAGACTTTACATATAGGGGAGTAGAGCAGAGTTACATCTGCACAGTAATCAATATATCTACCTTTTTACTCATGTAGTCTGGGTCATGTTCTCGCCGTTTGAATAGATTTTTATATTTTTCCATTTCACATCTTCAGTTATCATTTGTTATAAGTGTTTTACCTGATTAATTGTAAACTTCATCTTACACTGCCTCAAACATACAGCTAGTTTGTACAGAATCTGGTAATCAAAGTCTGATCTAATTTGTTTTCTCTCTTGTGTTTATGACTGAATGGATGATAAAATAAGCGAGGTCCATAATTTATTTTTTCATCTGTGAAACAGGTGGAAAGTTTTCGGTGAATTTCTTTCTTTTTTTTTTTTTTTTAAGATCTGTGTTTTTGTTTTAATTTCTCCATGCACTCTAAACACAATGTACATGCAGTATATTGCGTGTAAGTTATGTAGATTGAAACTCAGCTGGAAGAAAACTTGGGGTAGTGGTGCACTTCTGCCTCTTGTGGCCAAAATGCATATTACAACAAGAAAGGTTTAAAAAACATACATCCTGAAAAAAATTAAAAAATATTTTTCTGTGACAAAAAAGTAACTTAGAACTTATTATTATTTCTTATTATAAGGACTTAAAAAAGTAACTTAGAACTTATTATTATTTATTATTATAACGACTTAAATTTTTTCTCGCAAAACCATACACTGCGCTTAAGTCATAAACATACACCAGAATTTTTGTTCTTACCATATATAGATATATATATATCGTCTGATCTAAGTTGTTTCCTCTCCTGTTTATGACTCAATACTACGTAAAAGCACCCATGTTTTCTTCCAGGTGAGTTTTAATGTTTCCCTGCACTTTAAATACAAAGTACTATACATACTGTATTATGATAACGAGATATGTAGATTAAAACTAAATGATTTTAGTTCTCTTTAAAAGACGGGGGAGGTGCACTCCAGCCTCTTGTGGCCAAAATGAGTAGTACAACAACTTTAACACACTTTTAAAAATTATCCTGTCAAAAAAAAAAAAACTCACCTAATAAAACTTTTTTCCCCACCTGTTTCACAGATGAAATAAAAATAAGTCAGAAAAATTATGTGGGGGAAAAACCTTTTTTCACCTGTTTTTAGGTCATAAACAGGAGAAAAATGACCAGAGTTAGAAAATGGATAACTCAGGGCCTCCGTAAGGCTGTTATTCTCTTGAAATCGCCCTCAGTTATAAATATCCTTGGGAATCAAGTAAATAAATTCCAGTGCACGGAGACTCTCATCACTACAGGATGCTGAGCAAATCCTGTTCAACTCCGAGCAATTGGGACTTTCTGGACTCTCAACACGAACAGCGATTTAGCTTTGGTCCTTTCTCTGGAGGAAACTTTGGCTAAGTGGAGAGCCATTACTCATCTCTGGAAGGTTGATGGGTGTTAAATGGGCATTGTTCATCGTCTCTCTTCCATTTGCCTGTATCGGAGGGTGCTTACTTGTGGAGGAAATCCTCGTGGCAGCTGTCCCCGATGTCATCATCATTTAGCACGCTGTCTTTTATCTACTCGGCGGGAGCAAAACAAATGAGTCATTTTTAAAATTGTCTCAACAAAGACAAAAGTGCTGATGGGTACATTTGCAGGCACTGTGATGAAAATAAGATGCAAAACCACCATTGTCTAACAATGCAGGAAACAGCTAGAAAGATTCATGGGAGCTTCTTTTGTGCTAGTTTTTTTGTTTCATTTGCATATTAGAGGGGGAGCAAATGTGTTGAATTGCACTGGGTGGTAATCTAGGCAGAGAACCCAGATAATTCAAACCTCTTGGAGATAAAAACTAAGTAAAATATAGAAAAAAAATGTAATTTACCAAAGATAGAGACTTTTCTCAAAAAGTCATATGAGTTCGTAGTCAACAGAAACTCTGCCATAAACAAGAGAACGATTCACAGATCTATAGTGTGTTTTTCCAAAACTTTACATTCCTGTTGCTGTCACGCTAACAATTATTCAGTTATTATGGTTTCTTCTAGCTCTTTTGTGCTGCTCACATCGATATCTTCTGGCACACAGTGCGTCTTCATAGAGGCCAACAACTCCATGATAGGGACAATCTCCAAGCTCAGCACCGAGATGATGTTGTAGCCCTTAAGTTGAAGGAGAGTGGAAACAATTAACTCAAAAACTGCACAAATACCAGTCATTTACAGGGACTGACAACATTCACTTTTGGGCCAGTGGCTAAGATTTCAGGCTTTCAAATGTTCTGTAATGTAATGCGTTTTACTAAATTCACAATAGTGTGGGGTGTTGGGGCTCACAAACTGAAAAAACACCACAGATACTGTGGTGTTAGTACTGAATTTTACAGTGATACAGGCGATTAGACAGAAGATTAGACGATTAGAAGAAGAACTAAAGAAAAGCCATAATAGCATGACTGATAAATCGGCAGAGTTGATATACATAGTTTTACATAGTTTGTAGGGCTACCCTGCTGCCTCTTAGTCACTTAATTAATCTGTTGTTTTGGTCTTAGTCGACTAAGATTTCTTTAGTCGATTAATAATTTTAAATGCTTTTTCATGCTGAATGACTTATTTCCAAGAAACTTATGAGCACATCTATGGTAAACACAAGATGTAATGTGGCACTTTTGTATGATTTGATTTGTGGAGTGTTTCAGATGTGCTGATTTTAGTCAACAGAAAATTTCTTTGATCGACGACAGCCCTAATGGTTTGTCCTCTAGAGAGCACTGAAAAGTTTATTTTTCAACTGTAAAACATCCCGCTCAGTATTGGTCACAGTTTGTTTGGCACGGAGATGCGCCATCTCAGTGTATATGCCCTCAATAAGTGGTGCTACGTTGATGTTACAGGGACAGTGCTAAATGCAAATGCAGATCCCGCTGCCAGCTGACAGTTTTCCTAAAATTAGATTTAAAAAAATAAAATAAAAAAAATTATATATATATATATATATATATATATATATATATATATATATATATATATATATATATATATAATCCTAACAACTGTATCACGATACGTATCACTATACTGTATCGCCAGATTCTTGACAATACACTATTAATGGAACAGAATCAGAACAGATACACACATTTTGGTCAATGCCAAAAAAGCACTTAAGATCAACATCCAGCCCTGAGGCCCATGAGCAGTATTTGTCAGCAAAGACAACTCTGATATATGCATTCAAAGCCAGGCAAGACACCACAGAGCACCAAAAAGACCGACCAGTGGGTGCATCAGGCAAAGTAAAAAACCTACTAAAATATTTACTATGTCAGGGAGAACAGTCTGACAAAAGGTAAAACCAACAAACAGGGATGTGCAGAACATAAGACAATGATAAATAGGCATACTAACAGTTGACATTCAACCCAGTAGACCTACTTTTGAAGCAGTGTCTGCAATGGTGATCTATTTTTAGTGTTGTGCATCATGTTATTTTGTCAACCCCTATTATTACCTACTCACTAGCTCTCTCTGTAGGAGCTCTCAGACCTAATTAGCTAATTTAGTCCTCTGTGCTGGAAGATTGCAACTTTATTATTCTGCCAATGCTGTTGTTGTAATCCCAGTTGGGTAAAACAGAGGTGATAGATTTACTTAACATCCATTTCAGGAAGATCAGAACCTAAGGATAGATCAGGTTTTAAAGTAGGTTTATGGGTGTAAAGGGTAATAATTTGCCTGTACTCTAGTCTCCAAGCATGAGAAGTCAAGGGATCAGCAAGAATAGCAGCGTACCTTCTGCATCCAAATGCGTCCCTTGCGGATAACATGTTTTAGCCTCTCCACGCAGATGGTGTGCAGAGGCAGATAGAAGGCCAGCTCTGTCTGAGGCAGGATAATGGACAAGGCACATGTGTTCTTGTCCCCCTTCAGCTCACCATCAAAGATGAGTGAAACAATGATGACGCCCTTTTCCGCAAGGACAAAGAACTTCACGTCCACAGCGCCACATTCAGCGCTACGCAGGATCTCCCCATTAAGCGTGTGATTGGCCAAAAAGGTGACCTCTCCGTCGCTGAGGAACATCAGTTGGTCTCCCTTTGGCGTCCAGATGTGGCGCACCCGTGGGCCCAGGATGTTGTCCCAGTAGGCAAAGGTGGCAGCCAGCAGTGGGCATTCTCCTTCTATGGCTACCTCAGACTTTGCCACTGCAGGCGACTGGGGTGGACATCCAGAGGACATTAGAGAGGCTTGTCACCGTCTTCCCAAATGTCTAAGTAAATGATAATAAACCTGCATCACAAACACAGGAAACGACAGCCATCAGTTCTTGGTAAAACGTAGAATCTACTTCAGTTAAAAAGGTCTTGAAAGCAACCCATCTGATTTGCCATTCGCAATTACAAAAATGCTCAGAAATACCTGTTTTCTGCTCACATAGTAGCTACAACAAATCTAATAACTAAGTGGAAATGAAAGTGATTTGTTTGGGAAGTTGTTTAAGTCAGCTGATACTGGTTAGACCCAGCCAAAAGCAGCTTCTCTCCTATTTGACAAACTGAATGTATTCTGCCAGAATGGTTTCACCAGACTCCTGTCAAAATAAGCACCGATACCATGCTTTGTTGATTTTTTGGCAATATATACATCAGTAAAATGCTTACTCAATAGCCAGTGCCAGTCTTTATGGACTTCTGAGGACTTCCACATTCATATTCAATACACTCTCACTTTATTTCAGTACAGTTTCTCTTTTTACTTAACACTATAGCTCTCCACAAGCTGTTATACTCTGAAGCTTGAGGGATGCAGTGTATCAGACATACAACGTCATGTATAAAGCTAAATAATAAATACAACTGCTACTTGATTGATTATATTTATGCCGAATTGACCAGCAACTTCCGTTAATGTCAGGTTTGCAGATGTTGTGTTGCCAGGTAGCTCTGTGGATCCGAAGCAAGCAATGCAGCTTTACATTGACAGCTTTTACCAACGAATTTAGTGTTAATTTGCATATTCAGCGTTGCACAGGCGAACAGGCGTAATGCTTACGCCTCAGATTTACGTACTGTAAACACAAGTAACAGTCTAGGATGCAGTCAACATATAGTATCGGTAAGCAGCAAGGAGCTAAATAACTTTAATGTTTAACAGGTAAATGTTTTGTAGTAGGCGAACAGGGTTGTGATTGAAACCAGACTAGCTTGCTAACTAGCGTTAGCCAAACTAGCACTGCCAAAGCACGGGAATTATATCACCATGACTTACTTGTTCGGTCTTTCTGGTGCAAAGTCGCCACACCGCAGCGTTTCTAGAGGAATAATCCCAGATACTGCTGAAAAGTCATCGTTACATGTGTTTGGGTTATTTCCATAGCATGTCACACTCGAATGCTGATTAGCCAGCTGCAATGTTGTTGTCTACAACTCACTTCCTGGTACGTCACCCTACGTCACCCATTGACAGAGCAGCACAGCGACCTCTAGTGAGCGAGGCCAGGCATTGGACAGGGAGCCAATGATGTCATTCTCACTCCACCTACAGAGAAATGGTTATTTAAATTCCTGTAGAGTCTGGGCATATGAATGTATAGATCTGCGGGCAACACACTTTGTGTTAGCCTTTTAATTTCATCCTCTGAGGGTACTGAGTCCAAATTAATAACAACCCGCTTGAGTCCTGGAGAACTATTGCATTTTTCTTTTCACCCCTTCAATCATACCACTGTAAAATTATATCCACGACATCTCCCTGCCATGAGTACCTTGCTGCAGTCCTCCTCCAGGGGAGCCTTACTGTATCAATAGCCTAGATGTTAATGTGATAATAATTTCCTTGTGGATATACAGAATGTGATACTTTCAAATTTACATGAATTTCAAGCACCCTTAAGTGTGTGCAACATTAAGTAGTTATCCAGTGATAACCCATCACAGAAACTAACTACTGTAGGACAACAGATACCTTCACACCTATTCTAAGCACTGTATATTTATCAACACTGTATATCCACTTCAGCTTACACCTAATTTACAATATTAATCCCAGTGGTCTCAGTAAGACACTAGTGGGATGGCTGACGCTCATTAGAATGAATGCTCCTGCAAGCAGTAAGCCCTAATTACATGACTACACAGAGAGCTGAACTTTGTATACTCAGTGGTGCCGCCATCTAAGACACTTTTGGTGGCGTCTTGTTATTTCAGGAACACTTTATTGCTTGGCAACCTCACGATGATGACAAGATTTCACCAAGTCAATGCTCCTGGCCAAGAAATAATCAAAAAGTAAAAAAAGAAAAACAAACACAAAACACAAATTGATGTTTTTATACTTCAGTATTTACCCAAATTAACCAAACAAGATGTTCCGTGATATTTCAACCCAATCTATTACACCAAAAAGTGTAATAGACCCGCCTGTCCACCAGAGGAGAGTGTGTCAGTGTCACGTTTCACCTCGCTGAGGCCTGAATATTACACACGGGTATGAATGTGCAGTACCAGCTGATGGACAACAAACTTAGGTTTAGGCAACAGAACTACTTAGTTTAGGGAAAATGTCATAGCTTTACGTAAATTAAGTAATTACATATAGAAACAGCATAACATCATTATAGAAAACATCACAAACGCCACTGATGTAACTTCTAAAACAAAATAGGTCTCTTGGATGGAAGTCCTGTGTTTGTTGGACCCATCCAAAGCGGTCTTTCTCACTTTTTATTCTAGCTATAAGCATCGCATATTCACGCAGATGCTTTTACATTACAGTCAGTACTGACATGTACGAATTAATTTCAGTACAACTGCATAAATTCACTGAGGCAATTTGATTTCGGGAAATTAAAAAAAGACAAAACATATGCAAAGAGACATGTACATACAATGGTGCTGTTTTTGGTGCAATTTTTTTCTTAATTTAAACAATCTGAAATAAATGAGATAAAATATTTAAAACAATAGATGAATAAAAATAGTACAAATGACACATCTAAAGCTAGAAAGGCATTTGCATCACACATTTTTTTTTATCTTGTGCTTTATCCTGTCATTAAAACGCCTTTTTGTGCAACTTTGGTGGTGTATTTTGTTACATTCAGACAGGTTAGGTTTCCCCCCTGTTTTCAGTATTTATGCAAAGCTAAGCTATCTTTTTGTGCTTCTTTCACTCTGTCCTTTCCCAATGCGTACATTATCCCTTTTTTATTTTCTCTTATTCAGAGTGTTTGCTCCTTTGCCTGCCTGTCCCTCTATGACTGAATTTCTATATGATCCACATCATACAGAACAAGACACTTAGTCCTTTTGTTCCACAGACTTCAGCAGCAGCAGATGTGTGGATGGTCAGCCAGCAAGTCAGCTGAAAAAAAGGTGGCTCCTGCTGAAGTTTGCAAGGTCACTGACCATCAATAGCCACTCCAAATTGTGTAGCTATACATCCTGGCCGCCCTGCTGATGTGATTGCAGTCTGTGGACAGCATTGCAGTCTCACTGCTGCAACGAAGGCGAGAGGCTTCCTATTTCTCTGCATTCTTCAGTGGCTGAAATTCTCAGAAAGTATATGGTATATTTGTAGAAGCATTTTTAATATTAATGCGACATGTTATTTAGTTATTTTTTGCTGTGGTAATTTATTGTTGGTGGATTGTCTTTAAAATCGAAGGTGCTATTACTACGTCTTCTCAATGAGGTTGAAAGTTTAAGGTCTTCACTTTTAATCAGTCACCCAGATTGAAAGGACTATAACTTGCTTTACATAAAAGTGCCTCAAGACCTTTTCATCTTCAAAAGCCCTGTCAGGTTCCTTCTCAAGATTTTCATGATTGAACTTGATTGAGCACTTGGCTTTTTGGATCAGTTTTGAATCCTCACAAATGCCATTTTGTGAACAATTATCTCCATTGTTTGGGTCAAGGACAAGATCACATTTATTTTTCTGTTTTTTTGGTGTTAATAATCCTACGTCATTGCCACTTGCCAGCCACCTGCTGTCTGCTGGTATGATGGTGTAACATGATGACAAAAACACATTACATATTAGGTTTACCTATTCAGGCACTTTGTGGCTGCAGATAACCAAAAAATGCAATCAGACTCTCTATAACCACCCACAGTCAGAACAGACCCGACGAGTAACCAACTTACTGGCAGTGTTAGCACATTGTAATGGTGTTACTTTGTTCCTTGCAGGTTTTCTTGCACCAGAACCAAGGCTTGGATAATCATGTATGTCGCCCACAATATCTGTTTCTCTAAGTATCACTTCTGGAAGTCTGTTACTTCCCACCTGCCTGCTAACCACGGTTGTATATTCACACCTTGGATTTTTATCATGACACTAAATAGGTTACGCAGATGCACAAAAACAAGTCTCTATCTACATGACATCTTGCTTGGAAATTAAGGGATATAACAATTTCTTAATGTTTAAACTTTCTCTCCGTTGCTGTTATCTCAAATACTATCAGGCATGGTTTAAAGGAACATTTTGGGAAATATGCTTATTTGCTTTCTTGTCAAGAGTTAAATAAGAAGATGGTATCGTATTTGTTCATAAAATAGGACGCTGGAGATGTTAGATTAGCTTAAGACTGGAAATGGGGAAACAGCAGACCTGCTCAAAGGTAGAAAAAAAAATCCACCCAGCACCTCTAAAGCTAACTGTTTAAACATGTTATCTTGCTTCTTTAATCTGTACAACTAGATTTACTGCCTCATGGTTGTCTGCCTCCACCAACCAGTCAAGTTGCAGTTTACATCCATATCTGCCCCAAATATCATCACTTTCATCATTTTATCCAGTATTGTGTGAGTTCATAGTGACCTTTGACTACCAAAGTCTCATCATCCATGAGGCCAATGTTTGGGCCAAATTTGAAGAAACTGACTCAGTGCGTTACTGAGATATCACGAGAATGGGACGGACGTGAGGTCACAGGGACCTTTGACCTTTGAACACTAAAATCTAATCAATCCATCCTTGCATCGAAGTGGATGCTTTGTGCCAGATTTGAAGAAATTCCCTCCAGGAGTTCCTGAGATATCACGTTCACGAGAATGGATGGATGGATAACCCCAAATCATGCCTCCAGCCGTGGCCGTTGCCTCCACAGAGGCATAAAAACTCAAAAACGACAAGATAAGATTCCATAACTTTTACTGTGCCTAGCCAAAAATATGGCCTGCAGGCCCCTGTAAAACCAACAACGCCTCTTTAATGCTAAAGATTAAATAAGTGAGTTATAACATGTTAAACAGGGAGCTTTAGAGGTGCTGGACTTTTTTTTTTTTAACCTTTGGACGAAGCCAGTTTAGCAGTTCCCCTCAGTTTCAGTCTTTATGCTAGGCTAAGCTAACCATCTCCTGGCTGTTGCTTTGTATTTACTAAAAATGGCAGCAATGATCTTCTCATCTCAGTGTACTCCCCAAAGTGTCAAACACCCTTAACAAGGTTTTGAACTCTAAAGCTTATAATAATATTACTTGCCCAAAAGCTGCCAATAGTTTCATACTGTCTTTAAATGGACTGATTTACAGACAGTTTTATACAGCTGTGGAACCTCTAAATATGGCTGGTAGAACCTCACATTACCAATGAGAGACATATATCTGAGATATATTGATAAAATATTAGCGTCACACTACTGCCCAGCTCTCATTTGTGTTGTGTTATCAACCTCTCTATGCACTCTCAACACATTTCAGCATCCTGTCTTCAGTCTTGGATTTACTCTTCGTTTGTAAAGATTGCATTATACCCTATTAACTTATACTCAACTTTTCAGCCTCTGATATCGTTAGAAATGTTTTCAATGTAGACTCTGTTCTCTTTGACAGCAGAAAGGCTTTATTTTAAGTGTGCATCACTTTCATCCTTGCTTATTATTCAGCTTGGTGAACAGACTTGTTATGCAGCAGCACCGCTCTCTTCAGCTGCCATTTTATCTATATGTGCCCTAAATGAGTGGGAGGTAAATCTGTCTGTGTTGCCTTTTTTCCCCATCACAGTCCATTTCCTTCCCATTCACAATGAATGTAAACTTCAGCAGCCCTGGCTACAAATTATGCCTTTTTTGTCATGATAATCACTTGCTAAAAGAAACCTACTGTTTCACACGTACAGTAACTAGCTGTTAAGTTGTGAATCCGCCAGCTGCCAATGCTCCAACCTGCTGCTTATGATTCCATAGGAAGCAGCACTGACGGTATATTCCTATGATTGACCTATTACATGAATAGTGTGTGGGTTAATAATTTATGTAAAGATGATGAAAGCAACGCATTACTCATCCTTAACAGATATAGCAAAGGGCTGTCCAGTGGGTTTTTTTCTTCAGCCACGCCAGTCGAGTGGCTCTGTCGATGGCCAGTCTGTCGGTGGGTTGGTCCACACTGAAATATCAGTTGTGTCACATGACTCGGTCACAGGATCCTAATGTCATGACTTGCACTATCGTCTCGGTCAGCATCTCCATAGACATAAACGAAGGAACAAAACAACTCTGGATGTTTAGGACCTAATGATTTAAATAAAGGCTATTAGAGTGTTTGTGATGCAGATTTAATTTAACTAAAAAAAATCTGCTGAGTTACAGATGTCTCTTTCTCATTGTAAGTCTATGGGAAAAAGTGATGTCACGTGACGAATACTAAGTTGTAGTACCACCGTTATGCCACTAGCAACACTGGGACCAACAACCGGTGTCCTTCCTGGGGGTTTGGTGCAACCTCACAGAGCTGTTAGTGTGGCTGTAGACTTTTAGTCTTGTTGACCTGGGAAATATATTTGCAAAATCAGAAAAGGCAATTGTGATAATTATGTGACATCCCTTTAACTGGGAGCCCTAAACAGCATTTCAAGTTCATTTTTATTAGCATTTTAAATTCAAATAAATGACATCTCATTATTGTAAACTTAGTTTTAAAGGCATAGCCTACTATGCCAGAAATTGCCAGTTACGCTTTGTAAACACAAGATGGTCCCCTGATCTAAACAACACCCCTGAACATTCAGTCTCATTTTGGGACAACCTTTATACGCATGGAGTTTCGCCTCACTATATTTGTGTTTTTCCAGCACTGTGTCTGCCAATTTCATAGCTTCCTCTTGGATGCATGCAAAATAAGAAGAAAATAAGAAAATACAAGCAATGGACTGCTGGGTTTCTGCATCAAAACACACTTCTAGTGTGTCATAAGCGATGATTGAGAGGGATTACTTTTGTATTAGTCTATACATTGTTTTTCAGGAAACCCTGCGTAGTACACCTGTAAGGTAGGAATGTTAATGTCTGATCTTGATGAAGACAGTCAAAACACTTAATAGCATCATGTTCAGTCATTTCAAATGGATCTCTAATGTGTTTGGCACAGTACATACCTAATGAATTGCTAATTTAGTTAGGATTAAACACAATTAAATTTGAATTTTAAGTACAAAGAGCTGCACTGGATGACTGAGCAGCGGTCTGTACTATAAAAGCTCTGAGGTTATAGAGTCTGTGGCTGTGTCTCTGTATCTGTGGTTCACTTCATTAGCATCGCTGCTCAGGGAGACGTGATTGAGAGAAGTGACAGCACAGCATCTCTTTTCATCTGACACTAGACAGACAGACGGGCCCCTGTTTCCACCCATGCCGGCAGCCTGATGCTCACCGCCAACATCCATTAGGATTGGTTTAACATCAGTCCTTTGCCCACTAACCTACATGGCCATGAGAAATGGGGCAAAACTGCCCTCCGAGTAGCCTCCGGGGGGCCTCAATGACTCCTAGCTTTTAGCTTTCCTCATTCTGCCACCCAACTCTACTTTGTGTGTGAATTATCCTCCCTCACATAGATCTGAAAATATCACATATTGGTGGTAAAGGTAGACTAGACATGCATGCTGAGTACATGCTGCACAATGACATATAAGATTAGACATCATAAAACACTGACATGAATAGGCTACACACTGCAAATAGAGTGGAACGAAGAACAAAAATGATAAAGACGAATCAGATAAGTATGATCACAAAGATCCAAAGTCTGTCACGCTCGTGATCACGCTCAGCAAAGGCTGATCCTGCCAATTCCAATTACTCCTCAGTTTTTAAAAGGGGCAAAGTATGGACAGGCTACTGGGCCGTAATAAGCCCAATCCCTTTGTGTGGTTTCAAAGCAGCCTCCAGGTTTGAAACAAGGCACAATAACAACGATCGGTGTTGCCATTCAAAAGAGGGAACTTCAAAGAGGCTCATTTTCTCTTGCCCAGCTGCAATGTGGCTCGCTGCCATGGGCCATCATTATAATGAGTGGAGAAAAAAAGGACTTTGAATATCTGTCTCAAATACTGTCTCAAAGACTGATCGTGAGATGTTAGGATTATCAAGAACGGGCAATTTAATGGGAGTTTATGTACTTGTTGTCTGTGTAGCGATACTATTACATTTCAATGGGTGTGTATTTGTCAGGGATTATAATAAAACATCAAAATTTGAATATGATGAGCAGCATTAGGAGCCTGTGTAAATGATATAAAGAAGCTTAGTTCCCTTGGGTGGATATATTTTTAGCATTATCAGGAATAAACGTGTCTCAGAATGTCAAAGTATGAAATGTTCCATTACATTAACATTAAAAAACATGATGTTATTATCACGTTTCCTTAAAATCAACCCCAAATTGAAAAAATGAATTTTCTGAAGAAAACTGGAAATTTGCAGTTGAACCAAACAGCTGAAGCTGAAGTTGAAAAAGCAATACAAATACAATACAAACACTGAAAGAAATTGAAATGGCAGTTAAAATGCAAGTGCTACAAGAAGTATATGAACTAAATGAAACTGAGGTGTCATTTTAACAGCAAAAGTCAAGTTGAAGTATAAGTTCAAGTGAAAGTTGTGTTTAAAGGTGGAGACCCGAAAGGGTTTGAAGTGTCTGTCAAAGTGTAACACTGAATGGACTTGAAATTACGGTTGAGGAGAAAGAGATTAAAGGAGTCAAGGATTTAGTTGAAGTTCAAATGCTGAAAGTAATTGAAATGTCAGTTGAAATGTAGGTGATAAGTTGAGCTAAAACTTTCAGTTGAAGTGGACGCCATGAAAGAAATTAGTACCAGCTCAAGTGAATAAACTAAAAAATTATGCCAATTGAAGTGTCTGCTGAAGTGTAAGACTTTAAAGCAGCTGAGGAGTAAATGGTGTATGAGCAGTGGAAGCTGAGGAAGGTTTTATTTGTTGTTGGAGCTCATAGGTGAAGACCTGAGACCTTAAAAGGGTTTGAAGTGTCAGTCTTAAACATTGGAGGACGTTTAACTCTTCAGTTAAAGAGGAGTAGATAAATGCAGTTGAAGTGTCACACAGTGTGTAGATGGTGAAAGCAATTAAAGTGTCATTTGAAGGGCAAGGAATGAAAGCAGCTGAAGTGTCAGTAACAGTGTAAGTTAATACCTGGTCAAGAACAAGAGCTTTGTTGCTATCTGAGTAACAATCTAGTTACTTTCAATGGCTACGTACTGGATCAAAGATTCTAGTACAATAATAATAATAATTAATATTAGAATATAACATACAGTTTAGGAGACTGCATAAAATATACAGTGTTTCCTCATGTTGCTAATTTTTTAAGCAATGGCAGGAATACTTCATAACTGTATCCAGTGCACTATAGTACAGATCATCAGGTGTGTCTCCGTCTCCCCAACCAAACAAAGAATAGCTGCATGTCTCAAGATGGTGGCAAAGATGACATGTATTTATTAATCTCATATCATGCCTAACTGTTGTGGATCATAACATATTAGATAGGGACTAAATCTGCAGATAGTCTGGTTAAAATGAGGCCAAATTTTTCTATGGATGCTGTCGCAGGCCGCAATTTGGCTTGTTTTTAGCCCAGATAACTGCAGAAAATGCCATTTGCAACGGAAACAGTGTTTGATCACTTGCGGCAGACAATAAAAAAGGTTTTTCAAAAATGGTGAACGGCCGCAACCATGAGAGATCCTTGAGCATAGAGTCATAAATGAGCACAAAAAAAAATCAGTCTTATGTGTTCAACAATATGTGAGCTTAGCCGTGGACAGACAGACGGACATAATCAGCCAGAACTTCAAAAACTTTGGCTGGATCAATCCAAATGACCTGAAGTGTTGGTAAAGATATCAGCCTTAGCAGAAAGGAATCAATAGCTGCTCCTCCTCTAAACAGAGACTACCAGGACGTATTAAAAGCCCAAACCCATTTTGAAAGCAAAAATCAAAAGCCTTTATTCTGATGACCTGAATAGTTAAGACTTAGTGACACATTTCACCTTGAACAAGCCGTCATTAGGGTGATGCTATGACAACAGGGAACCTCTGATCTCCTTTGATTTTTAAAGTATCACTTCAGGTTTAATCAAGTTCCACTTCAGATGCATTAAGAATGTGATTTTTACCTGCCTCATCTTTTTTTTTTTTTTTTTTTTTCTAATCTTTGCTGCTATTATGTCTTTTAATATGCGCGGTTGTTGCAGAAGTCATGAACTGTGCATTCCTGGCTCGAAGGCATCAGTTATTGTCCAGTCTACTGGCTGTGTTTGTGTTGGGATTTCATGCCCCACATGTGCTCATCATGCTTTATTTGCTCTGCCGTAAGCTGTGAACCCTTCCAACACCTGCCTCCGCTCGACCGTTTTGCCGTGATTATATAATTTGTTTATACTGGTGTTTTCTGGCCACCCTCACACCCTGTGGCTAACGTTTGTTTGTCCTATCTCACGGGATGTGATGATGCATGATGAGGAGGCAACGCTCTGCTCGCTCCTGTTGGACAGTTTTGAAGCTACATTCTCTGGCTTTGGATCAGCACCAACTCAACAGTAGACTGGAAATGTATGAGCCTGCAAATTAATACTACCAACAACTCCATGGACCGTTTCCTGTCTTTGCAGCTTTCCAGCAACAGCCGCTACAGTGGCTCAGGGTACTGTACCTAGGCATCTTCCTTTCATGTGTCATTTAATACGCCTCCCTGTGGGCCACGGAGCTCTGCAACAAAGTTTTCCCAGTGTGTCCCCTGTCTGCTTGAGAATCTATTTTAACTCACCTTGCCACATCTTTCTTGCAATATACCACCTCTGTTACCAGTCTGCTGGTTTCTAAGGGTGTTGCTTTGTCCCTCGCAGGTTTTCTTGGGTCAAGACCAAAGCTTCCACAATCCCTTTGAACTTGTTTTCCAATTCGCTGTGTCTAAGTGCCAGTGGCACTCGGTGGGGCTGCTTTACTCAGTACTAGACCTGAGCAGGCACAGAATCCACTCAGTATTCTGCAGATTTATATATATATATATATAGCTTTCTGTTGTAGTAAACAACAACACTGTGTGGCCCTATCGCACATATAGGTTTTCATCAGTCCATATCAGAGGAATTGCATCCATATGAGATGATTCCACAGCTCACGATTTATATCTCATGCTAAGGTATAGTGCCAGTGCACAGTGAAAAGCAGAAAATAAAGGTGTGCAGGCTGAGCGAGACTTTGTGTTGACCTTTTTTTATTAACCCTAACCAGTCTTTCCCTACAACCCAGTATACGGTGTGTAATTTAGGCCCACCTGTCCACCAGAGGATAGTGTGCCAGTGTCACCTTTTGCCTTGCCGAGGTGTGAATATTACGAATATGAATATGTTCGTATGATGGTGCAGCACCAGCAGGGGTCAAAAAAAAAAAAAAAAAAAAAAGCTTACTTAGGTTTGGGCAACAAAACCACTTAGTTAGACTTAGGAAAAACATCATGGTCAGCCTTAATGTAAGTATGTAAGGTAAGTACAATACAAAATACAAACAAAAGTAACATAAGTATGGAAAACACATCACAATCGTCATGACCACGCTTTTGCCTTGTGCATTATTTCGTGCAACTGGGCTGTTCCTTAACATTAAACAAGCATTTTAGTTGCCTAACATTATTTTTTTTTTATTATTGTTTATTAATTAGTATGTACAGGTATTGCAGAAAGCAAAACTTTTGATTGCATTTAAACAATTATTACACCAGATAAGTGCTGTTGTACTGAATATCAGCGTCGCTGCGATTCAGTTGGTACAAGGTTGCAATTGCTCTTCTCTAATTTGTCTAGTTTGGCTGATGTCATATATGTGCACCTTGCACTGAAGTATCAGGCCAGAACTTGCCAAAAAGAGAACATCAGCTACGCTTCAGCCTTTCTGGACTGAATCCGACGCCAGTAAACCATCCACCTAAAAAGAGCCGTACAAAAGTAAAACAAGATTATTTCTATTCTATTGTCATATTCTGCCGAAATGGTCTATGTGTGAACAAAAAAATATTATTAATATCTTGTTTTGTCTCTTTGCTTCTATACTTTTTATCCAGGATTCTGTCCTTCCCCTTGTCCTCTTCTGACAACCACTCATAATACAACTCAAATGTTATTTGTGGAAATATGCTCATCTTTGCAGTTAGCAAAGTTCTGCACAGTTTGTTAAAATCTAAGCTATTAGAATGCCTGAAAATTGTATTTATCATAGACTGTACATAAGAAGTGGACACTGTCACCGTGACGTCACCTGTTGGTTTGTGGACTGCTGTTTTGAAGCTGTCTGCTGTTTTTTTTTTTTTTTTTGGAACCGGAACTGACAAGAAGAATGCAGCTTTAAGACACTTCTTCATCAGCTTCATTTTTCAGAAGGTTACACACTGGGATTGAAATGATAGTTAAAAGTCCCAGTGCTGTTGTACTCCATGCATTTCAGCACTCATGGAATGCCTATTTGTCCAATCAAATTACTTGGTTGGAACTACCTGTTGTATAATGTCATTTATTACATGGCTTTGTTGAATACTCAATTTTGATAGGTCAATCATGGTGATCTATGGTCTCATATTTCTTTATTGCAGACCATTGCTATGCATCACAGACTGTTACTATGGCTGCAGTTCTGATGTTGGACCCTGGCAGACTGTTTTTGTGCCCAATTATTGATTTCTTAAGTAAGTAGCCACGTAATAAGCCCTTATTTAACATGTTATGGAGTTTTGCAGAATATTCCAGTATCAACGTTCCTGTCAGGGATGGGCTTGGTTTTCATTTATCTCATTCCTTATTCTTGTATTATCAGTGATACTCACATGAACAACACATCAAGTTGACTCACTTGTATGCACAAATGTTCTTAGGGGTTCATTTATGCCTTGTTGCTCTTATTACCATTGTGCTTTCAGACACTGTTAAATGTCAACCCCAGTCTTACTTCTGCAGATTGTAATTCCCGTAGACATCCTTCGTATATTGCTAAAACATTAAGGGACTCCCAGTTGCTTCCAAGCAGTGACAGACAGTCTTTGCAAGGAAGCCAAGCAGACACAGCCGTCCGGGTTTCCCGTGCGTCTTTTATCCTGAATCAAACAATCAAACAGACGACATGAAACGCGTAGCACCGGCACTTCTTCTGCTTATTGCTGCCTTTTTTGGGAAAGAGCTGAACAGGCTATAATGATTATTCAGGCTGCTTCTCTCCCCAGACGTGCTTGAAGTGACATTCTCCCGTCTGCAGGCTCAGTCCGACTCATCCTGCTGAGACAGGGATGTATATATTTAGGAGCAGGTGATCCTTGTTACTCCGGTACACTGCAGCTTTTTTTAGCTCATCATTTAATTTGGCAAGCAGGCCTCATATTGTCCATAAATTCCCTGACAGAAGGGAGGTATATTCATCCCTGCGACTATGCACTAACGATGATCAGAGTGTGTGCTGTGTGGTAATGAGCCAAAAGCTATTTGTGCAGCGAGCTTCCTGCTATACCCACCTAACAGCACTGCATATATTTGATTTTAGCTTCAGGTATTACAGGGCTTAAAGTTAAAAATTTATACTTTCATCAGCTGATATCTCATGGGTTCATCTCTTCTACTTATGCCTTTCGTTCTGTTAGTAATTGCATTTACCCCCTCAGGTCTCCGTCATTCATTCTGTCTAATTAGCTCTCCTGACCCTCTAAGCATGGCAGTAACCTCTTCATCCAGTAAAGGCACTGACTTCTGCCTCATCACTTTGACTACTGACTGACACCAGACCGGCACTAAACGGAGGATGGATCCGTCTTGGGCCAGGGCATGCAATTACAGCAAGGCATTTATAGCTCCTTTAAAGGACTTTTTAAAAAGCAATGAACACATGTATTAGCAAGTCTCCCATACACAGACTGTATATAAGAAGTGGACTTAGTCACCATGATGTCACCCATTGGTTTATGGACTGCTATTTTGAAGCCTTGAGTTCGGCATGTTGGCTTTCGCCATCTTGGTTTGTGGCTATTTCAATCTTGGTTTTTAACTGTCACCATCTTGTTTTTTGGCTGTAGCCATCTTGGCTTTTTGCAACCAGAAATGACACAAGGGGTGGAGCTAAGTGTAACTGAACACTGAATAAGACATTTTTAGGTGACCTAAAAGATTATGAAAGGGTTAAACATAGACAACTTCCAGACTGGAGAACGCCATGACAGTGACCTGTCAATCACAAGGTGTCCATATCCAGAAGAATACCCTGCTTTATGGTCTATTTGACTCTAAATGGGACCATAATTTACTAAATGAACATCATGATGAATTGAAGACTTGAAACTAGCGACTGAGACCATAAACTCATGTTTACAGTGTTTACTGATGTAATAAATCAAGTGAAAAGGAGGGTCATTTTCTCATAGACTTCTATACAATCAGACTTCTTTGTGCAACCAAAGGAGTCGCCCCCTGCTGGCTGTTAGAAAGAATGCAAGTTAAAGGACCCCACTGGACCCATGTAAAGTCAAAGGAGGCTGCATGTAGGTCACATCTACGCATTTAAAGCAACTCGAATTGCATGCGATTGGTAGCTAACCGCCATTGGCCAGCCCTCCAGAATGCACCCAAATTAATTGGTGACTCACTAACAAAAATGCTGGCACGAAGAGACGTCTGTGTCTTGTGAGAGCGAATTTCATTTGAACAATGGGCCTATTTAAAGCTGACTGGGAGGCTTGTTGTAAGGCGAGTTAATGTTTGAATTAATCAGCACCTAGCTTTGCTTTTCTTCCTCTGTGATTTAGTATCTGCGGGAAGAAACGGGGCAGGGAGTCATAACTCACAAATTAATCATTTATAATCATTCATATCACTTGTTGGCTTACTGCAGTGCAACAGTAAGAAAAAAAAAAGAATTAACATGCACTGATAAGATAGGCTGATATGTAAATGACATGTTTCTCGCTGTCCTTTATCCTTCAAAATAATTTTATGGCTCTGGGGTTTGATGGGAGCTACACTGCAGTGCTGTTGAGTATATAAGGCAGCTTGAGCACTTAGCTGCCTACAGGGTTAGTGTTCACATGGGTTGCAAGTGAAGCCAAGAGGACATCTCTAATATGACTGCAATTCTCTATGGCTTTAGCGCAAGTCACACTGCATGCCTTCAGGCACCCCAGCTGTAATGCTTTATACACATGTAAGACTCTGCAGGGACGGCGCCTTCATAAGCTCCCAGCCCGGGTTCATAAAACTCAGGGGAGAAGCCTGTAAAATGACGTCACACTGAACTCTTTCTACCCCAAGAGATTTGGTCGACACAGCAAATGCAATCCGCACCACGGGGGTCGATCTACTCAATGCGATGTGCTGCTTTTCTGTTATTGCTCTCATCTTTCACACTGCACCTCTCACTGACACTTGCCACAAGCTGCGTTTTAATGGGGCAGTTCCGTAGAGATGAGATGAGTGGTGCTCGACTTTGACCGGAGTGGGGTTAAATGGGGGGCTGCTGGTTTCACCAGCACTGACAAACGAGAGTGAAATTCACCACTCTTTGACATGAAACATCATTACATTTCCACAGAAAAGAGAATAGCTGCATAAATGTCACAAAGTGTTTCCACCTACCTGTTTTATTCATTTTGCCCATTAAAGCTGCAGTTGGTAACTTTGAGCAAATATGATGAAGTTATTTCTTTAAAACCGTCAGTATATCCTGACGCTGCATGAGACAGATAATGTGCTGGAAAAAAAAAAAAAAAATCCTGTTCCTCTGTGTCCTCATAGTGCTGCTAATGGCATCTGCAAGACTTCACCACGTCTGAAGGAAAACAACCAATCAGAGCCATGCAGCCTCTGTCAATCACTGCTCGTGAACTCCAATCAAACTGTCTAACTAGGCAGAACTGATGAAATATGAATCAAAATTATGTTACTGTAGTGGCTATATATTTTGTGTACTGTTGAGCTGTAAAATTAGAAAGTTTGTGACCCGGCTGCCATGTTGAGATCAGTCGAACCAAGGCTAAGAAAGAAAGAAGAAAGAAAGATATTCCTTTATTAGTCCCACAGTGGGGAAATTCAGTTTTACACTCTGTTGTTCACACAGTACAGTTCACACAGTACATATACATGTCAATGGAGAGATGTCAGAGTAGGGGGCTGCTCCTGACAAGCGCCCAGAGCAGTTGGGGGTTTGGTGCCTTGCTCAGGGGCACCTCGGCAGTGCCCAAGAGGTAAACTGGCACCTCTCCAGCAACCAGTTGGTCTTGGTCCATGGGGGATTTGAACCCGGGTCCTCCACATCCTAACCCAAGTCCTTATGGACTGAGCTACTCCGCCCCCGGCGAGCACCATCCACCAGCCAAAGCAAAATTTCTGATTTTACAGCTAAACAGCACACTAAAAAAAATTTGTTTCTGAAAACATCTGAGGCAAGAAATGGGCATTAAAATATTGATTCATATTTGATCAGTGCTGCCTAGTCTGAAAGTCTTGATTGACAGCATGTTGAAATCTTGCAAATGTCATCAGTAGCATTAAGAGAACACAGAGGAACATGATTATGAGATTATCTGTCTCATGCACTACTGTCTGGATATAGTTCTAGTTTTGTTTTTTTTTTTATCAAATTTGCTCAAAGTTGGACTGCAGCTTTAAATAACCTGAGTGGAAATGAGTTGAAATCTGTTCCATTTGTAAAAGTTGACATAAAATGTGATAAAGTGAAATTGAAACAGACTTAGCAAATACATTATGACATGTCTGAATGTCTGTCTTTAATGGTCCTCATGCATGAAACAAACATAAAAAGCTTCCCACATTTCCATCAGGTTTTCCATCTTCTGATTCTTGGCTTTTTAATTGCCATGTCCGTTACGTTACATCCATTATCCGTATCCATTTTTCCTATTCATTGGGCAAAGGTGTGGTACACCCTGGACCGTTCGCCAGACTATCACAGGGCAGATATGTAGAGATAGACAACCATTCATGCTCACATTCACACCTACAGGCAATTTAAAGTCAACAGGTAACCTGCATGTCTTTGGACAGTGGAAGGAAACCAGACAACCTGGAAAACCCCCACGCTAACACGGGGAGAAGATGCAAACTCCACACAGAAGAGCCCCAAAACTGATTTGAATCTGCGGTGAGACAACAGTGCTAACCACTGCACCACCGTGCAGCCCTATGCCCTCGTATGCAATGACTTTATGGCACCTGACTGGAGAAAATCATTACCACCAGCTGTTTTTCTTGATCCGGCCAGCTCTATATATTTGCACATCAACAGAAGTGGATGAAAAAGCAAATTAATTTGTCTTTTCTTTTGCAGATTTTCCAGAAATGCGGTTCCAGTGTGGCACTACATTTGAATGGAAAACTAACTACAGATTGTCACTGTAAAAAGCCACAGTTACTGGCCATACCAGACCAAGCTGCTAAGTAGCAAAATACTTGAGCGCATTAAATCAAGCCAGTGTGTGCTTCTAAATGCAGCTTTTCAATGAATGTGTTATTTCAACCTTCAAAAGTAAAAGCCTTGTGAATGTTTTCATCTTCTTCATAAAATCACTTCCTTCCTTCTGTCCTTTACTTCTGCAGAGACACTACAGTATAATAGCAGTGGATGCTTCAGATGAAAAACTTTCCAACACTGTGAAAGATGCCAAGCTGCAATTTTAGGAGCTGTAAACACAATTGTAAATCTGGGTCTCCATCTGTTTTACACCATTAAGTGTATGATTACTTCTGGTCTGAATATGGGCCATTTAAAAAAATATGACACTGAGAACTATCTATAAAGTAAGTTTAAAGATTTTAATAGCTTCTGTAGCTTTTGATTCCTTAGTCATATGTGAAGTGATGGGTCAATAACTGGAGTTATAATGAGCGATGAGAAGAGTGATTAATGTACCTACTGTACAGTAATGTACTGTAAATGCAAAGGAGGCTGCACTCCTATGTTGATAGATCATCTGAGGTGAATTAGTTCAACTATGTGGCTACAGAGCAGCAGCTTTTATTACAGCAGTATAACACAGCACCAGCAAAAACCAACAGGCTCTGACAATACACTTTTACAGCTCTTCACCAAGGGCCTTCTGGGTCCTGTGTGGCGTGAACCTGCAGGCCAGCTCGATTAGTGACTGACCTTTCATTATCGTCTGTCCATCATCAGTGAGCCTCGGGGCACCACTGCACCAAACTCCAATATGTTTTATGGATTCGGGTTACTGTGAAGCACGCATCAAAACAGCACAGATGTCTGGAGCAACCAGACAGTGAAATGATTGGTAACACTAGTAAGACAGAGGCAGTTTGGAAAAAAGTTTGGTATCTTATCAAGCTTGGTTACAAGGGTGTAATAAGCTTTTAATTGGTGATTAGTTGTAACAAGACAGGTGGTAAATTAACTATGGATTCAAATATGAGGTTTTTATATGTACATTCTTTGTTGGACAGGGGAAACAAATAACCAGAATGGACACGTTTCGTATTGGAAAGTCGCAAACAGACACAAAATTTAAAAAAACAACCAAAAAGAGACAAGACATGCCGACAAAGACTCAAAAGATCTACAGAGACACACAAAACAACAAACAAGACAACAAAGAAGCGTAAAATGTTTACAAAGAGATGCACAGTGTCCAAAAAGGGATGCAAATGTTTACAAAGGGAAGCAATAAAAGCCAAAAAGACACAGGAAACGACAGCAAAGGGACGCAAACATTTACAACAACAAACAACAAACGACAACAAAGAGATGTAAAGCAATCAAAAGAGTCTCAAAATGTCTACAAAGAGATGCAAAACAACAAAAACAGACTAGGTATGACAACAAAGAGATGCAAACATCGACAAAGAGAGATGCAAAGCAACCAAAAATAGATGTAAATGTCTACAAAGAGGTGCAAAAGAACCTAAAAGAGACAGCATACGACAACAAAGAAGCATAAAACGTCTACAAAGAGATGCAAAGTGGCCAAAAAGGGATGTAAATGTTTACAAAGGGATGCCAAAAAACCAAAAAGAAACCGGATACGAAAACAAAGAGATGCAAAACGTCTACAAAGAGATGCAAAGTGGCCAAAAAGGGATGTAAATGTTTACAAAGAGTTACAAAACAACCAAAAAGAGACAGGACATGACAACAAAGAGATGCAAAACATCCACAAAGAGATGTAAAGTCACCAAAAAGATGTCTCTTTGAATCTGTGACTCTTATATAGGGGGGTGGGGGATCTTTACATGTCTGTGCCCATTGTCTCATAATCCGCCCATGCAAATAACAAGTAAAGTTAAAGTTCAGAAGTAAAAACACTGTTTATCAGCTAACATGTTATTGTCCTCACGCTCAAAAGCTAATTTCCTCCACCAGGACTGTGATAGGATTTCATGACCGTGAATCTTGATTGGTGCGCAGAAGCACATGACATTGCCCACTCACATCAAACCAGCGAGAAGAGTGCAGAAGAAAACACAAATCTCTTGTGAAATAAATAAAACTGTGGCATAATGTGTTCTTGACGGACCCAGTTGCTCATTGTATGACGCTTTTAGCATCACCATGTGCTTTTTGTTCTCGACCCGCTCAGCTGAGGTAGAAGTTGGCTCCATCGGTCTGACAGCGATAATTGGCACATCTTCTCAAACAGTCATGGCAGTGCTGACAAATTCTGAATTGCGTATTAATATTCAAGCTGCTAGAGGTTGCGCACCCTAATCTGATTGTACATCACACTTCCATGTGGTCCAGATGGGAACTGTAGAACTGTGACTCCATGCAGCTTTTTGCTGTTCACACTGATCAGAAAACATCAAAACTGGGACACATGAAGACAAAACATCAGAATTAGGACACTTTCAGCAGCAGCGTGTATACGTAGCCGAAATAGCCTGTAAGCAAGTGAAACACAGCACATTGTGTGACCCTGACACTTCAGATGATAGCCTGTATGACCTACCTATATGGTGATATCAGTATATTCTCAGCCAGGCATTGCCGCATTGCTGAAGAGTTCTTAACAGCTGCCACCTTTGCTGCCTCACCTGGCAATCAGATAAAAGGAAATGCTAATTTGGCATCCTGCTCAAACAGAAAGCGTCGTTTTTAGACAGCACTTCATGCCATCATGCTAACGGTAACAAGAATATCTGTCTTTTGTGTGTGAACGCTCACAGGGATTACTGCTGCGGCATCATGAAGACATGATCAAAGTCCCTCCAATAGGCTTTTATTATTATCGTTGCATCTCCCTTTTTACCGAGAGTGCTGTATACAATTGAGAAGAAATGTAATGAACAAATTACCGTCCTCCTCACATCATATCTCTCATTGATGGAGGATTTCCAAATCAGTTCTTCAGTGATCGGAGCTCATACAAGCAGTTAGCGGAGTGTAATTTATACCTTGCTCAATGAGGCAAAGAAACACCATGTTATTAGCTCCGTTTTACACCCGTGATTAAAACCTGAACCATCTATTGCAGTAAATGTAAGATGCCAGGGCTTTAAGTGAATTAAAACACTTGAGGAGTGTTTGTTGGCTCTCAAGTAAATGTGTTCAGGCTCAGGGTGCTGTGCACCCGTAAATGAATAATTTCAAACATCATAAAAGATCTTCATAAAAAATCTGTCACAACCTTGCAGCCTCATCAAAGAGCATGAATCAAAGTGAACCAGACTTGGTGAGCCTGGGTGCTGCATCAGTGTGAGTTTAGTTTGGTTGTTAATAAAGAGGAGCTTTGTCATAGCAGAGATCCAGATTTACGGGGGTGGACGAGCCATCTGATTGTGGGATCCTTTGCTCGTTGGCCAGTGATTGTAATAAAAAGAATTTGTCCCTGCGGTGGTGTTATAAGTTCATCCTGTCTCATGAGATCACCTTTCTTCCAGCACCAACTTAATCTCTATCAACATCTGCACATGAATGCAGAATCTGTAGGCAATGGGACAAGATATTGGTATATCAGAAGCATTCTGGTTTGCAGTCCATACTTGGAGGAGGTTTTTGTTTGCAATGTAGGTAAACAGTCCTTGTGGAGCAAGCCCCCAGGAAGTGCGTCAGGCTTTGAAGCAAATCTTTCTAGCGGACAAACGGTCATATTGAAACCATTATGTCCTAAAAATTGTAAAATGCACTAATAGCTGAATCCAGAGTTATTTCCCTTCCTCCATTCATGTAAACAAGCCCCAGATTGAGGCTGGGCTGGGGGTTGGGAGGCAGGGCCCCTGCCATATGAGCCCAATGGATGTGGAGGATCGCCGGATGATCCAGGTACTTTATCACTTGGCAGTTGAGCCATTTTGGCTTCATGCGCTACTAAGCAGCTTTCATAGGAATGAACGGAGCCCTCTTGAACACTGTATCCAGACCTCTTTATACAACCACGGTGTGGAGAGCAGAAAAGGTGGAGCACATTGGCCAAAATGCAATCTCAGAATCCACTGGCTATTGATCTGACGATTTAGCTTTTTACAGTATTAGTTTTTTTCTAAGTATCTGGGGGAACGGCCAATATTTCTGGGTTTCCGGTGTTGCCAGTGGATATTAGGGCTGAGACTTCTTCTTCCGTACACCAGTCATTGTTTACAGTCCTTTTAGAAATCTGAGATGTGAGAATGAAGTTGTAGACCTGCCATCTATGGCTAATCTCTATAAACAGTAACCAATAACAATAACAATAATCTTCATATTAATGCAGATAAATTTAAGCCTGATCAATGGCTACTTTGAACAGTGTCGCCAACTCCTCCAATAAAAGTATTATTGACGTCACATATTGTGACGTCTTTGTGTTTTATGCACTGAAGTCAAACATCTAAGACTTTTTCTATGTACACAAAAGGCCTATTTCTCTCAAATATTGTTCACAAATTTGTCTAAATCTGTGTTAGTGAGCACTTCACCTTTGCTAAAATAATCCATCCACCTCACAGGTATGGCATTTCTGAGAATTTGGCAGTACATCCAACCAGCCTCACAACTGCAGACCACGTGTAACCACACCAGCCCAGGACCTCTACATCCGGCATCTTCACCTGCAAGATCGTCTGAAACCAGACACCCTCACAGCTGATGCAACAATCGGTTTGCATAACCAAATAATTTCTGCAGAAACTGTCAGAAACCGTCTCAGGGAAGCTCAGCTGCATGCTCGTCGTCCTCACCAGGGTCTTGACCTGACTGCAGTTCGTTTTGTAACTGCCTTGAGTGGGAAAATGCTCACCTTCAGTGGCGTCTGGCACTTTGGAGAGGTGTTCTCTTCATGGATGAATCCTAGTTTTCACTGTACAGGGCAGATGGCAGACAGTGTGGGTGAGGGGTTTGCTTATGTCAATGTTGTGAATTGGGCGGTGGGGTTATGGTATGGGCAGGCGTATGTTATGGACAACGAACATTTTGAATGCACAGAGATACCATGATGAGATCCTGAGGTCCATTGTTGTGCCATTCATCCAACGCCATCACCTCATGTTGCAGCATGATAATGCTCGACCCCATGTTGCAAGGATCTGTACGCAGTTCCTGGAAACTGAAAACATCAGTTCTTGCATGACCTGCATACTCACCAGACATGTCATCCACTGAGCATGTTTGGGATGCTCTGGATCGGCGTGTACAACAGTGTGTTACAGTTCCTGCCAATATCCTGCAACTTCACACAGCCATTGAAGAGGAGTAGACCAACATTCCACAATCAACAACTTGATCAACTCTATGTGAAGGAGATGTGTTGCACTGTGTGAGGCAAATGGTGGTCACACCAGATACTGACTTTTCTATCCCCCCTTCAGTGCCTACTACTGTAAATGTCTCAGATAAACCTGAACATTTTAGTGTGGACTTTTATTGTGACCAGTGTCACACACACAAACAAAAGTTGCGTTCATATTTTTGTTCAGTGTATATTTCTTACTTTTGTTAAATTTATTGCAAGTCACTTTTTAGAAGTGAAGTCATTAAGAAGGTCTGAAAAGTCACTCAATCTAGTGACAAAGTTGTCAAGTTGGCAACACTGACTTTGAAGGCATCAGTTCATAATGCCCAGGCCAGTGCTGCTGGAAGTAGTGGGGCCAAGGGGCCATTGGCCCCTCACTTTACAGCACTGTCCCACTTTCTTTTTAAGGTCCTGAATCACTGTATCCCTACAATTGCCCTGATATTCAATCATTCCCATCCACTCTGTGTATGTCAAGACTGGAGGGTGCCAGAAGAGTTTTTACTCTAAAGATACGCTTTCATTTTAATCAGTTCAGCAACCTAAACTGAAGTTTTTGTTTGTGCTTCAAGTCATAAGTATGTTGTATGTGAAGTTGATGGACAATAAACAAAGCAAAGCACTGAATAATACTGTATATTTATCCACATTTTGCAATCAGAGCAGAGTGTGCTGTGGATCTTTATCCAATCATAATCAACCATTGTGTAGCCTAAATCAAAGAGATCTGACATTCAGCCATTTTTACTTTTCTCAGCTGATGGGCTACCCCTCGCCAGGCGCTTCATCCGGTGTGCCACGACCTTACCGTGAGTTTTACAGTACCCCTTGCTCGGACCTCGCTGCTGCCCGGAGCCGCTGAGTTCTCACTGCTCAACCAGGCTGGACTGCCCTCACTCAGAGCGAGGGGTCTACGGCGATGTCAGCACCCTGTTTCATTTACCATGCTGATGCTGTGTGACTTTTTGCCATCAGCAACCAAGCAGCCTTTATGATTAAATTGTTTACTTGGTCTCCAAGTTCTTCATAGATCTAGCCTCGTAATTTTAATCTTAAAGTGTTCCAGATTTGTGCCTTTAACTTTAATGTTAATGTTGTTAAAAATGTTCCTCTGGGGAGCATGACCCCAGACCCCCCTAGAGGGTTAGAGGTCCCCATCACAGTCTCTTAAAATCCTGTTGGCTTTTTTCCCCCCTCCCCCCCAACACCCCCCCCCCCCCCCACTTCAAAACTCATTGCAGCACCACTGGCTGAGGCGCTATGATTTTATTATTATTATGTCAGTGAATGTTATTCACCATGGTGGGCGCTGAACACTGTTCTTGATGTGAGTGTGTAATGAGCACAGTGTTCACGCTTGACTACTGCATTAATGCCTGTAACAGCTCTGGACAGGAGACAGACTGAGCTGTCAAAATTGCCTGCAAAAATGCAAGAAGGATACAGTAATATACAAATCACATTGCCCTTTTAATGCTATACTGACCATATGAGTAAAAATGACATAATTGTTAAGTCGTTACGACAGAAGGTTTACTATATGATAGCAAAAAAGCTGAAAAAGGTCAGGACTGTAGATCAATACAATATTCTGTGACAGAGAAATATCATGAGTTATAGGAGCATTTTTAAATATTATAACTGATCATATAATTTAGAGAAAATTATGGTAACACTTCATTTTACAGCTCCGCAAATATCATGGTAATTAGGTGATAATTAGCATGTTACCTATTTCAAATTTCTTTGTAATTACTGCCAAATTAATCCAATGTTCACCTCAAAATTGATAGAAAATGACTTTATTCTAAACATTACAGACATTTAATAATTATATTCTGCACATTCTCAATAGATGGTAATTTATTCAATATATATCTAGGAGATAAATACAAAGTTAAATGATGTGCTTTATTTCCATGTCTGCTGGTAAACAGATAATAATTATAAAATAACTTCTTTGAAATTTCTTTAGAAAACTCCCTGAATTATAACATCTGTTACCAGATTACATTTGTGTGGACAATAACTCACAATGGTGGGATTGTGCCTGATCAGAAGCGTCTTTTATTAGTTTTGGTTTTCCACCTCTGATGAAGAGCAGTGCACAGCCTAAGGGCCCTATATTATGTTTATAATAAAGTAATTTTCTATAAATTTTAAGGTAGATATTTGGGTAATTTGGCTGTAATTACAAAGAAATTTCAAATAGATTACTTGCTAATTATCACCTAATTACCATCAAATTTGCAGACCTGTAAAATGAAGTGTTATCACCACGATTTAAAGGAAATATGTTAACATCACTGTAAAGTCAGTGAACAAAATATCAACAGCTGGAACTCCAATTTTTGGGGTATGATTAAGATTTATTTCCTTTTGAAAATATACCCATAAATTTGTCATATGAAAACAATTATACAACCTTGAACATTTTATCACAACAGGATCACACAAGTTAACACCCACATCCCTGCATTACAAAGAATTGCCCTTAATTGGTTTCACTGTTTTTTTTTTTTCTTCCCCTAAACATTTAAAACATTTTCAGCAAAAGAAACTAAACAATACAAGATTCCACTACGACTTTCAAAATTGCCATCTATTAAATACCCAGATCCCCCTTGGTGCCCTAGGGGAGAATCCGGACACGCTGTAGCCTGAAGTGGTGCAATCAAAGAAAAATGTGAGAGGGGGGAAATTCAATCCATAAATCTGTGAAGCTCAACTTTGTCTTGTCCCAAAGAGGGCACCGGCCAGTAAATCTTTGCCATTGTGTCTGGCCATCGACTCTTTTATATCATATCAGGGGATTTGTTTGGCAGGGAAATCTGCTCATGATTTATTATGTTATAAAATGGGTTTAACATGTCATTTTTGTAGCTGGAAGCTTTTCCAGGAGTAATAACAACTCTGACCACTGCAATTTCTCAAGAAAAGTGTTGTTGGTAAGTGTGCTCTATGGTACAGACAAAGCTCAGACTTCACACTGTGACTACTGTACTGTATGTGTTTCCTTGAGTTTAGAAAAATCCCCATTTAATGGAGTCATTCCAAGGGGGGGCAATGACCTATTTCAAAATCTATGCAGCATCTCTCTTGAATATAATAATTATGATGATTTTGCATACAAACACAGATAATCCTCTGTTTTACCCAACAGTGACAATACTGCCGTTACAATGACCAAACAAGAACAAAGGCCTGGAGAACTGCTTTGGACCCTATCATTCGTTTTAATTGTTCCGTCCAACGAGAAAGGCAATGCGTGCACATGCACAAGGAAACGCACAAATGCAACATGCGCACACGGATGCACTCACGCACACACGCACACGCGCACACATGAACACAAAGCACACCTCTCGTACTGCAGCTAAGATGGGGTATTTGGACGGTTCAGTCCCGGCATGTTGTAGCGATGATAGCTCTACTGCCGCTCAAAGATGTCCCGTAACTCCCAGCGGCTCCCTCCTTCACCCTGATGTCACGGTGAGTCGACAACATCATTACTCATCACATCACCACTGAAACACATGCCTAGTGCAGCACTATATCACTCCCATATTGATATGTTGGTTATAGTATTATACTCAATGTACTGTATGAGAACATTATGTCATATAAACACGTCCATGGTTTCATATATCACTTTTATATTCACATGCCCACTGTATCACTAGATCACCGTCATATCGACACCCACTATATTAGTACGTCACTTTCGTTTGTCACAAATCCACTGTGTCATAGAAAAAAAAAACATTTTTTTTTTCAGCTGATATGTGCACTTTTTGTAGACTTTGCTATGTGTCAGTCTGCACCGTTTTCAAATCATTTTCATGTTGACCCGTCGTGGGCCACTTGTTTCTGTCACGTCTGAAGCTGCCCCGTTGGATTTGCGAGGGACATACTCGATATCAAAGTTGCTCTTATGGCGTCCTTTCCCTCGGCTCCAGGCGAACAGAAGCAGGAAGCAGAAGATGACCACACCTAGGAAGGACAGGCAGCCCATGGCTGTAGATATAATGATAGTCTTAATGTCTATAGGGACTGTCATGTTGTACAATACTGTCCCATTACTCCATGTGCTGTTAGAGTCTGTCAGATAGTTTGAGCTTCTGTTGCTATAGTGAGGTCTGTCCCCAATGCCCAGGCTCTTCACAGCTAAAGAGGCTGACAGGCTAGCGTTTCCAGCAGGGTTGCTGGCAATACATAAGTACACCCCGCTGTCATGCAGCTCCGCTGCCTTGATTTCCAGGGTGCCATCTGGTTGCACTTCCACCCTGCCACTACTCTTGGTTGTGATGTAGCGTCTGTGAGGTGTAATCCATACCACTGAGGGCCGAGGCGCTCCCTCTGCCATGCAGCTCAAACGGGCGGGCTGACCCTCATCAGCCATCAGCAGCTGGGTCGTGTTGGGTCCAATCCGTGGTTTGGTGCAGGTCATGTATCTAGAGACCAGAGGCTCTTTGAGGTCACGGAGAGGTTTCCCCAGGAGATTCTCGGGGGCGCTGCACTCTGGCTGTACATCCAGAATCTGCAGAGAGGGTGGCTTGTGGCTATTGAGCAGCCAAAGCAATCTGCAGTCGCACACTAATGGGTTTCCACCCAGACAGAGCCTCTGGAGGCTGTCTGGTGAGGCAAACACTCCACTCTCCAGAGAGTCCAGGCGGTTCTCTGAAACATCCAGTAGTTGCAAAGATTTGAGGCCCACAAATGCAAAGGGCTCGATAGAAATCAGATGAGCCCCTTGGAGGCGGAGCTCCAGCAGGTGTGGGAGTTGGCCCAGCTCTCCCTGATGGATGTGCTGGATGCGGCAGTAGGACAAGTTCAGATGTGTGAGGTAGGGCAGGGTGCGCAGTGCTGCGCCGGGGAAGGCAGACAGGTTAGTGTTGGTTATGAACAATGTTGTGAGGTTGAGGCCGTGCAGTGAGAGGGGAGGCAGAGTGTCCAGCCAGGGCCAGTAATCAATCTCTAGTCTGCGGAGACGTGACAACCTCTTATAGGAGAAAGGCTTCAGATAACTAATGCTCAAGTAGCGCATGCGCAGTTCGACCAGGCTGTGCAGATGTGCCAGAGCATCAGTAGGAACCACGGTCAGATTGGAGCGCTCCAAGGTCAGAGTTTGGAGTCCGAGTAATCCTGTGAAGGCCCGCTGAGAGACGAAAACCAGCTCGTTGTCACCCACCTCTAGGGACGTCAACCGCCGCAGATCTTGGAAGGCATGATCCAGGAGAACCACCAGTCGGTTGTGGCTGAGGTCGAGGCGGGTGAGGTTGGTCAGGCCTGACAGCACACCAGCGGGAACCAGCTGAAGCAAGTTACTGCGAAAGTTGAGCGAACGGAGAGTGAGTTGAAAGCGAAACGAGCCGGGTTCGACCACGCTGATGAGGTTGTCGCTGAGGTCCAGGTCCTCCAGCTGCTGGAATGAAGAGAAGTTGTCCGGCGTGATGATACGTAGTTTGTTCTTACTGAGGTCCAGGACGCGCGTCTCAATGGGGATACCTTCGGGGATGGTGGACAGGCGCTTGCGGTGGCAACTAACGGACTTGCTTTGGGCAGAGCACTCGCATCGGGCGGGGCAGCTCAGAGCCGGGCTGGCCAGGAGAAGCAGCAAGGCCCCGCCCAGGAAGAGGTGGCAGTGGTTCAGGGCCGGGTGTCGCATGTCTCTTTTACCCACGTTGCCCTCTGTCATGGCACAGCTTCTCGACCATACAGAGCACCATCACGAACGAGCCCTACAAGACACAATACAAGAAATGAGTTAAAATACTCCACACTCCAACTGTTTTCACCTCTCGCCCCCCCCCCCCACAACCCCTGCCTTTTTTACATTTTCAACCTTTTACACTCTACGTCTCTTTAAACTGCCAAGTCTTTTCTCCCTTAATGAACTGTCCCTTTTCCCGGCGAGGTGGATGTAACAGAATTAAACTCACAGTGGGGCAAGACACAGCGAGAGAAATATCAGCCGCAGAAAAATGTGAATGTTCATCAACTGTGCTTGCAGAAAAGGTTGCAGGCTAACTGGGGATGTTTCACAAGGAGGGAAGATGTTTCAGTCCGATGGCGAGAAATGACCCTCGTTAGAGTGCAGCGAGGCTAAATGCCCATGTGGATTTGGTGTTGCTGCATGTGTGCAACTGTGTAGTTTGCATCGATGATGGGTGGGGTGGTGAATGGACTGTCTGGCAAGAAAATACAAACAGGAAATAAAACAGGAGCTTGTGTTTGCTTCTATAAGAGAGTTTACAGCAACGAATGATTTTTCCAAATAAAAAAATATACTAAATGTACTTACATTATAAAAATGTTGATTTTATACATTTACTTTTTTAAAAAAATATTTTTAAGACATTTCATGAAGCTTTGTGCATTGTTGTAAATACTGATATAAAACCTTTTTTTTTTTTTAAAATAGGATTTCAAGATTCTCTCTACACCTTATATATATATATATATAGATATATATATAAGTATATTATAATTGAATTAGCTCATTTTGCATATCTATATTAAGACCGTAATTGTGGGACATGAAGAAAAGTGAAGTTTGATCCCATAAAATGCTTCATAAATGTTATTAAATCACATTATTGTAATTGTTTTTTCGTGTCAAGATGTGTAATAATGCTGTGTATATATTTATCAAGTATTGGGCTGCAAATTTTTACAAATACTCAAAATTTAATTGCTGTGACTTAAAAATGCCTATAGTTGCAGAAACGCACATATATACTGTATGTACACTGTCTATGACTCCTTAATAAGTAATCTACATACTGACTGGCTCTTACACTTAATGCAGTTTCTATATTCATCACTAACATCTTGTAAGTTTAAATGTACATCATCGTCATGCAGAAAATGCATATGTCTCCTGTTAAATAAATCAATAAAAATCAAGCAATGAGCACATCGGTGAAAAATAACAGATGCATACATTTACATAATCTCCACAGCACTTTCTATTTGCTTTATTGCTATGTTTTTTCTCCTGTTTACTGCCTATTACTGCAAATGACTGCTTCTTTATATTCTATATTTGTGGATTACTTTTATTCCCGAAATGACCCGGCCTTCAGTAAAGTTATATCTTATGATACAGCCGTTTGATATTTAATGTTTGCGCAGGCTAAATCCCAGTCTATACAGTGTACAGTGGAGTAACATCACTGCAGTCACTGTGCTGTCTGTATAGCACACAGTCTTAGCTCATGAAAGCATATAGCACTTTCTGTTTTACATAACAGGATAACTGCACTCTACATGTGAAAATCAAGAAATAATATGACATTATTATTGTCTTTATAGGTATTTTAGTACACAGTGAAATTAATCTGCAAAGTTTGCAGTGATTCTTGAAATATTTTGGATTGTTTGATTTTATCTGTGATTTTTGTTCTTTTCTTCTGTCATTTCTGTTTTGTTCATTAACTCAGTGAGACAAGGCTCCCTATTCCCAGCCTGCCATACATGGGGGGGTTTACACGAAGAAGAGAAGATAACAGCGGGGTAATGAGGGGGAAGGATGCATCGCTCAACTGTACAACATTATGCTCTCTGAGAGCCGTGCCTCCTCGACACAGACCTTGACAGGAAAAACATCTCCCAGCAGCCACAGGTTGTTGAATTGACAGATGTAGACAGTGAGGCTGACCATAATTGCCTCATTACCAGTACTATCTGCATTCCGCTCATGGCTATCTTCGCCAATTAGGTGTGTAAGACACATCTGTGAGCGGTGGAAATTTGAGTGCACATCATAAAGGCAAAGAAAAAAAAATATATTGCTAGGAATATGAAAGGTGCCTTTTAAAGGGCTTTTGACTGCTCTGTCACTCACTGCACAGCACAAATGCAGCCAAGGTTAGCATGTGATGAGCACACAGACAGACACTTTGATACGGAAGTGAGTGACATTCAGAAAATAGCCGAGATGAGGCAGAAGGAGCCGGAGAGCACGCTCACTCCTCCTCTTTCCCACAGCACTCACCCCTCCGCACGGCTCAGCAGCTGCATCTCCATCTCCATCTCCATCCCTCTCCTCTTTTCTTCCTATCGCTGTTTTATCTCTCAGTCCTCCTGTTCACACATCTTCCACCTAACTCCTTTTTCTCTCCTCCAGGTCCTGCCTGGCCTGGCAAAAAGCCCCAGTCCGTTCATCAGTCCCTGCAGGCTGGCTTTTTTATCGATCGCAGCGCAGAAACATCAGATGCCAGGAATGTAGCCTTTAACAAAGAGCAGGCCGTTGCCACAGCAACTACAAACCCTCACTCCCATCCGCTCTATGTAGTCTGCCAATCACATTAATGAAAAAAGAGGAGGAAATAGAGTAAGGAGGGTGACATTTTTTCATATACCTTTTTGGTCCTTGCTTTGAGAGCGCACACAGATTGAATACATTCATGAAAATTCAGTTTCAGAGCTATAGCAGAGCCTAGTTTAAGGTGTTTCCACTCTGTCATTCTGGCCGCCTTGCTATTTGTCGACCTGTCTTGTTGCCCATCCATCTGGCGCTCCGGTAACTATCTCTGTCTGTCTACCTTATTATCCGTCCACAAGCCCACTTCTGTCTTTGTGTATTTATCTGTCTGCCTTTACCCGTCAGCTTCTGTTCCTCTCTGCCTCTCTGTTTAATAATTACAGTCCAGTTGTCTGCTGCTGCAGTGGGGAACTGGTCTGGTGATGTGCCGGAGAGTTGTGAGTGTCAGGCAGCACACAGCCTCACCGCATGGCTCTGCTCAGAGAGTTGGCGCACCACATGAAAACACCACAGCCTTGTACGTTATTTAAGCCCGCATCAGGAAAAACAGCACATGATGAAAATGTTATGCCGAACCTTGTTTTGCTTTCTCTGGAGTTTAGAAAGTTTTCATTTCTTAACTGTAAATGTATTTGACTTTACAGATACTTTTCAGCATTAAGCCCTAGAGTGCTGGTGGGTGTGGTTCACCTAGACAGACATACCCAAAATTAATCAGAATAGCTCCACAACAACCAGGTCTATGTGACCGCAACTATGTCTGAGTAAATTGTGAGGAACCAAAGGAAAAAAAAACATTTTTATCCTTGCCTAAAATGTTTTAGTTTTAGTGTTTTAACCAATATAACAATGATGCCTCAGAGATACCATTGATTCTACAAAGGTTTTAGACAGGATAGGACCAGGTAGACTCTCCATTTGGCCACTTGGATACCCAAAGTGTACCAAATGGGGTTTCTACCTCTTGAAAGAAATACTACTGATATCCACTACAGGAGGCTATGTGCACACAATGGAGCCTTTGGCCATGACATTTAGCATGAGTATCATCAGATTGTCACTGTGCACAATATAAAAATCAATAAAAAACCAACTAAACTGTATAATTTTGACTTGAATTGGAGTAGTTTTATAATAATATTGAAATATATTTAAGTAAAACTTCTATAACAGTGTAAATAAGTCAAGTATGTAGATTTTATATGAAAACAATTATCAACAAAAATATTCTAAAGTAAAAATATTATTTTGTAACTAAAATATTGAAATCATTGTCAAACAAATTGTTTGGACAAAATACACTTGGTGCTCAGTACCGAGTTCATCGGGTAAAACAACTGAGGCACCATGTGGTTTACTCAGGCAAAACAGTCCATTGTCCATGCAAAGCTTCTGTGTTTCTGATAATTTATTTATCAAAAAAGAAGCACAAAGAAATCATGGACGTTGCTGCCTCGTGTTCTGGTAAAAAACCATAAGCCCACCCTGGTGCACGCTGGTCCTACTTACCTACCTATAACCGCGGGTGCCCACAGTTTTAGCCAATTAATAAACAAAAGAAAACAAAATACAAATTATTAGGGCTGTCAAAATCAATGTGATAATATTGTGTTAACATAATCGTTTTAACGTCACTAATTTATTTAATGCAGTCAGTCTTTTGGAGGTTGTGGTGGGCTCCATTTTAAAGCTAGACTGAATATTCTGGCATCATATGAAACTGGAAGATCTGTCATATTAGTTTGATGAGAAGGAGGCTAAATAACACTCCAAACTCATAGTCAAGTCAGCACGCTGACACATTGACAGCTGCTGTTGCCTATTGTTAGGATTTCAACCTATTATTATATTTTATGCAAAATGCAGTACCTGTGAGCATTTCTGGACAACATCTATCATTGTTTTCTACCTTACCGATAGATTTCTAATAATAAATATATACACATATTTGCATAAAGCAGCACATTGTCCCCTCCCATGTTAATAAGAGTGTTAAATACTTGATAAATATCCCTTTAAGGTACATTTGAACAGATAATCTGTTTAATTGTGACTAAATATGGACAGTAATAAACACAGTTAAATATTTTAATTGATAGACAGCCCTTGTAATTCCGCAAAAAAAACATAAATATATTAAACAAGAAAATAACTAAATTAAACAAATAACTATCAAAATAAAACGCAATCAAAAATCAAACCTAAATAAAGTAAACATCGAATAATAAATCAAACAATACTACACCAGCACCTACACTGCAATCCTCCTCACAAAATCTGACATATGTACAGAAGATACATAAATAAATCAAAATCTGTCCAGATACAGGTTTAACAGCACCGACACAAAGACAATAAAGATGATTCTTCGAAAACTGTAAACATGTCCTTGGATTAAAACACTATTCCAGCACTTGTACAAGAGCATAACCTTGAAACGCTTTGATTCTGCTGAAGACCAGCAGTCCGTTTGATGTCCCAATCCATATCTGGCACACAACTGCTTTCTTGTTTTCAGTTATTTGCCTTTAAGATATGTTTCTCCCACCACAGAGTGACTGAATGGGCAGCTGATAAGGCTTGACAGATTGTAATACAATATAACAGAAAGTGATCCTTCAAGTCTTTATGGCAGAATGCAGTTTCAAATTCAATATGGAGAAACAAATATCCAAGAAAAAGTGCTTTGACAATGGCAGTAACTGCTAACAAATCCCTAAACTGTAACTAGTATTTAAAAAAAACACTTCTTGGTAGGATTAAAAGTGAGGTCACTACTTGAAAAAATGGTGGGCTCTGCAGTTTCTATTATGTTTTGTATTGTGTGGCACCTGTTCAGAGTTAGTCGGAGATTTAGTAGCTTGTTTTAACGAGGCCTCTGTTTTTCCAGCTAAATACTGTGGAGCTAAAGCTTTGCAGACTTTCTGGCAATGGCAGATGGTGGAAAGAGTGAAAGGCAGATGGAAACAAAAATCACTTCCAAGGAGTAAGGAGAAAGAACAAGGAAGTTGTTGGGTTCATGGGAAATGTGGTCCCAAGTAGCATTCGAATGATACCAAATTCTGTGCTCTGTGATCTCATTGACTTGTGGTTATTAAATCAGAGTATCACAACTAATGGTATATTCGCACATAATTAACCCTAAGAGACCTGCAGGGCTGGGGGCGATCCTGACCGACTTTACTGTCTTTCAGAGGCTCTAGCAGGTTCAGTTTAAGGCTAGAGTGAAGTTACAGATATAATATGAAACTAGAAAACAAGGAATCCACTGGTACTTACCATGTCAGTTTTAGTGAGGCATGGCCATATTCAAAGGGGTCAATTGACCTTTGACCTCAATATATGTAAATGAAAATGGGTTCTGTGGGTACCCACGAACCTCCCCTTTACAGACATGCACACTTTATCATAATCACATGCAGTTTTGGGCAAAACTCATGCAGTTTTTTCATGCAATATAAAAGTGTCATTTTAATGTATAGTCAATGTATAATGGGCCTGTTCTAAAAATGATGTGTTGGAATATTTCTGCATACTGGGGTCCCTAAACAGTCTTGAAATTACTGTATAAAATGACCTGTGGTGACCTCTCGGATAATCACAGTCTCGTGAAACTTTATAGCCACAAACTAGAGACTAGAGCATTCAGAGGATGGATGGCTTTCCTTGGTAGGTTGACGATAAGGGAGTTTCTGAGCAGTTTCCAGAACAGAAGCGTTTGCCATCGAATCGAACAAAAAATGCATTTCCAGTAGAAATCTCCAAATGTCAAAAGTTTTTGATCCTAAATCACAGCATGGCTTTTCCTGTGGTGTTCCTCAAGGTCTTGGTGTCTTAATGTTGAATTCTGGGGTGATTTTTGATCATTTTTATCAATTCTCGATAGGTAAAAAAAATGGTTAAATTGAGCACCATATCTGCATAACAAATGGTATCAACCCAAAAATTGCTTGCATACAACAGAGCATGGGGATGGTCATCACATACTTTGATCATAATATTCTAATCCCTTAATCACTTTTGCAATTCATTTAAATTAATTAATTAATCAATTAATTTCTGTTTATTTCTGATTTATGACTAGAACGACTTGACACACAGTGCTGAGCTGTATCTCAAATTAATCTCCAGGTTCCCAGCTTTCAGATGTACACTACTTCTATGTGGCATCTACTGTTGACCTGCTATCGCTCCCTAAAGAAACCCAATCGGAGCATTTAATACTGACGCAGATGGGTTTACGTTGTAGTTACTTGAACGTGCCTTGCATATCAATATCACACGGCGAGGGGCGTGACAAAGAATTGGTCTTTGATGCCCTGGGAATGATCTGATTCTGAAGCCCCAATAGGCTGAAAAATGTCCCACTGGACTGAAAGCCCATTTGTTTGAGAGCCTGTTAACCTAAAAACAAACACTCATAGATCCTACCATGGCAAACACATGACCTGCCCTACCCTAATATTCTTACCCTAAAGCTAACTGCTCTTCATGCCTAAACTTATCCAACAAAAGCAAGTAAGAAGAGGCAGAAGAAGATATTCCTTTATTAGTCCCACAGTGGGGAAATTCAGTTTTACACTCTGTTGTTCACAGTACACAGTACATAGCACATATACATGTTAATGGAGAGATGTCAGAGTGATGGGGCTGCTCCTGACAAGCCCAGAGCAGTTGGGGGTTTGGTGCCTTGCTCAGGGGCACCTCGGCCAAGAGGTAAACTGGCACCTCTCCAGCAACCAGTTGTCTTGGTCCATGGGGGATTTGAACCCAGGTCCTCCACATCCTAACTCATCCTTACGGACTGAGCTACTCCCCCCCCGAGTGGTGGCGAGTGGTGGTCATGCATTTGCCAGTAGGAAAACAAATCGGGAAGGTCCAATGACGTCATTCTTCATTATAATTCACCATTTGCTTCTGTTTGTCTGTATTTTCACAATGGGCCTTCCGCAAAATGTATTTTTTGTTTTTGCGATAACAGGCTGTCGGACAAATGGGCTTTTAGTCCAATGGGACATTTTTTGGACTATTGGGGTTTCAGAATAATGGGCTGTCGGCACAATGGGCATTCCCCGAACAATAGTGGAGAATGTAGGTACGAAAGAGCCAGACATTTCCCTCAGGAAAACACAGCTTGAAGAAGCGTGAATATTGGACTTATATTCAGTAGGCAGACAGAATGAATGCTAACGTTGCTACATGTCTGCTGGATGAGTACATAGGTTTCTTAACATGTTTGCAATGTTGGGTTCATAAGGTGATAATACAATTATAATTATTATTATGGAAGTTCAAATATTGAGTTTACAGACTTGGAAGATCTACGACCTGAGTGGCCCTCTATACAGTTATGTCTCTGATCAGCTGACCCAGACTGATCCAGGAGGCAGACACATACAGTACTGTAATGGCAATTTCTTGACTCCCTTCGGGCGCAGCCGTACTTTTTAGAAACATTCAGAGCCAATCGTGCCATGGGCGAGATAGAAAACATACAAGATCCCACAGAATCCTGGGTAAATGGTAATGGCGAGGGGGGTCATTGAGAAGGGCAGCCTACAGGGTTGAGCGTTTTGGGATTTGGTTCTGAATTGGATTAGAGTCAGTGAAACTGTAGAAAATCTGACAGCCGAAAAAGGAGCTGTAGGGTGATGCATGAGTCACTGTGAGAGTGAGAGTGAGAGAGAAGAGGGAAGAATAAAGAGAGCGGCGAATGAGATAAAGCAGAAATACATGAAGAAATGAGGAAAGCCTCGCTTATGAGATTACACAAAACCCTTGTTTGCATGAGTTGACTGCGATTTCTAATGTGAATTTAACCGAGTAAAGCTGGAGAAAGTGATTCCGCCTCTTCCACCAGATCTTTCGTAACACTCCAGCAACGCTCGGTGCGCAGTGTTGATATTAATCTGTCAAGACGAGCATCGCTAAAGCCCCGTTCATTATCACACCGCTTTCCAAATCCTCTGACGGCAGCAAAGCGAATGCGTTTTACACCGAGAAGGACTTAATTGGACAGCACCAATTCATTTTTAAAACCACTCCAAATTTCAGATCGATCACCTCGAAATAATTTATGATTTTATAATGACTGTTATTGACAGAATGTGTGCCTGACACTTTTCTCTTTTTTGCCTTCAGGTGTCCATTAAATTTGCAGTAGGCAGTATATTTTGGGCATCATTGGGCAAAATTTCCATAGCAACCTTTCAGCATATTGTAATTTAAGTTCTCTGAAAGAAAACAAGATTTCTGCACCTCCTCATTGCTCTGTTTTCAGGCTTTAAATGATCTAGCCTGTGACAGGAGACTTTGTCCAATCACAGGTCATTTCAGAGAGAGAGTGTTTCAATTGGCTGTTCATTTAACAGAGACAGCTGTCAATCACTCTTTAAGTCTGATCAAACGGTCAAACTATGGAGCGCTGATCAATATGAATCAATATTCTGTTACTGTAATGCTTAGCTTTCGCCTTAATTGTTTTCAGAAACATCTTGTAGTTATTGTTTAGCTGTAAAATGAGAACGTCAGTACCGACTGGTGGGCGGTGCTTGGTATTTCCTCAACTGATCTCAACATGGTCACAAATCTTCTCATTTTACAGCTAGTAACTGTAACTACAATATGTTTCTGAAAACATTTGAGGAGAGAACTAAGCATTACGGTAATAGAATATTGATTCATATTGATCAGCGTTGTCTAGTTTGACCTCAAAGACAGCAGGCTCCAGATCGGCTCTGATTGGTTGTTTTCCTCTGGTCTGTGAAATCTTGCAGATGCCATTAGGAGGACCGGAGGCCACAGAGGAACATGATATTTTTCAGATTACCTGTCTCATACTGTCAGGATATAGTGACCGTTTTATAAAATAACTTTTTTTTTAATCATATTTGCTCCAATTGTACCCACTGTTGCTTTAAATCAATGTTTTTGTGTTGTATCTTTGCGAGAATCTGCTGTACTGCAACTTTAATATTATCAGCACAGTTATATGTGGTTAGAGGTATACACATTAAAGGCATGGGTGGCTGTTGTGGTGACCGTGCATTATAATGTGAACAATAAATCCTCCCTCCTCCTCTTTGGAATTCACTTGCATGAATGCAATTATTTTGCGTCTGACTCCTTGGAAAGAAGCCATTGTTATTTTCCTCAACATAAATCTAATTCAACATAACCTCTGCAAAGAAGTTTAATAAACATTTTACACTTAGATGCTCATTTACAAAAACAAACAAACATGCATTTCTTTTAAGTTTTCATTTGTCACTTCGGATCACCGGAGTCGTAAAAAAAACTGCACAGCATTCATTCATCCTGCTGTTTTGTCTTGAAATATTAAACACATGCAAGACTGTTCTGCTTCGCTCATTCTCAGATATAATAGTGGCATGAATAATGGAATTATTTCACATGAGAGAGTTCACATGTAGACGATTGTTGCCGCAGTGTGAGCATGTAACATGACATGCTCCGCATGATAATTGACCTGAAGGGACAAACTGTTAAACGTGATCATCCTTTTCTGCATCTACGTGTTGATGCACAAACAAATGTGCGTGCAAATTGTGTTTACGGAGCCACTCGCAGCGTTTTACATGATGATGATTCACAGGGAGACCTTGTTGCGATACACTGAATTAACAAAAGGGTTGATGAGGGTTACATGTTCTATTCAAGTTGTGGGATGAAACAAAGAAAACCCCCGCTGATCGCTCTTTTGTCCATAGCATTACACTGAAGATGCAAAGAGAAGCAGAGGAGCAACAGAAGTTTTTGAACAACCGAGACTGTGCTTCAAGCAATCCCTATCACTTTGTGCTGCCACCCCGAGCTCAGATTAATGATAATTCTCCGTGCATTCACAACAAATTCGACCGAGCCAAATGCATTTTCTATTTTGGGAATTGAGGCACTCTGCACACCCGCTGACCAGCCTGCAGAGTGCAAAATGTCAGTGGAGTTTTCAGGATGCTGTTGGGAAATCGGAAGTTGAACCGTGTTCTTTGTGGCTAATTAGTGCTTGTGCATTCAAACTCTGCCAATTATTAAGCAGCTCCTTTCTGCACCACTGGCCATGTTTCCTCTGAAGCGGTGCCTTGTTGAGCCATCAACAGTGCATCCTGTCTTCTACCATGTGGCTTGTTGTTCGTCTACTGTGCTGCAGGCTCACAAGGGATATTGCTTTACCCGGCAGTCTCTGGATTTAGAAAAGTCCAGTTAATACTTAGTCAGTGTTTGCTCATACTGATAGATGGAGGGAGGGGATGGCATAGTGCTTCTATACTACAGCCAGACAGAACTGAAACAAAGAGCACAAACACTCTTATTCGAGTAACAAAAGGTATACTTGGTTTATACTGACAAGTATACAGAAAAGTCTAAGTATGCTTGGTTTATACTGACAAGTATATAGAAAGTCTAAGCATACTTGGTTTATACTGAGAAGTATACAGAAATGTCTAAGCATACTTGGTTTATACTGAGAAGTATACGGAAAAGTCTACGTATACTTGGCTTATACTGACAAGTATACAGAAAAGTCTAAGTATACTTGGCTTGTCCTGAAAAGTATATGGAAAATCTAAGTATACTTGGCCTATACTGACAAGTATACAGAAAGTCTAAGTATACTTGGTTTATACTGACAAGTACATAGAAAAGCCTAAGTATACTTGTTTTATACAAATAAGTATACAGAAAAGTTTATTTAGCTTATAGGCCTACTTTGATCAAGATAAACTAAATAAAGTAAAGTATAATTAAGTATTCTTGCCTTATAGAACTACAGAAAATAATACTTGGCTTGCAGTTGTGCTTAATTTTTAATAGAGTAGCCTAATGTGAGAGTAGTTAGTAAAACGATGTTTTGATATGAATTAACCCCAACTCAACAAGATTTTCATTCACCATAAAGTGATGCAAGAATAACACATTCTGTTATTATTTTATAAATGTCATCACAATCAAGTCAAAAGGAGCAAGTCTATGTAATTCAGAAATCATCGTCTAAGTACTGTAAGTTAAAGTGTACAAAGTATATTTTTATGAACTAAAAAGCAGAAATGCTCTCAAGTAATTTTTTTCCAAGTCAAGAAGAAGATCAACCTTTATTAGTCCCACGAGGGGAAATTCAATTTTTACACACTGTTTGTGAACTTATACACGGTACATGCAGACCTGAAACACACACATGCACAAACATGCAACAATGGAGAGATGTCAGAGTGATGGGGCTGCTCCTGACAAGCGCCCCGAGCAGTTGGGGGTTTGATGCCTTGCTCAGGGGCACCTCGGCGGTGCCCAAGAGGTAAACTGGCACCTCTCCAGCTACCAGTTCACACTCAGTTCTTGGTCCATGTCGGGACTTGAACCGATGACCCTCCGGTTCCCAAGCCAACTCCCTACACACTGAGCTACTGCCGCCCCCAAGTTTCCCCAAGTTTCAAGTCTTTGATATGCTCCTTGTTACATGGATATGATGACAATTTTGACATCGGGCGCATGTCTGAATAAACACTAAAGACACTTACGTAAAGGTCATGACAGGAATCTTATTAGCTCCGAGCCCGTGACATTTCTGACACTTTCAACACTGTCGGCACACATGTGAATCAGTGGTGCCAGATTAGCAAAGGATCAAATTACTGTTTAATGTGAAAGATGTCACTTATATGATGAACCCACAGAGAATTACCAGCCAACTGTGCTGTTCGTCTCAGCTGTCCGGAGCACTTTAGCATCTTTTTGTTCATTGTTTTGATTTCAACTTTACTGCTTTGGCTCAGTTTTACTGCTATCATTAGTGTTGTTTTAAAGGGAATATATCATGCTCATTCAAGTTTATACTTGTATGTTTACATGCTTTAATGTTCAAAAAACATTTTTCTCATACTGTCTGTCTGGATATACCTGTATTCACCCTCTGGTTGAATGCCAAAAAATGAAAGTCCACCTACAAAGTGCTATACAGAAATAAAACAAAATTTCTATTTTATTGTCATAGTCTACCTAAATGGCCTATGTTGAACAATAAAATGCGTTTTCAGTCCAAAATGGCGACAGTGACTGGAATTTTGAGTGCGCCGTTAGCTAGCCAGGGGGCACGCTTACATTCACAAACATGCACTAAAAGTGTACACGACTGGCCCGCCTATGTCTAGAAAGCACAAAGAAGCTACAGATTTGATTTCACTATACCTTTACATAGCGAATAGTTGATTGCTGCTATATTAATGCTATGAATATCGTCTAGAAAACCTTTAATAATCCTGTCACATCTCAATAAAACCATGACAAAGTTCATGCAGCCGACACCTACTGTACTCGTGCCTTCGACCGGAAGTCGTGAAACCGTGCTCACTACATTGGAAATTGTGTTGTCACATTCAAGTTGTGAAGAACAACGCTGCTGAGCAATGCCAAAATTAACATTACCATCTGAGACTAGAAGCCACAGAGGCTAACAATTTAGCAGCTAGCAGGTGGGTAAGAGGTCGGTGGGAGTATCAACATTTTCCTCAGACATAAAATTACTAACAAAAACAATATGACTGAAATTACAATATACTGTACAATATTAACTTTATGCACTGGGCTCCACCATTTCTCACAATGTCACTTAACACGTCACAAGTTGTGAATTTCCGGAAACTTTCCACTTACGAGGTCCTGAATACGACATGAGGGGGGCGTTCATATGGGCCCAACTCGTAAACACAGTAAAGGTACCATACGTCTGGATGACAGGAGGCAATCACTTCTGCTTTCAGCCAAAACAAAAACTAAAGAAAAGGTTCAGGGTACTTTTTGAGCTACTAATTTACAGTAATACGTGAATAAAAGAGCTTTAATTGATAACTGAACAAGCCATTAAGTCTGCACTTTTAAATGTTGTAAGTAATTAATTACTGGCTGTTGCTACAAATGCTTCTTCCAGAAGCTAAAGGACCCCAAAAAAGTTCATTAATTAAGGTCTTTCCTCATTAATTAATGAACTAGTTAAGTAGCGCATCTATTAGCTGCTTGCCAAATGAGTCCACTTGAAATGTATTACCCCAAACATTAACATGCACACACTCAAATCTGTGGCTAACGGTACAGAAAATTGTGTATCAATATTCATACTACATTGTACATTTATCCTTTGTGCCATTTTATATTCCACCTCAGCGCCGTTGTCACTGAAGGACAGTCACACAGTAATCACATTGAGTGAAATGATTGCCTGAAAAGACGCCACTGCTTCATTTCAATGGCTGCTTAGGTTTCCTCCAAAAGGAATAATCCGATTCTCCACGGTGTGTCGACCGACATTACGCTCCTGTACCTATCTTACTGAGCCTTTTGTGGAGTAGCAGATTTTTTTTTTTCGCACCCTGTGTCTCTTGTTGTTGCTTATAAATCACAGTGTTACTTGAAGGACACTCACCATATTAGGTTCCTGTCTAATTTTAGTCTCGGGAGGTAGAGCTCATCCATTTTTCATGGTATATGTGTACCACTACTGATTCTCAGGCCTCGTCCCCATTCACCAAAATGAGATTTGTCTTTTACAATGTTTTTTTTTTTTTTTCTCCTGCACCCATTCTAATAATGTTATCTTCTGCAAACAAGTTCCATGTAATGAGTTTCAAAACTGCATTATCGTTTAGTTCTGAGTTTCAGCAGTTTTGTAGATGTGCCGTCCAAGGCTCACTGCAGCTCTGGTAGGGGTTGGGATTATCTTTAGTTGAGCTTGTGTGAAATCCTAACAACCATATTAAAAATAACCCAAACACAAGGTTTTACTTAACCGGAGAAAATCCACACACAGTGTAACATGATTTTCTTTCCCAGGAGGTGAACAAAATCCTGTGGCTCCTTTCAAATCTGTCTGTTTCGAATCCGCGTGATGCCAAACCACAACGCCAGAGAGGCGTCACCGCTCTAAAAGGTCAAGTGTTAACTTACATCTATTCAAAAATAAAAATGGGGAAAAGGAGCCCGGTGATGTTAGACGGTGTCTTGTCAACATTTTATGTTCACCACAAAACTCAGGGGAGGCATTTGTACTGTTCGAGTAGGGGCCTGTTGCAATTATATGGCGCGCACATCGATCCCGAGTATTGATTAAAGTTCGTCCTTGATTTTAAGATTCAACAGACGCGTCTCTCATTTTCAGAGGAAATGAGAACAATGGAAAGTGCTCTCATCTGAAAACAGCCGGGGACCTCATAAATAAGACATTTTTATTTACTTTAAGAAGAGAGTCATAAATGACTTCCTACATCTTGCATCTGTGTTGTGTTCATGAGAATTGATGCTTTGATAAGAGCCAAAATGAACAGCTGGATTCAATTATTGGGAGAGATAAGTAGATTTGATGCACTGGTCTTTTTTAAAAAAAAATCAAATTTATGGTACAGATGGTATATTGAAAAGATTCAAGTTTAACCCATCATAGTATTACTACGTGAATACAGGGAGCAACACATCATGCTCCCTGTATGCAGGTTTTGGTACGGTATCAGTTTCCAGTATCAAAAACTAATTACAGGAGTAGTTCAACATTTGGGGAAATAAGCTTATTTACTTTCCTACTGAGAGCTAGGCCCCGATCACACTGAGTCGCGTTAGAAATGCATCTCAGTGTGTTCGGCAGCTGGTTCGGCTCATCTCTTGCGCTGCGTGTCACGTTTGTCACGTAACGGCTTTAAGACGTGAATAAAAGTTAAAATACTGTAAACTTTTCAGCGCTAGGTGCGGAGTCCCACTTGTCAAGTCCCACTTGATCCAGGCAGCCAAATAAAGCAAGAGGCAGACTTTACCACCTTGTTTCGAGGTCGGTAGATGTGTTAGGGCTAGCTAGTTATTGGACTGTGAGAGGGAAAGGGGAATTCATATCTCATGTTATGATAGTTTTATGCAGGCTACTGTCTTTGAGACAGAGAGAAAGACACCATATTTTCCGTTAATCACATTTGATTACCTGGTTAAGCACACAGCTACAGCTGCATCTATTTTGCCTTTTGCCATGGGGCGTTTTTGTAGCGGCTATGCCTATGGCTACATGGGGGGGGGGGGGGGGGTTTGGGTTGGGGGGGGGGGGGCCGGTTACCCCCCACCAAATCATGTTCTGGGGCCTTTTCCCTTTCCCCCCCCGCCCCCCAAGGCACCCACCCCCCCCCCCCCCTCCCCCTTCCCGGGGAGACCCCCCCCCCCCCACCTCCCCCCTTTAATTTTTTTTTTTTTTGAATTTTTTTTTGTGAAAAACAAGTGTAAAACTGAATTTCCCCCCTGTGGGACTAATAAAGGAATATCTTTCTTTCTTCTTTCTTTTCTTTACATTCTTGATGTGTCCGCCTTTTACACGAGAACACTCATATCCGTCCAGCCAAAGTAAAGCTGGGGCCAGGAGATGGTTAGCTTACAAACTGAGAGAAAGGGGGAAACAGCTAGCCTGGCTCCGTCCTACCAGCACCTCGAAAGCTCACTAATTAACACGTCATATCACCGTTGCTTAAATGAATTCTGGAAGGTTATGTGCCAGACTATTTTGTTTTGCTATTGAGTCTTGTTGTTGCTGAGAGGTTGCCCTGGCAGCCAACGGAGACTCCAGCAAATCACTACTCCCTGCCAAGAAATAGTCCCGCACATAATCCCCCATGAAACCACAATTTGTTGTTTTTTTACGCTTCAGTTTTATGCGAATTAAACAAGCAAGATATAACATGTTAATTAGTGACCTCTAGAGGTGCTGGTAGGCAGATTTTGTTACTTTGGACAGACTCAAGCTCGCTGTTTCCCCCTGTTGTCGGGGTTTAAGTTAAGCCTATGGTACGATAAGCTTACCAGCTGCTGGCTGTAGCTTCAAATTCAACCCCACCGCCGTTCGACATTTCTGAGACCTCTACATCACAAACAACATCAGTAATGACCTGATCATTGCCCTCTAGAAATCGAGGGCCTCATTTACCAAATTCATTTTTTTACTCAGTATTTTAGCATTTATCATTTATGTGATTAAAGCAGCATGTAATCATATATTTTATTTTGGTTGTAATATGTTGCATGTAGCATAAAATGTCTGTGTCAAATATGATCAAAATTATCCTTGTGTTGCATTTCAAGTTTTTAAGTGTCAGACACTCCTTTAATTATTTAATTAAACCATTTACAGATACTAGAAAAGCACTCGGAGAGCGCAGACCTCCGCCAAGCACCATAGTTTCCCCTCATATTGTAATTCACTCCAAAATAAAAATCCTACATTTTTTAAAAAGAATTTTATATCAGTGGCAAACATAGAACATATATACAAGACACAACATAAAACTCACAATACATTAGGCCAAAATGTAAGAGTACCCCCATTTTTTATATAAATTGCTATAAAATCCGCCATCTGGATCAGATCTGGATCAGCCTTTGGGGTTTGATAGAAGTCCACATTGTAAATCACTGAGTCCAATTCCATGAGCTTTGGGCAACAATTACCAGAGATATTGAGAAACAATTTTTCGGTCCCATTTACTCCAATGTTAACGAAAATTTCAAAGTGATCAGTGATCAATCAGTTCTTCCTTTTCACATTTTCAACACACCCTGAAAATTTCATCAAAATCCGTCCATAAGTTTTTGAGTTATCTTGAACACAGACAAACAAACGGACAGATAAACGCCGGCAAAAACATAACCTCCTTGGCGGAGGTAATTAGATGATATACCCTTAGTCTGTGTACATAAATGACCATTATGTTGCATTAGCAATGAGTAATATTTGTGCAAAAATGTATTTACCCTGTAGTAAATATTGTTGAGGATAGTGAGATACATAAAATAGCATATAATACAATACATAGTAACATACTGGATAATAAAATAGCAATAATTACATAAAACAATGAAATACAACATATTGGTGTTTATAGTATACATTTGTAATATGAATATAACAGTACATACACATAAATATAACAATATAGTACAAATAATGATTGAGATAAATAAATCGTCAAAAAAGAATAATCTGTGATACAAATAAAACACAAAATTTTATTTCCATTAATTTATTCTTACTCTGTCCAAAGCTTCTAAAATAATATAAAAACCTTAGAAAAGTTAGATTTGTCTGATAATTATTTGAGATTCAAGTGAATAAGCTCATTCACCAAAATGTCACTACTCCTTTAATGTTGTCCATTTCTACATCCATGCTCTACAATGAAAATCTAATATTTAAAGCTTTATATCAAATGTCTCTGGCTCGTCCCCTCCCAGCTTCAGGCCTCTCATTCAGTCAGAAACGATGATTCATCTCTGTGACTGAGAGGCGCGGTTAACAATACTGTAGTTGCATCCAAGTGATAATAATTAGCGAATAACTCATGCAGTTTGAATAGAAGTTTCCAATTCATTTGCAGTGCTTGGGGACATCTTGCTTCTGTTTTCTGCACAGTATGCGCTGCATACCTCATTTCCACCATTTCCTCTTAAAACTAAATTATATCAAGTTATTGTAGAAATTAAGTATCGGAAACTAAAGCAAGATGCTCCTGACAGCTCTATAATTAATACCAGCTTTAAAAGTCACTCACTTCCTATTAGCTGCCAAGGGATTTGCGTTCAAGATATGCTCTCATTCCCAATTTCTTTTCTCTTAGAACTTACACTGCTCTCATTCCCTGGAAAGTCTCCTCAACTTACAAACTGTGTCAGCATGGGACCTATAATATTTTCTCAGTGTTCAGCTCCACATTTATAGGAAGTAATTTTGCCTGTTACCAATTATTATTAATAAGACGAAAGTCTGAATGCTGGGTGGATCTCCAGAGCAGATAGTTTTTCAGACAGATGTTCAAACTTGTGTGGGCGTTTTGTGCCGGAGCCACAACATGTTCTTGCTGGCTTCAAATCAGGCTGTTTTCAGGAATGAAGGGTGAGAGAAATAACCTTATTTCAGTATCTGCACTTTTGAATAACGTGTTATGCGTGATATATTTGAAAGCGGAGTCAGTTTCGCCACTGAAAAGACACAAATTTTACCCTAAAACTGGTTGGGTAACCTTTTTAAAGTTTCCCACAGAAACCTCGAACAGTCATCATGATTTCTAATCGTCTGAGGAACAAAATGTCGTTTCACTCTGCTGTCGATCATCACACAAATACGCTTTTGGCTTGGAATCAAAAGATATTTACTACAAAATACACAGCAGCGGTAAATATTGGCGGTGTTAATATCAGTGTGCGCTGAAAGCGTGAACTTTTCTCCCATCATTTTTTTCCTGGAGAGCCGTTTAGTTAGTGTCATCTCTTTTTACATCAGAACCTCAGCGAGGGATTAGGCAGTCCTCACTGGCACTGAATAACATGGGAGGATTAGCACTTTTGCCTGTCACCAAATCATTCTGACGGATTAGAAATCTCCATCGTCGCTCCCGAGAATTCACTGCGGCTCCGATTGACTTCAAGTCGGTGTGACAGCCAAGGTGACATTGGAGAGAAAGGGGAAAGAGTCGCGCTCATCAACCCTTTCTGATAGAGTCTGGCTCCACGCTCAGCATGGACAGTGTTAGCGTTTAGTGGGTCAACAGACAGCACAAGCATCAGGTGGGTTTACATACTGTTGAGTAAATTACCTACAGAGCAAAGGTCACATTTGTCAGCTGTATATGTAATATAAAAGTTCACTTTCAAAGTAAGTCAGGTATCTGGGTGGGAAAAAAAAAGAAGTTTAAAGGGGAACTACACCATTTTTTATAATTCATTCGTGTTATTCCTAGTCTAAAAAATATTAGCAAACAGCAACAACTTTCTCCCAAATCCAAAACTAGAGTGCTAAACCTCAAACTTGTGATTTCATAGAGTATTAAGTCTGGAGCTGCTCCATAGACAATGAATGAGAGACTGATTTTAAGGACCCACAAAATGTTTTTCACTTTTACAACCCAAATGAGCTTTACAGAAAACAGAAAATGTACCCATATACTCAGATCACCCCCCTGGGTGCTGTCAGTGTCATCCATAACATCTCTCCTAATTCATTGCGTTATGACCCAGCCTTGGGGAAACCCTGGCACGACGTTAAGATGAGGCTCCTCTCTTCCTCATCCAAGCTCCCGAGAACCATCAGCAACAAGGAATTTGCAGCCCTTTTAAAGGTTTATTCAAAATGCGTACCTTCAGGTTAGGCTTACAGCAAAACAATACACAAAAGGAAGCTAAACACTCTAACTTTACCTACTCAAAAATAAAGGAAAAGAAAAAGCAGCAATGATCAGGCCCTCGCAGGCCCCCTTGTTGGCGGGACACTGGTTGAAGCAAATGTGCATTTCCGTGATCATCGGGCACAGCAGGCACAAGTTAAATGATATTTCCGACATGGATTGAGTGGCACAGGAAATGAAAAAAATTTCACCACTTCCCGTGGCACTAGAGCACATGCCCATTTATTATGTTGCTCCATATCAAGTGTAGACTACACAATATAAATTTCATATAAATGAGATGATATTGGTCATATAACGTTGACTTCCTCTTGCCAGTAGGTGGCAAGGAGTCAATATTGTCATTTAGATGTCCTCAGGCTTGGACTGCTATGCAGTATGTCATGTTTGGGGCTGATTTGACCAAGTACAGTCGAGGTCTGCTATGCCAAGGCTCAAAGCTCAAACTTTTAACAAATTTTCACCACAAAAGTCTGAAGATTGTCCAAATCTGAAGTAAATCGGGTTAAATCTGTAGGAGTTGATTAAAGTACAACCTCTGGAAATGGCCAAAAGTACACAAAATTCACATAAAATTAAAACTGACCAACTTCCTGTTGGGTTTAGAGCATAGCCCCAAGAAACTTTTTTAAAAGTCTACATGTGCGTACCAAATTTCGTATATTTAGGTGAAAAGTACTGCAAGGGCTGCTCCGTTGAAATTTTGCCGGGCGTAGCCACGGGGGGGCTATTGAGCCACCTTCATCAGATCAGATCAGATGGGGGCGGCAGTAGCTCAGTCTGTAGGGAGTTGGCTTGGGAACCGGAGGGTCACCGGTTCAAGTCCCGACATGGACCAAGAACTGAGTGTGAACTGGTAACTGGAGAGGTGCCAGTTTACCTCTTGGGCACTGCCGAGGTGCCCCTGAGCAAGGCCCCAAACCCCCAACTGCCCGGGGCGCTTGTCAGGAGCAGCCCCATCACTCTGACATCTCTCCATTTATGCATGTATATGGTCCTGTTTGTGCATGTGTGTGTCTCGGGTCTGCATGACCGTGAAAGAAAACAACAGAGGAAAAATATTCCCCATTGTGGACAAAAAAAATATCTTCTTCTTCTTCTTCTTCTTCTTCTAACTTATTTTAGCACTTTTAATGCTGGTGCCGAGCTGAGGCCTTAATTACTACCCTCATTTCTCACCAAAAACAGGAGCAAAACAGGTTAAAAACACGTTACCAAACATGGGCTGTTATATCGGCAAATTTCAGTGCGTTTATGGTACACTATTGCTGCCAGTCTGACTGGAAGTGACGAGAAAAGAGCCTGCAGGGGCTGAGGGAGGCTGACTTTTTAAACCACTTGCTTGGAGGCTGCACCAATCAGCTCCATGGAAACACCTACAATCTCACACAATCAATCAACCACTCAGACAATCAGCCAAGCTCACCTGCAACTCATCACACACACGCAGCAGAGAGGAAAATCCAGCATACAGCACATTCAAGCATACAGCACATTCAAGCATACAGCACATTCAAGCATACAGCACATTCAAGCATACAGCACATTCAAGTGCAAATCAAGATAAATGTTCATACAACCTCCGGGTCATAACGCTTGTCTATGGAGCAGTTACACATTTGATACTTGATGGCATCACAACTTTGAGTTTTAACTCTCTGGTTTTTGGATATGGGAGACAGTTGTTCATGTTTGCCAATAGTTTTTGGACTGTCTTAAACCATAGGAATGACATGTTTGAATTTTCAAAATGGGTGTAGTTCCCCTTTAAAGGAAAACCCAAAATCTATCCTCCCTGCGGTTTCCTAATTTCCCACCTACCAAACTAAAGTGAGTCCTACCTAATCTTGTGGCCGTGTCTTTGTTGTGTTGAATCATATAGCCTCAAGCTGACTGGCTCACAGGGAAACAAAGACTACTTAGTACTCCATCAGTTGTACTTGATGGTGACGGGTGGGGATTAATAAGAGCCTGACAAAACCTTGTTGCCCCGGGGTCCCCCAACAGGTTAATCCGGCCATGGCTCTACACAACACATTTCACTCCAACAAGCTTAAAAGCCTTGCTCCCTCGCCAGTAAACAAAAGCTAAATCAGTTTTAGTGTTTTAGTATTTTGCAAGATGATTACATTATAGGTTACCTCTTCACTAGATGTTTCTGTTTGTCCTGTTTTCACAAGGGTTTGGATATCTGTCAGAAAAAACACATTTTTAAATCATATGTTTGTATAGCTGCTATTTCAAATTCTTTTTCAAGTAATATCCTCAATATTACTGAACATATGAACTCAAGACTCAGGACAGAAAATGTTTGTATTTGTATATAAGACGTTGGTTTGTGGACTGCCCTTTTGTAGCCTCGAGTTCGGCATTTAGGCTGTCGCCATCGTGTGATTTTGGCCGGCGCCATCTTGGTTTTTTGCAACGACAAGTGACAAAAGAGGGTGGAGCTAAGTCTTATTTACATACTGCAATATTAAAGACTTGAAACTAGCGTCTGAGACCATAAACTAAATACTACAATACCCATGCACCTCAGCTGCCGTTGCTATCGAGCCACTCATGGGCAAATGAGAGCCAGAGTGAATTCAAAAGCTTTGCTGCTGCAGTTGTAAACAAATCACAATACTATAGCTGATGAAATCCCCCAAAATTTACCTAAGAATCAGAAGCAAACATCGCTTCTCTCAACATCATAATCTTTAGAGGCATCAGGAGTGTACATGACAGAAGCTTGAGATATTTGGATGTTTCTTGTCGAAATGCACCATTGGATCCATGATTAACTTCTCTCCTTCATGTACACAGGCTTATACCTTTATATTTGATAATGTACCAGTAATTTGCAATCTTATGGACTGATGATTCAACCTGGAAAAAATGAATGGGGTGTTTACTTCAGAAACCAGAGTCCATTGGAATAGCTCTTCCCTTACAACTCCAACCAGCTACAATCGTGATTGATTTACTTTTTTCTACAATAACTAAAAAGAAATTAAGGTTGTTTTAATGCTGTACCGTCTCTCCTCACACCTTTTCCATGTTGCAATAGTAAACTCTCTGAGAAAGTGTGCCAGGAGTGACGGTGGTGACGTAGTTTAAAAGAGCAAAAAGACACACTAAAGGTGGGCAGTAGGAGGGGTCCAACAAATACAGAGCTTTCTTCCAGAAGACCGCTATTTGTGTTCTATGCGTTAAGCCAGGACTGTAGTCAAGTCCAACTCAAGTCCAAGTCAAGTCCAAGACTAGGTCCAGTCGAGTCAAAGTCAAGACCAGAGTCCAGAGCAAATAGAGTCCTGCTCAAAGTCATAATCGGCAAAAGTGTCTTTCCAGTGCTAATATAGTGATTAATGAGTTAGGCTAGACAGAAATAATCTATAAACAACACTGATCTATCCTCTAACATCAGACTCAACAATGCATAGAATTTAGGTTTGAGGGCCATTACAGTCTAACGTTACATTCAAAAACCTTGAATTTGATCCGATATTTCCTACTGATGGTTCTATTGTGGGACCATCCTTAACATGCCCACATGCAGGGACATTTTCATTAAATTTTCATTCTCCATTTATTTATTGAGATTATTATTTATGCGAATAGCACTGAAGTAGAGGTGCTGCAGGACCTCCTAAAACAACCATCAACTGGTAATGTTTGAATGATCTCATATCAGCAGCAAGCTGAACAGTTCTCAATGGCCGAGACCAGTCTGAGTCCAACAAGGCACGAGTCCAAGACAAGTGCAAGACTTCAGAAAAGTGGACTTAAGTCCAGGACCAAGACTGGACTCAAGAACTACAGCCCTACCTAAACCTAACTAAATGGTTTTGTGGTCTTAAATTAAAGTGACGCCAAGGCATGCGACAAAGTGGCAGTATGTGACAAGTTTGGATGAAAATGTGTTGAATATATATCGTTAGGCCAATGAAATTGTCAAAAATGGCTACTGTCACGTCTTCTCGTCTTTTTTCATCCAACTGACAATTGAAAAACATTCAGTTTATTAAATAGAAAACAGAGGAAAGCAGCATCTAAAAAGCTGGAACCGGTAAATGTTTCACCTTTTTGCTTGATGAGTTAGTTTTTGTGTCAATCATCTAATTGATTAATCACATTGTTTGAGCACTATTTAAATACAAACTAATTTCTTATAAGATCAGGTTCCTCAGTTGGTCCAGCATTGCTGCAGTGTACTGGTCAGCTGCAAAGATCGATAATTACTTAATTCTTCTAATATGTCTGTTGTTTAGGCGAAAGTCTTGCAGCAAAAACAGCACTGACTGCAGTATACTGTGTGTGGATTTCTAAGTACAAATGTGACAGACGCCTGAGGCTCGCTGAGATTGAGAAGCTCTTCTCCTGTGATTAGTTTACGCCAGAATGCGGATCCACAGAATTAATGTAACAGCATCAAATTAGTGTGTATGTGAGCTTACCGGATGCTTTCACAGGATATTACCTGCCTTTTATACCTGCTGCGTAATTGGCTGCTTGCAAACAGTCGGAGACTGAACTCTTTTGGGAGCGAAGAGGGTCTGGACCACTTAAATGCGCTTAAATGCACTGAAATCCCAGGCTAACTCCTATTCACATGCATGCATAAATATTCCAAAACATTATGCACAGACTAATATCCACTTGAAAGCTTTGTGACTAAGTGAGAAGGAAAAATTCTAGCTCTGCACGGTGACTTGAGCTCGTACTGTTTCTGCTCGAAGGAAGTGTGGTTTGGATAGAGCTTCTATTACATGTTTAAACAATGTTTCCCTCAGGTAGTCATCAAAACCACTGGTATCCTAAAAAGTAAATCTCCTGGGGAAGCTAGTTTAAAGACCATCCTGCTGAGAAAGTAGCGCATAAAATCATTTAGCCCGACTCCTTTCTGGCAAAGCAAAGCCACGCGTTTTGCTGCAGACTGTGTCTATATAAAGCGGCTGAGCTGTCCAAACATTCTGGATCTTACAAATTGTACCATTCCAGAAAAACCAAGCATATGCCAGGAAATCAATACGGAGAAGCTGAGGACAAAAGGGCCTCTGTAGCAAAGCCCGTGTGTTACACAGGATGGAGAACTACTGGTGGCACGCATCAATTAGCACCTCATCTATTTTCTATCAACGGTACACAGAGCAGCACAGTACATAGTGGCAGCTGCTGTGGCTAGCAGAGACATGTCTAAGCAATAGATGCTACCTCCGTCTAGTAGCATTTCAAATCTGGACCTTAATACATTTGTAATCCTGTTTTTTATTTCCTGGGGCCAAAGTCACATCACTGTACAGGTGATTTAAGGTAAGTAGAAGAGGTGTGCTGTTTCCTTACAAAACTAACTCCCATCCTACAAATGTAGTAACATAGACGGATGGCCAACCTTCACAGCAAAATTAGGACTGTCAGCTGTTTAAAATATTTAATTGTGGTTAATTGCATGCTTTGCATTCAATCACACGTTTTTTTAATCTGTTCAAAATGTACCATAAAGGGACATTTATCAAGTACTTGATATACTTACCAACATATGATTTGCCCAAAATTGCATGTGATTATTATAAATTTACATGTCTGTAAAGGGAAGACTCGTGGGTACTCACAGAATCCATTAACATTCACACATTTTGAGGACAGAGGTCAAGGGACCCCTAAAAATGGCCATGACAGTTTTTCCTCACCAAAATTTAGTTTTGTTGTTAGTTTTGTTGTTTGTTGTTTATGGGTTTTCTTGTTACTACACCAATAGCAAGGGCCTTGGGCCAAGGAGGTTATGTTTTTACCAGCATTGGTTTTTGTTTGTTGCTCTGTTAGCAGGATTATTCTTAAAGTTTGGATGAATTTGACTGAAATGTTTTTGGAGGCTTTTCAAAATAAAACTACTTAAGTGTAAGAAATGATCGACTTTGGTTTAGGCAACAAAACAAAAAACTTAGGTTTAGGAAAAGATTGTGTTTTAGGTTAAAATAACACCTGAAGTGGCTTAAGTATCGAAGTTACGTAATAAATCAGCGTTGACTTCTGGTTTCACACCGGGTACGATCAATGGTCTCCTGGGTGGAAGTCTCTTGTTTTTTGACTCATGCAACGTCCTCCCTACGCAACGTTTGTCGGGCTTTATACTTCCTAGTACACATTACATGGATCACATATGAACTGATTTTGTGGGATATATACAAATTACAGTGTTATTTATGTAATCGATGCTATCTGAAGAAAAAAACTGATAATTATGATTTTAGGCAAGTTACAGTTAATGTGCATGTTGTTGTAAAATGTTGTAAAACAAAAATAGACAGAGCACGAGGAAATCTGTGTCTGTCTCCTTCACAGTGACTGACAGAGTGTCCCAACCCCCCTGATAGTGTGTGCTACTTTAAATTAGGGTCCATGGTAAACATTTTATATCTATTCTGTCTATTAAAACTGTATAATTAGATGCTGTTGACTAGGGTCCACTAGGACCCCATTACATTGGTCTTTTTAAAAAGCACCAATTAAAACAGAAACCTAAAGAAATGTCAAGTGATTAGGAACAAGCTGATAGGGAACGCAGGATGATGGTAAAATACACTAGACCCAGTAGTATGGAGCTGTTCAGGTGTCATATTTTACTTAGCAAAAATGATTTGAAGAATTCTGGGTGGGTATCAAAAATGTATTTTAAATCTAAAGATGAGGTTCCTGATGACGCCCACTATTCAAACCATGCGTTTCACTGCTTGATTCTTTCTGTTTCATCTTTATGACAAACCAACTAATATTCCTATGTATTTGTTTTTGTGCTGCGGCCTTATAAGCACAGGACTACAGTAAGGAGCAACTATTAACATCAAATGTGCCCATTTTCATGCTGGTTTGTGGCAAAAAAAAATCCTAAAACTTAACCAGGATTTTTGCAAAAAACAGAGATCTAAGCTACTTTACTTGGGGATGGACAGCGTGTAAATAACACATGAAGAGATATTGATTTTAGAGACATGAGCGGCTTTGCAAATGATTATCCGAATATGGCAAAGCCCCGTAATTGTGGTCCTGCCCATGCGGGAAGGCTGAGTGCACTCTACTAGTTCCCTCTCCTTTAACGACCCATTAAAACTGATAAACGGCCGGAAACATTACAACCACTTAGTTCCCCACAGAAACAGCATTCTTACCTTTCAGAGAGCGATCAGCAACAAATTGCTTAATTAATTTGCTTCAAGCTTTTGTAGCGCAACAGGCCATGTCCTGTTTCGTGTGTTGGGAGCAGGATTGTAAACAGATTTCCCCTTTTCCAAAAATGAAACTCAGAATTAGACTCAGTAGACCACAATGCAATGCAGCCACAAGATAGTTTTAATACAGGACGCGATGCTTATTATCTTTGGAGCAATATCTTTGTACTTAATGTAGATGTAAAACCCAGCTGAATGCTGTGATTATCTGTTTCTGGCAGAAGGAAAAGGGCATTCTGAACTTCCTTACTGTATAAAATATGAAGTAGGTGAGGCAGTTTAAAGTGGGAACAACAAAAAGATAAATTACAAAACTGTGTCACACCAGAAATCCCTTAATGCACCTAACAAGAGAATGATGCATATTGTGCAACACTGCAAGTGTCTGATGGTGAAATTAGAGACAATGCTCTCGTGCAAACTCCGACTTCGGGGAAATTCAGGTGAAGGAACACAATTGTTTTTAAGTAAAATACTTCGGCAATCATTCTTCCTCTAATGGAGCCCAGGGCGAGTCACTGAGCAAATTATAGTGTCTCCAGAAAGGAGAGAAAGGGACACAACATCCCAGATAATCTCAGTTTATGAAGTTGTTCGGGTCTGTATTTATTAGTTGAAACTTTGGGTGCAATAACACATTCTTTAATCCACTCACTTTACTAATATATCCTATTATTGATGGTTTGGGATTTTAAAGTTATAGTGATTAGGAAACACAGCTTTATTTCATACTATTTATGACTGGCATTTATTCTGCTATAGCCATTAAATGTATTCACACCCATTAGTTACCTCTCCATGCTGTCAGTGGTGCAGTCCGCCATTCCCATGCCGGATTCAAATGGCATTCACAAGGGATTCATAGAAAATGATGCATGCTTGCTCTTCACGAAATTCAAAAGAGAAGAGCTGTCTAATGTGCACATACTATAGCACTTGATAAGATATGTTAAGATAAGAAAAGATAAGATAAAATGAAGCTTTATTAATCCTCAGAGGGATATTGAGGTGTCAAGGCAGTAGCAAACAGAATGAAACACAGGTATACAAACATAATAGAAACAATAAATAGAGATATAAAAGATACAGAGTGAATGGTTGAAGATAGTATGTACAGTCTGTCAATAAATAATGTAATCCATATGTGCAGTCTATATAAATCTATATAAATCAATGATAGTAATGATCAGGAAGATTGTTGCACTAACCAATATAACTCTCAAGCAGCAGTGCCTGTATTTGTACCAGCGGGGAATTTCAGTCAACACATATACTTGTAAATAATTAAGTGTTAACAGTCTGGTTTCACCCCATATTTATGGCTGAAACTGAGAAGCTTAACAGGTTCATAAGGCTGCAATTAACTACAAAACAAAGCAGCATCTTAATTTATACCCAGTGTTGGGAACTGTGTTATGGGGTCGCAAAATTAACAACAATGCAAAATTATTATTACATTCAATACCAAGTAATGATTTAAATAATATTATTACTTTTAAATTGAGTAATAAGTAAAAAGTAGCTTATCACACTTGCCCAACACTGTTTACACCTGCCGTCAATATGACACTGTTACAATAGCTGACACTTCTAAATATCAAACTACTTATTTATCATTTATTTATTTTTAATTCCTTGCTTTTTACTACCATCTACTTTTAATTGCTATCATTATTATTAGCATTATTATTATGACTCAATTATTAAACTTATTACTAATATGTCAGTGGATTTCTTACAATAGCTGACACCTCTAAATTTCTAACTACTCATTTATTATTTATTCATTTTTAATTCCTTCCTTACTATTACCACCTAGTTATAATAATACTAATACTACTAATAATAATAATCTGGCACACATATTATTATTATTGTTATTGTCATTATTATTATTATTATTATTAATAATAATAATAATAATAATAATAATAATAATAGTAATATTAATATCACTGGATTTGTTACAATAGCGAACACTTCAAAATATCAAGTTATTTATTTTTTCTAATTCCTTCCTTATTATCACCACCTAACTATTATAATGATAATTATACATATAATTATGATTATTATTGTTTTCTTTTTCATTTTTGTTTAATTAAAGTACAATATTTATAGTAGAATTATCATGACTATTATTTTATCCTTTTTTGGTTTTGAAGTGTTGAGCGTCACCCTGTGTTTTTAGTCTTTTCTCAGGTATTTCTCCCCTGTTTTAATCATTGTTGTACTACTTGTACAAATCACTCTTGTTTTGTTCTCACAAAAATGAAGAAAAACAAAAACACTGTTGAACAGATCCTCTTGTAAAACAAGTATTTTAAGAAGGAGTGGATAAAGAGGTCACAGTATTATTTTACAGTACAGCACATGTGACATTTGCCTGGTTAACACAAGCAACACCTAGTCCCTGTAGTCTCTATCACTGGGTTTCCAGAAGCATGAGCTGTCTATTTCTGTGACAGCATGATGCTGGCCCACTAACAGCATGCAAAATAAGGGACAGTCTCATTCTGCACTGGATCCATTTCCAACACCGCTATGCTAATTAATCCCCAAAGCAGCTGACAAACACAGCGAGTAGGACGGCTTGCACATTTTGCACATTGGTGAAATGCAACACATTCAGGATGTTCTCTCATCAAAATTGTCACTGTCCCAACAGCAGCTCTCTCCGTTCGCTTACCCTCTCCAAAGTGTGACATTCAGATTGCTCCGCAATGTTTGTTCTGCAAAACCTGGCTCTCACCGAGTCAGACGCTTTAATTCATTCCAGTGTGTTTGCCAGCTGGGTTGCGAGAATCTTACAGCATTACAGCAAATGCTCTTATTCTGGCAAACAAGCAGTTACTTAAAATATGCAGAGCTTGCATTAATGCTGCACTCAGCAAGATGATTATGTATAAACTCAGCCATCTTATCATATCTACATCTCGGTGTGGAGGTATGACATCCCATTTGGAAAGATCAGATTCTTCGTATTTACTCTAATACTCTGTAGGTGAATGTTTACATGTTACATAGACATGGTGTATATCATCTGAAAGCTAAACTGTAAAAGTGCATAAGGGCTTAGAACATTATGATAGAAGTATATGATGGTCATTCCCATGCTCTATTATATATCACAAGTTGTTGAAGCAATTTTTGGGTTGATACCATTGTAACCATTTTTACCAATCAAGAATTGATAAAACAATTATGGATAATCCCTCTAAAATACCACAATAAGACACCAAGACTTTGAGGAACACCATAATCGCATTTCTCTGTGATTAGATGGTGAGCACTTCTGTTGTGGAAACTGCTCAGAAACTCCCTCATTTTCAATCTAGCTTGGAAAGCCATCCATCCTCTGAATGCTCCAGGTCTCTAGATTGTGGCTGTAAATTTCATGAAACTGTGATTATCCTAGAGGTCACCACAGGTCATTTTATAGAGTCAAGGTCAAATTACAAAAATGGTCTATGAAACGGCTACTATGGTGACTAACATCATCACACATGACTGCAATTGGGCTCAGCTTTCCAGTGAAACCCAAGTCATGGATAAGGCTGTTTTTGCCCCAAACTGCATGTGATTATCATAAAGTGGGCATGTCTATAAAGGGGGGACTCAAGGGTACCCATAGAACCCATTTTCATTCACATATCTTGAGATCAGAGGTCAAGGGACCTCTTTGAAAATGGCCATGCCCGGTTTCCTCGCCACAATTTAGCCTAACTTTGGAGCATTATTTAGCCTCCTTCCCTGCAAGCCAGCATGACGTGGTTGGTACCAATGGATTCCTGGTTTCCAGGTTTTCTAGTTTCATACTGTATAATATCAGTACCTTCACTTGCCCATGATCCTACCAGTTTCTGAAGGTTAATTTCAGGTGCATCTTGTAGTCTCTGACCTTGGCTTGGCTACAGTTTCAGTTTTATTTTCAGTTTTATTTTCAGTTTTATTTTCTGAGGTTTTGAGATGTCTGCTGCTGCAACTGCCATACAATGGAGGTGAATGGAATTTGAATTAAATTATTTCTGCTGCTCTTTTTTCTTCGTCCTCCCTGCCCGTCTTACGCTATAAACTTTTTCTGCACAGTCAGATTAAGCAAAAATTATTGATGAAAAGCCATCTGTGGCTGTCTCCAGAATCTTTGATATACAGTATTCAGACAAACAGCCCACATCAGTGCGAACTTTTCTGCAACCAGAGTTCCACAGTCACATTCCTCTCTGCATGGAAATGTGAAACACTTCAGAGATTATTACAGGTCACGCTGAGTGGGAGACACATTGGGGAACACTATACAAAACACTGTCCTCGTGTGACTTTGTCTCAATGGAGAAAGTCACAATCAGTGAGTCCCAATCTACTTACATAATTACATAAAACTTCCCAAGTTAGATTAACTCGCAGGTCATTTACTCTTGTCCAGAGGGAATCACAACAATGCCAGATACCAAGGACAATTAGTTGCTGCTTCTCGCTTGGAGTCCTTTTGAACATGTGGCACGTGAACATTTCAGCAGCAAGGATACAGTCAGTCAGTAGTGGATCTGAGCACCACACCATAAACACAAATAACCTGTAGTTGGATTTTGTATATTTAACAACACCTCTGTCTATGCATATAACATGCATTATGGCAGTGATTCTCAAAATGGGGTCCGTGTCCACCAAACAATTTGATAAAAATCATAAAATTCAGCTCTATCATTAAAATTGCATATCTACAGATGGGGACCATTTGCACCAATAAAACAAGCATATGTCTGTTGCTCCCACCAGTGTTAGCAATAGAAACTGATTGTGACACAATACCTCAATCTGTCATGAATCAGCCACTTCACTCACCAATATAAATATTCCAATCAATTTTTTCTGAAGAAATTTGTTCAATTAGTGACACGTATTTAAACTTCTGTTATGTTGTTCAGCGCTTTCTGCCGATGATTTGAATAAGGAGCAATATGGTCATTGTTTTAACGTTGACGCGCTTGGTCATTTTAACCCTTAGATGCACAAGTGGGGTCAAAAATGACCCCAAGCAGTTCCTATGGGATCTTCTATGAACCTTTAATTCTTAGCAGCTCTGACTGTCCCACTTACACGTCTGATGTCAGCAGTCTCAACACCATTTTTACACAGCAACATACATGTAAGTATTATCTCCATTTCTGAACTTATTTTTCATTGACAGATTATAATGTGTGATCAAATTAGTGATCAAATGTGTGATCAGATTAGCCTGCTTTGTTGTTAGCTAACAGTATTGTATTTAGGTAGGTAACACAGTATTGTGTTAGCTAACAGTAGCCAACAGCATTGTTGCAAACACACACACACACACACACACACACACACACACACACACACACACAGTACCTGACCGAGCTAACTCAAACGTTATATATATTATGTTATATTAGCTAGTTTTTTATATGATTTATAGTTTTCTGTGCATTTCAAACATTGTCCTTTCTACTGTTTTTTTTTTTTTTTTTTTTTTTTTTATTATTTATCTAAAGTAACATGGCTGCTTGGAGGCAAGCTAGGATCCCTGTGGACTTTGCCCTACAAATGATCCAGGATAGATGGGATGACAGAACGAGCTGAAAGGGCTCTTACTGGGCAGAGTTACCTCCCGGCCAGGCCAAAACACCATCCATCCATCCATCCATCGTCAACCGCTTGTCCCGTTAGGGGTCGCGGGGGGCTGGAGCCAATCCCAGCTGGCATAGGGCGAAGGCGGGGTTCACCCTGGACAGGTCGCCAGTCCATCGCAGGGCACATAGAGACAGACAACATAGAGACCATTCACGCTCACATCCACACCTACGGGCTAGAGTAATCAATTAACCTAAACAGCATGTCTTTGTCTATTGTGGGAGGAAGCCGGAGTACCCGGAGAAAACCCACGCTTACACGGGGAGAACATGCAAACTCCACACAGAAGAGTCCCAAGCTGGAATCGAACCTGCGACCCTCTTGCTGTGAGGCGAGAGTGCTAACCACTGCACCACCGTGCAGCCCAGGTCAAAACACCAAGCCACAATATTCTAAGTAGTCAGCCAGGGCCTACACCTGGGTTTAGTACTGTCTCCCCAATAGATGCATGGAAGCTGTTCACGTCTGATAACATAACAGTAGAGGTGCTGACATGCACAAACATGGAGGGATGAAGAGTAGCCACAGACAGGGGGAAAGAGTGGAAAAATGTAACCAAACATCAGCTCATGGCCTTCATTGGCTTGACCATGCACCCCATATGCAATTGATCGGATCGTGTACCTAGGGAGACAACCAGGGGAAGACATCCAGAAGAATCTGGGGGAAAACATTGTCTGTCAGTGGATTCAGAAACACAGGTCACAACATCACCACTGACAACTTCTTCACCGTTGTGCCTCTTGGAGAGCATCTCCTGGAGAAGAGTCTGACTAATGTGGGAAGAGTGGGGTAGTGATACAAAAACTGCAATTTCGTAAAATTAATGAAAAAATAAATAAAAATTCAAATGGCCTTATGTCACAAACATGTTTTATGAGGAATACCTGGATTATGAAAATATTACAACTCTTTTCTTCAAAATCTTTAAAACAAACAACCCAGTTTATTGCAAAAACGCATTGATTTTAATTGGGGTCATTTTTGACCCCACTTGTGGAAGAGTGTAGGTATTGGTAGGTTGTGCATCCAAGGGTTAAATGTCTCGATTCATTAGGACATAACATGATTCAAATTAAAATGGATTTCTATTTATCACTTTAAAACAAGTCTTAAGTATTCAAATCACAAAATTGTACAATACGGATAGTTCCAGTGGTGAGTACAAATGGTAGTAAGCATATGTTTAATTATTATTGTCAATTAATTGTTATGATTATGAGGGGTCCTTGGAAAAATGTTCTACCCTGTGAGGGGTCCCTGGTCCCAGAAAGTTTGGGAACCTCTCCACCAATAAGCAGTGTAAATACTCAACGTATCTTCTATAATGGTTTGTATAATATCTGACATAAAGATATTCCTCATTTTTTAATGTGTTTTCCTACAAATGTCCTGCAACACCTGTCAATTTCTGCATGTTGCATGCCTTTTCAAAATAAATTTCCGTCTTCACAGGAAACAACTTTGTTAGGTTTAGGAAAAGATTGTGGTTTGGGTTAGTACATAAACTAAGTTAAATTATGTACATAAACAACAAATATATAACAAACGTATAACATTGTTAACATAATTTCAAAATAACTCAGCAACATTTTGGGACACAAACACTTGTCTCAAACACTGGTCTCCTGGTTGAAAGTCCTGTGTTTGTTGGACGACGTCCCCTCCCACCTACCTTAAGCAGTCACTCTCACTTTTTATTCTACTTCTAGCATATTTACTTGGATGCATTTGCAATGCTTTCTTACAAATGTCACGCAACACTTGTCATTTTCCGCACATTGCATGAATACAGTCTTTATGCAGCAACACTACGCAGATCGCAGTTTGGGTTAAAATAACTCCCGAAGTGGTGTCACTTAAGTACTGAAGTTACATGACTTGTAGTTTCACACAAGGTATTAAAACCTATCTCCTGGGTTAAAGTCTGGTGTTTTTTGACCCACCCATCCAGCCCATCCATTCACATTTTTTATACTTCCTCGTTCACAATTATGTGGTTTACATACAAATTGATTTTGTGGGATATATACAAATTACAATGCATTGCTTTTCATAAGTATAGCTACAAATGGTGCATGAGAACAGCCTGAAATACCCCACATAGAATGTAAACTACAGTATATACTCAAATATGTATTCAAATCTAAACCTAAACTAAAACAGAAAATTGAAATTACCCTCAGATGCTCAGTGTGGCAGCATCACAGAAGGATGCAGCTATCGCAGGGCATGTGGCCCTGCCGATGCTGTTGTTTTAAAAACAGCCACTGAAGCTGTGGCTTTGGCCGTCAACCAGCCACATACGGCCCCGCGGCAAGGAGTGTGCTCTCAGGCACGAGGATCAACCAGAGCGCTGGCGTCCACACAACAGGACAGCTGAGAGGCCACGGGCTCCACAACTGGAGACACGCAGGCTCTGGTGCTACGCTGTCCGTTTAATGGCCTTTGTGTTCTTTGAAGTGCTTTATAATGATGAGGGGTGTAAGTGCATTACTGTCTACAGCTCGCTGGGGCCGATCATATTGACAGGGTGGTTACTAAAAGTATAGCAGGTGTTCCCTGGGAGTGCTGCTCTGTTGCCTGTCTGAACAAACAACCTGTTCCGTGTCTGCGCTCGCTGTTTTTATTTGCGCTATGACCGAGCCATCCTGTGACAGAGGCGAATAACACCATATTGACCACCTTAGATTGGAGCAATATTTGTTGCGAAATGTAGAACAGCGGGCCGTCTCCCCCCTCTGTATTATATATGACAGGCAATCAGCAGTTGTTTTTATTACTGCGCATATGATGTCAGGAAATCAGCATGATTTGTGTACGTCTATCACCTGGTGCCATTTATTGCACTGCCGCCTAACATGTATAGCACCTATTTGTACTGGAGTCTTATTTTGCTACTTATAAAAATGTGATGTTGCATGATGACAGCATTGTTGACGATTTTTCCTTATCTTTAATTCAAAGAGCAATGAAATGCTAAAGTATATGGTGCATTATTTACCTTCATTGCTACACATCAGAATCCAGCACACCATATAGAGGAAAACATGAAAGCAACAACAATCAATATAAGCCATGCAGTAAATTAATTTTTAAGTCAAAACATTTCATTTAGATCATGCACCCACTCACCTCACTTTCACTTCCTGTGTCAGATTTACTTTACTTCATGCTGCACCGTTTGTGGTACTTTAAATGACATTCAAAAAACGCCTCCCTGTTGACTTTTGGCATCATTTCCGCTCTATTATCCAATTCAGTAAGGTCTTTACAACCTTTCCCTGCTCATTTCAATCTCCTTCTGTTTTATTTTCATAAACCCCTCCGGGCTCTCATTTCTATCACCTGCGCGATGTGTAATCTATTTCCCTCTTATGCATTTCTATCATTTTTACTGTACTTGTGACTAAAGTAAATTTGCTGTAGCGGAGATGGAGGGAGGCAGCGGGAGAGAGGTCGGGGGAGCTAATGATAGAATATGGGCCAGATGCAGGCAGAACTCCCGGGGACGCAGGGTTACGGTCCCTGTTGAAATAAATAAATACCAAAGTGGAAAGAGATGAGGGTGAGGGCGGGAGGGCCGGCAGGTACTCTGACATTCTGATATCAGATCTACCTCTTGGCTTAATTCTTCACATTTCCTGTCTGTTTCCACAATAGTCTGCAAAAGCATGCAGAATATAATCCATTTTTGTTGTTGTTGTTATTATAAAAAGTTTGACTTTTTGGCATAAAATACGTCTTAACCAGGATCCAACCAGGGTCCTTTCTGACACTTGTTAGATTGTAAAGAACATAATTTCCATATTGCTCAGATGTTATTTTTTCATCAGAAAGTAGTATTAATAATAAAATCACAATTAATTATCCAGAATAACCAGGACAGCCAGGAGCCCCCACAGATATTATAAGTGACCAAAAGAAATAATTTGTCCCGAGCACAGTTAAATTATTAAATTATTAAATACATTGTTAATCCCCCTCACCCTTCCCTGTGCTGTATTTTGCACATTTTTCTAATGTTTGCAGAATTTGCACATTTATAATAGGGCTACAGAACTGATTGCATATGATTGAACTCCAAGCTCCTCCAATATTTTTCTTACTATTGTCCATCCATCCATCCATCCATCGTCAACCGCTTATCCCGTTAGGGGTCACGGGGGGGCTGGAGCCGATCCCAGCTAGCATAGGGCGAAGGCGGGGTTCACCCTGGACAGGTCGCCAGTCCATCGCAGGGCACATAGAGACGGACAACATATAGACAGACAACCATTCACACTCACATTCACACCTACGGGCAATTTAGAGTGATCAATTAACCTAAACAGCATGTCTTTGGACTGTGGACCCGGAGGGGACCCGGAGAAAACCCACGCTTACACGGGGAGAACATGCAAACTCCACACAGAAGAGTCCCAAGCCGGTATCGAACCTGCGACCCTCTTGCTGTGAGGCAACAGCGCTAACCACTGCACCACCGTGCAGCCCTTTCTTACTATTGTATTATTTGTAAATATTGCTGATTGTGGCGCAGGCCAAAGACAATTTTCCACATTGTGGACAATAAAGTTTCTAACTAACTAACTAACTAATTGACTTTTGAAGTTAATGGTGTTAAATTGTCTTTAAAGGAACAAAACATTTCAGGGGATCTATCAGCAGAAATGGGATATAATATTCCTAACTATGTTTTCATTAGTGTATAAGCACCTGAAACTAAGAATTGTGTTTTCGTTAGCTTAGAATGAGTCCTTCATATCTACATAAGGAGCGGGTCCTCTGCCAGGAGTCCGCCATCTTGTTACGCCATGTTTAGCCCAGAACGAACAAACCAGACACTGGCTGATAAAGCGAGCCTTTCACGATTGCCTCTGATTGGCTAGTGCTTGTTGCCTCTGTTGATTGGCTGGGTTGGTTAGAGTAAGACTGGTTAATGTTAAGGTAAAATGATCAGGGTAAGCCAGTCACAGGCAGGGGGTGGGTCATACCTTTGGTATAGGAGGAAACAGAATATCGCCGCTGGGCCACAACAAATCTATCGTTAATGTAGCTTTCTGGCTAATGCTAAATTAGCCATGACGCTATTAGATAAAGCCAGTTAAAGCTTTTTTTTAAAAGGTTGTGAAAAGGTGAAACTGTTTGGATATTCATTTTATTAGCCACCCAGGAGAAGCACACTGCATGCTCGAACTCCTGGTTATGACAGACCTCACATAAAAAGCTCGAAAACGTAATTCAGAGGGGAAAAAAATATCTTCCTTAAAGTACACTACTGTGTTAATGAATGTGCTTAAAAAGGGCACCCAGCTCATTTTACTGACTGAGCTTTTAAATAACCTAAAAATAGGCTTCTGAGGAACAACTGATGTCAACCTTCCTCTGGGTTTGTGATAACGCCAGAGGAAGGGAAGCCCACACTAACCTGAGAACTCCATCATGCTGAAAGCCTTTTTTTCCCTCCATTTTACTGTCGTCTCTTGCAGGAATGTATCCTCCAGAGACCTGCCTGTTGCTTTTGTTTTCTCATTTCTCAATGGCAACTACAGTATGTGTGCCATTATGTGCTCTTGACATTGCTGAGAGCTGAGTATCTTTATGTATGAAAGCAAGAGTGACGTGTAGCTGCATATAAACACTTTGACTTTTTGCACATCAAAGATGTTTTCAGACATTAGTCGTTTCCTTTAGTATGTGCTGTGCTACAAGACAGAACATAGATTACCTTACATTAGGGTAATAAATATCCTTATTAGTTATTAATGCAATGTGCAATTGCAGACCTTCCAGAGCTCCACAGTATAGACAAGTGTGTGAGAGAAACTGTAACAACATATCAATCTCTAAATCACGGCTATCACAGTTCATCTGATAAAACATACTGATCTACGACAAATGCCGTATCCCAAGTTTGGGAATAAATGTCTGTTTTTAGCCAGTGGTTTACGTTAGGAAATTAGTAGTTATGTTTAGGGTTAGGGTAAGTCCTTGGAAATGAATGCAAAGCTGAATTCACATCAAATCAGGCGTTGCGGGCCCATTACCACCAAGCAACTGCACAAAGATTAACGTCTTTTGTTCTCTTTGAGTCTCTTTGCGTCTGTTTGAGTCTTTACTTCATGTTTGGTTATTCATGAAGTACCTCCCAAAAAGTGACTTAAGTAAAGATAGCTGTGTGTGTGCATGTGTGTGTGTTACCAACATAGGCTACCTTTGGGGACACATATCAGACTACAGAACAGCTAATTGGGGATGGCTAGACCATCTGGGGACAAAAGCTGTGTCAGTTAAGAAAAAGGTAAGGCCTGCACACTATTCCAATGTTTTGACCTGACAAAGATCCAAGCAGGATTGAAACATAGTCAGTAAAAATACTGTGGCATGGAGCACTGCAGACGTCACCTTTTCTTTATTGATGCTGTTCTGTTCCTGACCTACGCGATGTGTGTATAATTTATCACAAAAGTTGTATCCCCATTTGGGTAAAGTCTGATATTTGGGTCATTGGTTAAAGTTAGGGTTAGGCAGGTAGTGGTAATGGTTAGGGTTTGGATGAGTCTCTAGGAAATTAAATGTAATGTAATGTCCCCAAAAGTGACCTAAGTAAACATGTGCGTTCAGGAGGTTGACACCAATACAGTATATTGATTTTCTGATAGATGGCCCGATACTATATATAAGCTTTGATTAAGAATCAGCATCTTTCTGGTGTCTAGAGCGATAGATATGATGCAGTGTGATTGATCACATATTTATTTTAAAATGGATCAATACTACACTGGTTGTCTGTGCGAGGACTGTGACCTGAACAGATTTTAATGGAGAATTTTAGCAGGGTTACATAATCATGAATAAGGTTTTATTGTTAGGATTGCAATTGTGCCAGTGGGTGTGTTTGTTATTATGATTTCTGTTATGTTCATTACTATAATTATGACAATGCTTATGTTTATGACTATGAATTTAGTGCAGGATTATGATTATTTTAAAGGTTTTCTTTGTCCTTTGTATCTCTAGGAAATTCATGTGACTCACATTTCCAGCAATGTCCTCCTTCACATTCACACATTAATTTTTGATATCGAATATATGCAGAAAATAATAGCTGTTGGCAGCTTTGAGCCAATTTTGGCTCCGCCGTCGCAAAAACCCATGTGGGTCGAGCCCTTGTGTGTATTTATGTTCGAGAAAAAGAGCATGAGAATGTGCGCAGGAGGAGGTGCATAACATATACCTGAACAAAAAATAGACTCTGTGAGTGTCGGAGCATAATTTTGCTCTTGTGAATTTCCCACGCACAACTGTTACATTTTAATAATGCACTGGAGATGGTGGGGGGGACCTTGAGTTTGTTGAAACTGACGCCTACAGAAACCTGCATCTGCAATGCTAATCACACTCCAGCAAAGGGCCCCATGCACAGACTAGCCTCGTCTTCCCTGTCAAACTAAAAATTTGTCTTCAATAACTGGCGAGCGCTCCATGGCTCGCTGCATGGCTAATGTGTTGCGGGGCTACATCTGGAGAGAGCCTTCACTGTCCTGTTACTTTGGCTAAATCTGTATTCAGAACAAGCGCGTGGAGAAGTGTCAGCACACTGTCTGCTACACTGACTGTATCATTTTTATCCCACGATGATGCATGTATGTTTCTATTTTTGCTGCTCTGTGATGTTAGTTGAGTGCGCTCTATGTTCTCGATGTTTAATTCAGGCATCTGTAAATCCATTTATCTGCCACCTCCTTTACATAATGGTTAAGTAAAAACTAAACAATATAAGATTTGCAGGATCTTTTTTTAATGAAGTCCTCTTTTAGCATTTTAGCCATTTTGGCAGGGTGCATCTCAGTTTACTGATAGGTGCTCCTATCAGTAAACTGAGATGCACCCTGTTTTTGAGACTATTTTGAGAATACTCTCAGAGAGCTTTTAGCGTAACATAAAAAGCGGCTCCAGTTTAAGAGTGGTTCCATCCCTTCAATTTGAAGCACTTAGCATTCGGATGACTTTTGTTGTCTCCACTTGTTGCAGTTGCTTCTTCCTATGCTTAAGGCCTTGTCTACACGAACACATAAAAATGGGTATTTTCCTCTACATTTTGGCTTCTCATCCACACTCAATATTTTTGAAAATGTGCAGATAAAAATACTTTAAATTACTTTGATTTAATCTTTTAGGGTAAATCCTTAAAATACGTCATAATTCTGTTGTTTGAATTTCAGCATTGGAGCCATCACGCTTCTGGTGTGATTGCGTGTGTTTGCAGAGAGCATCCCTTTCAATGAAAATTAAGCTTTTTTTAAATGCTTCTTTTCTGCTACACACTTGATATCGCTCTACTGTCTAGACTGCTTTGAGGAAGGTTGAAAAACAGGTTAATTATTCACACATTCATCTACTACTATCGATTAAAGGGGACATATTATGCTCATTTTCAGGTTCATATTTGTATTTTGGGTTTCTACTAGAACATGTTTACATGCTTCAATGTTCAAAAAACACTTTACTTTTCTCATACTGGCTGTGCTGCAGCACGTCTTTTCACCCTGTCTGAAATGCTCTGTTTGAGCCCCTCCCCCTCCCGAAAAACCCAGTCTGCTCTGATTGGTCAGTTGGCCCACTGTTGTGATTGGTCAACTAAACCAATCTCTTCTGACACCACTCCAGCTCCGCTCTAACGAGCTTTGTTTGAGGGCGTGCCAAACTAGCCGCTAGGCAGGTATTATGAAAATATGATTCTTGGTGACATCACCACGTTATGGGAGAAAAGGCGGGACTTCAAGAAAGGTGTTTCAGGCTGTTCGGGAGCAGTGTTTCTGTGAGTAACTCCCTTTACCCTGGACTTTTGGTTTTGTAACTTTTCAGACCATTTACATGCACAAAAAAACTATACAAGACTAAAGAAAGGGGGAAATGCATAATAGGTCCTCTTTAATATTAACAAGAAAGGTTTTCTGTGCTGACTCACACACAGTGAATGAGCTGGATCCTTTGCTGCTTTAAAACCTGACGACCCCAAGGCCTAGTTACCACTAAGCAGTCACTTGTTTTTAGGTTATCTCACTACACCATTAAGGTAAACTTGAAGAGTCCTGAAACTTGATCGCCTTGGTAATCCATTACATTTTACCTTATCATTACATAGTAATAGGGCTAGGTGATAAAACAATCTAAAAAAATTTCCAGATAAAATCTTGCATAATAACAATGGTACATTTAGTTTCACTAAAAACACTACATGAACAGCCAGTACGGAGTACCTCCTCCGTAGTCTACTCTGTAGACGCGCTATTATCGTGGCTGTAAAATGGTGGATAAATTGTTCTGAGCATCACGACCCCGTAAAATGACTCATTTTACTCCCAGCATTTCATTACAAACATTTGGAAAGTCTAGAAGAGCTACACATTTATTTCAACACATGCTCATCCCAACTCACATACTGACTTTTTCAGGATCCCTTGGCGTCACTGTCTAACACACTGGGTAGCCCAGGACGCCAATGACGCTCCACTATGATCGCTGTAAACATGTACTTAACGTGATATGAAACAAAAACACTTGCTTAGGTTAAGTAAAAAAACATAACGGTTGGGCTTAAAATGACCACGTTTGTGTAGTGAAAATGAAACGCTGTGGACACACGGGAGACGAACAGCGGCCTCCTGGATGAAAGCCGTGTTTGTTGTTGCTATTTTTGTATTTCATCCCATGTCGCTTTGTGAATGTAAATTCATGTACATATATAATGCATATGTGATTACCTTAGTGAGTAGCTGTAGCTGTGTTATGCAATAACAACACAATATTTCAGTTACTTGATTTTTATGTGTAATGTCTCCTCCATAATAATAATAATTATTATTATATATCATGTATTATTATCATTAATACGACTACTGCTAGTAATAATAACATATTGCAACTACTGACGTCAATCAATACAAAAAAAAAAAAATCCTGACAACAACTTGTCCAACCCTAAACAGTAATTTTGTGAATTTCTCCACTGTGGGACTAATAAAGGAATATCTTATCTTAATACAATTAAAAGCATGATATATGTTTGGAAAAACAGAGTGTTATTTATTAGTTATGCTGTAGAAAAATGAATCTCAAAAGGAAATTATTAAAGCAATTAAAGTTGTGTGTGTCAATTTGCCAAGTCTTTGCATTAATAATGGTGCTGTGCAGCAGCCAGCTGTTCTTTTATTTTGGGTATAATAGTTGATTGCAGAACAATGCCTTAAGTGTGTGCACTAATAGCAGAACAAGGAAATACAGCTGTTATTTGTCTGAATATAAATCATTTTACTCTTTAATTTGCTCATTTATGCTATTCTTACTTTAGCCAACACAATAAAACAGGCACAGGTTGACTGACAGCTGAACATTAACTATAACTTAAACGATCACTTGCAGTATAACACAGTAGACTACTGCTTCAGAGGCCTCACTAATATGTCTGCACAACTTGCATTTATTTAACTTATCCTGCACTCACACCATATAAGGAATACAGTAAGTTGATACCATATGTATCAAATTGAATTTAATTTAAATTTTATGATGTGAGTCTATGAACTATTTTGATTTACTTTTACATAATATGCTGACATATGTGCAAGTAGCAGACACATCTTTTTTTTTTTATAAAATCTGTATGTTTAGGTGACACTTGTTGCAGCAACAAGTGGTGTTTCTCTTACTACAAGATTGCTAAATATTAAGGACATATTTTACACTATCAGTTCAAGAGCTTTCATAAATTTTTACATTTGGCTTTAGCAGATTTCATTGAATTGATTGTTGGATGTAATAGAAATTAACTTTGCTGTGGTGGGTGTGTTGTGTAGATGTGGCCAGATGTTGGCTGTTTTGTGGCTGCTGAGGTAAAGCAAATGGCCACAGAACACAGAGGTCCTAACAATACCAATAAAACTAATCAGTAGACGTAAACAGAGCTAAACGCCCAGCAGATAAAGCCCAAACACTGGCGTTGCTTCTTCGCATTATCGGCACCATCTGAGGGAAATAAAAGTGCCAAGAAGCAACCAGCTGGTTGGTGCGCGGCCACATGGGTGGGACTCAACTCGTTAGTTAGCTCGTCAGGAGGAGTGGTGAACGCAGGGGTTCGAACTTAGCCAGTGAGGCTGTGGAAGTCAACATTTCGGTGATGGTTAGTATGAACTTAAGACACATCATGGAAATATTAAAGTGCAAATAACAAAGTCAAGAAGGAGTTTCACGCACTCAATGAGAGCCGTGAAACCTTCTCCAATGTGACACGAACACAGCTGCGACCTGCCAGTTACTTCCAGATGAGCAGAGGAGGTGGCGTGAGGAGAGGAGAGAAGAGGAAGCCTGCGAGGAGAACGCAGCACGGGAAGGGAGGGTAAAAAACAAACAATAGGAGGAGGAGGAGGAGGTGGTGGTGGTGGTGGTGGAGGGGGAGAAGAGACAATCCCACCTTCCCCTCTTCCCTCCATTATCTCCTCTCCCATCCCCCTCTCACCCTTAACGAGGGATAGTTTTCTCCTCGCCTCTCATCTCTCTCCTCCCCTCCTTTCCTCACCGTCTCCGGGGACCAAACACACCCCTGACGGGTTGCCATGGAAACGCCTCACACACACTCTCCCTCTCTTTCTCTCTCACAGACACATGCTCTCTCTCTCTCTCTCTTTCTCTCTTGCAGCGGTAACGCCTGTATCCTCTCTCTCCTCCATTAGCATCCCTCTTGCTTGGAGACAGCAGGGGCAGCAAAAAAAAAAAAAAAAAAAAACCTCCCGTCCAAGTCGCCCGAATCCATTTGCCACAAGATAAACTTTGATATTGTGGATTTGTGGGCATGAGATGTAAAAATTTGTGATAAATTATTTGACACAACTCTCCAAACTTGTTTTTTTTTATTTTTAGATATGGCTTACAAATGCATTCCTGGCAATTCTCCCTGAACTTTGCTCTCCATTATAAAGATAAGAACAAGCAGATTTAATTTGCGCACAATTACCGTAGCCATGCCATACTCAATTAATGCCCACCAAGAGACAGTAGCTGAGTCCCTTTGGCTGGAGCATAACTCATTTATAATTCAGTCTTATTTCTCATACTTAAGGTCAGGATAGAAGTGTGTAAAGTGATTTTTTTTTTTTCTGCAAGCACTCATCCGTATGAAAGGATATAGCTGCACTATATATCTCATCCCAGCAGGCTTTTAGAGATCCTGGTCCACTCTGGGGGGTACAAAAAAAATAAAATATAAAAAAAGGACTGTGTTCCTCTGCTGCAGGGCCACTTTGACTCACAGCAAGAGCAGCAGCCGCCAACTTCATACAGTGCATGTGTCATCCCCCCGCTGTGCAGCTCGGGGAGGGTTTTATCCACCTTGTGAAGTGTGTTGGTGTCATCATGTCATCCATGAGGGTACAGATGCAGTCTCTTTGCTGCATCAATCTTAAAAAAAAAAAAAAAAAATCCACAGGCATCACCGAGCCATTCACACACAGGGCACATTTTATTATAATTCAACATCACTTAATTCCCTTTTCATCCCACAGTGCTTAGGGGGATGGAAGTGTCGTCATCCACCCAAACTCACACAGTGAATGCACCACATTTTCTTCCCTCAACAACTACATCACTCCCAAAACTGAGCTTTTTTATCTCCATTCTCATTCATCACAGGCGCCATGGGGACCTCATCAGCTCTCCTTTATTTATGTAGTCATCTATTGACTTGCATCCCCAAAATCCTCACACCTCGCGCACAGATAGGGACTACGCCTATTAGTCTGCTGATGAAACCAAGTGTCAATATCTTTTTTTTTTTTTTTTTTTTTTTTATTGAGTCGTGCAATGAAAAGATTTCCATTCATCTTGGCAACAGCTCGGAGCTCCAGAACCGGAGTCCTGCTCAGCGCTCAGTCCGTGAAGTGTCATGAGTCTTACCTTTTACCTGCTCCTCCACATGCCAAAATCCACCTTCACGTTTCACATCAGTGCGCGGGGAGTCCGGGGCTGGCACACACACACTCACACACCTGCTGTGTGACACACTGGCAATGCAATCCTCTCACTGAGTTGGTCCCCTTCAAATCTGTCGCCCATGAAAAACTACCTTCATTTTTAGACAGAAGAAAAAGATCCGTCTTTCTTTTCTTTTCTTTTCTTTTCTTTTTTTTTTTTTGTTTGTTTTGTTTTATCTGGTTATGTCTCCGGTAATCGGGCAGCTCATCCTTCCTGGCGGCGGCTCCAGGTTTAACGAGGCATCGGCACAACGCTGGATGATGGCGGGGAGAGAGAGAGAGAGAGAGAGAGAGAGAGAGAGAGAGAGAGAGAGAGAGAGAGAGAGATGTGCGTCAAGCCAGCAGCTGCAGCCACAGCCAGGCTGAGGTGCTTCTTCCTTCAGAGTAAAAGCATGAAAGAGAATATAAAATAACTCCCCTAAAAAAGATGAAAACATCAAACCTGCGTTAGGTGAAATAATTTTGGCATCACTGGGCAAAAAAACTCCTTAATAACCTTTCAGCATGTTGTAATCCAATGTTCTGAGAGAAAACTCTGCACCTCCTCATGGCTCTGTTTTCAGGCTTTAAATAATAATCTAGACCTGACGGGAGACTTTGGCCAATCACAGGTCATTTCAGAGAGAGAGCTCCTATTGGTTGTGCTCCAGCTGGTGGGCGGTGCTTGGTATTTCCTCAGCTGATCTCAACATCGCTGCCGGGTCAAACTTTTCAAGCCCCCCGGAAGAGTGCCGCTTGTCGATCCCAACATAGTCATAGTGGCCAACAGTGGTACTGCAACTTCTGTGTCCGTCACATGAGGCCTTTGGGCCCCAAAGCCGTGTGTGTGTTTTTTTAAGGTAAATCAACTTCCCAATATGAACACTTTAATAGCCCTTATTTAAATCATTAGGTCCTAAAAAGTTGTAAAACGCACGAAAATAATCCTTCCTCTGTTTATGTCTACTTACAACCGGACCATGACGACAACACAAGCTGTGACATTGGAGTCAGTGACAGAGTCATGTAACCAAGCAGACGCTACTGTGCATATCCGATATGCACACTAGGGCCCAGTAAGACCCGGAAGACCCAGAAGATCTGGGTACTACCCAGTGACTTCATACGCTTCATGAGCAACTTTCATCGGAATGAATGGGGCCCCGCCTCCAACACTGTATCCAGTTCTCTTTTTACATAAATTAAACTTTATCAGTTCACACAAGTCCCCAGGAGGAGTGCCAGTCGTTGATGCCAATTTTCATGGTGGCCAAACGGTGGCACTACAACTTCCATGTCCGCCACGTGATGCCATCGGACTCAAATAGACTTTTTCTCATAGACTTACATTGGGAAAAGGCACATCTGTAACTCAGCAGATAATTTTTGTTTTTTGATGTAAATCAGCTTCCCAGTATGAACACTTGAATAGCCCTTATTTAAATCATTAGGTCCTAAAAGTTGTAATATCCACTTATAGGAAATGCAGGGTTATTTTCCTTCCTCCGTTCTTGTGAATCAGACCAGGCCCAGGCTGGAGCGAGAGCTTGGAGGCGGAGTTTGCAAGTTGTGATGACAGCGTGACCCCATGACCGAGACCTCTTGCTCTATGGGTCCGAAGATCGCCCAAAGTTCTGGGTACTTTTCCACCTGGAAGTTTGGCTTCATGCTCCGCTGGGCAGCTTACATAGGGATGAATGGGAGCCTTTCTCCAATGCTGTAGCCAGTTCTCTTTATACAGCCATGATTTCACAGCTAAACAGTACACATAAGTACAGAGTTTGTGAGTGATTGACAGCTGCTCAGAGACGGTGGGCCCCAGCTCTGCTCTGATTGGTTGTTTTGCTCCGGTCTGTGAAAACTTGCCAATGCCATTAGCAGCAGCGGAGGACACAGAGACATGATTTTTTTTTTCACATTACCTGTCTCATGCACTACTATCAGGATATAGTGAGCGTTTTATAAAAATAACTTATTTTTTTCTCATATGTGGTCCAGGTCTACCTCCTGCTGCTTTAGTTCAGAATAAAACATTAAATGACGATAAGAAAAGATGGCTGACGTCACTTGTGTGCACTGCAAATGTTTGCGTAGAGGATCACACACACAAAACCTGCAGAAAACCTTAATTGTGGATGCAAGTCAGACTGCTGTCATACAGAGGAATGAGTGAGTAAACTAAAAGTAATGAATTAATGTGTTAAACACATTGAGAAAATAAAAGATATTTGCTCTTTCACCAGGACTTTCCTCCTTTTTTTTATATAATATAAAAAAGGACCCACTAACAGGATTTTAGGGGGCTTTATTGACAGAAATGGAACATAACATTAAAAAGTATGTTTTCTTTAGTGTATAATCACCTGAAAGTAAGTATAATTGCATGAGTTTTTGTTACCTTAGAATGAGTCATTTATGTAGGGGTGAAGGATGATGTTTTTTTTAGGCAACCAGGAAGTTCGAATCACACAGGTTCCCTCGCCAAAAGGTAAAATTTAAGGGGGGACACCCAAGGTGAAGAGGGTTAAAGGGTTAAAAATAGATTACTTACATTACAGAATTTTTTAAAAAATGTATATTTTTTTTAATATGCAGGTTATGCATTATCGTATCAAATATGTTCCACCGGACAAAGCCAGGTTCAAATTTCTTGTTTCATTTTGTTGACATATTAGAGTCAAAGACTTTTATAGAGGGAATTTTGGATATCTCAAAAATATTATCAACAGCCATAAAAAAAAGTTTTTGATATAAAATGTGGTGTATGCAACTGAAGAAGAGTGTATGAGAAAAACCTCATTTTGAGAAAACAGCCTTTGAAGATGTACGTGCACAAGATTACAGGTGAATAGGATACAAAATGTTAACTAATAGATATCTCCATGAAATGTCCCCATGTGATTGCTTAAGACAGTTATATTTTGTATTACAAATTTTGTGAAATTGGATGTTTAGATATGCAAATTAATAAAGCTAACTTTTAGTAAATGTAGGAGAAATAATTTGCATTGTGCAGCAGTTTAAGAAGTCATTAATAGTAGATCACTAGAGAGTAGAGAGACCAGATGTTAACAGATGAAGGTCAGTTGGGTGTAGAGGGGGTCATATTTCAGAAATGAATGTGCTGGATAAGTGCTGGGAAAGACTGGAGACTACTGGTGAGTAATGGCTGACATCTGGTGAGCACCAGGTCACAGGAAAAGACTGGCAAGAGAGATCCAACAGTAGAGGTCTTCACTGGTTTGGAGTCCAAACTATATTTAATCTATTTTTTTTAATAAGAAATCTTTTGCCATTAGACCCGCCGTGGCTTAGTGGGGAATGATCATGGCATAGCAAATTTCTTTAATTCCCCCTGCGGCAACGCGGAGGGGAGGGGTGGGCGGGAACACATGAACACCCAACACGGACGGACCCCCTCCCCACCCCCCCCAACCGCGACCCGGGCACCCCCAACGGCAACCCGGAAAACACCCACACAACCCAACCAGACCCGCGGGGCGAGCGGCAGGGGCGGCGGGCGGGCGGCGGCCGGGGCGGGGGGGCGCGGCCGGCGGGGAAGGGGGGGCGGGGGGCCACCCCCCCCCCCCACGACCCCACCCCCCCCCCCCCCCCCCCCCCCTCCCCCCCCCCCACCCCCCCCCCCCCCCCACCCCCCCCCCCCCCCCCCCCCCCCCCCCCCCCCCCCCCCCCCCCCCCCCCCCCCCCCCCCCCCCCCCCCCCCCCCCCCCCCCCCCCCCCCCCCCCCCCCCCCCCCCCCCCCCACCCCCCCCCCCCCCCCCCCCCCCCCCCCCCCCCCCCCCCCTGGTTGGTTTCTTTTCTTTTATTTCCTGGAGCTTGCCGGGAGCCCAAATAAAGAACAAAGAAGACACACAAAAACCACCAACACAAGAGGACCACAACTACGCCCCCCACACACCGACCAACACCCCAACCCACACGCACCCACCACCCCCCCCCCCCACACCCCCCCCCCACAAAAAAAGAAGGCCGGCCCCCCCGCCGCCGCCCCCCCCAAAAAAAAGAGGGGAGAGACAAAACCCAACCACCCCACCCCCAAAAAACCCCCAACAAACACCCGCCCCCCCCCACCCCCCCCCCCCCCCCCCCCCCCCACCCCCCCCCCCCCCCCCCCCCCCCCCTCCCCCCCACCCCAACCCCCCCCGTCACCCCCCCACCTGCACCCGGCCCCTACCCAGCCCCAGCAATGGCCTCTTTAGCCGCCTCTCACGCCCCCGGCCCCTGTCACCCTCTTCCTCCACCCCTCTACTTTTTAGCCCCCCCCCCGCACGTCCCTTCCCCGCGCAGCCCCTGCCGCGCGGGCCCCCCGCGCGTCCCCCCCCCCTCACCCCGCCCCTCCCCACTACTCCGTTAGGCCCTCGTGCCGCGCCTCCACCCCCCACCCCCAGCCCGCACCCTCCCCCCCCCCCCACCACTGGCCCACCCCCCCGCCGGAGCTGCGCAAGGCCGCGCCCCCCCCGCAGCACCCCCCCGCCTAGGGAGCCGGCCCCCCCGGCCGGGAGGCAAAATTCATTCCTCCGAATGAACCCACCCAAAACCTCCAGGCTTAGCGGCTCTTCCCTTTCCCCTGGTGGAGAGGACGCATCCTGGCACAGCGACGCCACTTGTAATATAACCGCAAACACCCCCCCGGAGGGCAGAGTTTAAAACCCCCCCCCCCCTTTTTTTTTTTTTTAGAGGGGAGGTGGTGGTAGGTTATTATTGGCAGAGCAGAGTGGAACACTTATCGCTTGGGCCAGAGGTCCCAACACATTACTTCATTTAGTCTAATGAGGTCGAGGCAGGGTCTCTTTATATCACTGTTTGTGTTGGGTTAGTTTTATGTGTCACACCCAAGTGGTTTCCAGCGTCTTGCTATCATCTGATTACATGATACGTCAGTTTGATTATTTAGTTTTATTTCTCTGGTATCATTTTACTTATTTCCTGATTTATTTCTTTTCTACATCCATTTATCATGTGCCAAGTTATTTATTGACTAATGAATCTGACCGCCCATCCACTGATGTACAGCAGGACATTTGAACAAAGTGGGTCAAATCAGCAACACGCTGGCCCCAGTATGGCCACTTCCATGCAAAAACACAACCATTCAATATGCAATGGGCGCTAAGCTTCTTGTGTAAATCCCAAATTTAGAATAATGAGAAGCTCAAGAAGACAACGAAGAAGACGTGACAATGACGGTGAACAAACTCATTCCTGTGTGTGTGGAAGCAGATCACAATGTCACATTAGCATCAGCTGAAAGGCTTCTCATAGCGTTCAATCAATCCTCAAATCAATGTCTGTTGAAACAATTGAATCATTACATCAGCGGTGGACGACGGCTTCAAGATAAGCTTATCTGGGTTTTAAGAGCAGGTCGATAACTGGCTCACATATCACTCAAACCCTGATCACATCGTTCCTAAGCAGGATTTGATTTCACGCCTATATATAGACAGCAGCGACGACTTTACAACTAGTGTCTATTTGACTGGTTTCATATGATTTCTTTTTCCCTACAAGTCTGAAATGATGTTTGCGCTTACATCTAACATTTTATTTTGAAAGTTTTTACAGGAAGCCCTATTTCATATTCTGGCTGGTTTGCCGTTGGGATGGTGGGAAGTTAATCAGTCTGCTATTACCAGTGAACAGCAGCTCACAGCATGTGGCAAAAAAGAGAGGAGCGCCTTTGGGATCTATTTTGTTTCCACGTTACCCTTTTTTAATTATTTCTTCTTTTTTTTTCCCTCTGCTCTGTGCGACTTTTATTCCGAGATCAGCTTTTATCCATTTTTACCTTTATCCTTTTACTCTCTCTCTCACACACACCACACTTCCCCTTTATCTGTGCTGTATTAATCTTCTGTGACATCCTCTCATACAGTGAGTCACAAGGGGACCCCCGACTCACATGTGGCATAATGAAGATATGAGATGTGTGAGGGTGTTTTCTTACACTTCTATCCTTATGAGGGCCAAATGTCCTCATGGAGACAGCAAGGAATGTAAAAAATCCTACAGAGTGAGAACGGGTTTGACATAGGCTTTTCTATAGGTTCGTCAAGGGGAGGGGATTTAGATTGTGTGCTGGGAGATGTTAGCTTAGCTTGGCATGAAGAATGATGTATTATATATCTGGTTTGTTTAATTCATACAGAAACATACAGAAGAGGGAAAAAAGTTAAATAGTTAGCTTGAGAAGTGCTGGCAGGCAGATTTATTTAAACTTTTGAGAGACCCAAGCTAACAATACTACTACGACTACTACTACTAATAATAATATATTATATTTGATATGGTATTTTAAAAGGTACAGCAACAGAAACAATTAAATCAATAGTATGAAAGACAATCAAATTACATTAAAAATGCATACATTTACAACAATGATGGGGGAGGAGGTCAGGGATTAAAAGCAAAGAGGTGAATTAGCTCTTTTAAGCTCTTGGTTGTAGCTTCACACAGTATGTAACAGACAGACATGATGGTATTGATCTTCTCCTTAAAAGGCCTTTAAACACCAGCTGTATGACGAATAAATGAAATGGCAATGCAAAATCGCCTGCGAATATTATCAAGCCAAGGGCTTTTATTGTGAAAGGTAAAAACGGAAAAAGTGGATCTGACCTCTGTTGCCTCTGTCAAGGTTCGAGGAGTAATAAAGTTTGCCTCCTGCTGTTCGGACTACGGAGCCTCCATGTTGCTGTTTCATAAATTGTTGTTTCATATACAGTATATGTTGTTTTGTAATTATAGGTGCAACTCAACTCGTTCCGCGCAACATGATTGGCTGTTGCCTTTATTTGACCTCATTATAAAATCAATCTAGTTTCAAATAACGATGCATTTTTCCCACTGTGTAATATTAGCGTTCTGTGTTAAAGCATTTATGGCAAAGATAACAGTTCAGAAAAATATAATGTCATGCAAATTGGACAAACTGTACGCCCCCAGTGTGTAGATGCACGGTGATATTAATATTAACCTTTGTTCACTCCCATTCTGAGCGTGCGAAGGGAAATTTGCTTCCGGATGCAAAGCAAATTTGCATCTTCGCATTTGGGAGGAGTTCAACTTTGGTGAAGTTTCCTTTCCACAGTCTTGGCTTTGGCAGGCGATGGTCACTCTCCTACATGTGTGACTGACTTAACTCTTGGCAAGAAAGCAAAAAAAAAGTATATTTTCCAAAACTATACCTTTAACACTATTGGACACGCATGGTGGTTTACAAATTGCATTGTGGGAAATATTGAGAAGTAACTAATTGAAGTACAGAAGGTAGTTTAAAGTAAAGTGGGTTCTCCATAAAAGTACTGAATACAATGAATGAATGATATTTAACGAATAATCAGTGTTGTACTTAAGGTTTCAGGAGCGGGATTGAGGACTAAGTGTAGTCAGTGCATGGAAGGTCGGTCCTCACAAGCACAGAAATGCAAATGTGTGTGTGTGTGTGTGTGTGTGTGTGTGAGCTGCAGGGAGGATGGCAGGAATATTGATTCCACTGTCTTCATTAGCATGTACCTGTGGGGCTGATGTCTCTATGGGGTGCTGGCTAGACAACCTAACACTCGGCTCCTGTCCCTGTGGTGAGAGGCTGGCTTGCCACTCCCCCCTGCGCCGCCTGACACTTTGGACTGAGACTGGAGACCAAAATAGAAGCAGTAAAGACAGAACCGGAGACCAAACAGGAACACGGTTCTGGCATCTATGGCAACTGTGCTGAAGAAGAAATACAGCTACACCTAAACTGAAACGTCTCGCGCTGTTCACATGTTTTATTGCTCCGTTATTCATCAAACTCCCATTACTCGTTATGTTAACATCAAATGTTTTCTCACCTAGTTTGATGCATTGTCCTCGTCTCTGCTTTTCCGCTGTAAAGCAGCTTTAATTACATTAACTTCTATGAGGCTCAACAAAAAGGCTTAATTTGATGGACTGAACATTACTGAAACTCCTCAATTAAAAAGGAAAAACAAAACAATCACTTTAAGTGAGAGAAATTTATCCATCCATTAACTGTTTTTTTTTCTAAGACAACACTTTTATTCAATTTACACATCTGAAATTAGGGTCCAGAAATTTAAATCAAAGAAAACAGTTTATTTTCATTTGCTTTGACATTAGTAGCAAACATCTTGTTATCTCGTAGAAACATCTCTGCATACATAAACAGTTATTTTTTTAATTTCCGTTATTTGCTGTGTATATCTTATGTGGACAGTCTACCTGTCTTTTGATTTGTGATGCCAGTATAGCCACGTAGTATGCTCATTCAACTGCCGTTCCTACTGTATGCCGATCATAGACTGTGTATAAGAAGTGGACTGGTTTGTGGACTGGCATCTTGAGTTCAGCATTTTGACTGTCACCTTGGTTTTTGGCCGTCGCCATTTTGATTTTTAGCAACCAGAAGTGACAATAGAGATTGGAGCTAAGCACAACCGAACACTGAAAAAGACACGGTGAAAGTTCTACAACAAAAACATGGACCAGACCAGACAATACTTTGGTAGCAACCTGTCAATCACAAGGTAGCCACGCCCGAAATCATACCCTGCTAAATGGTCTATTTGACTCTAAATGAGACCATAATTTATCAACCATGAACTTATGTTCAAAATGTTAACTGAGGTAATACATCAAGTGAGAAGTAGCCTCATTTTCTCATAGACTTCTATACAATCTGACCTCTTTTTGCAACCAGAGAAGTCGCCCCCTGCTGTCTGTTAGAGAGAATGCAAGTTTAAGACACTTCAGCATTGGCTTCACTTCTCAGGCCTGCAGGTAGCCCACTGATATAAATGAGCTGATGGTCTGCAGTTCACTCCTCTTGCTGTACTACTTATTCCTTTTTGCTTATAATTTCTAAGTTTTATTTACAAAAAGCTCCTTGTTTCATTTTTCAGATTTTTAGCCAAACGAGTGACGTGGCTCTAGGGATGGCAGTGCCGGTCTGTTTACCTTCTGAGCCATAGCCACCCAAAAAACATGCAAAACTTACGCCATTTCCCTGACTTCATCCTGTGTTTAATGCTAACTAGCAAATGTTAGCATACTAACACGCTACACTAGATTGGTTGACATCATGTTATCATCCATCGACCACTGAACCCAGCCCGAATCAGTCGTGATTTAAAAGCATGGCCGCCTCTTGGCTACTACTCGGTTATTTTGTGCAGTTAGACACCTTTCTTACACAAAAAATACTATTTGACTGCAGCCTTAGTCTTGTTGGTGGTCTTTAAAAGTTCACTGTAAGTGGTTCAAGCCTTTAAGTAAGAACATTTTTTAATATCCATGTCATGCAAACATTTGGCCAATCCCACACAGGATTACAAGTCACTGCTGTATCAAACATTAAAAAGACAATCTTCTGGTAACACATATACAACAAATAAAAAATAAATCATTAATTACAACATTATACTTCTATATACTTTAAGATAATGTGTTTATGTACTAAATTCCAAATAGATTTACACATAATAGCAGAAGAAAGAAAAGAAATGCAATAAACCTAAAATTTATCCTGATAAGTTTTTTTTAAAACCATATCATAGGCTTCTTCCAAGTAACAAGCAAATGTTTTGTATGTGACTAGCCACGTCAGTCTGTGTATATCATCCATTTTTAATAAAATGTGTCTTAACTCTTGTTTTTTAAACAAAATATTGAGTGGTTCCCTGTAAAATAGAATAAAATATGATAGCCCCGGTAAGGTAAGCGTTAACATTAAGTTTACTCTCTTCATTAGTTAATTGAATTTGTCTGCTGGAAATCAGCTCCTAATTAAAAGCTATGTAGGTGGATACAGTAGTGGGGCAAATATAAGTTAGGAAGTGAATAAATATTATTATTAAGAAGTGTTTTACTCCTGCCAAAACTGAGATAATGTTTTCTTTATTGAAAGCAAATAATGACGGAGGCAAGGCTATAACCACAGGCGACTTGCATTTTGACATTTCATATTGATAAACAGGAAATATTATTTCCACTGTATTAATATCCCGAGTGATTAAAACATAGGGAACATGACATTTCAATTTTCTTGTTTCTAATCTAACTGGAAAGGTCAGACGAGGAGACTGTAAACTTAATTTGAGACTGACAGCCCGTTCATAAATGAGGAGCGCACGTCGGCAGATCTGGCTGACAGTAATTATGCCTTATGAAGTAAAAGTCATTTTTGCAATCATCTAATTTGTCCTGAAATTAATACCTGTGATAATTAATATCTGTTTGCTTCTCCCGCTCTTACTAGCAGATTCACTTTTCAGGCCTGGGAGAAAATAAACACATGACGTCCAGAAATGGGAGGATGTAAATGGAAACATAAATCTAAGACACACTGACATATCTAACATTCAGTAAATAGTGTGTTTGAACTCCTTGTGTGTGGAAATAATTAATATGATTAATAATTTAAAAGATCTGCAAATTGACAGACTGCAGGTTGTCCCTTCCTCTCATGATTTGCCTCCACTCACTGCTCCAAGTGGGCCTGTACTCACTGCTACACAGTACCGGCACTTCTTCATTTTACTCCATGATGTACCATGGCTTTTTCTTGTGCACCGCCACCTCTCACAAGATGTCAGTGTGATGGCATTTTTTTTTTTTTTTTTTTTCATTTTGGTTGGGACGTCAAGGTGTCTCTTGTGTTGACATCGCTGGGTTGGATCCCTATCTGGGGTGCCATGGTTACCTGTACAGCTATGTTTGCAGTAGGGGCCATAGAGCCAGTCGCTGGGACAACCAGGGTCAGAGATACCAGAGGGATCTCGTAAGTCAAAACACGATGATGATAAAACCGAGCACCAAGGGAGGATGGGGAGAGTTGTGAGGACTGAGAACACACCAATATGGCGGCCTGACAGTTCTCCTTGATCAAGCTTCAATAACCCTTCTGTGTACATCAACAGCTCATCGGCCTCTTCCTTCCTGTTGTCTGAGTTAACCTGAGTACCAGAAAATCCACAACAGTCTGTATTTTTTTTCTGCCTTCTCCATATCAGGTTCGATGGGAGATTCATAATGGTTCAGCGCCAGCATATTTTACCCCGACTCTCAAAAGCCGCATGAAGATAAAAACGATATCCATACAATGTTCACATCCTTTTTGTAAAACAATTATCGAACTGTTCGTCATAACATTTTTTATTTGTGAACAAATATTATTAATGAAACACTATAAATCTGTTTATTTTTTACAGCAAACATTTCTAGAAGAATTAAAATGTTCAGACGAAGGCTGTGATATGTGTAAATAATAAAATAATCATTTAACTAGCTTTAATAATAATGGTCCAAAATGTAAAACTGCAATTGCAGATTTTCTTGGGTGAGAACTCCAAACCCAATAAATACTAGTACTTTTTATTCACTGTAGAAATTCACAACGTGTCTCTTTATCCTACTGCATAATATGTAGGAGCATCCTGACTGGGACGCTGCTCCGAAAACCTGAATGATACCCCACCATAGGCAACAAATAACACAGGAAAGCACTTTAACATAAATATACAAACACACCACCTTAACCCTATAATTTTCCAGCTGGAAGATTACTGGAGTATTATAGGCCTACTATAGAAGATTCATAGCAAATATAATATTAGCAATAAAATCTCAGCTGATTATGACTGACACAGTATAACATGCTTAAAGACATAATGAACCTGTAGGAATTAATTGCAACAGATTGCTGATTCAGGCCAACATGTGAATAAGGAGAGTACTGGCACTTATTTTTTTCCACTTCAAGCACTGTTCCACTGTCCTGGAGCCTGGTGACGGCGGAGCCTCAGGATCACAAGCATCTGGCTTACATTGTAAATGTCGCCTTGTACTCACGCAGAGGTTGTGCAGAATGGCAGAAACAACAGTGACAGAAGGTACACCATTTGGTCTCACCTCCAAGGCCTTGACGGGAAACAATCGTGCCATCTTGACTTCATCATTCCAAAGGTGACCCCTGGGACGACGCTGAGTGAACAATGTTGGTGCCATAATGGTTCGAAGCATGTTGGAGCACAACAGTGTCATGCACAGATCTCGGGTAGCTCATCCATTCCTTCTCTTGTGGACACAAACTGTCAATATGCATCACAAACGGTATTCATTGAGGCAAAAAGTGTGAAAGTTACATAGCCCTTCACACCTTCAACAAGTCCATAGTGGCATGTCCCCTATATGGCTGACCAGCCTCCTGGTGATCTTGTGAGCCACAGCGGGGTTGCGTAAGTCCTCGGATGTTAGGTTGTGTGACAGCTCGCCTTTAAACAACCAGCAGCACCTCAAGCTAATGTGCTCTGCCACTGTGGTTGCAGCGGTCCAGGGGTTGAGTCAGGTTGTTTATTGCCACTTGGAGCAGTCAGAAATCTGCTAAAAGGTCATGCTCCGCTGTAAATACACAGCACAGAGATGTTTGCTTTGCTCTGGCAAAAAGTCAAATGTTATTTGACATTTAGTAATTGCTGAAAAATGTAGACTCAGATGAAATCATTTGCATGGGTCTAGAGTGGACTTTGTGGTCAGGGACTTTTTAAAGGAACACCTAGATATTTTGGGAAATGTGCTTATTTGCTTTCTTGCAGAGAGATGGATGATAACATCAATATCACTGTATGCTAAATACAGCCCAGTTGCCAGGAAAAAATGTTGGCATTGTACGTTTCTGCAACCCACAGATACGCTGAATGTCCACGCTTTCGCATTCGGTCAGAGCAAGTGACATAGTGCAATGAGTGACGCACAGTACAAGCAGCAGGACTTTCCTCCAGAACACCGCTGTTTGTGGCCCATTACAGCACATTACAGCAACTATGCTTGTCTAAGTACAGATAAAGCAGAAAATAAACTATGAGCTCATCTTCTCCCTTCTACTCACTTCATTCATAACAATAAAGATAACACATAGACCTGTCCTTAAAAACTAGATAAAATGGACACTTAGAAGTCTGTTTCGGTTTCCATAGCAATGAAAATATTGAGTGCAAGCTGCTCATACACATACACCCTCCAAAGCTACATGAGATTAAACAGATGATAATCAAACCAAGTAAATAATATAACTCCAACCATCGTAAAAACAAGGAATAACATAACAAATGGTGAACTAATACATCCGTCTGACAACGCCTTTAACCCTTTCATAGTGTGTTTTCTGATCATGAAAGTTGTTAATTGTAACGTTTTTGTTCGATTGTACTTAGCTCCACCCTCTCGTGTCATTTCTGGTTGCGAAAATACCAAGATGGCGACAGCCAAGATGTCAAACATACTATGTCCATTTCTTATATACAGTCTATGTTTTTAACCAATAATTACTGGAAAGTGAGGACATTTTGGCCAGTCCTCAGTTCCTCAAAGGCCTGTTTGGTGATTAAGATTTGGTTTTAGTTCAGGTTAGTGAAGGTTTAGGGTTAGGCTTTTAGATGTGATAGAAAAAGAGATGGCTGTGATAGTTCGGGAATTATATAAATGAGTGTCCTCACAAAGATAGGGTGTACATGTAGTCCAGGTGTGTGTGTGTGTGTGTGTTCAAAATGGGAAAAAAGCTGAGCTTCAATTGCTGCATATCATTTAATCCACATGAAAGTGATTAGGTTTAGGATTAGGATTAGATTTATAATCTGTAACTGAACACTGAACATAGATAAAAAAAAAAAAAAGAGGCATTCTTCTGGAAACTTTTCTACCTCCACAACCCAAGAGAACAAACATTAAACTGTGAACTGTATCTTTTACTAATGGCCGAGTCTGTAATGACTCTAGGGCTTAAAATATTTCTATTTAGCTCATGGAGTCGCTTTATTTCACCAACTGCACAATTATAAGACTTAGCATGTACTGTAGGGAAAGAGATGCAGGACGCTGGAAAGTAGAGGATAAAGTGTCTGGTTAGTGTTAGAGACAGGACAAGTATTAACCACTTCATCACTGGTCAAATGCCCCTGTGACTAAACAGCACCAACAAGGAATACTGCAGCATCTATTCCTTTTTACTGTGTTGTGGGAGGCAAATAGGTCAGGAGAGAGCAGCAGAAGCCGGGGACCGCCTGTAATAACTAAGCGGCTGAGTGTTCAGGACGAGTAATGAAATCATTTTACCACCTGGTAAATGAGAACACGGAGGCAGTGATCAGATGATGAGGATTCAGACCACAGAGCTATAAACAGGTCATTATTGGAACGGCATGGGAGTCTGACTGAGCCTAATGTTAATAAAATATTCAGCGTATTGTGATAATTTCAAGATAACTGGCAAATTAAAAGCTTTTAGCTGCATCATCTGCTCAGTGAAAATGTGTTTATACAACAACAAGATGCTAAAATGAACATAAAAGATAAAATAACCCTTCTTTAGCCTTCCTTCCTATTGCAACACTTTGTAATTACTTTCAATATTCATTAGCCCGAGTTAGGCTCGAAATATTGTATCATGTCAGCTGCAGTCATGTAAGTCAAGCACAATTCTGTACTGTAAACTCCTCAGAGGAGCAATTAAACGAAAAGCAAAGCCAATTTATTGTGCACATTAAATCCACACAACCCAATCCTTTATACAGTCTTGCACAAATGCACATGTTTGGAGAATTACTGAGCGATAACAACCATGAAAAAGTGACAAGTTGCTCCGAGGTGGGCGTTGAGTAGTTGGAGGCTGCATCAGATGGTGAATGCGAGCCAAGTGCACAAAGGCAGCAACTGACTGCAAAGTACTCGAGGCATTAAAAACAAACAGAAAAAAAAAAACAAATAAATAAATGTGACTGTCGCCAAACACACCGAGCTGTAAATTACTGGAAAACACTAGGTTTTTGAAAAGATAGAAAGAAGTTTGGCTGTATCTCCTCAAACTCATAGTGAATTATGTACAGAGAAGTATCATGGATGTGTGCCGATTTAAATGAATAATTTATTTAATGTATTCTAATAAAGGCAACCAAAGCTCAGTATAACACAACAATTGTGTTAACGTTTGGGTTTTACCACTGGGGACACCCAAAATAAATATGTAGTCTGTGCACTCTTGCGCTGGCAAACACATTCATTGACATACTGGTGCGAGAAAGAAACCAACTTTTGAAGGGCATCCATGCTTTTTCAACAACAGCAATAATGCTACTGAAGTCCTTGTAGGGCAGTAATGGCCTCAAGGATAGATACCCCACAAGACAACATAATGTGTTTTCCACATTTTTATTGCACGCATACACTGTAGTCTTAGTGCCTTAAAGCAGTGGTTCCAAACCCAGCGTCCATGTTCCCCTTAGCGGGGTGCCAAAGATCACAGGGGGTTCACCAGCATCTGTCTGCTTTGTCAAAATTAGATTTGCTCATATATAACTAATATCATAATAACACACTTAATGGATAATTTAAAAAGTCTTCAGATAAAACTATTTAAAAGGGCAGATTTTTTTTGTTAAATATTCGACTTCAGTCCACGTTGGTGTTTAGCCTTTCAAAAACAACATTTTCACTGCGGTCTGTAAACCTTGACAGGCATGGTCGGCCTTATCTCCCTATAAATTATGGTCGTTGATTTCAGTTTTTTTTTGGGAAGAGGGGGGGGGGGGGGGGGAAAACCCCCCGAGGCCCTTTCGCTGGATAAACCATCACATTCCTTCTTACTCAATAATTAACACCATACTCATTTTAAGCCAAACCATGATGTTATTTAACTAAACCTAACCAAGTAGTTTGGTTGCCCCCTGTTTTTTCATTTTTGTTTTGTTTTGATTTCAGTCATTTTAAGCCAAACCATGATGTTATTTAATTAAACCTAACCAAGTATTTTGGTTGCCTAAACCTAACTAAGTAGTTTTGTTAGGTTTTGTTTTGGTTGTTTCAATTTCGTAGTCATTTTAAGCCAAACCATGATGTTATTTTATTAAACCTAACAAAGTAATTTTGTTGCATTTTTTTGTTTTGTTTCAATTTACGTTAGCCACATGTTTAAAACTGTGATCGTAATGTAGCAGGAAATATGTTTCCCCTCTAAATGTAATTTAGAAAGCAGTTTAGCTGTATGGGAACACACTTTGTAGGAGGCAGGGTTGGCGTCGTCGTGTTAAAAACCTTCAAATGGTTCAGAATGCTGCTGCTAGAATTTTAACTAAAACTAGACAACTTGATCATATTATACCAAGTTTATCAGCCCTTCATCAGGTATCAGACTTTAGGGTGCTTGTGATGACTTGCAAAACAATGAATGGCCACATCTCTTCATGCTTGTCTCTTTAAAAGTCATATTTCATCCAGCTGTCCACTCATCATCATAGGGTTTCTCCAGTTTTTCCCCCATTAAAGTGTTTTTTGAGGACTTTTTGTTATCCAAATCAAGGATCTATGGTTAGAGGGTGTCATACGCTTTCCGTATTGTAAAGCCCCTTGAGGTAAATTTGTGATCTGTGATATTGGCCTGTAAAATTGACTTGACTATCTACAGAGCCTCCTCAGTCATTTAGAAACAGTGTTACCATTACATTGTTGATTTTTCAACAACAAAATGTATTGCTCTGCATGTATCTTGGTCACAGTTAAATAAATAAACTACAGGGGCACACAGAGAGCGCAGACATCCACCAACACTAATCCACTCCAAAATCTAGGAGTGTTTTTTTTTTCTGCTTACAAATAAACCAATAACCTGCTTGGCCAAGGTAATAAATATGTTTTATTTTTTCCACGTTGCCTGTAGATTATGGGTGAGACACAACAAAATAGTATGAAATTAAATGTTCGGAAAGTATTCACCTCAATGAATCGAGACAGCAGATTAAATGTGCCTACTGAATCTCTCGAGCTCATTTGTCACAGATGAATGAGGCGGGGAGTGCACATGGGGTTCTTATTACCAGCCAATTTAATACGTAACTGCGAGTGCAAACACTGTGAAACGTCACAAAAGGCTACGCTAATTAATCTCTGGCTTGTGTGAACCCTGCCAGTTGTGACTTCACCATCCTTTGTCGGTTAGATGAATGCACAGCTCAAATGAATGAGAGATTGTATTGATTGAATATCCTCAAGCTGCTTCGAAAGTGCTCAAATTCATTGAGCGACCCGGTTATTTCAGCAGAAACAACCTGTTCGGCTTTTCCCCTCACATTCTTTACAAAGTCATGGTTTTACATCCTGCGGTTTAGCGTCAGTCACGCTGCTTTTATACCAGCCATCTAATGAGGGACTAATCGACACCTGCGATGCCAGGTGATTGTGATTAACTGCAATTAACCACCTGGTAAGACGGATAACCAGCAGCACTGTAGGACCTGAGGACCACTGTTTTGAAGACACAAATCACTGTGTTAATTAACACAATGCATGCTAAATGTCATTTTTTCAATTAGCAAAGGGAAAAAGAAAAGAGCAAAGGGGATTGTAATGATTAAATGAGTAAAAGTCAGATTCTGAAAGTCACAAAATGACCACACACCAAAGCAGGTGGGATATTACAAATGACTCAAAGGAATAATTTGACATTTTGGGAAATGCAGATATTCACTTTCTTGAATACGAAGCTAAAACTAGGAGTTGGCTAGTGCAAAGACTGGAAGCCCTTAAAGGGCCAGTGTGTAGAAGTAGCAGCGTCTAGTTGTGATGTTGTTGATCTCTACCAACTAAAACTTCTCACTTGCTCCAGCCCAGTTCTTATTCCCAGGGCGGGAAATACATTGTGTTAAACAAAGCACAAGGCACCCAAGAGCGCTGCTATGAAACGCAGCGTGCGTTCCGTGATCCGTAATGTAAACCCCAGAAATAGTAAATGCACAGAGAAAGTGTTGTGGTGACACCGTTTAAAGACCACAAGAGACACACCGGGCAGGCGGGAGGTGAGGTGGATGGGTCCAACAACGCAGGGCTTTCATCCAAGAGACTGATGGTCCTGTGTGTCACATTACAACCAGCTATTCATTTGTGTCCCATGTTTACAAGGTTCAGTGTCATTTTCACTGTACAAATGTAGTAGTTTCAAGCCCAACTGACTGTAGTGGTTTTGTTGCCTAATCCTAAAGTGATGGCAAGGATACACTGGACCTTTAAAACCTCTGAATGTCATTTAAACACTTTGGCTTTTAGTATAAACTAAACAAATGAGATAAAATATGTGAATTAGTGAGCTTTAGAGGTGCTGGGAGGCATATAGTTTTAGCTTGAACAGAGCCAGGTTAGTTCTGCTGGCTGTTTTTGTGCTAATAAACTAATGTCTCCTGGCTTTAGCCTCATATTTAATGGACAGAGTGGTATTGATCTTTTCATCTAACTCTTGGCAAGAAAGCAAATAAGCACATTTCCCAAAATGTCAAACATTTCCCTGGCCAGGTACTGCAATTTCAGGCTTTCAGATTTCCATACTTTTTCAAGAGTGCATTAAAGCAGGACACAAAGTTGGAAAGCTGCCCCAGGGACCAGAGAGCTCTCTCGGCCCTTAGCATCTCACAGACTGTAGAAAATTAACTAGGTGCTCCAAGATGTGCCTATCAATGAAATGATAAAATCAATCCCACACTCAGATTTAGACAACTGTACTGATCCCAGGAAGGGCAATTCATTTACACTGCACTGGGAGCCAGCAGCGTGAAGCTGAAATGGGGATAATGTGGTGTTTGTGTCAGGAGTGGGGCTTTATATACAGTACATACACTGGCTCAGACAGGTTTGCAGGGAGTTTGGATCAATACTAAAAACCCCACCATGTGTACATGACTGAAGTGAATGAATGCAGTGATTGCATCTCATGGGGCCTTCTGTATATGTTAAGTTTATTTATCTGGGCTTTAAATGTAATCCAAGCATCCTCAATCACAAGACCACAAAGTATAGGATAAGTGCCTCTCTGATTAGCCTCTTCATTTGTTTGATCTGGGTTAACAAATCCAGCCATTGATCCTTAGACTACGGGGAGAGAAATGAGCGCCCAAACGGACCCCTGGGGAAATTGATCAGCCATATACAGAATGGTAAACTGGTAAAGCACTGAGCTTGACAAATGGCGGTGGCTTAGATCCTTTAGATGTAAGAGTATTACACAATGTAATGTCCTAATTATAGCTGCTAGCAACATACACTGTATGTAGTACACATTTCTTTGCTGTCAAATGTGTCATCTCACACTGTTTCTAGACATTACTATTCACCCACTCCATTGCCAGTCATACTAACACACAAAACAATTCCTTTTTGATGCTTTATGTTGTCTGAAATTCCCTCTCACCTCTATGCACGCACAATACATTTTTCAGCTCGTGCCATTGCCTAAGTTAATTTCTTTTGCTCTGATGGACAAGACTACAGTGTAATCCACACAACAGCCCCTACATCACCGCCTTTTAAGTTGAAAGCCTGCAGGATGTAGACTCACGGCTGTAAACAAAATCCATCCCCACACTGACTACTGGCCTTACACGCACCAGTTTATAGTTAAATAAGGTTGCAGCTCCCTCCAGTGTAAAGTGATGGACAGCAGTGAAATGATTACCTATTAAAACCTGCCTGGAACCACGGCATCAACAGATATGCCCCAGTGCAGCCCTAAAACAAGTCAGCGGGGTAAATTTTCTTTGTGCTTTTCAGATGGAGTTGGCGCTCTAAATCAGTTTCTCAACACTTTTTCTTTTGGAAGTCTATTCTGATTTTAGCTGATTCATTTCATATTTCCCCTGCTGGATTATGTCCTTCTGCCAGATTGATTCGACCGGTTATCTCACATCAGAGGGTTTGGGATTGCGATAAGTGCCTCTGATTGGAAAACAAGGAGGTCCCGCTTGCGGCAACTGGGGCCGACCGGAGACCGAGAAACTGTGCTCAATTCAATTCACCACATTGATTGCATTCATTGCTGCCAAGGTTAGTCTGTAACCCCATTTAATAAAGTAGCCGTGTCAGTGGCCTTGTGTTTACCTGTCTGCACAGAATGGGGCATTTGGTTTTATTACTATTCACAACAGAAATGTAAAAGAAAGACAGTTTTCAATAAATGCTAATGTGGGCACACCTGAATTTAACGTTTATGGCTCTGCACCAACACCAGCCATGGCCGGAGGCATTATGTTTTGGTGTTGTCTGTCGGTCTGTTCGTCTGTATGTATGACTTATTCTTGTGAATGCGATATCTCAGGAAAGCTGAGAGGAAAATTGGCACAAACGTCCACTTGGACTCAAGGATGAACTGATTTAATTTTGGAGGTCAAAGGTCAAGCTCACTGTGACCTCGTGGCTGTCCCATTCTTGTTATCGCAATATCTTTGGAAAAAATGATAAAATTTGGCAAAAAACGTACACTTGGACTCAGTGCCAGCTGGCTCAAGGCAAAGGCCGGATAGGCAAAAACATCCATCCATCCATCCATCGTCAACCGCTTATCCCGTTAGGGGTCTCGGGGGGGCTGGAGCCGATCCCAGCTGGCATAGGGCGAAGGCAGGGTACACCCTGGACAGGTCGCCAGTCCATCGCAGGGCACATAGAGACAGACAACCATTCACACTCACATTCACACCTACGGGCAATTTAGAGTCATCAATTAACCTAAACAGCATGTCTTTGGACTGTGGGAGGAAGCCGGAGTACCCGGAGAAAACCCACGCTTACACAGAATAGTAACAGAAGAGTCCCAAGCTGGATTTGAACCTGTGACCCTCTTGCTGTAAGGCGAGAGTGCTAATCACTGCACCACCACGCAGCCCAGCCTTGAATTAATTTCTTCAAATTTGGCACAAACGTCCACTTGGATTCAAGGACGGAAGGTCAAAGATCAGGGTCAGTGTGACCGGACAAAACATATTTTTGGTCTTAACTCAAAAAAAAAAAAAAAAAATCATATGCTAATTATGACAATTTCACACAAATGTTGATTGGTTGGCAAAGGCATACAACCATCAGGCAGTATTTCATTATATGCCACATGCTGTAACTTTACAAATAATTTCAGTATAACTGTAAAGATGATAACATACGGTGAGGCTTCTTTTTATTACTATGCTCCCCGTTTATGGAATACGCTGCCTGAAGATCTGAGGGTGACATGTAATATTAATAGTTTTAAAAGTAAGCTGAAGACCCATCTTTTTAGTCTGGCCTTTAACTAATTTTTTTAGTTAGATCCACTTTATATATTTAATTTAATGCAGTTTCATTTATCTTCTTTCATATATTTTAAATTTGTTGCTTTATTCGTTTTTTATTGTTTTAATATTTCAAATTAAATTAATTTTAGGCATTCTACTATATTCTTTTATTCTATTCTGCTTTACATATTTTTAATTGTGTTCAGTTTTCTTTTTTTTTAATACTTTTCCTCCTGTGTTTCCTCAATTCATTTTATTTCTTTTTAGTTCAAGATGGCGTTTCCTCAGTTTCTCCAGTATTTAGCTTTGTGATGATGTTACGTGACTGTGGATTGTGTGAGTGCTGATTGTAAAGCGCCTTCTGCTACATTTCCTTTTGTATGAAAACTGCTATACAAATAAAGTCATTATTATTATTATTATTATTATTAAAGATGATGATACAAATTACCGCCTAATTAGACTGTTTCTGTGGGTGAATATTATGTCCTCTCCATTTGTTAGCACCTCTCAGTATGACACGATTCAACACCACAATGTACTCGTACAGTCTCCAAAATGATAATGACGTTTAATCAACACCTCTCTACAACAGTTTCAACAAAATATGAATATAATAATCTTCTTGAAGATAAGATAAGATAAGATAAGATGAACCTTTATTAATCCCCGGAGGGAAATTCGGGAGAAGGTAGGCTGCATTAGTTTTAGCAAGGTGTACCAAATAAACTGGCAACTGGGTGTACAGTATATGCACACAGTAAATACATACAGTAAGATGCATAGTGAAGCAGACCAGTCTTTAGATATGTCTCATTGTTTTTAATATTTACACTTCAGAGCACATAGAGATTACTGAGAGACCAGATCAGACATCAAAACATCTTAAAAATGTCATTTATTGAATTGAAACTGAAATGTTTTGGTATTTTATTAATGTAGAGTGCAATTTTTGGACATGCTCTACCCCCAGTCTCAATGCTCTACATTGCACAGTGGATGTGGGCTGCTGCTCACATTATCTGGTTATACTGGTGCTAACTAATTATTTGAGTGTGTATGCTGCATTATTAATATTTGGATTACTTTTATGTGCACCTTTTTAGTTGCTTTTTTTGCGCCGTCTGCTCTAGAAAGGTGCTGTAAACATCCACTTTACTCACTTCTGTGTTTATCATTTGAGTACGTGCTTGCAAAGGATGTTACATGATAGATCAGCTGGCCTTTAAAGGTTACTACCACATGCACGCCATAACTTCAACAAGGACCTAATGAAGCTTCGGCAATCACTTAACGCTTCATCAGATCAAGAAGGATCTAGTCGTGGATGCTTCGCCTGCTGGCTTAAAGAATGCCCGTACTTGAGAGCGTGATGACATTTGTCATGTAGAAGTGACATTTTTAAAGGTGGCAAAGAACTGAGCTGGGAAGCCATGTTGACCAAAGTAACCTTTTCTTTCAAAGTTCTTTTTACACTGACATTTTAAGGGATATTGGGATGATGGGGCAGAGGTGGGGTAGGTTTGAATTTGGCACTTTCACTAAGGCGAACGGTGAATCTTAAGCTACTTAGAAACCGAAGAAGGGACTTTCCCGTTTCCCCGTCTCCTTTAGTATTATTTTATACAGTGGGATGGTCTACCATAAATGGCAATATCCCACAATACAGCACCACTGCAAGTCAAAAAGCAAATCATTTATAACACGGAATGTACCAATTACAGGCTGCAAAAAAAGTATTACACAATTTAACAACTAATAATTGCAAAACCAAAGTTTTAATTATATTAAACACTCAAATGAATATGAGTCATGAAATACTTTTAAAAGGTTGATTACGTGCAACAGTTCAAGGCAAAAAAAAGCATAAAACAAAGGTCTATCAATCCAATCATATGCAGGCAAAATTAATAATAAATTAAAAGGGTTTAATGTCATTAAGGATTACAGCAAACCAGCGATGCTGTAGTAAATGGGAGAGAAATATACACTATTATATATTGTTGCATTTCAGGATTCCCTGACATTAAAGAGAAAAAAATCAACACAGATTTCTTTAGTATGCAGCACTCTAAGGCCCAATCCCATTTCTTGTTTTTACCCCTGTCCCTCATTTTCAATTTCCCCTCAGAACAGTTATAAAAGGTTAGTGGCTGAAGTCTCCCACTGTGAAATGGGACAACCCTTCAAGACCCTGACACCTCATTAATAGTTGTCTGTGTCGTTTAGGTAAACATATGTGACGAGTTTGTTGCCGGAATATAACGTTACGAAGCCGAAAAACACGGACGCTCTCGAGTCGTTGAAATTTATAAAGTCGCGCTATCAATCCTTGAGACAAGTCATCAAATAAGAAGAACACTTCATGACAGAATAGCAGTGCTCTGTAGGGAAGCAACCCATGCTCCTACCCTGCTACAGGAGTGGTAACATGCAGCAGCTTTGCTGCGGGACTTAAGTTAAATGTCGAGCGTCACATGCCATCAGCCGGGGGGGAAATGCAACATGGAAACATGCTGAACGCAGGGCTGTCATGCACAAATCAGCCCTGAAGTGGCAATCTGTACGAGTTCAATCTGGTTGTTTTAGAATTTCAATTTCAGTGAAAACGTGGGAAATGTGCTTACAGTTTGGTAGTCTGGAGTCTTGTTGTTAAAACATGAGCACAGAAATACAAAGTTAGACTCTGTTTCTATAAACTGTACATGGGCTTCATCCGAAATCACACACTATGCACTACATACTCGATAGGTGTACTATCGTTCATACGTTTGTGTGAAGTAGCATATATCTATGTCTGAATAATTTACGTCAGCACTTCCTGAGGCTCTCCTTGCCGTTGGAGACGTGTAACCATGGTAACCTGTGCCAACCTCATCTGACCAAAATGATGGTTTGTAAGGATCAATCAATTCAAAATATATGTTACGCCATATAACTGAAGAGTTATTGATGTTACAGAGCTGTCCGTCAACACCCTTTATGATCGTCGTCCTCACTATCGCATTGCATTGTGGGATATTTACACTGCTGTAGTGTCCAGTGTTGCATACTGTGATATTTCACCGGAAATAGTGTGCAATTTCCACACTATTTGTTTCGGACATACTAGTGTCACTGTTTTAGCGTACTAAATAGTAGAGGATAGAAGCAAAGAGATGAAACTCTGGTGTTTTTTCTTCTGACAACAGCTGTCGCTTATTTGTAATATTTGACTGTTCAACGTGGGCCATTTCGGTATAATGTGACAATAAAATAGAAATAATTTTGTTTTATTTTTGTACGGCACTTTTCAGGGAGACGGTTTACTGGCATCTGGTAGTCGCTTTCAGTCCAAAATGGCAGAAGTGTAGCTTGCTGCTGGGCGCTGATTTTTGGCAATATATGTTCTTTGTGTATACAACCGGATTTTTTCCTGAATTGTCACCCAGTTCATAATTCTGCAAATATATAAATATTGCAGTAACAATGGCAATAGGCTCAATCACCGTTGTGTTACTTGGTTTGGTGATAGATGATGACTTATTTAAATGAAAATCTTCGGGATTGCCACTTTAAAACAACATGGTAATGTTAGCTAGCTAGCCATACTAGCCATTTTTAAGCTGTTTTTGTCACGTTTGTCATAAAGTAAAAACAATACAACAATAAGATAATATATTATACTAATTTTTTAGTAAGTAAATACTTACATTGTGTTGTTTTTTTTTATGACTGTGCAACATTAGTCAGCTTCTTGCCAATGATTCGCGAGTCAGTCTGGAAGATTTCGCTCGCTTTTGAGTGTGCCTCTGAAAAATCTCTGTTTGGAGGAACATATAGCAATACTACTTCGCCAAAACCCTCTATCGCAACAAGAATCGGGACGCACTACCCTTATGTGAAAGCGCAAAACGGAGAGGTACGGCTAAGTGGTAGGGGTGAGGGATGTACTGGGATTGGGCCTAAATCTCATCCACTAGTATTATTACCTCTCATTGTTAGTGTTTTGGAAGATTCATGTTCATCTGTTTTCCATGTGGTTCAAGTCCTGGGCAGGCTATGGAAACATTTGGCACGTAGTCTTGAATTGTGTGTTTTTTTTTTTCTTCCAGATTGCATTTCGCAGAGTCTTTGCAGCAAAGTAAACATATGAACCAACAACAAATAAGACAAGAAAATGAAAGAGGCACATTGGGCACTTCTCAAACGACGAATTTGTTCTTGGTGGTTGAACCGCTTTTGGTAGCTGTGTCTGAGTGAGACTGGTAGCCGATCGTCATCTTCATGGGAAGCCCCAAGCGCTCCTTGTAAACTCTCCTGTAGACAGGGAAATAACACCATAAGAGGATGCAGAGAATGCAATCATCTGGATTAATGAATGTAAAAACTTTCACACCGAAGACACGCCTCACCCTATGTGTGTTACAGCTTCCCGGTTCTCGTAGTCTGATGTCCAGACGGCTATTTTATCTCCTTTTGTGCGGATGTTGACCACGGCGCCGCAGACCTCATCGCTGTAGTCGTCGAAGGCCTCTCCGACTAAGCACAGGAGCTGGTGTCAAGACAGAGAGGAATAAAATCTACAGTCACATCATCATGATTCACATCTCAACTAAACTATAAATCCTCCACATTCTCATAAAGGAGCAAGGACCTGGACATTGTTAGCTTTTTTACCTTTATTACTGTGGATCAGGAGGAGTTTTCAGATTTTTTCACTTGGCTGCACCAGTTTGACAAGAATGTTTTCAGGGTTTGCTTCCATTTTCTACAATTCATCTTTGAACTCTGTTAAGATCAGTAAAGTAGCAACATTATCAGTGCTGTAATGTAACAAAGTAATACGACGTTGTTAAAGTAAGTATTTTTTGGGGGGTATCTGTACTTTACTTGACTTTTTATACATCGGTCAACTTTCACTTTTACCCCACTACATTTCCTAAATAAAATGAATACTTTTACTCTGATATATCTCCCTGAAGTATATTCCTTACTTTTTACTATTGCAGGCGAGCAGGTTTGGCAAATCAGTGGTCCTAGCTTGCAAGTTCATTCATGTGATTGGCATACAAAGTGGTCTCTTCTGCTCAAGTCCAGGCAAGCTGTGTGTTAGACCATGCTACATGTTACTACAAGGAAAAGAAAAATGTTGTTCTTTAAATCCTTTAAGTTGTGGAGACTTCATTTTTCTTCAAGTGTAATGTAGCCTCCGTTTTTTAAGGTGGTGTACATGGTAAGAGGATTAATAAGGGCACGGTCACACATATGTGAATGCGAGTCACCATCGCCTGCTGAGTTGATTTCTGAACCGAAAGTTCAAAGTGAGCTGCATTTCGAATGCAAAGATCCAAAAAATTTTTTCACACATTCGCTCGCTCGCGGCAGTAAACAGGAGGCAAATATTAATTTATGCAGGTGTCACTGCCCTATAACTTCATAAACCTCAAAATTCTGACTTGCTTTTTGTTAACAGCATTAACTTGTACTTTTACTACATTTAATATCATTCAGTTATATTGGATACTAAATATCAAAGACTTTTATTCATGTAATATTCTAATAGGTGGCTTTAACTTCTACTACTTCTACTTGTTACAAATCTGTACTTTTCCTCAAGTGTGGCTTCCAGGTACCTCATCCACCACTGCATATTATATAGTGGCATTTTAAAGTGAGATTATTACTTTTTCTAGGAACAAAGAACATTGAAAAAATATTTATATTTCCATTTCAATAGTAGTATTTAATTAGTAGTTGAATATTTAGATATATTTTGTTTTGCCCTTGTAAATTTCAGTACAAATACTGATAGGACCAGTAATCCAAACTCATTACCACAATGGTATTAACATTCCCAACTGAATTTTCCCTCCGGGGATTAATAAAGGTTCATCTTATCTTATCATATCTTAAGTCTTCAGTATTCTGATGATGACCAAAACATCATTTCATCACCCAATGGATACTGTTAAATCAAACCAATAACCTAGAATGATCTACAGTCTAGACAAGAAAATAAAAGCCATGCACAAGACTCGGTCTGACAGAACAAAGTAGCGTTTGGATTATTGGCATCACCAGCCCAGAGCAGGAATGTGTGCAAGGAGATCTGCTGAACCTGGACATTTCAGTCACAGATTCCCTCCTAACATTTGTTAGAAGAAGAAGAAGAATGTTGGAAATACAAACTCGTTGAATGGTCGAAAAGTATCTCAGCAAACTATAAGCTGGGCAAAAACAACATCAGCAGGCTGTAAAGTCACAAAAACTCAACTATTCTGATAGAAAAGGGTCTTTTCTGTAAGTCAACACAAACCATGTAAAATGAAAGATGCTCTGTTCATGCTTACTGGCTGCAATGCTGCCACTGGTGCCCAGAGGAAGTATAAAAGGAGATTACTGTTTCAATCAACAGTACTAGTACAATATAGCTGCTCAGCATCACTCCAGCCTCCTGACATTGTTTTTCCTAGTTTACAGGACTCTAAGAAGACCGTCTGATGAGTTTGAATTCAACATTCTTCCTGTAACACATTTTATGAGCGGAGCTGCGAAGTTCAGGCAGATATCCATGCAGGTCCTGGACCAGCAATGTAAAGCTTCACCCTCCACAACAAAGAAGCACCGCAGCTCAAATTGTTCTTTTGAAACTGTTCACGATCATTAAAATTAGGGATACACCGATATAAATATCGCACCGATACCGACTGAAATAGCTGGATCGGGTATCAGTGACAATGTGGCCAATCGATTCAATTCAATTCTATGTTTATACACCATATACGTTATATACTGGTATTTTAATTCTTAAGTTTTGTTGCTGCATTTAAAAGTTTTACACTTGAAATTTAATACATTTTTTAATTTTTTATATTTTTTACCAAGCTGCTGGTTTGCTGCTGGTTTGTATTTATTTGTAACATTTTGTTTTACAAAGTTAGGAAAGCAATGTTTAAGTCAAACCTGATGCACATAAAAGGATGATCCCAGTTACTTCCAGAGTGAGGCATATAGCTTATTAATGAAACACTGGTATCGGAGTATCTATCACTATCGATATCAGGACTGAAAAAGGCAGACAGATGCATCCCTAATTAAACTGTTTTTGTTTCCAGTTTAACATACAGTAAAATAATAAGTGAAAATGCAATTGAAAAGGAAAGAAGAGCCCAGAAAGACCAGCGGTTGGAGTATTTTGACAGTAAAGTCAGTGCTGTCTGCTAACTGGCAAGTGTAGCTTGCTAGATTTGTGTATCGCTGTCAGTGACCTTTAGCGCAGCAAGAGAGCTCGCCACAACACTGTGTGGATTGCAGACTTAGCAGCAGGCAAGCCAATTTTCAGTTGCCCTCATTTGACTGTGTTGTGACCCCTTATCATCAGCTCAGCATACAGTCAAGGTACTCAAATAGTATATATTTAGACACCATAGAAGACTTTGTTTATGCAAAAGGACACTAAAACGATCTGATCTGTGGCTCACTGCAGGTGTGCGAAGATGTAATCACCCACTTCAGTGTTATAACAAGTGTAATGATAGAGTTATATGATAGAGTGGTATGCAGAGGCTCAAGAAATGAGTAATAGCATCACTCATTTGAGTACCAACACAGGATACAAAGCAAACTTACAGTTTCCAGCCAGAAGCGGTCCAGGTCTAATCTCCTCTGCTGCTTGTTGAGTGTGATCAGCCAACGCCCGCCACGCTTGTTCCTCTCGTCCTCCCACATGGGTTCAATGCCATCCTGCAGCAATGGTTCACATTGTCAATACACATCCCAAACCACAGCAGCGGACCTTCAAAACAGTCTTTAATAGTAAGGTTTCAGTGAGTTCAACACTGTCTGCAAGAAATATATCTTTTTCGACTCTTCAATAATCCCAGCAGAAATTATTTAAATCGGATTTAAACTGCAACACTAAGGCTACATCCACACATACATTTTCGCTTTAAATGCATAACTTTTGTTAAGTTTATGTGTAGTGTCCACATGTGTTTTCAAGACTTTTGACAATGCTGCTGACCCGTTTTAGTTTTTAAAACCCAGGGTTGTGTTTAAGTCTGGACGGGCAGAAACAGAGACCTTTGAAAACGATTCGCTTCCTAAGTGGGTCTAATCGGTCATGGCTGCTTCCTGTTTACAACGTCATGCACATGCCCAGTGTATGTGAATGGTCATGTGATATTCAGTTTCAGGCGTGGCAGTATGGACGGAGATGAATTCTGCAACAGCCCTAAAACACTTGTGGACAGAGATTGTCTTAAAAATGGAAACGTATTAGTGTGGATGTAGCCTAGAAGGGTAGCAAGAGCTCGATATGTGTTCAGTGGTTAAATATTTGGTTAATGTCTTTGTCTCAAATTGCATTTCTGTCCGCCTTCTACACAAAGCTCTGCCTCAACTTTCTGACTCACATAGCAGTGTTTCATAAAAAGCTACATTTAAGTGTAAAACTTCAATTGTAGAGGTGCTGATAAACTGACTCCCCTGCTGTGAATACAAGTTTACTAATTATTCTTCGCCACAGGTGATCCTGCTAATGATTTCAATAAAAGCACACTGAGCATAGACTGCAGTCATATTTGATATAATGCTTTTCCATTTACCGTCATCACTAGGGTTGAAAAATTCTGGGATGGGACTAAAATGGAAATATGTTTATTTTCTAAAGGCTGTATTTACCATCGAACATGCAGATAGAAACACAGCCATAACATATCTTTCAAACATAAACCATTAATTTGCCAAATAAAACCATTAATTTGTCAAATACATACAACATGAAATGTGCCATGTGGTGAATGTGGAAATTTGAGTCGACAATGTGGGCTGTGTGCAAACTTCGCCTTTAAAGTGAACAACTAATTTATGAAAGAAATGCTTTATATAAAGAATGAATGGATTTCTTTTTTTGTTAATTAAAACTCCTCAATTAGCATGCTCTATCAAGCTACAGCCTACATGGTAACAGCGAGCTGTTATAAACTGTGTACTTTTCTTCAGGCCACTATATGCTGGTTAAAGGGGTAGTTCAGGTCTTTTGAAGTGGGGTTGTATGAGGCGTATACTGTATAACGGCTTCAGTTTCTCGTTGGCGTTACACTGTGAATGTAGAAGGTTGAATCCTCTTTAATGGGATGCTGGTAAATGATCCGCACGTGATAGAACAGTGCTCTGCTGAATGAAGTGTATGGCTGCAATTCATTTAAATGGGCAAACTTTTAACTAAGAAATGTCGTAAGACCTATTATTACACAGTTTTGCTGAATACTCGATTCTGATTGGTCAATCACAGCGTTCTACAGTTATTTCTTTATAACAGACTGTTGTTATGTATAACAGACCGCTGCTATGTAGAACAGGCTGCTGCTATGTAGACCAGACCGTTGCTATGTATAATATACCGTTGTTAAGTATCTATCTCTAGTGGGATAGACCATTGGTAAGTATAACAGACTGTTGCTATGTAAAACTGACCTTTGCTATGTATAACAGACTGTTGCTATGTATGACGGACCGTTGCTATGTATGGCAGACCATTGCTATGTATGACAGACCATTGGTAAGTATAACAGACTGTTGCTATGTAAAACTGACCTTTGCAATGTATAACAGACCATTGTTAAGTATAACAGACTGGTGTAATGGGCTCAGTTCTGATGTCAGACTCTGGTGGGCTGTTTTTGTGTCAAATTACTGATTTCTTAAGTTAAGCTGTGTAATTAGCGGGATAATATACACATCATGTTGGGTGCCGCAGTGCCCTGTCTGGGTTTATTTCACAACAATGACCGGCTTGCTCTATATTTTTCTTTACGTGTCGCTTTTTTAAAAATTGAGTAAAAATTCCAAAATTCCAGAGCTCAGCTTTCCTTGGAAATTTACAGAAACTTTACCGGGACCCTCTGCAGTTCTAATTATAACCTATCTCACACAGTATAATTAGTGACGTATAGCCACTGCTTCCTGCCATTTAACTTATTTAAACTTCCACACATGACAAATTTAGTCAGACAAACTCCTGTCTGCTCTCCAGTAATGATGCTGTTGTTTTGACTGAAACTCTTTGTTGACATTTCAACCAGGGATTGTTCTGTTGGCAGGAGTTTTATTTGATTCTGTTGTCACTAAAATCTTGCAATTTGGCTGAAATGCAAAATTTGTGAAAAACGTTTTATTCCATTTTCATTCAAAATGTCCTTGTACATACTGCTGAACACAATAACAATTGTGGACTGATCTCAGCACCAGAGAAAATATTGGCATGCAAAAATATAACAAAAAAATCTGGTTTTAACTATACTTAACTTGCACTTGAACTACTCCCACTGTGCATTTACATAAATGGTAAATAAATAGAACGCACCTTAAAAAGGGAGTAATCACAGCCTGACATGAGGTTGCTTGACAACTGGATATGGTTGTAGAGACTGAAATGAAGATAACAAAATATACAATCATGACATATTACTGCTTCAGTGACTGCACAGAAGTACAGGAAAACAAAAAGACTAGGGAGAGATTCATTGCTCCTTACGCCCAGAAATCTTCAACCGTGTCAAATGTAGAGATGAGTCGCAGGTTGGACTGCCATGTTTTGCTCTTGTCGTTCTTGAAGAACCACAGGGACCATCTGTTGGGCGGAAAAAGAAAAAGGAAATTTGCATAAATGTAACAAGCCCCTAATTAAACACGAGGTAAACAAAAGCAACCAAAAGCCATTGAGCTTCAGAGCAAATGAGCGACGTACGGAAGCACCTGGATGCTGCCGACACAAACTGTTCAATAAATCATGCCGTCACCGTCTTGGTCCAATTAATTGTGAACGCTGTGTCATACTGGTTTGACACCGAATCCTCTTATGGCTCAGCAACTTCCTTAAGCTCTTTGGGTTGAGGATAATAAAGAAAACTGTGGCTGTTGACACTATTATGAAGCCATTAAAGTGGCTAGTCTGTCTGTGGGTTTGGGTGGTGTTTTTAAAGGGATAGTTTAGGTGTTATGAAATTGGGTTTAATGAGGTACTTATCTATAGTTGGTGTATTAACTACAATAGATGACAGTTGGCATGCCCCTGGTTTGGAGAAACAGACAGGAGTACCGACACCGGAGCAAAGCAGAAAAACATATTTTAGCCACCTAAAAAAAATGTATATCTGTTCTGATTACTGTATTCTGAGTATTTTCACCACTTTATCTTGCCGTCAGACAGCCCTCTCCTTCGTATAACAGAACGTCTGATGAGCAAATGTGATAAACCAACAGTCAGTAACTAGCCAACTCAACCTAGGGTAGTTAACTTGTCTGGTAAAATATTTTAATGTTTGATTATAGACCATAATCTGAGGCAGCATATTGTATAGTCCCTGAGATGCTGGGATCAAGGTCATAATAGCTTAGAATCTTCAATGTTTTTTATTGTATTTTAGTTTTAAGTTTTCATTTCATTTTAGTTCCTTTTCAGAAAGTTTGTTAGTTTTAGTTTTTTAGGAAAAAAAAAAAGGTTTTTGTATATTTAGTTTTAGTTTCACAGCTGTTTTAGTTGTTTAGTTAGGGTCAGGCATAAGGTCTCAGAAGTACGCAACTACAAGGGCTGTCAAACTTAACCTTATAATAACATATTAATGCAAATTTGTTTTAACACTACTAATTTCTCTAACGCATTAATGCAACTTGCAATCTTTCAAAGGCTGTAGTGGGCTCATATGAAACTAGAGAACCTTAGGAATCCACTGGTACCAGCCATGTCATATTAGTTTGGCACAAAGGAGGCTAAATAACCCTCCAAACACACTGACATCGCCATTTTCAAAGGGGTCCCTTGACCTCTGACCTCAAGATGTGTGAATGAAAATGGGTTCTCTGGGTACCCACCAGTCTCCCCTTTACAGACATGCCCACTTTACGATAATCACATGCAGTTTGGGGCAAGTCATAGTCAAGTCAACACACTGACACACTGACAGCTGTTGTTGTTGGGGGCGGCAGTAGCTCAGTCTGTAGGGAGTTAGCTTGGGAACCAGAGGGTCACTGGTTCAAGTCCCGACATGGACCAAGAACCGAGTGTGAACTCGTAGCTGGAGAGGTGCCAGTTTACCTCTTGGGCACTGCCGAGGTGCCCCTGAGCAAGGCACCAAACCCCCAACTGCTCGGGGCACTTGTCAGGAGCAGCCCCCTCACTCTGACATCTCTCCATTGATGCATGTGCATGTGTGTGTTTCGGGTCTGCACGTACAGTGTATAAGTTCACAAACAGTGTAAAAATTGAATTTCCCCTCGTGGGACTAATAAAGGTTGATCTTCTTCTTACCTGTTGGGCTGCAGTTTACCATGTTATAATTTGACCATATTTTTTCATGCTAAATGCAGTACCTGTGAGGGTTTCTGGACAATATTTGTCTTTGTTTTGTGTTGGTAATTGGTTTCCAATGAAACATTTGCATAAAGCAAGCATGCTTTATTTGCCATGTTGATAAGAGTATTAAATACTTGACAAATCTCCCTTTAAGGTACATATAAAAAAGTGTGATTAATGTGATTAATTTGTGATTAATCCTGATTAACTATGGATAATCATGCAATTAATCCTGAATAATATTTTAATTGACTTGACAGCCCTGGTAATAACTTTCTGTAAAATCCAACATTTTAAAGTACAATGCTGAAAAGAAAGCCTTCCTGTAATTTTTAATAAATGCATATATTTCCATAAATCAGTATATTTGCCAGGCTGCACGGTGGTGCAGTGGTTAGCACTCTCGCCTCACAGCAAGAGGGTCGCAGGTTTGAATCCAGCTTGGGACTCTGCTGTGTGGAGTTTGCATGTTCTCTAAAAGTGGGTTTTCTCTGGGTACTCCGGCTTCCTTCCACAGTCCAAAGACATGCAATATAGGTTAATTGATGACTCTAAATTGCAATTTAGATGACTGGAAAAATTGCCCGTGAATGTGAACGTTAATGGTTGTGTGTCTATATGTGCCCTGCACCCTGTCCAGGGTGAACCCCGCCTTCGCCCAATGCCAGCTGGGATCGGCTCCAGCCTGCCTGTGACCCCTAACGGGATAAGCGGTTGACAATGGATGTATGAGTGTATTTGCCCACTCCCATGTTGATAAGAGTATTAAATATTTGACAAATTTCCCTTTAAGGTACATTTTGAACAAAAAGAAAAAATTTGACTACCCTTGTAATTACATATGCGTAAGAAATACATGGTTGGAGAATTTTATAGAAATGGCCATAATGTTTAATCTCTGTGCTACATTAATGTCGTTGTGAGGCAATTGTGGCACAGCTCCATCATCTGGATGTCAAGTCTGTTCAGTTTCTGTGGTTCAGTGTAACAAGAGTTGAGGGAAATTCAAACTAAAATGAATGTAAATTCATTTATATTTTATTAGTTTTTAACCATTTGTCTCAGTTTAGTTTTAGTTTTACTTAAAGGATATAGTTTTTATTCAGCATCAGTATACTAACAAGCTTTGTCACTGCTTAGTTTTGTTTCAGTTTCAGTTTAATTTACTGTAATAACCCTGGCCGGGATAGCCTCATGCACCAAATGAACCTACTGTATAAAGAAATAAGCAGATCAAGAAAATTGATGAATGCTAATATGCCACTCTTGTTTGACCTGTACTATGATAATGTATCTGTATGGAAAATTATATTTGATATACTGTACTAATTTAGCCAAAATAAGTCCCATTCAGTCATTTTAAAGGTCAACTTGTACGAATATTTCACCATTAGAATCCAACCGATGTATTTCAAACCTCACAGCTGAGCTGAAAAACACTTTAAAAGTGTTTATGTTCCAACTTTTCTTTTAGCTGACTGGGTTTGTGTTGAGTTTGGCTTTTCTATTTGACCCTTTTGGACATAAATATCCCTGTGGAATTTAAATATATACTACATATTCAATCGTTACCTATTTGTATTCAGGACAGAGGGGAGTTGGGAGTCTATCTGAGTACGGATTGAGAGGAAAGCACTGAAACATTCTGGACAGGTCACCAGATCATCACAGTGAATCAAAGTCTGACTGCTGGGAAATAAAGTCTTCCATCCAGCTGACTGCATTTGTTTGGAGTGAGAGATAAAATCCACCTGAACACATGAAGAACATGAAAACACACAGATAGGCCCCACTAACCACACTACTAACCACTGAGTCACTAACAGGCACAATATTAAAAATCATTATATTATATATAATATATTCTTGTATATCATTACATTAGCTGCTAAGTTGTCATAATTTAATCAGTCAGTCTCACTTACTTTTACTTATACATGTTGAAAATGGATTTTTGCTTAGGTAACTCAGTCAGCTCAAGCGAACAGGTTTGAATATGGTGAAAAAAAATTTTTCACTTTTTTTCCCAATGTGTTTATCTGCGCTGTGCACAGACCATTTTGTGAATTGCTCAGTTTCCTCGTGGTGGACACAGCATTCATTGTTTCTGGTGAATGGTCAATTCATGTCTCGCTTTCACTTCTGTATGAGATGTCCACTCAGTTGTGTGGAGGAAGGGTCATTCAGTTCTTGGAGTATGCTCAGAGATCAAAACAATGATATGACGCATAAAGTCACCAATTATTTATTTGAAGCTGATGGTGCATTTTTCTAGTTATACAGTTCTCATCATCTCACATTTGGGATCAGCCCAGTGCAACCACTAGGGGAGATCAGTACCACTACTGGTGTATCTGAACAGGGCCAATATTACTCCGTTTTGCCACAAAAGTAAAAGCAAATAGAAAATGGTCATTTTAAATCCATTCTGACGCACTTTGTGTCGATCAAAACACTCAATTCAATTGGCATTATTACTGCTAAAACTATTATTTTACTTCCAATTAATCTATCAATAAATGATTTGATTCATTTTCAATTAAAGTCCAAAAACTTGCAAAAAGAAAGCCCAAAACCCAAAGATATTCCACTCAGAGTTATTCAAAACTGAGAAAAAAAATTATAATTGGAAATTATTAATGATTTAAATTTTGGTGGATCCAAAATAATGTGTTGTTTATCTCTCTGGAAAATATCTTACATTTGAGACCCACTTCGAACAAGGTTTGTGAGGCAACTGTAAAACACCTTTGGTATCATGTGATATTTCTGGGTCATTGGGGGGCTGCACGGTGGTGCAGTGGTTAGCGCTGTTGCCTCACGAGGGCAAGAGGGTCGCAGGTTTGATTCTGGCTTGGGACTCTTCAGTGTGCATGTTCTCGTAAGCATGGGTTTTACAACAAAATGTAACAAATAATAAACGCAGTGACTTAAATTTAGTGAATTATTTACTGTTAAAATTATAAATTATACACCAGTAACTTAACAAAAAAATCTTCAAAATTAACAGTAATTAAAATTTAAGTGTAAACTCTTTTAAATGCAGCATCAAATTGGTCAAAACTTAAACAGGAATTAAAACGCCAGTATATAATATATAAAGTATATAAACAGAAGTGAATTGAACAAATCAACCCCATTGTCACACACACCACATCCAGCTATCTGAGTCTGTATCTGCCCAATATCCAATCCGGTATCGGTATCTGTGCATCCCAACGCCGAAATGGTTCCAGATATAGAGGTTTACAAGAGTAAAATATACTGAAACTAGTCGTATGATAGTACTGCTTTAGAGTGTGATCACTGGACATTATACACGCTATATCATTTTGAAAAATGAAGTAAGTGGGTTCTAAGGCTTGTCTTAATTTTATTGGCTATTTCAAATCCAGTTTAAATTGCAGACCCTTACCTGTTCTGCAGGGGGTGTTTGATGTAGGCCTCTGGGTTCACAATCTCCTGTCCAGTCTCCTCAGCTGCATCTTCATCAGGCTGGGATGGACTTGGCTTGGTTTCCTAAAAAGCAGTTAGGTCGAGGTGAGATAACTCTAACAGTGGCACGACGTCTAATCTCTTCAATAACAACTTTACAGTTGATTATTTCATGGATGAACACTTTACATTACTTTAGATTAGTAATCACCTAAATAAAGTTGAATTGAGTGATGTAGGCGTTCATTAGTGAAACCCGATATGAACAAATGCTGGTACACGTTTCATTGTTATGTGAAGCCGTTTGGCTAATTATTGCTAACACTAGTTAAGCACAGCTGTATTCACTCCCAGCGTCAATAATAATAGCATATCTGCTCATTAAAAAAAATAACGCTAACTTCCCGTTACTTGCTTGGTACAATGACATGACACCAAAAATGTGGACCCAGTCGTGTTTATTTTAAAGAGAAAAAAGTTTTAAAACTGCAGCTCTAGCGGTCTGAACCATCATCTACCGTTAGCTAAATTAACAGCCACTAAAGTAGCTGACGTTGCATCGTAGAGGTCAGCGGGGAGTACTGTCAGCCACCGCTGACAGCTGACATTTTAGCCACTAAACAAACTGCTGTTTCTATTTGGCAGCTTGTATTACATGCCGAATTTACTGGTAGATCATAATAATCACACCCGTCTTAAATATTGTTACTCGGGTATGTACTTTTGCGGTTTAAACTAAGTAATTAACTCATTTTGCAATGAAACTTGGTACGGTTCTCTTCCCAAAGGTGAACAGCACGTCGGTTAGCTGTAACGTCAGCCTTGAAGTTGGGATATCCCAGCACACAAGCGTTCCTCTCTTACGCTTAGGTCGTGGCACAGAAGACAAACTTGAAACTAGTCAAAACATCACGTATGGTTGTAACAACTAGCATTTTCCCTTTGAGAACTAATGTATAAAGTTCTACATGAACTTTAAATATGAACTCGCGATGTAAATAAAGCAAGAAGCCCCCCAAACGGTTTGATATGTTCTTTAGAGAAAGTGCTCACCGGTTCGGCGGTCGCCATCTTACAAATCTCTGCTGGGAAAGTTTCTGTTGATTGGCCCGAGCAGTGCAACGTGACGTCGCAGGCTACGGACATGCGCAGTGTGCCGTCGCTGGCTGCGGACATGCGCAGTGTGCCGTCGCTGGCTGGCTGCTTCCTTGCGACTCCACCCCTCCTGCAGACGAAGGCATGGCGAGCACCGAGTCCAGAAGGGAGTGTGAGACAGAGGGCTGCAGCAAGGACGCCAAACTTCAGTGCCCCACATGTATCAAGCTTGGTATTCAAGGCTCCTATTTCTGCTCACAGGTACCGCTGCATTTACGGCTCGTCCCGTTTAAACGTCGGCTGTAGCCAAACACCTAGGCCCTCTGTCTCATCACGAGGCTGCTAACTGTCAAGCTAGGTAGACATGTGTAGTTGCTTTGTAAACCGCTAATAACGTGTGTGGTTGACGTTTACGGGGGCATTCTGTCTGTGTAATAACGTTATACAGATTGCAAAGGATGAATAATGCAGTCAGTGATGGTAACTGATGTCCGTATCTGTAGACCGAGGGAAAACGTTTAGCTAGCTAACTGTTGGCTGATTAGCTAAAGTGGGTCCCTGTAACGTTCCTGCTAAAAGCCTTTAGTGTGGAGTTCATATGGGGACAGCGTAAAGCTGTATGAAAGGATGTATATTTTGCAGGTATTTTAGTAATGCAATAAACTTTAACTGTGAGTAGTGGGGGTTTAAAGCCACACAGCTAATGTGGCGTGACAGAGCATTTGTTGTCACGATGTTTCACCCTGGTACTTTCTCTCCAACCAGACTAAGCCCTCACAAATCTGTAGGTTTAAAGATGATTTGTTAACGACGAGACCTTATACTTGGCTTTACAGAAGCTACTCTGAACTTCTTGTACAGATGTTCAGCTGAACAGCACTTTTTTCATTGTGACTTGATCACTCTGGCTTTTCTCTTTAAATACTACGAGGGCTTGTAACAAGTCGTGGGAATCACATGTGACAGTTTATCAGTGATACCGTTTGTGGATGTAGCTTTTTTTACACTACATTGGAAAAAAGTCTCTGCCAATAATGTATTAAACATTAAACTGCAGAAGGGCTCTGCAATGTTCTCTGAGTCAAAAGCTTTATAAATAGTTAGGCTGGGTTCCACTTTAAATGGTCTTGCGGTGCCATGGTATTTGACCCTACAGATCTTTGCTGTGATTGCATTTTGGACTGTGCAACCGTACCCTGCTTCTATATTTCCTCCCTCTCTGCTATTAACTGTCCAATAAGGCGCAAACATCATTGAATCTTGGGCTGCACCAATCTGACTTTTCTCGGTCCTGATACCGATAGTAACCGTTAGTTAGGGTGGAAAAAAACAGATAAATGGCAGAGAATGACAGTGAGTGTCTGGCAACGACTTGTGAAGTAAATGCAATGGAACGGAGAAGAGAGAATGCGAAACCTATTGGCTGAATATCATCAATATTATCAATAGCACCTTTAAACTATTCCAGCTAGGGGTGCACCCTTTTGACCTTTTCAGCCCTGATAGCAATACCGATACCTGGGCTTTGGGTATTGGCTGTTACTGAGTACTGATCCGATACCGGTGTTTAATTAATAAGCTGTATGCCTCACTGTGTGGAAGTGACTGGGATCATTCTTGTATGTGTAAGACAACATTGGCTTGACTTCAACATTACATTTATAACTTTATGTTTATTATTAAAATAATAAACCAGCAGCTTTGTTAAAAACAAATAAAAGAGTCAAGTGTAAAACTTTTTAATGCAGCAACAATTTGGTCAAAACTTGAACAGGAATTAAGATTCCAGTAAACATAGAATTGAACTGAGTAGATTGGCCCTGTTCTCATGATACCCAGCCCAGCTGTTTAATTCATTATTGGCCTAATATCCCATTCAGTCCCTTATTGAAATGAGTAAAAGGCACTTTACGGTGCAATATCTGTCACAGTGTTAAAGTGACATATTTTTTAGTTGGGTTGGAATGGGTTGTGCATCACAAAGTCAATGACCATGCATGTGATTGTCAGACAATAGTGTGTACTTTTGTGTACAATTTGCACTGTATCAGTCATTGTACATCCCCATTTAACGTCTTTGTTTTCATTTCCAGGAATGTTTCAAAGGGAGCTGGGTGTCTCACAAATTGCTGCACAAAAAAGCAAGTATGTATAACTGATCATGCTGTACTTTTATCAACATGTGTGCTGGACTAATTCACAGTAGATATTAATAAATTATGTGTTGTTTTGGTTCATAGTACTAATAGAAAAGCTGAGGTTTTTGAAACAACAATTGAACCTATACATGGTGGTAAAGTAGAGCTTGTTATGAAAGTCAAGACAAGATAATACCCCTCGATTGTGAGCTAACACAGTGGTGCCAGATGCTTCAGATACCTTGTGGTGTGTTTTGTCAGAGGAGGACAAGAACCAGAATGAATCTAAGAACTGTGTGGAGAACGACATCAACACAGACCCATGGCCGGGCTATCGCTACACAGGAAAACTACACCCTCACTACCCACTGGTAAGTTCTTGCTGTTTACAAAACTGTATAATTTCAAATATTTTGCCCTGTATGATTCATAAACTTGAAAAATGGATCAAGACTCAAATGCAGTCATGCGTAAGCGATGTCACTCTTTTTTGTCCCAGTTGTTTGTTGTCATTTTTGTCACAATTTTCCCGATTATTAACCACTAACAGCCATTACTGGGACTGGGAAATAGATCAGGACCTTTTTTTTAATGTTTTACCACTGTGTTTTAAATGCCAGCTTCTACCTTGTGACACCATTGTGCCAAACTGACCCTGTCACAGATGGTTGGTTTAAAGGAAGCATCTGTCATTGGAAACAGGGCAACATAGGAACAACAAAGGAAAAGGGCAGACACTTTCAAAAAAATGCTTGGCAGGTGATTGGATGGACCATCTGTCAATCAGTAGCAAAATCTAAACTAACTGAGGGTGAAAACATCACTATATGTTCAGTGCTGTACTTTGCTCTTCTTTCAGTGTAGTATCCTCTTTAGGAGCCGCCTTGTGATTTCGAGTCTCACGCACACCTAAGCCACATCCATAGCTACAATAGCTCCTCACAGGATGCTGATTGGTCCGTTGTCTGGCAGGCCACGAAGGCATTATTGGGTTGCATCTGAAATTCCATACTAACACGCTTTTTAGTATGTTTAAACAGTATGTGAGATTTTTCAGTATGTCAAAGACCTTCGTATGAAACAATAGTACGCAAATTGCATACTATTTCCAGTGAAATATTAGACTATCCAACGCTGGACACTTACGCCAGCATAAATATCCCATAATGCAGTGTAGTATGAGGACAACATTCATAACAGATGTTGACAGACAGCCCTGTAACAATAATGCTTCAATTTAATTGTAAATAAAAGATTTCACTTTTCTAGGCGTAATATATATTTTAAAATAGTTCAGACTTTGATTTTCACAAACAACTTTGGCACAGGTTACCATAGTTACATGTCTCCAACCAGCAAGGAGGCTCTCAAGAAGTGACGAGGTTAATAACTGCTCATTACATCCGAAACGATGCACACTACTCGGTATTCACACAAAAGTATGTTGAACGATAATACACCCGTTGAGTATGTGGTGCGTGGTTTGCGATTTCAGACGAAGCCTTGGAGCCTGACAAGATGGATTTTTTGTGAGACATTCGATCCTGAATCCAGTGTGATCTCATGACATCGGGAGAATCCAGCTGCCGTGCAAAGTTCCAGTTGTGCATACTGTTAGCATAGAGGATGTTGGTATACTCAGACAGAACATCACCTTAACTCCCGAAGGGGTTCATTCACATGCTACATTTTTAGTGCCCTTAAATCCATTGTTGTCAATGTAGATGCACGGCAGGCACGCTCAAACACAGGAGTGCCGCTGTTGTGATGCAGAAGCGTTCCCTAGCAGCTAGCTACCAGCTTTCCAGGGCATGACGGCTGCACTCTGAGATAAACCCAGTTCATTTGGAACGCATCAGTGTGCACTGCATTGTATGTAACCTGGATCAAGTCTGATATCTTGATCAAGATCAAGATAACAGACCACGGAAACTAGCCTAACTAATGTCCGATCATTTTAGTGCAAGCCTACATTACTATGGAAAAATCTTAAACAGCCGTTTAAGTCATACATCGATACCTGTCAGTGTATATTTGTTTTGAATGTGTAAAAAATATACTTTGTTGCACCAAATTGCCTCCTAAAAAGAACGAAGGACAGCACTAGGGAAATAGAACTGGACAGACAGAGTAACAGGAAATGTTTAAAATTATGACATGCTCCAAGTATTTCCTTATCCATGTGCTGATTTCTGTGAATTTCATAAGGTTTCTGTCCTCTTCTTGTCTGTTATAGACTCCCATGAGGCCTGTGCCTGGTGACATCCAAAGACCTGACTATGCTGATCATCCCAGAGGTAACTACGCTTCTTTCTCAAGGAAATATAGTTTCAGTTTATCAGCTCATCGTCCACTTGGGAGACGTAGATATCTTCTTTAAAATTGCAGTTTTTTTTCTTTTTTAGAAATATGTAGGGACAACATCAAATCAATGCTATCGAGTATATGCAAAAATCTGATGAGAAGAGGAAGAAGAAGAAGTATTTACAATTACCCAGTGCTACCTTATTCTACTGGCAAAGTTGCCATTCAGACAGCAGTGTTGGTACCAGGGAAAGCCATTGTTATCCCAAACGCTGTGCGAGTGCAGGGCTTTTGAAATGAAACAGACTGTTGGCCGAGTTATTTTCTTTGCCCTACCAGAGCTTTATAAAAGTGCTGCAGTTTGTGTTGGTCAGTCGGTCTCATTTGTTTGTGCTGGAGTTTGGTGGTCCGCTAACGTTAGTGTGTAGGTGATGGAGAACGAACAGGGTCCGAAATCAACACCCGACAAGTGCCAAATTTTGGTCAGAAAAAAATATGCTTGACTGGTAGATTTATTTTTTTTTTATCTATCAGTTCCCTTAGCTGGTGAATCAAAAAGTCCAAAAATTTCAAACACTGGGTATGATGCAGTCACACTATGTTTCACTGTTGTCTTGCAAAGCTAATTATTAATTCATTAAATCCATGCTTGCCCTCTTTGAGGATGAACAACTGGATGCTGCAATCAGAGCAGCATCCAGCATCACATGAGTCATCCTATGAGTCACAGAATAGTGATTCGATTTTTTTCACCCACCCCTACTATTAACTTCATATACACAAATTAGGGCTGTAAAAATTAGCATGATAATAGCACGTTAACACAGATTTGTTTCAACAACACTAATTTGTTTAACACAACTTGTGTTATACTAACTTGTCACGAAGGAGGCTAAATAACACTCCAAACTTTCTCTAATTTCTGGCGAGGAAAAAGTGGCACGGCCATTTCCAAAGGGGTCCCTTGACCTTTGACCTCAAGATGTGAGAGTGAAAATGGGTTCTATGGGTACCCACCAGTCTCTCCATTACAGACATGACCACTTTATGATAATCACATGCAGTTTAGGGCAAGTCATAGTCAAGTCAGCACACTGACACACTGACAGCTGTTGTGACCTGTTGGGCTGCAGTTTGCCATGTTATGATTTGAGCATATTTTTATGCTAAATGCAGTAGCTGTGAGGGTTTCTGGACAATAATTGTCATTGTTTTGTGTTGTTAATTGATTTCCACTAATAAGTACATACATTTGCATAAAGTAGCATATTTGTCCACACCCGTGCTGATGAGAGTATTAAAAACTTGACAAATGTGCCTATAAGATATGTTTTGAACAGATAAAAAATGTGAGATTAATTATGGATAATCATGCCATTAAGTGTGATTAAATATCTTAGTAGATCAACAGCCCTAATATCAATGCATGTTTATCCAGTATATATAATGGCATCATTATTATTTAGCTGGAAGATGGGGATTTTTATGAAATCCTGAATGCGAGCCAATCAAATGTATTGCCTACTGGCAGATAAAAGAGCGCCCTATGACATTTCTGAATTTCAGATGCCATAGATTAGATGAGATGTGAAAGCACATCCTGAGCTATAAGCTGGCCTGCCTAAGTTTATTACAACAATAGACAAAGCAGTCATCCATGCATGTGATTCATGTATAATTTTTGCATGAATACACAGATAAGCTGATATGTCTTGTGCTGCAGGCTAAAGAACTTCATATAAACAGTTAGCTGCACAGTCTGAGCGTCTGCACCCCTGTAGGCAATGCTGAAGACAGAGAACTTAATGAAAAACAAGACAAATGAGTTCATACATGTGCACACTGTGATTTGTGCAAGTGGCTGACATGCTGTATACAGCTGCTGAGTAAGATGTGTATTCTCAGTAGTACTAGTATCATTTCACTGGATTTAATTTGATTATTACCGTGAAACTGGGGCTTTTTTGGAATTGATTTCTGGTAATTTTATGTCATTCCTAAACTTCTCTTTTGGTGTTTTGACTAGAATTGATGTTGCTGTGTTAAACAGCCCAGTAATATCTCCCTCTCATATCTCTTAGCCCCAATGGTTTTAGATTTATTACAGGGAAAAGTAAACAGGCATGCTGTCACACCGTGTTTTTAGGACCTGTCTGCCCTTGTGTTAATTACCAGACACCTATAATTGTCACCTAGCTTATTTACGTCTGTTTCTCTGGGCAAGTCATTCATTGTGTGACCATGGCAACCTCTGCATCCTTGTCATCTGACTGCATAGATCCATAGTGAGGTAGTCATGGTTACAGTCTCCTTTCTCATTCTCCTGTGATGCCTTCTCAGGGACTGAAGCACAATTGTTACAGGGTTGTTGTTTTTTTTTTTTTTTTTTTTACATGGCACACTGTTACTGAGCTGACGTCAAATCTGGAGCTAAAATAAAAATGGTGATTATTATTTCTAAAAATCTATAATGAAGTGGACCAATATGAAGACATTACAACGTGTACACTCTTTCTTCTTCTCTGAGCAGCTGTGTTGAAGCCGAAGTAAGTCTAATTGATCGCTGCGCTCACACTGTCGGCTCTGCAGGTCAAAAGGAGGGCTGCGTTTGACTTGTACACAAACCTGTCTAAAGTCTGTGTTGCTAGGCAACTGTTCATGTTCATCCAGCAATCATCTTGTTGAGTTGATAAATTATAGATCAGCGAATTGTTGATGACTCCAGTGCCTTGAACAACATGTATTTAAATACTGTGCAAGTGGGCTTTTCAGTCCAAGAATTCTAATATGGTCTTGTTTAATGTGTAGTTAAATTGCGGGTATCTAATGTGTTGCCACGCCAGCAGCACTGACACCGTGCTTCTGTTCTCCTCCATAAAACAGTAACAGTCCTGCTCTGTTCCTCTGGGTCGACAGTGTCATTATTAGAGCCTGCCTCTGCTCAGGTGCTGATAGCTGTAGTTTATTCTGTGCAGGAGCAGCTAGTTCACACTACCATAGCACTGCAAGATGCTTTTTACGTAGGTTAGAAATTTGGGATTTAAGTGGAAAGTTTGCCATAACAAAATAATGTTTTAATTTCTAAACCGTTAAAAAAAAAAAAAGGGCCTTAAGATGAGTTTTGATGAGGGATTTAAAAGACAATGTCAGCGTTGCATGCCTCGGGCAACCTGAAAGCAAGGAGCTCCAAAGCTGTGACACAGAATCACACAAAAAGACAATCCTTTACTTTTCCTGCCAAGGGAATACAGATGACAATTAGCTTAAAGCTATAATCTGGTATGGTGCATCAAATAGTGACATTTATGTTTAAACTGTACATGGTGCCTTTTAAGTGAAATAAATAAAATATTTCAATAAGTACTTTGCAGTCTGTGTGGGTGGAATTTATGCAGAAGTAAAAAAAAAAAAAGTCCTTGTGTTTTACGTTTTATGTTCAAATTTGATCACAAAGATTTAACATCACAGATATGGCTAAGAGATATCAGTAAAATCAAACCCTGACTAAATACTACGGCTGTGTATTGGCAAGAATCTGGCAATTCAATACGTATCACAATACAAGGGTTTCAATAAATTGCGATGCTGTAAGTAAGGTGATATATTGTGGTTTTTATAAATTATTTTTGGAAAACTGTCAGTATAAAGAACACACCACCATATGCGTAAAACCTTTTTTATGCAGTCAGTTTATGGGATCTGCGTTTGCATTTATCACAGCGCCTTCAACATCAAACATCATAGCTCTACTTTCAGAGGGCACATACACTGAGGCGGAGTATCTCTTTGAAAATGAATTATTGACTAAACTGTAAACTATTAATTAAATATGAATAATATTTTTGAGAATTGATACAGTATGACAAACAATAATATCACGCCACTGCAACATTGTACAAGCCATTTTCAGTGGAAGCCAGTCACATGAAGCTAAAAACTGACCCCCCGACACTTGTGGCAGTGTGACATGCTACGAATAAAGTTGAGCTGGTTTTAACTTTTTCAGCACACCAATGATCAAATTCAAATTGATCCTTTTATTAAAAAATGCAGTTAGCCAGTTCCCTGTGCTACTTAACAACATAACTATGCCAAGGAGCGCTTGAACAGCACTTCCATGGGGACTCGGCAACACTGTAGCTGACCATGTTAGGTTGTAGCTTTTGTAGCTCGTAGTGTGAGTGTAGCATAGGATTCCTTAGACGTGGTTTAGGCCGAGTGTAGATATGGCTTACATTGAAGACAGCAGGTTCTCGGTTTTTGAAAGGCAGCTGTGGGTCAGAAGGTACAGCAGGTCAGCTGTTCGATCCCGAGCTGCTCCGGTCACATGTCGCTGCTGAAGGATGCATCGACATCCTTGAGAAATACATTTAACTCCAAATTGCTCCCGGAGGCATAGCCATCGCTGTGTGAATGTGTATTTAGATTAGATCCTGATGGGCAAAGTTGGCAAAGTGCTTTGAGTGGTCAATAGACTAGAAAAGCGCTATATAAATGCCAAAGATGCTTCTGCTGATTCAATAGTGAACTCAAAATCTCCTTATGTACTCATAGTGTGGAGTTGTATTAATTGTGTACTCTGTTGAGGCTGCCAGGAGTCAGACACCACGGAAGGTAAAAGTGAATAATAAGGGTGGATACAATGGCTTATGTAATCCATCCATGTATTCTTACTAAAAATGCATAGGTATTAGTTTCCAGTTTCTGTGTAACTGCAAAAATACAGGAAGGCGATAATGCATGTGCCTTCTCACTGCCAGATGAGTTATTGTCAACTGTCACTTATGAGTAAAAGCATAATCAGGAGTATGTAAATCTGGCTGTGACAGGTCAAGTTGGTGCTGCGTCTGATCGTTGATAGACTAAGAGCAGATGCTTTGCAAGGTCCTATTTGAGTCAGCTCATTGGTGTGTGAATGATGCCAGTTGTCTGTCCTTGTTTCCCTCACAGGGATATCCGAGTCGGAGCAGTTTCTGAAGGGGACGTCACAGATCAAGATCCTTTGTCCCGAGGACATAGAAGGCATGAGAGTAGTGTGCAAGGTAACTAAGCTGACTGTCGTTGCTGCCATGATGTTGCCATTATTTTTCCATGTAATGGATTTTGGTTTTAACATATACGCTGTTTACAGCTGGCACGAGAAGTCCTGGACATTGCAGCCGTTATGGTGAAGGCTGGTGTTACAACAGAAGAAATCGACCATGCCGTGCATCTGGTATATATACACTAACACACTAACAGTTTATAAATCTGAGATGTTGTGTCCTCTTTTAATCAAAGTAGCCTGCACACAAACACAGTATGTTTCTCTGTCCACTGTGTGATGTAGAATCACTGTGCAACAGAGGTGTGGACATGAGTCACAGACTTGAGTTGCAAATTTAATGACTCTAGATGCAACCTGACAAACTAAAAAAAAAAAAGACTTGCAATTTGACGTTGACTTTAAACACCAATGACTAGTGATTTCATTTGAATTTGAGCCTTTTGACTTAAAATTACCCAAATATTTAACAGTCTGTTATTTAAAAATCATGTAAATGGACATGCATTTACATTATATAGCATCTTTCCCGTGTTCTAGAGGGTTCCTCTCAAAGCACTTTAAAGTGCACGAAGACAAACAGCTGCAAGTACCGGAGGTAACTCTGACAGCATCAGAGGACTCAGAGGAGGAGGATTTACTCATGGGGAAATCACTGAACTGAGCAAACTGAATTTCTTTGAATATGGCTGTATCCCTGAAAAGTACTGCTTTAAAGTGAATATTATTGAGACAGGCATTTGATTACACTTCATTTCCTAGATCCTTTTTGTTTGAACCAGTACGACAGCATCCAATTAAGCCACAGGAGAAAACCATCATCTAATGCTGCATTACTGAGCACCATTTGCGCTAGTTGTTTAAATGGCACTTGTTGAAGAGCGTATTATGACTTGTTCAGGACTCAAAACTCAAAGTTTAGGACTTGGGGCCTGATTGTCTTGAGTTGGGACTTTTTGACTTGGGACTTGACTTAGGACTTGTCAGACCTGACTTGAGACTTGCCTTTTTTGACCTGGGACTTGACTTGGGACCTGTCAGTCTTGAGTCTGGACTCGACTCGGGACTTGCCTATTTTGACTTGGGACTTGAGAAGCAATGACTTGGTCCCACCTCTGCTGTGTACACATACAGATCTTACCAACTGCATTAAGTCCCCCGTCTGCATTACATACCACCCTTTCTTGTCTAATGAGCTCTATAACCACCATGCTTTGTGTGTTCAGGCTTGCATAGCGAGGAACTGCTACCCGTCCCCTCTCAACTACTACAACTTCCCCAAATCCTGCTGCACGTCTGTCAATGAAGTCATCTGCCATGGCATCCCAGACAGAAGACTATTACAAGAGGGAGATATCCTCAACGGTATGCTCATTGCGCTACACATGACATGATTTTGGGACCCTAGTGTCAGCTTTTAACAGTTTTTCCTGTCTTTTTATATATATTTTTATCTGTTGGAATTAACTGAAAACAAGTTGCGAGATACAGATCCACATTTTTCTATATGTTTTTATGTAAAAACATATTATCAATTTCAACGCAAGTCCCAGAAACAGTTAAGCTAAGTTTGGATGCAGGGAAATGTTTTATTTAAGAGAGTTTTGGGGAAAAAAAAGATTCCTCCTCCCTGACAAATGGTTGTACCAGCATCCTGAAATGGTGTCAGCGGGAGTTTGGCCATTTTTAGCCTCTTTATGAATATTTCTGCTAAGGTGATGTCTTCCATCCGCCACTCCCCTCAGAGTGTCTGATGGAGCACTTGCCAACAACTCATCTCTCGCTGCGTGGTCCGACAAGACAAATAGTTTCATTAACCTTTACCAGTAGGGGATTTGCTTGTCAGATCTGCTGCTTTCCCTATATTTCTCCCTAAGTGGGGAAAAATCCCAGTTTACCCACTAGAACTTCCTATTTCATCAGCAGTTTTAAAAACAGCACATTTTTGTTTGGCCTTGCAAAAGGTTTGATGTTGTATAAACATAAATGTTCACTCAGTACACATCATTATGTTCCAGGTTATTCATAACTGCCTTTGTGTTAAACAATAATAGAATCTAGTTTGTCATGTAACACAATGACTCTGATGCATTCACCGGCTCACTCTTGCGCAGTGGACATCACCGTCTACCACAACGGTTTCCATGGCGACCTCAATGAAACCTTCTACATCGGCGAGGTGGATGAAGAAGCAAAGAAACTGGTTCAGACCACATACGAATGCCTTATGCAAGCCATTGACTCTGGTATGAATTCCTGCTTTTCATTTTTCTGATGACGTGTGCATACCGGGGAGACTGTAGGAACCCGAGTGTACCGCACTTTGTTGAGGGTTTTGTACAGTCCTACATTATTGTATATGGATGTTTGGCTTCAGCATGTTGAGTAACCAAGTGCAGTACAGCTATACAGACATTTGAATTAATTTAGAAACGGCGTAGCATAGTTTGTCCACCAGGGAGCACTGACATTTCAGAGCAAGTTCAGAGTGAGTGTTCAGTTTTGACCTTGGAAACAGTCTTTTTCTGTAGTTGATTACCTGTTTTCAAGGTCAAGAATGAAATTTCAATCTCAACTTTTAACCTAACATGGACGAAATTGACGTAACAACTTTTTGTAAATAAAAATATTAGCAATACATCATCTATTTAAACTCTCAAATATCAGTATCGACCTCAGAATTCCAGTGTCCCATCGGACTGTAACTTTTTTTTTTTTTCCACGGCCTATAACCCTCATGCTCCCTCTTTTACAGTGAAGCCTGGCATCCGCTACAGAGAATTAGGTAACATTATTCAGAAGCACGCCCAGGCCAACGGCTTCTCTGTGGTGCGAAGCTACTGCGGCCACGGTATCCATAGACTTTTCCACACCGCTCCCAATGTGCCACATTATGCCAGTGAGTAGTCTCATACCTGCCATCATCATGCATGTTTTAAACCTCTGAGTGTTACTATTGTATTTCTTACATGATTTCTATATTCATTTATCCCCCAGAAAACAAAGCAGTTGGTGTCATGAAGCCTGGCCATGTGTTTACCATTGAGCCCATGATATGTGAAGGTGAGTGGAACTGCCTTTTGTTTGAATAGCATGATCGACAATAATGATTATCGAGATCATAATAATCTAAACTGATAAAATTTGACACAACTATCACCATCAATAGACAAAGCAAAGGTAGAGGGAAAACAATGTATTCTGTGAAAAGCCACGTAAAACAAATAATTACATTTTGCAGTGGTCTGATCCAGTAGAATCAAACACATGTGGGATATGTTTTTTGATAAACCCAGTGCCACAAGCCAACTGGATACCTAGTGCCACTATCCTCCAAGTTGGTCACTTGTACACTCAAACTTTGACTTGAGAATGAGGATTTGGGGCTGTTAACTGGCTTAACTGATGTGTAATACAGCAGGACTCAGTCATGCTCTAAAACAGGCCACTGAGTCAGCGCCAGACTTGAAGTGTTTGTTTCAACAATTCTGTTTAATTGATGCTGTGTAAGTCAAAGCCGTGTGTGTCATGTCTCAGGTGGCTGGCAAGACGAGACGTGGCCCGACGGCTGGACGGCGGTGACTAGAGACGGGAAGCGCTCGGCCCAGTTCGAACACACCCTGCTGGTGACGGAGACCGGCTGCGAGATCCTCACCCGTCGCCTGGAGGACAACGGCCGCGCTCATTTCCTTAATCAAATGTAGGCTGGACCTGAACACACCAAGGACTGGACTATTCCAGACACAAGACACCCAGCACCTCTGGGCCTCACACATCTACACACTCGCTGTCACTGTCAAACACACACACACACATGCACACACACACACACACACACACACACACACACACACACACACACACACACACACACACACACACACACACACACACACACACACACACACACACACACACACACACCTGAAACAAGAGGCACCACTCCTAGAGCTCAGTTTAACTGTGGCTCTCATTGTTCTTTGAATTAAATATCGGTTCCTCAAATTAAATGGAAGTACTTGAATGTGTCTTATATCAAACGTGGATCGCTTTATTTGTAAAAACTGTATCCTCTGAAGGAAATATGAACGTATTTATGAAATTTGGTTTCGCTTAGTGGTCGGTCTTGACATCAGGCCTTGTTTTAACCTCTGGGTCATGAGTTCTTACTGGCTGGCTAGTTGTTGTCTGTGGTGTGTGTGGTGCTCAGGGCTAGTACGCCATGCTTCACTTCTTTTCTCTCAACCTCTGTTATCTTAGTCAGACTTCATATGAATTTCCCAGAGATGGACTGAAAAGAATCAGCAATACTAGAGACAGAGGAGGCTTCCTGGAAACTGGGTCAACAAGTCTCACAACAACAATTAGCAACAAAAACATCTTCTGTCAGTACTTATGAAACAGAAGCAGAATTTATCAGCAGGCATACAGTATTTAAAGGACCAGTTTGACATTTTAGTGATATTTTACAAAGTCACTTTCTTGGGCAGAGTTAGATGCATAGACTGTATATACAGATGAATGACACGTTTCCACTTCCTCCCACTCACTGTACATGAGTGAAGCCAAAATATCCCGGATACGGGAGCGGCCATCTTGAAATTTTGACGTAATTTGGAATCAGAGTCTGCGCTAGAGATTTTCCAATACAATTTTTTCCTTCTTGATACCGATTCTGATAACTGAGCTTGCGGTTTCGACCGATGCCAAGTACCAATCCGATATCAGCGTGATAAAAAGATATATATAGTTATTATTTAACAGCTGTTTACTGATCATGTATAGAGAGTGCACAGTAGTTGTCAGTGGCAGCCAAGATGCATCCTTGGTGACAGCACAGAGAACGCTACGGTTTTGGATTGAAGAAGAAAAATGGATGTCCTGTTAAACAAGTAGATTTTTTGTGAGTTAATAAATTATCTGATTGGTGCATAGACAGGTGTAGTCGCCGATGCCCTGTCCCAAATTTTGGGTAGCATCGGATGCATTTCCGTTACTGCTATCGGTATTGCAACAACTGTAGTCTGCGCAATAGTGATCAGGCGGTGGAGCTGCGGTATTGAAGTCCCGCCCATACATCTGCCTGAACCAACTGCGAGCTGAGCACGGCCACAGCTTGTTAGCGAGAGAGACCCGCAGCTGCCAATCATGACGTCTCAACCCCTTTTACATAAAATAACTAATTAAAACCAAACTTATCTGAAATATGCTTAAACATACATTAGCATGACAACATGACAAAAAACATCTTTGGGAAAAATGTATTTGAGGTGTACTTTGACTTTTTAGTTTGGCCTCATCTGCTAACATGGAGGACGCAGACTTTATGACCTATACTGCAGCCAGCCACCAGGGGGCGATCAAGATGTTTTAGCTTCACTTTTGGGGAGCTGTCATGTCATCCATCTTTCTCTACAGTCTGTAGATGAAAAGATCATCTCCGTTTCCAGTTTTTGTTCTAAGCTAGGCTGAGTTAAGCTAATCTCTCCTAGCTATAGCTTCATCTGTAATGGACAGATATGAGAATTATATTGAAATTATCATCTAACTCTTAGCAAGAAACCAAATCTGAAAGAAAAATATTGATGTATTGCCTCACGCCAGCCTGTTGGATAGCCAATCACAGTATCAGGGCAACTATCACTGTCTTATTTAACTGGTGATGCATCCAGCAGAAGCCCTCGATTGTATCTTGATTGTGGCTCATATTAGTGCACACACAGTTTTCAGCCAGTAATCAGCCATGGTTGCTAGGAGAATTGTGACGCAACCAGAGCATGTACATAGATATCCAGAATGAGAAGGACGACATCGAGCTCAAAGTCGTTCAAGTGCGGAGCTTGTTAATCCTGCTTTGAGGAATACTCTTCTGGTGTCTCATGTTTCCGATAGCCCTGGTGTAGCAAATTGAGCCTTAATGTGTGAATCTAGGAATTAAAACATGCCGGATAGCTCATGATGTTTCCCCTCATCTCGACAGTCATCATATACCTTCACGTGTTGGGGATTTTCCTGGTGTGAGCAGCATTCATAATTTCTATTTTCAGAGGACTAATGTGATCACAGTTTCTCTGCCATCTTTGTATTTCTTCTAATGGAGTAATAAATGACTCTTCTGTAGCTCTGTGTGCTGCTCTGTTTGTCGTTTGATAGATTGGTGATCATAATCCCAAAAGTGGTGTAATGGTCACCAGTGCTTTTATTACTACAAATGTTTATCTGGGTACCTGAGTGAGCCTTTATGTCTTAAAACTCGCGTACAATGGTGGCCTAAACTGCGTTAGAGATTTGACACTATTAGTTTACATCAAGCTACACTATTGACGTGAATATATCCTGTGAACCATAAACTTCATAAAGTTACAATGAAGTGTGACAGGACTGGGCATTGGACAGTGGAAGTACAACAGTCAGTTTAATGGTCAGCAGGGTTTTTATTTATCTAACTCAAACAACTCAACAAAAACAGAAAATCTAGCTCCTTCAGGAGCCCTACCCCATAGGTAGGGTGTTGTGATATATTGTGATTTTTAAACCTAATTTTATGAAAACTGTCATAGTAAAAAGAACACCATATGCACACAATTTGAGTTTAAAATGTTTACTTTTCCGTGCAGTCAGTGGGATCTGCATCAGCCTTTATCAGTCTCTAACATCCAGCATCATAGCACACACACTTCTCTTTACAAATGAAACAAGTATTGACTGTATTCAATCTTTCCATGTAAACTATTTTTAATTAGAAATTGTTAGTGTTGTTGAGGATCAAATATATATGTATAATAAACATGATATTGCGATATTCAGTATTTTTTACACCCCTATATAACAGCTGGTGCCTTCAAATGGAACTTGTGAACTTGTGTATGTGAGCTGGGAAGTCGTGAACACAACGTGTTGCGTTGAAGTGGTTAAGTCGTGAAGAACGCCGCTGCTAAGCAACAGCAATATTAACGTTACTGTCTGAGTCTAGAAGCCACAGAGGCTAACAGTTTAGGAAGCTAGCAAGTGGGTGACATAATGAAGGAAATGCAAAGACATAATTATCAGAGGGAAAGACGAGGTTGAGAATGTCAACATTTTATAAAATGACTTTGTTTGATAAATCATTAACAAACGCATCACAAGTCATGAACTCTGAGCTTTCAGAAACTTTCCACTTACGAGGTCGTGAATATGACATGAGGGGGGCGTTCACATGGGCCCAAATCATAAATACAGTAAACATGACCCCATTTAAAGACACCAAAAGGTCCAGTCTGGAAGGAAGAAGTGACTGAGAGCTCCTCACTCGGCTCACTGTCCTTAATTCTCCCCTGATGAGGAGATCAGCTCCAGGTGTGTGGCTCCCCACACCTGCTGAAGGGAGTGGGTGGAGCTCCCTGTCAGGGATGTAGCTGCCTCCAGTTACCCTCCCCCTCGGCCCCTTATAAAAGGGCTGCAGTCAGAAAGTCCAAAAATCACATCCTTATGTCTTTTCCTAACCACTTTTTTTTTTTATATCAATGGAAAACATCATGACCTCAAGGAAAAAATTTGAAGGATAATTCATTAAGGACAACCGTGGTGTTGAGAGAATCCGACTGCACTCACACTAAAAGCTCTATAATTACGACGCGATGGCGGCGGGTGTTATTGACGTGGTTCTGCTGTGGTGTGATGTTCTGAAGATGGACTATAAGAGGTGTTGTGTTCTTAAATAGCGCATTCAGTGAAAGACTGCGTCACCTGTGGTGTGTGAAAGATCTAGCGATAGATGATTCTGCAGTTTATACACATCCTTAGTCGGTGTATTAACATTTCTTACAGTGACTCAGGTAATGGTTGGCATGCTCCCACTTTGGAGAAGCAAACAGGAGTACCAGCACAGAAGTTAAACATTGTAATGCTGGATCTGAAAATAAATAACTTACATTTTTCTGCGGCTCCTGTCCACATCCGCTTTACCTCGCCGTCAGACCGCCTGTTCTGGCAGTAACTGAAGCCGTTCTATCACTGTCTTCAAGACCACACCGGACTCAGTTCACAAATGCATTTTACCTCGCAGAAAGCAGGAATATACATACCACCCCGCTTCAAAAAGACAGAATTAACCCTTTCAGTTATTTCCAAACTTAGCACAGCTAACTCTGACCCCACTAGTGCTAGCGTCTCTGCTTGTTGCCACTGGCTTAAAGTCTGATTGCATCTGAAAAAAACATGGAACAGAACACAGATGGACCAACCCTTTAAAATGGACCTAGTAGGCTTATTTTCAGGTACGTACTTGTATTTTGGCTTTCTACTCGAGCATGTTTACATGCGTTGATGTTCAAAAAATATGTTTTTTTCATACTGGCCATGCTGCACCTCCAGCTCCACTCTAACTACCTCTGTTTGAGGGTTTGCCAAACTCCCTGCTCTGCAAATGCGTTACTTAGTGACATCACCATGTTACGGAAGAAAAGGCGGGACTTCAAGCAAGGCAGTGCAGGAGCAGTGTTTCTGTGGGGGAGAGTAACTCCCTTTAGTGTGGACTTTGTCACTTTGCAGACCTTTTACATGCACAAAAAAATGATATAACACACTAAAGGAAAGGGGAAAAAGCAGAAAAGCATAATAGGGCCTCTTTAATTGTATTCTTTTTCTTTTATGACAAGTCGAAGAGTGTGCTTTGAAAAAGGCCTTTTGAAAATCAGAAATAGATTGAGGTTAATTAAGCCCATTAAGCTAAAAAGGCCCACGGTCCTCTGAGCTGTCTATTTCAATACTATGTGTCCTCCACATTGTCCTTGTACAATAATCCTTCATATATGCCTCACAGACGGCAGACCGGTCTTCACTACAGAAATACTGAGGAAAAATAACATTTTGCTTCTGGGTTTCAGCCATAGAGCATGAACTGAGCTGTTTGGAAACAGGTTTTGCCTAACAGAGACTGACACAGTAGAGCACAAGCCGCTGTACTCTCCCAAGTCTGCTCCAGTTTGAGTCGACAGTCTTGGAAAAGAAAGCGCATCACCCAAGCTTGGAGAGACACCTAACGTTTACAGCGAAAACTGAACTTGACAGACTAAAACCAGCCTTGTTCTGAAATCCTACAGGGAGAATAATCAAAGGGTACTTTGCAAGCGTTTGAGCGGGCTAGTTTTACTTTATCTGCAGTGTCTTCAACACGCACAACGCCATCCGACTTTGATGTCCAAGCTGCTATCAAGAAGAACCACTCAAAAAAAAATCCCCATCGATTAACGGCCTTTCAACACTGATGCCATTTGGTTGTTTGTGGTTGTACTACCTTATTATTCATGCAGTCTACATCAAAGAATATCTCACAATAATCTTGTTTTGGCTCCTCTGTTTTCCCTTCCTTCTCTGTGTATGCATACTCCTTTGGGGGCAAAACGCCAATCAAAGAGGTGTCTGACTGTATTGTTCAAATAAAACACACTTGGAACAGGGAACTGAAAGATGATTTATTAAACCGAGCAGGGTAAACATGGAGTGAGATCATGGTTTCTTGCGCTTCTCGTCATCTAGAACTGAAGGACCACGCGAATGCTGTAAAATGAAAATTGAATTAGACTGTGCTTTTTTTTTTTTAATTCAAGGCTTAAAGTACATTGCTGATGGAAGAAAGACCTCACGGTTGCACATTATCATGAAATCCTGTCTCACAAGTCATCACATCTCAGCTTTGTGCTCAACAGAGGGCAGCAGTGACGCATGACATCTTTAACAAACAAAACCCAGCGGGACACTAGATCGCTATGCTCATTAACATAAATGACCTCAAAATGGATCTCAGATAGAGGCTTACCATTTCCCAGCATGCATGAGATCAAATCCATCAGTGATCTTCTCAAAAGGCAGAGTGTGAGTCACAAATTCGTCCACTTTGAGCTTCTTGTTCATGTACTCCTCCACCAGTTTGGGAACACTCTCAACGCTCTTGTATCCTGGGAAAAGTGTAAATGGGATCATTAAAGTAGAGGAAATTAGTGACGTGAGTTTTGTCAAGTGGGTGCACACATTTTTATTTATCTATCTATTTATTTGTCTATACATGTAGGGGTGCACAGTTACTTTATCAAGACAAAGTGTTTACAAAGGACAAGTGTGCACACGTGAGCAGAGCTGTTTTTCAGTGTGATATGAGCTCTGAATCAAACTCTATTAGTTTTACAAAACAGCTGTCTTTTTGAAACGTTTTAGTTTATACATGTGAAAAAGACATGGGTTTGTAAAAGAGAAATAGAAAAAAAAAAACGAGGAATGATTGGTCTGCAGTAATTCGACACCTAAAACATTTTTCTTCAGTGAACCATGAGTAAATGCTATTGTAACAGCCTGGCTTCAATCCAGAGTCACAAAGCACTTATTGTAGAAAATTAATAACCGGTTCGCTCTGTGCCGTCTGTGCTCATTATGGGGAGAGTATCTATGTTCCCAGGGTTCCATGCTCTCCAGCTCAATATCCGCTTAAAGGCACAGTGTGTAGTGTTTAGGGGGATCTATTGGCAGAAATGGATAATAAGTCTGTTTTCTTTAGTGTATAATCACCTGAAAATAACAATTGCTGTGTTTTTGTCACCTTAGGATGAGGTGTTTGTATCTACATAGGGGGTCCTCTCTTCACAGAGTCTACTATCTTGCACCACCATGTTTCTACAGTAGCCCAGACCTCGAATGGTTATGGTTAGGTGTTGACCTTAAATGGTTAAGGTTGGGCATTGACCTCTAACAGTTAACGTTAGGGATTGACCATGATGTTTAAGGTTAGGGTTTGACCTCAAATGGTTGAGGTTAGCCATTGACCGCGATGTTTACGGTTGACCTCAAACGGTTAAGGTTAGCCATTGATCGTGATGTTTAAGGTTAGAGACTGAACTCAAATGGTTAAGATAAGATAAGATAAGATATTCCTGTATTGGTCCCACAGTGGAGAAATTCACAATTTTTTTTTCTTTTTTTTTTTTCTTTTTTTATTACACGCTACGAAAAGCACAACACAACACCAACTGACCTACTCGCACATACTGTACTATACACGGGTGGCTTAAGGTGGTTAAGGTTAGGCACTGTCCTTAAATAGTTTGAATAGGCATTGACCTTGAATGGTTAAGGTTTGGATAGGTCAGGTTGTGGGGTAGCAAAAGAGTTTTCACAACTTATGGCCAACCACTATGACCTTGTTACCTCCAAAAGCAGTGCCTCTCCAGGTGCGTCCAGTCACCAGCTGAAAGGGCCGGGTGGAGATCTCTTGTCCGGCCGCTGCCACCCCGATGATGACGCTGGTGCCCCATCCTTTATGGCAGGCCTCCAGTGCTGCCCTCTGTCACCAAGACACAATATAAGGACAGTATCACACCAACCTGATCTAACTAGCACCTGACCACTACCATAGTCTCACCCTAATACATCTTAACATTGCTTGATCATACATTTATTCTTACCGATACCAAATTACTTGAAATTATATGGAATTAAAGTATTTAAATGTATACCTACTGTAAAACAAAAAGACAGAAAATACAGGCCTATTGAGCCATATTACCATTATGAGGTTCATGTGGGTATTCAGCATGCAGAGATGAATTACTGAGAAGCCTACAGGAGCTTAATGATAATGGGATTATTATTTCCCTGCTCACCATGATTGCCACGTTGCCCACACATTCAAAGGAGTAATCCACGCCTCCATCTGTCATCTCTACCAGGACCTCCTGGATTGGCTTGCTGTGGTCCTTTGGGTTCACCACGTCTGTGGCACCGAACTCTCGAGCAGTTTTAAATTTATCAGGGTTGAGATCGACTCCAATGATCCTGGCTGCCCCGGCTACTTTACAGCCCATGATTGCGGCAAGGCCCAGTGCTCCCAGTCCAAATACTGCACAGGTTGAGCCCGACTCCACCTGCAGGGTGAGGGACGAGAGGCAAATACAGGTCAGCACATCTCTGTGGCTACTAATGTAAGAGTACACAGCAGGGAAAATAAGATTGATGCTGAATAGAATACCTTAAATCAATGCTACACAATGATTAGAAAAGGAGCCACCACATATGTTGCATGTCAGGCTTCAACTGCATTTTTCATTGGCACTATTTAAATGCTGTAGGTACCTGCTGGCTCAGAACCAATAAAATGGATATATTAAAAACGATCCCAGGAGCTGTGGAAGTGAGGATTTACTTAGGCACAGGGGTGCTTTGACTTAATTGCTAATGTCAGTATGCTAATATGCTCACAATGACATGCTTAGTAAGTATAATATTTGGCATTTTCATCATCTTAGTTTAGTGTGTTAGCATGTTAACATTTCTTAATAAGCTCCAAACACAAAGCACAGCTGAGGCTGAAGAGAATGTCATCAGTTTTGCAGGTATTTGGTCATAATTGGACAAATAATGATTTTGACCTGACAATGATGCTAGATGAAAAGTTAAGGGATCACTTAAGTTAATACAAACCAAATTTAATGGCAATCAATCCCATAGTCTTTGAGATGTTTTGCTCAAAATCACAAATATAACCTCATGGTGGCGCTAAAGGAAAAGTCAGAGGATCATTAGTCATTAAAATACATATTCTGGGGATCATGCCTGTCTGTAGTTAATGTTTCTGCCATGTCATCTAGTAGACGTTGAGATAATTTACAGGGTAAGTGGAAGTTTGACCTGCTGGCGGAGCGAGAGGCAAAGTCAGGGGGTCACCAAAATCAGTGAGCTTCATGACAATGCATTAAATAATTGTTGAGATATTTTAGTCTGGAATTAAGTGGTGGAGCGACCAGTTGGCCCAACATTGCCATCCCTAGAGCCATGCTGCTAGGCTGGCTACAACAATACACCAACGTTATCTTATGTTCGAAGACCTTGAAGTTTGCTAAACATCTAAAGAGAATAAAAACTGATTGGTTGATTTCTCCTCTGCCTTTCATGCAAGCCAAAATTGTGGCTTATGTAGAACGTGATGGGATGAGTCACTGATTTTTGGAACAACAGATGCTAATGCATGGTAGGACACAGCTTTACTCAATTGGACACCCTCTTTCTTGGTTTTCCATTAGCAAAAGTTGTGGATAGTAGCTGTTTTTTGGGGTTGCAAATTGGTTGAGGTACCAAGTGAAGCCAGGTGAAGCTGAAACACTACAGACCACTGATCACCACTGGAATCGTCACTTTCACGACACAGGAAATCCTGCCCAAACCCAGCATTTTTGAAGTAGCCAAGCTACCACAAATAGCGACTGCAATTTTTTTATTCATTCAACACACATTAAAAATTGCCGTCCTGCAAAACCACGACATACAGCACACTACAGCGTACACAACGCAGGTGGTTCGCAACCTTTCCTTGAAACCTCCCCTGTTTGTATCTAAGAAAAGCTGAACCTCCTTTCTTACTTTGGCCAAATAAATGTAATTTATGGTGTTGTTAGATTGCTACTAGTCCACCTGGTTAATGCACATGCTTGCATTGCGTTGTGTGCATCAAGCAGGAGAGCAAATAGGCTTTTGAGCGCAGTGGAAACGTTTTCTCAAAGGCTAAAAGCCAACAAATATGGACTGAAGTAGCAAAGAAATACATCTTTTTAAAATTGTATATATATATATATATATATATATATATATATATATATATATATATATATATATATATATTATTCAGTGTGTTATGATTTTAGTACACAAGCAAATATAGTTTTGACAACCTCAGAGCGACAAATCTTGGCGCATCCCCTGTGAATGATGTCCTGGCAGTTTTATGTGGTGTTGCTATGGTGATAGGGGTACTATCTAATAAAAAATAGAGAAAAGGGCCTGGTACCAAAAGTGGAAATGAGACATAAGAGTAAAGGTAAATTGTTCTTTTCCGAGGTTACAAGACAAGGACACACATAGCACAGTGACATTATGGGTGGCAGACTCACCTTGGCAGTGTTTAGAGCTGCTCCATAACCAGTGGTGATACCACAGCCCAGCAGACACACCTTGTCCAGGGGGGCCCTGTGATCCACTTTAGCCAGGGAGATCTCAGCCACCACAGTGTACTCAGAGAATGTGCTACAGCCCATGAAGTGGAAGAGGCTCTTGCCTTTGCAGGAGAAACGGCTTGTCCCATCTGGCATCAAGCCTTTGCCCTGAGTGAGCCTGGAGAACAAGACACAAACACAGATCTGACAGCTGATCAGCCGCACAAAGCATGATTTTCATGTTAGAAGCTGAAACGCACCCTTTAACCCAGGACAATTACCTGATCTTTTGACACAAGTTGGTTTTGGGATTCTTACAGAACTTGCACTCTCCACACTGTGGGATATACAAGGGTATGACCGTGTCCCCTAAAACAAAAACAGCATGTTACGTTTAAACATTTCCATTACATGCAGCAATCTTCAATCAAAGAGAGGGAGAACCTGGTTGAAACATGGTGACTCCCTCTCCGACGCTCTCCACGATACCAGCTCCCTCGTGGCCCAGCACTACGGGGAAAACTCCCTCAGGGTCGGATCCACTTAGTGTGTAGGAGTCAGTGTGACAGATCCCTGTGGCCACAATCTGAAATACAGGACTGTGATCTGATCCATGCTCAATCCATTTAACATGCTCTTATCTGATGACTGTTGTAATGTGGAGAAATCCATCAGTTCATGAATCAAATGTTATTGTTAATTATTTAAATCCTCTACTTAATTTGTACTATCACTGATTTGTGAGAAATCCTTCAAGCTGAGGTTATATCACTATTATGAAGACTGTATTAAAATAAAGAGCAGCTCTTTCTCATTCATGGTAAATTATGAATAGCCTACAGTAACAATGAAGCAAACTTTTTTCTTTTACAACATATAGCTAGAAATAACTAAAGGTGCAAAGTACAAGTGGGGTTGGCTTGTACGTACACTAAATGAGGAAAAACAGACCACAGATAAGCTTTGTAAGATAAAATGGTCAAAAGTTGCAGATTATTTTTTTGACAACCATTCATCCGATCAGCTTCACTCTTGATGGGTGGGGACCCAACTGTCAACTGCAAGTGCGCTACAGTATAGTGTATTGAGCGGGGACCCCTATTAGCTGTTACCATAGATTGTATATAAGAAGCAGACGCAGTCACTGCGACATCACCCATTGGTTTTTGAACCCTCATGTTGGCCGTCGCCATCTTGGTTTATTGCAACCGGAAGTGACATGAGAGGATGGAGCTAAGCAAGAGAGGGTGGAGCTAAGTACAACTGAACATTCAATAAGACACTTTGTCGAGGTTTTTGTGAGCTTTTGCGGTGATGCGTATACTCTAGCATTATAGGGGATGCAACGATGGCAGGTGTATTAAGCCTTGGTTATACTCCCAAGCTGAGGTGTACGTGGAGATCTGCGTAAACCACAGACTCATAGTAGATGTGTTTATACAGGAGGACACGCTTCACATCATCGCTAGCATGCAGACTAAGTGAGTCTAAGACTGCAACCACGACAAATTGGCGGTATGTCTGCACGGAGCCTACGTGTGCACCCCCGGATGGCCCTCTGATGCTAAAATTTACGTTGTACAGACCCTGGCGTAGGCTACACGCAGACTCGGAAAATATCCTGTACTCTGGACCCAAAGAAACGTAGTGTTGGGTGTGAAGTTGTTCGGATGAGCACTTCTTGAGAAAGCTGCAAGCAGCAAAGGCCAAGCAATCGGCCCGTTAGGAACAGGCAGGTTTTGGACATGGACACTGCGCTAGAACACTGTATTGTAAGTAGGTACAGGGAGTGTATCTTATCTGAGATGTCATTATGTCGTTATCAGAATTAGCTTCTTTTTTTTTTTTTTACAACTTCCACAGCTGAAGCATTAAGTTTAACTGATTGTAGTTAAATTATTAAATAACATAGGAACATAGGAACATGGAGAGATCATAAACAACATTCGATGAGCGTGTCAATAGTGAACATATTAGTCCTGTTTCATTACCTTGAGGCGAACCTCCCCACCTTTAGGAGGTGCCACCTCCACCTCCTCCATCACCAGAGGCTGCCCTGCCTCCCATGCTACCGCAGCTTTGCACCGGATGATCTGCAACACAACATCCCAGAGCTTCAGCTGGCCTCGTGATAACAACTCTGTGGATGTTTAACCCACTCAGTCCCACAGTGGAAGCAGTCCTGATTAAAAGGATGGAGGAAAACACTTTCTTTGGATGAGAGTCAGTTCACCATCAGTTCTTCTGCTCTGTTTCAGGCTGAATACAACAGACCCATAAAAAACTGCCTTCAAAGGAAACTTTTTTCACCCATTAAGCAACAACAGGAAGCCTCAAGAAAAGAGGTGTCCAAGAGACCACAAAACTCTCCAATGACCTCTCGTTTGACTATTATAGATTGTGCAACAGAGAGCAAGAGGGTCTGTCTCTCTTTTATAGTTAAATTACAGTATAACTCATGTTTCAAATACATAGCAGATGCAACACCACCCCCACTCTCCCCTCTTGTAGTGTACACATTCCTTCTGTTCTGTAAACACTTGACTGGGCCAAAGGAAAGTCCTGGCAATCCCAGCAGAGTTTGTGTGTAGAACAGCTCAAATCCATTCAGACCTTTACAGATATTCATTATTTTGATATTGAATGTGAGGAGAGGTCAACATGCTTACCTTTCCTGCAGTTGTCATGCTGTTTCACAACCGGACACTCGCTCAGAAGGTTAGATAAGAGAGCTGGTCTTATCACAGTTTAGACCAATCACAAAGACGGGCCATGCCTGTGTGGGTTGTGGGCCGTGTTCAAACACTTTCTGCTGGTCTTTCCACTCCCTTCACTGCTCATTTCCTCCCTCCAATGGTTAAACAGAGGTGACAATGACATAAAACTAACATCATGTATTATAGAAGACAGTGTACATAAGGCCAGACAAGTTCATTTATATAGCAGATTTCAGCAAGTGTATTAGACATTTTATTTGTTTGTTTATGCTGTTGCTCTATTTATGCTATTGAGATAAGATCTATTTAGTCCCAGTTTTAGGATGTGCCATTGAGTTTAACAGCATTAGTAAACAATTCAGGATCATGAAATATAGTTTCTTTTTTTTCATTAGTTTTCATTAGTTTTTTTCAGTTTGAGTTCAGTTAGATTTCAGTTTGGCTTAATTATATTTATTTACTCTATCTATCTATCTATCTATCTATCTATCTATCTATCTCAGCATGCTAACTGTACGCTCCCTAAAAACTTGCGACTGTCACGCCTATTAAGCCTTAGGTCCTGTTTTTTCTTGTATTTTCATTCATGTGTGCACTTCCTGTTTTATTTTCTTATCCTAACTCGCCCTCTCGTTTCACAGCACTTCACTTCCTGCCCTCGTGTTTCCCACTCCCTGAGTGATTGACATCCCCTGACCTACTTTTCATCTGTGGTTACATGTGTCTGATTGTCAAACCCCGCCCCTGACTGTGTCCACCTGTCTCTCGTTAGTCACTCCCCTCCACCAGTATATAATGTGTGTCTTCCCTTCCCTCTGTGCCAGTTTGTCTTTGTTACCACCGAGTGCAAGCGATCCAGCCTTTTTTCCTTGTGTTACACTTCTCGTGCTTTTTGAGCCTGCTCTGCCTAGTGATTTAGATTTGTTTGCCTGCCTCTTTATCTCCCATGTACCAAACCCTTTTTGACTCCAGTAAAGATTTGTCTTCTTTTACATCTGCCTGCATTCTTTGTCATGCATTTGAGTCCAGACCTGTTTGATGCAGTCCTTACAGCGACACATATAGTATTGTGCTGTGTGATAAAACTTCACATTTTAGAGTGGACTTTTATTGTGACCAGTCTAAGGCACGCCTGTGCAATAATCATGCTGTCTAATCAGCATCCTGATATGCCACACCTGTGAGGTGGACGGATTATTTCGGAGGGAGAAGTGCTCACTAACACAGATTTAGACAAATTTGTGAACAATATTTGAGAAAAGTAGGCCTTTTGTGTACATAGAAAAAGTGTTATATCTTTAACTAAAGTGCATAAAAAATGGGAGCAAAAACAAGTGTTGTGTTTATGTTTTTGTTTAGTATATCTTATCTATATATTTATTATTGTTTTCATCACCTATTTAAAGGGGAAAACCACCTAAATTAAGAATTCCAATATTTCCATGGCCATGGAAAGTTCAGTCAATATTTGTGAACATGAGCTCCGCTCTCTCAAAAGCCAGAAACCAGAGAAGTAAATCTCAAACTTGTGATGTTGAAGGATATACCGTAAAGTCTGGAACTGCTCCATAGACACTGAATGGGAGACTACATACTAGGCACTACATACCCAATATGTGGACTATCAACATACTTTGTGTGAATAAACTTTTCGGATGCAATGAGCAGCAATTTACGTCATCACTTCCAGAGAGGCCCCTGCCGGTTGGAGACGCGTCACCATGGTAAACCCTGCCAACCTCATGTGACCAAATGATGATTTGAAAGAATCATAATGTCCGAACTAGTTTAAAGAAGTTATTATGCCAAGCAAATGATGAAAACAACGGCAAAAGTGCAGACAGAGACAATATTGTTAACCTGAGGGGGGACCGGAGTGTTCTATTTATAAAAAGTTATATGGTGAATTGAACCTTTAATATGTACTTTAATAATGCTTAATCAGCTTTTGTTTTCCCAAGATCATGATAATGATAAATAACTGGATCCAACCATGGCAGCTCTCAGCTCCCGGAGCAAAAACAGCAGTCGTGAACTGTAACGTCTTCTCTATAAAATCCACCAGCTATATGTTCTTATATGGTATTGTATCATTTAATTTAGTGTTCCTGTTGTTTAACTACAATATCATATGCTTTATTAAAAATGCTTCAAAAACAGGAAGAAGCACTGCTCTGGGACAAATGCTAGAGCCAATTACAGTGCTGTCAGCCAAGTTAAACAAACACTAATATCATCTGGCTGGTCTGAGTAAATTTGAGGGAAATCTATGTGACTGACACTTTAATTAAAGCATTCAGAGACATGACAGACAATTTAGTTGTGTGCTGTAGACATGTAAATGCAGGGCCTATGAACACAATAAAACCAGAAAACAATCCCCATCTGTTTAGATCTTTTTATTTTGATATTTAGCTTGTGAACAGTCTCCACGTAATCAAAAGTCAGGTGTACATAATTTGAAAGATCTCTTTATTATGTGCATTGCATTATATGTGTGAATATTAGGCAGAGCTGTTGTGGATTACAGTGATAAATTACTGAATGCAACACAGTGGTCTCATTGTGGAGAAACATTCAGGACTGTCCGGATGCTGTGGAAAAGAAAAGAGAAATGAGCAGATTAATTTATCTGTGTTGTTGTTGTTGAGTCTTGAATGCTAGAAAAAGTATAGGAGTGTAAATCTACCATTTTCCATGCTTCATCAGTTCAAAGGCATCATTGATCTGGTCCAAAGGCATGTTGTGAGTGATGAACTCGTCCACCATCAACTTCTTGTCCAGGTAGGCTTTAACCATCTGAGGCACGGCATCCCTACCCTTATAGCCTGAGCCATAATATCACACAATAAGAGCACTGAGTCTTATCCAAAAAGAACAAGAGAGTTGGAGAACATAGGCCCACAGCCATTTAGTTACCAGAGATTCATTAGTCAGTGGTGATGGTCGATTTGTCTCACCTCCAAACATTGTGCCCTTCCATGTGCGTCCAGACATGAGCTGAATGGGTTGGGTAACAATGTCATCCATGTTTGTATAGCCAACAATCACACTGACACCCCAACCTTTCACACAAGACTCCAAGGCACTGCGCTAGATGGAGAAACAGCACAAAGTCAGTGGGCAAGCTTAAATAGTTAGCAAACCCCTCTGTCTGCCTTACCATGACTCCCACATTCCCGACACATTCCAGGGAGAAGTCCACTCCTCCATCAGTCATGCCAGACAGCACTTGGCTGATGGGTTTACTGTGATCATTGGGGTTCACGAATTCAGTTGCTCCGAACACCTTGGCCTTCTCAAACCTCTCTGGGTTGATGTCAACAGCGATAATCCTCTTGGCTCCTGCAGCCTTGCAGCCCATGACTGCAGCCAAACCCACAGCTCCCAGGCCGAACACAGCACATGTGGAGCCCGGTTCCACCTGAAGTACAACACACCTTGGTCAACAGGGCTCCTTCGGTTGGACTTCTTAATACTTAGAACACTAGCTTTACCTAGATATTGTTGTGTCACTGGCAGTTAATATATAGTCACACTTACACACCTTAGCAGTATTAACTGCTGCTCCATATCCTGTGCAGACCCCACACCCAAGAAGACAGACTTTGTCCAGAGGGGCAGCGGGGTCGATCTTTGCCACATTAATCTGGTTAACCACAGTGTACTCGGAGAAGGTACTGGCTCCGAAAAACTGCAGCACCTTCTTCCCCTTACAGGTGAACTTGCGGTCTGATAGTGACATCACATCGCAACGTCTACTGGACCTGAACAGGATTGTTTTTTGATGTAAAAACATTGTATTAGAAGATTCACTAAAAACTGCAGTATTCTTAAAATGAACAAAACAAAGTCTAAACTATCTGTCCTGTGTCATCATCAGGCAGTACAAAAAGTTGCTACACCGGTAGAGACTTGTTGAATACAATGTTTCCGAAGGAATGATTGACGACACAATGGAGTGGAAGGAAGGATATGAGTGTTTATCGAGCTCACCATCCTTTCTCACACTGGTTGGTGTTTGGATTCTTACAGAAGCGACATTCTCTGCACTGAGCGATGATCAGAGGGATAACCTTGTCTCCTGAAAGACAACGATAATGTTACCACGTGATAGTCACACTAATCTTAAGCAAACTTTTGTAATAATGTAAAAAGAAATACTGGCTGAATGGCGCAGAGTTTACATCCCTCATACACTTCGACTAATACCCCAAATGGTCTTTTTTACATTTCTGTTAATGTACAGATTAAAATAAGAAGACACAACTTGTTAGATTTAGAGGTTTTGGTTACTGGGGCTGTCAGTTTTCAAAAAGTCAAAAAAATTTAATTTTGAATAGAGCCAGGATAGCTGTGCCAGTTCACTAAGCTTGGCTGAACTAAGCATGTCCATGTTGGATATTCTACAAAACAAACAGACATATTGTACCGATCAAAACTGACCCGGCTGATATTCTGTGACCCCCGGCCCGACGCTCTCCACAACACCGGCTCCCTCGTGTCCAAGCACTACTGGGAAGTTGTCTTCTTGTGTGTTCTCAAACAGCTGGTACAGGTCCGTGTGGCACACAGCAGTAGCCACAATCTGTACCAAAGACAATAATCAAACCATGAAAACAGGAACACAATCAAGTGGAGAGACTGCTGATGAGTGTTCATTCTCAGTGGGTTCAGCAGTACTAGCAATACTTTCACATATTTTTTTGTATGTTACTTATTTTGTGAACATTTTGTGAATCAGTTACAATTATTGGTTATTCTGTGGTTGGTATCGTTCTGGTCTGTTATCTACTGGCTTGTCCCTTGTGAGGTGACTCTGAAAGCAGTGACGAGTGATTGGAGATTAAAGTAACACAAAACAGTTTAGTTAGTATTCTGGGGTTTCATGAAACTTAGAACAAAGAATACATTTGACATACTTGTTACGTCAAGCTTGAGCGGGTAGATTATGTGAAAGTAGATAAGAAAGCAGCACAGAGCGAAAGGGGGACAGTTCAAGACTTTTTCAGAATAGACACATTTAGTGTTAAAATCAAACATATCACCAAATGCACCTTATGAGTTGCCCTAGGCAGGATTTTAAAATTACAATATAGTTCTGTGACTACCAGTGTGCGTCAAAGTGAGTTTGACAGAAACAAGCGCAGCAGTGATTCTTTTTGTACACCGTTTGTGACTTTACCTACGAAAAGTAACGCGCTATAGGTCATATAATGTATATTCCACACAATCAATTTGTATGTAATCCACATAATTGTGTACCAGGAAGAGTAACAAATGCCACAAAACACCAGCCTTTCACCCAGGAGACTGCTGGTCGTACCCCGTGTGAAACCAGAAAAGTCAACATTGATTTATTTGTCTTGCTCTGTACTGAAGTTACAGAACTTCAAATGTTACAAACCTAATTGATTTTGTTGCCTAAACTTAACTAAGTAGTTTTGTGACCTAAACTTAACTAGGTTTTGACCCCTAACCCCCATTGAGTAGTTTTGTTACCCAGACTTAACCAAGTCAATCTTTTCCTAAACGTAACTCAGTAGTTTTGGGCCTAAACTTTACTAATCAATATTTTACTAAACTTAGCTAAGTAGTTTTGTGGCCTTAACCAAACAAAGTTGTTTCCTCTGAGGATGAAAGTTTATTTTGAAAAGACTAGAGTGGAAATTGACAAGTGCATCATAAGTTGCTGGACATTTGCAATGCGTAAAAACAAAGAGGAGTAACTTCTCATAATATATCATACAAACCGCTGTATGAATGTACGTTGCAGTAACACACCATGTGTGTCCAGGTGTGTGCACTGATAGTGGACATCTCTCACCTTGATGCGGACCTCGTTTTCCTTGGGCGGGGCCACCTCAATGTCCTCTATCACCAAAGGCTTGTTGCGCTCCCAGGCCACCGCTGCCTTGCACTTGATGACCTACAGAACAGTGACACCACATGAAATTACCCACAACCCTTTCTTGAACTCTTGAAAAAGGCAGCATTACATTAGCAACAACCGGGATATAATGTTGCTATCCGTTGTGCTCTGATTCAAGGTAAACCCTCATCTAGAGGCCCTTTTCACTGTCAAATCGACTGAATGTCACTTTGTAAAATAGTATCATGACAACCAAACAAATGTGGTTCACATTCTCCCTACATTTTGAATTACATGTTAACAGCTAGTGGTTTCAATGGCTCTGATAAAGCTGCTCCTCCCAAAACAAACATCACATGAAAATTAACATTCTAAGTCCAGACACAGTCAGACAGTGTTTTAAACTAACTTTTGAGTTTTAAAACCCCCTACAGTCATGTTATCAGTTCTTTAAGTTCCTATCCATGTTGACCATGAAGTTGGACAGAACAAATAAATGTAGGTTTAGCAGCCATCACTGAGTAAATCAATTATGTCAGGTTTCATAAATCAAGCAGTTTGCCTTGAATTTAAAAGTATTTTTTTAATCCACTGTGAAATGACGACACAGTCAGTTCATGAAATAGCCACAAAATATAATCTACGTATTTGATTCATTTACAAAGACGTGATGCTCAGTTCAGCATTCAACAACATATTTTTTTGTGCATTTCCCTATGAATGTCCAGCAATGTGACGAGTCAATGTAGATGAGATAAGATAAGATATTCCTTTATTAGTCTCACAGTGGAGAAAGTCACATATGTCTAACCAAGTCTTTTCAAAATAAAACTTAGCTTAGCAAAAGATCAACTTGGTTAGGTTTAGGCAACAAAATTACTGAGCTAGCTTCAGTTTGGCTCGCGGTTTGGCTTTAGATAAAATCAAAACTGGTGTAACTAAAGTATGGAAGTTATGTGACAAATAAATCAACTTGGACTTGTGGTTTCACGTGGGACATGAACACCAGTCTCCTGGATGAAAGACTGGTATTTTTAGACCCCACCATTCACCTCGAGCTCCTCTCTACATGAAGTACGTGGCCTCGAAACTATAGTTTCAAATTGTTTGTTTCTCAGACAGATATTTTACTGAGGCAGAGGGGACAGAGAGACAGCTAGAGGTAAACACTCAGAAAGAGTATTTTAATGTTAATCTACTCATGTTTTTTTCCAAAACTTACAAAAACATTAGAATCATCATATACATACAGGTACATACAGCATTTAACCCATCCTAAGCATTTACAAGCAGCAGACTGCTATTACATAGAAATTTCATGTTTTATTGCAGTAAAATGAAGATTTTCACTTTGTTTAGGTGAAATACTTCATTATCCTGCATATCTTTAACCAGATACATCCTTATTTCAGGCATCGACTTTGTGTCACGCCCATCCACACAACTGAATCAGCCTAACATGCACAAACATGAGCTGCTCACAATACAGGGGGATCTCAAATGAATAATATTCATGAGTACACAATATTCCAGTACATATTTAACCTTCATCCTACCAACCTATTTAACATACCAGGACTACTGACTGAGAATAAAGAAAAGAATAAATTACTGTAAGAAACAACCATAATAGCTAAATGTTCACTTAATTCTTGTCAAAACAATATTAGTTATGTGAGTACCTCTACCCTGTGATAGTGTGTTATATTTTAAATTAGGACCCATGGCAAACAATTAGGTGCTTGTGACTGGGGTTCACTAGGACCCCAATATATTGGTCTTTTAAAAAGCACTGATTAAAACTGAAACAGAAAATGATATGAAGTCATTTGAAACAAATTGACTGATAAAGTCATTAAAAACTGGAATGATAAAATAAAGCACCTTTGAGATATGACAAAAGGTAGACCTCTGGGGTCTGCAGGGATCCCAGTCGGAAGGATGAGGGTTTAAAAAAAAATCCTCAAAATATGAGTATCCACATGTTGGACTATCCTTACCTTACCAGCTGTGGTCATTTTTGCAGAGAGGAGTTATGAGAGGAGTGCAGCTATCGGACAGGAACGGGGAGAAGAGAACTGGATTTTGGACTTCTTTTATATTGTGCGAGTAGAAACCAGTCAAATGGGCAGGGACTTTGAATAATATGATCTTACTTTGAGACTATCATTGGTTAGTGGCAACTGTGGAAAAATATCCACCCATCAGTGCATTGCACCCATTTCTGCCGAGTCAGTTGATTGACACCTCCTCTGATTTCGCCATCCTTGGCACCTGTGAAATTAGGTCATAGGTGTGGGTGGTTTGGACGCCTTGTCTCTTTGTCTATTTTGCTGCCAGGCAGCAGCAGATGAGACGTGGGACAAGCAGGCAGGTTGAACCGATGCAAGATTCTCTGTTGGGTTCGAGCAACTTCAGCTTTCAGCATGCCAGGGGAGGAACAGCCTGCCACAGAACAGGCTACAGGACAACAAGTTACGATGACACCCTTTGCTATGAGGATGCCATGGGTACAGAGGTTTGGTGGGTTGGGGTCAGAACTAAAATTGGGAGAATGGCAGGCACAGATGGAGACAATGTTAATTTTCCAGCCAACGAGTGATGCTCACAAAGCAGTCTTTGTAATGGGGGTTTTGGATGGTGATGCAAAAAAACAGAAATTTTGACAAGCTGGTAGAAATACTCCATGGAAAATATTTGCTTTATTGTCTGAGCTGTATGGCTTAAGGGGGATCCATGTAGTCGCCCCATCTATAATCAGTGTGGGGAACCTGGACATATACAGTAAGGCGTCACTGCCCCTATGGAGAACCTCGGCAGGGTTTTTAGTTGTGCCGGCCACTGTGGGTCAAGTGACCTGACCCCCCCAAATGCGACCCTATCCACCAATTGGCAGAAGCCACCATTGCTAGAGCATGCTCTGTAGCAGAGGTTAAAGTAGACGATGTAGATGTTAAATGTTTAGTAGACACTGGTTTCCAGGTCACACTATTTAGCAAAAGTCTATGTAAAGAGCTCTTCAAAGGTAAGCAGACAGATAACATACCTCCCGTAGTTGACCTTATGGGCTGCCAAAGGACCAGAGTATTGGCCCCGCCAGACCTCAAAAATCCGTACACCGTGGAGCCCTTTGAAGGAGAGGAGTAGGAGTTGAAATATCGAGGGCCCTAGTAATGGTAACAAGGGGGAGGGTCCCAGTGAGGGTACGTAACATTAACCCTTATCCAGTCTCCCTGTACAGACTCCAAAAGCTGGCATCAGTCTCTGTTGTTGATCCACTGAGTTGTGAGGGAGGGTACGGACATTGCCCTCATGCAAGTGAGCCCGGGAGTGGTAGAGGTAGGTCGTTCAGGCTGGTCGAAGGCAGGACACCTTGGAGGCGGACAAGCCGACTACCCCTCTACCTCAGGAGGTGTTATCAAGGAGAGCTGTAGCCCCTGGGCTGCACCAATTGACCTAGTCCAAAATATGCTTAGTGGTTTTGTCTAGATTACCGTAAGCTTAATAGTGTAACACACAAGAATGCTTTTCCCCTCCCACGCATGGAAGATTCCCTCACCAGCCTGACCAAAGCCGAATGGTACACCACTCTAGATTTTACCAGTTGCTACTGGCAGGTGGAGCTGGAGGAAAAGGACAATGTGAAAACAGCCTTTACTACCCCACTGGGCCTGCAGAACGCAGTGATTCAAATTACAGTTGATTTAAGCTTGAATTACTTGCAGTGAAATGGGCTATTGTGGAGAAATGTAAAGACTATTTGTGGGGGGCAAAAGCCACTGTGATAATGAACAGTGTACCGTTTACTTGTACACTTGCATACTGCAAAACTGGAGTGTTTCTGACCATTGAGACCCGAGGAGCTTTTGCTGTCTACCAGGAGACCAGGTTACCACGACGTCGGAGGGGCCACGGTGAAGCATGAGGCGAGGGGGGATGGGGACTTGTTCCACAGATAAGTGCCTCTCCTTGTTATTAGCTTCAGATCAAGAATAGCCCATTCTCTACCGGATATTCACATAAAAGGCAATGGTGAGTTGGCACTGCTAACGCTGCTGCTAAATTATGTCTAACAACTTCTACCTCTAACTGATTACAGCTTTGGCTGCTCCAGTATTTTTGGATTAAGTTTTATCAAATTGTCTAAATTATAGTGAATTTAATTTTAACTGATGTGCTTTCTTTGTTATTTGACTTTGTGTCCCTGTGTTGGATTCCTTTAGTGTGCTGTGATATATTTTAATTCATTTCCCATCCAAAACGTATTGTTGTTTGTTCTATGATGAGCTATTACAACCGGAGACTGATTACGTAGTTGATTACCCTGATGGATATCGTGTTGTTTCTTTTATCACAAGTGGGTTAGCAAGAAGGTGGTTTTCACACACTATCTCAGTCACCCTCCCCCCAGCTCGGTTACACTCACATTCACACCCACAGGGAATTTAGAGTCATCAATTAACCTGCACGTCTTTGGGCTGTGGGAAGAAACTGGAGCACCTGGAGAAAACCCACACTAATGCAGGGATAACATGAAAACTTGGGGAAAAATAAATTTTACATTAACAGTCCTTAAATAAACCTCTGTAAACAAACAAATCCTAACATCAAAGATACCAGCTAGCTAAGCTATGAGCTTCAGCTCCAACAATGACGCTGGCAGTTGACCTGACTTTAAACTGACACACTTTATTACAATTTAATTACATTCAGTTAATGAGAAAAGGATTTGTTATTATTATTATTGTTATTGTTAATATTTGAAATATTAGTTTATTTGTATTATTGTATTGTTAACTGATTCAAAATAAAGATTAGAAAAAGAGAAAAGAAGAGCTCACTTAATATAATTGATTTAATTTACAATGTAATGAATTTGGTATAACGTAAACATGGAGTGAGCTTGCGGAGTTTAACATTTTTTCCAACTTTATTGGTGAACCCAGAAACTCTTATTCGTTTAGTGAATGTGACTGGGTTGCACCTCCATGTCCTTCATCATGGGGGATTTCCAGCTTCTCACGCTGCTGCACTTCTGGACTAGAGCACCTATAACACAGCAGTCATAAGTTTCTGCTGGTGTGGACTCACTAAACTGAACAACCCTTTTAACCCATTCGATCCATTAGAGTTATTCACTGAAAAAAAATCTTAAGTTCAAACTTGACCTTTAACCCTAAGTTAAGGTACTCTTTAGGCAAAAGGCATCATGTGACAAGATTTACAATGCATGCAATTGGTCTGTGAGTTCCCTGAGTGGCTAAACCAGTGCCGTAAAGGCTAAAAAAGCTGCGCCAGTTAAAAAAGAAATGCTCAAAATGTAATAATTCTCAATATGTTATTGGTTATAACTCTGATATTTATCGTGTGTTGCGATATAGCCTAAAATATCAAGATTTGATTCATGAGCCATATTGCCCAGCCTTAATGACACCAGAATTAAATTTACTTAGATAGAAAGTCAGACCAGTGTGGCAAACTTTACTTTGATGTGCAGTAAAACAAAGGCTAAGTAGGCCTATCTTAACTCAGTATGAGTGTCTGTAATAATAAATTACTGTAACTGTAAGAGATTCTGCTTCAGCTTCTCTGGGTGCTTTGGAAATTACGGCAAATTAAACCCATTATTTTCTTCTAAGAACATAACAGTTGACACAGGATATTTGGTCACGTGACAGAGCGGGTCTTTATTGTTCCAAAAATAACTAAAAGTCATTTTTGACTTTAATTGAATTTATAGGATCAATGAGAAGCACTGACAGCTCATGTTTTAAAAAAGGATACAGCAGAGCTGTGGTCCATCCGCTCCTCCGGTGTGACTGGTAGCAGTTTGTGCAAATTTTTGCAATTTTAGGGTTACCTTCTAGACACGACTGTGTTAGTCTCTGGCCAGCAGTAGTTGGTGAATCACTTCACCAGCTGTGTGTATCAACCACTCGCTGCTTTGATAACCCAGCTGCACACGGACCATAGAGAGATGTGCAGAGGCTTTTCAGGTCAGGTAGAATCTAATGTATTGTTATCACTGTTGATCCAGTTGGTTTGCTTACTTCTGTGGTTGCAGAGGGTGATGTTTTTTGTGTTCAAATTTGTTTCATATGTGGGTGTTGAAATGGGCAGTGGATGGGATCACGACCAAATGTTACAAACTGGAATGGGAATTTATCAGGGCAACATACTGACTGTGGCATTGTTGTTGGAGATGCCAGAATTTCAATTCAGCGTGTTTCCTTAACCGCTGATGACATATCATGGTCATTTTAGGATTTATTACAGTAAATGTATTACATATCGGCCCTTTAAGGTCTTTTGCTTTTGCATGGCTGAATAGTAGAAAGAAATACAAAATACAGTAGTAGAAATACTGACTCTAGTACTACTGTAACTTAGTTACAAAGTGTTTTGATCAGTGTTAGTTATTGTGGCCAGTTTACATTTCCAGATTTCAGGATTTGGGTTCAGGTGTCTGGAAAACAAAGTCACAAGCAGCACTGACAACTGGAGAGAAGGAGCTGGTGTATGTACTGAGAGTGACTGGGAAATGAAACACAGGTGAGCAGGAGGAGAGGGGAGTCGTGACCGGGATGAGGGAAGTCAGAGGGCATATGGTGGACAGATGGAGAGTGGCAGTGGAAGTGGAGATGTGGGGAATGTGTCTGGACGGAGACACAGGGAGGAGAGGCAGAAATAAACAAGTGAGGAAGCCATTGTCACATTCTGTCACTCTCCACTGCCTCTGCTGAAGCCTTGTCAAGATAACATTAAGTGAATGCATTTCTTTTTTTTTTTTTTTTTTGAATTAGTGAAGGTGCTGAAGAAGTGAGGTGCAGAATACATGGTGCAATCTTGTGTCCCTGTGTTCATTTATTTCTTGTTAAATGCAAAACATACATAAACAAACATATTTGATATTTTTCCCTTTCCTCTTCCGGTAAAATGCAAACATTTTTCATAGAGTGGCACAATGGTGAGGTGGTCGGCACTGCCACCTCATAGCAAGAGGGTCACAGGTTCCTACTGTGTGGAGTTTGCATGTTTACCCCATGTTAGCGTTAATTAACTTATGATTACTTACTGTTTGTGTGTCCACCCCAAATAAAGTGATATAATATGGAGTAGTTACTCAGGAGTCCCTAATTAATTAATTATCTTTACAATTAATTCCTTATAAAAACAACAACAAAAACCAGAGACCACAGGATTCTTAACCGGTGTTTTATTCATCAAGCTGAACATCCTTCCAGCACATAGGTCGCTTTAGTACCAAGCAATTAGATCCTTTGTTTGTTAGTTACATATTCAATAAGTATTACCTACTCAATAAAATATTATTCATTAACCAGTGGTTCACCAGCAGTTCCTCATTTGTTCTCCATTAACTTACATTTTTGTGTTCTTATTGTAAAGGGTTTACTGGATCTAAGTAACATTGTCAGGTAAGTTTACATGCTAATGTGCTGCAGCTGAGCAGCTAATCGACTATCCAGCCTGCAAACTGACGTTAGCAGTGCACTTCCCCAGTGAAAGTTTATTAGGCTCAGTCTGATAGAATGTTACTGCTTTATGCAAGATTTGATTGGCTTAATTGAAATATGGCCTCCATTTATGTAAATGGCTACCAAATGGTATTCTGTGAAATTAATGCAAAACTAGTAGGTGTCTATGAAACAAAAAAAAATTTCTCTTTTTTGGTTTTGACAGTTGATTTATAGAGCTGATATGCAGTAGCAGACAAAAAAAGCCATTTTATTATTGTGGACTTATTGTATATTGCAATAATAATGTCAACAGCTTTCATTATATGAAAACTGATGATAATCTACTGAATAGTGTTGAATGCCACCGTACCACCTCCAAACAGGGAGCCCGTCCATGTGCGTCCAGCAATGAGCTGATGGGTCGGGTAGCCATGTCGTACATGTCTGTCCAGCCAACAATCACAGCGACACCCCAACCCTTCACACAAGACTCCAAGGCACTGTGCTAGATGGAGAAACAGCACAAAACCAGTGGGTTTGTAAAGCATTCAGTTTTCAGTTCAAGTTCAAGCTTTAATAGTTGGGTAACACTTCCTTTTAGGAAATAAAGCCATTTTATATCAAATCTCACACATGTGCTGTGTCTGATAAAAAATGCCACATTTATAAAAAAAAAAAGAAATCTACAACAGTTGAAGATACACACCTTAACAGTATTTACTGCTGCTCCCTGTCCTGTGCAAATCCCACACCCAAGAAGACAGACTTTATCCAGAGGGGCAGCGGGGTCGATCTTCACCACATTAATCTGGTTAACCACAGTGTACTTGGAGAAGGTACAAGTTCCCGTAAACTGCGGCACCTCCTTCCCCTTACAGGTGAACCTGAACCGGTCTAATGGTGCCATTGCATCCAAATGACCAGGAGCCCTAAACAAGACAAGATTTTTTTATATAAAAAACATGAAACAAAATTTGCGTGCTCCTGTCATCATATTAGTGTTTGTTGAGCTCAAAGTCCTTTGTCACATTGGTTGGTCTTTGGACTGTTACAGAAGCGACATTCTCCATAATGGCTGATGACCAGAGGGATAACCTTGTCTCCTGAAAGAAAAAATTGCCATGTGACAGCCAAAGGCGTTTAGGCCAACATTTAGACATGTGTAAACTAATATTGGCTGAATGGCACAGAAAGGCCTCAGTTTACACCCCTGATACACTTCTACCCCAAATTGTCATTTTTACATTTCTGTTAATGTACAGATTAAATTAACAAGAAACAACTTAATTATAAATAGTAGTGAGCTTTAGATGTTTTGATCAGAAGGGCTGATTTTTTAAAAAAAATAAAAAGTTAAAAAAAGTTTGAATTTTTTTTCAGGGTTCAGGTTCAGGGTTTTGGCACCATAAGCACATCGCTGCTCCGCAGGCCACTCAATACACAGACAAGCTGTACTAATTGTAGCGGATGATGACTGAGAGATGAAGGATATGTAATGTGATATTGAAAATAATGATGAATCCACAGTACACATCTTAACTTTTACATTCTTCCAGAAATCCTTGGGGTTTGTTTGACCTCTCAGGGCGCTAAGTGGTGAGATTCTTCATTTACAACCAGCCTGGTGAATCTCACTAGATCACAACCCAGCATGGTCCTGACCAGATGAAGGTTTTATGACTTACAGGTCAACAGATCAAATACTTGGTCTTTCTCTGGCAGAAAAGTGGTGAAACACAGACACATTATGGAGGCAGAACAATCTAATTCTAACATTTCTATGTATATGAATCGATGTGTTATGCTTTTCTAACATGTGCTCTAGTGGCAGGAAGTTGTTGACATAAATTCAATCAATGCAAGTTAAGATAGTTGCTTGTTATAGATCAAAACATTCTCTCTTATGCTAATGAGGTCATTACATCTGTCTGCATCAATACCTTACATGTGTATCTTATTCATCAATTTATAGGGGATCTTAAATATAAAGTTGGGTGCACACTAATGCTTAGTTAATGTTATATTTGATATATATTTTAATCTATGGTAGGTGAAGTGTATTACACCATTTTATGTTGTGAACCATACATAAATTGATTTATTTTATTACACATGCTCAGAACATATAGATTTCATTTCATCAACTCTGTTTACAAGTTTCATCTGTATTGTGTAATTGTTTGATTCATTTTAATTCAGTTGATCAGTATTATTCAGTGGTTGATGTCTTGTGTTTGGTATGTATTTGAAAGAGATGAAGCCCAGATTTCAAATATGGAAGAATTAATCATATTGAAACTAGTCAATTAGTTTAATCTAACAAAGTAAGTTTACTAAAGAATCAGAATAGTTTTTCAGGTGGGAGGAGAATCCTGTTCTCCCGCCAACTAAACGGCGCACCCCCTTTCTCAACTGAAAATAAGAAGCTTCAAACATTTAGTCTAAGTGAGTCTTTTCTGGGGCTTCAGGCTCCTCAGGGTGCTTCAGCTCTTAGAGCTGTGCCCCTCTGCATTCCCCCCTCCATGGGCCCATAAACCACAAGAGGGTTGGGGGGGGAACACTCCAAGGACACCAGCTCTCCATCCAGAGGACTCAGGTCTACACCTCACACCCAGATGATACCGGCACCCAGTCTACCTGAAAGGAGGCTGTGAACCTTTGGACTTGATCCAGTCCGGCTAAAGATAGTTAACTGAGGGTAATATCTGAAGTTGAATGTTCCCCTTTTTCTTCACATTCTATGATAATTTGTCTTACAATTAATAATTTTGGATTATTAATTGTGAATATGAATCTTGATATTAATTAATGATTAATTGTTAATCTGCTCAATGCAATAACGCTACATAATCGAAACAGACCTGGTTGATAATTAATTTGCTCTCTAGGATGCCAGCTGCCTCGTGGCCAAGGACTACTGGGAAGCCATCTTCATGCATTCTTTCTAAAAGGCGGTACAAGTCCAAATGGCACACAGTCGCCACAATCATCACAGAAAACGGTAACCAAACAATGAAAACATGAAGACAACTAAGGGGACAGGCTCATGAGTGTTCACTCTCAGTGGGTTCAGCAGTACTAGCAACACTTTCACACTATATTGATTTTTATTTTGCTGTAAACAATCAGTCACAGTTATTCTGTGGTTGGTATCCCTCTAATTTGTTATCTATTGGCTTGAGTGGATTCTGAAAGCATTGATCGGAGAGCACACAAAGCAAAGTTCAGGCAGAATTTTCTGGGGTTCAGTGAAAGCTTCGACAAACTTACAACATCAAACATCAGTGGGCAGATTATGTGAGCGTAGATAAGAAAGGAGCACTGAGGGAAAGGAGGATAATTTGAGTCTCTCACACAGATAAGTGGAATGAAACTGCTGCTATAAATCATGAGTTCAGATGAAAAAAGCTGCTTCATACTCAGGATTATAATAGATTTCACAACACATTTAGCATACATATCAAACATATCCCTGAATGAACCTTATGAATTGCACTAAGTAGTATTTCTATATAACAATACACTTTTTGGTTTACCAGTGCACAACAAAGTGAGGCTGTCAAAAATACGACCAGTAGTGTACATCAATTGCAACAAAAGATATTTTACTTGTATTGTACCCTTAAAAGTATCCTCTTTGACACACAGAAAGTGTGAATAATCCAGAGGGGAAGTCCTGAAAATCCAGTATATTCAAAGTGACATCCATGTGCCCTGATGACAATAATTATTTCATATTTTAAAGGGTTAAAATCAGGGATGTGCAGTATTTCTGTTGCTTGTATTTGAAATATAATTACTTTGGAATATTTTCTATTTGACAGGGAAGATCTGGGTAGAATCACACCAGACCAATGGTGTGATCATAATAATTTTGTTTTGTTGGAAAAAATGTATCATGGTCAAATCTAGCATGCACTACAATGTACGCTTGTACAGTCGTCAAAAAGGTGTTTTTGGTATGATAGTTATAGTCATGATAGAGGATTTTCAAAACTTTCCCATCATACAAATCCTTGGGTCTCTCACTGAGAACATCTTGAGGACCTAAAATACATTGAGTTAGTTTTTGTTGCAATTTGCACAAGGTGTGGTTGACCTGCATTTTTTAAGAAAAACGCCTGGACTACAGTAACGGTCCAGGTGGGGACATCTCTTACCTTCATGCGGATCTTGTTGGCAGGGGCGGGGCTACCTCAGTCTCTTCAATCACCAAGGGCTTGTTACCCTAACCCTAAGTGTAACTGTGCCTAACCTAAATCTAACCTTACCCTAACCCTAACCCAAGTCCTCACCCTAAAATATAATGTTTTACATTATAGGGACATGCATTTTGTCCCCAAAAGGAAGGCAAGTGCCAACAATGTGACTGTGTAAAGAGATTCATGTTCCCACAATACTACATGCCCACACACACACACACACACACACACACACACAGACTTTGAGCTAAAAAGCCCCGACAGTCTTGTGATCAGTTCTTTAAGTTCCTACCTGTGTTGAGCATGAAGTTGGGCAGAACAAATTAATGTAGGATTAGCAAACATCACTGAGTAAATCAGTTGTCTCAGATTTTCTAAATTAAGCGGTTTGCCTTGAATTCATAAGCATTTCTTTAATCCACTGAGGAATGATGGGAAATAGACAGTATATAGTGCCTTTCTAGTGTTCCTGTGTTCCCAGCCTATAAAATCTAGGCTTGATGACACTTTGCTTAGGTGAAATACTTCATGTTCCTCTCATATTTTTAAACAGATACATGCTTATTTCAAGTAAAGACTTTGTGTTAGCCATCCACACCACTGAATCACCATAACATGCACAAACGTGAGCTGCACACATGTAGGACCACAGGAGAATATCAAATCCATGTAAACTAATGTGATATAGTTACATTTCTTTTTGATGTTTTGTTCCTTTTGATTTTTAGTGTGTGGATAAATACAAAGGTGTGTCATGTGAAACAGGCAATATTCACGCACATATTGCAATAAAACTAATAAACAAACCAAATAAATGTGTGTCTGCATGTTGGTTTATACTTCTCGTACCAGCTGTGGCCATTTTTGCTGCAAAGATCAGAGTAAACAAGGAAGAGAGGAGCTGAGAGCATGCAATGCAGCTGTAGGACGGGATTGAGGAGGAGTGAACATCCTGGACATTTGGTTTTATATTGTTTCAGTAGAAACCTCCAGATGGGCAGTGTGTAAACAAGAAACTATCAAAACTTATGGACTTACATAAAAAAAGGATTTAAAGGAATAGTTTGACATTGGGAATGTTTATTCGTTGCTGAGATGTAGATGAGAAGATCTAGTCTACTGATGTGTCAAATATTGAACAAAAATATAAAAACAACACTTTTTGCTCCCATTTTTTTATGAAGTCAGTGACTTGATCAGAGACTTTTTCTATGTACACATAAGACCTATTTCTGTCAAATATTGTTCAGAAATTTGTCTAAATCTGTGTTAGTGAGCACTTCTCCTTTACCGAAATTATCCATCCACCTCACAGGTGTGGCATATCGAGATGCTGACTAGACAGCATGATTATTGCACAGGTGAGCCTTAGACTGGTCACATTAAAAGTCCACTCTAAAATGTGAAGTTTTATCTGAGACATTTACAATATTAGGCAACAATGGGAATCAGGATCTTGTAACAGGAAACATGAATGAACTAGAAAAGCACTCGGAGAGCGCAGACCTCCGCCAAGCACCATAGTTTCCCCCCATATTGTAATTCACTCCAAAATAAAAATCCTACATTTTCTAAAAAGTATTTTATATTAGTGGCAAACATAGAACATAAATACAAGACACAACAGAAAACTCACAGTACATTAGGTCAAAATGTAAGAGTACCCCCATTTTTATATAAATTGCTATAAAATCCGCCATCTGGATCAGATCTGGATCGGCCTTTGGGATTTGATAGAAGTCCACATTGTAAATCCCTGAGTCAAATTTCATGACCTTTGGGCAACAAAGAAACAAATTTTTTGGGTCCCATTTACCCCAATGTTAACGAAAATTTCAAAGTGATCCAGAATCCAGGAATCAGTTCTTCCTTTTCACATTTGCGACACACCCTGAAAATTTCATCAAAATCCGTCCATAAGTTTTTGAGTTATCTTGAACACAGTCAAACAGACAGATAAACGCCGGCAAAAACATAACCTCCTTGGTGGAGGTAATGACACGAAACAAAGGAAAGACATAAGCAGAGCAGATCATGACAGACACACTGTCATGTCACTGCATTGGTTGGCATGATCCTTTGTTACCAGGAACACACAGTCCTGAAATACTCACCAAGAGTATAGAAACAAAGAGCACTCTGGTCCTTTTTTGACAATGGCCGATAGATGGCACTGTGGTAGCGCTGCCACCAATTTGGACTGTAAATGGCTGACGTTGCGATGGAACAAATGATTAACTTGAATTCATTTCTTTGCAATATACATCTTTGATTCTCTCCCTGGAGGACCATATGTGATTAATCTATCAATGAAAATGGTACCTAACTTATGCTACATCCTCCTGTTTGAGTAATATTTGCTAAAAACTACGGTGTGCCAACTGTTTTAGGAAATTACTGAGCTTGTTTTTTTTTAATGAAACTATATTTGTGAGGTGTTTTAGAGATTCAAATCTTTAGTAGGAACCAGTAGGTTTGGAGCTGAGAGCCACAGACAGGGTAGAAAATTTCAGTGATGGACTTGTACTGGACTTCTTCATTGATATAAAATGCAATACATAATTTATTAAGGTTTTGCAGTTCCAGTAACATACAACACAACAAAGTCACCCACAAAATCACAACACAAATAAGGAAGTCACAGACCCCATCTGCTGAGACCATTTATTTGCTCTATAAACCCCTGACATGTTTAGCTTTTGCTTATATGAACATTGTACAATGTGCATAATTGAAAGATTTCTTTGTTGTGTGCATTACATTATTAGAGTGCAGTAACACAGTGGTCTCATTGTGGAGAAACATTCAGGACTGTCCGAATGCTGTGAAACAAAAATAAAAGAGAAATGAGCAGATTAATTTATCTGTGTTGTTGTTGTTGAGTCTTGAATGCTAGAAAAAGTATAGGAGTGTAAATCTACCATTTTCCATGCTTCATCAGTTCAAAGGCATCATTGATCTGGTCCAAAGGCATGTTGTGAGTGATGAACTCGTCCACCATCAACTTCTTGTCCAGGTAGGCTTTAACCATCTGAGGCACGGCATCCCTACCCTTATAGCCTGAGCCATAATATCACATAATAAGAGTCTTATCCAGGATACAACAAACTAGAGAGTTACAGAACATAGGCCTAGGGCTGGACATTATGGCCTAAAATGTTATCACAGTATGATTTTTCTATATTGAACAATGTTGATAGTTATCATGCTATATACTTAAATGATAAAATAAATAAAAAAATAAATTGTATCATGGTCATTGTGGAAGATTTTATCAAGATTGTTTTATCGTCCAGTCCTACATGAGCCCACTGCCCTCAAATTACTAGAAATTCATTCGTCATTGGTGATGGCCATGTTTGTCTCACCTCCAAACACAGTGCCTTTCCATGTACGTCCAGCGATGAGCTGAACGGGTCGAGCAGAAAAGTCTTCTAATTCTGTCCAGCCAACAATCACGCTGACACCCCAACCCACCACACAAGACTCCAAGGCACTGCGCTAGATGGAGAAACAGCACAAAGTCAGTGGGCTGGCACTCAGAAGGGTCCAAATTTCTGGACTTTCTGAGGACGTGAAGGATGGATAACTTAATGAATGACACTCAGCAACAATACCTTCTGCTGTAAAAAAGCAAGTGAGCTCAGATTAAAGGTCATTGTTGTACTAGTTAAGTCCCACCTCTTCATTATACTCTTAAACCAGATTAAATCAAATCTCCCTACCATGACTCCCACATTCCCGACACATTCTAGGGAGAAGTCCACTCCTCCATCAGTCATATCAGACAGCACTTGGTTGATGGGTTTACTGTGATCATTGGGGTTCACAAATTCAGTTGCTCCGAACACCTTGGCCTTCTCAAACTTCTCTGGGTTGATGTCAACAGCGATAATCCTCTTGGCTCCTGCAGCCTTGCAGCCCATGACTGCAGCCAAACCCACAGCTCCCAGGCCGAACACAGCACACGTGGAGCCCGGTTCCACCTGAAGTACAACACGCTTTGGTCAACATGACTATTTAGGTCAGACTTAATGCTCTATACAGTAACAATCAATGAAGGAGTTTTGTTTCCCATGATGAGTGATTACTCTTTCAGAGGCTTTACAGTCTGGGCAATAATTTTAATTGAAAAAGTCTACGTCATACAGTCTCATCATTAATCTAAAATAATGATGTAAGCAGTCTACAACAGTCACATACACACCTTAGCAGTATTAACTGCTGCTCCATAGCCTGTGCAGATCCCACAGCCAATGAGACAGACTTTGTCCAGAGGGGCAGCGGGGTCGATCTTAGCCACAGCCATCTGGTTAACTACAGTGTACTCAGAGAAGGTACCGGTTCCCGTAAACTGCAGCACCTTCTTCCCCTTACAGGTGAACCTGCGGTCCGGGGCTGGTAACCTGAACAACATAATCTATAGATGTAAGAAACCTGAAAATATATTGTGAGTGCTGCTCTTGTCCCATTGGAGTTTTCAGGGAATACTTGCAATATATTGTACAGTATATCTACACAATCTGTCCCGAGGTGTCATCAGGCAGCACAAAAAGTTACTAGATTGATAAGGAAGTGTTGAATGAAACGAAAAGCTGAGACTGAAGGGACAATGGAGAGGAAGGCAGGATATGAGTATTTATCGAGCTCACCATCCTTTCTCACACTGGTTGGTGTTTGGATTCTTACAGAAGCGACATTCTCTGCACTGAGCGATGGTCAGAGGGATAACCTTGTCTCCTGAAAGACAACGATAATGTTGCCATGTGTCACAAACTTTATCTAATGGCGTAAAAAGAAATACTGGCTGAATGGTGCAAAGTTTACATCCCTCGTACACTTCGACTAATACCCCAAATCGTCTTTTTTTTACATTTCTATTAATGAACAGATTAAATTAAAAAAGACACAACTTGTTAGATTTAGAGGTTTTGGTTACTGGGGCTGTCAGTTTTCAAAAAGTCAAAAAAAATAATTTTGAATAGAGCCAGGATAGCTGTGCCAGTTCACTAAGCTTGGCTAAACTAAGCATGTCCATGTTGGATATTCTACAAAACAAACAGAGATGTTGTACCGATCAAAACTGACCCGGCTGATATTCTGTGACCCCCGGCCCGACGCTCTCCACAATACCGGCTCCCTCGTGTCCAAGGACTACTGGGAAGTTGTCTTCTTGTGTGTTCTCAAACAGCTGGTACAGGTCCGTGTGGCACACAGCAGTAGCCACAATCTGTACCAAAGACAATAATCAAACCATGAAAACTAGATGACGATGAAGGGGACGAGTTGTGTTCACTCTCAGTGGGTTCAGCAGCACTAGTAACACTTTCACATTATATTGAAACTTTTAGTTAGTGTTAAATGAATAAATAAATAAATAAAATCAGTTAGTTAAGCACTAAGCATAATTTTTATGCAACAATACATTTGCGGCCTCCCTTCGTCACACATTGGTAGTAACCATCACTGCTAAATGTACCATAATTGTTGTATCTGTACAATCATTTCCCCCTCTGTGCAATGTACAATAATACCAAAAGTGCCATATTGTACAATAATGTGATCATTTTGTGTTACAATTATATTTGGTTTTAGTCTATGCCGTCTCATTTCAGTTACTTTCCAGATGGATCATACGTCTGTATTTACACATCTATTCATGTGACCTCTTTCCAGCGTGTCATGCTTGGTGTAGGCTATGATGTTGATGAGCGTGACTTGCAAGCATGGCTGCTTAACTATCAACCTTTCTAGCTGCCAAAGAATTTCTGCACGTCACGTTGGTAGCCAACACTTTGTCACCAGAATCAGTGAACATTATGTAATATCAATGGCTTGGATTACTTGTTGCCACACCTGGAAAATGTAGAAGACAAAGGAAGTGAGAGTCGTGTCAGGGTTCAGATCAGGCTGAGGAAATGTGCGAACCAGCCTTCTCTACCGAGTATTCTGTAGCAAATGTATAGTCACTGGTTAATAACCTGGATGAACTCAGGAGCAGGACTACTTTTCACGGACAGAAATGACTGTAATGTGATTTAAATATTGACATTTTTATATGATCATGTCATATGCATGAGGATGTGTTTATTTTTTTATGTGTCCAATTTCACTAATACTCTTGGCAATGATGATGATGTTGTGACCATTTTAAGCCAAAAAGCCTAACCAGGACAGGTGACGCAAATTAGCCTTGACTTGTCCTAATCCTATATGCAACACATATGTATTAGTGATGGGTCGGTCGCGAACGAAACGGCTCTTAGAGTCGGCTCTTTGAAGTGAACGACGGGAGCCGGCTCCTCATTGGGAGCCGTGTTTTTTTTTTTTTTTTCTCTCTCTCTCACTTTTTTTTCCTCGCGCCGCACGTAATTGGTCGATATGTGTTTGAGCCTTGTGTTTGCGCTGAGCAGAGGGGGGAGGGGCGAGAGTTACACTAGCAGCAGTAGCGCACGAACAGAGAGAGAGAGAGAGAGAGAGAGAGAGAGAGAGAGAGAGAGAGAGACGGGGACAACAAGAAGAGACAACATGGACACATTAGGAAGGTATAGTAAAGAAAATGAATGACTCCAGGACCATTTCAATTTTACTGACAATACAAAGGCAGAGTGTAGAGTCTGCAGGAATATCATATAGAGCCACAAACAACCTGCTCAGGTAAACAACCTGAGAACAGTCCACCAATCAGAGCAATGGGAAGATAAAACAGTCAGTTGAGTGTGATATTAATGAAGGTGCCAGTGTGTCTACTGCAGCTGTTGTTGCTGCTGCTGCTGCTGCATCTACAGCATCATGCTGTTCACCACCACAACCACCTAAACCAACCCAGAGCTCTATGACACAGTTTGTGCAGAAGTTTGTGACCCCAGAAAGACTCAATTGATGAAGAACTTGCAAAAATGATTGCACTTGATTTCCATCCATTTTCAGCTGTGGATGATAAAGGATTCAGGAAGTTTATTCATGCACTGAATCCAATTTATGCAATTCTAAGCAGGAAAACAAAAATCATCCCAGGCCTATATGACAGAGAAGGTGCATCCACTGCAAGAGAGGGTTAAAAAAATCCACAGCAGCATCCTTCTGGTCAGTTACGTGTCACTTTATTGAAAATTATAAAATGGTGGTCTGTCTTCTGGATGGTTTGAGTTCAGCGACAGACACACTTCTGAGAACTGAGCAGAAGAGCTGCTCAAAGAGGCCAAAGAGTGATGCTGTTACTGACAATGCAGCTAACATAACAATTACATTAGTAATTCATTTTGAGCATAATTTTATATTGTTGTTGATAATAAATTAATTAAAGCAACAAAATAACCTGAAGAGCCGCTTGGGAGCCGAAAGAGCCGGCTCTTTTTAGTGAGCCGAGCCGAAAGAGCCGGTTCTCTGAAAAGAGCCGGAATTCCCATCACTAATATGTATAATATATCTCCTGTTTTTGCATCGTTCCTGACAAGCTAATAAATAAAATAACTTGAATGTTAACTGTGTGTCCAGGCGTATGCTCCGATAGTGGACATCTCTCACCTTGATGCGGATCTCGTTCTCCTGGGGCGGGGCTACTTCAATCTCCTCAATCACCAATGGCTTTTTGGGCTCCCAGGCCACCGCTGCCTTGCATTTGATGATCTACAGGGCAGTGACACCACATGAAATTACCCAGCATGACATATAACGAATACTACTGGGGACTGTTAAACCATATAAGAAAGAGCTGCAGTATCATAACCCTTTGTTGAACTCTGAACACATAGCAGATAAGCAACATTAAAAACGGCAACATGCTACATTAGCAAGAACAGGGGTATAATGTTGCAATCCTTTGTGCTATAATTCAAGGCAAACACTCATCTAGAGGCCCATTTCAGTGTGAAATCAACTGACTACTGCATTGCAAGAAAGTATCATATCACACAAACAAATGTGGTTCACGTCCTCCCTGCATACTTTATTGCTTTATTAGTGGTTAAAAGCAAGTGATGTCAAGGTCTCTGATACAGCTGCTCCTGGCAAAAACAGCTTAAAGTCTACACAAACATAATTTCATATTAGATCAGTACAAAAACTGCTGAGGAAATCAGTTGTTCCAGTGGTTTGTCTTGAATCCATGACTGTTTATTGTAGGGATGCACCGAACTGCCTTTTTCAGTCCTGATACCGTTAGCGATACCTGAGACTTGGATATCAGCCGAAGTACTGATCCGATACCAGTCTTTAATTAATAAGCTGTGTACCTCACTGTTTGGAGGTGGCTGGGATTCTTCTGTTATGTAAGCCAACATCAGACTTGACTTAAACATTGTTTTCCTAACTTAAATAAATACATAGATATAAATTTAGTGCATTGCTATTTTTTTTATTTGCCAAGTTGCCAACAACTTGGCAAATAAAAAAAACCCTTCAAAATCTTCAAAATTAACAACTGATTAAAATATATATACAACACTGAGGCAGAGAGGACAAAGAGACTGAAAGACAGGGTGTTTTAAGGTGAAGATACCCTGAAATGTAGCTATTACATATATTACACATCCATAACCAGATATGCTGTAAAATACTGCGAAGGAAAGCATTAGAGTATTTATTTATTTATTGTGTCTCACTGTATCAGCCTCATACAGTATACATAAAAACAGGAAATTCTCACCATATAGAAGCACATTCAAATGAATAATATTCATGTAATTAATTGTCATAAACTACATTAATGAGATGCTGTTTCATTGCTTTTTAATGTTTGTCTCATTATCGTATATAGCGCCCCCATTTTCTTGTGTTATCCAAGTTTATCACATACCATGTGATATAAGCAATATTCATACACATGGTGCAAAACAAAAAGAGGAAGAAAAGCACCACATAAATGAGTGCCCACATGTCAGATTATATTTACCTTACCAGCAGTGGCCATTTTGATGCAAAGATCAGAATAAACAGGTGAATGAAGAGTTAAGAGAGGAGTGCAAGACAGGAGTGGGGGAGGAAAAACCCTGGACTTTAGATTCAGCTGACATTCAGATGGGAGGGAACAGATAAGCAAATCTCGGCAACAGATCTGGAGCCTGTGTGGAAAAAACAAGCAGCTCTTTTTACAGTGATATGCTATAAAATAATAATTTTCAATTGACTTCTTGTGTTATTCAGTTTCTTACTGGGTTAGACGACTAGATGAAAAAAACTCCTAGAGGGGGATTTGCTGGGAGCTACGAAGGAGAGAGCTGTGAGTTAGGAGGTGGGATAAGGGAGCTGGGTAGAGGGAGGAGTGAGATGGGAGGGAGGAGCTGAGAGGTGGGAGGAGTGAGGTGGGAGCTGAGAGGTCAGATTGAGAGGTGGGAAGTAAATCTACAGCCCAATACCACTCCTTGACGGAGTAAACTCCATTTCTAGTCACACTCAGAGCTCAATGAAGCATCCTCTTTGAAAGTGTAGGTACAGTGGCCACTTCACAACACTTCAGGTGAAGAACCAGTTCAAGAAGATGAATGTGAGGAAGGCTACGGGTCCAGATGGCATCAGCTCCAGGCTCCTGAAGTCCTGCGCAGACCAGCTGTGTGGGACTTTTGGACATCTATTCAACCTGAGCCTGAAGCTGAGGAAGGTACCACAACTATGGAAGACATCCTGCGTGGTACCTGTGCCCAAGACCCCACACCCCAAGGACCCCAGCAGCTTCAGGCCGGTGGCATTAACATCCAACCTGATGAAGGCCCTGGAGCGCCTGGTCCTCCAACATCTCCGCCCTGTGGTGAGTCCATCCATGGACCCACTACAGTTTGCCTATCAACCTGGCATTGGGGTGGATGATGCCGTCATCTTCCTGTTGGACCGAGCTCTGTCTCACCTGGAGAAGCCTGGGAGCACTGTGAGGATCATGTTTTTGATTTCTCCAGTGCATTTCAACACCATCCAGCCGACACTTCTGGGGGACAAACTGGAGACTGCAGGGGTAGATTACCATCTGACTTCCTGGATACTGGACTACCTCACAAACCGCCCACAGTATGTGAGGACACAGGACTTCACTTCAGACACGGTGGTCTGCAGTGTGGGGGCCCCGCAGGGAACGGTTCTGGCTCCGTTCCTCTTCACGCTCTACACTGCAGACTTCTCCTACAACTCACCAACCTGTCACCTGCAGAAGTTCTCTGACGACTCTGCTATCGTCGGCCTCATCACTGATGGGGACGATGGGGAGTACAGAGAACTTTCCCAGGACTTCGTGGACTGGTGCCTGTGGAACCACCTCCAGATCAACGCAGGGAAAACTAAAGAGCTGGTGGTGGATTTCCGCAGGCAAACTCATCCCCCTCCAACACCGGTGAACATCCAGGGATCAGACATTGAGATAGTGACATCTTATAAATACCTGGGTGTTCACCTGAACAATAAACTGGAGTGGACAACAAATTCCTCTGCACTCCATAAAAAAGGCCAGAGCAGGCTGTATCTGCTCAGGAGACTGAGGTCCTTTGGAGTGCAGGGTACACTCCTGAAAACATTTTATGACACTGTGGTGGCATCAGCCATATTTTATGGAGTGGTTTGCTGGGGCAGCAGCATCACAGCTGCAGACAGGAAGAGGCTGGATAAGATTATCAAAAGGGCCAGCTCTGTCCTGGGATGCTCTCTGGACTCAGTACAGGTGGTGGGAGAGAGGAGGACGATGGCTGAGCTGTCATCCATGATGGAGAAGGACTCCCACCCCATGAGAGACACCATCAGAGCTCTGGAGAGCTCCTTCAGTGACAGGCTGCTACACCCTAAGTGTACGAAGGAGCGTTACAGAAGGTCCTTCCTGCCTGCAGCTGTTAGACTCCACAACCAGCACTGCTCCCAGTAAACCACAAACACATTCACATTCACAACAAACTCACCGGACATACGTGCAATAAGGACTCATATCAATTATATCATCTGCTTAAATTATAGGAACTGGACAATCATTTATTTATTGATATGCTGGACATATTTTTGGCTTTACTTTCTATTATTATATATCATTTTATTTTATTTTATCTTTATTAATACTGTTTTTAAAATCTATCCTTCTTGTTTTTTGCACTATCCACTTTGCTGCTGTAACGTGTGAATTTCTCCACTGTGGGACCAATAAAGGAATATCTTATCTTATCTTATCTTATCTTTGGGACAAAATTCCCTCTTTTTGGCAAGGAAACTTTCTATTTATACTATGTTACACTTTTTATAAATATACAACACTTTACAGTAGAACCAAATGTCACTGTTTTCTAGACTAGACAAGAGTATATATGATCCTAAATACAATCAGTTTACTTTAAGTTGATACTGTCTGTGTGACAATGAAGTAGAAATAAATTAAATGTCTATCTTAGTTGGAGCAGTTAACGAGTTAATGTTTGCACCGGTAGTTGCATGGAGCTCACATTGGAGCGTTTCATGACGAACACAAAAGAGGGTTGCACATTGTCAGAGGGGTCGGCTGGTTAAGTCGGCATCAATGCAGGCTCGCCGTAGGAGGGTTTCACTGTATCGACATGTCAGAAGTTCATGCAACGATTCGATGGCCGGTTGGGAAGAGTTAATCGGTCGTTGTTGTCCCTGTACACTGCACGGCAAAAACAACGCCCAACAAAGCTGGAATTTGGTCCAGCTAGAAAAATCGTACAGTGTATACCTGTCTTAAATCTCAGCTAAAAGTCTTTTGTCACACTAAACACAATGCAATACATAATTTGACACAACACAACAAAATCACAACACAAACAAAGGAAGTCACAGACACACCTGACATGTTTAGCGTTTGCTTTTATGTAAACTGCAGATGATTCTCACAATTTGCACATAATCCACTGAACTGTATCGTACTGAGTGATCTTTATAACATGTGTGTTGTTTTAATTGTGTGAGTATTATGCTGTGATTTTATAAAACATCCATCCATCCATCTTCAACTGCTTTTTCCCGTTAGGGTTGTGGAGGGGCTGGAGCCAACCTCAGCATCTCAGCAATTATTGGTGAATTATTTCATTGCTCTGGGGTCATTGAAAGCCACACAGCGGTCTTATTGTGGAGAAATATTCAGGACTGTCCGGATGCTGTGGAACAAAAATAAAAGAGAAATGAGCAGATTAATTTGTTTCTGTTGTCTTTGAGTCATGAATGGTGGTGAAAGTATAGGAGTGTAAATCTACCATTTTCCATGCTTCATCAGTTCAATGGCATCATTGATCTGGTCCAAAGGCATGTTGTGAGTGATGAACTCGTCCACCATCAACTTCTTGTCCAGGTAGGCTTTAACCATCTGAGGCACGGCATCCCTACCCTTATAGCCTGAGCCATAATATCACACAATAAGAGCACTGAGTCTTAGCCAGGATACAACAAACTAAAGACTTACAGAACATAGGCTCACAGCTATTTAGTTACCAGAGAGTCATTAGTCAGTGGTGAAGGTCGATTTGTCTCACCTCCGAACATGGTGCCCCTCCATGTGCGTCCATACATGAGCTGAATGGGTTGGGTAGCAACGTCGCACACTGTTGACCAGCCAACCAGCACACTGACACCCCAACCCATCACACAAGACTCCAAGGCACTGCGCTAGATGGAGAAACAGCACAAAGTCAGTGGGTTTGTAACCAGAAGGGTGCTGGTCCAAACCTGTGGAGTAGCTGAGGGAAATGAAGGATGGGTAACTTAATGAATGGCACTCAGCTCTTCTCCAATAACTACTGCTGGAGCTCAGTTCAGATTAAAGGTCATTGTTTTTACTAGCTATGTCCCACCTCTTCATTATACTCTTAAACCAGATTAAATCAAATCTCCCTACCATGACTCCCACTTTCCCGACACATTCCAGGGAGAAGTCCACTCCTCCATCAGTCATGTCAGACAGCACTTGGCTGATGGGTTTACTGTGATCATTGGGGTTCACAAATTCAGTTGCTCCGAACACCTTGGCCTTCTCAAACTTCTCTGGGTTGATGTCAACAGCGATAATCCTCTTGGCTCCTGCGGCCTTGCAGCCCATGACTGCAGCCAAACCCACAGCTCCCAGGCCGAACACAGCACACGTGGAGCCAGGTTCCACCTGAAGTACAACACACCTTGGTCAACAGGGCTCTTTAGGTCAGACTTGTTAATGCTGTATACAATAATAATCGAAGGAGAAGTTTTGTGTCCCACAATGAGTGGTAACTCTTTCAGAGGCTTTGCAATCTGGGCAAGAATTCTAAGGTAAATGACTTTTGTGTCATGAAAATTGTCAAAATTGTAGACACTTTGTAGTCGGGACAGTAGGGACGGTAATCAGTAAACCCATAAAGAGTACACTAGCTTTTAAAAAAATGATCCAACCAAAAAACCCAGCCCAGTGTTGCCAACTGTTTTCCAATGAAAGCAGCTAGCTGCTGATTGGCTCCAAACACACTAAATCTAGCGAGAAAGTCTCAAGATAACGCAACATTGACGTCGCTTCAGGCCTTCCTCTAAATTCACTCCCCCACTATTATCATTATGACCATAAACACATCATAATTAGACGTGAATGGCAAACATGGCTTTATTAGTACTCACAGCTGTCAAGCTAGCAGCTTGTGGAAGAAGTTTAAGGCAAATGACATGATTGGCCAGGTTTATGATTTTTTTCCTTTTTTTTTGTCAGAGCTTTTGATTTATTGATTGCAGTCGGTTGAGAATTAAAGTAAAACAACAAAAATGTCTCTAAAATCTTTACCAACCCTGCCTTTAACAAAAATATCTCATTCCTAAAATAATGATGTAAGCAGTCTACAACAGTCACACTTACACACCTTAGCAGTATTAACTGCTGCTCCATATCCTGTGCAGATCCCACAGCCAATGAGACAGACTTTGTCCAGAGGGGCAGCGGGGTCGATCTTCGCCACATTAATCTGGTTAACCACAGTGTACTCAGAGAAGGTACCGGTTCCCATAAACTGCTGCACCTTCTTCCCCTTACAGGTTAAATGGGATTGGGTTACCGACACTTTGTGGACATGAGCAGGCCTGAATAGAGGATTTATTGAAATGAAAATACAACTTCAGACTCAATTTTTGAATTTTGCATTACTCTTTCAGAGATTGGAACGATTACAGAAAACAAAAAATGTTAACAAAAAACCATCCATCCATCCATCCATCGTCAACCGCTTATCCCGTTAGGGGTCGCGGGGGGGCTGGAGCCGATCCCAGCTGGCATAGGGCGAAGGCAGGGTACACCCTGGACAGGTCGCCAGTCCATCGCAGGGCACATAGAGACAGACAACATATAGACAGACAACCATTCACGCTCACATCCACACCTACGGGCAATTTAGAGTCATCAATTAACCTAAACAGCATGTCTTTGGATGGTGGGAGGAAGCCGGAGTACCCGGAGAAAACCCACGCTACACGGGGAGAACATGCAAACTCCACACAGAAGAGCCGCAAGCTGGAATCGAACCTGCGACCCTCTTGCTGTGAGGCGACAGCGCTAACCACTACACCACCGTGCAGCGAACAAAAAACCCAGAAACAAAATTTAAGCGCTACTCTCATCACGTTAGAGGGTTTACGGTATTATTACGATATGCTTAGAATGAAAAAGGTGAACAAAGGTGTAAACTGTCTGTGCTGTGGCATTGTCAGGCACAAATGTGTTGAATACAGTGTTTCTGTTTAGAACTGTATGACACTCAAGAGGAGTGAAATCAAAAGAGAAAATGGAGAGGAAGACAGAGTATGAGTGTTCATTGAACCCACAATGTTTTCTCACACTGGTTCGTCTTTGGGTTCTTACAGAAGCGACATTCTCTGCACTGAGGGAAGAAGAGAGGGATAACCTTGTCTCCTGAAAGAAAAAAAAAACATGTTCCCATGTCACAGTCAAATTCATTTAGGCCCACTTATAATGGGGTAAAAAGAAACTGGCACAGATAGGCCTAAGCTTACATTCCTAATACCCCAAATTGGCATTTCTGTGTGTTCTGTTAGTGTACTGATTAAATTAACAACATACATCTTAAAAGTTGTGTGCTAGAGAGGTTTTGGTCACTATGGCTGTCACTTTTCCAAAAAGTCAGAATGTTTGAATTTCAAATAAATTGTGACTACCATATTGGTCACTGTGTCATGGTTTGGCTTTGAACAGCCCCCTTCCAAAGGGGAGCTTGTCTTGCTATTTCCCTAAGGTGTCTTGGGGTTGGGGTCCCCATAGGGAAGTGCGGGTCCCCGAAGCTGCCTAGAGACCCCGAGCCTCAGCTGCTCCTGTTGCCCAGATGACATCTCACCAGTTGCTGTGTTGTGGCTTTCAGCCAACTTCAGGTGGGTAACTGTATGCTGATAATCTTATCCCTTCATTTAAGCACATTCATATATTAACCTCTATTCGCCTGTCTGTGTAGTGTTTGTATACCTACAGTTTAACTAGTTTTAATCTAGTCTCATCTAGTCTAATCATTATATTTGTCAGATGGAAGGGGAATGCTGTTTTCCCGCCAACTAATAAGAAGCAGTCGCAGCTAGTCTGTGTGGTTCTTTGGCTCTGGAAGCTGTCCCTCTGCTTTGGAGAAGGAGACTACCAGGGACACAGGCTGCTCGCCATCCTGAGGACCAGAGGCCCAGCACAGGCTGAGCCCCTACCTAAAAGAGAACCTAACCCTTGGAATGCTCCAATATGGCTGAAGAAGTGAATTCTGCATTTGGGTCTACCACCCTTGAAAAACACTAATTCCTTATCACCCTCCAAACATTATCAACCTCCACCTACCCTATTTGTCTACTCCTGCCCCTGGGTTTTCCCCCACCCCCCCCCCCCCCTTTTTTTCCCCCCTCCTTTTTTTTTTCTTTTTTTTTTTTCCCCCCCCCCCCCCCCCCTCTTCTTATCTTTTCTTTTGTCTTATCTCCCCTCCTCTTTTTTCCCCCCCCCCCCCTTTTTTTTTTCTCTCCTCTTTTTTTTTTTTTTTTTTTTTTTTTTTCTCCTTTTTTTTTTTTTTTTTCTTTTTTTTTTTTTTTTCTTGCCTCCTTTCTTCTTTTTTTTGGTCTACCACTAAAAACACTTTTTCCTTTTCCCCCCCCAAACATTATCAACCTCCACCTACCCATCTACTCCCCAGGGTGATGTACTGTATAGATATATTTTCAGAAGAGAAAGAGTTTGATGACTAGACTAATAAACAACTTGATAGTCAATTAATAAATAAGGTCAGTTTACAAATTGCTAATTAATATTAGACACAAGAAAAATTAGGAAATCCATCTGTAAATTTTCAACCTGAATTAGACCACGTCTAAACTTATAACTAGAAATTGCTTCTCAATCTTCCCTGGTGCTTCTTAAACTCTTTGTTGTTCAATGGTACATTAATACCAAAACTAAATTTAGTTGAGAGGCAAACATCAGTCCAATCAGAGAGATATCAGTCACTGAATCGACCTGGTCACCTTTAATTTGTTTCTATTCATCATTTTATTCACTGTATTCCATCAATTATTCTTTATTCAATTTTATCTTTTTTCTTTGGTTTTAGCATTTATTTAATTATATGCTGTTAGTGGTGCAGTCACATAGTACATTTCATTTTGTAAAGATCTTGGTTACTTGATTCTGGATGTATGTAAACTATTCAAATCACTGTTCACCATGCCCAAGAAATCTGTAGCAACCCTGAGATTATGAGACTCGATTAATATCGAACTATCGAAATATCGAACTTTTCCCTGTTTTTATAAAACAGGCTGGTGCCTGCGTAATTTCTGATATTAAAGCTAACTGTGGGTAATATCTGAAGTCGAGTGTCACCACTTTCCTTCACATTTTACGATAAGTCATGGCTTCGCTACACATCATATACAGCAATCTGTTCATCTCACTCTCAGAAAGAAAGCAAATCTAATCAAAACTGTCATCGAAACTGACCCGTCTGATATTCAGTAACTCCAGGCCCGACACTCTCTACGATGCCGGCTGCCTCGTGGCCGAGAACCACGGGGAAGTCATTTTTATCCATTCTCTCCAAAAGCTGGTGAAGGTCTGAATGGCACACAGCAGTTGCCACAATCTGTACCAAAGATAATAACCAAACAATGAAAACACAAAGACGGGCAAAGGGCAGGCTGATGAGTGCTCACTCACACTGGGTTTGACAATGCTAGCAACACTTTCACAATATACTGACTCTTTTTAATTATGTTAACATCATCCAGTTTATTTATTTTCATATTGTAACCACCAGCCCTGGGACTCCAGCGTGACCCCATATATCTTATGGTGACTGAGAGAGTAGCAATGTCATGATGAACCAGCTGATGTGGTACTGTAGCATAACGTCAGTCATGTAGATATATACTAAACTGAACTTTCATTACCTCCACCAAGGAGGTTATGTTTTTGCCGGCGTTTATCTGTCTGGTTCCAGATAACTGTGTTCAAAACTTATGGACGGATTTTGATGAAATTTTCAGGGTGTGTCGAAAATGTGAAAAGGAAAGAACTGATTTAATTTGGGAGTGATCCGGAAGAAATCCTGGATTCTGGATCACTTTGAAATTTTCGTTAACATTGGGGTAAATGGGACCCAAAAATTGTTTCTCAATATCTCTGGTAATTGTTGCCCAAAGCTCATGAAATTTGACTCAGGGATTTACAATGTGTACTTCTATCAAACCCCAAAGGCTGATCCAGATCTGATCCAGATGGCGGATTTTATAGCAATTTATATAAAAAATGGGGGTACTCTTACATTTTGGCCTAATGTATTGTGAGTTTTATGTTGTGTCTTGTATATATGTTCTATGTTTGCCACTAATATAAAATTCTTTTTAAAAAATGTAGGATTTTTATTTTGGAGTGAATTACAATATGGGGGGAAACTATGGTGCTTGGCGGAGGTCTGCGCTCTCCGAGTGCTTTTCTAGTTTTAATACTGGATTCTATCAGCATCATTTTACAATCTCTTTATAGCTTAAGCAACTGTACAGTGTGCTGTACCAATTGCACGTTTCTTTGATTTTCTTTATATTAGTGGTATTTTAGAAGACAATTGAAATATCTCCTTTTCATAAGAAATTATTATATATGTATGCAATTAATATATCATTGATTATATTTTGTTTAAATCAAGGAATTTAAGGTCTTGGTTAAGTTCACTCTTAATTTTGTACACTTAGGGCACCCCAATGGCCAGCAGCGGCCCTGCAGCATGCACTATATATTTATTACTTTGGTTTTCATTGTGTATGTACATACTACATTACTGCTCAGCCTGTTTTATTATTTATTATATTTTAGCTGCTGTACTACTTTATGTCTTAGACTCTAATTAGATTTTGCTCCACTGACGTGTGTCCAGGTGAGTATTATGATAGCGGATGTCTCTCACCTTGATGCGGATCTCGTTCTCCTGGGGCGGGGCCACCTCAATGTCCTCAATCACCAAAGGCTGGCCGGGCTCCCAGGCCACCGCTGCCTTGCACTTGATGATCTACAGGGCAGCGACACCACATGAAATTACCCAACATGTGATGTGTCATGCGATATGACAAATACTACTGGGGACTGTTAAATCATATCATAAGGACTTTTCAAAAAAGAACGACATTATCACAACCCTTTGCTGAACTCTGAAGCATTTAACACCGACTGTAAAAGGCAACATGCTCCATTAGGAAGAACTTATGTAATGGTTTCATCTGTTGTGCTATAATTCAAGGCAAACACTCATCTAGAGTCAACAATTAACCTAACCAACCACCTAACCTAACAGCAAGTGAGATGGTTTCAGTGTCTCAAAAGCAAACATGAAAATCAACAGTTTAAAGTCCACTCCTGAGCTATTTGACAATCAAGAACAAAGTTAATTTTTTATCCAAACAGTATAAGTTAATGGCCCAACCAATAAACCAGAGCATAAATCAGTTGTATCAGTGTTGATTTGCTAAACTGGAAATCCCCAGTGTCCCTTAGCATTGCCAATATCAACAGTTCCACAAAACTTTGCACTGAGTACCAAGACAAACAGGATGAGATACGTCACTGAGGCAGAGAGGACAAAGAGACAGATACAAAGTAAGAGATGGAAAGAAAGGGTGTTTTAAGGTGAACATACCCTGAAATGTAAGAACGGTATCGGGATTCTCTTGGAGACCATGGACCCCTTACACAGGAGAGCATTTTCCAAGGATCCCCTCTTAATCTAACCCTTAATCTAACCCTTATGCTATATCATTTCTAGTCTTAAATGTCATTGAAACTATTTGAATTCTGAAACTTTTTAACATTACTACTTAAGACCTGTTTCATGGTGATAAACAGAAACACATTTCAGTCTGAATCGTGTTAATACCACGTATATACTTTTAAACAAAGGACCATTTTATTCAACTTGCATTTGGAAATGACAACATTTATACTTTTCAAGTGAATGATCTTAAAAACTTTCAGCAAGGAATACGGTAGTCCTATTAAATCCAGATATTTAAACCTAAAGCTGACTTTCAGTTAGTGCTTCATCTAGAAGGTGTGTGTGTGTGTATTGAAAAAAAAAAGATTAAAAAACATTATACTTACCTTACCAGCTGTGGCCATTTTTGCAAAGATCAGAGTAAAAAGCCAGAGAGTGGCGTTAAGAGAGGAGTGCAGCAACAAGACAGAAGTGGGGGGGAGACGACTCTTGACTATAAGTCTGCTGCATCAGTTAACAGCTTGAAATCAAAATGGGCGTAACCTAATCTAGCTGACAGAGCTGGACCCTGTGTAGAATAAATAAGCAGCAACTACAACTAAATGTCTTTTTACATCAAAAATATTTTTTGATAAAATAATACCTTTCCACTCACCACTAGGCTTCAGTTAGCTATAGATGCTTATGGACTTGATGAAGTTAGAGAGAAGGGCATTAAAGGAGTAGTTCAACATATTGGGAAATATGCTAATGGACTTTCTAGCTGCTGGATCTTGATCCATACTGTACAGATGTGAGAATGATCTAGAGCATCTTGTCTGGGCAAGATGAGCAAAGAAGCCACATAAAAGAATCTGATCTTAAAAGATCAAGACTTATTGTGCTTCTTATTACAGTACTTTTACTTTTCTAATCTGTTTTATTTTGCTTACTGTCTCTTCAGCCACTCCCTCCTCTCCCGCAGTATCCTCTCTCCCTCTTTTCCTAAAACTTAGTAGTTTTGTTGCCTAATCCTAATCAAGTTTATGTTTTCCTAATAATTAGTTTTTTCCTTTTTTTTTCCTATTCCTAAAATTTTTTTTCCTACTTACTAGTAGTTTTTTCCTAAACCTAAATAGATTTATTGCTAAACCTATTTATTTTTTTTTTTTTCCTATATTTTTTTTTTTTTTTTTCCTTTTTTTTTCCTAAAACTAAGTTGTTTTTTTTCCTATTCCTAATCAAGTTTATTTTTTCCTAAGCTTAACTAAGTAGTTTTAGTGCCTAAACTTAAGTAGTTTTGTTGCCTAATCCTAACCAAGTCAATCTTTCCCTAAATCAAACTAAGTAGTTTTGTTGTCTAATCCTAACCACACCAATCCCCTCGTAAGCAAAACTAAGTAGGCACAACTACATTTTCTAATAACTAAAAACAATCTTTAAATGACAATAATTTATATTTATGATAAAAGTTGTAATCCTTACTCTTGCAAAAGGATATAGCGGAAATTCTGATTTGTACAGTGTTGATTTTTTTCTACATCAACAAGGATGACCGGGAGAATTCAAGAGCAGTCTTTATTACTTAAGTAAATATATAGTTCGGGACAAAATGCAAGTAATTCTTAGACAGATAAGATGGAAATACATATGTGACCTGCAATATCTAGTGCAAACCACATGATAGCGTTGTACTGTATAATATGATACACAAATATAACTGATTGTGTATAAGATGTTTTAAAGGAGTTGATCATTATGTGCTGTAGATTATTAGCTTAGTTGTTGTTCAAAGTCTATGATAGTTTAGTTTATTAAATGTATCAGACACCATGTACTAAAAAAGCAATCTCAAAAAAAAGAGAAAAGATGCTTTGTACCAAATTTATTATCTAATTTCCATCTGTAGACTCCCTGGGCAGGTGAAATATCCCATTCGCTTATGTGCACACTCCACATGATTCTCACAATGTGCATCAATCCACTGACTGGTGTTGCATCCTCAAGGTCAGCCACATACAGTGTGTATAGTTTGATGGATGTCTTTATTATGTGCATTGAATTGTGTGTATGAATACTTTGTTGAGATTGGCAACAACATAGCTGCCGGTCATTAACTGATTTTTGTGTCATCACAGTGGTCTTATTGTGGAGAAACACTCAGGACTGTCCGGATGCTGTGGAGCAAACACATAGCAATATTTAGAGGATTTGCACTGATTAATTTTTCATCTGTGTAGCTGGTTAGTAAATCATGAATGGTGGAGAATGTATAGGAGAGTAAATCTACCATTTTCCATGCTTCATCAGTTCAATGGCATCATTGACCTGGGCCAGAGTCATGTTGTGAGTGATGAACTCGTCCAGTTTCACCTTCTTATCCAGGTAGGCTTTAACCATCTGAGGTACGCCATCCTTACTCTTAAATCCTGAGCCACAGAGAACACACATATCATAAAATAAGATCAAATACAGCCTTATCTCAATCAGCGTATCTTCATACAACGGTCGATATAGCTTACAAAAAGGTACTCATTTTTCATTTGTTTTCCTACGAATGTGCAGGAACAAGTGTCAGTTCCAACTTCCATCTTCACAGGAAACAATTTGGTTAGGTTTAGTCAACAATACTACTTGTTTAGGTTGAGAAAAAGATCATGGTTTGGGTTAAAGGGGACCTATTGTGCTTTTGTGCTTCTTCCTTTACTTTAGATTTCTATATTTATTTTTCTGTTCGTGTAAAAGGTCTGCAAAGTTACAAAGCCCAAAGTCCACGCCAAAGTGGGTTAATCTCCCACAGAAACACTGCTCCTGAACTGAAATGTGCTGTTTGAAGTCCCGCCTTTTCTTCTGCAACACAGTGATGTCATCAAGTACCACACAATGATGTCATCAAGTACCACATGTGCAAACAGCTAGTTTGGCACACCCTCAAACAAAGCTAGCTTAAGTGGAGCTGAAGCATAGTCCGAAGTTTTGATTTGGTTGACAGAACAGTGGGCCAGCTGGCCAATCAGAGCAGACTGGGCTCTTTGAGAGGGCAGGGCTGGAGCTCAAACAGCATTTCAGACAGAGAACATGGCAGCACACTTGGTATGAGACAATTAAAACACTTTTTGAACATTAAAGCATGCAAACATATTGTCTTAGAAACGCCAAATAAAGTATGCACCTGAAGATAAGCATAATAGGTCCCTTTTAAATGAACTATGTAAGTAGCCTTGCTTAATATGGAAGTTACGTGACAAATAAATCAGCATTTAGCTTAAAAGAACTACATAAGTAGCATTACTTAGGTATGGAAGTTATGTGATAAATAAATCAATGTTTAGTTTAAAATGACTACATAAGAGGTGTTGCTTACGTACGTAAATCAATGTTTGGCTTAAAATAACAATCAAAGTGGATTTACTTAAATATGGAAGTTGACATATTTACATACATGACAAATAATCAATGTTTGGGTTAAAAATAACTACGTAAGTGGCAGAACTTAAGTACAGAAGTTACATTACAAATAAATCAATGCTGACTTCTGGTTTCACACAGCATACAAGCACCGGTCTTCTGGGTGAACGTCTGGTGTTTTTGACCAACCCATTCACACCGACCACCTCCCTATGCAGCATTTGTCGTTCTTTATACTTTCTGTTTCATGGTTATGTGGATTACATACAAATTGATTTTATGGTATTTACAGTTGATCGATAGCAGAGATCAAGGGTATAGCCTTTGGTTACTGTCACATAACAGGTAATGGTAAAATGAGGGGATTTAATTAGCATTACGACTTATGGCTGTATCAGCTACTAACAGGCCCTAAACACAAGAAATGCCTTCAATTGCCAGTCAACAAGAAAAGGATGCAGGCCTTACCTGAAACTCTTTTGAGAGGGACTCACTTTCCCTGTCACTCATATTACCATTATTACTCTCAAGACCCGCCCTCTTAAGATTGACAGCCAATCAAAAACCACAACCTGTTACAGTGACAGTTATAGTAGTGTCATTAGTTAGTAGGGATGGTCATATTTGACTGGCAGGTGTCTCACCTCCAAACAGGGAGCCCTTCCATGTGCGTCCAGCAATGAGCTGAATGGGTCGGGTGGCAACGTCGTACATGTCTGTCCAGCCAACCAGCACGCTGACACCCCAACCTTTCACACAAGACTCCAAGGCACTGCGCTAGATGGAGAAACAGCACCAAGTCAGTTGGTTTGTGACTGTTAGAGTATCAAATCTGCAGAACAGCTGAGAAAATAATCACCATGACTCCCACATTCCCGACACATTCCAGGGAGAAGTCCACTCCTCCATCAGTCATGTCAGACAGCACTTGGTTGATGGGTTTACTGTGATCATTGGGGTTCACAAATTCAGTTGCTCCGAACACCTTGGCTATCTCAAACTTCTCTGGGTTGATGTCAACAGCGATAATCCTCTTGGCTCCTGCAGAGTTGCAGCCCATGACTGCAGCCAAACCCACAGCTCCCAGGCCGAACACAGCACATGTGGAGCCCGGATTCACCTGAAGTACAACACACCTTGGTCAACAGGGCTCCTTCGGTTGGACTTTTTAATACTTAGAACACTAGCTTTACCTAAAGTGGTGCCACCGACAGCTAGTATGTTTCATTCAAGATGTCTGAGGGGAATTCATTACAGCAGGTATTATCTCAAACAGTGAAACATACACACCTTAGCAGTATTAACTGCTGCTCCATATCCTGTGCAGACCCCACACCCAAGAAGACAGACTTTGTCCAGAGGGGCAGCGGGGTCGATCTTAGCCACAGCCATCTGGTTAACTACAGTGTACTCAGAGAAGGTACTGGTTCCCATAAACTGCAGCACCTTCTTCCCCTTACAGGTGAACCTGGAGTCTGGGGCTGACATCACATCAGCAGCAGAAGCAGCCCTGGATAGAGGATTTATTAAAATGAGAAAATAACATTCAATTTGAGCATTGCTCCGGTTCTATTCGAGCAACAAATATTTGTTAACATAACAATTTGCTAAAAGATCACCAAAACCAAAAAAATCTCTTCTGTCATCATCACACAGCACCTAAAAATTGCTCCCCTGACATAATGGGCACTATGACATACTGCATGTTGACATAAAATGTTAATGCACTCTCAAATGGGTCTATAACCAAAAATGAACACATCCTGGATTAATGAAATTGAGAGATGAGAAGAAAACGATGAGCTCACCATCCTTTCTCACACTCATTGGTTTTGGGGCTCTTACAGAAGCGACATTCTCTACACTGGGAGATGAACAGAGGAATGACCTTGTCTCCTGAAAGACAAAAATACTGTTACCATGAAAAAGAAGTTTTAGTCCAATTTACAAAATAACAAATTAAATGCGAAACAGGTTTGCTGTGATGAATGGCACAAATAGGCCTTGGGTACCATTGCTATTGCTGCAACAAAGTCTGACAGGCAAAATAAAACATGAAAAACAAACAAAAAAACATGCTGTTTAGGTTGTAAGCTTTAAGTGACCTGGCTGGAACTCGGTGACTCCGGGTCCGACGCTCTCTACAATGCCGGCTCCCTCGTGGCCAAGGACCGCTGGGAAGCCGTCTTTATGCATACCTTCAAACAGATGATACAGGTCCGTGTGGCACACACCAGTTGCCACAATCTACACAGAAAACAAGGATACAATGAATATTGATGCTTATTTTTTTTTTAACATTTGGGTATTGAAATTATAGCAAAGCCACCATAACTGCTGTAGGCATGGCAGGCTTGTCCCGCTTTGGATTTCTCCACATGCTGCAGCAGTAGGTATGGAGTGGAACTTGGACAGTGAAAATTTAACAAATGGATTAAACTGTGTTATCTCCTCTAACCAGTAAGCCAGTGAACACCAATAGGTGGCCCGTGGCCCAGATTCGGTTCGCGAGAGCCAAATGTCTGGCCCATGCCAGCCCATTGGCACTTACATGAGTGCACCTGTCAGTGGTAACGTGAAGCAAAGTGTGAAATAAAATGAGCTCTGCTGTACTTTATTTTGACTTCATCCCACACCGTATACACGCCTGACATAAAAACGTAAAGGCTGTTGTAGTAATAAAGTCATACATTAACGTTATAGCAGCATCAGACTGTCATCTCCAACTAAGTCTCAGCCTATAGATCAAACAGTTGGTTATTTATAGACAGTACTTAGCTTTATGGGATTCAAAAACATGTATAGATGTCTGGATAAGCAATATCAGGCCACTGTATTGGACTGGGGAAGACTGAAAACCTTAATTATTAAGGTATCACGTGCGCTCAGATTCAGGCCAGTACACAAAATAAAATATTAGACATTTATAAAACAGTTTATTTCACAAGAGATGAATCATATCAACTTGTCAAAATTACAATCCAAACATGTCAAATTGTATTGAAGTAAATAGGATTTTAGGTAAGAAGTACCCATATGTGCCGCTCTGATGTATGAAATGAAATATCAATAGCCCAACTGTACTGTGTGTTCTATAAGTCAAGGCGCTGTCCGTGGTGCTGAAGTAGCAGATGACTTTTTCTCTGAGTTCCACCCTTATGCCCTTGGATCTATAATATTCTCTGTTCATGCTAAAATTAACCAATTCCCTACATTAGCATGTCTGGCTCATGGGTGAATGAAACTAACCGGGTCCAAACCCCCTATTAAAAATTATAAAATCAGCTACTGGCTTTAACATAAGATTCAAACATTAGCATGTCTGGCTAACTTAATAGCTCAACTAGTGTATTTCCTGGATGCTACTAACGGTAATGCACAAATAGCCTGGTAGATAGTGTTAGATTTGGTTAGTCTTCATCCTAAAATCTGTTTATCTTGTAACGTTAATGGTGAATTACACAATTTGGCAGACAAGTAGTCTAATTTTACATATTTACTCATTTACTCGTCATACTTAATAATACTAGGACTAACTAGCTCAACACTGCAATACAAGAATAATGCTGTTTCTTTACCAAGGATAATCAGCTGGTGAGGATGCTACTTTTTTTCCTGACTCATACAGCTTTAGCCTCAGTTATCAAGCACAATATCATGTACTGTATATAGCCAGACTCCTTTACAGGGTAATTGGTTTAAAATGAGCGAGTTGGAAACATTAAAAAGTCAACCAGATACGCCGTTTTCAACTAACTCAGGGAGCTAACATTAGTCCTAGCTACCTAGCCACAGCTGATAAAGTCTACAACAGTTGTAATTTCAGCTGACAAAATTGTTGAGTGCTGATCAAAAATGAACAACACAGTCTCACAGTAGTTTGTGATATAGTCCCAAAAATTTAATGTATGTGATTTGTGTACAGACACAAATTTCCCTTTTTTGTGATGCTCAGCGCGACTTTCAGCAATGTATTTTTTGTACATTTTCCTACGAATGTCCAGCAATATTTGACGCACGTATCGATTTCCGCTCCAGTCTGATCAAAATAAAACTACTAAGTTAGGGTTTTTTTTAGGAATATATTGACTTGGTTAGGCTTGAACAACACAATTACAAGGTTAGGTTAAGGAAAATGTCACGGGTTGGGTCTAAATAACACTGGAAGTGGTGTAATTTAAGTATGGAAGTTACAAGAAAAAAATACTTATTTATCTTTAGTAAAAGATTGCCCTTTATGTTAAAATAACTCAGGAATTGCCATAACTTAAGTATGGAAGTTACGTGACAAATAAATCGACTTTGACTTGTGGCTTCATATAAGGTGTCCAGACTGATCCAATCCAGCCTCTAGAAAAATGACCAGTTGCCAGATTGTAAACTGGACAAAGTTTGTTCCAAAACTGGAGTGAATCTGTGGTTGGCTTTCAACCACTGGCGAGCACCATCTTTGAATGTTGTGTTTACACATCGCAACCGACAAATTCTGCTTTTAAACTCTTAATTATTACTTGTTTGCCTACATTTACTCTTTAATTTCTTGGTTAAGGTTATGGCTTTTATGGTTTATGTCCAAAAACCTAAAAGTAAATCTGACGCTTCAGCGCTGTACTAACCCTAACCCGAATATGAACAATATTGGAGAGCCATCTCCTGCACATCCAGAAGATGGTATCGCTATGGATTTCTGGTTGGTGAAGTCTTAAAAATCATCAATGACCTCTCACCTCTAAACTTCATTCATTCATTACCTTACTCAAAAGTGCATGGAGACATCCTTGTTTGTGTATATGTGTAAGTCCTGAAAGTGGACATCTCTCACCTTGATGCGGACCTCATTGGCCTGGGGCGGGGATACCTCAATGTCCTCTATCACCAAAGGCTTGTTGGGCTCCCAGGCCACCGCTGCCTTGCACTTGATGACCTACAGGGCAGTGACACCACATGACATCTCACATTACTGGGCACTACCACTGTTACACAGAAAGGTGCTATGGCAGTTCTCGGAAACCCCTCAAGCCCTGTATTTCACTATGCTGGTTGAGCAATAGATGAAATGTTACTGTCCTCTGTGCTAAGATTTCAAGGTCAACACTAATCTATAAGCTCCAAATTTACTTATACACCACCGTGTAAATGATCATCACAGCAAACCAAAGGTGTTACACTTATTTGCTGCACATGTTAATTACATGCTTGCATTGGTACGAGTGTGGTAGTTTGCATTTCTCTGGTAGAGCTGCTAAGGAAAAAGCAAACATCTGATGAAAAACAGCTGTTTAAAGTTCACACGAGTTAACCAGTTGTTGTCACGCTTGATAAATGTTGTGGTCTGTTTTTTGTTGGTCATTTCTTTAAATCCCACTGTGGAACGGCAGTAAATTCTTCTGGCTTCCACCGTGATCTTTTTTGGCTTACTCCCCGCTCATCGTTGCCAACATCCACAGTTGCGCAAAACCGTCTGGATAGTTTCAAACTGTGTGCCAGGTCAAAAAAAGACATGCAGAGGCAGAGGGGACAGAAAGAGACTATATTTGGTTCCATTATTATACATGTTTTATTAGAGTAAAAATAATATTTATATGCTGTTTGAGTGAAATAAACATGCATGTACAAAGAGAATTACATCAACACTGAACACTGAAACACTTTGTCACGTATCAGCGTGATACGTTCCACCCATCCACATTATGTGAAAACATTATGACCACTTAATAATCTCATACAATTCAAGCAAAATCTATCATTGTGAAGTTTGTTGCATTGCTGTCTGATGTTTTGATACTGCCTATACAGCATTTGACTGTACTACCAAAACTCACAGTTCTGGTTTTCCAAATTAAAACATCACAGCTGTACAGAAGAGTACTCCCATATTGAATTATACCTACCTTACCAACTGTGGCCATTTTTGCTGCAAAGCTGATTGTCAGAAAGCGAGTAGGGAGTCAAGAATGAAAGAGCTGCCAGAGCGAAGAGTGGGGAAGAGAGACCTTGGATTTGAGGTTTAAATACTGCTGGAAGAAAAGGCAGTTATGCAAACATCCTGATGGGCAGGTCGGACTATGAGTCACTGGTTATCAATAACTGTAAAAAAGAAGAAGAAAAAATAACTTTTGCAGCCATGTTATCAGTTCCTGACACTCAAATCTGGATCACATACATACATATATACTGTATAGAAATGAGCTAGCACAAACAAGCAGCAATCACCGTAGATAATGCTGTAAATCACACGTAAATGACAGATAAATAGTCTTAGATAAGAGTCCCCTCTTCCTACTCTGACCTTTAACTTTGGCTGCGCCCTACCTTATCTCAGACCTTCCTTACCTGAACTTAAACCTGCATTAGGCAGAATATTTTTTGGCATCATTTGGCAAAAATAAACATAATAACCTTTCAGCCTCATGGCTCTGTTTTCAGAAAATCTAGCCTATGACTGGAAACGTTGGCCAATCACAGGCCATTTCCAAAAAAGAAGTTAAATACGTTGTTAGACATATTTGTACTGTAAATGAACTGTTGCTATCAATTTAAAAATGGCTTTAAAAAATATGTCCCAATTTTTTATGCAACCTGTGCAGTTTTATTGAAGTTTGGTGAACCGGCATGAACCCGGATTCTTTTAACCACACACCCCCATCATCATGTCTAAATCACAAATGCTATTTATATACTGAACTGCCCAGACAGTACTCAGAAGAGAGAAGACAACACGAGATGTCTGATGAAATTATCAGTACATCTAGGTGGGTTAAATGAATCTCAAAAATGCAGAAGGCAATTCAAAACCGCGTTGATTTTATTGTTTGAATGATGTACTGATATCAACATGGGCGACACTTTACATATTAATAATTTGCTGATATGTTGCAAATAGTGCATTTTCTATGATCAAATGCAATGGCAATTAGTCAACACAGAGAACACACCCAGTGCTAATTATGAGTATCGTTGAAGACAAAGTAGTAAAAGAAGTCAAACGAGACTATAAAAGATGAACAATCCAAGTTATGACACATAACTATAATCAAAATTCATAGAAAATCATTTGCTTCAAAAGGCACTATATCAGAAAATAATTATCTCTGACGTGTGGGAATCTGCACTCAACCATTGAAATGATTGCCTCCATTAATGGCACACTCAGGCGCCATCAACAAAGGCTGCCAGTAATAGTGATACGCATCGCTCCTGGGTAATTCTATAGTAAACAAAATATTATACATGTCTCCTTTTCAGTGAAGCAATATAAACGCTATACAAAATATTGGGACCATCTTACACCAACAAATCTCACAGGTTTTCCTGCCTTTGTGCATCTGGTTTTCAAGACCAAAGTGGTTTAATGGTTCAGATCATTAAGGGCACATACTGTGGTAGTCACAGGACCAAATGGATTACATCTGGATCTTGTTTATCAAGTACCAAGGTACTGTAGAGATTTAATTTCCATCAAGAATAGCATCAGTAAGACCTAAGGCCTTACAGTCTTGGGGTTTTATTCTATTTTCATATTAAAATATGCTCTAAATGCCTACATTAAGTATCATTTCACTTTGTGCGAAAACTTAAAAATATATAAAGACAATCTGTATCTATGCGAGTAACATTGTAACTCAGCTTTTAGCTCGTGGACAATCATTTGTAAATCCAAGATCTAGGTTTTGATGCTTTTTCTATAGTAAGGTAACTAAATAACACAAATATCTCCCATTTACTGTAACAGATAGATAAAGCAGCCAATTAGACTGTTGTCAGGCCTTATTAAATAGGCTATAAGCCCCATAGATGTGGGTCAGTAGGGGCCTACTTACACCCACTAGTAGGTTTTATCATGTATTCACATGGTAGATTACAGAAAGAAGGTATAAAAGAACACAACAGCGACCTCTTGTGACTGCTGTAATTATAAAATGAGCAGAAGCAGAAGTTAGGCGCTGTAGTATGGACAGTATGAAACTCCAGATGGGGTGGAGCGGGCGACAGATTGGACACAAAACGCAGGGTTTTCACCCCAAAGACTGGAGTTTGCATCACATGTGAAACTAACGTGTAACTGTCTTTGTGTTTGCAGTTATTTGGACCCAAAACACAATGTTTTTAACTTAACCAACTGTTTGTTTTGCCTAAACCTAAAGAAATTGTTGTTTAATTGCCAAAACCTAAAGGAGCCTTTTTGTTCGTGTGTAAAATGCTTCATTCAGTTTTACGCGTTAGGATGTGTTGCCTTTAAATGTCACTTTCACATTTACAGCATAGTAGGCCCCTAATGACCCACATCTGTGGTGCCTGTAGCGATTAATAAAACCTATTTAATGACCTGATAACAGTCAAATCAGGTTGATAAACACTAATATGGAAGAAAAGAAAAATAACCTCGTAACAGCCCAGACAGACATGTTAACTGGAGATTTTTATGACAACATTCAAAAAAAGGGTCACATCTAGCAGAACAGTGTATATCACTGAGCACCACTGGCTGTGATGCAGAGCCGTTTCAATGACTATTTCTTACTGTACATGCATTAGTATGACGAACGGAGTGGTTACACAATACTTGTCAGTGGGCATACATGCAAGTGTGAATGTATGCACGTGGGTTTTCTTTTTACAGCTGCCTTCGTTGAAGGAGTGTTGTTGTCCCAAGGCTCAGTAGCACAATGTGAAGATGAACCACAGGTTCAAAAGACAGATGTGTACGTGGAAGGAAAGCAAGGTAAAAGTGGAGTCAAACACACCTTAATACCCGAAACCATGTGAACAAGCGCACACAACCATCCATAGTCACACACTGATTGAAAATATGAATGCCTTGTCACAGCGCTTTTTTGTCAGGCATTGAGTGATGAGGTTATTACTAATACACACCCAAGACACAGGGTTGATCTAAATTAATTTCAATGTTTTGAGCTTCCTAGACTGGCAACTATGCCCATATTCAAACTTCATACATGTTATTCATATGGTCTAAGACAGTCCAAAAAATATTAGTAAACATGAACACCTCTCTCCAAAATCAAAAAGTAGAGCGCTAAACTAAAACTTGTGATGTCATAGTGTATAAAGTGTAGAGCTGCTCCACAGACAATGAACTCAAACAAGCTTTATTCTATTGTAGCGCTTTCAATTGTTAAACAAAAAAAATGTACCATAGACCAAATAAAGATGGACAACATGACAGCTCCTCAAAAGTGAAGCCAAATCATCTTGATCAGCCCCTGGTGGCTGGTTGCAGTAAAGGTCATAAACCCTGCCCCCTCCATGTCAGCAGATGGGATACAAAAAGTACAATTCATTTGTCCCAAATATGGTTTCAGTCATTTTAGGTAGTTTTTAAATCATACAGACGTATGTTGAAGTGTTTAATTTTCTGATAAGTTTGGTTCGGCTCAACTACCTGATCACTACTGTGCAGGCTCCAAATGATGCCAAAATTTCAAGATGGCAGCTCCTGTATGCGGGATATTCATGCTTCACTTTTGTACAGTGGGAGGAAGCGGAGACATGTCGTCCATCTTTACATACAGTCTATGAAATGTGTCCATATTCAGATCGTTCCCGAGTGCTTGCAGGGTCATCTGTAACTCCTGTTTTTGGCAGAGAGTTGTTCATGTTTATTAATATTTTTTGTGCTGTCTTAGACCACAGGAATAACATGTACGAATTCTGAAAATGGGCGTAGTTTCCCTTTAAACGAGAGTTTCGATAATAATAAACTGGACTGTATATTGGGCACAGTATTGGCTTCTGAATGACTAATTTGACAGTGACGAGTGTGCGAGTCATATTAAACTTGATGTTTGAAGTCATCTGTAATACATTAAACTGTACAAATACATACCAAGCTGGTCGAATGAAAAAACATACAATCACACTGAAGGATGCCAGTGATGGTGACAGTAATGTAGCAGCTGTGGAAACAAGACACCAGCCAAATCCATGTGTAACAAACAATTAGGGTTTAAAATCCCCATTCAAGCTTTAATGGACATTTGCATTCTTTTTCAATTGCAGTGATTTACTGTTAGTCTGAATTACCAACTCGTTCTCACAACCTGTCAAATACTGACGCTTGATCAGTGGCCCTCGGCGGCTAATACCGACCCTTTAGTGACGCATATGTAAGTCACATAACAAGCATACTCACAAATCATAATCTTTTCCTAACCTTAACCAAGTAGTTTTGGTGCCTAAACCTAAAGGAGTTTTGTTCCATAAGTAAACCTAAAAATCAAGTAAACCTCTATTGGAAGTTTATTTTAAAAGCCACTATGTTATGTTTGTAACTGAAACTGTAAGTTTCCTGTGAACACGTAAGTTTATTTTGAAAAGTCATCACACATGTAACGAACGGAAACTGACAAGCTGCCCCTGACGTATAAAACTGACACAAGAAGGGTGCCGCTAGTGTCGGCACTTGACAAGTTGGTAATGAGAATGTGTTGGAATTACTGACTACTGTTGAATTATTGTTGCTTTCTTAAGTTATATCATTATGAAACCTAGTATTTTTATTAGTCAGGAGAACACTGCTTTTTATAGTTTAAGCACTGACAGCCGACAGATACGCTCTACTGTGTATATATATGGATATAGATATGCTTGCTGATTTTGATGAATTTTGTTAATGACATGAACAGTTTGTTGGAGCTATGCAGTATAGGAGTTTTTCCTCTGTGTGTGGGCAATTTACTCTCTTAAACTATGATAACATGGGTAACGACATGCTCACTAGTACTTTTCATTTTGGCACTGTTGCACTGACCCAGAGCTGGTGTTAGTTGAGGCAAATGAAGTTTTCAGGCTGTAGTTCCAGACAGTATTTACGAGTTTTTAGAGAATGCATCAAAATGCTAAGTAAATTACCTTACTATAGCAGGTATTAGACATTGAACCTGACAGCCCACTGATTCAAATGTAAAAAGAATGGTTTGCCATTTTGGGAAATATGCTTATTTGCTTTGTTCAAATTTCGATGAAAAGATCGATACCACACTAGAGCCAGCAGGTTATCAGGGGTTTACTTATTATTTTTATTAATAAAAAAAAAAAAAATAAAAAAAATAAATTTTTTTTTTTGAGGTGATGGCGGGAACAATTTTTTCTCCTTCTTTCGCAACCTCAAAAAGGGAATTATGTATCTTATCTATTTTTAAAAAAAAAAAAAAAAAAAAGAATTTTTTTAAAAATTTCAAATTTTTTCTTTTCAATAAGTCAGTTCATTTATCCTCCTCCTCCTTTCAATTTTTTCCTATTTTTTGCAACTTTGTTTTGTAGTGCTACATCAACACCACCATGCTTAACTCTGAGTTTCTATATTTTATTGTCCTGTCAATAGGAACCGAGGATGGAATGACGACAATGTAATGTGATGTGATGAAAATGTTTGTTGGTTCAAAAATATCTTAAGTCAGGTTCTTGCCTAAAAAAACAAAACAAAAAAAAAAAAAAGTGGGGGAAAGTTTTATCAGTTTTAATATGCAAAACCACTTCCACCAAAACTAAAAGCCAACTAGTAGAGTGTGCACTGCCACCAGCAACAAGTCTCAAAAGAATGCCAGGTGGCTGCTGGGTTTCTCCCATCTGCACATGAATACAGTATAATGTTAAAATCGTCCAATGGCAGAAAGTCTGGATGATTAAATACATAGTCCATTTCACTTGATATGGTATTTTACTAAGAAACAGACAGACAGGGATGAAATCTGGTCGCTCACATGGTCCTGTGCAAACACTGCAACATCCAGTGCTTTCTGCATCTGGCAATAATCACTAATCTGAACAGTACTGGATGAAAGAACAAGCCTTTTGTTTAAGAGTGATCTAACTTTACCCCATTAAAGTTCACTTTAGATCCGTATTGTAGAAAAAAAAAAATCCCAGTGGCTTACAATTTCAGAGATAACTGGAAAGCTGGCATTTGTCCACTTCACACACGACCACAAGGCTTAACATCACAAATGCTACAAGCATCGCAGACACACAACTAAAATTCTTAGACACAAAATGATAAAAAGCCATAAAAAAGTACACAGTAAAAAGCAGAAGTGCTGTTTTTCAGTGTGTGCACCACAAGTTCTGCATGTTTATGTAAGGCAAAGTAGGATTAGACGATAGTGTTTTCCGTTTGTTGGGGTTACATTATGGCAAGCTAGTGACAAGGGGCACCTGTGCACGTCTCGGCCTCTGCGGAAGACTTGTGACCCGTCTTGACCCGTTCCGTATTTTCTGGGGTTGTTCTGGTTCACGCCACTTTAGGGGAGGGGTGGCTCATCAGTCGTCAATGTCCTCATACACGTTATCGTCAAAGGGCCGCGCCACAGACGGCTGTACTTTGTGTCGGGAATACTTGAGCTGAAGGAGGTCTCCTACCTCACTGATGACACTCAGCGCCTGTGGAGACATTTATACAATAAAAAAAGCTGTCACCATGAAGGGCAATATGTGGCTCCTGGAAATTTAAAGCTGTACCAAGCAAGATTTTTATGGGGAAAAAAAAACACCTGTATTGAAAGATTACATCACAAACTTGAAACAGAAAAACAGCTAACTTTAATGCTGCAGATGGACCTAGTCGTTACCATTTTTCATTCCTATTACTTGGGTGTGAGGTGAAGTCACCAGCAGGACATCTTGTTATGGCACAGGAGACAAGTTCATACAGATGTGTCAGCCAAACTCTTAAGATATTCAGTCTGAGAAGTGCCTTACTTCTGAGCTTCTGAATTTCAAGCAATCGTATGTTCAACAATAACAACATGACCTGGGGATGACTGTTATGTAATGTTACATATTATTGCAGACAAAGTCCCCTGGCTTGGTTATGCTGTTTACAGATAAGATAGAAAAAAAAATTGTTTTGCTGACCAACAGCTGTGTGTGTTGAGTGTGTATTACTAGAACAACTCATGCTTAGACTGATGTCTAATGTCTGAAGGGTTTTTAATGCAATTTTATTTCTCTGGCAACTAGAAATTTTACATTTTCTTTTACATCATGCACATTTCTCTCTGCAACAAATTTGATAGCTAACTGCTAGGCCTATTGCGGGCAGCGCAGCAAGTTGCAAACACATTTAAAGTTGATAAGAAAACCCAAAATTGTTGCCTATTTAGGTAATCTGCTGAGATGGCACAACATTATTATACATTTGGAGTTGCGCTTCTGGTCACCTCACGAATGTTAGTTCAATATTCGCTTTCTTTTTGGCTCTTTAGCTGCTAAATGCTCACCGTATCCTCACACAGTGGTTCGTGTGATGATATCTTATGAAAACTTATTCCTCATTTCTCGTGTGTTCTCCTACGATTGTCCAGCAACACGTGTCACTTTCCACAGGTTACATGCATACAGTCTTTTCAAAACAAACTTCTATCGCCAAAGGAAACAGCTTGGTTAGGTTTAAGAAATGATTGTGGTTTAGGTTAAATAAGTAGAGAAGTGGCATAACTTAAGTATGGAAGTTATTTGCTAAATAAGTCAACGTTTGGGTTAAAATAACTACAGAAGTGGCGTTACTTGAGTATGGAAGTTACATGACAAATAAATATTTGGGTTAAAACAACTCTGGAAGTGGCATTACTTATACAGAAGTTATGTGACAAGTCAACATCTGGGTTAAAATAACTACGGAAGCGGTATTAATTCAAAATAGTAGAAATGGCGCAATTAGAGACATAGTGGGCTTAGCGAAGCAGGTTTTTATTTACTCTAATTTAAACTCCCTTGAAAACTACAGAAAATCTAACTCCATGACTAGCAAAACAAAAACAACTAGCTTAGCCAGGCTGCCAGCCGATTTACGGGTTCAACAAATAACCAAGGTTAAACCTGGAGATCTAGGGGAGAAGATGCTGAGAGCTCTGACTCACAGCATGCCACCAAAAAAACCTCTACTCACTTAATTCTCCCCTGATGAGGAGATCAGGACGGGTGGAGACACCTGCCAGGAATGTAGCTGCCTCCAGTTACACTGCCCCTCAGCCCCTTATAATAAGTACGGATGTTACGTGACAAATAAATCAATGTTGACTTCTGGTTTCAGGTGTGACACTAACACTGGTCTCCTGGGTGAACGTCTGGTGCTTTTTCCACCCACCCATCCAACTCGACCTCCTCCCTCCTCAATGTTTGATGCTCTTTGACTTCAAGGTTCACAATTATGCATTGATTTTGAGGGATGTATATGGATTACAGTGCATTACTTTTTTTTTTTCACTAGCCACTAGTGCTAACTGTGTCTACCTGCCGACTGGTGCTGGGCAGGTTGCGTACAGCTGGATTTCAGAGCTTAAATTGCCAAAAGCCTGCTGTGTCTGAAAACAAGGTTAATGAGAGCTGTGAAACTGAACCAAAACAATAAGCTGAGAAATGCTAGAAGGTCAAAAGCGCTGAGGGGAAGTGCAGACCCAGATGATCATTATCTCTGGGTACTTTCGATGACGACCCTTTTCACTTAAGACATAATCTTTTGATCCATTGCTAATATGTATATACCAAATAATGCAGCTTTAACCCGATGTGTCTTTACATCAGTTTGTGGCACTTGAAATAAATCTCCATCTATTCACCTCTATTATTGTCTTTCCACAGACTTTGTATGCATTTATATTATGCATGGATAAAGTCCAACTTGGTCTGTTTTCACTTCTTCAAGAAGTCAGTATAGATTATTCATTTGTTTCAGGGTTAGGATATTAACGTGGTCAGTGAAATGAAAGGTCATCAGGAGTTTACAGTACAGTTTGTGTACATGTGTGGTTGTGTTTGAATGAGAAGTCAAAACTACGAAAGCTCGCCAGCAGATAAAAACAGACAAAAATCGATATGGCACATGAAAGTAGGAGAGAATGATACAGAGAGGAAGACTACCAAAGAGAGACTTTAACATCATGACAGATTAAAGCTCTACATCACCACAATACTCCCACTCCCTGTCTTCACTTGATTTCGTTTCGTTTCGAGCAAGAAGAGGAATGGGAGTGGATAACTGCATTTCCTGGAGACACAGTATGTACGTAAGTCGACCCCCAGTTAGACAGGAGAAGGTTCAGCCACTGTGTGAAACCAGCTATCTTTATGTGAAAATGAGAGACAGACGGAAGTTTAAGACAGTCATAGGAAGAGGGTCGTGTCTACACCCACAAATACAATAAAAAAAGGAAGCCTTGTGTTTGGCATTTTAGCGTTTGGCCATCTTGGTTTTAGGCTGTTGCCATCTTGTTTTTTTGCAACCAGAAGTGACACGAGAGGGTGGAGCCAAGTACAGCTGAACGCTGAATAAGACATTTTCAGGTGACCAAAAAGGTTAAAATTTCACTATGGTCTATTTGACTCTAAATGGGACCATAATTTACTAAATGAACATCATGCTGAATTGAAGAAGACTTGAAACTAGCGATTCAGACCATAAAATCACATCAGTGTTTACTGAGGTGTAAACATACTGCCAACAACGTATCCTTAGCCATTAAAAGCCAATGCTTAACTTTAACCATTAAAAGTCAATACTTGACTTTAACCATTAAAGGCCAATGACTAATCCCACACATTCAAGGTCAATGCATAACCTTAACCATCTTGCAAGAATTTTGCAAATTGGGTGACACAACCCTGGAAGAGCAGCAATGAGCTCAGTATAGTAGAGGAGGAGCCCTAGTTGAGAAAAGCGGGCAGCTTTTTGATGCGTTTACAAGAGCAATCAAACCTAAACAGTCTGCCCTGATGACTACAGTGGAGGTCTGAACTCTAAACACACTGAATACACTGAACATTAACCTGCAGGGCGATCCAGCTGATACAGACACTGCTGGGAGGGATTTGGTGAGTCTGAAGTGAGTCCTGCCACTGCACCGCCCTCCTTCGCTCTGAGGCCATCATGACCTCTTGGCTTTGTTTCAAACAAACTGAAGGTTATGCATTACACCAACATAAAACAGGAGAGCTATAATAATAAAAACAAAGCTAGTATCAGCCAGTACCCATCATATAAGCCTGCCAATGGTGGGTTATCAGCATTTACACCCTTCTCTTCTTTCTGGACTCAACAACAAGAACTTGCAAATCTAACTAACAAGCTAAATGCTGAAAAACTTTGACAAAATCCCAATGTGTGTCCAAGTCTAGTAATTAGGATCAGCCATATTGAACTGCATTACGCCCTAAATCCCAGTAAGCTTAGTTCAGTAAGGCATGGGGCTGACAATGCTGACTAATTAATAGACATTTTACCAACCTAGAGTGTGTTTCTTACTGAATAATTATGGCTTCAGGTCTGTGTGCCAGTGAGATCTAGCTACGCAAGACTAGTCCACGTCAATACGCTTGCTACTATAGTGTGTTGCGGTCTAAAAATACTTTTTTTGAAAAGAAAAATGAAGCAAGTTTCGCACACTGAATACAAGCTGGTGGGTGTGTAGGAGCTGGAGAAGATAAGCTGTAAAAGAAAATACTGAAACGCTTCACCAATGAGAGTTAACTGCCATATTTTGTCTTAATTCTTTTATGCATTTTAATTTTATTTTAAATGTGTACGGCACTTTGGTCAACAATGTTGTTTTAAAGCGTGTTATAAATAAAGTTGTATTGTATTGTAGTTGTATTATGTGTGAGGTGCCAGTCAGTGATCACCTGCCAACCAGTCTGAGTATTTTCAGCGGCCATGATTTCACAGTTTTTCATAATGTAACGTTGTGCGTAAGAGCTTTTTCTATTTTGTCTCAAGCAACCCACAAATTGTCCTGCTGATATGGGATTTACTGTTGATACTACTAAGCAGTATCTTGCTCTACATATATTTTCCATCTTTACTATTAAAATGGGTTTTGAGTGCCTCTTTCAAAAGCTAACTATTTATTTGTTTTAAAGAGGGCCTATTATGCTTGTGCACTTATTCCCCCTTTCCTGTAATGTGTTACAGTTTATTATGCTGGTCTACAAAGTTCAGTCCAGGCCAAAGGGAGTTACTCTCCTCCACAGAAACACTGATCCTGAACTTCCTGAATCACCTTGCTTGAAGTCCCGCCTCTTCTTGCGTAATGCAATGATGTCATCAAGTAACACATTTGTATACCTGCCTAGCGGCTAGTTTGGCACATCCTCAAACAAAACTAGTTAGAGCGGAGCCGGAGCAGAACCCGAAGAGTTTGGTGTGGTTGACCAATCACAACAGTGGACCAGCTGACCAATCAGAGGGAGCTGTTTTTTTTTTTAATGGGCTCAAACAGAGCGTCTGAGTGATTTCTGAAGTGTTGATTGAACATTAAAGCATGTAAACATGTTCTAGTAGAAACCCAAAATACAAGTATGCACTTGAAATAAGCACGATAAGTCCTTTTTAAATGTTTTCTCAAATGCGGAGCTACTTCTTTACCATTTTAAGTGACAAATCTTATTTCCCATCTGTCTAAACGTAAGTTGCCCAGTAGTGAAAGGAATTAGTTACCCTGTTGAGCATGTCTTTTGTGTGGGCGGCTGAGATGCAGAAGCGTGCCCGGGACTCGATGATGGGCGTAGCGGGAAAGCCCACGACCACCACCCCAATGTTCCTCTTCAACATCTCCCTGCCAAACGCTCTGGTGGAACAAACATGAGGAGACACGGCACAAAATTACACAGTATAGATGGACGATGTATTGTCCTCTGTATGAGAAAATCGGTTTCCACAGCCTGTATACACATAAGAACATACCGTATATAGCCATGAGGAACACAAGAACGTCAGTCTATTGAGTGTTATTGCTACAGTTTGTTGAGGGCAGTGATGGGAGCCCTTACTACAGCATGCTTTTATTTTTTTACAGATCAGGATCTGTATCTTCGTAGGAATGGAAGTAGAGAGAGGCACGAGGCTGCTGGGGTTGTGTGCTATGGTGGGTGTTTTGAGTGTGATGGCGGTGTCAATAAGGGCTGGAAGGTTGGGAGTAGTGAGACCAGTGATTTTAGAGGCACTGTGTGACGTTTATGGGTTCCAGAAAGACAATAACCTGCTCAATATTGACCTTAAAATAAAATGTCACTGTTAACTGAGTGTACACTTATCTGACTGAATAAATATGGCTAGCTGATGCATATTTATTATAATAAAAAAAACTTTACCCATTTAAAAGCTTTTTTAAATGAGTTTGAGAGCTGGGAAAAGCTGGTAGCAGCAACACATATGTAGCCGTCCCAATTAGTTTCCCAATTAGTTTCAGCAGAATGTCACAATCCGTCTGTGTTGATTGGGGGGGTTATTCAGATCACCTGTTACGTAGGGTGTGAGGACCGGCTCCTAATTAAGAGTAGCGAGCAGCTTGGTGCATATCCACTCTTTCGCTGTCAATCAGGGTGTGACAGCGTCTTAGGGCTTAAAGGAGGTGGGAAATTGCACATCGTGGGCATTCTGATCCTTTCTAGACTAAATGCAAACCTCATTATAGCGGATTCAACCAGAAACTCTGGTCTTTAGGCCCTTTTCAGACTTTCTTTGTTGTCTTAACTTTTCTGATTGAGGGTGATTTTGAGCATTCTGAATCCTCGCTGGTTAAAATTAAAGAGCACCTTTCCACTGGTTTACCTGCATCGGGGCAGACCTTAGCGCTATCCCTGCAAGAGTCTCTGCCTGCCCAACAATAAACTAATGTCAGGAAGCTTTATTTTGTTGCTTATACAGATTTCCTTTTTATTGAAGAGGCATTTATTCCATTTTTTCACCCCTTTCTTTTTTCCCTTTTAGAAATTTTTTTGGGGATGTTTTCCTTATCCAATGAGAGAGTCGCCCTGTGGACAGAGGGTGTTCTATCCTGTTTCCCCCCCACTCCGGGGCTAATTTCTAATTTGTGATTTTGGGTTATAAAAATAAAATTACCTTGACATTTTTCATTATTATTAAGGAGGCATTATGCGGTTGTTCTGATACCAGTATTGGAAATGCGTCCTATACTGCCCAAAATTCGGGATAGGGTATCAACGTGTATGTCAGTCTGTACACTGATCAGATACCATCATCTCTTAACCCAGAATAAAAATCAACTTGTTTAACCAGAAATAAAATCCTTCTTCACTGCTCCAAAACACCAGCCCTTACTGTGCTGTCACTCTGGATGTATCATGGCTGCCACTGGCAACTACTGTTTTAGACCAGCGAAGAATAACTGATTGCAGGTAGTTTGTCACGTGCTGGTGGTTAAAACAAGATAAAAAGCCATCTGGCAATATTTCACAGTGGAAAATCCAACAAGTAAAACAGAATAATGAAAGAAAATTCGAGCACTGTATTAAAAGCAAGTTTCGGATCAATAAGTGAAACTTGGTATTCTCAATCATTAAATATCAATATCTGATGTCATTATTCATCATATCGTATTGATCCGGGGGAAATTAGCGCATACAGTAACAGCAGCTCGGTAAAGCTCGAGGCTCACCCTATCTTGGCGGGCATGTAGAGCATCATGGGTACAACAGGCGAGTCCTCGTTGCCATAGATGATGAAGCCCATTTCTCGAAGCCTCTGGCGGAAATACACTGTGTTCTCTGCCAGCTGTCGCACACGTTCACAGCCTTGGGATGACGAGAAGAGATTTCCAATCGTTAAATCTGACAGCAAATACAATGAAAAGTACTGACACTTCTGTCAACTGATCATTTTGTTTATTTACAGTGTGCAGAACACTTGTTACTTTATGGAGTACTTACAATTTACTGCAGAAAGTTAAACAACAGTTCAGTTAAGTAAAGACTTCTCTCCTTTACAAACATGTTTTTTTCTTAACCAGATTTGTTGAGAAAAAAAAGAGGAAATTATTCACAGCTAGTCTGACACTTTGAAAAGAAGATGACAAAAAAAGTTTACAAGCAGCTAAAAGCAATCAGATTCATGAGATGCGTGAGAGTTTTACAGTATCCTGGCAGTCCGGCACCATGGGGAGATCAAGTTTTTAGTTTCTCTGTAATGTTTTCCTTCTGCCACAGGAGATTCGCTGCATGGGCTCTTTGAAAAGCTAGGTTTGCAAGACTACAAACACTCTTAGCTTGTTCACAACTAGTCACAGAAAACTATCACACACAGACTGTTGCAGAAACATACAGATCCATAGTGGGTTTCTACAAATACATAGAAATGCTAATAGTCTATGTCAGCAATGAAAATTATGTTTTTACCTAAGTAAGATTTATCTGGACTAGCCTTGCAATAATGGAGAAGCAGCAGAGAGATGCTGTATCTAGAACGTATTCAGCTTCATCACTCTTTGAGGAATAACTGGTCTCAGGTAAGACTGCTGTGACATTGAGTCTATCTTAGATTTCATTAGTGTGCACTGACACCCAGTGGTGACTGATGAGAATTACAGCAGCTAAGATTAGATTCACTCAACACCAACAAACCAGAGGGCATTAGCACCAAGAAAGTACCTGATATTCAATAGGAGTCTTTGTTGGTCCTTCTATCTTTTGACAAGTCATCATAAATGGACATTGTAATGGTACTGTTAGTTAACACAGGTCTGAAAAGTGAAGCCAATGCTGAAGTACCTTAAACTTGTATTCTATCTAACAGCCAGCAGGGGGCGACTCCTCTGGTTTCAAAAACACATCTGATTGTATAGAAATCTATGAGAAAATGAACCTACTTCTCACTTGATTTATTACCTCAGTAAACATTGTAAACATGAATTTATGACCCAATCGTTATCAGATCAGTACTTGGTAACGGTCGTTGGATTGGTGCATGCTTTAGGGCGTGGCTACCTTGTGATTGACAGGTCGCTGCCACAGCGTTCTCCGGTCTGGGAGTTGTTCATGTTTTGGTGTTACAACTTTAAACTTTTAACAGTTCAGTTCATGAATTTTAATTACCGTATTTTTTGCACTATAAGGCACACCAGATTATAAGGCGCATTAGATTATAAGGTGCATTAAGTGAAACAAAATGGTCAGTTAAGTCAAACTTTATTCAATTCATTTAATAACTGAATAACTTCAATAACTCTCAACAACACATGAAATACAAAACAATACACTCACTTTTCAGTTCATTCCTCTTCCACAAATCCATCAAATCCTTCATCATCAGTGTCTGAGTTAAATAGTTGGGTGATTTTAAGTGCGCCTTATAGTGCAAAAAAATACAGCATAACCATTTTGGTTGCCTAAAGTTGTCGGATTTAGAGTTTGGCTGTACTTAGCTCCACCCTCTTTTCCCACATCTGGTTGCAAAAAGATCAACATGGCGACGCCCATAAAGCCAAACTCAAGGCTTCAAAACAGCAGCCAACGAACCAATGGGTGACGTCATTATGACTACGTCCACTTCATATATACAGTCTTGTTTATTAGAGCTGTAGGTCATTTGTGAAGCAAGCAATTTGAACATTTGTTGCTAAATGTAACTTTGCTAAGCACAATAGTTTTCTTTTTGAGGATGTCAAGGGACTTCTTTTTGTGGTTAGGATATGAGGACTCCAACAGGTGTCTCAATCTATTTGGACCTGTAACTTTCATGTAAAAGAAAAAAAGAAGAAGTTACAGGGCATTGCAGCCCAGGTGATACAATTTTAAGGATAAACTCACTCCCATTATTTAAAAATGCAGTGGGTAGGCACTCAGTCATGGATCTTTCAAAGCATCAAGTTTAAAGGTGCCCTGTGGCGTTTTCTTGTAAACAAATAAAATTTCCTTCCTCATAACACATTTGCAAAGCCACATTTTTGAAGATTTTGAAACCTGCATTACTTATATCCATGCTTAGTCCCTTGCAGTCTTCTGCCTCACTGCTTTAGATCAGTGGTGGTAATAGTGTGTAACCACAGGTAGGACTGTGTATTGCATTACCCATGTGACAGACATAACGGGGCCCCCACTTATTAAAAAACTGCTTCAATTAGCAACAGTAGGTCAAAAACTCCACGGGGTACTTTTTTTAATATCGTTGTACCACTCACCTATCGTTGTGCCATCCTCTCCCATAATGCACTTCATAGAAGTGATGATTTGCTCCACCACAGGAGGAGACATGGAGGTGGCGTAGACCGCACTGTGGGAATGGGAGCGCAGGTACTCAATAAGCTCCTAAACCCAGCAGATACACAGGAGATGTAAGTAGATGTGCATGGAAAGCTTTAATTACTCTACAACCAGTGAGAGTTCACCACTCTCTGTAACTAAGGCTTGGCATGGCTTACTTTAGATTTACTGCCTGCTCTAGCGTGAGAATAAGAGCATGGCCCTTATTCGTTGTATTTGCATGAAAAATAGGAACAGTTGGTTATAATCATTAGAATTTCAAAAGACCATGGAAAATATACTGTCTTGCACAAACTGTAAGAAATATAATAGGTTCTGGCATCCAATGCAAATTGCATATTATGCAGTTAGTTTGAGGAAACTATTCTAGTTACACTTTAAACAACTATCCATCTGTACTGTTTTGTTACATCGTTTGAAAGACATGCCTGTTAAAGTTATAATATGCAAGAATTAACAAAAAAAATGTACAGACTGATACTTGAAATAAAAATAATCCCTCTAAATCATCACTTGTGCCCCACTAGAAGTGTGTGGTGGATAAACTGCCATCTGACTGTATTTTCTCCTTGTTTTGCTTCATGCTGCAGGGTGTGCAGCCCCTTTATATAGTTCGCTGTGTGTTTTAGAAAGTAACCGCTGTGAAATGATCAGAAAATAAAGTTTTATTTCTCTGACTCATTGCTTTGTTCTCAACAACGCCGCTCTCTCTCTTCAGTCACTCTATAGCGAACTCGACCTTCGCTTCTTTCTCTCTCTCTCTCTCCCTCTTGGCTCATTGAGCTGTGGAGGCATGGTCAACTTTGGATGTGGTGCATTTACAAACGACAGTCACATATTATACCTTTAACACGTCGTTGTAAGCTGCATCCTGTAACTTGACACTCTCCATGCCACAATGCTGGCTTTCTTTTTAAATGGGAAAAAAAAAGTCACTGACAGAATGCAGTGAAGGTGGTGGGTGTAGGTGACAAGAAGCCGTTAAACATCTCATCATTGATAGGCTGATGTCGAGCAACTGGACTAATATGTCAGGAATGCAGTGTCAATACACTGCAAGACTGTAAATCCACATTACCAAGAGGACAGGTGTCCTTCTTCCACACTTATTTGATACTTTGTCTTAAGACGGTGACACCTGATCTTGAGAGTTTGCTTGCAACCAAAGCATTCTTAGTAAGATTGCTGTTAAGCCTTTAGTAACCCAGTAAGAACAATGGGTTATCAAACAGGAAAACTATGTCCTGTGACTACAAAAGCTGCCACCTGTATCTCTTATGTGTGCATCTTTGTTTAGAACTCTTTCAAAACCAAATGAAATGGCAATACAATAAAGCAGGGTAGCAACTAACAATTTGATTTTTAATTAAAATAAAACAATAATTTTATCAGTTAATCGATTAGTTGTTTGGTCCATATAAAATGGTGAAAAATGTTAGTCAGTGTTTGCGTATCAGTATTTCCCAAAGTCCAAGAGGACATCCTCAAATGTCTTGTTTTGTCCACAACTCAAAGATACTCAGTTTACGGTCATAGAGGAGTAAAGAAACCTGAAAATATTCACTTTTAAGAGGCTGGAATCAGAGACTTTTTTTCTTCTCAGCTCTACAATAAATCCACAATCCTTTATTCACACGAGGGGTGTAAGGATACGTTTTTACTCAATATGCAATTAGCATCACTTTCCATGGTTCCGATACGATTCAAAGACACTATTTGATTCATCTAAAGCGATACGATATAGTACGATTAAATGACTTGAAATCAATACAGTCGGCAGAGCTGCGGGAACAACGCTAGAGGTACCTGGGCGCTCAGATTTAGCAATCCCAAGGCGCCTTCGTAGGTACGTGGAAAGACTGGTTGCATTGCTAATTTATGCAAGTGATTTATCAAGGACATCTTCCTTTTTGCAAAAGCCAAAATGTTTCCATATGCTGGACTCAAACACGGATTGAAAATGTCTTGCTCTTCTTCGCTATCAGCCATTCTTTGTTTTGTTGTCGTCTTTCTGAGATTGGCAGTGCTTGTGCAAGTTGGTGATGTCATATATAGGGAGAGTGAACAGGAACATGTCTTTACCATTGAAAGTGATGAAAAATACATCCATATAATGTTTGTCGTGCTTAAATACAACGTGCAAATTCTTAGTATCGATACAAGATTATTTCCCTTGCAAAACGATTTTAGATCAATATACGTCCCCCGTGAAGAACAACTTTCAGAGTATGTATAAGTGTAGTTGGATTGTAGGAATATAAATTGATATAAATTCTCACCCTTTTCCCTGCAATGTATCCCCCTGCAGCGCCGAAGCTCTTGGTGAATGTTCCCATCATGACGTCCACATCACAGGGGTCCAGGCCGAAGTAATCGACCACACCTCTCCCCCTCGGCCCCATGGCCCCTATGCTGTGGGCCTCGTCTAGGTAAAGGTAGGCCTGGTAGCGCTTCTTCAGGGCGATCACCTCTGGCAGGCGCACTACACTGCCCTCCATGCTGCAAGCAGGAAAAGGCAAAGTAGATGGCGTTATAGCCAGTGTCAAGCAACTGTCCTGATGTGTTCATTTCTTTCCTGACAACTCAGGAAATGTGAACTCAGGGGAGTACTAGCTGTTCACTGCTGGGACCTGCCAACTGTCGAACAGACTTCATCTGAATGACAACTGCATGTCTCAAATATTATGTTAACATATGCTAACTAGTGAACATAATGGAACAATGTCACAGGGAAGCACCTTGTCTATCTGCAGTGACAGCCTTATTTTCTGATCATCTTAAGCACTTCTGATTGGGCTTTAACTGTATCTACATAGATATATCTTCTATACAGTGATATTGAAAGGTGTAGAGTTAACTTGACATACAACTACCCTTATAATCATAAAAAGTTTTAAACCTCTGTTGTTTCACAGTGTAGCAGTTCTCTTGGTGCATATTATTTTGGCATATACAGTACAGTGGGTAACGTCTGATAAGTGAAGCCAAGGTGAAGGAGCCTTAAACTTGCATTATTTCTAACAGTCAGCAGGGGGCGACTCCTCTGGCTGCAAAAAGAAGTCAGATTGTACAGAAGTCTAAGAGAAATTAACCTACTACTCACTTGATTTATTACCTCAGTAAACATTGTAAATCTGGATTTATGGTCTCAGTTGCTAGTGTCAAGTCTTCTTCAACACATCATGATATTCATTTAGTAAATTATGGTCCCCTTTTAGATCATAAAGCAGGGTATGCATTAAGGTGTGGCTACTTTGTGACTGATAAGTTTCAACAAAGGTGAATTTGTCAATACAGATAGAGGCATAGCAATGCTGGCTCCAAAACAAAAAAAACAAAAAACAAAAAAAGATGGCGATGGCCAAAATGCCAAGACTTCAAAACAGTATCACTGCTACTACGTCCACTTTGTATATACAGTTCATGTTACCAATGCACAAAATCTGCTGAAACTACTGCTTGTGCAATGAAGTTGGGCAGTGTTGATGTTGAAACCAGGAAGGAAATCATGTGGTTTTAAAGCTGGTAACTACTCTTGTTCCAGTGCTTTTGGCTAATGACACTTTTAGCCTAGTTAACTGTAAATGCTGTAAACATTTGTGACTCAGCACTGATTACATGTTTTTGTTGTGTTCTACACCAGTGCTTTATTTTAATAACTTTGAAACAAAAAGCTCAGATCAGAAACCAATCAAAAGGAAAGAGACATACTCTACAGCAAAACTTAAAATACCTGGAAGGATTTACTAAACATCAATCTTTATGAAGAAAATAGGTAAGCTACCTGTAAATGCCTTCTACCACAATGAGGATCTTCTTCCATGGTCTGTGAGTCCTGGGCTGTCCATGAACTATGGCCTCTCTCAGCAGTTTCTCAAGGCTCTGCATGTCTGACAGGAAAATTAAGTCTTACAGGACATTCAAAATGAAAGTTGTGGTATCACCAGTGGTGGAAGAAAACTTTTTCTCAACTTGAAATGCATTAGAAGAAAGTGGCAGACTCACCTATGCAGTTTCAATACTCCCCCAAACAAAGTGCGGAAAACAATAGTGTGATTTATTAAAAACAATCATTGACTGAAGTCATATTTTTGAACAAAGTTGCTCATGTTTTAAGCACAGTAGCCGCAGTTCAACTGTTCATTGACTCCATATTTTAGGGAAAAAAAAAAATCACAACCAATCACTTGCTTTTTTCCAACAGTCCAAAAAAAAAAATATCAGTACACATTAACAACTCTCTCAAATCCCAAAATTTGAGTGCTAAAACTGAAACTTGTGATGTCATCATGTATCAAGGTATGGAGCTGCTCCATAGATACTGAATTGGGAGGGATGTTGTAGATGAATGGGAGCACCCAGGGGAACGTTCTGAGTGTATGGGAACATTTTCAGTTTCACTACTCAACACTACAGGAGAATAAAGCTCATTTGGGTATAAAAAAGTAAACAAACTCTGTGATTCCATGAAATTCATTGGAGCCGCTCCAGACTTTATACCCAATGACTTCACAAGTTTGAGACTTACGTCTCTGGTTTCTTGTTTTGAGAGAGAGTAGTTCATGTGCACAAATACTGATTGAACTTCCCTAAGCCATGAGAATAAGAGTTTTTTTTTTTTTTTTAATTTAGGTGGTGTTCCCCTTTAACACTTTAAATACCTATAAGTTTAGCTGACGTCCTAAAAACAAACATAAATCTGGCTTGGTCGGGCTTTTCAAAATCCTAAAATTAGACTTAAACCAAGACATATACTGCAGAACTAACTCAGTAGTATGTGTGCGCAGTAATGTACAGTATGTCTACCACTCCGTGAATGACAGTGATGACAATTTACCACACAGCTGTGACACACAGCATATGGAAGGCTAAGCAGGAAAATCATTATTAATTAAGGAGTCATTAAGTGCATCAATAATGTGAGAGGAGATAAATGTAATAAAGGCTATAGACTTCTGGAGAAGGAAGCACCGAATGAAGATAAACAGGGGGACTGACAAACAGACAGAAAAATAATTGGATCTATAAATGCAGGTAGCAGACATAGGAGGAAGTATGTATTTACACACAGACATCACAGACTCACTGTTGTGTTTGAAGACTCTAATGGTGGACCCAGAGAGTCTGGCTCCCAGGACCAGAGAGGCATGGTTCAATTCATCACTCAGAATCAGACAGCCCTGCAGGACACCAGACAAACTTTAATATGTATAAATGAGTCACCCATCTAATTAGTTTTTTCCATCTGAGGTAGCAGACAGTGTTACGCACCAACACGTCACTTTAGTACATATTTAGGGTGAGTGGGTGGAGCATCATTTTAGGTTTGTAAAAATGATCTGCGCTGGGATAATTACCTCCGCCAAGACCAAGGAGGTTATGTTTTCACCTGCGCTGGTTGTTTGTTTGTCTGTCTGTTGGCAGGATTACTCAAAAGGTTTGCGGTAGATTTGAATAAACTTTTTATGAGAGGTGGCGTGTGGCACAATAAACAATCCACTACATTTTGGTGGCGATCCAGATCATGATCTGGATTCAAGATTATTTTTAAAGGATTCCAGTGAGCCATAACATGAAGACCACTGGGTTTAACATGCACAGTGGATGTGGGGGGGTTGAAATTACAGTTGAGTTTGACCAAAGCACACTTAGTGATTGCTGGAAATAGTGATGAAGATGAGTGAGTGAATGAGATTTTTTCATTTCTGTCCAGTTTGAATGAAGTGTTTTATGATGCTCCCCTACATACAGCTGATCCAGCTTGATTCAGCTTGTTTGACTCTGTAAATGTACACCGTTTCAACAACAGGTTTGTATAATTTCACAACAAAAGAATGCCCTCTCTTAGTTTCCTCTCACCAGTGGAAACCAACTATGTGGCGAGGTATCTACCTGGCAAACAACATCTGCAGAAACATAACAAAACAAACAGGTCTGAACGCTTTGTTATTTTTCACTCTGACATGAAGTCAAGCTACCAATTGCCAACAGGAAGTATTTCCTCCTGATATGAGGCCAGAGGGTGGATTTGTGTCTGTGTACTTGGTGCTACTAGTGATCTGTGATAGTGCGATGTTATGGGATGGGTTTGTTTAAAAGCTACATGTACTGCAAACAAGAGTGCCTGGTAGAAAACGTATTTCATAAATGGCAAATATGCATGAGGGTTTATGCTAATACAAACTTAACATTCATATAATGTAGAGTGAGTGAAATGGAGAAAGAGAGAAAGAGGAAAAAGAAGATAGAAAGTGCTGAGAGAACATAAAAGAAAATCTGACATGGAAAAAAAAAATGGCAAGCCAAAGAGCAGAGATGAGGAATGAAGGGAAAATGTGCTGCAAGAATAAATCACAGCTCTATCAAGAATACATCTATCACCTGTGCTCTTACCTTGCCAGCCAGTGCTGGTATGTTCATGGAGTTGGTTGCAAACCCCATCCCAAATGCCATGGCTGACTCCACGCCCAGGAACTTAGCCACCAGTTTCTCCATCTCCTCATGTCTATCTAGGTTACCTGAGATGCAGATTTACAGGAGATCACGATGAACGTATACCAATCCAAACCTCAGAGATCAATGCTGAGCCCTATAGAACCCCTTTCACACAGAAGTTCCATAATGAGTACTGACGTAGTTTTGTATACCAACCGGGGAGATAGCGTCGCCCTGATTGACAAAAAGCCAATGGGATTTTTCCACTGGGTTTTGATTATTGCAAAAGATGAGCTCTGTATATGTGTATACACAAGTCTGTATAGGCGGACGAGTCGGCATGATTAACTTTTGTAGTCTCAGTTAGCAACTTGTTAGCAACGGCCTAAAAACTTGTAAAAAGACATGTAAAAACTTCAAAATTCATGAGTGGGATATTTACTGATATCTTATATCGTAGAACAAAACGTTAAAATCTCTTTGTGTTAACCATAGACCTTATTTTAGGCATCTAGCTAAAAAGCCATTCAAAAAACCCACTGACTTTGAGACAGGGGAACTAGAAGTGCTAAAATGCTAACTCATTTCCAGGTTTTGGGGCTCATTCTTGCAGCGATATATACTGCCGTACAGAAGATCAGCTGTTAAGCCAGCTTTGCTTTTTCACACTAAACCAAGCAGCAATGGCAGTATAATGCTGCCTGGGTGTGTGATTTTAGATAGCATGCCAGCATCACGGGAGCCTCCGTACCTTTTATAACAGTGAACAGTGAGGTGCAACACGCTGTGTGAAAGGGGCTATGGATTGCTTGGTATATATGTTTATTGGCTTTCTTGCTGAGAATTACATGAGAAGATTGATACCACTCTCTTACCTGTCCATAAGCTACAATCAGGAGATGGTTAGCTTAGCTTAGCATAAAGGCTGGAAGTGGGGGGAAACAGCTAGCCTGACCACGTCCAAACTTCAAAAATGTCTTCCAACATCTCCAAAGCTCACTAGTTAGCATGTTGTATCATGTTTGTTTAATGCAAAAAAGACATATAGAATCTTATCTTTGTTATACTAAAAATTAAAGGGGAACAACAGCCTTTTTCAAAATTCATACATGTTATCCCTAAGGTCTAAAAATCCAAAAAATATTATGAGCTACATTAAAGATACACTCAATATACTTGTTTTAGTATGAGCCACTCTTAGTAGCTAGCTAGCTAGCCCTTCTCCTCTGCATCTGACATACAAACATAATTGTTTTTGTTCGAATATAATGAAGTTTGTGTTTGCAGAAAGACGACACAATATAAATGGATGTCAGTATGACTTTCAGACATTTTGACTTGTACTAGGAAAAGCACAGTGTTACTAAAGACATTAACAAAGGCGATTCTGCTCTATTCAAGTGTCTCAGTAAGCTGTGACAGTGAGTGAGCATGAACAATACTAGGGCCCTGAAACTGAAGACGCCATCATTAACCGCTATTATTCACCGCTTTGCTTTTCCCATTGTGACATGTTAAAATGTCTTCCATGAAAGAGGTCTATTATGTCAAACAGAAAAATGCAAAAAAACATAAGGAATCTTATCTTTTTATACCAAAAATTAAAGGGGAACAACTGCCTTTTTTAAAATTCATACATGTTATGCATGTCTTATGGTCTAAGACAGTCCAAAAAATATTAGTACACATTAACAACTCTCCCAAACCCAAAAATTAGCATGCTAAAACTGAAACTTGTGTGGCCATTAGGTATAAAGTGAGGCGTTGGAGCTCCATAGACAATGAATTGGGAGAGATGTTGTAGATGTCAATGAGAGCACATCTTCAGTTTCACTACTGACAACACTAAAGGAGAATAAATCACAAACATGCTGTGGTTCAGCAAAATCAGCCTCCCTTTTATTGTCTATGGAGCGGCTCCAGACTTTATACACTATGATATCTCAAGTTTGAGACTTCTCTGGTTTCTGACTTTAAGAGCGAGTAGCTCAAGTTCACAATTATTGATTGAACTTTACTAGGCCATGGACATAACATGATAATTCTTATATGGGTGGTATTCCCCTTTAAAACCGACTTTCTTTATGAAAATGTGGGCTGGCCTTCTCCCAAGGAGAGAAGGGTCATTGGTTCTACTCAACTCAGTAAAAGTCTGTTCACCATATGACCCGTTTGATTTCCTCCAGGGTGATCTGGATCTTATCAGACTCGCACTGCAGACCGCCTTAAGCCACATATTTCTGAAGTGCACAGACTCATTGATTTCAGATATTCTCCATTGTGCTGGAATTTAATTCAAACTGAACTGAACTTTTGTACTTATCAAAAGAACAGATTCTGAACTGTTGCACTTTATAAAAACTGATTTAGAGCACAATTATCCAGTGGATGATGTTTTTAAATTCATATTTTGTCCATGTTTTAATCTTTGTTTTGATTTACCTTTTAAAATTAGGCTATTTTCATTGTTTTATTCTCCGTTTTGTTCAAATCTGACTTTTTATCTTTACTTGAAAATGAGGGCTACAGTTCTCCAAATAAAAGATAAAGACATAGTTTGACATTTACTCAGGGTTAGAAGACGATTGATACCGCTCTTGTGTCCGTATGCTAAATACTGTATGTAGCTAGAGCCAGCAGCTGGTTAGCTTAGCTTAGCACAAAGACTGGAAATGAGCCTGCTGCCCTGGTACTGTCAGGGTGACATAATCAGCCATATGTATCTCTGAGGCATACCGATGCCTTGTCATGTGTCTATTAAGACGAAATCAAGCCAAGATATTAAACAAAGCTTTCTGAATATGCATTGCAGAATTTATTGTGTTAGTTTCCACTGTACCGTGAAACAAACTGGTCTATTGTGCTTTCTTTACTGTGGTGAATTCATCCCTCCACATTCCTGCAGATCACTTCCTGACAGTGATAGCAAAAAGTCACGGGTGTGTCTGTGTTTTTGTGTGTGTTTGTACCAATCTCCTGCCTGGTGCTTGCAACTCCGACACCATACTTCATGGTGACCTCGGCTGCACAGTCAGCACACGGACCCGTGTTCTCAGCAAAGCCAAGGTAATTATATGAGCCCAGGTTGATCACATCCTGCACCACCCGACCTGTGTATCTGGAAGGGAGAGAGAGGAGGATGATCAGACATGATCAAAGTAGGGTTGTCAATCGATTAAAATATTTAATCGTGATTAATCGAATGATTGTGCATTGTTAATTGTGATTAATCGCATTTTGCATCTGTTTAAAATGTACTGTCAAGGGAGATCTGTCAAGTATTTCACAGTCTTATCACTATGAGAGTGGGCAAATATGCTGCTTTATTCAAATATGTGTACATATTTATTCCGGGGATTAATAAAGGTTAATCTTATCTTATCTTATAAAATCATAACATGGCAAACTCAAGTGGCAACAGCTATCAGTGTGCTGACTTGACTATGACTTTTTATCATAAAGTGGGCCAGTCTGTAAAGGGGAGACTCGTGGGTACCCACAGATCCCATTTTCATTCACATAATGAGGTCAGAGGTCAAGGGACCCCTTTGAAAAAGGCCATGCCAGTTTTTCTTCACAAAAAATTTAGCATTAGTTAGAAGCGTTATTTAACCTTCTTCCAGGCAAGCTAGTATGACATGGTTGGTACCAACAGATTCCTTCAGTTTTCTAGTTTCATATGATGCCTGTATCTTACCTGCTACAGTCTAAAAATCACAAGTTAATGTGTTAAAAATATTAGTGGCGTTAAAGCGACTTTGCATTAACACATTATTATCACTAACAAATTTAATAGAGCACTGATTCCAGATTCTCTAATACAAATATTTGCTGGTTAACTATGATGGTAAACTGATGGAGTACTGGACTGTTGGCCAGACCTTTGTTAAAACTTTTGGAGACATGGACCTCTGCTCTGGGAACCTGTGATGGACTTTTTGATATTATTTTCTGAATACAGTAAAGGGCATGTCTTTCTCACTCGAATGTCCAGTTATAGTCGTGGGAAACTCGTTCCATCAGGTCCATTTTGGCCCCCGGGACGCTGCATATGGGCCTGTTCCAGTTGTCTCTTATACGCATGTAGAGGTTTCTGGTGTAGAAGTTCTCAAAGTCCTGGTAGAGGGGCACAAAGTCCTACACACATAGATGAATAAAGAGAGAAGAGTATAAAAACTACTAGTAACTTCACAGAACTACATACCATTCATACTTTTTGAAGGCGTAGCTGGAGGGAATCTCTAAAAATATAATCTTTAACATTTAAACGCGTGACTCTGGGACTTAATTTTCCTTGGTTCCTGGAGAAAACATCTATGGGAAATCCTCGGGGTGATTTAATGACTTCCCCACTTCTATCCCACTAGCTTCCTTTCCTCAACATAGCCAAATACTTAAAAACAATGGGCTTCATTATCAAAACTTACATAACAGGTTGAAAACAATCTCAGTGGTCAAGGGCATGTTCCCAATGTGCTGATAACGTCTCCATTAGCTGCGCGGTGACAAAAATGCAATCTTAAGGGCACATTCCACAAGAAAAGCCTGAACAACTGAGAGCTGCAGCGGGTAAAGTTGGAGTAAATATGATCAAAAAAAGTTATTTTTAGAAAATGTTCACTATATCCAGACAATAGTGTATGAGAGAGTTAATCTGAATGAAATCTGTGTCCTCCGGTGCTCCTAACAGCATCTGCAAGGTTTCACAGACCGGAGGAAAACAACCAATCAGAGCCGAGATGGAGCCTGCAGTCTCTGAGCAGCTGTCAGTCACTCACAAACTCCAATCAAATCGTCAAACTAGGCAGTGCTGATCAAATATGAATCAATATTCTGTTACTGTAATGTCTATTTCTTACATAAAATGTTTTCAGGAACATCTTGTATTTATTGTTTAGCTGTAAAATGAGAAAGTTTGTGACCCAGCAGCCATGTTGATGAATCAGTTGAAGAAACACCAAGCACCGCCCACCAGACAGAGCAAACTTTCTCATTTTACAGCTCAACAGTAACTACAAGATGTTCCTGAAAACATCTGAGGTTATAAGTGGCATTACAGTAACAGAAAATTGATTAATATTTGATCAGCGCTGCCTAGATTGACCGTTTGATTGGAGTTCATGTGTGACTGACAGCTGCCCCCGCTGAACGAACAGCCAATAGGAATGCTCTCTCTCTGATATGACCTGTGATTGGATAAAGTCTCCCCTCACAGGCTAGAATTTTTAAAGCAGTGGGGGGGGGGGGGGGGGGGGGTGCAGAAATCTTGTTTTCTCTCTTTACACTACAATATGCTGAAAGGTTATTATAAAATTGTCTTCCCAATGATGCCACAAACATTCAGCCTAGCACTGCTTTAAGGGGAATATTTTAAAATGTTAAACTCCACGTGTTTGCATTCGATAAACAGGGCACATTAAATTCTGTCTGACCTGCTGTATTTCAGCATATAGACACAAACAAGCAAAACTAGCAATCTGTTTCCTGTTTGAAATACATTGACAAGATCTGAGGTTTTGTTTCTCGGCGTATGCTTCCTGTCCAAACACCAAGCTTGAAGTAATAGTGCTTAAAATGTATGAAATACGAGAGCCCATAGTTTCTGCTGATGTGGTGTGAAAATATCACTTTGGTTCAGTCTGGGTAACAAAACAACAGGTCTATTTTTCCATTCGTTATCACTACTGTTTCTGTTTGTCACCGGGCAACATTTGCTCAGTCTTCGAATCAGCTCCATTCAACACCTGAAACTCACCTGGCCATCTTTTCCTCGACAGCAATTAGCTCACGACACTGTCACCGTGCAACCAAAACAAATCATAGGATTCCAGTCGTTACAGTGTATGCAGAGTATGCAGACTGCACAGCATGTGTCTGCTGTTGGGAATCATAACATGTTGCTCAACTGTCATTGTTATGGGGAAACTGTTCCCAAGAATACAGGGTGCCAAAAGCACTAGCAGGGTCACAGTCAGGTTGTGTCTGAGGCTCCTCTCACCTTCTGCTCCTCCTTCTCCCTGGCGATGTGGCACCGCTCGATCTTCCAGTGGCGGAGGAAGTCACGGAGGTACCCAAAGATGGTCAGGATGCCGTAGCCCATGTAGGTGAGCACTGCCACCAGCATGGGCGTCTCCTCGAAGGACTCGATGAAGGGCCGACCGTATAGGCCGCCATGATGCCATGCCACATGGACCTGAGCAACACGGAAACCAGAGATTCAAATTAAATGAAAAACTTTGGCACATACGCATGACAAGTTTTCATCACATTTTCTCAAAAGTAAGTGCATATTACTATTTCTTTATATTTGGGCTATAATAACATACTTTGGATAGTGAAATATGTGAACAGTGGATATTAAATGTTTAAAAAACCCAATGTTCTGGCAGGAATATGCAGATTTTGGAGCTGAAAACAGGTGGCTACCTCCGAGTCTGAAAAGTGAAGCCAATGCAGAAGTGCCTTAAAGTTGTATTGTTGGGGGCGGCAGTAGCTCAGTCTGTAGGGAGTTGGCTTGGGAACCGGAGGGTCACCGGTTCAAGTCCCGACATGGACCAAAAACTGAGTGTGAACTGGTAGCTGGAGAGGTGCCAGTTTACCTCTTGGGCACTGCCGAGGTGCCCCTGAGCAAGGCACCAAACCCCCAAATGCTCGGGGCGCTTGTCAGGAGCAGCCCACTCACTCTGACACCTCTCCATTAATGCATGTATGTGTGTTTCAGGTCTGCATGTACCATGTATGAGTTTAACAGAGTGTAAATTGAATTTCCCCATTGTGGGACTAATAAAGGTAGATCTTCTTCTTCTTCTTCTTCTTGATTGTCTGAGAAATGACTCACTTGATTTATTACCTCAGTAAACATTGTAAACACGAGTTTATGGTCTCAATCACTAGTTTTAAGTCTTCTTCAATACAACATGATGCTCATTTAGTATATTATGGATCCATTTCGAGTCAAATAGACCATAAAGCAAGGTATGCTTTAGGGCGTGGCTACCTTGTGATTGACAGGTTGCTACCATGGCGTTAACACTGAATTGTTGTGAAAGTGAACTGTAACATTTTGAACAGCTTAATCACCGTTTGGTTGTACTTAGGTCCACCCTGTCATGTCAACTCTGGTTGCAAAAAAAAAAAAAAAAAACAAGATGGCAACGGCCAAAATACTGAGCTCGAGGCTTCAAAATGGCAGCCCACAAACCAATGGGTGACATCATGGTGACAACGTCCACTTCTATACACAGTCTATGGCTGAAAGCTTTTAACATTAACAGAATTTAAGTCTTTTAATCGAAAAAAAAAAAAAAAAACAGAACATTAAAAGATTTAAAACAAATATATAAGTAATCTCAAATATGATGTATGATATTAATTTTGGGTTCTGTAAGTAGTGCAAGGGCAGTTTAAGGTCACCTTATTTAAAAGGAGCAACATTACAGAGCCATTGTTAAACATAGCAGGAGCAATAACTTAACACTGTCTCCATGTATACCGGTCTAACTTACTACATCTTCCTATGCAAACACAGCAACTTATGCCTGAGCTGGAACATACTTTAATGTTTGAAATACTCTTTACATAAATGTGCAGTCTGACTTCCTGTGACTCCCTGTCCTTTTGTTCTTATGAGAAAAACAACACAGTTTGTCTTTTGCTGGCTGAGGTTTCTGTAAGTCACTTATAAGGTGACTTATGAGAAGTCAAATTATAAGTAGGGAGAAGATAAGAAAGTACAAACTCTGGCGCAGCTGTACACCGGCTATACAGGAAAGAAAACACAGTGTGACAAATGCCAGGGAGGATTTGACTGCCAAATAAGGGAAGAGCTGGTTGTGCTGATGTTAATGTGTGCACTTGCAGTGATCTGAAATGCACTTTACGTGTACAGTCAACTGAAAAGTCAACTGAAAAGTCAACTGAAAAGTCAACTTCACTTTTTTCTCCGTCTTGGACAGAAACTCGCCACACAGACGTTGCGCAATTCCCCTTCCCATCATGCATGTCTCTGTGCTCATGGCTATAAGGCACTACATGTGACCGGTCATGCCTCTCTCTCAAATACCTTCGAGAGTAGCAACGCTGACATCTGCAGCGAAGAGTAATCAGCTGAGGTTCAGTCACCAGGCACTCAGTCTCTCTGCACAAACAGCCACAGTTTACTGAAACCAGCACCACAATGTCTGGTGATGGGAATAACCTGTCAACAAGTGTGTCTCTACCTTTATATCCCTTCAAAATCCCAAACTGGAACTGATTTTGAAGAATTGACACTCTCAACGATTAACCCACCGAGTAAGATGCCAGTTATTATCTTACTATGACTGCCAGTTACTGACAGTCTTTTTCCGTCATTGTGATATGCAACCAAATACCTTTCAAAAAGTTTTACACACACAGCAGTCAAAAGGGAATTTAAAAAATGATCCCACTATTTTCCTTTAATTGCCTCTGTCCTTGACCAAAGAAATGCTTAGTTGACTGACAATAACATAATTTTTTTTAACTAATCCATTTGTTGATTTAATCAACAGATCACTTTGAGTTTCTACTCAAAGAATCACACCAACATTTTATATCTTGTGTTTTGCTCATAAGTTTCTTGGAAATATGTCATTCATACAGCTTAAAAAAAAGACTAATTGACGAAAGAAATACGACTAAAACGACCAATTGGTCTACTAGGTGAATAAGAGGGGGCAGCCCTACCTTTCATTTTGAAAAGCAGTGCAAAATTTAAACTTAAATAAATAAATAAAAAAAAAACCTTAGTATCACAACATATCCATGAGTCTCAATGTTCCTGGGCGATAGCATCTAACCACATTGTCTGAGGGGACCGGTTAATTGGGAACACTCACAGAGGGTGCACCCAAGGGTGGAAATTTCATTAGCTTCTTAGGAAAAAGCCCTTCCAAAGCATGCTCTGCTGTCTCAATGGACAGCATTAACTGAAGTTAAGGTGCACTGGTTCAGTGTCTCCCTTATCACTTAAGCATCATCATTTTTATTTTATTTTACCCACTTCAAGAAAATTGAATTTTCCTTAACTTTTACAGCTAAATATTTGCTACTCAGAAGACTGCAGCCAGTAGACTCCCAGAAATTAGCCTGAAAAAGTAAGAACATTTTATAGTTCAATAGGAGACTGAAAGGAGCTGCCATGAAGGCCTCGCTACTATGAGAAGCATACATAAAAACACACTCCACACCCTCTCAAGTGATGAGACAGGAATTCAACCTACAAACTTACTGCCATCATCCACACAGATAAATGCCCCAAGTTGTTTGACTGGCTCTGATAGTACAGTAGATGCACCATAATTATAGTATTTTAGAAATTGTTAGGGCGGGTTATATCATCCACACTTTCTTTTAATCAGATTCACAAAGTGGGGCTCCAGCTATTCCTCTTCTTCAATTCGGCATACATATTAAGCACTAGACATTATTGGGATTCATCGCAAAATCTTTTGGAGTTGTCACACCCGCCGATTTTAAAACAACCTCCCCTCCCATTGCATAAAACCACTGAGGGGGCGGTGGAGAGCAGTATGAGTCCATTCAAGTTCAGATTTTTAGATATTCAGATGTTGCTTTGTACAAATGTGATTGTGCCGAATTAAGTAGCGTGTAGTAGAGATTCAAAGAAAGTTTTTGCTTCATGTTTTGAGGTAGTATATTAGATTAAGAAAGGGCGAAAACTCTTTAAATTTGAGTATTTTATATGGAATTTGGCGTTTAGAGAAGCAAAGCTAGATGACAAGCTGTCAGACAATCAGTAGCAGGACTCGGTCAATATGTGACAGCTGTTATCGTGTCATATTATAATTTAATAACGATTTAATAACGGCCAAGTACATGAAAATGACAGCATCGCCCGGGTGTTTCCGGGTCCACACAGTAGATGCTTCCCCGGCTTCCCCAGCCTCTCCTCTCCGTCCCATCCCGGGCCTCACCTCCTCCTCCTCCTCGGTCTGGCAGTGGTGCTTGGGCTGCTGCTCATGGCAGCGGTGGAGGCTCCTCACCAAGCCGTTTCTCTCCGGCTTCAGTCCGTTCTTCACACGCTGACACGCGTCCCCGTTGGCCGGCTTGGTCGCGGTGCTTTCGGTCATTGCTGGCCAACGATTGTGAAGCCGCGACGGTAACTTGCATGTAGGAACACGGCGCCTGCCTGCGGTGCAAGGCGGTGACAGTATCCGAGCTGGGAACGTTTACAACCACACTACAAACACTCCCCCAGACACACAACAGACGTACAGCACACACACGCACACAAATAACACACTCTCTGTGGAACCTGAAAATCCGGACGCTAAATACCGGAAATCAACGCCCATCAAAATATGGGAGCATGAGGGAGGGGGCGGGGCCATGTGGCTCATATGTGCAGAAGGGCGGGGCTTCAACTTGAACTTGATCCATTTTATGTTTATGACACTTTCAAGCGGGAAAAAATAGACAGTGCTTCAGTACTATAAATAAATAAATGAATAAATAAAAAGCTCCACAAGAATTAAGAAATTGACAATTAAATGACATCCAAATGTCTACTGTAAAAAATGTCTTCAGAATAGTCCACATTTTTTGACTTTACCATGAAAATATCCCCTTTAACACATCATAAAACAGTTCAATACAATCTTGCATAAATACATTTATGTCTACTAATATTAAGGTCACATGAAAGGCTCTCTGGACTGCACGTTGGTGCACCGGTTTGAATCCGGGGCTTGGGGAGCTTCTGTGTGGAGTTTGCATGTTCTCCCCGTGTTTGAATGGGTTTTCTCCAGGTGCTCCGGCTTTCTCCCACAGTCCAAAGACATGCAGGTTAGGTTAACTGATGACTAAATTTCCCGAAAGGTGTGGATGTGAGAATGAATGGTTGTCTTTCTCTATATGCCCTGTGCTGGATTGGAGACCTGTCCAGGGTGTACCCTGTCGTCCTCCAATGCCAGCTGGGATCGGGATAACGGGATAAGTGGTTGAAGATGTATGTATGAAAGCCTCTCTTATATGGACCTAAGATGAACAAGTAATATTGAAAACATTTTTTAATTTAAAATCCACCCTAAAACTCTTACGCTCTTATAACAAGAGATAACATGGGTCCTGTGATATAATTACTTATATTAGTATTAGTGAGGCCCTAGTGAGCTTATTTGAATATTCCAATTATGTAGGCTATAAACAAATTTTCAGAAGTCATCTTTTGTCATTAATGTGAAAGAGTAAGCATCAAGGGCCTCACAAGTCTAACCAGATCATCTAATTTATGTGGAAAGTATAATGTTTGTCTCTCAGAATCACACATTCTGGACTCACCTTGCCAGACCAGACACATTAACAGCAAAACAACTTTATTGTGGTATAATGTTGAAGCTGAATACACCTTTATAATGGTGCCCATATCATGATTTTGACTTTACAGAGGCCTTTTTTGTGGAAATCACACTCCCTCTAGTGGTTAGAGGTTGTACTGGCACCAATATGTGCACATTTTCTTTACAATAAAAACTTCACAGGAAGGGACACACTGGGATTAATAGCTGTAGTCATTTGCCTTCATAGCACATGATAAAAGCAGGAAGGATGTAGTAGTATTATTAGTATTATACAATACCACACAATGTTAAGATAACTGTAAATTTCTCCACTGTGGGACTAATAAAGGAATATCTTATCTTATCTTATCTAACTGTAATATAGCTTACAATGTTTCTCAAGTAGTAATAGTAATAGTAATTGTAATATAGTCAGTTTACTAGAGTTTTGATCAATTTTACTTTTACTACTTTTACAACTTCTACCGATTATTTAGAATTAAATTAGACAAATTCAGTCTTTACTATTTAATTCTACTGCATATATTTTAGAATGCATTATAATCACTGTTATAATGCATTATAATGCGATTATAAGTTAGTCAGGGTGGTCATTGTTTGTAATAACTAATTTGAAAACTCTATAATTAAATCTATGAAACAATGTCTCTCAGGTAATAAATAATGAAATATAATCAGTTCAGTATATATATATATATATATATATATATATATATATATATATATATATATATATATATATATATATATATATCATATATATATATATATATATATATATTTTTATATATTTTTCCAGGATTTAACACCCTGAAAGGAGTCATTTTGCATCTTGAGTACATGTACTTTAAGTACATTTCACTAGAATTTTGAACACAGGACTTTTACTCATCACAGAGTGTTTTTATTGCAGTGTGGTATTGTTCTTTTTGGTACTTAAGTAAATGATATGAGTAAACAAGCCTGGACTTTTTACTGTTAAGTAAAGGCAGGCCATATTTACTTTAGTAAATAAGCTGAGTAAACAAGTCTGGACTCCCTTAAGGCCAACCTAAAAGGGGATGTTTTCTTTCCAGGGACCAAGGCAGGGCATTGCTGATTACACTACCTGGATATAACTATCTTCGTAATAAAATGATTTTGTAATTTCCATTCATTTTGTCACATATGGGACACTGTTATTGCCTGCTCCCCCGTTTCCAGTGCTCATATGAGGGAAACAGCGCCGCCCTGAGTCTGTATGGTCAAACGCGGGATTGCAGCTACAGCCGAGACAGGTGAAGTTGGCTCCTGTGATTAAATAAATACTGAGGTGGATGCTGCGGGTCCTGTCATCCAACTGGGGACTTAAACTTTAAGAAACTGAGACGAATTGTGCAGCCAGTCATACTCAAACCCCACAACGAGCAATATACAGTTAACAACGTCATTTTAAATGAAACAACCAAGTTAGCTAGTTCGAAGTTGCTAGCTAATGATATCAGCTGCTATGCTATTGTGAGGGACCAGTTTGCTAGCTTCAGCCGACAAACCAGCACCAGCAACAAGCAGTGAGGCATTTTCTGACATGGATATGGAGAGGTTCACCTTCATCAAGGAAAGAACGGGCTTCAACACCAAATACGTGAGTCAGATAAACTCCCCTGTCTTTTTCTGTCTGTGTCTTTGCTGACTGGTGTCTTCCCTGTTGGCTGTGTTTAGCTAACTCCTTGCCCTGTTGCTTAATGTTATGGATGTCACATTATGTTGCACTGGACTTTGAAGCTGTTGTCTTGTTGCTGCAGAGACAGAGCCTGCAGGGCTTTGAATAATTTGAAATTTTTGAAAGTTTTGCATTTACTGTTCACGTTAATGTGTGAATTGTGAACGAGTCTTACTGTAGGCCTTAGGCTTTTGTATGCCAAACATGTCATGTATTTGACACATGCATGCTTTTTGGTGTGAACAAAAACTTAAACCTGTGACTATTTGTAATGATAATCTTTTCAGTATAAACTGGTATGTACATGTACATGGTATGCACTTTTGTTGTCTCCTTTAAATGGCAGGAGATCCCAGGATTTTAACCTCTGTGGGGTTGTTAGCAGGATAATAGAAACCTCTCAGTATGTTGGTGCTCTTACATGTGATGACTGTGGTTATGGGTTGTCAGAGTCAGCTAGTGCCTAGTGTGAATGAATGCTCAGTGAGGTCAGGTGTGAATGGTGGTTTAATCTCCTGGGTAGGGATGCCAGGACAGCATTTTAGGTGGAAGACAGGTGGTGCCTTAGGCCTCTTCCTCTGTCGAATGATGGCGTAGGTGTAGATAGACTGCTGAGTGCAAACCTGAGGAGTTGGCTCGCCTGTTTTAACCCATCTGTATGTTAAGTGGTTGTTTCACTAATGTATAAAACCGTGCGCTCCTCACTGCACTGGACTGCATACACCAGCTTACTTTTCTTGTGTTTGGGTGTGCGGTCATTAGGGTGGACCAGTTGTTGTGGTGTATGTGGTTTTGTATGCTTAGAAGATAGTCAACTAGACTTCCAACTAAACTTGTTGTTTCATAAGCTCATAAGCGAGATGGAGTTGCTCGGTTGTAGTTTAGGACTGTGTCTAGAAGGTAACCCACAATTTGGCAGACTCTAGCGAGATGGGTGAAAGTAGATTGAAGTTCTTGGTGGTACTGCAAGGCTACCCCAACCTTCATCTCTTGATATTGTTCTCCTCCCACCTCTAGTTGCAGGTGTAGAAAGAAATTAGAAACACTTGACATCATGGCTAGGAAATTATTTATTTACGTGGTGAAAATATTGCAGAATAATTTGTACATGTTTGCAAATCTTTTCAAAGTTTGAGTTGTTCTGACTTTGCAGTGCAAATGCAACTTCAGTAATTACAATGTTGCATTTCTCGCAATTCATGAAAGTGAAACAGCACCACAGATATACGTACATATCCTACTGTACTGCACAGATGCCATTTCCGTGGTTGACACACGTAGCGCCTGGTGTTTACTCCTGGATCACTTGTGTGCCTGAGGAGCACAGTCAGACTACACGGATCCAAGCGAGTACACAGGTGGGGTGTCACTCTCTGTTGAAAAGACCTTAAAACATGTACAAACAAACAGAGAAACCGAACTGAAAACATAACCTCCTTGGCAGATGTAACTGTATGTTGACCTGATGTTAGCAGATGTGTTTTCTTGTTGGAAATACTGTATATTTTTAAATTAATTCAGACTTTGATTCTCACAAAACATTGTTTTGGTCACACAAGGTTGGCACGGGTGACCATTAGGCTGATTAATCGAGCCAATTGTTTTTACATTTTTTTCATAATCTGTGTTGGCCGATGTCTGAGCATATTTAGCTGATTAGTAAGCAGGACACATCTGTGGGCATCCCAGTGTTGTTGCTGTTGAACACATGTGACTCTGCCCTTTGTGTCAATCAAATTGCCATCCAGACCTCAGTAGATGTAGCCCAGTGGGTTAACCTTTGTAAGAGTGTGTGTGAAGAACAACGTCCTGACTGGGGGAAACCGTGCAGACACTAAATGCCGATTAGAGAGACAGACCATAAGTGTTGTTCAATTAAGATATTTTCTGTATCATTTGTTATTAAGGTGTTAGATTTTATCAGATGAAGGAAACTCATTTACGTGGACGGACTCGTTTATGTTTCCAGCACCTTAGCTAAGATTTAGACAAGTGGAGCAGTTGTTCATCCTGCATCAGATGGAGGAAAAAGAAAACCAGCCAAAGATATCGGCAAAAAAAAAAAAAAAAAAAAAACAGTGCCATATTGGCCATTGGCTGTCCTGATTCTGTAAAAAATCAGCATCGGCATCGGCCATAAATATCCATATTTGTCGACCCCTAGTTACCATGGTAACATGTCTCCACCCACAACGAGGCTCTCAGGAAGCAATGACGTAAATTATTGCTCAGTGCATCCGAAAAGATTCGAACTACAATTTATTCACACAAAAGTATGTTGAAGCATAGTACACACATTGGGTATGTAGTGCATAGTGATTTCGGACAAAGCCTATAGCTACAGTGAAGTCTTGGTAATCAGTTTATAGCTAAGAATTATGGGACCTGTATTTATCATTCAAGACCAGTACAGTAGTAGACACATGAAGATGTGCCAACAACAATGATAGATCACCACCATTTCCACGAATGCTGTAGTCACTCCTGCGAACCTTTAAAATCCGTGCATCCATCCATGGGATGTGTTGTTCGTGGAGAAGCTGTGTGTGTTTTGTCAGTAGTTGCAGAGGAAGAGCAACATTTAAAGTGGCCTTGAACTGAGCTCTAATGTTCTAATTAGTTCTCAGGGGAGTGAATCTGCTCTCTTACTGTCTGCTTGGTTCTCCCTTTTCTGTCTCTCTTTACTCTCCCCGCTGTGTATTTCTCTTTCTCGTCTCTCTCTCAGTCCTTTTCCTTTCCCTCTTTTTTTTTTCCCGTGCCTTTCTCGTTGTCTTTCTCTCCCTGTCTCCGAGGCAGGGTGTGACTGGAATAGCTGTTCTCTCCTTTGGGAGCATTTTGTGGAAAGTCAACAGACACGTCAAAGTTAGAGACAAGAGGGAAGAGAGAGGAGAGCATGGGAAAACAGATTAATCAGAAAACGGCATACAAACACATTGCAATCTGGCAACAAGAAAAGGAAAGTAAGGACACCAAATTGTTGACAATTTGAAGAAAATAACTAAAAAATGCATGCAGTGAATTGTCAATCCACACACACACTGGGCCTGCATATGCTCACATATTACCTCAGGCATGTATGCACTACCCAGTTTGATCCAGTTCTGTGCTCCGGAGTCTGCTATGCTGCTGTTTTGGCCCAGAGGCTGGGAAGCAGGATTTAATCAATACACGCTTTGAAGGCAGATACCTACACCAAAATATTAGGAGCGAACCAACCAGTGTTGTATTGATCAGATATAAATTATGTACAACCGTCAGTCATTAGTGAAAGCAGATGAGAGCATGGGGGAAAAATGTATCCACCTTCATATGATGTTGCCACATTCATCGAACTACCTGACCTTTCAGGTTTCATTCAAGCTTTCAATATCAACACCTTCTGGACCACAACCTGCATGATTTATCAGCAGTGTTTACTGTGTTTTTAACTGTGTTTGACACAGAAAACAATAAACAGGGATTCCAGTTAATTTACAATTCTTGGTAACGCACCCATCTAACTGTGTTGATCGTGTTTTAAGGCCAATATCACTTGCTGCCACAAGGTGGCAGTCATGTATTAATAATAATTAACAATGAAAGGCAAACTGTAAACCTGAGGCAGCGGTAAAGAAATAAATAATCAGGACAAGTTTTGAATTTTGCTCAGTAATTTTCAAAAAGAATTGAACTGTATGATCTATCAGCAGACTTGTGACTATCATATCATTCTGATACTTACTTTTTCCATTTCAATTAAAAACAATGGACAATGAATTTGGACAACCTTTTTGTGCTTTGGTAATAGTTTTGCAATTACCAATTGATAAAATACTGATCAGTCGGTGTAATTGTACAAGTTTGATTGCATTTTGGAGGGATTTTGGATTTTCGAAATTTATTTAACAGAGGAAAGTGTAACTACTCTGCTACCAAGGCGCTCCAAACATTATTACATCTCTGAAATACTCTCCAAACCACAATCAGTGCCTGGGAAACAAATGGATATAAACAGAATAACACTAACTTTTCTCAGATTGTCAGTAATAACTTCTTTTTTTCACAATAAATACATAAATTAGAAACTCTGACAAGTAATGGGTTCAGTTGATCTCTATGTTCGTCTGTAATTTTAACAGAGAAGCTGCATACTCATTAACGAAATAAAAAATACACAGCTCATTTACCTGCAAGATAATCGCATGATGCCAAAAAGATGAGTGTATTGCATTGAAATCTGAGAAACCCTTCTTCAAATGGAAGTTTTTTCAATCTTTATTTCTAAGCTGACAACAGAAGAAGCCATTATAAATTGTCCTTTATAACACAGGTGTTACTAATAACAGTCACAACAGCTCTGATCTGTTAAAGCCACAAAACCGAAGCAGCCAAAAGGAATTCAGCCACAGGTTAGATTGCTTGAACTACTCTCTGTAAACACAGCGACTAATTGATGATGAGGAGCAGATTGGTAGGCAGGTATCCAAATCAGGTGATGGGCTCAGTGGAGGCAACCAGTGGGCAGCAGAGGAATGACAAGAACAGGAAGAGTTCATTAGAGAAAGACTGAAGCTGTGTGTTTAGGTCTGAAACTGACGAGGAAAGAGAGGGAGACAAAAAAGAAAATACTGCTGCAGCTTCATATCACCACCTTTGTTGATGAGGATGACATTATGGTGCCTCTGTAATGAAAATGGGAATGATACCATGTCATGTTATTAGGGTTTTCAAAGGTAACGCGAAAATATCACGTTAATGCAAATGAAATTTAACGGCGCTTATTTCTTATAAACATAAAAGCAACTTGCGATTTTTAGGTTGTACCAGGCTCAAATTTAAAACTAGAGTGAAGATACTGGTATTATATCATATGAAAGTAGAAAACCAAAGGAATCCATTGGTGCCAGTCATGTCATACTAGCTTGGAAGGATTTTAAATAACTAAAATAAATACTTTATTTAAATAATTTTTAAATAAAATTTTAATAACGCTCCAAACTTTGGCTAAATTTTAGTGAGGCAAAACTAGCATGGCCATTTTCAAAGGGGTCCCTTGACCTCAGGTTTATTTAATCATGCCTCTACAACACATCCACACACACGTACCCAAAAAATACATGAATGTACAGAAACACTTTAATCAAGGAGGAAAGGGAGAAAGAGGAAGAGGTAGAGTACTACCTCTTCCTCTTTCTCCCTTTCCTCCTCCTCCTCCTCTCCGTTCTTGCCTGTTCCTCTGAATCCCCCTAACTTGCTAATGAGGGCAGGCCCATAATGTCCATCCTCTATCAATGATAGATTACAGTGATAACTTTATTCAATTTTAATAGTCCAGACTTAACTGATATTAAAAAGCTGATCTCTGCATCTATAGTACCGCTGAGAGCAGATCTTTAGCTATTTCAGGGACAAAAGGAGCGATGTGGAGATGCAGAGAAAGTTTAAAGAGCATTTCAGTGCCTAGCTCTCTTCTTACTCCACACTGTATAAGGGACGTTGCATTAATTATAACCTGGTGAGATCCCATAGGCAGCTCAGGACAACCTCTGCACAGTAAAAACCCCACAATGACCCCCCCTATGGGCACAACCCCAAATATATGCAGGCATGTCCCTGAACAGCACAGACCCCGGCCCCCACAGAATGACCCCTTTGGATATTACATTAGTTTTATCCAGGCATGTTGTAGGACAGCCTCTGCATGACCCCTGCATCTATTAATGTTATGGTCACTAATGACAGTCAGGCAAGTCCCAAAGGCAGCCTTTGTTTGCCTCCGGGGCCCCTGGGTGTTAAACAAATTCTAATCAGGCATATCCAAGGCCAGGTCTTTTTATGATCATGTCAGGATATGTTTGAGAGTCTACCAGTTTTATTCAGGTGTGACCTGAACAGCCCTATGTTAAGGCGCCTGGTGCTTCCAAAGACCCCTCAGGATAGAACATTAATTAAATGCAGGCATGTCCAATGGCAGCGTTTTTATAGCATTAATAACAGGGCACCAGCTTCTCATCGACTTTCTGGACTATTATGGAATTTTACGAAGTGTGTCCCGGAGGGGGCAAGGTCAGAAACTCGATAACATGGCAAGGGCAATTAAATGGTTCACTTTGTACGAATACAGCATGTTTTTTCATATAAGCCAGTGATTTTCAGGCCGAATAGAGTAGAAACCAGCCTGAAAACAGTTTCAACTTTTTAAGTGGAAATGAAATGTTCAACCAAGATGAATGGATTTCCACTCGGATGAACAATTATATAACAAACATGACAAATGTAAGCATTTAAAAGAAAAAAAAAAATTCCCTTTAATTTTTTGTGGCAAGAGCGCTGCCATGTTGTAGTATTGTAGACTGTGACATCACGTGACAGGCTAGACCGTGACCTACTGAAGAGAAACATTTCTGAAGAAAACAAAAGAGGGGGGTGCTGTTATATTGTTCCTCGATGCATTTACAGTGTTAAAACCAAGGACAAAACCATCCATTTCATAAACCGCTGAAATGGAGATCAATATCACTGCATTGCTGGCTAGTGGTACTGAAAGAGCCCACCATCAGGCACTGAGTCCAGCTCCAGCTGGCTGTCCCCTCATCTCCCATCCTTTCCCCTCTCTGATCACCTGTCTCTTCTCCTCTGCTCTCATTCAGACTATTCAAAGACAGAGTCCTAAGATTATAAAAACAGAAAGCACTGTTTATTCTGAAGCCCACGTTTTAGCATTTACTTACCTAACTTGCCAGTAGCTTCTGCTAGCTAGCTACCGGCTCAACATTAGCATACCAAAACTCCCGTCACAAAGTCAAACTTATCGGCCTAATATTACCTGCGTTCTCCTTCAACTAACAAACTAACTAACTAACTCCGTCACTCGGTTATACTCCCAAGTCGACAGACACCACAGAGCGATGGCTACCTCGACCACGCTGCTTGGAGCTGCCGCTGGCAGCAGCCCACCGAGTCGGTCCTTGAGAGCGTCGAAATGAAACAGAATCTTTCAAATGCTTATATTTGTCATGTTTGTTAGTTTGTTAGTTACTAAAAATCCTTTTAGTAAACCAGCTTAACCTGGCTGAATGTTGTGTATAGGGCTGTCAAAGTTGATGCGATAATAACACAAATTCGCTTTAACCCCACTAATTTCTTTCACGCATTAATGCAAATTGCAAATTTTTAATTAACTGCTTAACCTCTCTGAGGGGGCTCAGTTTTAAAGCTGAAAGTGAAGATACTGGCATCATATGAAACTTGAAGCTAAAGAATCCATTGGTATGTCATACTAGCTTGCCATGAAGGAGGCTAAATAATGCTCTAAGATTACACCAGATTTTGGTGAGGAGCAACTGGCATGTTTTTTGAAAGGCATCCCATGTGAATATTTGTCACTGTGTTGTTAATTGATTTACAGTAATGAATATATACAAACGTTTGCATAAAGCAGCATATTCTCCCATGTTGATAAGAGTATTAAATACCTGACAATTCTACCTTTAATGTAGACTTTGTCCTGACAAAAATGTGCAATTAATTTGTGATTAATCACGATTAACTATGGACAATCATGCGACCAATTGCAGCCCTGGTTGTGTACTCTCAGAGGCTATGGGGTTTTTATATTGTGGCCACAGTTGGTAACCTGAACTACCTGATTTGCATTTGGAGAAGAAACATTTTTACACTTGGTCAGCATCAGGTCAACATCAATTCCTATTTTTGAACAGGGCCCCTGAGGGAATGTCAAGGTAGTGGAGTTGTCGCTCCTCACTTTGCTAAGTAGAGGACAGGAAATGTGAGACAGGGCAAGAAAGAGGCAGTGACAGTAATGGGGAGAAAAAAGGGAGAGAGGGGCAGACAGAAGCAGTGGGGGGGATGGTCGGGCAGGCTATCAAACACTGTCTACCTGTCTGCCTCCTCCCCCATGGCAACTGTGTCCATCTGTGCCCATCTGTGGGTCTCATTCAAGCCAGCTGATAAACAGAAAATAGTTTTTAACTGGGAGGACCGCAGACAGCACAGCAGTGAGCCCAGATTGTTTTCCACAAAGGCTGAAAAGTCTCATTGCTACTTTCATGTTCTACACTGGATGTTTGAGATATTCACTGTAGACAATTTTTAACGTTTCGAGGTTTGGAGGTATTTATGTCTGTGGGTACATCAAACAGCAGAATTGGACAGTAATGTTTGATAATTGTTTATTTAAGTGAAAACAAATAATTCACACATAATACACATGTATTTTTGGAGAGAAATATGTATATTCTTGAGGTATCGTCTATAAGACTACAAGAGAAACGAACAATAGCCCCGTTTTCATCGCAGGAACATTCTCCTGAAGCTAAGAACCTTTTGAGGAACTCAGTGCATTTTGACTGCAGGGACCAGGGTCTAAATTAAGTACCAGTGGACATTTTATGGGGTCCTTTTCCCCCCAAAAAAGGCCCTGGTCAAGGGGGCTATTATTCTCTGAATGTACCGATGACCATCGCTGATTGCTGCTTCAACTGTACCGCTTCATTCATAGAATAAGGGAGCACCCTAGTATCACTTTAAGACCATTTCAGGATGATGGTAGAGCATTTCTCTTTGTTCAGTGCCTAACAAGCTGCCGAGCTGCAATGAAAAGCTGGTACACAAACAGGTTAAATCATCATTTATCACCAGCTGCAGTTTATGAGCACAGCAGACAACTAATACCCCAGTTCACCCGTCTGGGAGAGTTACTGTGGCAGCCATGACGCTGTGTGCATTGTCCCAGTAAGTCTCCACCGCATCATTTAGTTCAGCTGAGAGGTTGTCAGCCGTGTGTGTGGCGGGCTACTCTGTCTACCTGGCGTAACGTCAGCGAGTGTCCGACAAAGACTTTGGTAACATTAAAGTAAAGTTAGGCTCTGATGCCGACCCTCCCGACTCATTTAAAAAAGACAGGGAGAAAAAGCGAGAGAGAGATGCTGCGCGGTGGGGCTGCGAATGAGAGAAAGAAAAGTTATTTTCTGATTGTTTCACGGTTAACTCAACAGATGATTTAGTGTGGAAACAGATGATCTTAGTTTCATTTTCCTCTGCTGCATTTCTTTCATTACATCCAACATGCAGCAGTAAATATATGCAGCAGTAAATATCGTCACAGTGAGACGCCGGACACACTGATCTGCAGGCTGCAGAGTGTGTTTACCGCTGTGACTACCGGTAGCCCTCGTCCCGTGTCATGTTGCTTTTTCACATATTAGCATACTAATTTGCCTAATTTTCGCAGGTCTTTAGACTGGTGGAAACGCAGACAACAGTGGGCTGAAGGAACCTAGTTGCAGCGACCATGAACCCTTTCAGTGTACGTACAGACTGGACATGCTAATATTGTTAATAGACAGACTTGGAAAAATGTAAACCTGTCCTTTAACATGAATAACATTCCTCTCAGGACCATGTGTTGCTGCGCTCAGCATGATTCTGCTGCTGCTGTCAGCACCACAGGAGCTGTCTGCAGTAGTGAGCCCTGTTTGCACCTATATATGGAGGTAGCGGGGGATGTTGAGCCTGTTTAATCATCAAATACACTCGCTAATGTGGTTATACAGTTCCCCTCTCTGCACACCTGGTTGAGAGTCATTTCCTATAGGGTATTTTGCCAGATTGTGTGTTCTTACTGATAGGGCTTGGAAGTAAGGGTTGCCAGGTTGCCATTGGCAACCATTTTTGAGCGATTGGTAACTGATTCTTGGCCTTTGGTGCCATCTTTTGAGCCTAAATGGAATAGGGACAGTAAAATGTGTAGCCCAGTCTCTCCAGCTGTATGTGAGACGGGATTCAGCAGAATCAACGGCCAAAGGATATATGATGGGAATCAGCCTAACGATCCAGTAAACCAAAATTTCAAAGGGAGAGAACGGAAGAACAAGCAACCAGTGACTTTCTGAATTCATTTTTTGAGGGCTCTGTGAAGAACATAGCAACAACTGCGCTAGACCTGAGTTTCAGTATCTTGAAACAAGACAGAATAAGGCACCTTGGGCTTATCAGTGTTTCCAGCTGTAGTCAGTTTATATGTGAAGGAAGTGGGGAGGAGATTGCTGTAAATGGCCAGCAGCTACATGTGTGTACAGTTCAAAATCAGCACTACTTAGCTCGGTGCTTCTGCTTAGCACAATGTAGAGAGTAAAAACACAAAGGTGATGAGTAGCAGTGGACTGCTCTCTCTGGACAGTGGGGGTAAAATTGACATAAATGTGTACACAGAACTCACCCAAAGAGGAGCGCAAACTGGGAGTTATCCAGATTGAACACCATCAGATGGACATGATTTTGACAAGCACGAATTCAGACACACAAAACAAAGTCACTACAAACTTTCAAAGCCGGCTGTTCGCCTGACTGGGGTTAAATCAAAACAGAAAAGATCGATAATAAATCCCAGATCAGCAACAAGATTAGACCCCTTAAATTATTGACCACATTGCCACTCCTTATGTAGCCGTACCATCTGAAAAGTTCTGAAGATTTTTTTTTTCTGCACACACGATAGTGATTTTTCAAATCTTGAAATATGCTTAGAAAGCATCAGTTCATTTTAGTTCACTGCAGGCCTTACACTAACTACACAATTAGTGCACAACATAAAACATAACACAAGACAGCACCACAAAACTTGTGTGCATAATTGAGGTATTTTCATATTTAAGTGAAATCTTATTGCTGTAATGATACTTCATTAGACTAAAGAGTGCTTCCAACTGTGTAACAACAGTCTGGGGAAGGCTATTTGCTCTCTCAACTTAACAGTGGCCCTGTGTACAAAGCAAAGTTGATGAAGAAATGATTTTCCTGTTTTGCATGGAATAACTAGACTGGCCTGCACCGAATCCTGACATTTACCTCTTCCAGTACTTTTAGAAGGAACTGCAACACCACCAGGCCTTATTACCCATAGTCCAATCAATCTTATTTCCATATACGTATTTTGTATACACACCGTTCCCTTTGTTAACACCTTATTTAGAAAAAAACTGGATGTAGTCACACATGTACACTTCCGCTAACATTGCCAAGTCTGTTGCTAGTATTCCTTGTCTGATCTGTTCTCTTCATACATCCACGATCAGCTCCATCGGGGCCGTTAAAATGCATTTAACATAAATGTCAGCATATGGGTGTGCTACAGTTGTACCGTTTGCTTATTTGACCAGGGAGATGCGACAGCTGGCTTGAGCACATTAGCCTGTCCATGACAGAGTTAACATGCAGTTTTAGCCATGGTGTCTAGCACAGTTTGTGTTTGTGTTTTGGATTTAGGTGTTTTTAGGTGATATCCACGCAGACCCTCGGTTTGGTTCACTGTGGTTTGTAGTGTTCCCTATGCTCCTGGTGTTCCCAGTGTTCCTGGTGTTCCCGGCATTCCCAATGTTCCCAGTGTTCCCAATGCTCCAATTGTTCCCCATCTTTCCAATACTCCCATTGTTCCCCATGTTTCCAATGCTCCCTTTGTTCCCAGTGTTCCTGGTGTTACGGTGTTCCCAGCGTTCTCTGCAATCCCTACATTCCCAGCGTTCCCAGCATTACCAGTGTTCCCATTGTTCCTAGTTTTCTCAGTGTTCCCAGTGTTCTTGGTGCTCCCAGTGTTCACAGTGTTCTTGGTGCTCCCAGTGTTCCCCTTGTTCGCGTGTTCTCTGCATTCTCAGCACTTTAACTTTTCATTTATTGTTTAAATTGATGCACCACCTAAAACGTATACATAAATATCTTAAAAAAATGCATTTTCATTTCAAATAGTAACATGAGTTTTAGTGATCAGTCTCTGTTTAAATTTTCTTAAATAGAGCCTTAAACCTAACCCTAACCCATCAAAACACCTCACAACACCATAACGCTTTTCTAAATGGCAGCAATGAAGTATCATTTAACAAAACTGGATGATCAAATGTTGGGTCAACATTGTTAGACAATATCTCATCTCAGTTTTGTGTATTAAAGTATTCCCAGTCTGAATGCATTAGCCGTGTGTGCTGTGAACTGAGAGGCTCTGTCAGACACTTTGAGCACTTCAGTTGCGTAAAAAAAAAAAAATATGACGTTGGTACAATTGGGCCAAGTGAATGCATTTTTTTCCTCCCAGTTGCTGCATGCAGCTCACCTCTATCTCTTTCCCAACTACTTGAAGGACCTGCCCCACAAATGCTGATCTTCATATTTCATCATGACAAACTTTCCATTTAGATCACTGCTCTCATGGGCGCTCTCATGGGTACTGGCCTGAGCCTTTTCAGACTCTCTTTTGGCAGATTCCACCTCTCCTTTCATTTTTTTGCATTTTCCTGCACATCTTTGCTATCTCTCTTTTCCATCGATTGCATGCTTCTCTTCGTGGTGTCGAGGATGCCTTAGGTGTATCGACACTGACAATATCATCCTTGTTGGGAGAGTTAGGTTCAAGCTCTGCTGGGGGTTCTATTGACTTTGGTGTGAAATTCAAGATTTCCTCAAAGGCCTTTCTCCTGTCCCTGTGCTTTTTCTGATCTTACCTTTATTGTTGCCTCATGTTTTTGCTCAGTTGACAGCTGGCCGATGGGGGGCTTCACAATTTTCCCCTCTCTCTTCCTCCTTTGATAACTATAAAACAATATTCCCATGTAAGAATGTGAAGTTGTAATATAATAATAATAACTGGAAAACAAACTGTTGTGTTGTGTCTAGATGTATTACCACCTTCCCTTGCAGCTGGACCATTGTTAATGCGCGCCCTGTGTCGTGCTGATTTTTCTTTAGTCGATAGTGGCATCTAAAATGCACAAATTGTCATGTAGACTGTTTTAAAGTGTGTAATATCTTTAAATTTAAAATTACTACCCATTTTAGAAGTTTCATGGATAATCGTAGAGCTTTGAATACTATTATATAGTGACATTCGTTTAAATGGTGACTATTGCAACTAATCTCAAATTAAACAAGCTTCCGTTTGGATGCTAGCATTGGCTTCTACCCTTGTCACGAAGTTCAAACAGACCCTTAAAAAAATAAAGAGTTTTATGATAAAATAACGTTTTTCTAGTTTTACGTTGGTTGTACCACCTGATGTGGAAAGTGTACCAGCCTACATATGAGTTGAAAGCAGTTATTTTTATCAGTATTTGACAGAGAGCTACAAATCTTCTAGCTCAGTCCCAAGGTTCACTTGGGGTCCTCTGGCAACATCCTGTTTACAGCTATTGTCTCTTCACTTCAAAATAAAAGTCCAGTGTTTATGGTTGCGCCACCCTGACAGGAAATGTAAATTGCTGGACAAAAGTTTTGCTGTTATTTTAACAGCTTTAAAACTATTGATACTAGAAAAAAACACTATCCAAAACACTTCAAACATAAAATAATGCCAGTGTTTTATTATGTTATCATTATCAAAATAACATTTTTAATAGTTTTCGTAGTCTGCTCAATTGCTCGGACAGTTTGAGGTTTTGAGAGGCCAAAACATAAAAGAATATAGTTATTTGAATTTACTGAAAAATATATGAAAAAAATAGGTTTTGTAGAATAAAGTGATGGATGTCATGAATTGATTAAATATATATATTTTTTAATAATGGACTTTGACTCAAAAACATTCATGTCATGTCATTGACCCTTTGGGTTTTGACGGATAGGGAACGGATATGACGTCAAGTCAATCAGACTACAACAAGAAAAACAGTAACTTCCTTAAACCTCTGTTTAGACTCACACAAAGAAAATATATCAATTCTGGCTTTAAAAGCAAAATCTGTTTTTAAGATCATTAAACAGATATCACAATACATAGGTGAAGATTTTTTTTTCCCACATCTAGTCTGAATGGGAGTAAATCCTTGCACCCACTTCCAGAAGCTGATGGAAAGGATTATCTTAAAAGTCAGAGTTCCTGTTGCACCTGGTTCAACAGTCACACCTGGATGAAATACTGGGCTGTTCATATACTTTTGGCCATAGTGTACGTATTTATGAAAGCACCGATGAACTTCAGAAGGGGTACACTAATTATAGCTATGGATGTACTGAATGTTTCAGTCTCACTTAATTTCATTTTTCCTTTCTTTGCCTTGTCCTTCCCGCTCTCGTCTTGATTGCATTGCCCTCCCACTGTCCCGCTTTCTTCTCTTTCAACCAGACATCCTCCACAACTTTGATCTTGCAATTTCACTTATGTTCTTCCATTTAAACCAGCAGCTCTCTGAAACCTGCCTCGTTTTAAGTGATACTCTTATTTCCCCAAAGAAAAAAACGTGCGCTCACCTCCCTCCAACGGGAGGTCGAAAGGTAATCACTAGCAGCAAACAGCTCCCCAAGAATTGTTAGGGACTCCTGACAATCAGGGACTCTGTGTTTTTGTCAAGGGCTCTTGAGCATGGGAAAATAAGAGGTGGCCTTTTAGTGGTTGAACTTGGACTTTAAGGATGATATATCCTTGCTCAATGCAATTCTTGCTGCATTTGTAGTGAAAAACTAAATAGATATCATGTGAGTTTGTCTCCACTAGTTGAGGTCAGTATAGCCTATAAGATACACAGTAGTAGCACAATAGTTTGGGTTTTATTTCTGCCAGTATTGAGGAATCTGTTGCCACATCTGCATGTTAATGTCTGCAAGCTGCTATGTGCATAGCTATCGACCACGTCTCCATAAACATTCTGAGACCAATCACTATTCTTGTATTGGTTAAAAAAAAGTCCACAGATACGACTAATGTTTGCCAATACATGGTAACTTTATAATATAAGCTTCAGGCTGGCCCACACTAAAAGCTTTTCAAATCGGAAAACAGATGTTGAAAATGCCAGACTCCACACAAAATGACATGAGGCGTTAAATTTAACAGTTTTGTTCCTATAGTGTGTCAAGAGCAATAATTCGGCCAACACAGGACATCACAACATCTAACAGATGGCATCCATCTTGCAATCAAACGTGACTTGGTGGACAACAGGCAGGAAGAATTAGCGATGTTGGTTTTTGCACTACTTTGTGCTGAAAATTTCCAAAGGAAAGAGGATGGATGAAATCAAGGAGACATGTTAAATAAACATGCGTTGTTGCCACGAATTAACTATTTGGTCCTCCATTTCTGAGATTCATCTTACTACTACTTTATGCTTCACGTTTTGCATTAGCTCATGCTAATTAGGGGGGCCGCCATGATGGCAGTGGTTGTTCTTCTGTTTCAGTCAGCTTGGTTCTCAATTGGCTCTCGTTCTTTCCCACACGACACAGGATATCCGATCGTAAATACTGAACGTTGAATATTTGTGATTTTGAAATTGCTGCCAATCCGGGATTGACTTCCAAGCCGACTGGGGATGTAAAAACACTCTTAACATACCTCACACCACAGGAATATCTGTGTAACCATCAAAAAATCACGACTTTGCTGATGATTGTCAGGGGAATCGGGCCCAAAATGATTCTCGTGTCATGCATGGCCGGCATAAGACAATATTGACACTGCTGTAACTACAGGGTGTCTCCTTGACATTGCACGTTTACTTGTTTCTTGCAACATTGAGTTGGACTATGTCCTAGATCACTCCCATTTACTACCTGGTATATATTTACTGTTTGCCATTTTATTTGAGTTTCCAAAATATCATTGTGGAATATATTCACTATTCTGCATATTTGTAATGCAATAACAGCTTTACTGCATTACAGCTTAATTTCTTTAATGCATTAGCGCTAAAGCTAGAGTGAAGATACTGCTTGCTGCTGCTAGCTTGTCACCAAGGAGGCTAAATAACGCTCCAAACTTGTGCTAAATCTTGGCGAGGTAAAACTGTTATGACCATTTTCAAAGGCATCTGACCTCAAGATATGTGAATGTAAATGGGTTCTATGGGTTCCCACCAGTCTCCCCTTTACAGTCATGCCCACTTTATGATAATCACATGCAGTTTGGGGCAAGTCATAGTCAAGTCAATACACTGACAGCTGTTGTTGCCTGTTGGACTTCAGCTTGCCATGTTATGATTTGAGCATATTTTTACGCTAAAATTTATTCTAGTTACAACCTGTTCACACATTGGAAATAAAAAATAATACACAAATACTACACAAAATGGTGACATGGCTTTCCCAATTATTGCATCACTTGATTCTTTGACTTTTAAATAACAGGCTGGCAAGATGTATTTCTTCATAGTCGATTATGTTCGCTAATGATGAATATACTGGCCAAATACAGACTCTGAAGAAGCACATCAGGATACCATGATACCACTACCACGATATAATACCGATAATTTTTTTTCCTGTTGATAAATATGAGTCTATCCAACAGTCCTGATGGCTACCGCAAACTTGCAGTGAGCTTATGATGGTGATGATGATGATGATGGCTGTATTGTGGAGTATGAATATGCTTTAAATATTTAAACGGTGCAAAAATACAGGTGCTACAAACGGCTCAACACAATGAATCCACTTGACATCCTGTAGATTAAACTTTAATGGCTGTGAGTGAAAGAGGGAGCGACGTAGTGTGTCTGTGTCTGTGCACACTCGTGGGTCTGTGTGTGTGTTTGTGAATCCGTTGGACACCAGGTGTATTAAACTTTCATGGACGCTTGGTTCGAGCTGGTTCCTTTCTCTCGCAGCATGTGAATGATTGCAGCGTCGTACGTATATGTGTGTATGAGTGCGTTCAAGTGCGTAAGACAGAGAGGGGTGAGGGCGAGCGTGTGCGCGTGCAATTTGTTTGTTAGAGTCGTGTGTGTGTGTGTGTGTGTGTGTGTGTGTGTGTGTGTGTGTGTGTGTGTGATCCCTGTACATGGGTGAGTGTGTGTTGTGTGGGTGTGCTATGAATATTTGATGCGCTACTCAGTATTCATGAGGCTGAAAGATAGAGAGAAGCAAAGAGAGGGGAGGCGATAGAGAGGTGGGGGAAAAGGGGATGACGGGAGATTTAAATCATCCGACAACAACATATGGTTTCTACGGCCATAACGAAGTAGTCTTTTAATGTGATTATGGGCACAATTGTGAGCCTGCCCGTCTCTCTAGCACTGTAAAGAAAATATAAGATACAGTAAGGCAAGGGAAGTTTTTCATAACTGAGTTGTTTTTCAGGGCTGCATGGTGGTGTAGTGGTTCATATCCAGCTTGGGGCTCTTCTGTGTGGAGTTTGCATGTTCTCCCCGTGTTAGCGTGGGTTTTCTCCGGGTACTCCGGCTTCCTCCCACAGTCCAAAGACATGCTGTTTAGGTTAATTGATCACTCTAAATTGCCCGTAGGTGTGAATGTGAGTGTGAATGGTTGTCTGTCTATATGTTGTCTGTCTCTATGTGCCCTGTGATGGACTGGCGACCTGTCCAGGGTGAACCCTGCCTTCGCCCAGTGCCAGCTGGGACCGGCTCCAGCCCCCCCGCGACCCCTAACGGGAAAAGCGGTTGAAGATGGATGGATGGAGTTGTTTTTCACTAGCTGTGGCAAAGAGGCAAAACTCTGGTGCTCTTTTGACAGCTGCTAGATGGCGTTGAGGTGGCACTTGAGTCATTTTGAAATGAAAATGCCAACGAGTCTGTTGCAATGGATGTATAAAGAGACATCTGTAAATCACAGGATTTTTCTTTTTTGTAGGTAAGTCAACTTCCCAGTACGAACATATAAATAGCCCTCATTTAAATTAGTATTATGTATTGGCTGTAATTCATCACTTTTATAATCTTATAATACACCCATGGGTTGTATACTGTAAGCCTGTACTGTGTAGGGATGGGTCATGATATTCAATTATTTGAATAGTCATTAAGTTATAAAAAATCAAATAGTTTATACGACTATTCGTCCCGTGTGTGTGTGTGTGTGTGTGTGTGTGCAGTGTGTGTAGCGACGTGAACATATTCCCGACACAAAATAAAACTCACTAAAACCATCATGATTTGTATTTCCACTGGCCTCTTCCACTTTTCCGACAATATGGTTGAATTATGGTTGACATCTCTAGTACCGTGGGACTCTGTCCCCAAACAACCAGCTATCGGCTAGTAGCTAGTAGTACTAGTAGCATGACGTAAATACCTAAGTAAGGGTTAAATCAGCAGCAGCTGGACTTGGTTTAGATTCTTGAAGACATTTCACTTCTCATCCAAGAAGCTTCTTCAGTTCTGACTAGATAGCAGGGGAACCCAGGAATTTAACCTCTGTGGGATTGTCAGTAGGATAATAGAAACCACCCATTATATTGGTGTGCCTACGTGTGATGAATGTGGTTGTGGGTCATTAGAGTCAGCTGATGCCAGTGTGAATGACTGCCATATAAATCCATACTGCAACCGTGGCAAAAAAAAAAGTACATGCTGATCATATTTTGCTACTTTCTAAAAAGACTTTATGCCTGGGAGAACAGAAATGCCTTGTTTAATAGGGTCTGTCGTGTTCCAGAAGCTGTCAGTGTCAATACTGATTGTGCCTGAGTCGTCGAGCAAATTAACATTTTGAGACAGGCTCAAACTGAGGCGCATGCGGCGAAATGGGTTTGTTATATTGGATTTTACCTCACGCTCACAAACATTTAAGAATACCTTAAAGAGTTGTGCTTTAATGTGACTTCTGTAAATGTCAAGCTCACATTAGTGCTGCTGTCAGGTTTCATTAGGCAAACAGGAAAAAGGAGCCTCACCTTCACTAAAGCGAGCTGTTCACAAAGTTTGTGGGTGATCAAGTCCTGCAACTTTAGACAGTGTGAAACCCAGCTACTCTAAACATAGTATTACCTTGCTGCTTTGTGAAATGGTTCTGGTTTATTTTTTCATTTCACATATTTTCTTACTCATAATAACTTCATAACACTATATTGTATTGAATGTGTGCCAGGTCATTTTGTGATGTGGTTCTCTATAGTTTCCTAGCTGAGCAATCCGTTGCATACAAAATAAATAAACATTTTGTTTTCTTAACAGGTTTGAATCTTTATAAGTTTTAAATACAGGCTACTTGAAATGTTGTGAGATGCTTTAGCTTGGCATCAAATAAAACGAAACCTACAGAATCATTCAACACTCTGACTCAAGTCACCGTTCTCTGTCAAGTCAAGCTCAGTAATGAATAAGCTTGTCAGTCTGTCACTAGTGATGGGTACCAAGACGGTGCTAAATTGTTAAAGACCGGAGAATTGGAAACCTCCGACGTTATCAGTTTTTTTATCGGTACTTTGTAAAGTTTTGGTGTCATTTATTATCATGCTGCAGCGCGCATCCCCTCTGCTATCTGTGTCGAGGCTGAGCTCCTCTAACTACACACACACACACACACACACACACACACACACACACACACACACACACACACACACACACACACACACAAGCACAGCATGCTAGCTTGGCTAATAGCGAATTACTACAAACATCACTGCAAACAAGCTAAAACAAAAGCAGCTGTATGTAGTCTAACTGTGTAGCTTAGTTTGCCACGTATCTTAAAATCCTTGTAAACTAACAAAACTGCTGGCTGAGACAAAGTAGCCCCTCCTTTCTCTACCAACGCTACCTGCAATGGTGATTCACGTCACCAGAGGGAGGAGGACAGGAGGGAGGACCGATACTGACTGATGTCTGTGTTCTGCATTCTTTCTTAGAGCCTCCCTCCGCTGTATTGTATTTCATTTAAGTCATTTCCTGATTAAAATGTTGCTAAAATGGGAATATGACTTATGACTGCAATAGAAGCTACAGGTCATACGTCATCCTCCAAGCGTGTGCAGACGTACTCATGCTCATTTGCGTCCAAGCAGCGACAAACCGATAAGTCTGTTTATCTGTCTGTCGGTTTGTCTTTCTAGTCAGTTAGCTAGTTCGGTGTAGTGAGCTATCCCAACTTGCTGCATTAGCCAACTGAGGGTTTTCATTTTACTTTTACTTTCCTCCACCTTTCTTTAATGTGTTTACTCTCACAATGACATTCGTGTGTGCCGAGAACGGGTGCAGTCAACGCGGTGGATTACATGAAACAACATACTGACCGTTTTGCTCACTTGCTCTTTTGTTTACCGTCTCCTCCTTTTAGAAATTAATTAATGGAAAGCAGCCAATGCCGTTTTGGAGGTTACATTGGGGAGCGCACAACTTTCTGCCAAAGACAGAATAAGAAAAGTCTCCTTAGAGAAATACATGAATCAATGCAGCCCGGAGTGGTTGGTGCTGGGAGCTGAGGCGAGAGCAGCCGGTGCACGTCCAAAACGTCCTGAAACTGCCTTTCAAATGTCGGACCTCAGCAACATGTCCACCCCATGGATGTATAAAGAGAACTGGATACGGCGTTGTATGCGGAGCCCCTTTCATTCCTATGAAAGTTGCTCAGTATCGCATGAAACCAAAATGGTTCGACTTCTGTCTGGAGAAGTACCCAGATCTTCTGGGGTCTTCATGGTCTTACCGGGGCAGGACAGTAAAGATGAGAGCGAATGAGAGAGAGACGGTGTGTTGCACTAATTCATGTCTCATTTATTGCTGATAAACAGTTCAGGTCAGTCCATCGAGACTGGTCTCATCTAAACTGGCTTGAAAAACAATGTTATCTGGTCGCCGTGGTGATGAATTATTTCATTCAACTTCAATTAGCTTTAACTTCACTCAGGAATATTTATTTTGTTGACAATCTAGATTAGTTTCTAGTGAGATATAATAAAGTTTATATAGGGATTTGCTGCTCTGGAAACATTTAGTTCTATTTAAAATATAAATAAATTGTAATCCTGCTCTGAAATCATTCCTTTTTAAATAGTATGTGAAAAAGCAATTATTTATTAATAAGTAACTAGTAAAAAGAACCAATAAGAGTATCAATAACAACCGTCAGTAGTGTATATTTGGAAATGTTTCCACATTATAGTGTAGAACTGACCAGCCATGATAATCCTTTAGCTCTAGAAACATGACATGAAAACGTAAAGGAACAGCGACGTAACAGTCAGCACAGCCAACACCCACACAAGTGTTGTTGGGTTTCCTGCAGCTTTAATTGCTGCTGCTGCTGCTGCACAACCCTGCAAATATACAGTGTAAATAAATGAAATAATAATTCCCCATGGGGGTGATTGAGTTATGACAACAGTAAAATGAAAAGGGCTACAATGAAGGAAATCTATAGAATATAAATAAGAGTTGAGCAAACTGGATATAGGCATGGCATTAAGTAAAAAATATGAGCTGTATTAAAATGTAATATATTTGCACAAGAAGCATGAGGGATATTTATGTTATACAAGCAGAATGTAAGCCAAATAACAATACAAGAATAAACATAGAATAAATGTTTAATTTTAGTGGCTGAGCAATATTGTGCAGCAAGCTAGAAGGTCATTATAATATATAGAGACCAACATGGGTGAATCAATTGATGCAAAGTGGACTTTGTCGCCCTGAGCAGCAGCCTGTACATCATCCCACTTATTACACAGTTACTCGACCAAAAACATCAGTCTTTTGGCAACAAAACATCGACTCGGAATAACTTCATTACAAGCTAAATCCATTTACAAGCTTTTGCCAACAAGCTAATTTAACAAGCCAAACATTTGTCGCTAATGGCTTCACCGTGGCAGACGAACGTTGGGGGATTTGTGCTTGGCGCACTCCGAAGTAGCAGAAAGGTGAACTCGCCTTTTCCAAAGGGTACCCGTCGGACAAGATGAGGGGAATGCTGAGACAGATATCGGTCTTCTTAGAGGTACAGGACCAGACTGGCAGTGATGGGCTGTGGGTCAGAGGGGTCCTGTTTGAGGAGAAACACACTCCACCCGAGTAGGTCCCAAAACAACCTACGTCAATTATTTACCTTTTTGTCAGTGCTGCTGTAGTTGGTCAGTGTGTCATGCTGAGACAGGCGCAGGGTTGAGCGGCGGGGATTCCCGCTCTGTGAAGGCTGATGCAGGCAAAGGCTCTCAGTGGACCGTAAAGGGCTTTTGAAGGCATTTTTCTTCCTTTGAAACGCTGCATTCCACTCGCAGACTAGTGCCTCAAAAACATTTAATAGTGCCGTTGGTGTGCTTTTGTTACTAAAGCTATAAGACAGGTGTAATGAGGTCCTGAACAGAATACTCTTGATCATACATCATACATGCGTATTGGGTTTTCAGCTGTTCCAAATACAAAATGCAACATACTGTTATGTTTTCTTGAAAAATCTCATGTACATGCAGTACTGGTTGCTGCACTAAGCCCTGGTTGACTTTCTGATACAGCATTATAATAGGGCTGTCAACGTTAACACGTTAATGCAAATTCATTTTAACGCAAGTAATTTATGCTATTATTCTTTCGGAGGTTGTAGCGGGCTCCGTTTTAAAGCTAGCTTGCTGGGAAGGAGGCAAAGTAACGCTCCAAACATTTTTGGTGAAGAAAAATTATTTTCAAAAGGGTCCCTTGACCTCTGACCTCAAGGTATGTGAATGAAAATGGGTTCTCAGGGTAGCCACCAGTCTCCCCTTTACAGACATGTCCACTTTATAATAATCACATGCAGTTTGGGTCAAGTCATAGTCAAGTCAGCACACTGACACACTGACTGCTGTTGGCCTTGAGTTTGCCATGCTATGATTTGAGCATATTTTTCATGCTCAATACAGTACTTGTGAGGGTTTCCTGACAATATTTGTCATTGTTTTCTGTTGTTAATTGACTTCCAATAATAAATACATGCATACATTTGCATAAAGCAGCATATTGTTGATAAGAGCTTTAAATTCTTGACAAATCGTGTTGTAAGGTATAGTGTCATTTTATTTTTAAACAGATAAAAAATGTGATTAATGTGCAAATAATCACGATTTAACTATGACAATGGTTTGGGTATCTTTTAGTGAATAATGTGTGGTTATTTAAGTTTTATTTTTTATTTTTCAAAAATTAAAATTGAAATACAACACGCGCTTGAACTTTTGGTCACAGAGTATGAAAAACATGGGTGTTTTTTCATTTCTGTCTTCAAGTGATTATATTTCAGGAAAAGCAACCTGTTTTTTAAGTTTCGTTCATCCCTATTTGACCCTGATAAACAAAAACGCCTTGTATAAAAAAATATTTTATTTTGTATTTTAATATCTTCTTGTGAAAGGAAAATGACCAAAAGACACGTGGCCTGACAATCATGCATTTACCTGTGACTATTTCAATTGATCGACAGCCCTAAAATATACATATGGAGAAATTTTAATAGCAAACTAATTTTGTCCTTCCCATCCATTGAACCACCCTGTGACATAAGAGCCCATGTGAGCTACATGTGATGACCAGCCAGACGTGTCCTTAGTTGGACCAGGACAGACAGTAGGAGGAAGGTCAAAATGAACGAAGACAATGCAGACTCCTCTAAACAGCATCCATTTAGACTGCCGGACATTGAAGCTGCTCGATGAAGCATTATGTGGAAGCTTTTCTGGTGACTGTATTCATTTATTTACAGAGACTGGACTTTGGACTCTGGAGCTGTTTGGGTCTTTATTTAATTAACTAATTTTCTCCTGAAATCAATTTGGCTGGCTACTGGAACTTTGGCTCCCTGATGTGTAAGTATTATGTCTAGCAATACCACTCAGCCTCAACAACTTATGGCTGGCTTTTACACCACACACACACACACACACACACACACACACACACACACACACACACACACACACACACACACACACACACACACACACACACACACACACACACACAGAGTAAACCAACTGCTGAAGTGAAGTTGTCAACCTTGTCTATGTAGTCAAAGAAAATGGACATTTAATTGTTGAGCAATCAAGGCAGAGAGCTTAATGGGACTTTTATAGCTTTATATCGCTCAACCACTCTCCCTCTTTGCTCTCTCTCACTCTTTCCATGTGCTATTCCCTCCTTCGTACTTCCTCGTTTTAAAATCTTTTTTTTTTCATCCAGCAGCTACAAAGATGTGAAAGCTTTCTTGTGCTTCACTTCCTCCCCACTTCTCTTTTTCCCCCTCGACCTCCAAATTTCTGTTTCTTTACTTCTCAGATCCAATCAACACAAATCAAGGGCCACATTTGCACATTTGGCAATAAAAGTGGCATTTTCATCTCTTTGCTTGTTGGCTTTAGTTTTTGTGTGCCTCTGGTGTGAGCGTTTTGATGTCGTGCTGCCTGGAAACACAAAGGCACGACTTTACAACGTTTTAAATAAAGCTGTTAGAACAACACTTATCTCTCTGGACATAAGCTGGTGAAAATCCAAAGCAACAGAATAAAGGGACATGCAGCGTTTGGTGTTTGGTGTTTGTTGGCTGATAAATCAACCTCAAACTCGGACTGAACAAATACTAGTAGACACTATAACATGTTTCAGAAGTTTGTATGTAAGATGTAGTAGCACAAGTACAGTGACAAACTCTTTAAACCTCTGAGCAAAGAGATCATGACTTGCTCACATTTTAGGGTGTTTCCACCACTTCTTTTGAGAAACTTTACCTTAGTTTTCAGAAGAAGTAGGAACTAAGTGTAGGTCCTCTGCAGTAGTAATCCCTGCTCCCGGGACAGTACTTTCCAATGGTTCAGGAGCTGTTGGGGTTTAACATTCTCTACATGTTTTCTGGCCAGCTACGTCACTATGATTGAGAAGAAAAATTGATTCACTTACCTTTTTTTTTTACAATTTTGAAATTGATTTTTTAATACCAGAATCAATACTTCATCTGTGTCTATGTGATGGTAGAAGGAAGTTAAACCTTTAGTTGTTGAGTTGTTGAGTACTGTCTGTTTCATATCCGTCAAAAAAACAAAACAAATCTCTGTCAGCCGAAACGAGAAAGCAGAAAGCTGCGTAGGGTCCACGGGGATGCGACCTGCACCCTCACATTTTAAATCCAACATGATAAACACTACACATACAGTGTAGTAGTACAGGAAACATTTTGGGTTTCACACATTGACAGGAAAAGCAGAGCAAGACATCATGGCTACAGCTGCATGTTAACTCTGTAATGAACAGAAAACCTTATATTGCGGTAATATGCAGTCAAGCCAGCTGTAACTCGCTGTAGAGCAGCCATATACTGATATTTATGTTAAATGCATTCAAACGGCCCAGATGGTGCTGACCATGGACGTATAAAGAGAACCTGGAGAGACTTGGAGGAGTTAGAGGAAGTATACTCAAGTGACTACGTCTGGTTTTCAAAATAAGGTGTTAACAAAGGGAACTGTATATACAAAATACATATATGGGAATAAGATTGATTGGATTATATTCACTAGAAGTATAAAACATTGCATGTCTTAATAAATTAAAAAAGAAAATACCACAAATTTGTAAACAAAATGTTTTTTATTCTTAGGTTTTTTGGGTTATGTCAAAAAAATAATACCTGACATGACTGATTTATTTGACTTCGACATGTCTGACTACATACTTGCTGAAAATCAAACATTTTACCGTATTAATTTAGATATATACTATAATATTTTATAGGTAAAAGTCCCAAGAAGTGTATCATTCAACTTTTTTCCCATGCTCAAGTATGAAAAGTTAACAAAAATGGCAATAAATCAAAATATTGAATCGTGGTAGTGGACTACAACAGTTACAAATCGCAATACGTATCGAATCGGCACTCAAGTACTGTGATAATATTGAATTGGGAGCTAGGTGTATCATCCCAGCCCTACCATCCACATACAGTATACAACTGGTTTGCACAATAGTGTAATTGTGAACTGTACTTAAAGCAGAAACATCACCATTCGGTTAGGTGACACTGACTAATAGCCAGATAGCAGCCTGTAACAGCCAGAAACAGCACGATTTTGAACAATAATTGTTTAGCTTTCCTGCTAAAATCTCTTTCTCATCTTACTTACAATGACGCGTGTTTGTTTGGGGCGGCAGTAGCTCAGTCCGTAAGGACTTGGGTTAGGACGCGGAGGACGCCGGTTCAAGACCCCCATGGACCAAGACCAACTGGTTGCTGGAGAGATGAAACCAATGGGTGACGTCACAGTGACTATGTCCACTTCTTATATACAACCTATGCTTATTAACTTCATGATAATTGACATGCTTACTTGCACTTCAGCTCATAAAATTTGTCTTTACCCGCCGACATTTTCTTGCGAGTGCCCAGTCAGTACTGTGCATGTGCAAGGAAGTGAGATGGCCTACTCATTAACGACTGTACTTCCATCATTAAAAAAAGGGGGCGGCAGTAGCTCAGTCCGTAAGGACTTGGTTTAGGAGGCGGAGGTCACCGGTTCAAGTCCCCCATGGACCAAGACCAACTGGTTGCTGGAGAGGTGCCAGTTTACCTCTTGGGCACTGCCGAGGTGCCCCTGAACAAGGCACCAAACCCCCAACTGCTCTGGGCGCTTGTCAGGAGCAGCCCCCTCACTCTGACATCTCTCCATTAACATGTATATGTACTGTGTGAACAACAGAGTGTAAAACTGAATTTCCCCGCTGTGGGACTAATAAAGGAATATCTTCTTCTTCTTCTTCTTCTTGTAGGATGGTTGCTCAGCATAACCACGACACAAAAAACATTGACATAATGCATTCGGTAGCCCCTTATGTACCCTAACCATCACAACAAAACACCGAAGCGCAACCATACCCTAACTGTAACCTCAACCAACCCTCAAACAGGCCTTTGAAGAAGTGAGGCCAAAATGCCCTCACTTTTCAAATATGTCCACACTCTAAAGGTCTAAAACTCAGATCCATCCTCACAAAACTAGATGTACATGTACACACACTCACATGAACATGTGTGCACACGCATGAAAAGAAACTCCAGACATTTTCTTGTACACGCTGTTGGCATACAGAGTACCACATGTGATGAAATGCTTTTAAATTTCTTTGTGCTTTGATTCCACGGCTTAATATAGAAACACACACCCACACTAAATGGTGAACTTCAAATGCTCTGTTTCAAAGTGGGATGAATCCTTTTGTATTATTGAAGAGTCGGCCATTTTACTTACACACACATTCTTCTTAGTTGATGTGGATGAGCGAATGATCCTTTTGAACATGTGTGTCACCAGCTTTCTGCCACTTGCATCAGTGTGGGAGGACATCCAGTGTTAGACAGGAAAGGAATTTATTTTTTATTTCATTTTTTATTTTTTTTATTTAAAAAAAAACACCCACAAAAAAAAAAAAAGAGGAGAAATGGGAGGGGGCCCCTCCTAAACCACCCCCAAGCACCTCGGGGTTGGGTGCCTCCCTCCCTCCGCCCCCCCCCTTCCCCCCAAGGGAAAACCCCCCCCCCCCCCCCCCACTTCTTCCCCCCTTTTTTTTTTTCTCTTTGGGATTTTTACCCGTGACCCCCCGGTTCCCAAGCCAACTCCCTACAGACTGAGCTACTGCCCCCCCCATGTTTTAGACTATAATAATAATAGCATGTTTTAGACTTTGTGCCTCATACCTCATGCCGATGAAAACAACCTTCTTATTGAATTTCAAAGTCATATTCTTTAATCTATAGTCTTCTGGTGATCTGACTGTTATGTGTTGCATTTAAAGCAGACTGCCGTTCAACATTTCTGTCAGATTTTCTCCTTGAATTACCACTTACCGTTAGACAGACGGATCACTTCTTTTCAGCTTGTCCATACATTTTTTTCGTCTGAATTTAAAATCATCATTGTGTAATTTTGGATGTTACAGTCTTTTGCATCGTTTTCTAAATGAACTGGAGAGCAGTAATTCAAATGTGTTAAAACATGCAAAATATGGGTGAATTTGGTGCCAAATATTGATAGAAATGTGTTAATTTTGCTGTTTTGAAAGTTTTCCAGGTGAACAATGTTCCTTGCACAAAGTGGCGATATCCTTATTGCCTTTAGACATTTACCTAACATAATTAACATAATTTCTGGAGTATACATCTGTTTTTAAGGAATCTGACCAGAGTGAAACTTGTGAAATGACATAAAAAGGAGAGAATGGAAATAAATTGACCGCTACTGGGAGCAAAAGGATTTAACGAATGAAAAACCGAAGCAATTCTAATACTTTTGGTTTATTTCCACTGGTAACCCAAGGACACGATTTTGAATCCCCTGAGACAGAGAGGCTTAGGAATGGCTTCTGCACCTTCTCTCTTCTTCCTTATTGGTTTCCACTTTTTTTGGTCATCATTCACCTTCTCTCTCTTCAGCTTGGTAATAATATAATGGAGGTGGGAATCACTGGCAGTCTCAGAAAGCAAATTATTAAGTCCACACTGAGAGTTCATGGGTTATTTTATATAACTAACTGCTTTTCATTTTGTTGGGTTATTTCCACGGTGCTGGGTAGTTTTTGTGCAGCCCAGCCGCTGGGTTAGTGGCTGCACGTAGCTGCATGTAGCCACCTGGTACCTTCCCACTGTCTGGGTCACTTCAAGCCAGCTGCTATATTATCTGCGTCAGAGTTTAGTTTTGTCAGTGAAAGAAATAAATGTATATCATTTATTTTAGCGATAAGCTTAAAGGGATAGAATGTAGGATTTGGTGGCATCTGGTGTTGTGGTTGCAGATGATAATGCTCATGATAACACAACGATTCTTAGTTTCAGGTGATTATACACTAATAAAAATGTAATAATGGATATTATATCATATTTCTGCTGATAGATCCCTTGAAATGTTACACGCTGTTCCTTTTAATAAAGTGTATCAGCTGTCGTTAGATTTTACCTTGATATATACCAGATGTTACCAATGCAGTATACAAATATACATACATACAAAAAAAAGTCTGATAGTAAAAAACAAAAATGATGGTGATTTTTATTGATGTGCTCATGGGTGGGCTTTTGCTGTAAAATTTTATAAGGTTTCTTGTGTTTTCTGTCTTTCTGATCAGGCGATAGATACGATACTTTTAGATGAGGGGACCATTACCTTTACATTAACTAATTCATAAAATTGTCCTCACGCTAAGATAAATTCAATTATTAGAAACACATTATTGCTATGATTGTTACTTTTTGTAAATTAACCATTCAGTCAGTATGAACCAATATTGGGGTGTGTTAGATGAACACGTTCTGTTAATTTTATTTACCCAGCCGCGTATTTGTTTTCAACCCAGCACTGTTTACCATGTATTTAAATCCAAAATGTTTCCAAATGCTTGAACAACCAGGTGCTGCATTGTGGCCTCGTGGTTGAATGCCGCCATTATCACAAAAAGATTTTTCAATTCAGAATCACAGAAGACGAGAAGAACGATTCTTACGTCTTCACCCACCCCTATAACACTCTCATGTACCTGCATGTGTGTCCGTTTTGGTTAAATACAGCTTCAAATATAGCCTCTCAGCTTTTATATCCATCTAGTCAATTGGACTTCATTCTCCTTTTTGATTTCCTTTCATTCGAGTTATCACATAACAGCTGAGCGCTGTCTGCTCACTCTGTTCCCTGGAGCAGAGGACATGACGGGTAAACGCTAAGGCTAATTTGAGTTTAAGGTTGGCATTTAGTGAAAGAAGAAGAAGAAGTTATGAGTTGTTGAGATCAGGGAAAATGCAGTCTGATGATGTTGCTCACAGTAATCTTCTCTAGGTTGAATAAATCCTGCTCCTCTCTTCCTTTTAACCAAAGAACACGATTCACTAAATAAAACCTTTTATGTTAACAGCCCATTCCTGTGAAAAGACGTATAAATGCCAAGATAATGCGCAAGACGTTTAGCATGCAATAAATACACCTTTCTTGATTTCCCCGTCTTTTTTATGCCATGTATCCTGTGCTGACTGCAATGTAAACACATCTGCATATAAATGCTACGCTACGAGTCGGTGACGTAGTATAAAAAGCAAGAAAGACTACTTACGGGTGGGGAGGGGGATGGGCACAACAAATAATAGACTTTTAACCAGGACACCTGTGTTTGATCGTTGACCAGTGGTTTGTTTTGTGAATTACGTTAGTTTAATTACTCATTTTAAGCCCAACCATGACGTTTTCCTTTACCCTAACTAAATGGTTTTCTTCCCTGAACCTATAGGGTTTTCTCGCCTAAACCTAACTGCGGACGTTCTCGTGGCGTGCAAATGATATGCGAAAAGCAGCATACAAATGCCGCATGAAAACGCTAAAACGCCCACTCATGACGTAAGGAAAGTTTGTGTAATATCCTGGTGAAACCGGGTTGATGTTACAGAGGTTCGCCATCTAGTATTTTATATTGGACCCTATCGGTGGACTCCCGAAGGCTCTGACTTGTCATTACATGCTCTGGCCTATCCAGCACAATATGTATAGTGTTTTGTGGTTGAGAAACTCAATAATTATTTTAGAAACAACTTGGAGCAGAAATAATTTACCAATCAAACACATGGGTTTTGGCTGAAACCAGTTGGAATTCGTGGCGGCGGTGGTGGCGGTGGTGGTGGGGGGGGTCTCTCTGTGACCGACTGGCTTGATTTCTCACCCACTCACCGTCAGCCACACAGGTGCACATTAATGGACAGTCTGAATTTGCTGGAGTGGGATGAGAACGGCTGGATTGGATTTCCAGCAGAATCTCATTTCAGTCAACTCTAATCTGAGCGAGCGAGAGAGAGAGAGTATGTACTGTCCATTATCGTGGTTGCCAGAGTGCCGTATAGAAGTGTGTGATAGGTAATGTGGTCCAGAGGATGAAACTTTCCACAGTGGAGCTTTTTAATTCTGCCACCTGGAGTGTCTGTATCTGAAATGGTGTGTGTGTAATCAATGTGCAGAGCTAATTAGAAAGCCTACCAATCTGTTGGCAACACGGCGAAACAGTCTTAATTGGACTGGCTTATTACATTACTTGCTGTGTACGTATGAGTTGAGTGTGTACTATCTACTATATGTGTGTCTGTTCGTTAAACTATTTGCTGTTTACTATATTATATATTATATTATCGTTAAAGTCAGATTGTATTGACGTGAATAGAAAAACACATTATATAGATTAAAGGGTCAGTTCTCTCAAACTCATACAGACAAAAATAAAAATAAAAATCCCAACAACTTCAGATGGTATCTAGTCATGCTGATACTTAGTTGTGTCTGTTCATGTTTTGCACCTCAGTACTTGAGAGGTGAAAGGAGTTTTACTTGTGATACCCTGTTAAAAGAATCAAGAGTGGGATACCCCAGTCACTTTTTGCTGAATAGAGCTTGAATGCATCATAACGTAACACAGTGCAACCTCTGTCTTTTAACTTAAGCTCTCCTCCTGCTGATTTCATCAGGGATTTGTTGTTCACAATGTAGCATGATCAGGGAAAAATAGGGTGCTTCCCCTTTTTATTTGTTAGCGCCACACTTTTGAGCACTTCTTTCCACTCTAGTGCCAAACAAGCTGAAACATGATACAGGCGTTGACATGGTGTTACGGCATTGTGAATGGGCGACTGTCGGAAAGCATCGATAGGAGGAATCGCACACCACGTCGAATCTTCACGGAGGTGTGCGATCTCACCGGGGACTGATTCTCGATTCCCATCCCTAAATGGCATAGCATAAATAGCATAAATAGCATCACTGAGCAGACACACTGCTATTTACGCAGAAATGGTGGAACCTCGACAGGTTATAGGTAACATGACAGTACTGCAGGTTTTATGTACATGACTTTAGCATGGATAGAGATAAACACTTCCTCTATAGTATATCTCCCCCTCCATCTGTCTCCCTCTCCATTTCTTTTACACTGTTTCTTTCTAACTTCTGTTAATTTAAAGTTGATTACACAACTCTTTATGATGGAACGTGAAAACGAAAAGGGAAAAGAGGCGGGGAGCAGAGGGAGCATTGTTTCTGATCTATTCCCTGTGTCAACTCACCACTCTTGTTCTTCAGCTGAGCCCACCTTTCTCCCTCTTTTAAAAGTCGGTCATCAGGCAACTTAAAAGGAGATTTTGAACCTTTGATGCCTGAAAACAAAAGAGTGACTTTGTTCCGCCGAGAACCTTTCATGTCTCTGAAATTAACAAGACGTAGAAAGAGGAAGCAAGAGACTGCAGCGGGAGGGAGATGGCGTGAGACTGAGATGAGGGAGGGAAGTCCTGCCAGAGTTGTCATTTGCCAACTTGATGTGGTTGCAACTTCTCTCCTCGCAGTCTGAAAAGTTTTAATAGTTTTGATCACCCAGCGGCCAAAGTGATGTCTTCAGTTTGTGTGTTTTGTCCAATCAACAGTACAACACAATGACGTAGCCTTGACGTTTGACAAGCTGGAACCAGCAAATCTTTTAGCAGTTTTACTTGACAGACTATTAAACGATTATCGAAATTGTTGTTGTTGATTACTTTTCTCTCAATTGATTCGTTAGTTAATTATTTTAGCACTAGTCATTTGTAAACTGGCCTGGGGCTTTCAGTCATGACTTTGGGAATGCCCAAAAAATCCAAAGTGACTAATATGCATTTTTAACCAATGATAGCAGCTATGGTAGTGTCGGTTGGTTTTCAATTGGTCTGTTGACTGAAATAGCTACAGGGTGACCAGATACCTGCAAAACTAAAGCCGTTTCCTTCAGCCTCAGTAATACTCTGTGGTTTAGCACTAATTTCCAAATCTTAACATACAGACATGCTGAGATGGTAAACATTAGCATGCTAGCATTGCCATTGTGAGCATGTTAACATGCCAAGTAGAACCTATAAAGCCACAAGCGTACCTGTAGACTTTTACTGTTGTTGGTTTTTATCCATACTGGTATGGTACGATATGCATGGCTCAAGGGATGACTATGCTGGTCTGTGTTGGTCTACGGTGCAGACTGAAATACCTCAACAACTTTTGGATGGACTGTCATGAAATTTTGACCTTTTGTCTTTGATGCACAGAGGATGAAGTCTTGTCAGTGTTTTGGTTTATGACTTAATTCCTGCAAAACTAATGATGTTCCATCAGCCTCAGCTGCACTGTGTATTTGCTAATTATGGCTAGGTATTGGCAATAATCTGGCAATACAATACGTATGATGATGCAGGAGTAACATTACGGTATATTGTGATATATCACGATACTGTAAGCAAGGCGATATATTGTGATTTACAAAAATATATTTTTTAGGAAAACTGTGACAGTATAAAGAACACACCAGAAATAAACCATTTTAGAAAAGGTAAAAATTACACATTTATACTGCATGCAAAAACCTGTGTGTTTTTTGCCCCAAACTGCAAGTCATCTATATAAACTGGCATGTCTGTAAAGGGGCGACTCGTAGAACCCATTTTCATTCACGCATCTTGAGGTCAGATGTCAAGGGATCCTAGTTAATATCAGCATTTTTCTATGGATTCCTTAGGTTTTCTAGTTTCATATAGTTCTTCATTCTAGCTTTAAGACAACCGCCAAAAGATTGAATAGTGTTTTGGAGAACACAACATGATATCGCTATCCCCAATGCTAATTAGTAAATGTTAGCATGCTGAGAGGCTAACATACATTATACCTCATAAGCATCAGCTAGCATGATCACTGTGATATAGAATTGTGACTTGATTAAAATACTGCCATGCCTAAGAACAGCCTCAATAAGGTGCTAGCATGACTCTTAGACTAATGTTGTTTTTTTTTCCAATATTTCACAGTAAAGATTTTGATTTGATTTTGAAAAAAAAAACTGCTATAAATCTATTGCAAGTATTTCTGACAACATTAGTCATTCACTGAGCAAAAATATACAGTATTTGCTGTTGCCTTGTTCTGCATTTCTATTCATTTTTAAGGCCACTTTTACTGTGTTTTAGCCATAAGGTAACTTGTGATGATGTGCAAAAAAGTGAGAAGGACTGGTGAAGTTATCTTAGGTTGGTCAGAAGCCTCTCAAAGGTAAAGCAGAGTGAGGCAATTTTACAGCAAGATTCTTAGTGCAGTCTCCTACACCTCAATAAATGATTTCTCAAAAAATGATAAAATATATTGCAGAGCTGTGGTCAGGGAAGAACTGCCATCATATTGGATGTGGTCGACACTGACTGGCCAGCATCTGATTGTTCACAAAAGGCCATTATCAGCCTGATATGAGCCTCAAGAATGCATCACCGGCACTAGCTTGACTTCTCATCTCCCAATAAACTGCCAGAAAGAGAGAGATGAAATATCTGCAAGACACCGTTCCTGTCCAACCAAACCAAATGGAAAAAAACATATTTTCAATGTTACAGACTGATGTAAAGTTTCCATTCATGACTTAATTCATTCAACAACACAAAGTGACAGTTTCAATAAAACCAGCTTTTATTGGATCTCTGAGTTCCTGTCAAACCATCAAAAAGAAACTGAAAAAAAGAGTATTTTAGTATGAATTATCATAATTTAATAAAACTTTCCACTCTGAAAACTTGACAGAACGGAAGTTAACTGTCAATTATGTTAAGAAACACAGATGCAGACAAACAGAAAGACATCTGCTGCAGTTTTTCTTTAAATTTTCTAATAATAGTACTTATCGCTCGTTTTCTTTTTAATAACTGCATTTAGTATCAGCTCTGTGTATAAGCGCTGTGTTACTATGCATCTCACATACTGCATGTCTTTATTCTTTCCATCGCTTTACATTTCTCAGCCGAATGACTTCACTCATAGCCTCACTGATTAATTGTTTGTGTGCTGGTGTGTGCATCAGAAAGCGAGAGGAAAGGAGTTTTATTATGTACAATAGGCTTCCAGAAGAATTTACATGGAAATGATGTCAGTGGGCCCACTTCCTGTCTCTCTCATCGTGTCATTTTTCTCTTTCATTTTTCATCCTTTCATCTCTCTTCCCCTTTATTCTTCCTTTCTCCACCCCCTGTTGTGTTATCTCTAATCGAGCATAGCAACATGAAGTGTTACAAGTCAGTCTTACTTTTTCCCCAGCGAGACTGTAGATCACCTATTACGTACACATTTTCACACACACACTTTTATAATTGCATGCCATCGACGTGACACTTCCACAATTACTGTGTACAACGCGTTTGTCCCACTGGTCCTCCGTGGACACATCGTAAACACGCGTGGGCTCTCTGACAGCATGACAAATGCGTGTGTGTCGTGTGCGTGCGTGTGCGTTGTAGCGTGATGTAATGACATTGACACAAGGACACAGCAAGTGGATGATTTGTCACAGATGCCTCGCTTTTCTGCTTAAGTGATCATTTCACAGTTAATTTTCTGTGCAAATCACAAAACCATGAAGGATAATGGACTGGGATTTCCTGTGTCCCAGTGAAGTTAAATAAATAAATAAAAACATTGTTTTGGATGTTTTGTCAGGTATGAATGAGATATGATATGAAAACTCTGGCCACGAAATGCACTGTAATATTAACCTGTTATACCACAAATTATCTTATCACAATTGACACATAAAACCACTGTAATATAAACATCTTATATAATAATTTTGTATTGTAAAAAGTGCTGTCTGTAATATGTTATTTTCTCTTTTGCATCGCCATTACTTATGAGTGGCTGATTGATGTCCATCGATCCTTACTCGATCGTCCTGATCCGATACCAGCGTGCTAATATATATATATATATATATATATATATATATATATATATATATATATATATAGTTATTACTAGTGCTGTCAATCAATTGAAATATTTAATGGGGATTAATTGTATGATTGTCCATAATTAGTTGCACATTTTTATCTGTTTGTCAAGTATTTAATACTTTTATCAATATGGAAGTGGTCAAATATTCTTGCTTTATGCAAATGTATTTAAATATATTTATTAGAAATAATTTCACAACACAAAAAATGACAATATTTTATGGAGTGGTTTGCTGGGGCAGCAGCATCACAGCTGCAGACAGGAAGAGGCTGGATAAGATTATCAAAAGGGCCAACTCTGTCCTGGGATGCTCTCTGGACTCAGTGCAGGTGGTGGGAGAGAGGAGGACGACGGCTAAGCTGTCATCCATGATGGAGAAGGACTCCCACCCCATGAGAGACACCATCAGAGCTCTGGAGAGCTCCTTCAGTGACAGGCTGCTACACCCTAAGTGTACGAAGGAGCGTTACAGAAGGTCCTTCCTGCCTGCAGCTGTTAGACTCCACAACCAGCACTGCTCCCAGTAAACCACATACACATTCACATTCACAACAAACTCACCGGACATAAGTGCAATAAGGACTTATATGTACAATTATATCATTGATATGATGGACACATTTCTGGCTTTACTTTTCTATTATGTATATACTAATTTATTTTATTTGTATTAATACTGTTTTTACATCTATGCTTCTTGTCTTTTATTGCACTATCCACTTGCTGCTGTAATGTGTGAATTTCCCCACTGTGGGACTAATAAAGGAATATCTTATCTTATCTTATCTTAAATAACATTGCAAACTGAAGTCCAACAGGCAACAACAGCTGTCAGTGTGTCAGTGTGCTGACTTAACTATGACTTGCTCCAAACTGCATATGATTATCATAAAGTGGACATGTTTGTAAAGGGGAGACTCGTGGGTACCCATAGGACCCATTTACATTCACATATCTGGAGGTCAGAGGTCAAGGGACCCTTTGAAAATGGCCGTGCCAGTTTTTCCTTGCCAACGTTTAGCTTACGTATGAGCATTATTTGCCCTCCTTCGTGACAAGCTAGAATAACGTGGTTGAACCCAATGGATTCTTTAGGTTTTCTTAGCGTTTTTGTTTTTCATATGATGGAAGTATCCTCACTAACTTTAAAACTGAGTCTGCTACACCCTATGAAAGTTGCGGTACATAGACCGACATACTGGCTGATACCTGATCGGAACAACTCTGCTCCTTTTGTCTTGTCAGTGGCTGCTGGGATGTAAAGCTGTGTAAACATTGCATCCCTGTCTTTTAATGGCCTCATATCCGCACTGAAAGGCAGTTGCATTTCACAAAGTTGGCAATCAACCTTACCTTGTTGAAGCCGGATTGCTTCCTCACATACACTTTGGTTTGGTGTCATGATTATCTGGTCAGGCTTGCTAGTTTTTTTTTCCATTTAGAAGAAAACAACAATCCTCGGCTTGGACAGGACTTGTGCTGCTCTGTGAATTTCAAAATCGAACGTATCATTACAGACCAAATACAAATTTTTCCCACATTTGAACCATAGGTGGTGTGTTGATTTAAAAAGTGACAGCCCTGTCTGCTAATGGCGTGCACCTGAGAGAATAAGGGTTACCTTGCATCCCAGTTTACTGCCACAGTTGGAAGCTCACCATCGCTCTCTTTCGTTACTGTCGAGGGAGATGTGCTTGATAAGGCAGGGTTGAAAGCATGGTGCTACTAAACCTGAGGGGTGCACCCTATTTTGTTGCTGACACAGTGAATAACAAATCTGTGTGGTAGTAGGAGAGTTAGTAACGTTAAATAGCGGAGCTACTCATGTTAACGGAGGTGCCATTGAGTTACAATATGAGATGTTCAAGCTCCCCAAATGACCGTTGGGTGAAGGTAAATGTTATCATGATGTTTTCAAATGTAACTTCGTAAAAGTACATTTTTGGCGAGATAATTGAACAAATCCAGTTGTTTGAAGGAGATGTTTGCACAGTAATATGAAATAGATAATAGAGAGGGAATTATGTCCTGTTTAAGTCCCTAACACTTGCTCTAAGCAGCTTGCCAAGATTTTTTTTTTTTAATCAAAGCAAATATTTAAATAATCATAATCATTTGAATTGTGTATTTTTATGCAAATAACCACAATACTGTAGTATACAGGACCATGTACATTACCCTCCCTCCCACAAAATTAGGGCTCCCCCAGAAGTCATAATGTGATTTGAACACTGCAACTTACCACGTATATTATGCTTTTTTTAATGTAAAATATATCGAACATTCAATGACGTCAGATCTAAAATGTCATTTCTTCGTTTAGCACAGAGATTTGAGAAGTGGCAGATAAAATATCTGAGTGGCAGATGCAAAGAAGGAAGTGAAACCAGTTAATTCCAGTCCCTGTGGTTAGGGATCTGACTCTACTGTAGGAAGCCATACAGTGCGAGGTTTCTCTGCTGGGACTTTAAGTGGATGTGTCTGCATCAAGACATGGATGATAGATCATCTCTGCTCTGACTCTTTGTGACAGGGCCAGTCCAGAGTGCAGTGTGGTGAAGTATGGTGGCGTGATGCTGCGCTAGGTTAGATAAAAAGATATGTTGCCTGTCTAGCAGTATCATGAATAATGACTTGTACCTCAGAACAGTGCATGGAAATCCAAAGTGACCTCATCTGCAAGGTAAAGCAGTCAAGGCGTAGGCCTACATCTGTCCAGGACATCACATTAGTGTGGTCAAATATTCCATGTGTTGTTTTACTTGAATAAAACTACATATCAAGGAGCTAATGTTGCATCTCTTTGAAAGTATATCTGTTAGTAATTACAGCTTCTGTTATAGACTATAAATCACTGTCTAAAATAAATTTTGATCCCAGAGGATAACTAAAGTAAACAAAGAAACCCTGCAAAGAAACCCCGATCAACATGATTTATGACTTTTGTTTCATACCAGTGCAAGTGCTTTTCAAATGGTTTCTCAAAAATGAACCTAAAACATACCATTTCACTTAACCACTGTTGCCAGAAACTCTAAAAGCTTTAGTTATTGTTGTGAAGGAAGTTACATAACGCTTCAAACTTATGCTAAACCTAGGAAAACTTGCATGACCAAGGGGTCCCTTGACCTCTGACCTCAAGATATATGAATAAAAATGGGCTCTGTGGGTACCCACAATTCTCCCCTTTACAGACATGCCCACTTGATGATAGTCACATGCAGTTTGGGTCAAGTCATAGTCAAGTCGGCACACTTTTTATGCTAAATGCAGTACCCGTGAGGATTTCTGGACAATAATTGTCACCATTTTGTGTTGTTAACTGATTTCCAATAATAAATCTATACTTACATTTGCATAAAGCAGCATATTTGCCCACTCCCATGTTGATAAAAGTGTTTAATATGTGACAAATCTCTCTTCATTTAGGACAGATTAAAAAATTGGATTACCGTATTTTTCGCACTATAAGGCACACTTAAAATCGCCCAACTGTTTAAATCAGACACTGATGATGAAGGATTTGATGGATTTGTGGAAGAGGAATGAACTGAAAAGTGAGTGTATTGTTTTGTATTTCAGGTGTTACAACTGAAAAATGTTGAGAGTTATTGAATTATTAAATGAATTGAATAAAGTTTGAGTTATCTGACTGTTTTGTTTCGCTGGGGGCGGCAGTAGCTCAGTCTGTAGGGAGTTGGCTTGGGAACCAGAGGGTCACCGGTTCAAGTCCCGACATGGACCAAGAACTGAGTGTGAACTGGTAGCCGGAGAGGTGCCAGTTTACCTCTTGGGCACTGCCGAGGTGCCCCTGAGCAAGGCACCAAACCCCCAACTGCTCGGGGCGCTTGTCAGGAGCAGCCCCATCACTCTGACATCTCTCCATTGTTGCATGTTTGTGCATGTGTGTGTTTCAGGTCTGCATGTACTGTGTATAAGTTAACAACAGAGTGTAAATTGAATTTCCCCTAGTGGGACTAATAAAGGACTATCTTCTTCTTCTTCTTCTTCTTCTTAATGCGCCTTATAGTGCTACAGTATAGTACGGTAATTTGTGATTAATTGCAATTAACTCCGGACAATCACACAATTAATCTAACACCTTAACTGATTGACAGCCCTAATCATAAAGTCAATGTGAATCATTGCAGCAGATTTACAGCAGAATCTGACGGGGAGCCGGTGAGTAACACAATGTGAAATGCAGAGCAGGAGTTGTTGGATAAAAACATTTTTCACAGTGATGATTGTTTTATACTAATATGTCAACGTTAATGTGGTAAAGATTACATAGTGTTAATTGCTGTGAGCTGCACCGTTGCGTTTAGCATTGCCCCTGGATCATTTTGAGATGTAAAGAGAGCTTAAATTGTTTTTATGAAAAAGCCACAGTCATCACTAGTACATTTACTCTTTGAGCAGCTCTATGCAGACATCAACCTCTTGCCACTGAGTGAAATCATTTGCATTAAAAAATCAAACTCCTTCACACTCAGACATGTTAGACATGTTTTTAGATTCAGTGTGACTTAAACTTTCTAAGGATATAATTATTATGTCAGCTGTGAATATATATCCATAAATCTACATAGAAATCATAGAAAAAAGACGCCCCTTCTAGCTCCAGAAATTACCTGAAAATCATCACGTGTTTAAGTTTTTACCTTGCAGACCATTAAATTATCAAAATAAAATGGCCAACATTGCCCAAACAGTCATCCAATAAAGCAAACCGACGATGTACTTGCCAATCGCCGCTGGCTGATATATCCATCCAGTCGCCCAACCCTACTGTGTGATGGAAACATGTCATTTACTGTTATTGAAATATAGTAAGATAAGAGCTGTGACTTGATTAAAACATTTAATCATGATTAACAACACATCTTTGCTCAAAATGTGCCTTTTAAGGCAAAATTGTCAAGTATTTAATACTCTTATCAACATGTAAGTGGGGAAATATGCTGCTTTATGCAAATGTTTGTTAGTAACACCACAAAACAATGACAAATATTGTCCAGAAACCCTTGCAGGTACTGTATTTACCTTTTTTATTCACATGAGGTCAGAGGTCAAGGGACCCCTTTGAAAATGGCCATGACAGTTTTTCCTTGCTAAAGTTTATCACCAGTTTGGAGCCTAATTTAGCATCCTTCACAAAGATAGTATGACGTGGTTGAAACCAATGGATTCCTTAGGTTTAGCAGTTTAGTCTAATCTAAGTCTTCTTTCATATGATACCAGTATCTTCAATCTAGCTTTAAACTGAGCCTGCTTCAACCTAAAAATGCAAGGTGTATTAATGCATTAAAAAAATAAATGAGTGGCATTAAAACAAATGTGTGTTAACGTGTTATTAACTTTGACAGCCCTTAATAAGATATACACTAAGTAGATATTACAGCCTTCATTGGTCATACAGTTGCATGGGCCTTAGGCATCTGTCATCAACAACTGTAGCTGTTGATAATTAATAAGCATCACGCCTGCTCGTTGCAGGCCTTTAGAGAAACATGTCAATCACTTATAACGTTGAATATTATCCAGCCAGACTTTGGATGATAGACTTTAAACAAATCTTTTACCAAGGACGGCCTGACTTCCAGTTGTGTACGTGAACAGTTCAATTCAATCGGTGTCGCTCTATGATAAAGATACGTTTAATCTACCCCATATTGTATGAATTATGATAAATGCTTCATATCTATACACACATATTAGCTTAAAATACATACACTAAGCCATGATTGATGTTATATCTAATAAATTTAAATGAATACATTTGCATGCAACACTATGATTAATGTTATGGAGAATATATGTGATATGATAATAAAGACATGACCTAGCTTATCCGACCTGGAATTGGCTATGATGACGAAATATAACTTTACACTGCAGAATGTGATTGATGTTATGGATTATATCTAGTTCGCCATGACTGATGGAAAAACTTTACTCTATAACGAGGAAGACAATATGCACAGGAAATGCGCTCTGCTCCGGTTAGAGCTCTGCTGCATAAAGACATGAGATAAATCTGTGGCTGTTACATAAATGTATCCTTGAGCTGGAGAGTTCATTAATCAGAGGAAGTGGCATCTTGTAAGATTGAGAGAGGATGAAGAAGAGGAGAATAGTAGAGTAGGAAACCACTACATTTCATTACTTCCTTCCTCCCTCCCTTTCGTTCTTCCTTTAGCTTACAGTAACCTGTCGCCAAATTGCCTCCACCGTTTCAACCATTTCTCTAACTTTTCATGTTGGAACCATTGTGGAAAAATGTTGCCATGTGAAATCAATCGTCTGTATATCTATGGAGAGATGGATGGATAAATAGACTGCCCCGTCTATGAAGTATTACTGAACTAAAAGGGCACTCAGAGAGTGCATAGCTCCACCAAGGCCACTGGTGTAGTGGTTGTTGATGATGTGGGAGTACTACTAGGTACATGAGTAGCAGGTTACCAAGGAGAAAGTTGGTATACTCTCAAAGAATGTATATTGCTTGGAAATGAAAATTATTTGCTTGTTCCATTGCAAGGCCGGCGCACAGCAGCAGAGCTATGCTCTCGTCACTTTGGACTGAAAGTGACTACAGGACGCCAGTAAAACGTCCACCTACAGTGCAATACAAAAGTATGATTAAATTATTTCTATTCTTTTGTCATCATTCTAATGTCTCTACCAAAACTTTTTCATGTCAAGTATTTCCAAAATTGATGTCCACCAGACCACAGGAAATGGACGTATCAGAGGTTTTACCCTGCGTGTTAGTAAATAGCCTACAACTACATTAAATTCTGTTTATGTCATGCTGCTAGCGCTACTAGCTACTGGCCGATAGCTGGTTGTTTAGGAACAGAGACACGTTCAGTGCGCCGAGGAAAACAACTCTGGATTTGGCTTTTAGTGAATTTTACAACTTTTAGGAAATACTGATTTATATAAGGGCTATTTAAGTGTTCGTACTTAGAAATAGATTTACCTCAAAATAAGTGTAACCTCTGATTTACAGACATCTCTTAATACATCCATGGTCACAGACTCGCATTTACTGTCCAAAATGGTGAAAAAATGTATTCCAATTTTTGGGGGGAGGGGGGGTAACCAAAAACCCCCGGAAAAAGAGGTGGTAGTACTCTGTTTACCTGCGTATACCGTCCTCTACACCACTGACCAAGGCCAAATGTCCTATACTGCAATGTAAATGAAAAGGAAAAATAATACATGGATCCGCCCTGTGATGCAGTTCACCTCCAAAATTTAATGGGTTATTCCTTGACCCATACTACACCCTTCTACCAAGTTTCATGAAAATTAGGCCAGTGTTTTTTCTCTAATCCTGCTGGTGGACAAGGAAACAAACCAAACTGAAGACATTACCTCCTCGGTGGAAATAATAAGAGCATCAGCTAAAATTCCTGAATAAAAATATTAGGGCATAACTTTTCATTTTTTCACCTCATTGCAGGCTCAGTTTGAAAGCTAGAGTGACGATGGCATTATTATTTCCTTGAAGAAAACTTAAAGAATCCATCGGTACCAACCATGTCGTACTATCTTGTCGTGAAGGACGTTACATAATGCTCCAAACTTCTGCTAAATTTTGATGAGGAAAAACTTGCATGGCCATTTTCAAAGGGGTCCCTTGACCTCTGACACTGACAGCTGTTATTGCCTGTTGGGCTTGAGTATGCTTTGAGCATATTTTTCATGCTAAATGCAGTGCCTGTGAGGATTTCTGGACAATTTTTGTCATTTTATACACATACATTTGCATAAAACAAGCATATTTACCAATTCCCATGTTAATAAGAGTATTAAATACTTGTCAAATCTCCCTTAAAGGTATATTTTGAACAGATGAAAGATGTGTTAGTCATGATCACTTTAACCAATTCAGAGCCATAACTTATTATATTCTAATAACAGTAAACAATATTTGGTTGTATCATCTTAATTTGGTCATTGTCTCTCTTTAGTGAGTCACTATGAATTAGCGAGGCATGACATAGTTTTGTTATTTCAGATGTTGGGTTATTTATAAATTCATCAACTTCAATGTGAGTTGTGCAGTACATATTTTAGTAGAGTTTTTATTAGAAGTATGCTAAATTAGCTATTAGTGGATCCTATTTGCAATGTACCAATAGATATACAGACAACTATCACTGGATTAGTTTGATACTGTAAAAAACTTTTCAGATTTTCAGGTAATTTCTGGAGCTAGAAGGGGCGTCTTTTTTCTATGATTTCTATGCAGATTTATGGATATATATTCACAGCTGACATAATAATTATATTCTTAGAAAGTTTAAGTCACACTGAATCTAAAAACATGTCTAACATGTCTGAGTGTGAAGGAGTTTGATTTTTTAATGCAAATGATTTCACTCAGTGGCAAGAGGTTGATGTCTGCATAGAGCTGCTCAAAGACTAGATGTACTAGTGATGACTGTGGCTTCTTCATAAAAACAATTTAATTTAAACACTTTAAATTTTAAAATGATCAGGAGGCAATGCTAACTGAAACGGTGCTACTCACAATAGTTAACACCATGCAATCTTTACCACATTAACTTTTTAACATATTAACATATTAGTATAAAACAACATCCAACAACTCCTGCTCTACATGTCACATTGTGTTACTCACTTTCTCCCAGACAGATTCTGCTGTAATTCTGCTTCACAGTCATTTACTGGTTATTACTAGGGCTGTCAATCAGTTAAAATGTTCAAGCATGATTGATCATGTGATTGTTAATGCGATTAATCACAAATTAATCAAAACGTTTTTTATCTGTTCTAAATGTACCTTTAAAGGGGGATTTATCAACATAGGAGCGGGCGAATGTATGTATATACTGTATCTATTAATGGAAATTGATTAACAACACAAAACAATGACAAATATTGTCCAGAAACCCTCACAGGTACTGTATATAACATAAAAAATATGCTCAAATGATAACATGCCAAACTGAAGCCCAACAGGTAACAACAGCTGTCAGACTGACTTGACTATGACTTGATCCCAAACTGCATGTGATTATCATAAAGTGGGCATGTCTGTAAAGAGGAGACTGGTGGGTACCCAGAGAACCCATTTACATACACATATCTTGAGGTCAGAGGTCAAGGGACCCTTTTGAAAATGGTCATACCAGTTTTTCCTCACCAAAATGAAGACCAATGGATTTCCTAGTTTCATGTGAGACCAGTATCCTCAGTGTATAAATGGCTTTGACAGCCCTATTTATTAAAGTAGGAGTTTGTTTCTTTCAGCTTTCAGAGTTTGTGGCAACAGTTGGTAAGATAAATGGTATGTTTTAAGTTCATTTTTGAGAAACCATTTGAAAAGGTACTACTTAACAAATCTGATTGATTTTGAACAGAATCATCAATTTTTGATTAATTATGATTAATTATGAATCGTGCACTATTGTCAGGTTATAGTGACCATTTAATGAAAATACCTTTTTAAATGCAGCTTTAATTGTCATGTCACTGACAATTTCAATGAAATTATGTCTTATATATATATATATATATATATATATATATATATATATATATATATATATATATATATATATATATATATATATATATATATATATATATATATCTGAGCATGAGCTTTCATTAAGTCTCATGTGCATATTTTGAACAACCGAAGACATTTTTGTGTACAGGCCGCATCAAGTCCACAATATGTCTCTGTGCCTTTTAAATCAAAGAATAAACATGGAAGCAAGCTGGTTGAATGTTGCCAGCGTGAAAAAAAATACTTTTCAAAGCCCAGCAAGGTTTGACATATCGAACAACAACTCTTGAAGGTTGTGTGTCCTCAGGGAAACTCTCTATAAGGCACTGTCTTCTTTGTTATCTTCAATGAAAAGGATGGATAAAAATGAATGAAAGCAGAAAAATCAATTCCTTATGTGTGGAGATAAAGAAGGGAATAGCAAGCGGAAAGAGAGTGGGTAAATTAATGAACGAATAGCATGAGGCTAATAACAACCTGGCTGAATGCGAGCGAGACCGAGAGGCTGAAAAGAGGTTAAAAAAGTAGTAGTGGAAGGAGTACCGGAGGGAAATTAAACCTTGAAACGCTCAGAGAGACAGAAATACAGCAAAACAGAATATAAGGATAGCGAAGAGATGAGCCAATACTAGCCTGAAAGATTGAATGTATAAAAACAATAAGAAGACGTCAGGCTTTGCTAGTATTTTTGGAATGAAATGCAATGTTAGAATAGAGGACAGGCTGAGGCAGAGTGGATTTAAACCCTGCAAATAGAGGAAGAAATAAAGAATGTCCAATAGCGGAGAGCACTTAATATGTGATGCTATTGAATGGCCAAAGTGCCGGCGGTAATGCTTCCTGTTCTGCAGAACTCGATTAGATAACAAACTCCTATACTCCTGATAAAAACTTTAAAGAGGAAACTTCTTGTATCAGTACGATGGAGAGTTAAGATCATTGTGAAACTGTGTAAGATTTCAAGATAAAATCTGAAATATTATGAGATTTTAATACTCCATCAACTTATGTGCACATTAGTGGTGTGATGAATGCTTAGTTTTTACCAATAAGAGATTATGAGAGATTTTAGGATAATGATAGTAAATGAAGTGCATCTTTCAACGTGTTTTGAGCAGATACTGTATATATGGATGGATGTCACTTTCTCAACTTTCTCTCACTGTACAAAAGTGAAGCCAACATATCCCGGATACGGGCGCCGCCACCTTGAGACCACTTGACGTCATTTGGATCTAGAGTTCAGGGGTTGGAGCCACAGTATGGAGGTCCCGTACATGCACCCGCCCAAGCCAATCACAAGCTGAGCACTGCCGCCGCTTGCTAGCATGAGTCACCGAGCTGCTACGTCAGCACCACGGTAGCTGTTAGGCTAGAAAGACATGACCATAATATCTTTATGACTGCATTTGTAATAAAATTGAGTACATGTTCTATCACACAAACTGGATATGGATCAGATAAGTGATTAAAAACAAAATTAGCAGAAAAAGATAACACTTGAATATACATTGTGTGACAACAGCTACTTAAAATGACAGAAGCCCACCTTTGGGAAAAATTTGACTTTTTAGTTTGGCCTATGTCCCATCCGCTAACATAGAGGGGGCGGTATTTAATCGTATTATCAAAAGGAAGATCTATTGTACATTGAACCCTTTTTTTTGTAGCATACATAACACTACTATTTGTCTCTTTCCCCCTTTCCTGGTTCTGTTTTGCATGCTCCTGTTTTGAAGAATCAGAAGGAACGATAAGAGCTCATAAATTGCCAATTTACATTCTGAACGGGTAATTTGAATCTTAAACCAAACAGAAAAGAGAAATTAGAGTCAGGTTCGGTTCATTTCAAAGTAAAATTGGTTCCTGTTTTGAGCTGCAGATCAATGCAGCACGTCAAACATCGGGCCACAAACTGGGAAATCTGATCTGGTGATGCTCAGTTTAACACTCTGAGACCTGTTTTTATCTTTTTCAGGAGAGTACAGGGGCTCGTTAGGGGGAGATAGCAGGTCACCAGGAAATACCACATAGAAATGGTGTACATCATCTGAAAGCTGGGAACCTGAACATGAATTTGAGATGCAGCTCAGCAGTGTGTGTCAAGTTGTTCTAGTCATAAATCTGAACTAATTAATACTTAATTAAAATAAATTATAAAAGTGTAAAAGGGCTTAAACGTTATTTGGAAGTATGTGATAGACATACCCATGTTCTATTACATCTGATACTGTTTATTACACACATTTGGTGCTAAATTTCACCACATTTAACACTCAAAAATTGATAGAAATGATCAATCAAAAATGCCACATTAAGACACCAAGACCTTGAAGAACATCATAGGAAAAGCCATGTTGTGATTTGGTATAAAAAATCCCTTGAATCCTCTGAATGCTCCAGGTCTCTAGTTTGTGGCTGTCAAATTTCATGAGGATGTGATTATCCTAGAGGTCAACAGGTCATTTCATCCAGTGAGGTCAAGTTTCAAAAAATGAAGTGGCTTCTAACCGGACCAACATCATCACACATGAATATAGTTGGGCTCATTGGGTCCATAAGAGTCTTAGCTTTCTGGTCATACCCAATTTATGCAATTCTAATACTGTTTAGGGACCCGAATATGTGAAAATATTCAAATACTGTACACCATTTTAGAATAGGTGAAAATAACACATTTATGCATTCAAAAACTGCAATTTTTTTGCCCCAAAACTGCATGTGATTATCATAAAGTGGGCATGTCTGTAAAAGGGAGACTTGTGGGTACCCACAGAACCCATTTTCATTCACATATCTTAAGGTCAGAGGTCAAGGGACCCCTTTGAAAATGGCCATACCAGTTTTTCCTCACCTTTGTGACAAGCTAGTATGATATTAGCTGGTGTCAGTGGATTCCGCAGGTTTTCTAGTTTCATATGTAGTATCTTCGCTGTCGCTTTAAAACTGAGCCCACTACATCTTAAGAATCGCAAGGTGCATTAATGGTAGCATATGTAAGTGCATTCTGACAGGGACATAAACACACACAGACACACACAGTGATGTTTCAGGTGTTAGAGGTAAGCTGTCTCTGCAGCCTTTTCTGTGCCAGCTTTGAAATACCAGCTTTGCGCTGAGTTAAATCGCTTTCTTTTTTGCTAGTGTGTGATGCCAGTTTGCCAACCTGCCACGCCAACTTTAAGGCTTATGATACAAAACCTCAAAGCCAAGTCACTATAAACTTATGAAACCAGGGAGTTTTACCGCTTTCTAAATCCTCCAGGGATTCACTGGTGACTTCCTGAAACTAAAACTTGAATTTTGATAATCCTCATTATTATGCACTAAAAGGCCAAGTCATTAAAAAGTTTGCTCAAGCTGAGTATGATTTTTGCAGCGTCCCGGTCTGTTTTCTGAGTACACAAAGGGTTAAGAGTTGAGGAGATTTGGACCTCAGACAGGCTAAAAGGTTCAAGAACAAACCACTTCTAAATCAGTAACAACAGAGGTCAGTCAATAAAGAGCCGCGGAGACCGACAGCAGGTCAATATTTGAGTTTACTCAACAAATCACAGGCAACATGGGTACACAGTGCTTTAGACTCATGCTGCCACCTAACAAAGACAAGATGATGAGAATAGATTCTGAGCGAAAGTGACTGGATACAAAATTGTTTATGGGGTGACATTTGCTGTTTTTTTTTTTTTTTTTTTTTACATCATGAGTGTGAGTGTGTTTCTAAAACCCACCACATAATATGTTGCATCTTCAGTTTAGTTCCTTCAGTGCTGGTAAACAAAGATATATGAGCTGGAAATGTGCAGTTAGTGAAGAGTTTGACACAGATCGGGAAATGTTGTCAGATCTTTTCAGAAGCAGTACCATTTCCCCGTCTGTAAAATATGCAGAGTAACCTGGAGGCATGTTCATGCTCTGAAGGCTAAAAATGAATTTACTTACTTTCTGCACTGTTCCCTGATTTTGGAAATATGTACAGTACCTTCTGTGCTCAATCAGGTAAGCACCAGGAGTTCAGTAGAGGACAATGAAAAATGAGTGTACAGTGACAGAAACTCTTGTACAACCCTTCAGTTGTGTATATATATGTGTGTGTGTGTGTATTGCTATGTTATCCATACCGTAAAACATTATATTTTTGGGGTGGGGACCTGGTTTAGGGTTAGGCTAAGCTTAGGTTTATCTTTAGGTTGAGGTTAGGCAAGTAACAGTTACACTTAGGGTTAGGATAAGTCTCAAGGAAATGAATGTAAGTCAAAATAATGTCCTCAAAAGTCATGGAAACATGACTGTGTGTGTGTGTTTTCTGAAAGTTAAGCAGCTCCAAAAATAAGCTCCATTTATTTCTTAGCAAAACAATTTAACCTCAAGATCATGTCTTTAATATGCTAGAATCAATGCTTTTATAAGCAACTGGAGTAGATGCAGAATGACATCTGTGTTGCTAAAGCTAACCAGTGCTAACTGGCTAATCCTGGTAGCAGTTGTTGAGCTTGTCAGCTTAAGATGTAAAGAAAGTGATTATATATTATTATGAGATAAAAAGTGTCAGACAATACAGGTATTATTGGGAAAATGCCACCATTAAACAAAAGCAGCCTTTTTTTTATTAAATAAAAGGAAGTCAGAGTAAACGCTTATCATCACATAGTTATGATAGCAGAGAAAATAACATTTTATTGAATGAGTTGGGTTTTAAATTTCTTAAATTATTTCGCAAATTATTGTTTCATTTATATATGTTTTCCACAGTTTATTCATGTAATTATTTATTTCCTAGTCATTTATTAATTTATTCAAAGGTATGATTGGTAGTGCTGTTCAAATACATTTTTGTCATATTTGCTGAAATTCTCATTATTTCCCGACAGTAATCAATATATCAAATGTTCTGACAAAAAGCAGAAAAAAGGCATCTGTGTATCAAATAAACCTGTCCACTCATTTGGCCTACCTGCCTACCTTGACTGCAGGTAGAACAAATAATAGCCATGTTCGTTGTTTATGCTCATAATGATCATTTTGGGTGAGTGGCTTTGGAGGGAGGCCTGAATGGACAAACTGTCAGTGTTGCAACCTTGGTGACTTTCTTGTTAGATTTAGCAACTTTTACAGCTAGTGCTGCTCGCTACTTCCACTGGAAAAGAGTTGGCTCCGTCTTTCAGTTGGATCATTTTTAAAATCAAGTGTACTTTTGTAACTTTCTCAAGATTGTCCACCCTGCCTTTAATATTGAACTCTTTGGTCAAGCTCCATAGAAGTACCTCGAAGTATTGTGGCGTATTATGCTAGGCCAGCAGCTCTGTGAGTCTGCACAGCACAACAGCGCTTTGAATTAAATACTAATGTCAGCATGCTCACAACGACAATGCTGGCATGCTATTGTTTAGCATGTAGTATGTTGACCATGTTCACCGTTTTAGTTAAGGGTGCTAGCATGCTAACATCTGCTAACTAGCACTAAACACAAAGTACAGCTGAGGCTGATGGGGATGTCATTAGTTTTTGAATTTAGTCCTAAACCAAAGTTGTTAGTATACGTTGTGTAGGCACAGTGGGTATCTGTACCAAATGTTGTGCTAATCCATCTTGTAGATGTTGAGATATTTCTGAGGACATGCAGAAAATGTTGGAGGAGGATCACCGAAGTCAACAAAATCATCTGTATTAAAACACTCTGGCTGCTGAATTCTGATTTCTTTAGCGTCTGCATGAGAAGCACCAGGCTTTTCACTAACTCCAATGTAATATGTTTAAATATTAGATGGCCAAGGCATCTAACGTAATACAAGTGAGAAAGTCCGCTTAAGGAGGAGGTCAGGGTGGATGATTGGGTCAAACCAACACAGACTTTCACCCAGGAGTAACAAACATACTTATTTTAACCTAAACCATGATCTTTTCCAAAGCCTAACCGAGTCCTGTTGTTGCCTAAACCTAACCAAGTCCAAGTCCTAACCAAGTAATTTGGAAGTATATCTTGAAAAGACACTCTATGCATGTAACAAGCAGAGACTGTATATTGCCTGTGGACACAGAAATTTGTTTTGCAAAGACACTGCATATAACAAGCGGAAACTGACACACCATTCCTGAGGTATCAAAAACTTTCACAGGAGGGGTACCTGGAGTGTCGTAGTGAGACCACTGACCAAGCATTGATATTTTACAAGTTGGGCGTGAGAATGTGTTAACAGGACAACCTTTAACCACACAGCCTTGTAACGTTATAAACATGCCACAATACACCACCAGAGCTTCACTCCCGCCCATACTGGACATTTCAATCAAGTGAACTCACCTCAAAGATGAGACTTTGCTCACTTGCCATCTGTCCAATGACACTGCATTACTGAAGTAACAATACAGACCAGCAGTATTGTTTTTCTTGACCTCGGGCTCAAGAAAACATGGTTCCAGTGTTTCTGAAAATTACATTCACCTTATACAGCCACCTTGTGATGCATGAACCCCATAATCCCTGCCAAGTAACTCCTTGAATAAATGAATTAAACCTGCATACTTACTCTGTCATGGACAGGAAACGTTATACTTCAGTAACGTGCGGTCAAGCCAGCCTTCACCCTCATCTCTGTGGTCAAATGGCCCGACATTGCAACTGTAGAGCATCTATATATTGATATTTATGTTAATTGCATTCAGACAGCCTTGATGGAGCTGATCATGGACATATAAAGAGAACCAAGCTGAGGGGAGAGCTAGCGATGCACTTGGCAGTTAGCGGAAGTATACAAGACATGACTGCGTCCGGTTTTCAAAATAAGGTGTTAAAAATACATATATGAAAATAAGATTGGATTATAGTCACCAGAAGTATAAAACATCACATGTCCCTTATAAATTAAAAACAAAAAATGCCACTAAATTGAGGGAAGCCCTTTTTCTTCCCCCCCCCCCCTTCCCCTGGGAAAAATAAAATAAATAATCCCTCTCAATATTTTAAACATCTCTACATATATATATATATATATATATATATATATATATATATATATATATAATATAGTATATATATATATATAATATATGTAATATCAAATCGAATACTTGTAGAATCGTAATACTGAAAAATCACAATGCGTTTTGTATCGGCACCCAAGTATCGTGGTAGCACCGAATCAACAGATAGGTGTATCATCCCAGCCCTAACTGCAATGTGCCTGAACTTCTGTCCAGATTGACAATTTGTCATTGTGTGTTGTATTAAGATTTCAGTTTCGTCTCTTTGTTTCACTGAAACATGCTATAACCATCGTTTCATTGTTGCTCATGTCGTATGGGGCGTTGTGCCATATTATTTGGAATGTGTCTTGACCCAGAAGGACAAAGATTTTCTATTACATAAACACTTGTAGAAAGTTGGAATGACAATAAAAGTCGACGTTTTATTAAATTGAATTAAATGTCCCCATACACACACACAGACAAGACACGTAACAGTGTTCTGACGTGTCCTTAGCTCATGAGCTTTGTGTCATTTTAGCTTCCCTTGTTTTCTTCTCTTTATTCTCTGCTCTCTCTCTCTCTCACCCATATGGCTGAAGGTTGTGAATTAATGAGCAGGGCTGAAAAGACAAGCGGAGGGAGACAGAAGGAGAGAAAGTTGAAGGAAGGCGAGTGAAGAAGGGAGGGAGACGGGAAGACAGAGGGTGCTCGTCAAGTCCTTACGATGTGCTGTAGATGGGTGCTGAGCCTTTGATAGAAACAGCAATAGCCTTGGAGCAGAGCTGCGGAGCTTACATGGGTGCCACTGAAAACCTTTGAGAGAAATATGGCCGACCATTATGGCTAAAAGGCTGTACCGGCAGGAGAGGTTGGACTGCGGCAGAGCAGGGAACACTTCATTTTGGGAAAATGGCCGTTGAAGGCCTTTACATAAAAATATATTAACCAGCAGGAGTGCAGGTTTCATCTCAACTTTAGGGGGGATAAATTGCTGATTTTTTTTTTTTCTCCAAACTACTGCAGGACTGACTGCCCACAAACATACAGTATGTCCATCTTTTACAATGTGGTGCTTGAAACACTGAATGGAAACCACTTTTTTTTAGCCAATAGAGCAGTACATCTCAAACTTTCTCGTCTCACTCCCCCTTTGGACTTCTGGGGGAAGAAAAATGTTCATGTCTTTCAAATATGTCTATTTTGTAAACCTACAGCTTAATGCTTATTGCTTAATGATCTGCCTTGACACACATTCTGACAACAAAACATTAGTTCCACATCACATTGCACCCCCAGTCCTGCGCACCCAGGGGTGGAGCAGCAGTTATTATATTTAAATGGTGAAAGTGCTGCAGAATAATTTGTAAATGTTGAAACGAGAGGGCCTACAACGGCCGGTCACTGTTCATGGCCGATCAGCTGACAACAAGCTGGGTTTTATATCAGTGCAACTCTAATTCATTAACTTGCATGAATGTGACCATGTGAATTTAACTTGCACACTAACAAAAAATTGTTTCCATCACATATGATTTAGGCTGACAGGAAGGCTGCATTATTTGCTAACACGCTTTAACTTTTATTCAAATGGAGAATGTTGTTTTCCAGTAACCTCCTGTTTCACCTTGCTTAAAGGGTTAAAAAGCACCAGTAAATCCATTATTTTGAGTTAGTAAATTATATATACAATTTCTAATACTATTTATTGATCCTGGTCCCAATCCACATTGTTCATTGCAATGGTGCTTATCAATGCTTTAGACCAGTAGTAGTAAAACTATTGAATGACTGCTCTGAGTTTTAATGTCTATGGTTATTTGTAAAGGGGACATGGCCAAGCTGAAAAGGTTTTCGGGTTGGCCTAACGCATCACACTTTGCGTGTATACAGAGTTTTAGTCATGAACATAAACAAAGACAGAAATGTTCATACTGTGGTTATCAAAGTTTCGTTTTAACGCCACTCATTTTTTAATTCATTAAGGCAACTTGCGATTCTTGGGACGTAGCAGGCTCAGTTTCAAAGCTACTGTGAAGATATGACACTGGAAAACCTAAATATCATATTAGCCTTTCACAAAGACGAGGAAAAACTGGCATGGCCTTTTTCAAAGGGGTCCCTTGACCTCTGACTTCAAGATGTGTGAATAAAAATGGGTTCTCTGGGTACCCACGAGTCTTTACAGACATGCCCACTTTATGATAATCACATGCAGTTTGGGTCAAGTCATAGTCAAGTCAGCACACTGACACACTGACAGCTGTTGTTGCCTGTTGGGCTTGAGTTTGCAATATTAGGATTTGAGCATATTATTCATGCTAAATGCAGTACCTGTGAGGGTTTCTGGACAATATTTGTCATTGTTTTGTGTTGTTAATCGATAAATACATATAAACTTACATTTGCATGTAGCAAGCATAGCTGCCCTCTCCTATATAAGTGTATTAAATACTTGACAAATCTACCTTTAAGGTACATTTTTAACAGATAAAAAAATGCACAATTAATTTGGATTAACCAAATTTTCCTTTCCTGTGAATTTTAAGTACTCACTCTCAGACACATACTATGAGCCGAATCAGTGTCTGAGTGGTTACAGCAGTTTGTTTGACCATGACCATTATTAACCATAGAGGCGACAAATTAACAACCACTCGTGAGTAGTTTTATGTAACAGTCATATCAAGAGTTCTACAAGGCAATGCCAGCTTATTTTCTTGTTAAGGTTTAATGATATATGACAGTGGCATTTTCTCAGCCAGTCCCAGCATTCAAACCCTGTTTATCTAACTACTACGGTCCCGGTTGAAGACATTCAGTTGACTTCAAGAAACTCGAAACCTATTAGGGAAGAAAATAACTGACAAAGGTACGACATACATCAGCTCTGCCTGTGGTATCTACAATTGTATAGAGAAGTAACAGCACACACACACACACACACACACACACACACACACACACACACACACACACACACACGTTTCCATTATCTCTCCCTACCAGCTGTTCGATAGCCCACCTACCGGTTAGGTTGCTGTAGGCGTCAACAGCATTCCAGTGACCCACAGCGTTTTAGCTAGTCCCTCGTAGACATAATAACACTTTAAATGACCCCTTGTGTGTATGTGTGTCCTCTTTATCTACTTCACTTGATTCCTGCACTCTCATGGAGTATTCTTTCTGACACCAAGAGAAAAACCTCTGATATGCTCATACATATGTAAAGGTACTCTATCTAACACTGCATGGAAAACACACACACTTCCTTCAGCTGCTGGATATTTGAGGATGCGCCACTTGGGAGACAGGAAAAAAATCAATTTAAGGTTCAATAAAGCTCAAAAAGAGTATGCACAGTAGTGATATTATGACCGAATACGTTAATCCCATCTTTAATCACGCTTGTTAAGGGGTATAATTTAAATTCCTATAATAGGAGAGACTTGAGATTGCATTAGCAGTAATTGTAAAACCCAAGGAGTCAGATCATGATTAAAATAAGGAAAACAAGAAAGCAGAAAGCACCTCAGTGAAGGAATGAGTGTGGCTAGTAACCAATTACAATTAGCATAATGTAATTACGCTGGTGTCACACCTCTGCACGCACACAACAGCCTCCACTTCTCACACATAGACGCAAATATATAGACGATTACACATGCAGTAATGAGGCCAAAGTCTGTGTAGTTCTACCTCTGTGGATGCATATTGTCAGTGATGTCTCAGGACATAATGGGTCACAATAGGGATAAACTTACAGGAACCTAAAACTTACATGGCATATAGCAAATTCACCACTGTTGTCAACTTTATTCCAAAATTCACATTGTTGTCTTATGCTAAAGCAGTGACAATAAAGGTGAGCTGCCACTTAACAACCAATTTATCATTTGTTCTAATGATTATATTTTAAATTATGCAATTAATATAACAATTATATTGTTATATTAAATGGTATATTGTAACAATTTACCAAAATAAATATCAAAAACTTGTCTCATTAATATTTCAATATTTTGATTCTTTTCTTAAATGCAAACAAATGTAACAGGACAATGGATCCAATGTTTCAGACGCCTGAACAGAAAAATACTGAACTTCAAATTCAAATGGATTGCTGTGACACATTCATACATTTAAAAACTGTATGTCACAGTAACACTTCCCGAATCTGTATTTTTATTACAAAAAAATCATTTTTAAGTGCTTGACTTAAAATCTCTATTAGTTATGGCGTGGATTGATTTCATTACTGCAGTAATATGTAGTTCACTCACTGGCACTGGTAAATTATTGTATTTTTACATCAATGTGGGGCAAGTGAAATAATTGAAACTGTGGAAGATTGTAACAACAGTCTGTCAATAAGCAAGAAAAATGTTCTCACTCACGCACACCCAAACATCTAAAGCAAGCCTATAGCTACACGTTTCTCACTCCACTTACCCATAAATACACTTTGCGCAGCGAACTGGCAACCACATGTTGGGAAGTGAATGCAGTGGAACAGGAGAGGTGGAATGCAACATCTAGTGCCAGAATGTTATTAATGTTATTGGTTGCACCTTTAAATATTTTTGGACTGCTTTGGCCTTCTTGTTAGACACAGTACGGTTCTTGGAAGTGGGTCTTTTGCAGAAATAACACCGACATACTTGAACTTTACTTGATTAAAGGACATACCTTCTTGATATTGATATACTTATTTATTCTAAAAAACAAATGAATGAAATCAATAATTATTTGTCGGTCAGGCGGACTGCCTTCCCCAATAAAAGATTGTGGGTAAACACCGTCACTACTAGCGATCCCTTGTTCATTACACAGTCTTCATTGATAATATAAAGATATTGATTAGTGCATTTAAAGTATAAGGTAACACTTTATAATGATAAAATAACAGAAATTATAGCCTTACTAATAATTAGTAAACATTAATAATTTTTGCATTATTCTTAATTAATAGTAAAATAACTATAAACTAAACAAAATTAATTTGCCACTTATAAATGATGGTTATTATAAAGTTGCATTATGTCTCACTCGTATCCCACCACCATAACCCAACATAAGACACATGGAGATGTCTTACTATCTATTTCATGTGACGTGTTTCTCGATTTGTTTTTGGTGCAAGTGGAATCTGTTCATGTTTTGTTCACCACCTCCAGAACTGGTATTATCTTCAGTGCCATGTTGAGGATTATTATACCCATATTAAGCTTCTGTGGCACTATGGGTTTTAATCCATTCATCCAGGATGTGTATTGATGCCTCCCAGGCACAATCCTCAGCCCCGGATTAACCATGCGAGTGTGAAAGTGGCAAAGGGTGTCAAAGGCTTCAGTATAACTCCAGGCAAAGGATACGCACTTGTATGTAATATGGCAATGGTGCCCTAAAATCCTTAAGTGGAGTTTTTAACCATCCTCATACAATGAAGACGAGATGTGTGTAGGTTTAAAGACTCAGTTATAGCTCAGATGAGCCTCACTGAACACATTACAGCCACTGCTCAGCTTTCCTCATCAACATGTTCAGGTGATATTAGTCCTCAGCCCATCTGCGATAATAAAGGTATAACATGTTTTATAGAACACCTGCAGAAAAAAGACTATATATATATTTCTCTTTGTTCAATCTCATAACTTCACCTTTGCCATCCTTCTTGAAGTGAGAGAGCAGAGGTGGTGCAGCAGGCCAAACAATTATCGAGACTGACCAGCTGTGTGTGTGTTTGGTCCCAAAGAAGAAAGTAATATCTGAACAGCTGTGGCAGAGTTATTGGGACATACCTGGTGCTCTCTTCTATATCCCTGTGGAGAGCACAAACCTCACACACAAACCAGCCGATTAGACTGCTGAGGCCATGAAATAGGCTTCATCAGTGACTATGAGCCTATAGATGTGGGTCAATAGGGACCTACTGCACCCATTAATAAGTGTTATCATTTTTTCATGTGGTAGATCAAAGTCAGGTGCTGTAGTATAGACTGTGTGAAACTCAATAAGAAGTTGATGTTGGGACGAGGTATCAGAAACTAAACACGGGGTTTTTACCGAGGAGACAGAGTATTTATTATGTGCCTATACCTAAAGAAGTTGTAGTTGTATTGCCTAAACCTAAGTGTTTTTTTTTTGCCTAAACCTAAAAAAGTTGTGGTTTTGTTGCCTAAACCTAAAGAAGCTGTTGCCTAAACTAAAAGTGTTTTTTTCTTTGCCTAAATCTGTTTGTTTATTTTTTTTGCTGAAACATAAAGAAGTTGTAGTTTTGTTGCCTAAACCTAAAGTCTTATTTTTGTGTGATGCTTTTAAGTTTCACTTTAACTTTTACAACAAAGTAGCTGTAGTAGGCCCCTATTGACCCACATCTATGGTGCTAATAGTAAATGATAACACTATTACAGTATTTTTCACACTATAAGGTGCTCTTAAAATCGCCCAACTGTTTATCTCAGACACTGATGATGAAGGATTTGATGGATTTGTGGAAGAGGAATGAACTGAAAAGTGAGTGTATTGTTTTGTATTTCATGTGTTACAACTAAAAAATGTTGGGAGTTATTGAAGTTATTGAGTTATTAAATTAATTGAATAAAGTTTGACTTATCTGACCGTTTTATTTCGCTTAATGCGCCTTATAATCCAGTGCGCCTTATAGTGCGAAAAATATGGTAAATGCCTTGATATTTAATGCTATTTAATAGCCTGAAAACCATCAAATTGGGTGCAGCAACAGAAAACATACAGTTGGTATTAGACTCAGTGGATACAACACACACATTCTTGTCACTTCCTGATCTGAGGAGCAGAATGACTGTTGAGAGGAAAATGTGCTGAAAGCATTTTGCAAGTATGTTGTGTAAAACTATTATGTACTATATTGTGTAAAAAATCGAAGAAGACGTCAGTATTGCCAACCACTGCTGTTGTAGATAAACACTATACTTGCTCTTTTATCCTTTTGCCCTCGTCGTTTCTGAGCTATTCTATTCTAACCCATTCAGTGCGTATGGGAGAGGCAGGGTGAAATGAAAGTGTCAGCCTGAGTGCTTCTTTCCTCTTTTCTGCCCTTTTGGGAAATTTTTTTGAGAGCAAGCTGATGGAAGAATGGATTCTTTCTCTTTTCATACAAATTTAATATTTTTTTCTTTTAAAGACATATCCTTGAAAGTGTCCAGAGAAAATCAAAAGTGCTATGCTATGCTAAGTGGCACGCAGTCATATTGCATTGTATCATATTTAGTTTCATCTGTGTTCGTTTTATCTGGTATTCAACCTGCTTCTGATCAAATAGTTTTATTTTGAATTATTGAATGACCAAAACATTTCAGCCAGCTTTGCAAGTAAGTAAAGTATGCTATTAGCTCTGAGAGGCTACATCTTTCAATACAACACAGAGAATTAGATGCTTGAGGAAACATCAGGAGGTCAGCAGTAATGGCAGAATCTAAGACATGTTTCATCAGCCTAAATCATAAATTGTGGCAGCAAAACGGAAGTAGCATTCCATCCTGACTAAGGGACATATGGTAGGGGCCTCTTTTTAAAAATAAAGCTTTAGGGCCCCATTTATCAAACGTGTGTACGCAAACACAGTTTTGAGCTAAACCATGCGGGTGCTCATTCCTGCTTTGAATTGGATTTATCAATTTCATCTTCATATAGAAACTCTCAAGACCATGCATACCACCAAACCCCTAGTGGAACACAAGTGTAGTTGAGGGTAAACCAGTTCCTAAATTACAGACATTAAAACCATGTAACCATAACTGAAGATGTGGATTTCCTTTTTTTATTGGAAAACAAGGTAGCTTAAAGTTTGAGAGTGAAATTCTACCATAAATGAATTTTGTCTTGTTTCCCTTGTTACTGCATCACTGAGCACCTGTGGTTCAGAGGTCCAGAGGACCTGTTAATGTAACTGTAATCAATATCAATCTCAGCTATGAATCTTTCACTATACACATTTCATGCCAACCGGTTGAACCGGCATTTGTCATTATGACAGATTGTGGCAAATTAAAAAGTAGCCAACATCAGCAACGGATGCCCACGGTGCCACAGTGCTAAATCCAGCTTGTAATTGCATTAGTAATAAGCAATATGACAATGTGATTAACGTAATAGTATTTTTGTTTATAAATGAGGCGATGCCGGTGACTTCGACAGAACAGCGGCAAGATGGCGGAGAGGGGAAGAGATGCACGGCACACGTTGTCTTTGTTTCCTAGAAAGTTGACGAGTCTTTTAGGGTGACGAGACGAGACGGGCTTCCGCCAGCCAGCGTACTGAAAACCTGACTGCCAATAAGTGAATTAAGTTCTAATAACGTTGTAGCTGTAAAGGTAGCAGCGCAGTGTGTGTGTACTTTAGACTGATAGTGAATAAATGCTACAGCTCCTTCAGACCCAGGCCAAATTCTCGTGTCTTGCGGTGAAGGGGTTTAGCCGGCCAGCTTCACAAGGACTTTCAGAGTGATGACGTTGATGCCGTTCAGGGGGCATGTCTGTATGTAAATGAGCCTATATGTCCGAGAGCAGATTGATGTGACATGGGTGAGATTTCTCATTATTCAGAGCGTGAGTATGCATGTTTGATAAGCACCAACTTGCTTGTTCATAGTGCCACTTCCGATTCACACGTTAGGAACTTATTTCCACACATGCTTTGATTAAATGTGACGCCTGGTGTTGGGTAGTGACCCTAGCAGGAAATAGTCCCAGGTGGTGCCACGTTGAAACTTGAATTACAAACTGTGTGCTAAAGAGCGAGTGCTCTCTTTCACCGCCGTTGGATTCGATCACTGCCGTTATAGAAGCAGGTCTGGGGATGTTAGAGAGTATAATGTTCAGCATCCTGGAGGTGCTCGAGACTTAATTCAATAAAGCTGACAAAACAATATACGATAACCTCAAAGACATTCTCACATGCCCTCGTCGTCCAACACTGCAGTCAGAATGTTATCTCTGAAAGGTGCTCACCCTCATTTAGTTTGCAAAATATCTTGTGTATTGGTAAAAACGGATAAATTACAGTAAGACCTCGTATCTGAAGCACCTTACCTCTATCTTGTCTTTTATAACGCTGCTGATATTGAAAATACATACTACATAGGATTGTTGCATTGTGCTTCACATTTTAAATTGACCCACACATGCATAAATATGACACTGAGAAAGAAATGAGTCAAGATCAACATAGTTAAAATAAGTCAACGTGTTGAGTTTTGGTTTCCCACAGCACATGACACGAAGAAGCCTCCTGTGTGGAAGTCCTACTTCAGTGGTTCTCATACTTTTTACCTTTTACTTTTTAAGTACCACCTCAGAAAATACCCCCCCCCCCACTACTGGCCGACGGCTGGTTGTTTGGGCTGACAGCAGGAAGCCGGCAGAACCGGATGTGTCATATGAATGTACAGGGCGGTACAGTCCTGTGGGCCTGTTTATTATGCCGAGGAAAACAACTGGATTTTTAACATCTTTTAGGACGTAATGATTTAAACGATGGCTATTTAAGTGTTTGTACTTGGAAATTGATTTAAATTGAAAAAAAAAAAATAGTATCCTCTTTTTACACATCCATGACTCTGGACTTGCGAATGCACTATTGGCAGCACTGTCTAGAGTTTTGCTTCTTTGCTTCTTTACTCTTTGGCCTAACCACAAACTGAGAAAACACATAAACAGAGAATATCCACCAATTTGTCAAGAAACAGGCTGCATTTAGAAATATTCTCCATGCAGTATGTGGGAAAAGATAGAGGGTTGGTGAAATGGGAGAGGAAGTTCTCAAAGCCTTCAGGTATTTTTGCACAGCCCCGTTGAAGAAACCACCAAAGCCTAGAGGGCAGGCTGTGATATGAGCTGGCTCATCCCACCGGTGTAGTCATGTTGAGGCCAGGTCCTGCCTGAAGTCAGGAGGACTGAGCACGAGGGACAGTTCATACTCACATGTGTAGCCTATGTATCATCTATCTGTCAGGCTCTAGCCCACAGACAGGAAGTAGGAAATTGAGACACGGGATATTGACCTAAAACTCATAGTTTAGCCTCAGGCGTCCTTCTCTGTGTTTCTGTTTCCTCTCCTCTCGTTCTTTATGTTTTATCTCAGTCTGCTTGCTTTTATTCATTTTCTATTTCTGTCATTCTCGCTCTCTCTCCTCCATCACTCTGCTTCCTTTTCTGTCCATCTCTCTGTCTAGAAAATCTATGACACACACATCGGAAAACACAAGCGCTCTCCTGAACAAATGAGACCGGACTTGCCGGGGCCTTGTTCAAATTCTCTTCATGTTCTCTCTCTTCAAGCTCTGCTTGTCAGGACTTTTGATCCTCACTGCAGCAACAGTCGGATCATTTCCACATTGTTATTGAGGCTCTGAAGACTCAAACATCCTCTCAGCTCAGTGCCAATACCTCTGCTTCTCTCTCTTCACCTCAGCTTTCAGATGGATCTTTCTATTCCATTAAAGGTTAAAAACTAACGTAAACATTGAAATCAACCAGACTTTTAGCTTGTTGTCTATACATCCTGCTGTAATATCTTATATCTGGAACTCTGCTATGAACTGCCTCCCCTATGAAATGCCTCAGGCATGGAGGGAGATATGTGAGGCAAAAAATACGGTGTGAACTGGCAGGCGCGTCAGAATTTGTACTCCTGTACAAACCTGAACACGCTTTCTGAACGCATTTGGTGCAAAACTGCAAACCAAAGTTTCCTAACTGGAAGGACAGCGTTATTGCAGCATCTAGTACAGTGGTTTCCAACCTGTTTGCCTTGAAACCCCTCGTCTAAGAAAAACTGAAACCTCCCCAACATCATCACCCAAAAAAAAATTACAAATCCTCAAACAAAATCCTCAATTTGAATAAATTGATTCATCTATCCATCCATCCTCAATCCTGTTCGGTTACAGGGGGGCTGGAGCCGATCCCAGCTGGCATTGGTTGAAGCCAGGGTATATCTTGGACAGGTCGCCAGTCCATCGCAGGGCACATAGAGACAGACAAACATTCACCATTCACCTACGGGCAATTTAGAGTCATCAGTTAACCTGAACTGCATGTCTTTGGACTGTGAGAGGAAGCCGGAGTACCTGGAGAAAACCCACACAAACACAGGGAGATCATGCAAACTCCACACACAGAAGAGCCCCAAGCCGGATTCAATCCTGTGACTGTCATGCTGTGAGGCAACAGCACCAACCACTTCACTACCGTGTATTATTATTATTATTATCATTATTATTATTATTTATGTGAGTGTAAAAGGGTTTTATGGGTACCCACGAGTCTCATGTTCTCATGTTCATTTTATGATAATCACATGCAGTTTGGGGCAAGTTATAGTCAAATCAGCACACTGACACACTGACAGCTGTTGTTGCCTGTTGGGCTTCAGCTTGCCACGTTACGGTTTAATTGAGCATATTTTTTATGCTAAATGCAGTACCTGTGAGGGTTTCTGGGCAATATTTGTCATTGTTTTGTGTTGCTAATTGATTTCCTATAATAAATATATACATACATTTGCATAAAGCAAGCATGTTTGATCACTCCCATGTTGAGTATTAAATACTTGACAAATGCCCCTTTAAGGTACATTTTGAACAGATACATTAAATCAAGATTATTTGCAAGTAATCATGATCAACTGTGGACAGTCGTCACATATTTTAATCAACTGACAGCGCTACTAAGTCCAGTTAGTGCGTTAATATGATTTTAGTTAAATGTGAGCAAATCCTCCTAAGGGGGGCCCAGACCCCAGCTTGGAAAGAACTGCTCTAGCAGGTTACCACTGTAGCACACAGTTTGGGTTTGTGTAGGCGGTGAGGCACGCTGTTCTCGCTGAACCACTGAAAACTTTTGACCGGGTTGTTTCCCATGGACCTTGACCCGATGGCCTACCAGATGTTTTCTTTTTCCTCACAAATACAGTATAAACAGGAAGCATGGAGGACAGAATGAATTAGCTGGCCTCTGAACTACACTTAGATTAGTGCACGCCCACCCATTTTTCTAATCTATCGATTTTAAAACACCAACTGCCACTCAAACTGCGAGGGATGTGTCACATGGAAAATGAAAAAGTTGGTTTATTTTTTGCACCGGGGAAAACAAGAAAAAGATCACGTGGCAGCTCAATCTTCCTGCTTATAAGACGGGTTTTCAGTTTAGTTGTGAAGGCTACTTTCTAACAGGCTCAACTTTTTTTTCCTAAACACATAAATATGCCAGTCTGTGGACAAAGACAAATGGACCATATACACTGTTTACTGTAGTTAGAAAATCACAGTGAGTTATATGGTGTAGCAGCAGCATATTTCCATCGCCTGTCCCCTCCCTGTGGTACATGTACTGGGAGGAGATGGATTGTTCACAATTAACGCTGATGTCTGAACAGCCAACAGCAGCTGTGACTTGGGGCTGAAAATCATTCTATGCAGCTTTTATTTTTAGCTTCAAGTCAAAACTGTTGTTTTTTTTTAAATATTTTGTTTCCTGCCAACAGCCAACATTGTTTTCTATTCCATCTATTCCAATTCATTGTTTTATATAAACCGTCCAACCAGCCCAACAGTCATCAAATGCCAATATACTGTACGTATTTGTACAGGTGTGTACGTGTGTTTTCGGCGCATACCCGCCACCCACGCTCCACCGTTGCCATAGTTTCAGCTGGGAGATCAGCTGTTGTGGCGGAGCATCGTAAAGAAACAACACTCGACAGAAACAAAATAAAACTCACCAAAACCGCCTTTGCTAGTCTTTCCAACAATCACCAAATCTGGTTTGATGGAAATAAACCCTTAATTCACAGAGTTAGATGTGAACATATACAGACTCTTCACATTCTTCAGAGGCAGACCATTAAATTAGCAAAATAAAATGACATCGCCCAAACAATTTCCCCCCAAAAACAACCAATGTACCATTTAACCTAATCTAGTTTATTGATTATTGATTGATTATTTATTTAGATTATTTGCAATCTAACTTAACCAAATAGTTTTTTTGCCCAACAGTCAGTCAGTGCTCCTGTCTGTTTATCAATGCTGGGGGCATGCTGACCATCATCTACTGTAAGTAATACACTGACTACTGATAAATACCTCATACAACCCCACTTCAAAATACCCAAACTATTGCCTTAAATATTCCTGTCAATCACTTTTAGGAACTTTGTATGGTCACCTTTTTTAAAAGCCTTATTAGAGGACTGACTTATAAGATGACCAAATGCATACATGGAATAGAGACTCAGACTTTTCAATGTGCTTTGCTCCTCTTTATCTGCAAACTGGGGGCATACACTTTATATTGTACACAAGTAATGTAATATTAACTGCAGTGATCTGATCTGCTTCATCTATTATATCCTGGAGTTTCTCGCCTCTTCTCCACCAAACTCTAAAAGAAAGTCACAGAGAGTTGCTGTGTGGGAGAGGCAGGAGTGTGTGTGTGTGTGTGTGTGTGTGTGTGTGTGTGTGTGTGTGTGTGTGTGTGTGTGTGTGTGTGTGTGTGTGTGTGTGTGTGTGTGTGTGTGTGTGTGTGTTTCCCACAGAGAGAGAAAGTAAGTGAGAGAGTGGGTGAATGTTTTCAACTTTCATGCTTCCTTTGTAGTTCAGTCAGACAATTCACACACCCAACGTGAAACTTTAGACTGAGAATATACTGGTGTCAAGGAATGATAGTTTGATGTCAAGGCTTTTCTTCGCAGCCAAAAAAGCAACAGCAGGGAGAGATCAATCGCAAACACCCCCCCACCCCCCCACGGAGACACCACAGATGGATGCTGAGGTGGTGGGCGAGAGGTTCATAGGTAGGAGCAGCTGAGAGGGAGCAGGTAAGAGGGAGAGCTTCGATTCTCTTCACTTAGGCAGTACTTGTGCCGAGCAAGCACGCCGATCACATTTCGCCCTTTTACTTTCAACTTTACCACCATTTTTAGCCATAGGTTTCCACTATCTAATCTAGCTATTGTCTTCTAATCCACTTGCCAAAGTCAAATTACCAACGGTTGTATTTGTTAGCAGTTATTAGACTTGCTGCGGTAGTCAGTGTTAGCAGCGATCCCATTTTTTGCCAACCACCCCCACCATTGTTTAGCTTGTTTTCTTTTAATTATAAATAAAGCACATTTAGTTCATTTTGGTGTATCAACAGCATGTTGTCAGTACATAGTTGGATGACGGATGCTACGAACTGAGTGTCTGAGTCTCAGCACAGAAAAGCAGCAGTCAGACGACAGACAAGTTGACAGATAAGACAATGGCAGAGGATTTGGTGTCAAAGCGAAAAGCAGCAGCGCCTATTTGGCATATTTCTGATTAAATTCCAACCTTAACATTAGTGGGGCAATCGTCATGCAGAGGACAAGAGCGGTCACAGTCGGTGTGCACGGTGCAGGTGGAAAGGTGGACCAGAGGGGTCAGACACAGCCATCCACCAATAAAAATCAAAGAAAGCTCTCTGCCATCTTTTCCTGTGTAATAGGTAACACTGTTACTGTCACAAGTTTATATACCAGTGGGAAAATTTCCTCACCATGACATCCCTAGTGGTTGTCAAATAGCAACTAAAACTAAGATGAATGATCATGTTGAACCTTTATTTAAGTAGCTGAATCACAACAAGAACACAGTGTGTCATAAATGCAAATCGACTAATAATCGAATAATCAAATAATATGACAAGCCCTACTCCTTTTCCCCAGAGATGGACTCCTTAACAATGTGAAGCAAAAAGTGAAGCCAATGCTGAAGTGCCTTAAACTTGCATTCTTTCTAATATCCAGCAGGGGGCGACTCCTCTGGTTGCTAAACGAAGTCTGATTCTATAGAAGTCTATGAGAAAATGACTCTACTTCCGTCTTGATTTAACAGCTCAGTAAACATTGTAAACATGAGTTTATGGTCTCAATTGCTATTTTCAAGTCTTCTTCAATACAGGATGATGTTCATTTAGTAAATTATGGTCCCATTTAGAGTCAGATAGACCATAAAGCAGGGGATGCTTTAGGGCGTGGCTACCTTGTGATTGACGGGACATGGCATTGTCCCGTCTGGGTGTTGTTCACATTTTTGTCTTACAACTTTTCAATAGTTTCACAGTGATCTCTGTTCATGCAAGTTAATTGTAACATTTTGGTTGCCTAAAAATGTCTTATTTAGCATTCGGTTGTACTTAGCTCCACCCTCTCCTCTCACTTTTGGTTTCAAAAAGCCGAGATGGCGGCGGCTCAGATCCTGAACTTGAAGCTTCAAAACGGCAGTCAAACCAATGGGTGACGTCACAGTGACTATGTCCACTTCTTATATACAACCTATGCTCATTAACTTCACGATAATTGACATGCTTACTTGCACTTCAGCTCATAAAATTTGTCTTTACCTGCTGACGTTTTCTTGCGAGTGCCCAGTCAGTACTGTGCATGTGCAAGGAAGTGAGATGGCCTACTCGTTAACGACTGTACTTCCATCATTAAAAAAGGATGATTTTAATTATGTTTTACCACTTGCCCAATCGGGAAAGTGAGATTCACTAGCCCAACATGCCATTTTTCTTGCCCCAGGTAATTGGGCAATCCTTATTATTGAGCTCTGCACACCCACAAGTGTCAGCATTAAGGATAGCAGCCTTTGTTCGCTCTTTGTGTCCTCATGACTATTGACCTCAGCTCTGAAAATGACACATAAACCATCACTCACTCTTCATCCTTGCCTCCTTTCTCCTTCCAAACCTCCCATCATCCCTCTCTCCTAAATCCCACCCTGGCCACTACTTCGACTCTAAAGCCTACGAATTTTGTCTTTGCCTCCCAGCCAAATCCAGCCTGTCGATAATACTCTTGGCTTCAAACACACACACACACACACACACACACACACACACACACACACACACACACACACACACACACACACACACCAACTAGGACACCCGTTTCTTCAGTTATGTGACTTTAACGTGGGGGCATATTGCAACAAATGAACTGTACCTCCTACATCACTGTTGTTGCAGGTCTTGACCAGGCATCACTGGAGTCACCAAGTGTTTAAAGTAACAGATATATCCCATGCAGGTAGGCAGTGTTAAGTTATGGTTGTGGCTCTTCACAATACTTTTATGTGTAATGTCTTTGTAATGGTGAAACCAGTAGAGGATCGGGGGAGAGCAGGTTCTAGTACAGCATGGGACAGATTCATTTTGTAAAGGGACCTTGGGGCAAAAGTGATATAGTAAACTGAATAGTATACTTATTAGGGCTGTCAATTAATTAAAATTTTTCAAAATGTACCTTAAAATGAGATTTGTCAAGTATTTATACTCTGTAGAAATGGGAGTGGGCAAATATGATGCTTTAGGCAAATATGTGTATATATTTATTCTTGGAAATCAATGAACAACACAAAACAATGACAAATATTGTCCAGAAACCCTCACAGGTACTGCATTTAGCATAAAAAATATGCTCCAATCATAACACGGTAAACTGCAGCCCAGCAGGCAACAAGGGGAGGTAAAGGGGAAAGTCATGGGTACCCATTTTCATTCATATATGTTGAGGTCAGAGGTCAAGGGACCCATTTGTAAATGGTCATCCCAGTTTTTGCTGGATTTTGGAGCATTATTTAGCCTCCTTTGTGACAAGCTAGTATGACACACTGGTACATAATGGATTCCTTAGTGTTTCTAGCTTCATATAATAGCAGCATGTTTGTTAATGCAAGTTGCGTTAATGCTTTAAAAAAATTGTTCACATAAAAACAAATTAAAACAATCACCAATGCTGATTTGGTGAAATAAAATAATAAATAATAATAATAATGTTAAATAATAATAAACCTTTATTTTACTGACTTTATGCTGACACTGTACGTTGTTTTTCCCTGCTGTATCTTTGCCTCCAGAGCTGCAAAATTAGCAAAGTAAAATGAGAAATGCCCAATAAATTGCCCCCAAAAAAATCAAATGGGGATGTACTCAGCCAATCGCATATAGTTGATATAATAATAATAATAACTTGGATGTATATAGTGCCTTCCAAGAAACCCAAGGACACTTTACATATGCACAGTAGACACAACAAACAGAGTTTAACAGTAGCTAGATGCCATAGGTCTTGTTGAAGATGTGGGTTTTAAGGAGTTTACAGTAATACCATATGTTTGTCCAATCACCCAACCCTACTACCTGGCCCCAGATTTGGAATGGGCAACCATTTTCATACGCAAATAAAATAATGGTCTTAAAACTAGGTTTTGACACAAGGAACCTCTTCAAGACATGCCTCAATATTAGGCACCTCAAGGCCTTTATCATGTAAATTCATATTGTGCTTTTTTCACAACAAGTTTTGGAGTTTCTGTTGCCTCTGGAGCTCTGGGGCCTGGGGCAGTCGCCAGCTTGGTAAACCAGCCACGACACACATTTTCAATTGTTTCAAACCAGCACGAGTGCATTCGGTCTGTAATGAATTCAGCACAAATCCCTTTCTTCTGATATGTTTTAAATTTTAACAATGGATCTTCAGTTTAACTAATTATTCGGCGTTATATGTTTTTTAGCAACAAGAATAAGATTGTAAGCAATAACAACAGCCTGTAGCCAGAAAACTGATTACTTCTGACTATTTCACTCTTTGACCGATTCCTTTTATATCTTCAAAATGAAAAAATGAGCAGAAAAACAAACCACAAAAACATGTCACTGTATTTTGACATGCCAATATCCGCACGCGCTGTATCAGGGTTATTCGGTGGCCTCTGTGATGTACCTTTGAACTGCACAGCAACATTCATGTGAAACACACAGCGGGGCAGATTTACTGCAGCTTTTGTGCCTGTTTTTCAGGCACAGTTGTGACACATTCTACCCCAAACACATGGGAATATTTATCAAGCAGAGGCATCGGGCTGGAGTTGCTATCTGTGTGTCATCTGTATGAATGTCTGCAAGCTGTACCTCTCTTTGTTGCATTTGCATAAAAGGGAGGATTGCACAAATAATAGGACGCATGCAAACGGATAGTTAATCATATGTTCCAATGGATTAACTGAGGTTATGCTATGTGTGACTAGAGGTCGACCGATATGTTTTTTTTTTTTAATATTTTTTTTTAAATTTTTAACAGAATCAGGACAGCCGATGGCCAAGATATGATGCCGACTTTTTGGGGCCGATATATTTGGGTATTTTCCTTTTTTTCCCCTCCATCTGATAAAATATAACAGCTTAATAATAACAAATGATGACAAAATTTCTCAGCTTCAGTAAACGGAAAACTAAACTTTGTCAAATAAACTTTTGGATGAAAAAATAAGTGCACTTAGGAGCATTTATCTCAGATGCAGAGGAGTTACTTAGACTTTTTTTTTTTAATTCTGGGTTTGATTCCCACTCCTCTCTGTATTTTGTGTGTACAGTTTAGACTGAGACACGATGAGCCAGCCAGCTAGATGTTGCTTTCCTACACTGCCTGAAGGTATCCACAGTTATGCTGTGCTTATGTCACAGAGAGGCACATACAGTGGATTAAGTGAGTTAGTGACTGTTAGTGAAATGCAGCGTAGATTTTAGTGCAGTGATTTATTTAAGACAAATGTAAAATTTTACATTTACATCCAGCCAGCAGCGGTTTCGTGCATGCGCGATTCATTTGCAGCGTGGAGGGTTGAACATCTCCTGCTCTGACTGCAGCTAGGAGGGGCTGCTGCACAATGAGGACTGGGCCACCTGTGAGTGCTTTGGGGCGGGGGAGGGGTCCACGGCAGCACCCGTCGACACCAGAAAAAGTTGCTAGATTTGTCGCTAGTCGCTTTTTTGAAAAAGAGTCGCTAGAGGGGTCTGAAAACTCGCTAAATATAGCCACAATGTCGTTAAGTTGGCAACACTGGTCTGCTGGCAGTTTGATTGACACGAGGGGGGCGGAGTCACATGTTCTACAGCAACAACACTGGGCTGCCCACTGATGCGCCGGCTTGATAATCGGCTTAATATGCTCAGACATCAGCCGATACCGATTTTGGAAAAAAAAAAAAAAAAAAGTAACAAAAAAAAAAAGATTAATCGGTCGACCTCTATGTGCGACAGCTAGTTTTGTGGTGAAAATTCTCCTCAGATGAGATTTAACCTTCAAGAGCTACAGGGAAATATGTAGTAGTCTTATATATAACGAAAAAACTAATTATTAGAAACAAAAATGAAGCAATTAGTCTCTGAACACAACAATTACTGTAACACATGAATAGTAGATGGGCAATTGTGGTTTTTGATATATTTGTATGGTGCTGTGTGTACTTTATGTATATATTGTGCATCTTATTTGTTTTATAATTTATCTCCTTACCAAAAATGTGGTTTACCACATTAGGTTAAATTTGCTTTCTAATGTACTACATTAGATATATGCTGAATATTATTATATCAGAAAGCACTTTATGAGTGATATTTTAAGTAGTATTAGCAGCTTTTTTTCAGGTGGAGTTGAATATTTTGTGTATTTGAAAATCAAGATCACTGTCTCACTTTCTTTTCTGAGCTCTGAGATCTGTGATTTATAGAAATCCCACCTCTGAACTGCAGCTGTGAGCTCTCCCCCTCTGGCAGAACGGCAGTCAGCAGCCGACTAATGAGCTGCTGCATTAAGCCAAGTTCACGCTACACAACTTTCAAAGTCGTCAGATCACAATACTATTCACACGACACAACTTGCCGTCTTGTAATAGTACATCTTGAAGTTGTGGTTTTTCGCACTACATGACAGGGTCACACACCACAGGATCTTTCACGAGGAAGAATCCCTGATGAGTTCTCCAACTATTTTTTTTATCACGAAAACATACAAGCAAATACACATTAAATGACGTGATAGAATATGTAAGACACATCGCTGTTGCTATTGGCATGTTTTCACAAAAGAGCATGCTTCCACCGGTTTCCACACTTTTTTTTTGGCTATTTCTTCCTCTAGGTGCAACAACGACTTTGCTAACACTAACACATACAGTAAGTTCCTGTTGTCGCCACCTTTCCCCTCAACCCGCGCCTCACGCTCTCATTGGCTATTGCTCTTGGCCTGAATCCCTGATAGGTCCAGATATTTAGCATGCTAAATGTGTCGGTGAGGCACCCCGTCGGCATCTTGAGACACTGGAAACTCAAGCACCGCTTTGCAAGCGGCGAGCACATGCTGATTTTCCTCCGATCTGGGGCTTTTTGTGAGTTTCAAAAACTGTGAGGGAGCGCAAAATCGGGGCTAAACTTGTGTGGTGTGAACTACACTTTCATGCAAAATGTGGCCACAAACTCTTTGAAAACACCTTTGCACAACACAATTTTCGTTGTAAATCTGGCCCCGTGTGCCCTTAAAACAGCAAACAAGTTATTTGTATCATGCAGAATAACATTTGTTTTCAATTAGAATCGTGTTGTCTGCATGAGATGCTGCTGGATTTTTATTGTATAAATATAATTTTGTCATACTCTCACTGCTGCTCTGCACAGCAGGAATCCAGCGACACTCTACATATGCATCTCTTTGTTTAGTTTCAGTACAACATACACGGTAAACAGCCCTACAGATGTCATCTGAAGCCCAGTGAGACCATCTGTGGAGAGACTCTATGAATTATGATCTTAGACTGTGGTCGACTGCATGAGCTCATGGCTTTCCATCTTATGTCTTATTTTTCAGGAAATTAGATTTTTTTTCGATGTTGTCGTCCGACCTGAATATTTTATAGATGCTCCCTAAATCCCAGAAGATCACCACTGTCTAAAAACAGACTCACACACTGTAATCTGAGCTATGTTACCTAAGCTCTGAATAATGGATCTGGGGTGTGTTTGGACCAGATTCTGAAAGCAGGAATTCATTATTCCTCTGCAATGATACAGTTCTCTAAATACACTTGAAAAGTAACAAATGGACTATTTAGGTCTCCAAAAATGAACCAATTAAGATGAAATATGGGAACCCTAAGGAACAGACCAAAAAAAGCTCTCTTTAAACAAGCCAACTTATTACTCCCAATAAACCAATGAGTTGAAATTCATTCATTACAGTAAACTAACAAGCCCAGAAAATATGTTGAGTGTTGGCGGCTTATACAAATAGCAGCAGATATGCGTTCAGACAGCAAGCAGCTTGCTAAGATGAATCATCACAACTAAAGTGGAAGCTGAATGTGTGTGTGGTTGTAGGGGCTCCACATTACGTACAAGATAGTGTTACAGAGAAAAATAAAGAGCAATAGACAAATCTCACTGCGAGGGATAATAAATTTTTAATTTACTTATGTAGTCCTGTACACACACAGGCGCGGATTTTCAGATACTATACTCAAAGACACTTTTGTGGTCGAGGATGAACAGTATCCTGGATGAAGTAAGCAGAGTGTGGGGCCATGTGTTAAGCTTGTTATTCACATTTTTACACATCAGGGAAGCGTGAAGCATGTAATAAAAGGTTACTTGACATTTTTATAATGAGCCGTTGAACAATGCGTCTTACACAGAGTGCTGTCAGTCATTCATTCAACTTCTAAAAAGGGGCCAGAATCATTTATTTCAGTGCAAGTGTGTTCGCTATAACATCTTTAAACACTGATGTCAATGGTGTATTTACAGCTTGTTCCGCTGCCTCCAAATATAAACTAAAAGCAAAAAAAAAGTGCCTTCCAGTTGCCTCTGCATGGCTCTCAACATGGCAGCAGCTGAGTTGCTAGCTTGCGGCTAACGGTGCTTTACCTGAGGGTTGAATTGGAGGGTGGGTGCTGTACTCCCACAATGATGCAGTTGGTTGGGATGGCGTTAGCAGCTGTAACCGACGTATGAGATCAGTGCAGAGCAGTGTTTGTGAGGTAGCCGGTGGAGAAGTGGCCACCCCGGCTATGTCAACAAAGCAGAAAGTAGTTCGGATTAAAACACAGGCAGAGGGAGAGAGACTTCAGCCTCTGCTCAGGTAGACATTACTCCTCTTTATATTTACATAGCAAATTGCTGTTTGCTGCTATATTATTGCTCTGGATATCATATAGAGCACCTTTAACTTTTTGGAGATTAATAACAAAACACATATCAGCTACTAGGACTCTGTGTTGGAACGTTAAAAAGCATCAGCAGCCACTTCTGAGCCAGTTCTGCTGTTGGTCGACGGGGTCTTAATTCAGTTCATACTTAAGGGTTTTCATGTGGTTACCTCCTTCCCTAATGTTTCATTCTTTAGCCCACTACATTACCAGAGGGACCAACAGCCAGATTCGACGTCCCAGATGTGGTTTCTTTCATAGGTACCGCTGTCTTTCACATGGTTGTTTTAGCCTGTTAGGTCCTGATGGCCTTTTTCATGCCAGCCTTAATCATGTGTTTTAGTTGCCTGACCCTGACTATACCTCAACCACGCTTTATTTGCAATCACCGCAATCCTACCACAACTATACCACATTTGCCCTGTGCAGACGCTGTATGAATTTATTTTAAAAATAGTTTAATGTTGTTTTTGCCTGGCAATAGCACTGTTTGCTTAATGATGAAGGCTTCAGGACCGCAAGGAGGTAAACCATGGCACCACATCAGATTCAGAAATCAGACTGATTACTAGGATTTCCAAATCCATAAGCATCATCCAGTCCCGGGTTCTGTCCAGTTGGCAATATGTCATTATATAGGTTTTTATTTCCATCACAAATACAGTGAAAAACACCTTTTGTAGACTAGGGCTGTCATTGATTAAAATATTTAATCACAATTAAATGCTCGTTTGTCCATAGTTAATCATGATTAATCATTTTTATCTGTTCAAAATGTACCTTAAAGTGAGATTTGTCAAGAATTTAATGGTTTTATCAACATAGAAGTGGACAAATATGCTGCTTTATGCAAATGTATGCATATATTTATTAGTAGAAATCAATTAACAACACAAAATAATTACAAATATTGTCCAGAAACCCTCACAAGTACTGCATTATGCATAAAAAAAAATATGCACCAAATATAAAATGGCAAACTCAACAGGCAACAACAGCTGTCAATGTGCTGCCTTGACTACGACTTGCCCCAAACTGCATGTGATTATCATAAAGTGGGCATGTCTGTAAAGGGGAGACTCATGGGTACCCATAGAACCCATTTACATTCACATATCTTGATATCAGAGGTCAAGGGACCCCTTTGAAAATGGCCATGACAGGTTTTCCTCACCAGCATTTAGCATAGCTACCGATGGATTCCTTAGGTTGTCTAGTTTTGCATGATGCAATCGTCACTTAAAACTGAGCCAACTACAACCTCAAAAAGCATTAATGTCTTAAAGAATGAATGGAGTTACGTTAAAGCGTTATTCTCATGTTAGCGTTAGGAAGGCTAATTACATTAATGAGCTGTTAATGTGGCTAATGCTGCATTTGCAACTAGATACATATTCAAGTAGAAGGACACTCAGAGAGCGCAAACCTCCAGCAGTGCCAAAAGCCTTTCTCAGTGTTAACAGAGGTGAAGAATAATTTGTGTGTCCATTCCTAAATGTAGTGGGTTCTTCCTTGGCCCACGCTACACCTTTCCACCAATTTTCATGAAAATTGGACCTGTACTTTTTCCATAATCCTGCTGATAAACAAACACACCAAACCAAAAAGCTTTCCTCCTTGGTAGAGGTCATTAAGCTTATTTAGTGTTATAATACTCACTTGCATATGTTTTTATATAACCCAGTTAAAATGTGAAAATTCACGTTCATTAGTTTATCTCCTATTTCAACAGCTGGTTTCCTAGTGGAGATCATCAAAGTGTCTGCTGCTGTATTTCTCACTTTCTCTCTTTACTCCCTCACAGTGCAGCCTCCTCTCTTGTTGAAGGTTATGTCAATGACACACCAATTTCCCCATATATAGATGATAATCCTATGGAAATAACATGTAAATTACAGTTTTGGTCCCAGTGGTTTATGTTTGAGCCTGGGGTATTCAAATTTGCGACCCATTATTTAACTGTAAATGCAGGAGAGAGTAGATAGACGTCGCCCTTGCAATGACCTTCACTAAGTAGTTCTTCACCTTGTTTTAATGGCTTCCCATTCACAGGGCAGAGCAAAGGTGAAACATAATCACAGATGTGATTACGGTAAACTTGACCTCATAAATGATTCAAAGTAATGCTGTCACTTGGTTGCAGTGTGGTGAGGGATCAGTAAGCCATGTCAATATCGAACTGACAAACAGTCTGCAGGTAGCCAGGCAATGAAAGCTTTTTCCAGCTCAATGTTGGTGAGTACTGTTTAAAATTCAGCGGACGGATTTCATGGTTGTGTGGTTTGTGACAAATTCTCCGACCTCTGGGCACGTAAAACAATTTCAAAGCCATTGGACCAACTCCAAAATGCACGGTGGTCAAGCTAAAACCAAAGCTGTTTTGCTTAGATACTGAAAAGGTTTTTAGCCAACAGGGTTGATGAGTATGTACCACTAAACACTGTACATGCACTGTTAACTCTTGCCAGTGTTACAGGTCAATGCAGGATGTAATGTGCCCAAAGTGGAAAATAAGGATGTGGAGGTTTAGGTGGTGAATGGGCCTGTAGCGTGTCCGATTTGTGGAAACCCAGATCATCACAGCTCTGATTAATGTTTGCTTCTTTTTTAATCCATAACCACAATATTCCCCTAACCGTAACCATAGTTTACTTGCCAAAACCTTCATTTTTCTGTAAACTTAAAATTCGGGGGTTTTGAAACAGACTTCTATGAGGTACACTGGAGCAAAGCAACACAGTGCTGTGGACAGGGACAGCGGAAAAAATATGTATTTTAGCCTCATAAAATAAAGGCTCACCTAAAAAAAATCAATAGCACTTTCAGTGTACGCTGTATTTAGAATTTTTTCACCACTTTATCTTGCCGTCAGTACAGATACGTTTCACTTTCAGTCCAGTTTGCTGTTGGAAAATATTGTAAATATAGCCGAAATATTGCCCTTTTGGAGGGATGAAAAAATACTAAAATGGTTTGCCAGATATACTTTGGCAACCATTAATATACCTGGGTGGCCCGCCCAAGTGAAGTATACAATGTGGGGTCAGTGAAATCCTCACAAAGTCACATGTATGTGTATTTTAGGATAGGCTTCGTTGGTTGTGTTTGAGGTCAAATTACATGTTGAAATTGTGGTAGCTAGATTTATTTATTATACAAAATAATACGCACTGTATGTTCATGTAGCGTACATTGTAATTCATACAAGAATATTCATCCACTTTCTAAATTTGTACTAAATGACACAAGATGTGCAGTGACTTCTTAGATCTTCCTGGAGCTGTCTCATCGTTTTCCACATAATAATTTAGCATGTGTGCGTCTTTTAGAATACTTTATCTGGTAAATTTTGTGGTGTTAATGACTACGCCGAGATGTTTTTACAGTTATAAATGCTATATAAGATCAGGAAACATCTCTGTTTTATCTAGAGGGAATTGTTAGACTCGTTACAGGTTTGTTTGACGAATGAGGAAGGAATTCAAATGAACCTACACTAACTGGGTTGCTGTACAGGCAATTTAGCCACCTCACTAATAAATGGCCTTTCTGGTTTATCCAGTAAAGCATATTAAATAGTCTTAATTTTGACATCAGGAGAAGATGAGCACTTTCCCACAGCTTAAAGTTTCTCACGTCTCTTTTAAAGTGGCATAATTTATCATTTTATCAACTTCATCATTCAATTTATCAACTTAATTTTAGAGTAATTCTACTGCTTTTGGGAAAAGGCTGAAACATTAGGAAAGAAGTGGAAGTGATTTACTTTACGTGATGAACCAGCATTAACTTTTTCTTCAGTTTGAGCTACAGTAGCTCTTTTATTGGATCAGAGGGTCCAGCCTTCGCTCACCACGCGCATCAATGAGCCTCGGCCGCCCATGACCCCGTCGTCGGTTCACCGGTTTTCCTTCCTTGGACCACTTTTGGTGGGTCCTGACCACTGCAGATTGGGAACATCCCACAAGAGCTGCAGTTTTGGAGATGCTCTGACCCAGTCGGCTAGCCATCATTTGGCTCTTGTCAAAGTCTCTCACTTCTTTACACTTGTCCAATTTTCTGCTTCTACCATGTCAACTTCAAGGACAAAATGTTCACTTGCTGCCTAATTTATCCCACCCACTGCCAGGTGTTATTGTAATGAGATAATGAATGTTATTCACTTCACCTGTCAGTGGTCATAATGTTAATGTTATGGCTGATGGCTGCATGTTGTTACTGTACAACTGCAGCACGGTTCCTCAGTACGGGGCATTATTACAGCTGAACACTGAGCTTTGAAATCATAAAAAAATAAAACCAGGCTCCTCTTTTATATGCAGAAGTGAAAAAAGGCCTTTATCACTGCCTTTCATGTTGTAGCGAGCGCTGCCAACGCTGCTTCATCAAGGATATCTCAGGATGCACGCGCACACATGTACTCACATTTATTTTTAGGCTATTAGAACAGTAATTAATTCAGATCAGTAGACAGGAGGAAGGATTATGCAAAGAAGGTGACAGAGACAGGGAAGGGCATGATAATTACACTGAGGTTTCTGTGTGGGTGTGTGTGCATGTGATAGAGAGAGGATATGAATTCAAACATAGTCTAACCTTGGGCACTTCTCTGCTCATACTACAGTGGAGGTTATCCACAGGTGCAGTGACAGTATTTATGCATCTGTATCTTTGCTGTGACATCAGCTCTGAATTAACATTGACCCTCACTGGCAGCAACAACGTACAATTTGACATCACAACATAATTCATTACATCTAAGACATCATGTTCTGTTTTACAAGACTTGCTGAATATTTTTTGAAAGGGGCATATCAGTTTAAACACCACTTGTTCCAAACATATCAATGACTGAATTATGCAGCAGCTACTGGTGTTGATGTGTGCACCTCAGCTTGTAGTTGAGTAAAGGAGCAGTCTGGTAATTGTGAAGTACTGTATATCTCTATAGTCACCTGTTTCATTCGGGTCATACAGGCAATGTTTGTCTCAATCAAACTCTAAACAAAAGTCTGTGACTGTGATACTTGCTGGTGAGACGCACGTGTTAAACTGCTCACCTTGTTTTTTTTTTTGCAAAAAATTGCAAAAATATTTGAGATTTGTTGTCTTTAAAAAAAAAAGTAATTGGTAAGTGCACCTGTGGTGTACCACAATCAAAACAGCATAAAATATTAACGTGCACAAAACATTCATATTTGTCAATAACGGTTACAAAGCTAAAACATTGAGCCTGTTCAAAAGCATACATGTACCTCACAGTAGAGGTGCTCCATTTGTACATTTTCTTGGCCAATTCAGGTATCTGATGGAGGATTACAATTTTAGCCAGTTATGATTTTCTTCCTAAGATCTATAATTTTAGGCTCCAGAATAACTTTTTTCACCACCACATGGAAAAATATCAACCATCCCAAAGATGGCATAAACCGTAAAATATTCTAAATGATATTGTTAACCAATGACTAACAAGATTTGTGCCCTGTTGGTACGGCAACAGCAGTATATGAGCGCAACGGACAACTGAGTCTCCAGTTCGCCATCCGTAAGTGTCAGCAGCCACGGCGCCGCGTTCACTGTCTCCAGTTCGCCATCCGTGAGCGCCAGCAGCCACGGCGCTGCGTTCACTGTCTCCAGTTCGCCATCCGTGAGCGTCAGCAGCAACGCCGTCGCGTTCACTGTCTCCAGTTCGCCATCCGTGAGCGCTAGCAGCCACGGCGCCGCGTTCACTGTCTCCAGTTCACCATCCGTGAGCGTTGACAGCCACGGTGCCGCGTTCACTGTCTCCAGTTCACCATCCGTGAGCGCTAGCAGCCACGGCGCGGCGTTCACTGTCTCCAGTTCGCCATCCGTGAGCGCTAGCAGCCACGGCGCCGCGTTCACTGTCTCCAGTTCACCATCCGTGAGCGTTGACAGCCACGGCGCCGCGTTCACTGTCTCCAGTTCACCATCCGTGAGCGCTAGCAGCCACGGCGCCGCGTTCACTGTCTCCAGTTCGCCATCCGTGAGCGCTAGCAGCCACGGCGCCACGTTCACTGTCTCCAGTTCACCATCCGTGAGCGTTGACAGCCACGGCGCCGCGTTCACTGTCTCCAGTTCGCCATCCGTGAGCGTTGACAGCCACGGTGCTGCGTGTAGTGCCGTGGACATGCAGCCACTTTCCCAGTAAAAGTCTCCACCACAGATTTAATTTAGCAGGTCGTCGCTGACGATAGCGATTGTCCACACGGTGTATGTTTGGAAAAAAAAATGCAGAAATTGACCTAGGCATGAAAACATTACAGGTAAGTATGGTAAAATCTCAAAGTTTAAAAACAGTGCATGATGTGTCATGTTAGTGAAAGCAGGCGGCATGTAGTCTGTTGCATTGAAGGCTGAACTCAGGAATGTTGAGTCAGTTCTGGAAACCCTTCAGGTGCGTTTGATATGCAGCAGTTTCACCGCGTCTCCTCTCTGTGGGCCCAACTACTGAGGAACTCCCATTCTGTCAGGGTGGATGTATCAAACACATCTCACCACATCTGAGAGGGAAGTTGACTTAACATATAAAAGTTTGACTTTGTGGTTTTGTATTTCTTTACTCAGAGTGAATACATTTGCTCGCAAGCAGGTAGTGCAGGTAGGCACACGATGAAGTGAGAATGTTTTGCTGCTTCAGTCTCTCTACTTTGATTCTTAGCTTTACACACATTTTAAATATGTGCATAATACATATGCCTGAAAATCCCCCAGAGAGCATGACTAAAAAGAACAGAAAAGTTTCACTTCTCTCTGTTTTTATATTATATATCTTTAGAAAGCAATGGAAAACATAACTACATTTTCCCTGCTGAAATATGGATTATGAAACTGCTGCTCATCCCACAAATGCATGATTCTTACAAGCTGGACATCACTGTGAAGGTAACAATGTAACGTAGAGAAATAATCTACCAAACACAAACTTCCAAACTTTTTTTCCCTGAGTTTATTTCAGTCGAGACCAGTACTTCTCAGTTATTTTCTGTTATGCCCCCCCAGGAAGAATTAAACGTTTCGCGCCCCCCAACTCTCCGCCGCCACTGTAAATAGTATCATTTGTCTATAAAATTGTTATAAGTACACCTGTACTTGATATTTTATCCTTATTAACATTAAAGAAAAGAAAAAAGAAATAAATAGAGATCAACTTACAGCAAAGAATAGCTTTATTAACATTGTTTTTGTCTGTAACAGAAAAGACTTAAAGTGCATCAGTTTGCCTGAAAAAAAAAAAGAAAAAAAAAATATTTAAACTGCAAATATTTTTAGATCAGGGTGCAAATTTTCACTCCAGGCACATCAAGGCACATTTGACTATTTTATACTGAAAAAAATAAAATTAAATAGAATCAATAAGTAATAAAGCGGGACGATTGCTGATAGTATTCTGCACGTTTTCGCTGAAAAAACTCAAGTGATTGGGGTGTAATGTCTTTAAGTGACACCTTCATTTATTTGGCTTCATGCTGTCCGCTGCCAGCATTTTTAGACACAGTAAACATACCAGTTTTTCCTTGTCTCCCACCGTAGTCACAGTGAAGCCAAGCGTTACATACGCTTCGTCATTTTTCCTTTCGGGAGACTTACGTTTGTCTCATTATCTACGTCCCTCTCCGCCTTTCTTTTCATCCCATGTGAAATGGTTTTTCATGGTGTCGCTTAAGGGTTTGTTCACTGCATTTGATATCTCCTGCTCTGTGCTTTGGTGCAAAAAACCCTCGTCCCTGCGCACACTCTGATAATGACAGCGCCACTGCCACCCACTGAGTGGATGTGCAATTACACTTTAATCTACGACGGCAAAAAAGTATGTTCCCCAAGGTCACACGCGGCCCACTATTTGAGAAGGACTGGTCTACACCAAAGTGGTGGACTGACCAACTGACTGACACTGCCTACCTTAAACTGTGCCACTAGAATGACTTAAACTCCAGTTGGCCTACAGGATTGATTGATTCAGCCATAACACGCTGACAGGCCATGCAGTGAGCCATTCATTTCTAAAAAAAAAAAAAAAAAAAATACAGATTTGATCAGAAGTCCAGCAAGGGAAACGGTCAGTGAAGGTATTGTGAGAGAGAGCTAGTTATTCATCATGTTATGCTGAACGTAGAGCTCCAGTGAAATGCACTTTATATATTCCATATTAAAAGGGGGTATTCATCCGTCATAATATACTGCACATGTACTCAGCAGTGTGTGTTTGAGGTTGCTGGAGCCTGCAAATAGCTCAGTAAACTTTCTTTGTAAAAGTGTTTTTCTTAAACCACAGAGAGCTGTTAGAAGCATTTCGATAGGGTAGATCCACATTTAATGAGTGACGATGAGTGTTTTCAGCTGTTGGTAGTTGTCATTGACAAATACTGATTAGTTAGTCAAAGTTTGATCTGTTGTAGTCTTGGGGTGACTGGTCAATGAAGTCTTTCTCTGGATGTGGAGGTTTATTTACACTGGCAGTGTTAAATGAACTATCAATATTAAACAAATGGTGAAAGTGTTGCTACTGGGAGTAAATGAACTCAAACATCATTATGTTTTTATATGCAATCATCATAAATGAATGCTTACACCATGTCTATGTCTGCGAATGTGTATCTGTGTGGATCCAATTGCAAATCATTATACTTTCTACATGAAACAACCAAAGATCTCCTTTTATGGGTGTCTGTATTTAATTGACACTAAAACAGATGCTCATGAAGAAACTCATTGTATTGCATTTGCAATAAGTCGGAAGTGACTGGATTAATAAAGCAGGATACACATCTGAGTCACATTCAAAGGAACTCTGTTAGAATCAAAAATCGCTGGTTAGCAGAGACCTGTGGCCGTTAAGTCAACGACAGTCAGCGTCCTGTTGCTCACACTTGTGCTCGCTCTATGTAGACATGAGCGAGCATCTGTCAAAACAGTGAGGCGACAATATTGATTAATGTAAGCAACATTAGCCAGCTAAAACCACAATATCACTGTATATTTCACATGTTAGGCAGTTATATTAGTTTTCCAAACAAAGGTTCGTTTATGAATCGAAGGCCTGGCAGATGTTGATCCTACTGTTCCTGCTTCAGCCTCCCAGCCGTGGTCAGAGGGCACCGGGGAGACACCGTAGTTTTGGTTTCCTGGGACGGAGTTATAATGAGAGTTATCCCATCACTTCACAAAGCAGCAGGGAAACAAGACACATTTCTGCCCAACTTGCAACTTCCACTGTATATCCCCTTGATATTCTCAAAGCTAAACGGACTCTCTTCTGCACCGCTGCTCACTCTATTTCACACATACTCCCGCTGTTCTCTCTCTCCTGCTTCACCACTCATGTACACACAGACTCTTTGCACTGTCTCACTAGTAATACTAGTGCCCCCCCAACACTGGTCACGTTCCTGTTTTGCAAGACGATAGCCTACACTAGATGTGGGCTGGTTGTTTGTTGGCGTTAGCTATGACTAAGGCACTTAAGTGCATTATGTCACATCCATTGGATTTTCCTGGAAAAAGGGGCCCAGGTTCGTCACATTAAGAGTGGTATACAGGCTGATGGAGGAAACTCAGAAAGTCATGGAAGGTCATTTTTTTTAAGGTTAGGTTACAAGCTGTAACATTGGCGATGATCAATGATTTATATGTGTGAAAAGTTACATACAGTCCTTTTAGGTGGCCTGTTGATGTTAAGAGGCCTTTGAAAGAAGACGTTAAATGTCTCTTTGAGGGGGCAAAGGCCCATGCACGTTCGTCACAGTTGTTCTCTCAGCCTGTTGCTTTCAGCTGCCTGACCGATTCAATCAACTATGTGTCAGTTGCATTCAGCTTACTGTCTGCTTCAGTCTACAGACTGCTGCTCGTCTCTGCTCTGCTGTCTCATCCGTTCAGTGTGGCTTGATCTGAACAACATTGCACTTTGACATCTGGCTCTCAGCCTTGGTTGGTTCTGGGCTAGTTGCCAGGTTCCTAAGGCATCCTTTAAGGAGCCCATTACAGTCTCAACAGCCGCTTAAACTGGCCAGCTACTTATATATCTGAATGTCACAAAATTTCTGTTGTTTCTCATGGTATAGTGGGAGAGGGAGTAGCCCTACAGGACCTAATTGATGCAGCTCATGTAGTCCCCCATTTAGATTAGTTTAAGAGCTGCAAATAATGACTATTTTCACACTGATTAATCTTTCAACAATTTTCATGTATGTCAGAAAATGCTACTCACCCAAGGTAAAGTCTTCAGTTATCTTGTTTTGTGTGACCAATAGTCCAAAGTCCAAAGATGTTCATTTTCTAACTGTAGAAGACTAAAGAAACCAAAAAAACACCCACAATTAAGAAGCTGTTTTTTTTTTAACAAATTGATCGTCAATTAATTTTCTGTTGATTGACTAATTGATTAATCAACTAATCGCTGCAGCTCAAATTAGTTTAGATAGTTTATTTTCAGCAAACACGACATGATTAGTTGCTTCTGTAAAAGATCACTCAACAACAAGAAGTGCTATGGACTAGAAACTTTGAACGTTGGCAAAGTGAGTTTTAGTGCAGAATGGCAGTATACTCTAGTACAGGGGTGTCAAACTCAATTTCATCCCGGGCCACATCAGCATTATGGCTGCCCTCAAAGGGCCGGTTGTAATTATGAGACTACTGGTATATAAATATATCTACTCTTGATCATTTTACAAAATTGCCTCTGCATTTGATTATTATTATTATTATATATTATTTCCCTCTGGGGATTAATAAAGGTTCATCTTATCTTATTAGTTTTAGTAATAATTTATTTAGTAACTAGCTCTGAAGACAAAAAGTGAGTAAAACAATTCCCTAAATATGTTTAGAACTACAAATGAACTTTCTTCTGTCAGTTCTGTTGTTTTGTTTTGTTTTGTTTTTTTGTTTTGTTTTTTTATACCACAATTCAACCCTCCTCCTTTATCCAGGCTTGGGACCAGCAAAAGTGACCCAAAAGGGACACTCTGGCAGAGTAACTTCTTTGTTTTCCTTTATTTTTAAATTCAGAGTTTGATTCCCAAAATTTTACATTTCAGCCAGCGGCGGCTTTGTGCAGGCGGGATTCATTCAGTCTGGATGCGGAGGGGTGAACAGCTCTGACTAGCTAGGAGGGTCTGCTGACGAGGACTGTGCCACTTGTGACTGCTTTGGGACCGGGGAGGGGTCCACGGCAGCACCCGCTGCTCACTGAGAAGAGGAAGAACGATACCTGCTTTCATGAGAGTCTCCAAAAGTCTCCAGTAACACCAGCAAAACTCGTTAGATTTGTCGCTAATTTCTTATTTGAAAGACTCGCTCAAGGGGTTTGAAAACTGGCTAAATATAGCGACTAAGTTGGCAACACTGCGCTGCTGCGGGAAAACGCTGAGACTGAGACGCTACAGTGCGCATGTCAAAAAATCGAGATGCATTGTGGGACATGCAGTTGAAGGACACTACTTCCGTGAAGCGGCATAGAATTGAATGATATGCATTCCATATTCTTTGCAAGCCCTCGCGGGCCACATGACGTAAGGTGGCGGGCCGGACTTGGCCCACGGGGCGTGAGTTTGACACAGTGCTCTAGTAAATACTATATTCACTTCTATGAATGTCTTAGTGAAAGGAAAGAGAAAGAAAACAGAAAGAAATAGTCTTAGATATTATAGATTTCCAACTAGGTGTGATGCAATAAAAATCTCTGAATAAAGGAAAAGTATTTTTGTTACAACAGAGTTGGAAAAATGTCTACATATTTAATACAATTCACTAGATTCAGTAGATTGGCTCAGGAGATACAGTGATGTGTCATCTGCATAGTATTAACCCCCATTCTACCACCTCCCGCCAAACTAAATTCAGTTCTCAAATTTAACACTTTAAAGTGTCATTGAATATTTGTTACTTTTCCAATTATGAATCTCTTACTTTTCTAAATCACATGAACCACTCTTCACATTGGTATAAATTGGATTCACTGCACAGCACTTATTTAAAAAGAAAATACATCACAACAAGCAATACACAAGTACCTCACTTCCAGCAAGCTACAATGAACAATGAGGGGCAAAATAGCATCACCAATTTGTTTAAACCAAATATTCTCTGGTTTAGCTCAGTGAAAAACACATGAACACATAATCTGTCAGCACTTTAGTGCACCACTCACTACCAAGCCTGTTTTTAACCTGTATTGTCAACGTCTTTTTCACTTTTCCTTTCTCCTCTGCACCGCTTTGAAGTAAATCCACTCCACTCTGAATAAATATAGGGGTGATGCTGAAGTAAGTGGCTTGAGATGGAGATTTACAAAGCACTGCCAAAGAGTATATCTTAATCAGGAAGTATATGTAACAAATCAGTTGTATTGGCCTGGTCAACACGCACATCAGATTTGTGCTGTGAAATGTCTGCCAGATGTTTATAGCAGTAACTTTACATCTTCAAACCTTCCACCTTTCCACTTTCATTCTCAAACAAGTACAGCAGCCGATTGGACTGTTGTCAGGCTATTAATAGGTGTTATCAGTCACTATAAGCCCCATAGATGTGGGTTAGTATGGGCCTACTGCATCCACCAGTAGGTATTATCATCTATTCACAACGTGTAGTATAAAAAGTGAAAAAGTTCACTGAGAATGGAGGGTGGATGGGTCAAACAAATACAGGACTTTCACCCAGGAGACCGGAGTTTGCATCCCGCGTGAAACCAACAATGTGTATTTGTCTTTGTGTTATAGTTATTTCTACCCAAAACATGACGCTTTCCCCTAAACCTAAAGACTTTGTAGTTTTATTGCCTAAACCTAAAAAGAAGTTGCAGTTTTATTGCCTTAACCTAAAGAAGTTGTATTTTTATTGCCTAAACTTAAAGAAGTTGCAGTTTTATTGTCTTAACCTAAAGAAGTTGTAGTTTTGTTGCCTAAACCTAAAGAGGCTGTAGTTTTATTGCCTTAACCTAAGTAAGTTCTAGCATTATTGCCTAAACTTGAAGAAGTTGTAGTTTTATTGCCTAAACCTAAATAAGTTGTAGTTTTGTTGCCCAAACCTGAATAAGTTATAGTTTTATTGCCTCAACCTTAAGAAGTTGTAGTTTTGTTGGCTAAACCTTAAGAGGTTGTAGTTTTAAAGCCTATGTTTAAAGGGGTTGTAGTTTTACTGCTTCAACCTAAAGAAGCTGTGTTTTTATTGCCTAAACCTAAAGAAGCCTTTGTTTGTATTCATTCATTCAACGTTTTATTCAGTTTTACATGTTAAAACATTTTATTTTTCATTTTCACTTTTAAAACACAGTAGGTTGATATATGGATACTGTAGACAACAGCCTTATGAACCTACTAGTAGTTCAGTAGGCCCCTACTAGCCCACAAACATGAGAAAGATGTTTGCTGATGATGCCTTTTCAATAGTCTGATAACAGTCAGATCAGTTAACCCCAGAGTCTAGTGATGGTTCTCTGTGGACTCATCACCACAAGCAACCCCTGTCACACACACACATACTCATTTGATCCATAGTTAATACAAAAATATTGATTATCGGAGCTGTAGTACCTTAGGTCTTGTCTTTTATGTGTGAAATGCTTCCAATCTCCATGGACAGTACGAGAGACAAAGCAGTTGCTTTTCTGATAATATGTAGTGTATGACATGATGCATTGTCTATGGCTGTTTATACACTATTGTTCCTTTATCCAGTAATCCTGGATTGGCCTGGATGATAAATATATAAAACCCTGTGACCTAAAGCTGAAAAAAAATGAGCTAAGTGCTTAGTTTGTGTAAAGATAAGCTCAGGGTGCTGTGGTGTGCTGCTGTAGTGCTCATGTCATCCTAGTAGTGTATACTTTATATCTGTAAAAAGGTGATTTTGTGTTGTGGCAAGCAGTCTGTGGGGAGATTATGCCATATTATTCACGCTCCTGTAAATGTCTGTATGTGAAGCATTTCTTGTAGGTGTTTCGATGGTTTAGCGGATGTAATCCCCTATCTTCCTGTTAAGCCAATTGGTCCCAGAAGGATTTCTTTATTCTTTCTAGCAAAGTTTGAACTTGAGAGGTCATGCTATTATGTGATGGAGTGAATTATTGAGGAATACTGGAAGTCAAGCCCCTCAGCCTGAATCTGTCTCACTGAGCTGATGTGTGTGAAGGGTATCTTATACTGCAATTACCTTCTTACTGTGCCTTTTTTTCCTCACTGTGGTTAGGGCGACACAATTAATCAAAAGTTTATCGAAATCGCCATGTGGCCTACTGCAATTTTCAGATTGCAGGAGGTGCAATATTTGTGAAATATGTTTCAAAATACCATTTTAAATTAAATTTAATTGTGCTGCAGAGATGCCCTGGCCTACACATCATCTTCTATACACTTAAAAAAAAATCTTGATTTGGTACAAATGCCTGCAAAGAAATCACACCATAAATCACACCATAATTTCTTTTAATATATTTAAAAAAAAGAGAATAATCATGTAATATTAAATTAATAAGAATGATTAATTAATTAATTGCAAGTACGTGCTTTTTAAAAATCATTCAGCCCTACCTGTGGTCCACCTATAGACTTTAACGTGCACATCAGGCTGTAGAGGTTATTATTAGAGGAATTATTACATATAATTTGACTAGGCCTGTCAAAGAAAATGCCATAATAAAATGTTAATGCAATTTAATTTTAACGCCACTAATTTCTTTAATGCTTTAACACGGCTGGTGACTTTTAGGTCATGGCGGGCTCAGTTTTAAAGCTAGAGTGAAGATACTGGCATCATATGAAACCAGAAAGGAATCCAACGGTACCAACCATGTCATACTAGCTTTTCGCGAAGGAGGCGAAATAACGCTGCACTGTTGAGGAAAAACTGTCGTGGCCATTTTCAAAGGTTCCCTTGACCTCTGACCTCAAGATATGTAAATAAAAATGGGTTCTGTGGGTACCAACGAGTGTCCCCTTTACAGACATGCCCACTCTATGATAATCACATGCTGCTGGGCTTTGCCATGTTATGACTTGTTTTGTTTTTTATGTTAAATACAGTTCCTGTGAGGGTTTCTGGACAATATTTGTCATTATTTTGTGTTGTTAATTGATTTCCAATATTAGATATATACATCCATTTGCATAAAGCAGCAGATTTACCCACTCCCATGTTGATAAGAGTATTCAATACTTGACAAATCTCCCTTTAAGGTACATTTTGACCACTCTGAGAGGCTTACATTTGACTTTAAGGTGCTGACAGTCTTGTGATGTGAAGCAATAACATGTTATTATATTAATATTTTGAGTCTGACTGAAAGCGGAGTAATAATGAGTTTCCATGGTTCTAGTAAATCAGAGGCTAATGCTTCTTTTAAAGAAGGGTAATGAACAAATATGCAAATGAAATATCTCATTGTAAGTCTGACAAAGGAAGGAAAGCGGGAAGAAAAGAGGACAGGAAGGAAGGATGAAGCATGGCAGGATTCCAAATTAATGGTTCACAGAGCATCTAGAAAAGCATTTACAATTTTATTATTGATCATCACACCGTTTTCTCCTCATATGGGAAAAACTGTCAAAACAATGTGACAGTTATCAAATTCTTTCAAAGTTGTCCGTTGACTACCAGTGAGGCTATTCCCACATAGCTCGCATACATTTAATGAGTGACACATTTCAATGACATTTTGCTCACATGCTGCTATGACACGTTAAAACGAGTGATCGCTCATGTAATTAATATTTATTTAGTTGCATACAAACACAGGTGTTTTCTTACACCTCAAACCGTCAGAAACACAAGCGTCCATCCCTAAAGGCTATCCAAGGATTAATTCACCTCCCTCAAGCCGACCTGCATATTATGCATAAGTGGAAAGCTTGCCTCTACTGTATTTCCACACGGATTCAGCGCAATTTCAAAGAACCTCTGAAATGAAATTCATTATCTTCAAAAGCCACAGTCCCACTAGAAATTAGCTTTAGATGTGCAGTATGGGAGTGGGGGGGGGGGGGGGCACAGCTGTATAGCTGTATTTATCAGTTGACAGCATTTAGTTGCCATTTATTCCTGTAAAATAATTCATTTTCTCCTTGGGTTCAGCTCAGCAGCCTGCTCTGCTTAACTCTGCCTGTGGGTTTAGTGTGGCAGCTGTGGACATTTGCATTTTGCGACAGTATTTGACAAACCCCTGGTCCAATAGTACATTTTACTATTTTGATGCACCTGCTGAGATCGCTGTTTCACTTGGTCTATAATGAATGTAAATTTGCTAAATAATAATAAAAAAAAAAAAACATTAGAAAATGACTAATAATTAATAATTTGTCGACATACAACACATTTCAGTCTCCAGTAAAAATGAGTCATATGTGTAGAACTTATTATTCCCGTTATGGACATCAAGTTTTAGGCATTTTCTTTCATTTCGTTATTGGACAGATGGAAGTGTAGAGGCAGGCTGGATGCATGCTACCAGGGACATTGCCGTTACTGTCCATGGCATGTCCCTTTATATTTATTATTATAAATTAATTATTAAATCATTATTCTCAGGTTTTTTTTTTAAATATATTAAATTAAAATTAAAGAAAGCTGTATTAAGTTAGGAGAGTTTTTGTCCTCCTTCTCACCAAGCTATGGCATGGTTAGTAGCAATGGTTTTACCAATGGCAGCTTCAGTTGTGTTGCTTTTAGTCTGGACTATGTGTTTACCTCTTTCCTATTTGTCCAATATTATAGTTTGCTTTTTCTTTGTAAAATGTGCAGTTCTGCTGACAGTAGACCTGTTCAGGTTGAGATAGGTCATATACTGCAAACACCGCCCCTTTTATGTGAATGCTGTCATAGCCAGATTTAGAAACCCTTAGTTGATGACCGCCGTGGTAGGACTGTATAGCGGGATCACATTTGTTAGGATTAAACCAGATAAGGGGAAGATCCCCAGCGTATGTTGAACTTACTTACTTACTTACTTTGTAGTACAGGCCTCAGACCTCAAACTCAAAAGAGCCCGGGAGAGGGGAGGAGACGATGCCATTAGGCCAAACGGCAGTCTGAAACTTTTTGTGGTTTATGTCGGTGGTCATTTCATTACTGTAGTGTTTTTTTTGTTATGTGTGGACAGAATTCCTGTATTTGTTAAGGCTTTTAGTCTATATTTGCAAAGCATCCATCCATCCATCCATCCATCTATCTTCAACCGCTGCTCCCAGCTGGCATTGGGCGAAGGCGGGGTTCACCCTGGACAGATCGCCAGTCCATCGCAGGGCTGGATTATTATTATTATTATTATTACTTACAAATGAGCACATGCTTCTTAACCTTTTTGTATTTAAAACTGATATAAATGACATTTCTGAAATGGCCATTGTGAAAGGAAAACTCTAAAAAGAAAGGCCTGGCAGCAGCAGCCCAGCAGCAGAAACACCACATGCGTGAGAGCAGCTCAGCGAGGAAGCCATCACGCTGATCATGCGTCCAGTGTGTCCCTGGCCTTAAGTTACCATCCACAAGCTGTCCAGTTGAACTAAGCTACACACTGCACTGCAGACAGCAGGTCAGCAGGTCAACAGCAGCACATTTCACCTCCTCCAGGGGCTTGTTTGGCCAGAGAAAACAGCTAACTAGCCTGATAGGTAAAATAACTGCCACATGCATGCCTGCATTTATTAGTACTTTAAGTTGTGGTTTGCAGTAATGATACGCACGGGGACAAAAATGAACAGGGTAATATTTTGAACTGGTAAGTAGCAGGCCAGTTCAAAAAAAAGTGTTTCTCATGGGGTGAAATTAATTCTCCCCCCTGCTGTGGTTGTTCTGTGCCCAATACAGCACAGGGTGCATAATTTAGTGAGGTGCTGACTCCAAATGATCGTCTAAAAAGCTGGGAACTATCCTCATTGAAAGTAAAAGCTATAGATTGACAGCTATAGGTGAGGCTGTACAGAGGCTGTTGGAGCCAGGGAGAGGGGAAGGTTGAACTCTTGTGGGCGTTTGTTGTTGTTTCAGGGGAATGTGGCGATCTATCAGAGTAGTACACTTTGTCCCCTTCATTCTCTCAGTCTTTCACTGCATAAATTAGTGATCCCTGTCCTGGTTTGTGCAGGCTTGTGACAGTGTGGGTGGATATTATAGAATATGCTGTGAGAACATTGGCTCTACAGTCAGAAGCCGTAAACAGATGTGTTAGAAAACATATAGTGGGAGGAAAAACACATTTGGAGTTGCTTTTGTGGATGAGTGTCAATACACTAAACCTTAGAGTGAGTTAATCTCATCCAATATGCAGTCAGAACTTCCAAATTAGCTGATGTGCATAAATGTTATGCCAATACAATTGAGCAATGACTGATGACAAGATATTATTGTGTGGCTGGATTATTGGACGTATGTTACCATACTCATTTCTGAGACTGTCACTTAATCTTTGCTCTTCATTATAATAAAATAACTGATGAAACATATGTAAACTATTGTAAGCAATCTCAAAGTTATCCTTCTTTGAAGTAACATCTTGAACAGTACCTGAAGTAATGCTGTCAGACAAAACAGTCTCATGGCAGTTTGTGAAACAGCAACAAATTTACATAGACAGAAATTTTCTTTTTTGTGACGCTCAGCAGGACTTTCAACATTTTTTTTGTGCGTTTTCCAACAACACGAGTCAACACGACACACGAGTCAATTCCGGCCCCAATCCTTTAAAAGACAGCTACTTAGTTAGATTTAGGAATAGATGAACTTGGTTAGGCTAAGACGACGAACTACTTGGTTAAGTTTAGGAACAGAACGCAGTTTGTGTTAAAATAACACCGGAAATGGCATAACATATGTATGGAAGTTATTTAGTTATCTTTAGAACCATGTTTTAGGTTAAAATAACTCTGGAAGTGCTACAACTTAAGTACGAGAGTTGTGTTACAAATACTGTTTGACTTGTGGTTTCACACGGGAAACATTGTCTCCTTGGCGAAAGTCTGGTGTTTTTTACCGACCGATCCACGCCAACCTCCTCCCTCTGTGGTGTTCATCGTGCGCTATACATCCTGGTTCACAATTACATGGATTACATACAAATTGATTTTGTGTTGCCCATCAGGAGAACAGGAAAGGGAATTGGGCTGTGTCTGATGACACATGCAATAATACAGAGAAAATAATATTGTTTTCTGGTACTGTTATCACCATTAGCTGTGGGGGCAAGAGATATGCTCTGAATTTTGTATTGAGCACCTTTAATAGGCTTTCTAGAGTTTTTGTTCAAGTTTTCGGTTCAAGATTGGCACACATTTTTGATAACTGGCAGACTGCAGGAGGTCCTACTTAAAAAACGAGTCAAGTCCATTTTATTTGTATAGCCCAAAATCACAAATCACAGTTCACCTCAGGGGGGCTTTGCAGTCTGTACAGAAATTTGGAAGAAACCTCAGCAAGAGCAACAGAGGAGAGATATTTCTTCTATGAAGGACGGACATGCAATAGATGTCATGTGTACAGCGTAACAAATTATGAAAATAGGCAATCTGTATGACAAAAATGAATCCATATAATGTGATTGTGTGAGAAAGTGGATCAGAGAATGTCAGTCAGCTTCCCAGCATCACCATATTGATACAGGCAGAGCAGCACGACCTCCTCTCCACGCCAATCAGACGACCTCCTCTCCATCATGGAACCTCGAGAGTGGACCAATGAAATTGGTCCATTCTCTCATTCATCTTAAAAATCAATCCCAAACTGGAATCGCTACTGTCATAAATTTTACAATGAACAAATGAGTCACTGGAAGGAGAATATGTTTACACTCATACTTTATGCATTTTTTCCCTGGATCTGTTTCTCACGTCTTCCCTGTTGTCTCTGACATGCTAGGTAGTATTAATACCACCGTGTTTCCATGACTAGATTTGCCTTTCATAGCTACCTGCTACTGTATTTGTCATGTAGGTTGAATGACAGGAAGCAAAATAAAGCATACAGGAGGATGACAGGAAGGAGGGAGAAAATAAGGCAAACCCACTGAAACAATGTGTTTGATCTAATTTTACACCGATGACTGGAGGAAGCTCACTAACTCTGCTTTGTTTCATCTCCTCTCTCTCACTTGCGATTTTTCGTCATGTAAATTTGTCCCTTCCCTCCTCGCGTCTGTGGTGGCGAAGCCTTCAGCGGCAGTAATACTTCCTGCTGTATTGCATGTCATCTGCTCGGACATGCAGATATGTATCACTGCATGTAACACTGTATAAAATATATTATTCATATAACAACACTGGACGATTGCTCCGTCTTTAGTGCATTGCAAGGACAAGAGCAGAGTGAACGTGTCTCATTAATAAGCACTCAATGGTGTACCATTTTCTCACAGTACTTAATAATAATATAGCTGATAATAAAGCTGAAATCACTGTTAGAAAATGTCACCGGACAAGGAAGGGAAAACTCTTACCAAACTATTCAGACTTTAGGTTTTTTTTAATTATTTCCTACCTCAGATGCATATTTCATTTAAATTTTTATCCCATAAACATGTTAAGGTTACATGCTGTAATGCAAGCTATACCATTATTCATTTTGGGATATTGGGGAGTCCTCCCCATGAATTTGAAATCACAATTTGGATATAAAATAAAATAAATACTAATTCTATTTTTTGGACAGTTGAAGAGTACCCCCCCTCAAAAGACACTTTTCTCTTTCTTTTCTTAAGGTTTTTTTTTTGTTGTTGTTTTTATAAGCATTTAACTTTTGGGCTTGCATGCACCATGTTGGCCAGATAGGTTGAGTAACCAGAATAAGTAAACCATGCTGTTCAAACATATACAGAAACACTCTGCAATCAAATCAGTCTGATTGCAGCCGTCAACCCAGAGTTATAGCCACAGCAAGCAGCAGGGACTCCATAGAGCAGACCTGGGCATTAAACGGCCCACGTGATGGTTCTGTCCGACCCGCGAGGTCTCAGTCAAACCAAACAATTTGACCTATGAAGCTAAAAAAAAAAAACTGTATAGAAAATAGGTTTTATTTTGAAGTGCTCATGTACTGTTAGTGTGCTTTTTCCTGTCACACTTGACAGTGATGTAAATTGACGTGAGTGATGTTTGAAGTAGCGTCACCTGCTGAGGCGGCAGTGTTGCCAACTTCGTCGCTATATTTAACGAGTTTTCAGGCCCCTCCAGCGACTCTTTGTCAAAAAAAGCAACTAGAGACAAATCTTTCTGGTGTTATTGGAGACTTTTGGAGACGTGAAAGCACGTATCGTTGTTATTCTTCTCAACGGGCAGCAGGTGTCGCGATGGACCAGAGAAACTCAGTCCTAGTCCACAGGCAGCAGTCCCTCCAGCGGCACGTCTTTAAAAGTCATGGACTGCTAAGTAGTTTTTCATGGAGGTTGGTGGTAAAGCTGTTTGCTTAGTTTGCAAAAAAAACATCAGTTTGAGTCAAAACATGAAGAAAAATACAGAATCTGGAGACGAGAAGGAGAGGACAACCGTGGGTCTGCTAGCTGAGATACTAAAGCAGCAAGGACTTTTTACAAAGCTGCATGCAACCAAAGAAGGAAATGTAAGTGTTAATGTTAAGTTAAATGTTAAATGTAAGTGTTAATGTTAAGTTAAATGTTAAATGTAAGTGTTAATGTTAAATTTTTCGAAGTGCTTTTTTAACAGTGAATTGTGTAGTATGGAAGTAAGTATAGAGATATAAAACATTGAAGATACAGATGGACTTTAGGACTGTATTTACGTCTAAAACGACTACTCTTCTAGGGATCAGAAGAGATATGTGTCCACAAAACTCTGAACACCCTGTAATGATTTAACCATTTGCTGTTCCAGTTTGCTTGGAACATTTAACTTTATCACATTCATTCAGCTTTAATTTTAACTTTTTTTTTTTTTATTTAAGTTTAACAACAATTTTTCCACCTCCTCCATTCCCGCCCTTCTTTCTGGCCTTTTTTTTTTCTTTTTCAGTAATGTAGCTAACTTAGCTAACTAGCTAAGCTGAAAGATGACCTCCCCATTCTTAATCCCGCCTACAAAGCTCTGATTGGTTGACCATTTCTCCAGCGGCCAATGGGAACAACACCGGATCTACTTGAATGGCTGAACCCATCTGAGATATTCATCTGATGATATTTTTAAACAAATAGATTCCCCGAAGCAGTGACATACTCCAAATGATGAACATTTAGCAGTGAGATAAGATGAAAAACACTTGATCATCAACTTTTCAGACTACTCAGGAAGATCATATATGAGAGACACAAACATGTTATTGGTAACTAATGTTTTCCTTGTAGATGCTTTTAAATAGAAATATGGATCTACGGTAATAGTTAACACACACACACACACACACACACACACACACACACACACACAATATATATATATAGGATCCAAGGCGTTATCTATCAACACATTAAATATGTGTCAGTTCCTGCTTGTTACATGAATACACTGTCTTTTGAAAATACAGTTCAATCCCAAGGAAACAACTTGGTTAGGTTTAGGAAAAGGTCGTGGTTTGGGTATTAGGTATTTTTAAGGTATAAGGTATTTTTTATGTAGTTAAGCAGGCTACGTTACGTACGTGTCATAATGTTACATAACTTGACGTACATGACCCATCCGTCCACAACGACCTCCTCCCTACATGAACTTCATTGCTTTTTATACTGTGTCACCTGACTTCCTCCACATGTAGGGCCAGTGACCAGGCTTCCTTATTTGATGAGTAGGGATGCTAATTTTGGAAGATTTTCTTAACCGATAACTGACCCTTGTTAACCAATTATTAACTGTTAAATGACAAGATTAGTGCCTCATATGCAGCAGTGCGCCAACTGCAGTATATGAGCACAACAAACTGAGTCACCATGAGGAGAGCTACTGTAGCAGCCACGGTGCTGCGTTCACTGTCTCCAGTTCACCGTCCGGGAGCATTAGCAGCCACGGTGCTGCGTTCACTGTCTCCAGTTCACCGTCCGGGAGCATTAGCAACCACGGTGCTGCGTTCACTGTCTCCAGTTCACCGTCCGGGAGCATTAGCAGCCACGGTGCTGCGTTCACTGTCTCCAGTTCACCGTCCGGGAGCATTAGCAACCACGGTGCTGCGTTCACTGTCTCCAGTTCACCGTCCGGGAGCATTAGCAGCCACTGTGCTGCGTTCACAGTCTACAGTTCACCGTCAGGGAGACGACCTCTCTAAAGGTGGACCAGCTTTTCTCCTTAAAATGACAAACCTCTCCGCTAAAGTTTTTTTTTAGCATTTTAATTAACTAACCATTTAACTAATAGCATTATTTGGTTAAAATGCTTAATGTTGGTTATTGGCTAAATGGTGTAAATGGTACATCTTTACTTGGGAGAGACAACGTGCTGTTAAGATCATAGTAACAGTATATGTGAGGATTTATAATGAACTCCTAAGCAGACATTTCTTCCTCGTATCATGTCACTGCATACACACATTGTTTTGTGAAACTGTCAGATATCTGTCTCATATTTATTAGAATAACTGTCACATCCTTTTTCAAAGCTGCTTATTGCTCTGTCACTGCTCTGAGATCAAATATATTGTCATGTCACATGAAAGTAATAGACATTTTTGACAGATGAAAGCAGGTTTTATTTCAGGTAAAAGGTTTCGGTTGGCGCTTAGTGTTTCTATTTGACAGACAAATAGAATCAAAAGAAAAAAAAACAACACAACTCTTCATACAAATAAGACATGTATGAAGAGTTGTGTTGTTACCCTTTTGATTCTTGATGAAAATTTGAGTTGTGGTTCAACAGCTAAGTCAAATCATTATGAACATTGTGTTTTTTCCCGCTTCTTTTTCTTCTTTTATGGTCATGTTTACTAATTTCCATACACATAATATTCATGACCATAATCATATTTCTAAACAAAAAGAACTGAGCTTTTTACTTTTTGAATATATTTTCTTATTGTGCTTAAGAAAACAAATACTTTATATATATATATATCTATATATATATATATATATATATATAAAAGATAGAAGAAGATAAAAGATAGTAGTTTTAAGTGTTATGCATTTATGGTCACTATGTTTTTGTAAGATCTCATAAGTCTTAACTGTCAAGTACGATCTTTGGGTCTCGTTTTCATGCAGGCGTACTGTGCAAAGTACATCGGAGTCAGTGTAGCTGAATTTTCATGATGATCAGTGATGGTTTCAAAATGTTTGAACAGCTTGTGCCTGTTTGGTGGGTGGCTGATTTCACCTGACCTAATGTTAAGTGTAAAGTATTGGTGGGGCACAGGTGACACTGTACCGAGGCCTTGGAAAAATTGACTTGACAAGTCGGGGAAGTGGGTCAGAGTGGGTCAATCTGTCATTCCAAATCAGGAGTAAAAGAGGGGGAAATAGTCCACATAGTATATATGTCACAAAAGAGTAATTTTAGCAGTAGATAGAACTGTTTGAAGGATTGATGGATAATGTGACAAAGACAATTTATATTTCTTCTCATCATTTTGTTTAGCTTGTTTATCATATTAATGGTTTCTTAGGAATCTGAGAGTTTTGAAAGAATAGGAACATATCATCTGCGAAAAAAAAAATGTTTTTGCTCGTAAAGTTATTTATATAACATATTTGAGAGATACGTAGATCCAATGAATGGTGCAATGAAAAGTGTAGACAGGGAGGGTGAGAGGAGGTATCCTGGTCATGTAAATACTCAGAAGGTCAGAGTGATAAGTGACTGCTGGCGATGTGTAAAGTGTTTCAGAATTAAACAAACGTTAAATTTATTTAAAAGATTTTCATTGCGCTTTTTCCAGTGCGTACCATAGTGCAAGAGTGCACTTTGGTTGGTTCCACAGTGAAATATGTTGAATTATTAGATTGTCATTCTTTTATTTTTAGGTGTTTTCTGTAATGAGAGAGAGGCAAATCCAAACTTTGTTGAGCTGACTTTGTTCATTCTACATGTATGAATGTGGTGACGTTGTTAAAAAGAAACTGAGCGTATAGCTACCTGTGGAATCCCTGAAAAAGGTGTTAATATTATGTTCTTCATAATGGTATATAATTTCCACTGCTCTATGACTGGGATGGCTAATTTATAAATTGCTATTTTCCAGATTGTTTTACTTAAGTTGTTATGTGTGAGTATGAATGATTTGAATTTTCCTGTTCATTTAAGCATTTCATTTAGGTCTGACCTCAGTTTCTCCTCATTTTCCTGTATATGTTCTTGCAGTGTCCAGGTACCATCATGCTTCACCTTCCCTACAGTAACCCTCAATAAGTTCCTCTCCTCTCGAGATCACCTGACCGGTCACCTGTCTGCACGGCTACCACTCCTCTCCACTCGTTTCCCCAGGTATGTAAGAATCCAACAAAGTACTGCTTTAAATTGTAATGACTTGTGGTGAAGCAGACTTCTTTGGAAATACATGCAATATGTGTCATGGTATCTGGTTCAATTTGAACCACTAATTAGATAATTAACAAAAATGTCAAATAAAGTAGGCAATCAATTTCTTTGGAAATATATGAAATATGGTTTCAGGTTAAACTTGAACCACTAATAAAAAAGTCAAAGTCAACTTTATTGTCAATTCTGCGATATGTACAAGACATATAGAGGATCAAAATGCTGTTTCTCTCAGACCCACATTGTGAACATGTAACACTCCAAACAAGGCTTAAAATAGCACAAGTAGGAACTAAGAAGTTAAATTATTTACAAGACAGTAAACAACAAAGAGAACAGAGGGCAACAAGGACAACAGGGAACAGAAAAAAATACAAAATTTCAAAAATCAGTAAATGAGAAAACCTGTATGTTAATTGTTGGAAGTCATAAGATTAACGTTAAGGTTAATGTTAAGGACAAAAAAATGTATTTGCCCAAAAATCAGTCAATGAGAAGTTGGCTTGGTAACTGCTCACTTGCTGTTTTCTACAATCAGTGTTTAGAAATCAGGTGGTTGAGTGTTATAGAGTATTTAGTTTGTGCATCTTACATGCACAAACTAAATACTCTATAACACCCAACCACCCCACTGTCCACACACATACACACTCTCTGTATGGGGCGGCAGTAGCTCAGTCCGTAAGGACTTGGGTTAGGATGTGGAGGACCCGGGTTCAAATCCCCCATGGACCAAGACCAACTGGTTGCTGGAGAGGTGCCAGTTTACCTCTTGGGCACTGCCGAGGTGCCCCTGAGCAAGGCACCAAACCCCCAACTGCTCTGGGCGCTTGTCAGGAGCAGCCCCATCACTCTACATCTCTCCATTACATGTATATGTACTGTGTGAACTGTACTGTGTGAACAACAGAGTGTAAAACTGAATTTCCCCACTGTGGGACTAATAAAGGAATATCTTTCTTTCTTTCTTTCTTTCTATACTCATCACTGTCTCGTGATGAATACAATATGACATTTCAATTTAGCTTTTCCTTGTTCGGGTGGTAAGGCACTTGCATACCAAATCAACTCAGTCGTTCATTTCCCGTCTCTCTCTCTGACGTCCCTCTTCTCTTACACAAAATGAAGAAATGCAAATAACAAGGAAAATGAAAGGGGAGTAAATGCTAAAGGTGAATGTTATGTGTCATATATAGAGAGCGGTGGATTATATCTGCCACTCATCTTTGTGTGTATATAAATATACAGTATATGCATGTAAATGTGTTTGAACTTCACAACTTTAATATTTGTCTTGTCATATATTTTCGTGTGCATTATTCAAACAAGAAGTTGAAAGATTTTTTTTAATGTAGCTGTCTTAAGATGTGAAAAGGACTCCATAACCGTAGTTGTCTTTCTTTTCTTTCCATTTCCATCTATTGCTAAAATGCCATTCTCCCAAAAATGTCCTTTTTTAACTCTGTGCATGCACATTACATATCGGCTATACGGACCTAGGTATTCATGTGTGTACGTTCATTCATGGCCTGCTGGAAATCAGTCCGAGCCCAGTTTCAGCTCCCTCACCAATCAGTGCATGTTGTTCAGACTGAAATGTCAAACCAGTCCGAGTCCACCATTTAGAATAAAATGACAGCCAATCAAAGGCTGCATTTCGTATAAAATGGCAGCCAGATGACTCAGTTGGACCAGAACGCTGTGAATGTGTAATCATAAAAAGACTCCTGTGTTTTGTCCACTCTGAAACAGCACTTCCCTTTTCTTTCTTTGGCATGGTTCAATCAGCGAACAAGTCACACTATTATTCAATCCAGTCTGACTATATACTGTAAATCATTCTTTAAAGTTTCAAAATGATCCACTAGCAATTGTATCTGTATCAATATGAATTTTATCTACTAATCTAGTCTACTAATCTAATCTAATCTACTAATTATCTACTCTTAAGCTTTGTCATTAACTTGGGGCTATTTGAGTGTCCTGTAGTACATAAATAGACACATATACAACTGTGGAATTGAGAATATATGATCTTTCTTTTCAGAAGTCAAAAATATCTGACAATATCTCACAAATGGGGCAGATAAGATGAATATTACGGTAGACATTTTACAGCTTATCTGTCATTCTTTCCATTAGCTGGATGTTTTTCTGTCCAACCTAATCATGGGATTAATATCAAGGGTAATTTTAGGGCCAAAAACATACATCCAAGATCTGAACAGTATTTTCATGCAGCAGTGTATTACATGCAATAGTAATATAGATAAAAAGAAGTTAGGCAAGACTAAAAGCTGTGGATCACCTGAGCCAATCCAGATCACTCTTTGTCATGACGATGATGGAAGAAAAGGGACGGCAGCCATGGACTGTAAGAAGTGAGAGAATGTAATATGCCCGGTGAACAGATCCAAGCACTCAATGGGATGAAGGAGGACACAGAAAAAAAGCCTTTTCTCTCACTTTTTGCATTCTGACAGTCTGATTATCTCATGAATCAGTGGGGGAAATGAAGCATGTCCTCCTGCTTTGCCTCGTCTCGTGAATGAGTGGAATTGTCAGGATAGTGTGATCACTGATTGATGATTTGAATCTTCTTTCAATTTACAGTTTGCCCGCTGACGGGCAGGTATTGGTCGATGTAGGCAAACTAATACGGTGGCATCCTTCACATGAAATTTTATACCTAATTTTCTTATTAATATGTTAGTATAATCTTCTTCTCAGTATATTTTTTTACAGATATAAGGCATTTTGATCCTCCCATACAGAATATGGTTTTAAAGAACAGTTATTCAAGATGAAGGACAAGCTGAATAGGTTGGTGTGATAACATTTTATTCAGTCAGACCTAATGGGATGTAAATGTGCATGTGACTTCCTGTATAGACTGGAAAACCTGCTGTCCGTCTTCACTGCATCTTTTTCTCACTTCCTCCAGCTGTAGCCAGCCACCTGATCTTGTGCTCCACTCCTCTTTTTCCCCAAAAACCTTGAACCCTATCTGTAAAAAAAAAAAAGTCCCCTGTTACAGCCTATATATCATTGTGCATCAGATTTCATATGGTACTGGTACGGTGCTCGTACTTGCTGACCTCGAGACCTCAAAAATAGGGATTGTTTCAAAACCAAAGTGATGGGTCTGGAGGTCGACCCTAAAAAAAATGAGTTTCAGAGACTTTGTTTCCTGCATTCTGGTGACTTTTAAACAATGGAAATAGCTAAACATTAAGCACTATGCAAAACACACTTACATATGTTAAAAAGGCCTGCTTTTACTTTTACTTTTAATTCTCAGGAAAGAAACTGAATAATTTACCCCTCTGGTGTTTTTGTATTTGTTTGAATTTGTGTGAATCTCTGATCTGGACTAATATTCATTGGTTGTTATTCCTTCATTTATTCATATTTGTTTTTGCGGCTGCTTGAGTAGGATAGCCTCTTTCTCTTAGTACTCTCCATTCAATCTCTCTCCGTCTCTCACTCACTGATGGCCCTTTCAGACACAATAGCCCCGCTGCACTCTGAAACTCATTATTTCCAGTGGCTAACACCACACTTGCTGCATTGAGCAAAGCCCAACTTGGGACTCTACACACTACGATGTGGAGCGAGCGCAACTCAGACTGTCACAAGCATCTCTTCCACCAGGAAATGACAGTTGATTTAGCTGTATTGTTATCCTCTGGGAGGAAACAGTAGGTCTTATACATGCTAGAGCTGTGAATTGGCAAGAATCAAGCGATACAATATGATACAGGGGTTACAATTCAGTATATTGTGATATATTGCGATACTGTAAGTAAGGTGATATATTGCAATGTGTTTAATCAAATTTTAGGAAATCTGTCATAGTATGAAGAACACCACTATATGCATACAACCTTTTTTATGCAGTCATAACAGTGGGATCTGCATTTGTATTCATCACAGTCTCTATAACATAGCACTGAGAAGGCACATCTCTGAAAATTGAAAGAAAATATTGTCTGAACTGTAAAATGTTTATTAAAAATGACACACTGTTTTGAGAATCAATCCAGTCTCACAAAACATAATAACACAATATTAGATTTTTTGATATTTTCTTACAGCTGTAATACTCGCTGTACAGTGCCAGAAACAGGTTAGATAAGGAAAATTATAAAAAGGTATGAACATTTGTCAGAAATCAGAAGAAATATGGGACAACTATGAGTGAGGGGAAACCAGGAGAGGGAATTGAAAAATGGGAGTCTCCCAGGAGGGTTTGCAAATATGGCGGTACTCAAACAGATTATAATGAAATCATGCGAAGGTAATATAAGTATGAAACTGGATCTTACCTCATAATGTAGGCCAGAAGACAGAAACTGGATGTACTCAGAATAACTATATGCAGAACTACATGTAGGGTCAGCAATGTTTTGAGGGTTTCTAACTTTTATGGGTCAGTCTTTGCCTCGGGCGAGCAGCACTACAACAGATGTTGCCTACATGAAGGTTTTATGGATAGCGTTTTGTGACTTCCATCAATAATGAGAGAGACATCTACAGGGATGGTGACAAATCACAATACTAGGAATATAGCCGTTGGGGTTTGAACCTAAAACTGGCCACTTGGCAATGGACATGTTTTATCGACATGCAAATGACCGATAAGCTGCATTGTCAAAGTTTTCTCTTGACATATTGGTTTGGCCAGTCCAGCACCCTGTCCGTCAGTCCAACCACCATCCAGTCGTGTCTGAGTTGTTTAGCCAGCCAGTCACTCACAAACTGAGCTACTCAATTAGTGGATCAGTCAGCTGCTAAGCCAATCACTCAGACAGTTTTGCCTAAGATGTGTGTGTGTGTGTGTGTGTGTGTGTGTAGTGATGCTTTAGATACTCTGTATAATTTAGCACATGCCTTGACCAACTGCAAGGCTTTGCTTTCTATAGATACATAAATATACAGACATTTTATTTATATATATTGTGTGTGTGTGTGTGTGTGTGTGTGTGTGTGTGTGTGTGTGTGTGTGTAGTCTTCTCTCGCTTCCATGCACACAAACACTCAAACAAAATACAGGGTGTATCAAATTGCAAGCTATTCAGAGTGTAGATGGAAATGCAGGATGTCCACTCAGGCAAAATCATGGCTAATTACATTCACCTGGTGTGCCAGGTGTAAATCACTCCCTGATTGAATGGCTAGAATGAAAACCAGCAGGACTCTGAGTCCTGAGGATTAGAGACCAGCGAGTTCATATTAGTTCAGTCAAGCCAATATATGGGGTTCAAATTGGCCTTTTATTAAAAACACATTACGGCCTAGTCAGTATCATTCGCCCCTGAAGTGATGGGGATGGTACAGTTGGTGTCACTGTAGATAATGTTGCACTGGCACTCTCTGAATTAAAAGCAGCAGATGCTGTTTCAGAGGCTTTTCCCATCTGACAACGTCATTGTAGAGGGGAACTCATTATGGATATTACAGCCGAATAAAAATGTGAAAAGAATATCTGCTCTGCGGTAAATAAGGTATATATCAGGTAAAAGTCATTTGTTCTGTTTTTGGAGATTAAAATATCTTTTTCGTTGTTGTAACAGGACAAATGACATCGACACACAACATTCATGAAGTGCAGATCACCACAATCTAATGAAGATGGAGATGTAAAAACGTTGCCAAAATCAGGAAGAAGAAACAGGATTTATTCTTTAGGATTCATGTTTAAGGGAGAAACTTACTTTTTTGATTTGTGATTTGTGATTGGTGGTGGTAAATAAGGGATAATGTACAGCAACATAAACATTGTTGTGAATGGTTGAATGGTTGTCCATAGTTAATTGCGATTAATTGCAAATTAATCCCGTTTTTTTTTCCTATGTAAAAGGTACCATAAAGTGATTAGACAGAGATTAGTCAAATCTAATACACTTATCAACATATGTGCCAGTTTTGATGCTTGATACAAATGTATGTATTTATTTATTTTTGGAAATCAATTACCAAGACAAAAAAATGACATGTATTGTCCAGAAACCCTCACAAGTACTGCATTTAGCATCAAAAATATGCTCAGATCATAACATGGCAAACTGAAGTGTGTCAGTGTGCTGACTGGACTATGACTTGCCCCAAACTGCATGTGATTATCATAAAGCGGGCATGTCAGTAAAGGGGAGACTGGTGGGTACCCAGAGAACCCATTTACATTCACATATCTTGAGGTCAGAGGTCAAAGGATCCCTTTAAAAATGGCCATGCCAGTTTTTCCACACAAAACGACAGACTGTGTTAATGCATTAAGAAATTGGTAGCCTTAAAATAATGCTGATTGCATTAACACGTTATTATTGCATAACTTTGACAGCCCTAAATAATACCCAATAATACTACTTTCGTGTACGCTATATTTGGAGCAAACACAGCCCCACTTCAAAACACCCAAACTATTCCTTTAAGTTTGGTATACCGTCCTCATTCACGTCACCCCACCCTCTACTTTGTATTCCCTGCCTCTTTCTGTGCCATCTACTCAAGCAGAAATGTCTTAAAAATAACAAAAAGAAATGAATGTTGCCCTTTATTTCAGACATCTGAACTGAGGAGGTGAACTATGCTGCAATGGGGCCAAAGTGTTTGAGAGAGAGAGATACGTTACAAAGTGAGATAGGGCCACTTTAAAATGCTGTTATACCAGCAATCTGTGACCTACAAGCTGACATTCAGCCAGACTGCACACACACACGTACGGCGAGCTGAAAAGAGCAATGTGAAACAGAAAGGTGGGCCAGTAATTGTTTGACCTTTTATTTTAGCAGTCGGGTTGAAACGGTGGACAAAGACAAGCTTACCCTGACTGGGGAAAAGTTAAGCCTGACACTACAGTCAGGCTTAGTGGCAGCAACCCACAGTCCCCTGGTTCAAAGTGTCAGAAGAGCTGCAGGGTTTTTAGATGCTTAGCTATTTACTTTTCATATATACTGAATTCAGTTTCCTCACATTATATGCAGAATAGAGTTCTTCTGCCTTTACAGGGCTGATATAAATTTGAAGATATTTATTCCAGGTAGGATGTGTCAGCGATAGTAGCTGAAAATGATGAATGTTTGTCTGAGGATGACTTTGTGCTTTTATCTGTGGCTGTGATGCCCAGAGGAATAATGGTACCCCTCTGTATTAACATGCAGTACCAGCAGGGGGCAACAAAGCCACTGACTTAGCTTTAGGCAAGAAAATCACTTTGTGAAGTTAAGGGGAAATATCATGGTTACTGACTTAGGATAAGGCAAGCAAAACACCTAGTTAGGGAAAGGGAAAACATCATGGTTGGGCTTAAACTAAGAGAAACGTACAGAAACAACGTAACAATCGTCACAACAAAACACAGAACAAACATCACTAACTTGCAAACGAAACACCGATCTAGATCACTGGTGTCCTGCTTGAAAGTCCTGAGTTTGTTCAACTTATTCTCAGTCCTAATTCATCAATCATTAATGGGCAGGAAAACCAATGTTAAGACAATTTACACAAGAATAATGTGGTTAAGAGCATCAAAATATCACAGATAAAATTATAGACAAATTATAGCCTGACATGGGTTAAAAGCAGCTAAAGATTTTAGTAATTATAAAACCAAGCAAGTGAGTCAATTGACTATGTCTTGCCCAAAACTGCATGTGATTATCATAAAGTGGGCATGTCTGTAAAGGGGAGACTCGTGGGTACCCAGAGAACCCATTTACATTCACATATCTTTAGGTCAGAGGTCAAGGGACCCCTTTGAGAATGGCCATGTTAATTTTTCCTCGCCAAAATGTAGCTTAAGTTTGGAGCATCATTTAGGCTCCTTCTCGACTCGAAGCTATGACATGACATGTTTGGCACCAACGGATTCATTAGATTTTATATTTTTATATGATACCAGTATCTTCAAACTAATCTCTGAAATATGGATTGCGTTAATGCGTTAAATAAATGAGTTCAACATTAAACAGATTTGCGTTAACACGTTTTTATTGTGAAGGAGACTAGGGTAATAGTTTTCTCTTTTGACGTTTCTCCCCTTTTTCCCCTTGCTTCTTCATTTCTTACCCTGCTCTCTTCCTACTCTCCCCCTCTCCTACTAACCACTGAGGTATAACCCAGTTTTTTTTCTTCTTTTTGTTTTCTCCCCCTTTTTCTCCCCCTATACTTTTTTTTTTTTTTTTTTTTTTTGGGTTTTTTTCTTTTTACTCACTATCGTTCTTTAGTCTTTAATGGTAAAAAACACAATACATCATAAGTCTTTTTTCTTGTTTTTTGTTGCCAGTGGTCGTTTTTTTTTGTTTTCGTTAGGGTTATTTTGTTTTTTTTTTTTTTTTTTTTTTTTTTTTTTTTCCTCTTAACACCTGAATTGTTGTATGGGGGTGGGGGGGGGTGTGGGGCCCCCCCCCCCTCCTCTGTTTTTGTTTTTTTTTTTTTTTTTTTCTTTTTTTCTTTCTCCTCCTTCTCTCCTTCTCTCTCTTCTCTCTCTCTTTTTTTTTTTTTTTTCTTTTTCTAAGCGCTTTTCTTTTTTTTTTTTTTTTAAAATAAAATTTATACTTAAAGTGGAGACCTCCCTTCTTTTCTCCTCTACCCTCTTCTTTTTTTTTTTTTTTTTTTCTTTCTTTTTTTACTGCCTTCCTTCCTTTCTCTCCTCCCCATACTCAAAAAAACTTTTTTTTTTTTTTTTTTGTTTGTCTTTCTTTCGGGGCGTCTGTTTTCTTCCGGTCTTTGCGGGTTGGTGGGTCACACTCAGTTTCGCTTTGTTTTTTATTTTTTTTTTTTTTTTTTTTTTTTCCCCTCACACATAGGGAATGATTTTTTTTCTTCTTTTTTTTTTTTTTTCTCCCCCTCCCCCTTCGTTGTTCTTTTTTTTCGTTTTTCTTTCTTTGTCGCTGTTTTTGTTTTGATAACCATTTTTTTTAACTCCTCCTCATTTTTTTTTTTTTTTTTTTTGGCCCCTTTGGGGGGTGGGGTATTTTTTTCCCCTTCTTTTTGGGTTTTGTTTAAACCTATTTTTTTTTCCCCAGGGGGGGGTGAGTCAAAAAAAAAGAATTTTTCTTTGTGAGTGGGGTTTCTTTTTACCCCCATTTGGGGGGTCCCTTCCCCCTTCAAATGAAAAATAAAATCCAAAAAAGGTAAGTGGTTGTCCTTAACGTCCTCTCTAGTTTTTATTGTGTTATATAAATACTTCTACACAGCTGTTACAGATTATGAAGGGAAATTCTACTTGTTGACAAATACATAAATGCTTAATACATAATGTGTTATAAACCATTCATTTTTCCCTGATATAATGCTTATAAATTAATGGCCTATAGGGGAATTAAATTGGAAAAACCTAATAGTAATGGGTAAATTATGGGATGATGGAAATGAAATATAAACATATTATAATATAAGAAAAAATATTGAAACTGTAACTTGATTTGATATCAAAAGTGAATTAAGTTAAACTGTAAGTGTGGTTGAAAAAGTTTCACATGATAACCAAAGAGGTGCTTTGAATTCACATGTGGGTATTTGATGCTGCTGGTAAAGTAAGTCCTCATATGTAAACAACACGATATGCTGTTGGTTTCTTTGTTGTGGTGGTAAAAGCATATGTGTAATTAAATAGCATTAACAAGGCCCTACTTAATTTAAGTGTCTCAGTACGCCGTGCAATAATATCCAGCATCAAAAACAGGACGCTGGAACTGGCACAAGTGCAGCTATTTTAACGGCTGCTCTGTGCTTTCACTGCGATGACAAGTCAAAATGTCTGCCATGAAAAATGCCTGTCAGCATGTGCGTAGGAAAAGGCTGCATACTGCGTTTGGCAATTATTGTTCTTGAATACAGCTGTCTAGGACTGTTGGTTGGATGCAAATGAAGTGGGATGGGTTCAAACTGTGAACTCCAGTTAATTACTTGACTCCGTCAACCAGGTTTATCACCGTCAGCTTCATCATCGTCAGGACCGTTGCTGCCTGTGTTGGTCGCAGTCAATCATTGTCACCATCACCAGAGACTTAATTCCTCTGCGTTAGCCAGGCAGATTAACAGTCCACTGAAAGTGTGTGTGTGTGGGCGGGAATAGGGCTGATCAGGGCCACTAAAGCCAAGGGTATTTTTTTTAGTTGTGAGCCTTTCTAACAGAAATGCTGTAATGTGTTATTAACAATTTGGGATAGTGGAAGAAAAATATTAAATATTAAAATTGCCAATTCTGCGAAGTTGAAAATATATACATATAATATATAAATAAGCCTCATATCTCCCAAAAATAGTCTTACTGAAAAGAAAACCATTGTGCATTTTTCTTTAAAGATGCTACTGATAACATAGACGTCATATTCTCCCTCCCTTGTTCCACTGCATTCACTTTGCAAGTGGTTGCCTGGCACTTACCGTCATATTTTGCCTTTTTTTTGGCAACTTTATCCAATTCACAGCGATAATATTTCCTTTTTAGGAAAAGCCATACTTTTGTTTGGCAGCTTTCTAAAAAGCTCTGTAGATGATTATTATTATTATCACTATTATTATTATTATTATTTTAATATTCTATAATATGGCTGTCTGTTAATACATTAACGCAAATTTGTTTTAACGCCACTAATTTCTTTAACGTATTACCGCAACTTTTATATTGTAGTGGACTCACTTTTAAAGCTAGAGTGAAGATAGTGGTATCATATAAAACCGGATAAGTCCGTTGTTACCGACAATGTTATACTAGCTTGTCCCAAAGTAGGCTAAATGACTCAAACTTGTGCAACGTTTTGGAGAGGAAAAACTGGCATGGCCATTTTCAAAGGGGTCCCTTGACCTCTGACCTCAAAATATGTGAATGAAAATGGGCTCTATTGGTACCCACGGGCCTTTCCTTTACAGACATGCCCACTTAATCACAGCTGTTGTTGCCTGTTGTGCTGCAGTTTGCCACGTTAGAATCTGAAAAATGCAGTACCTGTGAGGGTTTCTGGACAATATCTGTCATTGCTTTGTGTTAATTGATTTCCAATAATAAGTATATACATGAATTAGCATAAAGCAGCATATTTTCACACTCCCATGCTGATACAAGTATTAAACACTTGACAAAGCAAACAGTTGATTTTATCAGAACTGGGAGATGTTATATCTACAAATAATTAACAGAACAAACACCATGTTGGTCTGTCCGTGTTTGACTTGAGGACGCTGGAGTGGAACAGCAGGTAGGTTTTCATGTGTATTAGCATTCCTTTCTCTATGTCTCTCATCATCAAGCCAATACTCTGTGTTTCTCTACACTACATCTCTCCTCGCCATTTGTGTTTGTCATGAAGCCTGGGGGAGACAGTGTCAACATGTTAATAGGAATGTAATCCATTTGCTAGTAGTGCTATTAGTAATGCTAAGCACACCAGCCACAGGCAGCCAGACAAACAAGGTATCAGACAAGGGAAATCATGCAAGGGAAGAGAAAAAGGGACCTCTCAAAGCTAATTCTACATTAGCCCTCCCTGGTGGCCACAGCTGTGGTTGTCAGTAGCTCTCTGATTCTTGATAATCCACATCTGCTTGGAAGATCACCTGTATTACCAAGAGTGGTGGTGTAGTAATTATCCAGACTTGAAGACTTCATTTTTAGTGGCACTAGCTCTAGGGATGGCAAAGCCTCTCTGCCGGTTGGTTGGTAGGGCCACCACTTTTGGTCTAAAGTATCTTAGTAGCTACTGGATGGATTGCTACGGCATTTCTGATCAAGTGGATGAATTATGATAACTTCGGTGATCCCCTCATTTTGCATATACCGCTATCATTAAGTGGAAATTGTTATTTCCAATACTTTCAAATGAAGGTCAAATACTTTGGTTTATGACCAAATATCTGCAACACTATTGGGGCATTGGATAATAGCACTATATTTGCAGCCATGCATTGGTACCAACCATGCCACACTGGCTTTTCGCGAAGGAGGAGGCTCAATAATGTTTCAAGCTTGCACTAAATTTTGGTTTGGAAAAACTGTCATGGCCATTTTCAAAGGGTGTCTTGACCTCTGACCTCAATATATGTGAATAAAAATAGGTTATATGGGTACCCACAAGTCTCTCCTTTACAGACATGCCCACTTTATGATAATCACATGCAGTTTGGAGCAAGTCATGGTCAAGTCAGCACACTGACATACAAAGAGTTATGGTCAGATAAAACATGTGCGAATCATGATTAACATAGACAATCATGCAGTTAATCCCAATTAAATATTTGAACCGATTGACATCCCAAATTTATGGTTTCATGTTCTAGAAATATTGGATTCTGCACTTCTCATGCAACCATTTCATTAGACCCTCCCCAGGGTGAGTAAATACCCATGCATTCACACCCCCCTGTGTGTGATGCAGGCTTTCCGTTGAATGTTTCAAATCCTCAAGCCCAAGATGAGATGTCCCCAATGATATCAGCAGGGGTTATTTTTTTTTCAAACTCCTCCAAGCTCCTCCAGAGCCACAAAAGACATCATTTAACTGCTCCACAAGCTGAGTAGTTCTTCCCATGACAAGTAAACTCATCTTGATATGTTAATCAGGTGGAGTTAATTGCAGTTTTCTTTACTGTATTACTTTTACATTAGTTAATCCGCCGAAACATCTGCAAACCGGCTTCCACATGATGTGCATATGCTGATGTTTAAAGTCCAAAAGGAGTTATTATAGACAAAAATGTTGTCTTGTCTGTTTCCTCCTCAGTCCCTGATGTCGTTTTGCTGCTATCAGCTACTTGTATTTATTACTATAGTGTCCAAAGATGTTCACAAAACAAGTCAAATTAATGTGAGACTAGGAGCATGAGATTTCATGAGAAATTTCTACAACTGTATTTATTTGTTGTCTGCAGTGTTTGTTAACATTTTACTCGAGAGACGTGGAATAGATTAACAGGCTTTATATGCATCACACAGCATTATATCCCCTCCATATCCAACAAGTAATCACCCATTTTCTCCGAGGAACATTGCAGCAGATGTGTGTTTTTTTCAAATAACAGTGACAGATTACATACATGCAATCACCAAGGCTAACAAATATATCATCACATTGCTTCGGGGTTGATACATAATGAGTTTATCATGACTGCCTAATAAGAAAGACGATTAGTCTAATTCACGTAATTCAAAATTTAATTCCAGATTAATGGAAGTTGTGCAAGGCGACTGGATATGATTGCAGGGAGTCCACGGGCTGGAGACCCGTGGGGAGGTGAGGATGGGTTAATCAGACACTATTGTTCTCTTATCACACACACGCTTGCCTGCATACACGTACACACAGCGATTTTGGCTACCAAGCGTAATCAGTCCAGCTCTGAAGCAACAGGACCATTGAACCATTGAGCAGGACCACTCAGCTGATTTTCTTCAAAAGTTTCCCAGCTAAACTCGCTGCTTTCTTTCTCTGTGTTACTCTTCTTTGGAGCATTTTTATCACATCATGACTCTCCTTTATACCTCTTTATATAGCTAATAAGATAATTTTATGTAATGACTTGTTCAAATTCACTCAAGTGCAGCCAAAACTGATGCATATATCACACGTCACCCCCACCAATTGAGATACTCTCCACTGATGTCTCTGTAGATGCTGAAATGAGTATCTGATGTTGGAACATCAGAACTGAGAAAATCAGTTCAGTTTTATCTGATTTTCATAGTTTCTTGTGCTGAATGTAAATGTGTTTCTGTCATTAACGGTTTTAAGAATGTCCAAAACATGGCTACCAAATGCACCGATTGCCCTCCTACAATGAGGTTTCTTTCATCTTTGCATAAAAGTTAGTATTGGACTCTTCTGGATTAGCTCCAAAAGAGTTTGATCAACCCGTTCTCATTCCCAACTTGTCCAATACCACAGTTTGGTAAGTGCATCTCGGCATGGGAAGCCGATGCATGGAGGCACCCTTTAACAATAATATGTGACGAACCGGGCTTTTATATAACTCCAGTGTAAACCCACCTGCAGTGTTATTTAGTGATTGGAGCAAGTGACATGTAATTAATAGTGTGAGTGTGGCTAGTCTGTAACGTCAACTACAACTGTTTCTTAGCCCTATCTAAGTGGTTGTGTTGCCTAAACCTATGTTCCTCTGAAACAAAATAAGTTTATTTTGAAAAGACACTATGCATGTAACAAGCGGTGATATTTAAGAAGAAGAAGATAGTCCTTTATTAGTCCCACGAGGGGAAATTCAATTTTTTCACTCTGTTGTTAACTTATACACGGTACATGCAGACCCGAACACACACGTGCACAAACATGCAACAATGGAGAGATGTCAGAGTGAGGGGGCTGCTCCTGACAAGCGCCCCGAGCAGTTGGGGGTTTGGTGCCTTGCTCAGGGGCACCTTGGCAGTGCCCAAGAGGTAAACTGGCACCTCTCCAGCTACCAGTTCACACTCAGTTCTTGGTCCATGTCGGGACTTGAACCGGTGACCCTCCGGTTCCCAAGCCAACTCCCTACAGACTGAGCTACTGCCGCTCCCAGTTGGTCAAAATGTGTTGTCTTGATTGTTTACATATCTGATTGAAGTTAAACAGAGCTCCATTGCTGGATGTTGGGGAGTGACTGTTAAGTTACAATTTTCAAGATTTTTATGAAATCAGACCTAATTTTTGAAACTATGAATGGTCAACATACTGTATTTCAACAATTGCCATTCCAGCGCTGGATGCAGATTGCCTTCACACACAGGAGATTAACAGGAAACGATGCAGATAGTAAAATCCTGGATGAATGGAGACCCGTATCCAGAGCCAAAAAAAGCTACCTTTCGGTTAGGTGACAAGGAAGCATACAACACCACCAGACCGAGACTGACAGCTGGATTCAAGGCAGAGACATCAGGAGAGACTGGAGAGAGACGTCAACACCAACACCGAAGATATGTTACAGGCAATCCAGACTGCCACTGGCCACAAAAGCAGGAGAGCTCCCATTATGTGTGGGGGCACGTTGCCAGATGAGCTAAACAGCATGTATTTGATCTCCTCACCAAAGAGCCAACTGGACTAGTCTTCCCTGCCTCCAGAGGACCAGCCACTACTAAGAAACCTCCTGAGAGTTAATATGAGTAAAGCTGCTGGGCCTGATAAAATCCGTGGCCGTGTACTAAGAGCATGTGCCAGCCAGCTAGTCAATGTCATTACTTATGTGTTTAACATATTACTGTTGTAGGAGAGTGTTTCCACATGTTTCAAGACAGCCACCATGGTCCCTGTACCTGCAGTGTCCAGTCTAAATGACTACCGCCATGTGGCGCTCACCCTCGTTCTGATGAAGAGCTTTGAGGATCTGGTTTTCCAGCACATCAAATACAACATATTAGTCAACCTGGACCCTCACCAGTTTGCTCTATAGAGCCAACAGATCCAGAGGATGAAAATAACATCTACATCAGAACACTGGTGATTTTAGCTTAGGATTCAACACTATCATCCCCATGAAACTGATCCTCTGCACTCTGCAACTGGCTGTTGGACTTCAGTCAGTCCGGATTGGTGGCCACGCCTCCACTCTACTGATGAACACCGGAGGCCCCCAGGGCTGTGTGCTCAGCCCCCTCTTGTTCACACTCTTTACTCATGAACACAACCCACAAAATGAAGAGAACTCTGTTATGAAGCTATGTCATCATCGGCCGAAAACAACGATGAGATTTCAAATTGCAAGGAAATTGCAAAACAATCTTGCAGCGTGGTGCTCAGAGGAGAACTTGCTGCTCAGTGTCAGCAAAATCAAGTGATTGTTGATTTTAGGACAAAGGAGCAACACATCCCTGGGAATCAGCATCACAGAGAACCTGACATCGACATCACGCATCTCTGTCTTGGTAAAGAAACCTCATGTGTGACCTGACATGTCTGTGGTTTAAAGGAAACTTTATAACACAAAACTCCCATGCCAAGTTCTTGTTAGCTTTTACAGTGGAGCAACAAATATCACCCTGATTGGAAAACATTACAAACTGACCATTTGCAAAGCTCCGTCCACTGATGTTACTCTGTCCAGCTGTCGGAGCTACCATGGTGCCCACGCTGTTATTAACTGCATTTCCTGAATAAATATTATCTATTTTTGGAACGACTTGACTATGCATTGCCCTAATTTGAATGTGATTATTGTAAAGTGGGCATGTCTGTAAAGGGGAGGCTCGTGGGTACCTATAGAACCCATTTTCATTCACACATCTTGATGTCAGAAGGCAAGGGAACCCTTTGAAAATGGCCATGGCTGGTTTTTCCTCACCTCACCAAAATTTAGTGTATCTTTGAAGTGTTTTCTAGGTTTAAAATGGAGAACAGTATATATACTATATGTGTGTGTGTGTGTGTGTGTGTGTGTGTGTGTGATAGCCGTGAGTTTATGTTGTGTGCCTCATGCGTTTACACCTCATAAACACACTGACTGACTCAAGCATCAGAGAGACTCCATAGGGAGGAATAAGCTTCAGTACCATGGACAGAGGCGCTGTCACTCCTCATTGACCTCAATGGAAAACGCTGCAAAGTCAAGATGAATTGTAAAGGACAAGACAAAGGAAGTGAAAACTGTGTATTTCTTTGTACTTTGGAGAAGTGACTGAATTCACAGTATGCAAAACAATGTAATGTTGGACAGAAACATTGATTTCTCTGTCTTGTAAAGGACGTCCTTAGCATCTAGACAATCAAATCACCTGTTACTGTGATTGTCACGCAGATAAATTTGGTGTAATAGTGTCTATAAATAATAGCTTGCTATTAATTATAGGAAATGTTCTGCAGCTAATGAGGGAGCAAGAAACAAGCTGGCTGTAGTTGACTGAGTTGTTTAAGAACACACACACACACACAATATACAAAATAAGTGAAGGTAATAAAAAGAAGTGCCAACACCTGTTTCCAACAAAGACTATATTTCCAAGCTTTTTTCTTCTAATTTTACCCCTGAGGATTTACAAATGATGGTAATTATGTATCATGACTGAAATGTATGATGATTTCAAGGAATGATGGGATGTTTATTTGCTAACAAATGTAATGTCACAAAGAAAAAATGACAAAAATTGGAGCTTGGGTGTGTTGGAGAAAATACTTCAATTATTTTGTGACATAAACACTTTAATAGCTTTCTTTTATCTCTTCAGTCTTCAAATACCTGTTAGGGTGTTTATTTCCATAATAAATGTAAAACCGTGAAGCTCGGCCACTTCCTGCATATCACACTTGTGTATAATTGTTGCCCGACGTAGCTTCTCAATGTGTGAACATGTGTTAGTGCTTTGATATGTTATCTTTCAGATTGATTTCCAAAATGAATCTCTCCACCTGCCTTTCTCAGATTCATGAGTGCACTTGGAAGATGTGCTGTCTTTGTAGATGTGCTCGACTATGAGTGTGTGTGTGTGTGTGTGTGTTAAATCTCCCAGCAGCCAGAGATGGAGTTATCTCAAATCCCAGACTCCCCTGTTACCGTGGGCTGCTGATGTTTTCCCCCTAAAAGTTTTTTTTTTTTTTTTTTTTTTTTTTTTGTGGCTCAATGGAGCATTTGAACAACACACACACACACACACACACACACACACACACACTACAACTTCACTACCATGCCTTCTTCCTGGCATTTTTAACACTACGTTTAAACTCCAATTAAGGCTACATTTGCACTGCAGGCCTTAACAACTATTTTATTATTTCTAAAAAAAAACTGAATGATGTGTTTACTCATAAATTATCCAGTGCTGGGTTTTGCTTTCCTCTACTACTGTGTAAAATCAACTCGTTCTCACTCCCAACTCATTAAATACTGCTGTTTGTTAAGTGCCTCTCAGCATCGGAAACCGACGCATAGAGGCACCCTCAGCAACAGTATGAGACGAACCAGGCTTTCAGTTAACTCAGATGTAAACCCACCCATGGCCTTATTTGAGGATTAGGGAAAGTGACGTAGTATTAAGTCCACTAAAGGTGGGCGGGAAATGGAAGTGAAACACAAGACTTTCAACCAGGAGACTGGTGTTTGTAAAACTAAGAGTAACGTTATTTTGTCACGTCAGTCTTTAGTCACGTGACTCATTGATATCGTCTAGGGATGCACTGACTGGATTTTTTCAGTCTTAATACCGATAGCAGACTGATACAGAGTACTGATCAGATACCAGTGTTTAATTAATAAGCTGTATGCCTCACTCTGTGGAAGCGACTGGGATCATTCATGTGTAAGGCAATATTACACTTCAACATGGCTTTCCCAACTTGTAAAACGTACTTAACTTCTAATAACAAAATTTCATAAATAAATATATAGATAACAAACAGAAATTTTGTGAATTCTTTTATTTATGAAAAGAATAAATCGTACACTAACAACAAATCCTCAAAATTAAGAGGAATTACAGTTCAGGTGTAAACCGTTTTAATGCAGCAGCAAATTGGTCAAAACTTAATTGGAATTCCCGTTTCTGTGAAGTACTGGGAATAACAGTTTGGACTCAAACGCACCACCAGGAGAGCAGATTCAAAATGACAAAATCTTTAATCAGGCAGGCAAAGGGTCGGTACACAGAATATCAGTCTTTAGGCAGGCAGACAAATCCAAAGTAACGTTAGGCAGGGTCGTTGTCAAAAAACAGGCAGAGTTTCAAAAACACGAGGAGACTTACACGCTAGAAGAAAACGCGAGGACGCATGCACTCAGAGATATACGAAGACGAACTGGCACAGAAGGGAAGGGGAACACAGCTTAAATACTAAAGAGGGGAGTGACTAACTATGGACAGGTGGACACAATCAGGCCGGGGAGACGATCAGACGCAGGTGAGGGTAGTTGGAAAGTAGGTCAGGGGATTTCATTCATTCATAACATGGAAGAACAGGAGGGCAGGAAGTGACGTGCTCTGAAACGAGAGGGAGAGCTAGCCTTCAAAATAAAACAGGAAATAGACAACATTCATTCAGACAATGACAAAAAACAAAACTAAAGTTTCTCATGACGTGACAGTTTCTAACTTAAACTGTATATGGTAGTATATAAACATAGAAGTTCATTGTCACAATATCTGATCCAGCTATTTGAGTCAGTATCAGCCCATTATCCGATCTGGTATCGGTATCGGTGCATCCCAAATATTGTCAGTCCATGACTCATGTGAGTTGCTCGTCCATTTCCTAACCCTAACTAAGTGGTTGTGTCACCTAAACATATTCTGTGAAAACGGGAATTTATTTTGAAAAGACACTCTGCATGTAACAAGCGTATATATTTACATGCCGCCCCTGGTCTGTCCAAAAGTAATGCAAAAAGGGTTACCTGAAAAGTTGGTATTTGACGGTGTGTTACATTTAGGAGGTCAATTTGCAGAAATTGAATATAATATTAATAATTATGTTTTTTTTAGTGTATAGTCACCTGAAAATAAGAATCGTGTTTTGTTACATTAGAATGAGCCATTTATATCTACATAGGGAGTGGGTCCTCTTTATGGAGGCCGCCATGTTGCACCGCCATGTTTCTGCATTAACCCAGAATGGACAAACCAAACACTGTTAACTTTTCCTGCTTGGGCCGGAGCGGATAATGTTACTTGCTCCAGTTGCCACAGCTCTCTCTTTCTTGCTTCACTACTCGCTTCCCAGATACATTTTTTGCATCAGCCACCATAGCAATCTTACACACTTGGCACATGGGAAAAAATGTATTCTGCAACCTCAGCGCTAGACACTGCCAGATCCTACACACTGTTCCTTTAACTTGCCCAGGAAGTTAGGAAGTTGAGTTGAGGTACGTAATATCTTTTACAAGAGAGTTTTAAAATTCAAGATGATAAAGGCATTTCTTCCAATCACATTGAATAGATTATATACTGTATGATATTATCAAACACTTTTAATCCATGTATACTTTGTCAAGGAAGTGTTTTCTTAAGTTTTATTATTTTTACAGCCACTTCTGTGCTAACTAATATAGCTGATAAGCTTGACCTGGTAATTCATCATCTCAGACATCTGACAAATGGCTGAATTAGTCCTGACAAAGATTCACATGGACTTCCTCACCATTTTGCCAAAATATCGTTGATGATGCCTTGGTCAGTGATTGCAGGGTGGTTTTTTCTTGCACATGTTCAGAAGCTCATTGTTGAATCCTGAACCTATTACGGGAATGGAGTGTCATATATCATACTGTTGATCCTTGAGATTTGCCTTTATTCCTTGTTATCTCTTCTCTGCCTTTAGGGAATGTAATGCTTTTTTAGACAGCGACACAAGCAAAGGTGTAACTGCCCCAGACCCTGGTACTTTAAAGAATCTCCCTGTTGTAGATCAACCACGATTTGATTTGTTTACCCTGCAGGCCCTTTTCAGGTTGAGAGGGCGATGCAATGCAGTTGTTCCAATCCTCTAAGGTACCCCCCACTTTTGAAACCGTAAACAGACACCATTCCACCAGCAAAAAGATTAGCAAACTGACCAAAGGGTAAGGAGATATGATTGTTAGAAAAGGGAAGACATGGCTTCACAGGAAAGGTCACCAGGCCTCCAAAACATTAAGCTTCTTCCTGTTGGCAGTCTGAATTTAAAGGAAATATAATTTCAATTGTGACTTTAGTTTGAAATAAGCAGGCAAGACAGAGGTGATCACATAAGATCTGCTGATCACATAAAAACTTGTCGCATGCCGATGCACCAAGGCACCCTGTAGTGTTTGTATGAGACACACCGGGCTTTCAACTAACTCTATGTAAACCCATCCATGCCATTATTAAACAGTCAGAGCAACTGATGAAGCATAAAGAGCGAGAAGTCAGCGTACGGTGGGTTGGAGGGTAGGTTGGATGGGTCAAACAAACCCAGGACTTTCACCCAGGAGACCACTGTTTGTGTCCATGTGACACCAAAACTTGACTCATTTTAAAGGAACAGCGTGTAATATTTTAGAGAGTCTATAAAACATCTGGATTGATCTAGCAGAAATGGAATGTAATATTCATATGTTTTCATTAGTGTATAATCACCTGAAACTGAGTTGTGTTGTCGTTAGCTTCAAATGAGCCCTTCCTATCTATATAGGGAGCAAGTCTTCTTTATGGAGTCCGCCATGTTTCTCTAGCAGGTTTCTACGGTAGCCCAGAATGGACAAACACAGGACTGGCTCCAGAGAGAGCCTTTCACGTTTTTACGTTACCTGAGGGCCACCGTAGTTCTCTGATAGGCTACTAGTGTGCAGAGTAAGCAGAGGGCAACTCAGTAGTTTCAACCTGCAACCACACCACTTGATGCTGCCAAATTCAACGCACTGTCCCTTTAAGTTACATACGGGACTTAAGTTACGTAACTAACATACTTATTTCAACCCAGACCATGATCTTTTTCATTTTGTTGCTTACACCTAACCAGTTTGGAGCAGTTTGGCCCATTGAAGGTTTAGAATGGTAGTGATAACTGATAACAGCCAGTTTAATGGGCTGATAACAGTCAAAATGGGTGTTCATACATCTTTAGACACACTTTAATCATTTCATTTAATCATTAGTAAGTCTCATTTAATCATTTTTTTCTCTCTGTTGTATCACCATTGTCAGCTCTATAGGCAGGGTTAAACATTTCCCTCTACATAAATCACAATAGGAGCTAGAGTAGCTTTTCTATTGGATTGGACAACACGGATCAGCCTTCAATCAATAAGCTGGTTCACCGGTTTTCGTTCCTTGGACCACTTTTGGTAGGCCTGCTCTGACACAGTCGTCTAGCCATCACAATTTGGCCTTTCTCAGTGTCGCTCACATCCTTATGCTTGCCCATTTTTTTCGGTTTCCAACACATCCACCTCAAGGACAAAATGTTCACTTGCTGCCACCCACTGCCAGATGACACTGTAACAGATTACAAATGTTTACTTCACCTGTTGGCAGTCGTAATGTTGTTCATGTTTAGGCCTTTTGCATTGCATGCAGGGCCTCGTTTTTATTATGTAGCACAGGCACTATCCCACTGTCATCCTAGAAATGTTTTTATATACAGTATTAGCATCAGTAAATCAACTATAAAAGCAAGCATATTGTCATTTCCAGATAATCTGACACAACCTTGGCTTACACTGCTTGTTTACTCTTTATAGGAATCACATCCGCAGGTTTTGACATGGTTATATCTCAGCCTTTCTCTCTCTTTTGCTATCTCAAGCAATAAATCAAATTTATAAGTGTCCTTGCGCTACAATATGATGCAATTTATTTCAAATAGGTACCTTCATGAGCTGCGATGTATGAAAGACACATAGATAATCAAAATAAAAGGCTGTATTTATTTATAAAGATAGAATTCTGTTTTGCATGCTGTACCTTTGCTAATTGTTATAGATCACAGTCTGGCTTCACCAGATGCCACAAATGAGGTTATTGCTATTATACTATGCATGATGCATTATTTCTGTATTATTATTATATATTATTAGTCCCTGAGAATGGCACCAGCTGTGCATGCTAGAAGGTTTGTGACAGAACTGTATTCTGCTCTTGCAAACATGTGCCATCTATAATTGAATGTATTCATTAGTTCGCTTTTATTATCTCTGTAGTTTTCCGAGAGGAAACTACACAAGATTGTTATCTCCACTGCAAAGGAAAGGAATCCAAAGATTTTGCTGGAAATCCCACTAGAACCATTCAAAAACATAGCATGAAGGAAAGAAGTGGTTTTGGATCTCTTCTTTACAACTCATGTTTTTATTGCAAGAATTTGAATAATCTAGTTCAAGTCCTTTGGCTGAAACAGAGAGTGGTCTCTGCCAGTATTTGGACACAACACATTTTATTTTCTTGTTTTGGCTCCGTCCTGTTTGGTTTGGATGTAAAATGGGATGACTTTGAAGTTCAAATGCAAACTAAGAGCTTAGTTCACTTTCAGCCAAATGAGAGGCCCTATTTATAGCCGTTCCACATGCACAAAGCCACACATGACGCTTGCATATCCTATTTCCCACATAAAAACTGTATCCTGACAATCCTGATGGATAATGTGTGCACCAACTCGTACTCTGACTCCATAAACAAACAGTTTGAGTAATGCTGCTCCCATATATCTTTCTCCATATTACTCTTGTATACTTCATATGCAGTCTCAAGTAATGCCCACTAATAATTTGTCCGACAGTCCCTCACCCTGAAAAAACATATGCCCATTGTTCCAAGGCCCCAGAAATACACACTTTCTGCAACAGATTTTTTGGATAAAAAACCATGCTTGGTTTGAAATGGCTTTTAGGAGGGGGAGTGTAAAGTATTGATATGGAATCCCTAACGTCTGTCTATGAGGCATCAGGTGGTAAAACTAATTTTATTTGCATTCACCAAAAAGAGAATTGTTTTCCTCCCACTATGTCGGGTGTTATGCTATGTCTATGTTGGTCCTCCATTTCTGAGGTCCATCTTGCGCTTCATGCTTTAGCTGTGGCCACCATGAGGGTGGTTGTTGTCCTATCGCTCTTTCCACGACTGCGCCATTGGCTGTCCTCAGGCTTCTCCACACACAACACGATAACTGACCGTAATATTGAACATGTGTAATATTTACGATTTAAAATCGGTGCGGCCAGGATGGACTTCCGAGCCAATTGGGGGATTAAAAAATAATCTTAACATGCATCACACCACAATATTATCTGGAAACATAATCTTTAGAGCCATCAAAAATCAGGGCTTTCTGACGATTTTCGGAATTGGCCCCAAAATCGTCTCGATTCTTGTGTGTGCGAGCAGGGCATTAATGGACCATGTCACTTTGGGGGGTTGTTATAAGGCATTTAGGGGAATGTAGGAAATCAACATATTAAAGCTGCTCTAATTGATTTTTTTATACTAACAAGATGAAATACTAAAAGATCAAATCACTGATATTATTTCCCAACTCTGCAGTTGCTCTAAACATATGGACCTTGTAGGATCTTTCAGCCTGTTGTTTTAGTCTCATAGTGTTCAAATTCATTGTTTTGGTTCACTCTCACTTTGTCATCAGTTTCCATCAGTTGTCAAGGACGTTAATGGAAAAGCACGTGTACTACTGAGGTAAATGCTAAAGACTTCATCATAAATATGTTTGCTTTAAAGTTCGGGCAGAGCTCTATTTAAAACATAGCTTTCCAAACAGGGATTTACTATGTTGTCACACTGTCTGACCATGATGAAGTGCTGCACTTGTTTTCCATTTTATACCAAGAATTCCAATATGCATCACATTCTTTCACATTCAGGCCCGTTACTCTTTGTTATTCTCTCATGAGCTCCCGCATCCTGACGGGAACAGCGTGCCCTACATAAAATGCCCATAGTTAAGCTTTGAGCAACACACAATGGGAGGCATGACTAAAGTATTGCCGCTACAGAATTTCTGGATGCCCCCCGTGCGTTATGGATTTCTTAGTACACAATAACTTTACAAGCTAGACTCCCTCTTTAGCTTTTTTTCACATCATAATAAAGTATTGGTATTATTAAGTGTGTGTGTGTGTAAGCATTTCTAACAGATGAGAGAATTAGCATTATACATGTGTTTATATTCTCCACAGTGTTTATAGTCAACAGAGGCCTCCCTAAATCAACGACATTTCTTCCCATTGGATACTCATCTGTCTGATTGGAGTCGGGGATAATTGTCACCGCCACAGAGGAGAGATGACGAGAATACAAACTGTCGATGCGAGGGGGGGGAGGCGAGGAGTGATTGCTATCAGTAAAAGAGAGAAAATTACCGAATTAAACAGAACTGATTGGTGTCCTGCTGAATGGAAGGTTTCACGTCAACTAATCAAATCACATTAATACTTTGACATTAGAGCCACATGAACAGAGCAGACAGCAGCCTGTTCAGGCCGTACTATATGGATATAACTCTACACCAACAGACCCACAGAAATGAGGGTTTCTAAGAGTCTCCATGAAATTAGACAGTACAGTAAAGTTCTCCTTTTCTCCAAGGACCCTTGACGGCTCAGGAAGATTTCCCCGGAAAAAATATTCTTCCTTTCAGGCAATTGTGATATGCACTTTGACTGCGATTCCCAGTTGGCTGAGTTAGGTTATGCTGAGATGTGTTGGGGAAAACTATTTATATTCACACATACACTGCAGGGCTACTTTACTCAGACTTTCAACAAAATGTTGAAATCAGTCAACTGCAGCCCATATGCCCCAAGGATACCACTTTTTTTTTTTTTATCCGAATGTTTTTCTGTGTACTCCCCATCAAGTCATTATTAAAAAATAACATTCTGATGATTATTATGTTGTATTATTGTACTATTAGTATTGCTTAACTATTTATTGTTGTTAACACTAAGATATTGATTTGCAAACTTCATATTTAAGCCAAAAAAAATAATCAATTTCTTTGTTAAGTGTGCAAGATGGTTCAATATTTATTTGAAGGAATGGGCCACTATTTCACAGCAAAATACTGTACTTTTTATTTTTTATTAAAATACCTCTCACAGTTGCATATTTATTTTGAAATTAAATCCAGTTATTTTTCTGAAAGACAATATCTATTTGTGCTCAAGTAAGAGCAGGTACATTCACACTGAAACGGGTCAATATTCTGCTTTGGGAAGAGAGGCACATTTATCAAAAGTGTCATTTTGTTTTTGTATTAGCTTCTTGTGATCTTTTTTAAATGAGAAAAAGATACAAGGGAGCTGGTGCATGTGAATTACAGTGATTTATATGGGTATTTGAAAAAAGAGACTTTCAAACAGGCAAATTACAAAAAAATCAGGATTGTTATCACTATTGTTATTTACTTCCATTATTTGGTATGGCATGGTGTGATTTATGACAGACGTGGAGGCTGTTTCTGATTTCTATTTCATAAATGTGTCTTATAATCGCATGTTGGATGAGCCATGAGATGGCATGACACATAAGTAAAATCCGATCAATTTGTTCATTAATTCATACACAATTACCAATTACAGCTATTATGCAACAAATGAGAGCATAATTTATAAACCTAAATTAGAAATATCTCAGGAGCGGTTGCAGCTGCCGGAAACATATTTAATAGCAAAATCAGATCTGTCTGATCTCCAGTGCACACAAATCCCTTTTGTGTTGATGCAGTTTAAATCATTAACCATTTTCAGCTAGGACTTAATCTTTTTACGGGTTTCATTCCAAATTGAAACATACATTTTTAGGGAGAAGTATATTTAATAGACAGGGAATGTTTACCAGTTCTAGTAGATGATTTAACTAGAAATTAAATAGACGTGGAAAGTGTAATTCCTCTGTTAGTTAAAGTAACAGCATGGCTCCAGGCATAGCAACGTCACTTGGTTATTCGGTCCATCGTCTTGGTACAGACTGAAATATCTTTATTATTGGATGGATTGCCATGAAATTTTGGATGGACATTCAAGTTCCCCAGAAGATGTATCCTAATGACTTTTGTGATTGTGCACAGTTTTGTCTTGCCCTACTAGCAAGTCAAAGTTTTGTTCATTGAGTGAGATATTTCAACATTCACTATGTTTGGCACAAAATATTAATAAGCCCAATAAGACCTCTAGATAAGACCAAACAATGGATCCTGCACACCTGCTGAAATGTCAATGCTTGTTACTTTTCCGTATAACAGAAGAATAAAGATACAGCACATGCAAACTTGTTATTTCTTAAGCCTCTAACTTCTTAAGGTCAATGTTTTACTCTGAATACAAATTTTACAAAGTTTATCTTTTTTCACCAGTTGGAATTGCAGATTTTGCAGTTTTAAATGTACCAGGTAAACAAGGGTGAGCATGTTGATCCTTTGGCAATGGAACCTACTGATTTTGGTGATCGCCTGACTTTTCCTCTAGTGCAACTATGAATTGGATATTTTCAACAACTTAACTGATGAAGACAAAACTATAATTGCCGTACCTTATTAAAAAGCTCCAACTATAACATGCGCAGTTGAATTTGCTGTAGACGTGTTCCTCAAAAGGATAACGTCAAATAACCTTAGCAACTTAGCCTTGTCTCATATGTACATTGTTTTCACTTAATAATGCCGGATAAACACTACACAGGAATCAAACGGATTTCAGGCCATAATATTTTGATGGTTCTACAGATTATCTTTCCAGATATTTCTGTGGTGGGAGACATGTTAAATGTGTTTTCTTACACCTCCAATCGGCTCAGAAATCCATCATGGCCGCATTGATTTCAAATCGTGAATGGTAAACATGTTCGGTATTTGCTATCGGATATCTTGTGTGGGGAACCTCAAGGACAGCCGATGACACAGTCACATGGGAAAGACCACCGCCGTCATGCCGGCTGCAAATGCAAATGCATGAGTCAATGCAAAATGCTAAAGCATTAAGTAATAAGATGGTCTTCAGAAACAGAGGACCATCCATCCATATACAACCGCTGGAGCCGAGCCCAGTTGGCGGGGTTCACCCTGGACAGGTCACCAGTCCATCACAGGGCGCATAGAGACAGACAACCATTCACTCACATTCACACCTACAGGCAGTTTAGAGTCGGCGAACCCGGAGACCATGCAAACTCCACACAAAAGAGCCCCAAGCCGGATTCAAACCTGCGACCCTCTTGCTGTTGATGATAACCAGTGCACCACAGTGCAGCCTGAAATAAGGGACGAACTTGTTAATTTGTGGCAACTGAGCAAATGTTTATATAACGTGTCTCCATTGGGGGCGGCAGTAGCTCAGTCTGTAGGGAGTTGGCTTGGGAACCGGAGGGTCACCGGTTCAAGTCCCGTCATGGACCAAGAACTGAGTGTGAACTGGTAGCTGGAGAGGTGCCAGTTTACCTCTTGGGCACTGCCGAGGTGCCCCTGAGCAAGGCACCAAACCCTCAACTGCTCGGGGCGCTTGTCAGGAGCAGCCCCCTCACTCTGACGTCTCTCCATTGTTGCATGTTTGTGCATGTGTGTGTTCAGGTCTGCATGTACCGTGTATAAGTTAACAACAGAGTGAAAAAATTGAATTTCCCCTCGTGGGACTAATAAAGGTTGTTCTTCTTCTTCTTCTTCTTCCATGGCTTCATGGCGAACCTGCGACCCTCTTGCTGTGAGGCAACAGCGCTAACCACTGCACCACCATGCAGCCCGCTCACCACACACTACCGAAATAAAACTGTTACATCTAAGATATGTGGAGTCTCGCACATATTCATCATCTGATAATATTTGAAAAATCTTTTAGCATGGGCCAGTCTTAATATGCTAAATCTAGATGGTGAATGTGGCACACAGTAGCACATTAACATTATCAGTTTGAACATGTTACATGCTGACATTAGCATTCAAAACAACACTGCCTAGTCCAGCCTCAGCTCCATCCTGTTAAATCTGTATGCTAGCTACAGCGCCTACAGTACACCCATCAAGTTGAGCCACCAAGCACATAGTCCATCTTTGAGTGTATGAGGACATGCTCTATGTTCTTATGAAATTCAAACAGTTTCCAAAGTCAGTGGGAACAATGCCATAGCATGAAGATGTAATGCGACATGTCAGTCTACGACATCAGCGACTGCCCCATCACAGTACCTTCATGCCCACCCTCCCTCTTGGGTATGAAGGGCCCAATAGCTTTATGGACAATGATGAATCAAAAAGAGCAAGCCCACTAGGGACAAATGTAGCTATGAATTTGTGTTTCAACACAAGCCATCACCATGCAGGGCATGTCAGAGCCTGTGACCCGTCTGAATATTTATGCCTGGCACAGAGCCTCCCTCAGGGGCTAACTGGCCTGGAAGAGGGGGGCCATACTGGAGGTCATCTGTGTGTCATTCGATTGTGTGTGTGTGTGTGTGTGTGTGTGTGTGTGTGTGTGTGTGTGTGTGTGTGTGTGTGGAGAGAGAGAGAGATAGAGAGAGAGAGATGCCCCTAGAAGTGATGCCACATGTTAGCTGTTAATATTGATAAGGTAATGTGAAGAAGAGGAGATGTGGGCAGCAAGCTGAAACACACACACACACACACACACACACACACACACACGTACGTATAGATTAGGGATGGGAATGGTTCAGGTAAAAAAAATTTCCTCCTAGTCACGATTCAGCCATGTATGTACCGTTCGGTTCATTTAAATTATTTTTTTTCGCCGTGTTTATTGTCACACTAGAAATCAAGGCTTGTGGAAAGAGGCTGGGACACGGCGGACAGGGGTCTGACATATAACACATGCACAGATACTGTAGGTGAATCATCCCAGCCCTACTAACATCAGTCTCATCCTAAATCTAATCCCCAAAGGATAAAACTCATACATAAAAACACTCACAGGTCTATGTGTGGGAGCAGAGAAAAGCCTACAGATAGCCACGTATCACTGACCCACTGCTCACTGTGACAGAACAGATAACACACACATGCTGGTCCACTACTCAACATAATGCACTGTAGCTCACAGACAGATGCAGGTACAAAACATAGCTTTGTGCATGTGGAGTTGAAAGGAGATGAGAGATGATAATGAACAGGGAGGACGGCGGTCTGGTGTCCACACAGGGAGGATTTTAGCTCAAATTTAGGATCATGTGAGTGTGTACCAAGCTTGTTTGGCTGTCTACACATGCAGATATTTAAAAAAAAAGGATGTTTTCCTCTATGTTTTGGCCTCTTGTCCACACGTGATCATATGTCTATGTGGACATGTGGACAAGCGTTTGGGAAACAATAACGTCCTCTCCTCATTTCACCCATACCCGTTGTTGCTTTGTGTAATGAACATGCTTCGGAAACAATAACAAAGATGGCAGATCGCCGCCTTTTTTACATTTGGTTGTTTTCAGATTAATTACTACTTTACATCTATAAGAGGATGCCAAAGCAGGGACACGTTAAACACGTCAAGGCCGAATGGTGATTGAATGTGCTTTTGGGTGATTGATGGCGAGGAGCACTCGGGAGGGCTATGACATAAACCTGAATTACCTCCTTTTCATCATTTATTCATGTAAAGAGACAATTGATGACAGTCGTGCAGTTCGACCAAGAGTCCCAGCCCCCCACCAACAGGAACCTCTAACAAACTGACTGTAATGAAGCCAATGGAAAGGGAGCGAGAAGGGTGGTAACAAGATTCATTAACGCGATCTCACTTGCGGTAGCCTGAAATATGATATGCGTTTGGAGTCCTTTTGGCGTTCGAGTGTGGGCAAACAAAGGTCGTGTGGACAGATTTTTTTTATTTAAACGGAGGGGAACATATCCATTTTTTAAAATAAATATCTATATATGTAAGATCCAAAAAAGTCATTCATTCCATTCATCCATCCAAACAAATGTTTCCCATGAAGAGTAAACGTAAAATATCTCAAAAGAGCTGAATGGACCAGTGTGTGTGTGTGTGTGTGTGTGTGTGTGTGTGTGTGTGTGTGTGTGTGTGTGTGTATATCCCATCTCCAGCCTCCTATCGCCCAGGTCTCTGCCTCATTGCCTTCTCAACTGCTATTGATTTATGGCAGCACATTGTTTCCTACAGCCTGAATGGATACTTAAGCTACATCCCTTTGTTTGTGAGTGTGCGTGTTTATAATGCTCTTTTCATATGATTTGTGCTGTAGTCCGATCATAGTTATTGATTTTTGTGCAGGGAGGCAGATGGAGATAAGCACAGAGAGAAATAAAGAGAAAATATGGGCTGTAACGTGAGAGAGATGAGAGGGGGAAGCAGACATACAGAGATGAGCACAAGCAGAATGATGTAATCATAACATTGTCCTACGCCATGGTGCATGAAGTAACCAGCTCTGTGCTTTTATTTGTTTTATTTGCCGTTATGTTGGTTAAGTGTTAGGTCTTAAGTGTTTCAAGCAACAGTTCAGGTAATATTGTGTGACTTTGTTCATATGAATAAATGTTGATGTGCTTCTCTCGAGCAGCGTTTGCTTTAATGCAGTATTGATTCCCGATATCTTGTTTACAAGATCTTTCACATTTCAACATTTTCCAACATTTTTTTTTTTTTTTCTGAGCAGTAGTTTCTTTTTTACATATTTTTATGCCTTTCCATTTGTTTTTCATCCCCTTAGAAAACTTTTTTTGTCAATAGAGATGCCCAAACAGGTATGCTAGAGTTTAAATCCCACAGAAGTACGTGTTTGGAGTGATGTTAGTCGATATGCAGTGCGTTTTTTTTTTTTTTTTTCTTGATCAACATAGAGCTACATTTTTCAAGTGAACGTGGTAAATGGGCTTGCTTTTCTATAGCGCTTTGCTTGCCTTCCAACCACTCAGATTCACTCATTCACAGACACATTCATACACTGATGTCATGCAAGGTGCTCATTCACACATTGATGGCTCTGCTTTCAGGAGCAATTTGGGATCGATCAGTGTCTCGCTCAAGCACACATCGACACGTGGCAGCCGGAGATCAAACCACCGACCTTCTGATTGGACGACCCGCTGTATCCTCTGAGCCACAGCTGCCCCGTTTTTCAACTAAATTCAGCTGATTTACTAAATGGATTCACACTCTAATGAACTACTAAATAACAGACCTGACAAATAAGCATTTAAACGAAAAAAAAAAATCAGGTGGCAAATCAAAGAAAATATCTAATTTGTATCATAAGGAACAAAATCACTCACAGATAAAGTGTCTTTTTTATTATATTATTAGCAATAAGCCTTCATCAGCATGAAAAAAAAATATCATAGCCATCACAAACCAACGTAAGACAATTAAAAATATTTAATCGGGATTAATCGCAAATTAATCACACATTTTCTATCTGTTCAAAATGTATCTTAAAAGGGAGTAATTTAAAGCTTTTAATGCTCTTATCAACATGGCAGTGGGTAAATATTTCTTTATGTGTGTATGTATATATATATATATATATATATATATATATATATATATATATATATATATATATATATATATATATATATATATATATATATATATATATATATATATACACACAGTACATTCATACATACATGCAGTTATATATACAATAGAATAGAATAGTGGGTAAACATTGGGTAAATATTTCTTATACAGGAGTATATAAAAATAAACAAAAATATAAACAAATATACAGGAAGACTACCTATAAAAAAATTAAAAAAATATAAAGTGAAGTACGATTGATCAGAAAATCTTGGAAACTATAAATTCACAGGATGGAATATATTGTTTATATACAGGTATATATATTTATATTTATATATTATTGGAAATCAATTAACAACATAAAGTAATAACAAATATACAAACAAAATAACAAATATTGACCAGAAACCCTCATTTAGCATTGAAAAATATGCTCAAATCATAACATGGCAAACTGCAGCCCAACAGGCAACAGCAGCTGTCAGTGTGTCAGAGTGCTGACTTGACTATGACTTGATCCAAACTGACTGTGATTATCATAAAGTGGGCGTGTCTGTAAAGGGGAGACTGGTGGGTACCCAGAGAACCCATTGTCATTCACATATCTAGAGGTCAGAGTTCAAGGGACCCCTTTGAAAATATCCATCCCAGTTTTTCCTCACCAAAATTCAATGAATTTATAGCATTATTGACCAGCTTGACAAGCTAGTATGACATGGTTGGTACCAGTGGATTCCTCAGGTTTTCTAGTTTCATATGATGCCTGTATTTTTACTAGGTCTAAAATGAAGCCCACTACAACCAAAAAATCGCAAGTTGCCTTAATGCGTTAAAGAAATCAATGGCATTAAAATAATTTTGCTTTTTTTTGTGTTACTACAAATGCTAAATCATGTACGCTTCAAGTCCTCATTTAAGGTGCTTTGGTCAATATTTGATAATATCAATAGGTCAGATCATGTGTAATATGAAAGGAGTTACAGGGGAATTGTTGCCCCACACTGCAGCTGCTCTACACTAGTGTCTCTTCAACCCGTTGTTTCTGTTTTATAGCCGGCAACTTTACTCTCCCCTCTCTGATCAGTTTTCAGTCACAGAAGGCAGCTGTTTGCAGCAAAGCTGTAATAGATCCACTCCACACTACCTGCTCAGCACCAAAGGGCAAACAGTCAGCTTACCCTGATTATGTCATTTCAAAGGATCTGTAAGGGAGAATCTGGCTTTTCCTCATCTCTGTTCACACTGACTGGACGGAGGTTTAAGTCCATATGAGAAGAACGGATCAAACAGTAGTAACAAATGGAGCAAGCGGACAGGTATATAAATGTCAAAGCAGCAGGGTATATTAAAGACCACTTTTAAAAAAACAATGTAATAAGATCAAAATGTTTTACATATTGTGAAACCAGGGGAATCATCTCAAAAGTCAGCTGTCTGTTTGGTAACCAAGTCTTTATTGGCTTGTTAAGGAGTCAGTTACTGGCTCCATCTCTTTATGAAAGCAGACAGAGTTCATTAAAAGTCTAGTTTAGAGTTAAATTAAAGTCACACAATGCTGGTAGTCAGATATTGCAGAGAGTACATGTGTGTGTTACTATACAGTGTGTGCATGGTTGTGAGACTGAATGAGTGGGACTGACAATGTGAGAGGGAGGGAAAAATGTGAGTGGCTGCATGTGTGTGTTTCTTTAATACAGACTAATAAAAGTCATCTTTTTATGCTTGTGTTCCTTCTCCGGACCATTCACATCTTTACCTTTTCTCTCCAGAACATCTACACATTTCTCATGGTCTCATTTGAACACGTTAAATCATCTAAATCCGTCTAAAATAACAAAAATCTACATGTGAGTGGAAGAAACTGCATCTTCTTGCTTCTTGTCAGTATTACACAGCTACTGCCTTTTAAGTGTGACATTGATTACATATTATCCAAGCAACATCCGCTATCTTTGGCATCCTACCAATCTCACTAATTAGTAACAGTGATGCCGGTGAAAGTCAGTAAAGAGAGAGGACAAAGACTTCAAGCTGAAAAAAAAAAGTCAGAACAGATGCCTGCAAGCAAGACATAGAACTGATTCTTCATGTCTTTATGCACACATGAATGACTATAAGGGATGAGAAATAAATGAATTGTGAAAAATTAAACATTACACTCATTTTTAGATAGCGGTACTATTGCTTGCCGTCGCTGAAGATCAACAGTCCCCACCAGGCTCGACACTGCATTATATAGTGTGTTAACAACAGTGAATTGTGTGTAAATCGGCTGAACTGATCTGACCAAAGCTAGAGGAAATCTTTGACTGATAAGACAAGGCAGAGATCCTCTTTGTGGCAGGAAGAAAACTGAGCATATGCAGTCATAATTTTGCTATGCGTATCATCTTAAAGTGCCTTAAGGTAATCCACTGATTTAGCATTGCACCGCCGAGCTCACGATGGAAAGTAAAAATAAGATCGATCAAAACTGATGCAGCAGAACCAGAGATATTGTGTTATTTCTCCCATTGTTATCCCTCCATTGACAAAACCACCTACATTACCTGCAGTGTTAGGCAGCTACTTGGAATCATCATAATCATATCTAACAACTAAAATCTTTTTCAGATGGAGGTCCCTAAAGTGAAATCTTATCAAATGGGGGACCGTGAGCTAATGTGTTTTAGTTTAGGGGTTCTTGACATGAAAATGGTTGAGAACCACTGTTTTAGAGAGTCGTTATGAGGAAGACAAAGCTGTAAAAGTGAGCTCAAACCATGTGGTTGCGTAGTCACCGGTTTGAAGCGCCGTGCGTCCTTGCATGTGTCCGTCGTCAGCTCAGTTTGATGAGAACAAGTGAAGTTGAAGCTGTAGAGCAGCAACTATAAAATGAAAGCGATACACATTTCGTGCAGCAGCGTGTCTTTCAAAGAAGCATCCAGGATTTGGGATTTCTGGACATTTGGAACTGAAATAACCACAAACATACTGTATAGCTGTGTGCTGTGAGCTACACAGCTGTACAGTGAGACCTGTATCCATGGTGACTCATGAAGCAAGCAGAAGTGATGTTGATTATGTTATAAACGACATGATTACGGCAGCTTGCCAAACCACAGAGAAACCCTCACCGGTAGTACGTGATGGTTATGACTCAGACGATGACATGATACACACTCAGAGAAGCAGCGTGGGAAGATGGGCCGTAATATAGCTGGGAGGAAAACGACTGGCAAGGGGATTGTCATTGGCTGAATCATTTGGAGGGTAGAGACTGTGCAGATCTTTACATGACAAACATTATTATAGCAGTTGACAATCAGACGAGCTAAACCTTTTTTTTTTTTTATTCCAGATGGGAGATGATTGTCTCTCTGTGCTTCTACACGGGTCTGTAAAACTGTGATTGTGTTTAAATCAGGGCTGCCATTGATTAAAACAGTTTAAAATGTCCAAGTGCACATTTTTTACCTGTTCAGTACCTCAAAGAAAGATTTGTCAAGTACCATATTTTTCGCACTATAAGGCTCACTTAAAATCACCCAACTGTTTATCTCAGACTGATGATGAAGGTTTTGATGGATTTGTGGAAGAGGAATGAACTGAAAAGTCAGTGTATTGTTTTGTATTTCATGTGTTATAACTGAAAGTGTTGAGAGTTATTGAAGTTAGTGAGTTATTAAATGAATTGAATAAAGTTTGACTTATCTGACCATTTTGTTTCACTTAATGAGCCTTATAAGCCGGGGCGCCTTGTAGTGCGAAAAATACGGCATTTAATAGAGGACAAATATGTTGCTTTATGCAAATGCATGTATTATTGGAAATCAATTAACAACACCAATGACAAATATTAACACAGGTACTTAGCATAAAAATATGCTGAAATCATAACATGGCAAACTGCAGCCCAACAGGCTACAACAGCTGTCAGTGAGTCAGTGTGCTGACTTGACTATGACTTGATCTAAACTGCATGTGATTATCATAAAGTGGGCATGTCTGTAAAGGGGAGACTCGTGGGTACCCAGAGAACACATTTTCATTCACATATCTTGAGGTCAGAGGTCAAGGGACCCCTTTGAAATTGGCCATGCCGGTTTTTCCTCACCAAAATTTAGCATAAATTTGGACCGTTTAATCTCATCTGTGACCCACTAACATGACATGGTTGGTACCAGTGGATTCCTTAGGTTTTTTTTTTTTTTTTTTTTTTTTAATTAATTGTTGTATCTTCACTTACCTTTAAAACTGAGCCCGCTACATCATCCAAAAGATAAATTGCATTAATGCATTAAAGAAATTAGTGCCATTAAAACATTAATATATTATCCTTAACTTTGGCAGCCCTAGCTTGAATACAATGAATTTTATCATCATTTGAAACAAAAAATCTTGTTATTAATATAAATATTTAGGACAATGTATTTTCAGTGAATAGCTCAAATAAAATTCAATATTTTAATACATTAATTGAACCCAATTTATTGTTCTGACTTTTCTCTAGAAGTGAAAATCCAAAAGAGAACCCAAAACTCCTCTAAATAATATTATTATTTTAATAATGGATCAAATAACTATTTGTAATGTGACAGAGGTGACTTGTAGTGATGAAGACAGAGAATTATCCCTCGAGCCGAGTGTTTAGCACCTTTCAACTTATCGTTTTTATGGCCCTCAGCATTACTGTTGTGATCACCCCTGTTTCCATCTGCAGCAGGCAGCTGCTTTTAGTAAAAAGAAAAAGCTGCAAAAGCCTACTTCATACTGCCAAGCATTAAATGGCAGACACAGCGACTAGCTGGTGAGCATAGTGTAGCGGGTGGGAAGCAAAACGGAGCTAAAAAGAGAGTATTGGATTCACAATTATCACCAAAAATCATAACTTTTCTCCACGTCTGCTGGATGTGTAAATAAGCGTTTGTTTGCTAGCACTATCACCATATCAGCTTGTTTACAGCATGTTGGGCAGGTTTAAACCTGTGTTAAATCATATTTTGGGCCACATTTTATGGGATATTTTTTAAAAACACAAAACTGTCACATTATATAAATTCTTGGGGGCAAATGTGTCATGCAAACAGTTGGTTATTTACACATCCAGCTGACACAGAGCAATATTAGCATCTGGAGTTGTGTCTCTGGCTTCCTGATGAACGTAAGCTCAATATTCACTCATATTTTAGTTCTGCCGGGTGATATTTTAGTTTATTATTTAGTTTGTTTACTGTGCTCATTATTAATATAAAGTAGAATTACCGCCTCATGGTTGTATGCCTCCGTCTACCAGTCAAGTTTCACTTTACATCCATGTCTGTCCAAAATGTCATTGCTTCATCATTTTTTCCTATTAGACATTTACATACGGCCAAATTTAATGTGTTTTGTAAGGTCACGGTGACCTTGATCTTTGATTACTTAATTCTAATGAGCTTGTCTTTTGAGTGACGTTTGTCACAGTGACCTTGACCTTTGACCTTTGACCACCCAAATCTAATCAGTTCTTCTTTGAGTCCAAGTGGACATTTGTGCCATATTTGAAGAGATTACCTCCAGGAATTCCTGAGATATTGCCTTCACAAGAGCGGACCGGACGGACAGCCCAAACAAATAAAAAATAAGATTATTGCAGTGCTGTATAGCATGATGTTACACAATGCACCAGTAAACCCACAAAACTTATTCACCTTCACTCCCTTTGTCAGGAGTGAGTAACAAAATCACAAGATTGCCTCTAAAGGCGCTTTCTTGTCTCTCCTTTTCCCTTAAGTACCATTGTTTTGTTCCACAGAAAGAAACTTTTTTTTCCCTGGCTGGTCCCCTTGGGCAATGTCAGTATCATCCTCTACACACAGCTATGACTCAAATCTCCTGATGCAGTCAAATCCTTTGCAGCAGCCTGCTTTTCCTTTTGGGAGCAAGTGGAATTTCACATCATAATGTCGTCTTCCCCCTTGACATTCTGAATGAAATTGTAGGTGTGAAACACTTGTGTCGTTGAAACGTCTCAAATGAGCATAGAGGTATATTCAGGGGTGAAATAGAAAGAAAGTTTGGCTTGAAGAGAGGAAAACTAATCTGCAATACTAAGGGTTGATAGAACTCAAAGTTAATGTTGATGGAGTTCTGTGTACTACAGCGGGGTGATATGGAGAAAATCAAATATCAAAATATTGTTGACCAAATACCTCGACAAAGATAGAGCAACATTATTGTAGCGTTGACTATTGGTGCATTTGCAAAATGTTTACACAATGAGGTTTTTGATTAATAATCACCAATAAAGCAGATATAATAACTAAGTGGGTGTAGAACAGTTAGAACAATCTAGTTAGTTCAGGTAATCACTTTACTTTAAAACCAGTAAAAGACACTTAAAAACACTTGTTAAACACTTTAAAAAGCTGTTCTGCTGTTTTCCTGTATTATATGCACATTACTGATGATTTTGATCGACTGGCATATCGACAGGTATTTGGTCAATAATATTGTGATTTTTGATAATCTCCATATCGCCCAGCTCTAGTATTACATGATGTAATATCCATATAATGTCAAGCCGTACTGTAGACTGTACATACCACTGTTTTCTTTTATCAGCAACATGCTGACTACTAAGGTCTTCTTCTGTGTATTTAACACAAACTGTTCACTAATCTCCAGTAAGCAGTAAATACATCTGATCTTGCTACAGAAAAGGCAGATGTTTTTCAGCAGTACTCACCTTTTGCACTGCAACCTTGAGGGATGTCAGACCCAACAGATCTGCTATGATAACTTGATATTTTTCAAGTCGGTGTATATGAAAATGAAAAGGCGCTATGCAATGTAGATGAAGAAGAGAAAGGAAATGACGGGTGGTCAGTAGAGCCATCGTCTTTGAAGTCTATGTCTTAATTCATATTCTGTACAGGGTGACTGTCTATCGGTTTGTGCATATATAGTACGTCTGTGTGTATCCATGCTGTCTGCTAAGTACCTGTTTGAGCCGATGCAGGTGGATGTGTTTGCGTGAGCTCCTCCGAGAGCCAGCAGATAAAATACTTCCTATTATTTAGCCCCAAGGCACATGGGCAACCACTACCACAAGACATGAATAGTACAGGTAAATAGTAGTAGAAATAGTACAGCAGACAAAATGTCAGATAGAAAGGGAAGAGGGGAAAGAGATGACTTGCTGGAAACACCAAAATTGCCACTGTTAGAAACTGACCTGGAGAGGAGGATACTTCACATTTCATTTAACAACTAACTACACACTGCAGGTAACTTTTTCAGAAATCATTTTCATATGTCTTGCTAAGATAACAGTACATAGACAGTTGGGAATTGTTACGAAAAGAATCATTTGGAAAAATATCTTCACACAAACGTAAAATTCAGGCATGTGTAAATTTGTGAGGTGGGAGCTTTTGGTTTCCACTCTGTTCCACTCACAGTGTAGTATCTCAAGGTTCAGTCTTTCATGGCGGTATTTTGAATTTTAGTTCAGGGTTTTTCTTTCCATTTGACAGATTATGAACAAAAGTGAATAATAGAGGAAGTGAAATCACAATCACGGTAATAGTATAAGTAACTTCACACATAGATGTCAGACACCAGGCACAATATCATAATCACTGCTATTACATACCACCATCTCTGTCTGTCACTTTCAGCTTCCCTTTTTATATTTTTTAAAATTGTTTTAACAGACATCTTGTCAGTTGTAAACTCTGTCTGCTCACCAGACTAGTTTCTTCCTCAATAGCGTGACAACTACAGGCCAATCTCCAACCTCACCTTCCTGAGAAAGACCGAGGAGGTTGCATATCAGCAACTGAACTGCTATCTTACAATACAAATATTTATGATAAATCCCAGTCTGGCTTCCACGTCTCATACCACATAAACTGGTAATTTTTCAATGGCATGAGGATCAATGGTGACAATAAAAAAACCCTCAGTTCTAATACTGCTGGACCTAAGTTCTGCATTCAGCACAGTATACTATACAATCCTGCTGAAAAGGTTAAGAAACTGGGTGGACCTGTCTTGTACGGTTCTTCAGTGGTTTTAATCCTACAGTATTGCATAATCAAAATTGTAATCAAGATTTGGGAATTTCTACATCTAACAAATCACACATTAGTTTATGGGGTCCCACAGGGCTTTATCCTGGGTCCTCTTCTATTTAACGTATATATGCTACTCCTTGGCTCCATTTTCAGCGAATGTAAACATTATGCAGAAGGCATGCAGCTTCTCATCTCACTATTCACTGATGACTTCCAACCCAAATCCCTAGTCAGCTGCTTGGATGGCAGGAAACTTCTTTCAGCTTAACAGGAAGAAAACTGAGATATTGGTTGTGGGTGGTAGAGCCCAGAGATAGCTGAGGCCTGCACTGTGTGTAACAGAGCAGGTTATGTTCGAGATAACAGATCAATGCGTATCAAAGGTATTAAATGAGTCTTTAAAAAAATAAGAAAATAAATAATAATATAAATAATAAAAAAAAAAAAAATAATAATAATAATAATAAAATCAACTTTCTTTAATGAATAACATGAATTGAAGTGGCTAAAAGTGTAGATTTTGATCTTTTTTATTTTTTCAATATATTTTGACTTTACAACGCTCTGGGGTTCTTGAAAATATTTAGATCATACAATTCAAAAATGTTTGGATCTCAGGAGTTGGAAACCTGCGCATCCTATGCAGCCGCCACTGGAATCTAACTCAAATACAAATAGTACTATACTAATAATATTGTCGCCAGATCTATATAGCATGATTGTGGTGCAGATCAGACCATATCCCTCCAGTCCCCCAAAACCCTTCATTGGTTACCGATTGTTTTCAGAACACAATTCAAAATCCTCTCTTTGGTTTACAAAGCACTTGCTGGTCTGGCTCCACAGTACATCTCAGACATGCTGTCAGTTTATAACCCCAGCAGATCTTTCCGGTCACAGTGTTGAAATCTCAATCATTTGTACACCCATTGCAGCCCGAATTATAAATGTATTAAAACTGGACTTTGTGTGTAAATATTCTTACACAAAATATCCAGTGAATGAAAATAAATATTGATTAGTTTGTGTCAGTGTGGCACATTTAAATTTGGGGATTCTTCTTTCATTCTCAGATTTTTCTCAAGATGAGTCAAGCTGGATGGGGAGCGTCTGCCCACAGATCTTCAAGTGCTTTCACAGATTTCCTAGATTCAAGTGTGTGCTTCAGGTAGGCCACTCAGGTTCTGTATCCTCTTTCCTTTGTTGCTCCAGTGTTTGGCTTTGTACTCTGTGTCATTGGATTAAATTGTTCTCTCATTCCATGGGTTCAGGAACCGTAGATTTGCTGAAAACTTATTGAAACCCAATCCACTGATCAAATAAACATCTAAAATCGTGCTTCTATAGTTAAGTGACAGGAGTTCTATTTTTTTTACCATTCAAACAAATACACCACAAATTAAAAGAAATGTGACATTTTTCTTGGAGACATAGTACGTACGGTACAAATCTGGTGTTAAATATCTGCATGTAGGCTGCATGTTTGCCAGTTTTACTGCAGCCCTTTGCTTAAATTCAGGTGGTAATTGTCCCATTTACTTCCTTGTGTTACCACCGTGCTGTGGCATGTCCCTAGCACCAAATCTGACTTGTGTTCTACCACATTTGGCAGTCAACTGTCAACCAATGAGCAAATTAAAAAAGTGTAGGAGACATTTTCTTTCCAGTGTCTCCTCTCCGAGTATTGCCCAGCAGCTCAGGAATGATTGGTCTTGCTGAGAAGCTAATGGATCTCACTAAATGATCTAAAATCACACAACCTTTAGCTCTAATTGTGTACATAGCGATGCCAACAGCTTAAATGCACAGAAACCAGCAACTCTTATTCAGTATTTACTCAGTAAATTGCTGTTGGCATTACTGGAATGCTGCAATCTACAGTGTTTGTGCTTGCAATTGTGTGCTACTGCTGTGAAAATCTTGGGATTTCTCACACCAAATAAGTGTCAGGATGTCAGCGAGATTTAATAGAGCTTAGATGACCCATCTTTATCACTGACTCACAACTGGGCTTGAATAAAAGCCATTAATGCACCCTTTAAAATGGTGATAAATTGAAATTGAAGTAAAACATGAATGTCCTTAAAGCAGGTACCAGTGTAAAATGTCTGGTTTATCGTGGTGGGTCGGTCACTTCCGGAGCTGATTACAGTGACAAGGCTGCACCTTGAGGTCTTGTCAATCAAATCCCAATCCACTGGAAACATATTTGGCTTTGTGCTCAGTATACAGACACGCCTCTCACTTTGACTGGATGACTCTTAACAGTGACCCCGGTACCCCATATTCTCGAACACCAAGTAACACATTTGTATAATATACCTGCCCTCAAGCTAAGTTAGACCGAAGTCCAAAGAGTTTGATTCGGTTGACCAAGCACAACAGTGGGCAAGCTAGGTAGGTGTTGCAGACAGAGGGTGAAAAGAGGTTCTGCAGCGCCAGATTAGACTATTGTCAAGCTATAGGCGTTATCAGTCGCTATAAGGCCATGATGTGGATCAATGGGGGCCTACTACACCCGCTAGTAGGTTTCATCATCGTCAGTCTAAAACGTGACGTTTCATGCAGTTTTACATGTCAGAACATGTTGCTTGTAAGTTTCACTTTCACTTTTACAACATAGTAGTCGTAGTAGGGCCCTAATGACCTACATCTGTGATGCTTATAATGACTGATAATGCCTGATAACAGTCAAACTGGGGGGCAGCACGAGCAAAGTAAAGCATTTTTTAAACATCAAAACGTAAACTTGTTCTTGTAGAAACATATGCACCTGAAAATGAGCAGAATAGGTCCCCTTTAAAGAACTAACAAGGGAAGCTACTTTGTCTACAGCTATTGTTTGGCAATACTGCACTGTGTGTGAAGTAATATTCTAATGCTTCAATAGCCATCTATAGGGGAGACATAGAGAGAAATCTATCAAAAGATACACTTTTAATAGAGTCTACAAACAATTTTACAGTCCAGGTGATGAGACTGAACCATTCTGTGTAATTGTGCTGTTACATTTTCAAAAATGCTTTCTATAGCTACTGTATTTATCACATCATTGCATTATTGACAGCACTTTTACACTTGCACACTGTATAAACTTTGTGGATGATACATGATTTCTTTTATGTACCATTTCCATATGGCCTCTCTAATTCAAGACAGATCCAAAAGTACTTTGACATAAAGCCGGCTTGTGTTGCATATCAGCAGCTCCATCCACTGAAGAGTGTTTGCCAACAGTCTTTGAACTGGAGAACAATGCAAGAGCTGCTGTAAGTGTGGCAGACCCCCTCTTTCTGTCCATCTCTAATCGGTTTATATTCTTCTTTGTTTGTCTGTGTGTCTACCTGTACCCTTTGTAGTTGGATAGTAATGCAAAGGCAAATATATCCTCGTGTGGCTGCTGACGTGCTTTCTGTGTCATCTCCAGCTCTCTTAATAAGTTGTTTGTACGGCTGTTTCTTTGTGTATGGTAGTCTTTGACAGGGTCGAGCCTTTGTAGTCAGATAATGTGAGCTCCTCTAACAAGTCGGCCTTCCGACAACATAAAAGAGTTAAGTTGCTCTATGTGCGAAGGGCTTTCCATGTTGTTCACTTTGGGTCAGCCTTTATTCATAATTATCACGCCTTGAGATTACATGTTCTCTCTGCTGGGAGATGAAAAAAAATCTACTTCACAGGGCGGGAGAAAAACCGACTTGTTTTCCCTGCTGACCCCCCTCATTTGCTTTTGTGTTCAGCTTTTGAAAGGAATGTAAGGATTCTGCGACCCTTCAAGATGTACAGCATGTTATTAAAGAGCATGGCAAATTTTAGTTAGACTGAAACTCAAACAAACAAATCATGGGGATGAATTTTTGAATTTATGTGTCAAAGCCTTCTTAGCTGCCTTGGCCTTAAACCAAAGACTTTGATTGTGCTTTTACTTGCAGCCAGGAAGAGAAGTTGAGAGGCAGAAGCTGTAATCTTAAGAAACCAATAGAGTGCTCCAGGGATGACGTATTTTTGAAGGCCATCCGTGAAGTTAGCATCATCCCGGTTCCCTCTGTAAAAAGCCAATAAGATTTTTCTGTTGGGTTTTGGATCATTGCAGAAAATAAGCTCTGTGGCAAACAAATGTGTCTTTTGAAGTGTAAATGCAGTCGACTGAATTAAAAAGCTAATGATCAGCTATAAATGAACTACTCCACAGTTGCATGAGCGTGAGTATACACGACAGGGCTGTAAAGGTGGATGAGTCACAGCGATGACATTTAATAGTCTCATTTAACAACAGCCTTTTTAAGACACATAAAGGTTTCAGGGTCCACAAGTGGGATATTTACTGTCATATTGTAGAACAAAACGTTAAAATCTCTTCAGCTCTTCATCTCTTCAAACTTAGACCTTCAGGCATCTATCTAAAAACACATTCAAAAAACCCACTGACTTCCAGACGAGAGAACCAGAAGTGCTGAAATGCTGACTCATTTCCGAGTTTTAGGATTTCCTGCTCCTGCTCTGTGGGCCCAATGGATGTGGAAGATCGCCGGATGATCCGGGTACTTTACCACTCGGTTGTTGAGCCATTTTGGCTTCATGTACTGCTGAGCAGCTCTCATAGGAATGAAGCAGCGTCCACCTCCCCCTCCACAGAAGAACTGTATCCAGTTCTTATGGTGGCGCTAAGTACAGCTGAACACTGAATAAGACATTTCTACACGACCAAAATGTTAACATTAACTTTCATGAACTGAAAACACATTATGAAAGGGTTAAAGTTATGTCGAAAAGTCTGATAACTCCCAGAATGGACAACGCCATGGCAGTGACCTGTCAATCACAAGGTAGCCACATGACTCTAAATGGGACCATAATTTACAAAATGAACATCATACTTTATTGAAGAAGACTTGAAACTAGCGATTGAGACCATAAACTCATGTTTACATTGTTTACTGAGGTAATAAATCAAGTATGAAGTCAACTCATTTTCTCATAGACTTCTATACAATTAGACTTCTGTTTGCAACCAGAGGAGTCGCCCCCTGCTGGCTGTTAGAAAGAATGCAATTTAAAGGCACGTCGCATTGGCTTCGCTTTTCAGATCGAGGTTGCCCACTGATTTTTAATTATTAGCATAGTTACAAATGTCAGTGGGTTTTTGAATGAGGTTTCTTATTTCTGGTTTCTTATTTCTGGAGAAGAACCTGGAAGTTGTGGTTTCAGCTAAACCCTCTATCATACCATCAGTGCCCCAGTAAACAGACATGCAAAATCAGATACATGAGCACCTGAAAACATAATAACATGATACGCAAAGTTAATGAAAATGAAATATTTGTAGCTCTCTCTTTACTTTTGTCACCCCAAATTTGCACCAATCAAACAAATTCGTGTGAACACAGAAAATAAGGCTTTGCATTGACTTGACTGCAAGGGTCACATCAAGTTCAACCTGAACACAACTTTGACATAATCGTAGGCTGTTATGTCAGAAGAGGTAAAAAAAAAAAAATGAAACCTTTGCTATAATGCCAACTATGCTAACCTTGAATTATATGATTTTTGTGACACGGGCTTGCAAAGCTGGCGTTAAATATGTATGCATATCTCTACGGTGACTTTGACACCCCAACGTAACTTTCAATCAATGCTCACTGCATGCTAATACAGCGTTTGACAGGCTTGCATCATCAAAAATTGCATTTCATACATATAAATTTGAGCTATTACATCAGTCAGTATCACTGATATATCGTATGTAATAAGATTTCTGTCACATCTCTGGCAAGGCGTGGCGCTGAATACATGAATGTGTGATTTGACGCTCACATGTCATCTGTCAGTGATCAGTCTCTACAGTACTGTATGTATGTGCAGGTGCATGTAGAGGGACGCCAGCGCTGCCTTGATGTGGAAATACTTTGACAGATGTGATGAGCTGACAGATGGGTGACAGGGGGAGGTAGGCTGTGTTTGTGATGTTAAAACTAACTTCAAGGAAGACTTGCACATGATTTTACAGAGGAGACAGAGAAGGCCAGTGTCACAGGAAAAAACAGCAGTACGTGAAGCAATACGTCGCCAGGTTATTCATATATACACAGTTCATGTGCACTCATTCTGAACACGTTCAGGAGCCTGGGGTATATTCTATTTAATCTGATGTAACAGCAGGATTGTGCATAAATCAAGATGTTAATTAACATTATTGTGCATATAATTAACCAATAAATTAACTGCATATTATTATTTCTTTACGCTGGGTTAGCTTGATGGAGGATGAACAATGGATTGGTTTTAATGATGTGTGGGCTCATGTAGCATCTGTGTAATGCAACCATGTTTTTTATAGGTATTAGGCTGTCAGTCACAGTTTCATGGCAATTTCACAGTACAATTTTTATCTGTTCAAAATGTAAAGGGAGATTTTTTTCCTCAGTATTTAAATGTATGTATTTATTATTTGAAATCAATTACCCACACAAATTAATGACAAGTAGAAACCCCAGAAACCCTTACAGGTACTGCATTTAGCATAAAAAATAGCAGCTGTCAGTGTGCTGACTTCACTATGACTTGGCCCAAACTGCATGTGATTATCATAAAGTGGGCAGGTCTGTAAAGGGGAGACTCGTGGGTACCCAGAGAACCTATTTTCATTCACATATCTTGAGGTCAAAAGTCATGGGGACCATGGCCATGACAATTTTTCCTTACCAAAATTTAGCCAATGCTTGGAGTACTTTTTAGCTTTCGTTGTGGCAGGCTAGTATGACATGGTTGGTACCAATGGATTTTTTAGTGTTTTTTTTTATTTTTTTAGTTTAATGTGATTCCAATATCTGCACTAAAACTGAGCTGCTACAACCTAAAAACGTTGACTGCCCTAATATTTGAATAATATTATAAATGACTGGTTTGTTAGGCTCAGTCCATGTGGCCTCACAGAGTACAAATGAAAAAGGGAATTTGAGAGAGACGGAGAAATCCCATTTACATTGTTTTGACCCCATTAACCTCCACTAATAACATGAATCACAGGGGTTCATTAAGTTAACATCAATCACTTTAATATCAAACAGTAGCAAAAGGCTTCACACTGTTAATGGTATCAGCAGTCTTATTTAAGAGTAAAGGAGCATGACCGACATCCTAAACATGTAATAGAATTATCTGAATATGATTTCACAAGCTTTCATATATGCATTCAAAGTGATACATAATCAATTATCTTTGGTATGTATAAAGACATCATTGCATTACATTTACAATATTCAAATTGTGCTTTTATCCACAGCTGCTTACCCTGAGTGTAACAGTAGATTAAGCTGCACTGCTAGATCATCACCATTACAAACATCTAAACAGACAGGGTTTTACAGTGCTATGGCCATGGGATAATCATACACTTTAGGAACAAAATGCTAGTAAAAAGGGATTGGATCTAGGTCCGCAATTAACAGTTATTTTCATTGTCGATTAATCTGTCCATTATTGTCTTAATTTATGGATTAGTTGCTCTATTGAGACAGTATTGGTTTTTAAAATGTCAGAAAATGGTCCATTAGTCTCCAACCCCAAGATGTTTACTGTAGGGCTGTCAAAGTTATTGTGATAATAACACATTAATGCGAAAATGTTTTAACACCACTATTTTCTTTAACACATTAATCCAACTTGTGATTTTTTTAGGTTGTAGCAGGCTCAGTTTTAAAGCTAGACTGAAGATAGTGGCATCGTGTGAAACTCAGGAATCCACTGGTACCAACCATGTTATACTAGCCTATCGTGAAGGAGGCTAAATAATGCTTATGCTAAATTTTGTCAAGGAAAATCTGGCATGACCAATTTCAAAGGTGTCCCTTGACCTCTGACCTTAAGATATGCGTATGAAAATAGGTTCTGTGGGTACCCATGACTCCCCTTTACAGACATGCCCACTTTATGATAATCACATTCAGTTTGGGTCAAGTCATAGTCAAGTCAGCACACTGACACACTGACAGCTGTTGTTGCCTGTTGGGCTTTTGCCGTACAATATGTGTTGTAACATACAGTGTTTTATGCTAAATGCAGTACCTGTGAGGGTTTCTGGACAATATTTGTTATTGTTTTGTGTTGATAATTGATTTCCAATAATAAATAGAGTATACACATACATTTACATAAAGAAGCATATTTGCCCTCTCCCAGGTTGATAAGAGTATTAAATACTTGACAGATCTCTCTTTAAGGTACATTTTGAACAGATAAAACAATTTGTGAATCATTTGCAATGAATCACGATTAACTATGGACAATCATGCGATTCATTGCAATAAAAGCTTCAGCAGGCAACACGTTTTTGGCATCACTGGGTGAAAATTTCATGACAGCCTTTCAGCATATTGTAATTCAAGTGTTCTGAGCGAAAACTAGTCCTCGTGGCTCTGTTTTCAGGCTGTAATAAATCAAGCCCATCATGAAAGACTTTGGCCAATCACAGGTCATTTCAGAGAGACAGCGTTCCCATTGGTTGTGTTCCGGCTGGTGGGCGGTGCTTGGTGTTTCCTCAGCTGACCACAAGATGACTGCCAGGTCAGAAACTTTCTCATGTGACAGCTGAACAGCACACTATAACATCTGAAAACAGATGAGGTGAGAGATTACGGTCATTACGGTAACAGAATACTGATTCATATCTGATCACAGTTCACAAGTGATTGGCTCATGGCTCTCATAGACGGAAGATGGAGACTCTTGATCAACTCTGATTGGTTGTTTTCCTCTGGTCTGTGAAATCTTGCAGATGCCATTAGGAGCACTGGAGGACACAGAGGCACATAATTTTTTTCAGATTACCTGTCTCACCTCTGCACCACTGTCATGATCATGAATCATATTTGCTCCTCTTCTATCAACTGTAGCTTTAAATATTTTAATCGATTGACAGCCCTGGTTTACTGTCATAGAGGATTTTTCGAAAATGACTCTGATTAATCGATGCTCAAAATAGCTGGCGATTAATTTGATAGTTGACAACAAATACTTTTATAGACAGCAAGATGAATGAGGGGGCAGATAAACCAATAGAAGAAGCACAAATTAGGTTATTCTGAGAGTACCTCCAACTCCAGGGAAAACGTGGGTGCATGATTTGTATGACTGTAAAGCAGATATTGTGGAAAAACTGACTGAGCTGTCATCAATTCACCACGCTGCTGAATATCTGAGTAACACACTGAATTTCTTGCAACTCTAATGGTGCTGCTGTACAGCTGATGCTCACTTAGAGACAACTGGAAACAATTCAATCCATGGATAGAATATGTCCTATTGGCTTACATAGTTATGACTGCTACAGTCTAAATACATGACAGTCACTTGTTAGTGCGTGTTACTTCCACGCTGTTGTGTAATACATAGATGGTGAATACAACAGGCCGTCTTGAAATAAAGCACCGTCCTGGTAAATGGATGGAGAGTCTGTCAGGCAATATCACTATCTCTTTGTCTTTAGGTTTGTCTTTCTGTATTCATATCTACTTTTTTTCCCCTTGTGTAGATATAAGCTACAACATAAACACACTTTCTTGTCATCACATTACTTTGATCGCATTATATGTAATCCTTTACAATCTATTCCTGACCGTTCACCGTTTATCTTCTCTGCTGAAGAATTGCTGTGTGTGTGTGTGTGTGTGTGTGTGTGTGTGTGTGTGTGTGTGTGTGTGTGTGTGTGTGTGTGTGTGTGTGTGTGTGTGTGTGTGTGTGTGTGTGTGTGTGTGTGTGTGTGTGTGTGTGCTAAATGCCAGCAGCATCATTCAGGCTGAAGGCCAGACTTTTACACTGACCTTTAGCCTCTCATCAACCTCTCTGTCTAACTACACACACACACTCTGTCTGTCTCTCTCACACACACAGGCTGCCGTCGTGACAGCTGGGAAGCCTTTGTTAAACAGGAGTGTTTTCACCTCCACTTAACCTGGATGGAAATAGCACACAGTCCATTTACTGCACTTCTATTGCCCCTTTGTCCTCTCCCATATATACAGTTAGGGCTGACCCAAATGCTTCGAAGCTTTGACTGTTGCCATAGTGATCAACCTCCAAATCTCTATTCAAATGCTTAATTTTTATTCTTTTTATATAAGTATATATTATTAATGTAGAAATCCCAAAATAGCCCATGAAATAAGGAATAATTCCTCAACATTGTTCATATTCAACATTAATTATTATTAGATATTCTCAAAGGGATATTTTTTATCTGTAGAGATACATGCGTGTACAGTTGTTCACTGAATACCTTCGAATATTTCTTACTGAAGCTTCAAAGCCCCAAAACGCCATATATATATATATATATATATATATATATATATATATATATATATATATATATATAGTGTATATTAACTGACTCACTTAATGTACATTCAGTTCAAGTCAGGTAAATTGTATTCAATAATGATGACAATGCAGTTTCAAAATTGCTGAAATATAATTTATTATGATGGGATACTTTCTTAAATTAAATGTAAAACACAAAGCTAAAATGCAAATGCATTTATTAAGCCTCTGAGACCCGATCGTGGTTGAGTATAGTTATGTCGACTGGTTGCTAGAGTTAAGTCCAAAATTAGTTACACTTTGGGGAGGAAAAACTGGCAGGCCATTTTCAGAAGGGTCCTGTGACCTCTAACCCTAAGATATGTGAATAAATATGGGTTCAATGGGTACATACGAGTCTCCCCTTTACAGACATGCCCACTTTATGATAAATATATGCAGTTTTTGACAAAAAAAAAATTGTTTTTTGAATGCAGTATAAATGTGTTTTTTTTGCCTATTCTAAAATGTTTGAATATTTCTGCATACTGGAGTCCTGAAACAGTCTTGGAATTACATGAATTGGGCATCGCTGTAAAGCTGAGACTCCTGTGGATCCAATGAGCTCAACTGTATTCATGTGTGATAATGTTAGTCCCCATAGTAGCCATTTAATTGTAGTGAGATCATTTTTTGAACTTTGACCTCACTGCATAAAATGACCTGTGGTGACCTCTAGGATAATCATAGACTTGTGAAATTTTACAGCTACAAATTAGAGACCTAGAGCATTCAGGGGATGGATGGCTTTTCTAGGTATGTTGACAGTAAGGGGGATTATGAGCAGTTTATACAACAGAAGTGTTCGCCATCCAGTCACAATTCTTGCAGAAATTTCCAAATGTCAAAGGTCGCATGGCCTTTTCTATGGTGTTCCTCGATGTCTTGGTATCTTAATGTGGTATTTTGGAGGGATTACTGATCATTTTTATCAATTCTTGATTCGTAAAAAAATGGTTATATTTAGAACTAAACCTGTAACAAATGTATCAACCCAAAAATTGATGTGACAACTTCTGAGACATAATAGAGCATTGAGATGACCATCGTACTGTAGACTTCCATCGTAATGTTCAAAGCCCTACTCTTACAATTAATTTAAATGAATTAATTAAATCATATTTATTTATGACTTTTGACTAGAACAACGTAACGCACTGCAGAGCTGCATCTCAAATTAATCTTCAGGTTCTCAGCTATCAGATGATGTACACGACATCTATGTAACATCTACTGTTGATCTGCTATCTCCCCCTAAAGACCCCTGTAACCCCCTAAAAAAGACTAAAACTGGTCTAATGTGGGTCTCATTAAATAAAAGACATTTTTATTGTAACAAAATATTTATAGTCACAGTCACATAATGACTGGCTGCTCGATGTCAAAGAGGCTGCCACAGGAAGTATTTTTGGTTCAGTTTCTGTCTGTGTTTATATGTTGAGCTAAATGAACTGGGATCAGGGTTGAGCCCTCCTACCTGCATAGCATCAGCATGTTGGCATTGCCATTGTTAACATCTCACAGCCTTGAACTCAGAGCACTGCTGTGTGTAAACGCAGCCTCTCAGAGCTGCGTAGCATGGCTGTAGATTCTTGTTTTGCTGCTTCTTTTTTTTTGTTTTGTAGAGTTGTTTTGCTTTTGTTTCCTGTCAATCCGGAGACACCACTGATCCTTAACAGTGTTTCTTTGTCCTTGAACGGAGTAACAATTCTTTGAGGCTTTTACTCCAAACAAGAGGGAATGACTGAGAGCCCCAAACCCACCCCCTGACTTCACCTTATCTACCACACAGAATATAACAGTGAAAAAGCTGTATTTTATTGTTGTGTCTGTGTCGAGCTGAATACTCCACATCCTTCCTCTACTTCCTTATGATCGAGGCACTTGAAAAATCTCACACCCCCTTTACACTCTGCAATACAATATGTTTTGGGTGGTAGGATTGCAGTTGGATAGTGCCTGACCACATGTTGGCACAGATGAAAATGCACCCAAAAGGCATTGAGGACAGATTTTGATCCAATCGTCAAGTCATCCAAAGACAATTGCATTTTAAAGTCACATACAACAACTATGGGGGGAAATACGTTATTGCGTGTGAGCCATTAGCTGGTTAGGGACCTATGCTATTAGTAAGAAAGCTTGTCAAAATTGACACTCAGGACACTCATGGATGAGTCAATGGCCATGTCAGTTTCTCCTCGCCAAATTTTGCATATGTTTGGAGCGTTGTTTAGCCTCCTGTTCAACCAACATGGTTGGTACCATTGGATTCCACAGGTTTCCTAAGCTAGCTTTTCAAACTGTGCCAGCTAAAACCTAAAAATTTCAAACAGAAAATAATGCATTAAAGAAATTTGCGGCGTCAAACAAGTCCAATTTCTATATGATAGAATATCATAGGTTTTCCAGCAGTTCCAGGAAAATTGCTTTTTATTTAATATGCCATGAACTTAAGGCCTGTAAACTTTCATATTCAATGTGTGTTCTTTTACTTTCTGTGCCTTTTGGTAAGTAGTAGATCAGCTCATAAAGCTGATTGTATTTGTCATTTTTAGAGTGACACAGACAAAGAGAGAAATAAATGGAGATACTAAGAAGTGAAGACAAACAGGAAAAGAAAGAAAATAAAAAGTGTGAAATAAATGGAATGGAAGTTACACTTTTTAAAGATGCATTTATTAAATGTTGATGGCAGTAATGCTTCCTTAATCTCTTTCATCGCAAAACTGATCATTTTCCCTTTTTTTCATTAAGTGTGATCATTATCGAGTATCTTAATATTTGCGAATGAGTAACTGTCTTCCTCTCGTCGTGTTTTCATTATACCAAGTGGGATACAGTTTGTGGGTCAGTGGGCTAAAGTGTAGCCATGATATCATGTGTGTGAAATTAGCACTTTGGTGCATGCCAGCCCTTTCTCTCCCCGTCTTCCCTGTTTCTGTATAGTGATGCCAGCTATCTGATAACACATGCCAGCTAACTGCAGCTTTCATGCGCTGCTTGGTAAAGCATTTCGTGCAATCTGTCAGGGCACGGTTACACTGAAAATAATATTGTCTCATTTTGGTGTTGTCATTAAAGAGGGTGCTTAAAATCCGGACTTTAAGCACCACAAAAGCTCAAGCTTCAGTGTCACTTCACTTGCCATCGCATCAACTGACAAGGGGCTAATGAAGGGATATGTGAAGTGTCTGGGTAAGGCCATGTGGGCTGTGGTGGCTTTTATGGGTCTAACCTGCTGCAGGCAGGGGAAAGACAACAATATGCCAGATTTTTATCAGGCAAAGATAACAGCTCAATCCAGAAACTAACTTAAAGCAGGGCTGCAGTTGAATAGTCGCAAAACAAAGGATGTCCTATGTCTTTTCTTGACCACCTTTTCTTGACATTGATGGAAAACATCATGAGGTCAAGGAAAGATGTGAATGAGATTACATAATTATGAGACGACTGATGATATTTCCGTGCGTCACTTTACATGTTTATAAGGAATTGTGATCCACATTATCTCCTTTCCTTTCATAAAGGATGGTCTAGTGCAGTGATTATCAAAGTGGGATCTGTAACCCTCTTCCAGGGGGTCTGCAAATATTTGCTATAATTTATAACTGTGCTGTATCATTAAAAAGTGTGTGTCTACACTGTGCACCAATAAAACAAGCATATTTTGTCCATTACTCCTGCCCACATTATGCTTGTGCCACACAGCAATAAGTTAATTATTTTTAATTTCAAGAACTTACTGAAAATTAATACTTAAATGCTGTTAAGTGGAGTCCAAATGCAATTTGAACAAAACCACCTTCTGTTTAAGATACACATATAAGTGTTAACATTCAATAACATTGCAAATCTAGTGCAAGTCTATGTGTGGGAGGAGTAAAGGATTATCTCTTTTTTTTTCTTTTCTTATCTATCACCATGAAACAGGTCTGAAGTAGCCCCCATGGCATGTAAGAGTACAAATAGTAGTAAGCATATGCTTAATCACTGATTATGAGAGGGTCCTTACCAAATGTTCTCCCCTATAAGGGGTCCCGGGCCCCAAAAAGTTTGAGAACCTCTGGTTTAGTGTATCCAAGGAGATAAGAAGAGGAAGAAGAAGAAGAAGAAGAAGAAGAAGATGAACCTTTACTAGTCCCACAGTGGGGAAATTCAATTTACACTCTGTTTAACTTATACATGGAAAGGAAGCACAGAAGCACCCTCTCCTTAGCATTTAAAGAATTCGACCAGCTGTTGTCATGGCTGCCACTTAGATGCTTCTGCATCATTTCACTCTGTTAGAAACCTACCAAAACAAAAAAGAGGATTTGACCACAGCCCGACTGTTCCAACTCCACTACATCCGTAGTTGGTTCACTGAGACACCCAAAGGGTCCTTGATTAGAAATGCAGCAAAATGAATAGTTTAATTTAATCAGATGGAATTCATTAGAAATTATCCCACTTGGAGAAGCATCAGTAGTTTAATCAGCAGTTTCACTCACTGCTATTATCTGGGCGGTTAAATAAAACAACAAATTAAAAAAAAAAGCCCAGTCAGAAGTCCATGAGGCGGAGCACCTTTGTAGCCGAGCAGTTACAGTGCATCCACGTTACCACAACGTTCCAGGTTCGATTCCAGCCTTGGGATCATCCTTGTGTAGCACACCCCTCTCTCTCCTCCCATTTCCAGTCTCAGTCTCTACACTGTCAGCTAAAAGGTAAAAATGCCAAAAAAATAATCTTAAAAAATAAAGTTCATCAGGGCCGAAATGGGACAATGCTTTATTAAATGTTGTGTTGATGGTATTTTTGGCTCGGTTACAGAAAGATGTTTGGCAACCTCGGCAGAAAGGGACCAAAATTAAAACTGATCATGCATAATTTAAATGTTTTAATATTCTCTTCAGTAGTTGCTTTTAAGAAGCAGATAAAAAAAATAAAATAGAATTAGTTTTTTCTCTCTGTTGTCCTCCACTTGTGTCTCTGCTTGACTTTATCAGCAATAAACACTTACTGCTCTCTTCTCTCTCTCGCGCTCTTTCACACACACACACACACACACACACACACACACACACACACACACACACACACACACACACACACACACACACACACACACACCCGATGAACAGTGCCCAGTGCAGCCTCTCTGGGTGTTTTGTACATCAAAAAACCTTCAAACATTGATCGACAACATCGATGATACTGAAATTGGAAAGTTACTGCAGGGTTTCTCAGAGATGGAACAAAACAATGATACACAAACACACACACACACACACACACACACACACACACACACACCTTTAACCATCAACCAAGTTAGAGCCTACAATTTACAGCTATCATCTTGATCTTCCCGCATAGCTCTTTCTTCCTGTTTAATATTTAACGTCTGTCAGGCCATTGTTTTCTTCCTTTCCTTTTTTTGTATTATTTTACTCTTTTACAGTTATTCCTTTCAGCCTTTTATCCTCTCACAAAGTTAGGACCCTTGAGAGATGGCAATTTGCTGTCTGTGTATAGCTTGTGTGTGTGGATGTGGATATGGATAAAAGAGGGATTTATTTTTGGCTTGATTCGCTGTATCGGCTCTTCTGGAGCAAACTATAGAACTTTTCCTCTAATCAGTGTTGCAGGTTGTGGCAATTAGAATATGACATTTCCATGCAGACTTTATGGTGAAATACCACAATACACACGAAAAGTACACAATGATAAAACTTTCTAGACCACTTTTTAAGATATCCTCTATCCTCCTACACACACTTTTTTTCCTGTGGGCACGGTAGAAGTGTTAATCCACTTAACTTTAGTAGCTACATCCCTAGCTTTATATAGCTTTATTGATTAGACAGTGCACGTTCAAAGCCTTCCTGTTTAGAACAGGCCGATTGCTTTGCCTCCGGTGTGGCTGCTTGCACTCTTCTTGAGATCCGATCATTCACACAACTTCACAATTGACTTTGCACTTCCTTGGGTCCTGAGCAATACATCCGCCGAGTTTGATGTTGATTGGATGAACAGTTGTTGAGAAAATGATTAATAAATGTGTCTCTCTGGTCTCGTTTCTCACTTCATCTGTTCTTGAATGTACTGTAGCGAGCGACGGAGGTAGCAGTTAATGGGGGTCCCCTATTTAATATTACTAATATCTTTCTTAGATGTCAAGAGCTTGCACTTGACTCTGCACCTCCTTGGGTCCTTAACAATACACCCGCCAAGTGTGAAGTCGATCAGGTGAACAGTTGTCAAGAAAAACGTAGGACAGTCTCCTTCTCTTTTAGTTAGACTAGAACAGTGCCCATATGTGGCTTGGCCTGGCTCCTGCTAGCTTACCGGTATCGCCGTGTGCGCCGTTGTGCCCATTCGGAGAGCATGGCCTTCCAAAGAGGGCTGATAGCTTGATCATTGCTTGTTGACGTGAACAAGAAATTGTAAAGTTAATATATCCAGCATCCAGCAGCAAAACTGAACTGCTGTCAATGAGCCGCAGTCTGTCCACTAAGGACGACATGCTGGGCCGACTGCTGAGCCCTAAAGTCCCATCCCTGCCGCTGCACAGTTTATTCAGAGTTTCATAATATTGAATGTGTCCGAATTGCACCAAGTTTGGGTGGCCAGCAATACACCCGCCAAACATGAAGTAAATCAGATCAGCAGTTCTTGAGAAGTGAGATATGTGAAGGACACAGACAGTTTTCTCGCTTTATAGTTACTTTACAAACATACAAACATTTTTGTATGTACATGATGTCCCCTCATGTCCCCTCATGACGACATTGCTCCATAGAACTACCGCTGCTCAAAGACATTGTACATTTCATGTCAGCAAGTGCATTATAGCAAGGAAACAATAAAGCATGAGGCCTCATGCCTGCACAAAATGCCTTGGCAATTCATTCAGTAAATATTGAGAGATTCAGTCTTGAGTGAAGTGACTAAAGTGGTGGACCGACTGACTGACACACCGACAATGTCATCCGTAGAGCCACGCTGCTGCTTGAGTGGCTAAAATAAAAAAAGACATCCACTGAACACAATGTTTTATTGTTAACCTTTTCAACTTTTCTGGGGCTTGTCTTCCTGTTGAGTACAAAGTAATCCTTAAAGGTCTAAAAGCACAGCCACTCCGAACAGATATAAAGGGGACTTCAAGGTTAGACTGCTACATTAGATGCATTAGCTGTGTCCCTGTTGTTTGTATTATTGCAAAAAATGAAATGGCCACTGCTACTCTGTCTTGTGGCACACATCGCTCTGTGTTTGAATTATTGCTGAAAGCAGTTGGAGCTTCAGACTGCATCCAGTATTTTTGGGTAAGCACTTCTACCAACTCAAACAGTTTTATGAAATGAGCATGGTGTATTAAAGGTAGCCTGTGGAGTTGTAATTGTACCTTCAGCATTTTCTCACCAGTATGTGCCCTTAGTGTCTAACAAACATTTCAAATCAATTGCAGTTATAGTGTCCTGAGGAAGCAATTCATTTCACCTAACATCTCACATAATCCGATTTGTGTTTTTGTCTCTTCTTGCATGCCTTTGACAAACCTTATGAGGTTGTGTTCCAACACAGTTAGTCGGCATAAATACCTCAGACGGCTGAGTTTGTGCTCTCATGTGCCATTGAGAAGCGTCGAGCCTCCGGGGTCACAACTTTAAAAGCTGGCTTGAAATCGGCTGACCTGAGACGATGCCACCAAACGTTCCTCATCAAATCCTATTTTTAACACAGTGGCTCTTCCAAGGCAGAGATCAGTGGTCTCCAAGGCCGACGACACTGAGCTCCCACCAGGAGCGATGGCCACTTCGGCTACAACAGATAACTAGGAGGCAGCTGTGTGGTTCCTGTCCTCTGGGTTTATTGTCGCCTCATACACCAGCAACATGCCCTTTGATTTTACAGCAAAGCACATGGTGCCACAGCTCAGCCCTCAGATTCTTCTGCTTTATTTGTCGTTACTAGGTTTAAGTTACAGTTTGAAAATTTCATCCTTCTTGGATTTGTTGATGATAAAAATCAGCTGCACATTATACATAACAAGGATGCTCTCCAGGTTACTGATCCGGTGGTGCTTATAAGCATCGAGGAACCGCTTGAAAACGACATCTCTCACTGTGACATCGCCCATCGGTTTGTAGACTCCCGGTTTGAAGCCTCAAGTTAAGCTTTTTGGATGTCACTATTTTTGTTATTTGCAGCTAGAAGTGACTGGAGAGGGTGGAGTTAAGTGCAACCAAATGCTGAATAAGACATTTTTAGACAACCGAAAAGGTTCCAATCAACTTTCATGAACTGAAAATACACTGTGAAAGTGTTTAAATTGTAATACAAAAATGTGAACTACTAGACTAGACAATGGCGTGGTGGCGACTTGTCAGCCACATGGTAGCCACACCATAAAGCATAACCTGCTTTATCAAGTCAAGAAATTGACAAATAATAAAAAAACACATTGAAATACAGAGAAAATAAGTGTTTTTAGCCTGGATTTGAAGCATTCAATTACCGTCTATTTAACTCTATAATTTACTAAATGGACATCATGCTGTATTGAAGAAGACTTGAAACTAGTGATTGAGACCATAAACTCATGTTTACAGTGTTTCCTGAGGTAATAAATCAAATGAGGCTCATTTTCTTATAGACTTCTCTGCAATCAGACTTCTTTTTTTGCAACCAGAGGAGTCGCCCCCTGCTGGCTTTGTGCTAGCTGGGTGCCAAAGCTAATGGCGCTCTACATTTAGACAAATACAGCTGGCACTGCATTTGAATTCATAGGTCACTGCAGCCTGAAAAAAAAAAAAAAAAAAGCTTCTATAACCTAAAAATAGGCCAATCCCCTAGTCGTTAGTGTATTGTATCTGGGGCTGTTTAACAAGTGCTCCCATAAGGCCCTCCTCCTTCACTGCACCCTTGTCTCTGTTCTCTTATCTCCTCCTTTCAAAGTCTTATATCTGCATTACATTTTTTCCCTGTCTTCTCTCTCTTTTGTCCATTGCGTCTCTTATTTTGTGGTCACTGTACTGCCGATCCTCTGATGCCTTTCCTTAGTCTCCCTTCATTCCTTTTGTGCTATAAAAAAAGACAACGGCTATTGTAAAGTTGCTCCCTATTGGCCCTCTACTTCCCACCCTAATTACCTCCTTACATCCCATCCTACAGTTCCCCCCCACTTCTTCCCTCACTCCTTATCTTATCTTTTCACTCCAAGTAACTCCCTCTTGCCTCCTTCTGGCTATCCCATCCCTCCCTCTCATTTCATCTGTAACACACACCTAATAATAGATACACAAACACACACACACACACACACACACACACAGTAAAGAGCTAACATATTGTTCTGCCACACTTCTGGGGTACTCAAGATCCACTCTGGTTGTGCATGAGCGCTTGTCTTTTCTAAGCTGAACTATAGAGGCATCTTAATTAAGCCTGATAATTTTTATTCTCCCTTTCATGTTAACCAAAAACCCAGAGAAATGATGTCAAGGAAAGGATGGAGGATGCAGAACAACGAGACAGAGAGAAAAGATGCAGTTTATTAGAGTTTTTCTCCGGTAAACTGGGGATTTAGCAATGAGTGTGTGTTATGTCATGAACAGGATACGAGGTTGTGTACTGTGGAGGGAAATACTGTGGGAATCAGCTGCTAATTCTTTTAAATGAGACTCTCACCACTTCTGTGTCTATCTGTGTCCCTTCTGTTCTGTCACTCACTGTATCTGTTAATGGTTGCCACTAGGGCAAATATTGCCATTTGCTGAGCCGGTAGCATTTTCACAAGATCCAGATGGCCACATCAGAAATACAACTGGCAGTAACACTTAGCTAGTGATTACAAATATACCAATCCTAAATATTTCTCTCTTGTGTTTACACTGCCAGACTTATCTTTGATTCGTCATTTCAAAATGTATGTTGCACAGCCAAGGATCACTCAAACGCTCAATTTCATTTTTTTTTCCACAGATACCAGAATTGACAGACTTACTTAGATGGAAATGTGTAAAAAAAAAAAAACAAACAAAAAAAGAAAACTGATGCATAACACTACATTATACTGTATATGTTCATTTGGTGTAGCAAGAGAAACAAAGTGATTATTTGCTCACGTCAGTTGTTTTCAACTGTATTACATATCTTTTAATGTTTTGCTCTCTTCTGATATTTTAGATAAAAGTCTATTTGTCTCAACAATAAAGTTGTCATGATTAGTCAATTAATCGATTAGACATTACAATAATAATGAGCCTGAGACAACGTAGTCGGGTATATAGTATATAGTATATAGCGTTGTCTGTCCGTCCTTCAGTCCTTCCATCTGCTGTCGTTTCCAGAGCAGAACTCAGAAACTACTTGGCTTAGAAACTTAAAATTAGGTTTGATAGTTGACAGTGTGGTCTATTTGTGCCTTTTGGGGGTTAGATTTCCAGGGTGCCCAAAATCTCTTGAAATTTTGGCAAAAAGCTATAACTTTTTTCAACTTCTGTTTCGTTTCCAGAGTACAACTCAATCCTAAACTGAATAGTTTCAGTGTAGGATCTTCAAATTTGGTATGATGGTTGACAGTGTGGTCTAGTCGTGCCTTTTTGGGGTTAGAAGTCTAGGATGCCCAACATTTTTTTTTTTTAATTTTGGGCATAAAATGTGACTGTTTCAACTTCAATTTTATTTCAAGAACTGAACCTGAAAACTATTTGACTAAGGAGCTGCAAATTTGGTATGATGGTTGACAATGTGGTGTAGTCGTGCCTTTTTCAGGTGTCCAGGGTGCCTAAAATTTTTACAATGTGGTCGAAGACAGTCCAAAAAATGTTAGTAAACCTGAGGGAACCCAGGGAAATGTTCGGAGTAGCTGGGAACATTTTCACAACTAACAACACGACAATAGAATAAAGCTCCTTTGGGAATAAAAAAGAAAAACATTCTGTGGGTCAGACAAATCAGTCACCCATTCACTGTCTATGGAGCAGCTCCAGACTTTATACACTAAAACATCACAAGTTTGAGACTTACTTCTCTGGTTTCTGGCTGTCAGAGAGAGGAGCTCATGTTCACCATTGATTGATTGATTGAAGGTTGACTGAACCTTCCTAAGCTGTAGAAATAGCATATTGGACTTCTTCATTTAGGTGGTGTTCCCTTTTAACCCCTGTCTGACTGCTGAATTTGTATTAGATCAGGGATTTAGACTGAGTCAGGAAACACTTGTATTATTATGGGTTGTTTTTGAAAGCATTAACTCTTTTTTTTTTTTTTTAGTTTTGACGTTTTTGGACCCCAGATCTGAATTGTCACGTATGGCTATGTTCAGAAAGCACTGACAAACAACCTTTTTTGTCATTTAGGTATGATGACCTTGTGCTCTTGCCACTTGGATGAACCTCAGAGACGAGTCCTCAGAGCAGGTAACCCATTATTGGTCCTTGACTTCCAAGCTGCATCCCTCCCCTCCTTTACTTCTTTTTTTTCCACAAACATGTTTATTGGATTTTTCACAGAACATAAAAACGTACACTTCACGTTGCACATAAAAGTTGCACAAAAACGCACACCGAAACACAACCCATAAAGACACTTTGAAAGTGATGTAAGGCACATTCTGTACTGGCTGACAAAGTACTAAGATCACATCTTAAAAATAAAATCTGTCTCTTATTAATAACAAAACAGCTCAGAAAAAAAAATGTAAACAAAATAAATAAGAAATAACAGCAGTTCACTGCAAGATCTGCAAATTCATCCCCCTCCAGAAATTTTACAAGACCCAAATCATATAAAAAGCAACATATTTCCCTTTTACCACGTATGTAAGTTTCTCCATAGCCAGACAATGCAGCAATCCATCAATGCAACTTTTTCTTTTCTTTTTTCTTTTTCTGTGATGCACTTTGTGGCTGCTATTTTAAAAAGTACCATTTTAATTACCTCCCTCTTTCTCCCATGTCACCCTTTATTGTGCTGTGCTCATTTTGCAGAAAAAGATAGAGAGGCATAAAGGTTAGCTGAAACAAAAAAAAAAAAAAAAAAAGTAGAGGATATTGGCCCAAACCTCAGCTGACACAACGTACACACAGATTATTTTGCAGATCTCCTGCTTTGACTCCCCGGTTTCATTTTTACCCTCATTTTCCTCTCAATTTCTCGCCCTCTTGTCTCCATTTGTGTTCGCCCTTGTCTCCTACTGCACCACTGCCTCTCTGTAATTTGCTGTAATTGTCAAACTGTGGCAATGCATGTGTGTGTGTGTGTGTGTGTGCATGCGTACATGCACAGGTCTTGCTGTTTTCAGTGAAGGCTCCTTATTAAGGAGAGTTCAGACTACAGAGACCCAGTTAGTCAGCGGGATTCACCGTGGATGTACAGGGCTTCATGTATGGAGAGATCTCTAATGGCGTACAGTGTGTTGTATGTCAACGTGTATTCTGACTGTTTCTCAAGTACATGTTAATGTCATGTAAGTTCAAAGACTAATGATGCGTCATCGTGTCAGTAGCGGAAGAAGGTTGCTGCCCTTTTTCATTTTTCCTCCTCTCTGTGAATGGTAGCAGACAAGTCAAACACACATCCAATACCCTTTGAGACAAAAGTGCAAACCTAACTACAAAGTGTAAAGCCTACAAGCTGTCATACCACTGTGAAAGTTGTCGTATAACTGAGGACTTTGATCCTGGTATCACTTTACAAGATAACTGACAGCATAAAATTAAAGCACATGCAACACCCCCTGGAAGCTTAATCAACATGTTCGGCAGTGTTTTCTCACTCTTAACCACTCATACGCTTACATTATCACTGTGTAATATATCAATATTAATATTGAATCATCATCATATGCTTTCTGCAGTTTTCACATTTCCCGAACCTGCCACATTTACTTATGCTGCACATAGGGGTTTCTGAAAATAACTTTTGACAACCAGAGAGTGAGACCGAAATGTATGCAGAGACAGAGACAACAGCTTTTAGGGCTGCACAATTAATTGAATATTAATCACGATTTTGACTGCACACAATTAAATGAACATGATTGACTACAATATTGACTTTTCAAATGCTCCGCTCACAGAAAACTGCTACATAAATCAAGTGCGTCCTAAACTATCAGCTACAGATGCACTGTCAGTCAGCAGCCAAATGAAGCCTCCCATTTTCAGCAGTTTCGTATATTCAAGGTTTTGCTGGTCACACATACGCACACGCTGATGTGCAGCCACCACATGTTGGCCGCCACATGTTGGCTGCACATTGGCGCAAAGTCAGCAACATCACACACACACGCACACACACACACACACACACACACACACACACACACACACTCGCAACATGCTGTTGGTGTGGAAGTTCTTCAGTGTGAGTGAAGAAGACATAAAGTTGAAATTTTTCACAAGTGATAGTCTAAAATAAGCCGTGAAGGACCTATCTTAAAACATTTGGAACAACTAACTTAATCAGACACTTATTATATTGTATATTGTTTGTTGTATATACAGATGAATCACAGTGACTGGCTCCCCTGTAGACAGCATGTTGCAAACAGAGGTTCCATTGAGTTACATTATGGTGCGTTCAGGCTCTATTCAGTAAAAATGTAAGCATATCAGTATATTATATATATATATATATATATATATATATATATATATATATATATATATATATATATGCGCCAAGATTTTTTGAAACAAGGCAAATATTTAAATGAAAATAGAATTTATTTCCTAATCATTTGAATTGTGTGTTTTTATGCAAATAACCACTATAGATGACGTTAGGATAACATTTATAACAGTTGGAATGTAGCACGATATGAATGTAAGAGCAGCACTCTATTTATTTAAATGTGAAATTACATTAAAATATTTTGTCTGTAAAGTTTAGGAGTAACTGTGATCCCAATATTGATCAAAATAATTGAAATTGTCATTTTAGCCATAATTGTGCAGCCCTCAGCTGTGTTGTGAGAGACGACCAGAGAGAGTGGCTGAAATCTGTGCAGAGACTGAGGCAATGGCTGTGACGTGACAGACAGGCTGTAGTTGTTTTTCCAGTCACAACAAAGAAATAAACATTGTTTATGCCCTTGTGCCCATTTCCAAAAATAAATTGCATTTTGGTTTATTAGGGTGACTACTTGTGCAGTCTGTCTTTGCTATTATTAATGATAGCAGCTCTTGTAGAAAGCAGCCCGTTTGAGAAGCTGACACCAAATATGACATTGCAAAAGAACTCTTGCTGACACGAAGACTCATCTTTTCCAAAAGTTGTCAAAAGACAGCAAACTTTTAATAATATGCTAGTGTGTCATTCCAAATACCTTAATTGATCGCACATTTGACAGTACAGCTTCTTATCTGTTTGGTATTTTTACGAACCAATGGAATGGATTGAGGTCAAACTGGAAAGGACAAGGGTGTGTGTTCAGCTGCCTGTCTCTTTTGATATTTGTTGCTGGTTCCAATTACAGCTGAAAGGCTGGCATTGAATACACACTGGAGTGTCAGTATGATAAGGGAGATCTGCAGGTGTTGCACAGAGGCCTGTACTAAGAAGCCAGTTCAACAAACCCAGAGTATCTTCTTGTTATCTGGCTTAACTAACCCCGAACAACCTCAAAGTCCTGCCAAGCGGTCCTATGATGAAGAAGAAGAAGAAGAAGAAGAAGAAGATATTCCTTTATTAGTCCCACAGTGGGGAAATTCAGTTTTACACTCTGTTGTTCACACAGTACATATACATGTCAATGGAGAGATGTCAGAGTGAGGGGGCTGCTCCTGACAAGCGCCCAGAGCAGTTGGGGGTTCGGTGCCTTGCTCAGGGGCACCTCAGCAGTGCCCAAGAGGTAAACTGGCACCTGTCCAGCAACCAGTTGGTCTTGGTCCATGGGGGACTTGAACCGGCGTCCTCCGCGTCCTAACCCAAGTCCTTACGGACTGAGCTACTGCCGCCCCATGGTGGTTATCAACTCCATAAATCAGCCCAGGGTTTCTCAATGTGGCTATGAGTGCATTCATATAAGAGGGCCCTGACTCTGGGAGTGTGAAACAAACTTGGGAGTAAATAAAAAATGAATATAAAGATATAGTTAAAAGTAGTAAGCAGACTTTATTTCATGTCTTATAATCACCCACTGCATTAAACTGCGTTGCTCTTAGTCTCGATTATGACTCGAACTTCTTCGTATTAGTGTGATATCATGCGATCCACACATCGAGATCCAATTGGTCAGTAGGCGGCGCTTTTATTCATGTTCATCTTTTATGTCAAACATAACCTGCAGCAGGTTACCATGGCGATTTAACCCGGTAAGAAGTGGACCACCATCGTAGGAATGAATGGCCAGGGTTAACCCTGAAGTTACCTTGTTAACCCAAAATTGTGTGTCAAAGAGTGTGTGAGATTGGGCATGAAGTCAGCAGTAATGTTATAGTTGTGAGTGTAGCAGTGCAGTGTTTGTATTGTTTGTATTGTCGCTGAATAAATGCTGCAACTCCTCAAGACCCAAGCCAAGTTCCTGTGACTTGTTTGCCACCTGCTGATTAAAGTGTAGGGGGTTAGCCCCGAAGCTAGTGACAACTTCGGCCCAGGCCCACTTAAAATGGACTGACCTTTAATGTACTAGTGCGTAACAATCAGGGCGATTTATTGGCAGAGATGGAATATAATATTATTAAAGAATCAGCCGTATATATCTACATGGGGAGCGGGTCCTCTTCACAGAGACCGCCATGTTTCTACAGCAGCCCAAACTAAGCTGTTAACTTTTCCTGCTTCAGCTGGAGTCGATAACATTACTCGCTCCCTCCACACACTGGCTCTGCTCCCAATGATAGCGCCATGTGCATTTTTGCATCAGCCACCAAAGCTCTCCAACACACTTGACACAAGGGAGAGGCTTCAGTTGGTTGCAATCTCCTCAGCTCACCACTGGATACCGCCAGATCCTACACACTGGCCCTTTAAGGTGGATTACTTTTATGGTGGACCAGCTATTCTCAATTTACTGACGAGCCACTTCTAAGAGTTTTAACAACTTTTCCGGTGGAAACCCTGTTATTTAACCACAGCCAGCCCAAACACGAACAACCAGCACCGAACACTTCATGGATACAATATAGACATATTTACATATGTCTTTTAATTGGAGTTTGATTACCTTCCTTTTATCCAAACAAGAAGTCTTCAACATTTCCTTTAATCACAGTCTTCACCACGTTCAGCCGAGAGCACAATGAAATCTGAATGGATGAATCATGGACGTAACTCGCCCAAAAACTTGCAGTGTTTGGTATTGTTACAGTCAAACCGCCCATCTGGAAATGTACCTTTGCTGTGGAGCAGATGCTTCTAATTAATTATTAAAACTAACCTTCTAAAACTGGTTCCACAATAAATATTTGATGTTTTTTTTTCTGTTTTGTTTTTTAATGTCAAAACCATTACAAAAGCAGGACACAGTAGGCTGAGGATAACGTGACCCTCACCATTCGTTGTGGTTTAGTTGTGCTGGTTTACAGACTACTTGGAGCTGAACATCATTCGAGGGCTTCAGGACACTGAGGAGCATCGGTGACAGTTTCTTTGGTTTAAACCGTTTTGGTCAATCGGCTGTAACACAACAGTGACTCATGAACCGGGAGGAAAATGCATTGGAGTGGTAATTGGGAGAGGTGTCATGCCATTAAAACACTGCTACAGGCCAATATGCAACAATTGTTGATAACATCACAACACAGATGCTTTTCAATGAGTCAGAGCTGCCTGGAACCAACAACTTTCACTGCAATACGTATCAGTCATCAATTGCAATACAGTATGTGTCAAAACATCATTACTTTATTGGACACAAAGCATGCAAATCTGCACACTTGATCTTATGATGGCGGAAAAAAAAAATCCTGCTGTTTTAGTGACTGAATGAAGTATTTTGCTTCAGTTTTGTGTCTTGATCACCGTGGCTCGTTGATTTGAGGAGTAATTTTAAAAGTCATCGTTAAAACACAGCAGACGAGTGGATTAATTGCTGAATTACATCCAAAAAACGAAAGTCAAGTTACATCAAAACGCAAAACTGCATGTCAAAGAGAGAAGTCTCTGTTTGAACGCCGCAATAATGAATAATTAGCGCAGAATGAGCTAAACTCACGCTGAGCTGAGCTGTCTTCTGCCCTCAGCCCTCCTAAAGATGTGAGGAACGGGAGAAGTCGGGAAATTGCAAAAGAGGAGATGAAGACGCAGCTACAAAGGGGGATGAGGGGGTAATAAACAATAAACAGAAGCGAAGGGAAGGGATTGATAGTATGAAAAAGGATACGAGTCAAAAGAGGAAGCAGGAAAGCAGAGAGGAGAGGGAGCCGTAGTAATTATAGTCATCTCCTCCCTCAGCTCTTTGGTAAATAAATGAGCATCAATTAACCACAATGGCTTCCAGTTGCCTCAGTGTCGGAGCGCTAATTAATTTCATCTTTGTATTCTTTCCACTGTCCTCTCCATCCTCCTCTTTCGTTTTCTGTTTTTCTCTCAAAAGTGTCGGAAGACCACATGCAAAGAGGTCCTGTCCGGCCTCACTGAATAGTTTAATAAACTATTAGGGTTCAAATCTTTGCACTGCCAGCAGCTCGGCTTAAGTGACCAAAATCTTTTTAGTTAGTTAGTTAGTTGTTTGGTCCACTGAGGACATCTAAATACCTGCAGGCTGGATTGCAATGTGATTTGTTATAGCTACAGTATGCATGGTCCCCAGACAGAAGGTCAGAATCCCCCCTTTTGACCACCACATTTTAATCTAATGTGTCTTGAAAACTACTCACTACATTACCGTGGAAGTCCTTTTGGCATACAAATGACACTAATGTGCAGGGTGAAAGCACGCAATGAGAATGACATTCTGGCTTTAGGCGTGTCATTTGTACGCCATGTAATCTGTACTGGCTACACTGTAACTGCATCCACATAATTAAGTGACATATAAAGTGAGAAAGACAGTCAAGATGTGACAGGAAGTGGATGGTTCCAACAAACACAGGACTTTTAAAGAGGAGACCAGTCCTTTTGTTTTGCAGCTTTTTTTTCTGAAGTTTGACATGTTTTTGTACTTATGTTATGTTGTTTCTGTACATATTGTACTTGGTTTATGTACTTAATTTAGGGCCAATCATGATGTTTTGCCACAACCTAACAACAGTTTTTGTTGCCTAAACCTAACTAAGTGACTAAATAGAGTGTTAGCTGGCCTCAGACTACAGGAGTTTTGGGACATGTTATCTCTGATTCACCCCTTCCGACAAAATGTGGGAAAATCCAGTCTAGGACCTTGGCTGGTACCGATGTTTGGCTCAGATTTTCAGGTAATATGTGGGGTTTACAAATCCAGTTTGATACCTTCCGAACTGTTTGCAGAGTCATCAGGTTGCTCTGATAATTTCAAACATGTTTGATGTTTAGAGAGAGAGGAGCTGGAGCAGCTGACCGATCTTAACAATATACCATAGTGTGCTTTATTTTTGCATGTTTAGAGAGAAGAGCAGTGAAGATTTTCCATTGGTGTGTGATGCAACCTGATTTTCCAAAATGATTAAATATCTTGAAGTGTGAGCCAGCTTTACCAGTTTAAATTTTAATTCTTCCTAACGTTGACACTGGATCTTAAATGTTGACTAACCAGCCATTAGACAGGCAGCAATTGGTCTCCTCTCAAACTAAACTTTTACATTGTACAAAATGAAATGTGTCTATAATATTAGGAGTAAAGTGTATTTATATTATTGTTTCCTTGCAAAGTGAAGCAGGTCATGTGCCACTTTGAATCAATTGTTTTGGTGGTTGGATTGTTTCTTTTCAAATCTGATACAACAAAATGGCCAAGGCTGTATTAAGAATGTGTCATAAAGAACTGGAATGACGTCGTGGACTTTGGGGTCAAGGAAAACTGCATTCCTGAAAGTCATCGGCTATTGGTCGGACTGAGCCTCTGGGGCAGGGTTATGGGGCTCTGGTGTAGTTAGGGGTCGTCTACGACCAGTTTACAATTTAATATTGAACCAATAAAACGCTAATTCATCATCGGACAATAGCTGGTGGGTTCTGAGATTGCATTTCGGCTGATACGCTCTGCCTCTTTTGCGCTTTACATGGACTGTTTATCTGCGTTTAACTAGAGCCTGCTGGAACGTGATTGGTCAGTTCTACTCGGACTACAAGCGGAGACCAGAACCATCTTGCCCCGTTGCCTACATATTGTAAATGTGAATGCACACTCTGTCTATAAAGATTAGTAAAACTGCAGAGCCACGTGATTACCTCTATGAATTAAGACGGTTTAGACTATTTGATGCATTTAAGAATTAAAATTATTTAAAATACCATGTCTAATGGAAAATGCATTGACTGGAAATCTCTCAGCTATCACATTTAGAAAAAAAAATAAACAGCATTTGTCAGAGAAAGGAGGTGTGAAATAAGCGCTAAAAGTGGAGCTATGGCAGACGTCTCAGCTGACAAGCTTGTTGACTGGTGAGACACCAGCCGAGTATTCCTGGTCACTGAGCTCTGTAGCTGAAGAATGAGCTGCTGTCGGTCGCGTGGCAGCGTGAACACACAGTCAGTGGAGCTGTATCAAAGGTAGTCATTACAAGCAGCAAGCACTGGGGCAGGGAGTTAAATCCATCTTTAAAACCTTAAAGTGTAGGGCCTGCAAACATGTTATTTTTTTCCCCCAGTTGAGACATCTTGAGTATGATGTTATATTCATATCACAAGATGAATGAACATGCAGCAAAAGAGGGCTTGGAGATGGTATGGCTCTGTGATGTATTGACTTGCTTGCCTTGAACTTTTTTTTTAAAACCCTTAGAGACCCTGTTATCTTATTGCAGATATAGTGCATTGGCGTATATGTTGGTTATAGGGCTGCACAGTCAATCGTAATATAATCATGATTCAAGCCTATCCCACTTTCATGGGACAGTGACTCTGCTGTGTCTGCATTTGTTCGGAGATCCCTTGACAAGTGTGTGTTACTCCACATGACAGATACAGGAAGAGGGGTCGGGACCTTGATGTAAATAATGTCTAATGACATAACAACAAAAGTGTGTTCAGTTGCGGAAACCCAGTAATGGTATTTTTCCATCCAGAGTGAAAAATAAAAAAGATACTGTCCAGTAGGGGTTTAAATCACCAGTTTCATCACAGACAACAATACAGTATTTGCCAATATCACAAAGTCTGCCACAGTAGGATTTTGATTTGATTCGACTCAGGGGCCTCTGATCGATATGACCCAATATGATATGCCTATTTAACACAATCAGTTACATTTACTGTATATCACCTCACAAAAGCAACTAAAATATGATTTGAGAATTTAGTTTATTACAGACATGTAACTAAAAAATAGTCCATTCTTTTAATAAGAAATGATTTCATATAGCCATCCTGTTGTTGGAGGTCTGGTTACCGGTTACTGCTGGTGAGCAGCTTGTCAACAGAATGAGAAGAGCTGGTCCACTTGAACAGCCCACCTTAAGTGACCCTGAGCTGAAGTTGCAGCTAGCTTCAGGGCTAACCCCATTCACTTTAACCAGGAGGGAGCAAGCAAGACTCAGGAACTTGTCTTGGGTCTTGAGGATCTGTGTCATTTATTCACTGACAAATAAACCATAACTTATATACACTGTCTGCTACATTCACAGCTGTAACGTGGTGCTGCTCTCTCTCTCTCTCTCTCTCTCTCTCTCTCTCTCTCTCTCTCTCTCTCTCTCTCGATCAGACACTTGCTACTGTCGCTCGTTTCCTCGTCATGATTCCACGGCATGTGTCCATGCAGCCGCCCTTGTGGAAAGCGTAAACTGAGCACCGCTAGCACTGTTTTTATGTTTAGGAATGAAGTGCAATTGTGTAGAAATGGTTACGCAGACGTGCCATGGGAATTTCAAAATGAACGCATGAAAGCTGAGAAATGACTATGAACCGTAGTGTGACGGTGCATTGCCATCAGTCCCCTGCATCATCCCGCCGCCTCCCCTCATGCTCTGTGCTCTGTTTGCATGAGTGTGTTTGATCAGTGTTGCTCCCATCCTGTCTGTCCCTGCCAGAAATGCTGAAAGTGATGTTCTATGTGCTCACTTCATTTGATCCATCTGAGTGTGTTTAAAAAGAGACAAACATGGCATGGAAAGCCGGCTTGTCCTTGGCAAAATGCTGGAAATCCATAGTGACAACTCGCCAGCCAAAGACTGCACACACACATGCGTACACACAGCTGGCGCAAGATACATTTGGCTAATTCTGCTCTCTCATCTCGTCCTCTGACATTTCCACTGCGAGCGACTGTTTGTCTCTGAGATTATGTGGATTGATCCTGCCATATTCAAGACGCCAAGTCCCTGTGTCTTCCTCTCCTACTGGTTGCCTTTCCTTTTCATTCATTAAACGGTGATGTTTCTGAATCAAAAATATATTTCATGAATGTAGTAGTAATATAGTTTCATTTCTGCCTTGCGTCACGCTTGTAAAAACCCACAATGCCACATAGTTAATATTGATGAAACATGGTCATGGTTAGCAAAAGATCAAGGTTTGTGTTCAAATAACAACGTGACAGCGTAGAATGACAGGGTAACGTAACAACACAATGTAACAGTGTAACGTGAAATGTAACAAATCACTGTAATGTAAAATGTAATGCAACAATGTAACATAACGTAGTGTAACAATGTACTATAAAAATGAAGCATAATGTAGCATAACAATACAATGTAACAGTGTAATGTGACAGTGTAACAGAAAAACACAGCATAACATAGAATAACAACGTAACATAACAACGTAGTGTAACAATGTAACACAACAGTGTAACACAACAATGTAACGCAGCAACATAATGCAACAATGTAACATAACATTGTAATGTAACAAACATAACAACGTACCTAAGGGAAGTAAATAACAACTGTGTTTAGGGGGTTTCTTACATAATGTTACAATGTTACAACAAGCGTTGCATCACCAGCGTAAAGTCAACATGGGACATGTGTGTCAACAGTGGTCTCCTGGGTGAAGGCTCTGTGTTTGACCCATCTCCCCTTCTCACACCTGCCCTTGGCGGACTTTCTTGCTAATTCTACTTGTAATTATACATATAATTTTCAATAAAAGTTGCTGGATATACAATGTGACTTGTGCGTCGCTCGTACTTTGTGAGTTGCTCTGATCAAACATCGCAAAAGCGTCCCCATTCAACATATCTGTGGTTTTCAAAAAGGTCTAATGCCAATATTTTTTCCTGGTGACTGGACTGATGTCACCTATGGAACTGTACTGACCATACACAAAGCCTTGTTACACATTGGTTCACTCTGTATTCATTCAGACCAACACAATCACATGTAGCTCTCAGAATGTGTTGAACGTGCTACCACAGAAGTGAGATTTGATGGGGGATGATCAGCGCTTAAACACTAAGTGGCTGCTAATATTAAGATAAGATAAGATAAGATAAGATAAGATATTCCTTTATTAGTCCCACAGTGGAGAAATTTACAATTTTTGTAGTTGTAGCGATGAAGATAACAATCGATACACTAGCAAGTAGATGTGGTGGAGCATTCTGCTCTAACCTGGCAGCGGTCCTAACAATTCATTTCCACTAAGTCAAACCACGTCTTCTGGCAATTCCAGCAGCTGTGAACGCAGCGCATATGATGGAGCTAGAAGCCGCTGAAGCTGTTTTCCGATTTCATCTGTTGAACAGCTAGAGGTCAGCAGACAGATCTGGGTACCCTCCCCGCTATGCCAATGTGTAAACTTCTTTAGACTGTTATTCTGATGCTGTATCAGTCACTCCAGCAAAAAAACTGTATTCAGATACAGTGCAAAGTTTGTTTTTTTTCTCAATATTCATGCACAATTGGCTCTGTTTTTTTAGATGTTTTAGAACTGGCCATTCTCTCCATGTCCATCAGTTATCTCCAGTGTTTTCCAACCTTTTCATGATCTCCACACCCCCCTGCACACCAACTCCCAATTCCCTCATCAGCTCCCCAGCACATAGCTTCCCTCCAGCAGATAGTCTATCGGGCCATCCATGCTGTAATGATTCAGCCTTTTTGTCTTATTATCCTTGCTACCTTGTTTTTTGATCCTGGCCTGCCTTTTTGAACTTTTGCTTGCCTGTTCCTGCCCCTTCCGGTACCCTTCTTTAATAAACACCCTGGCAAACTTTGCTTTTTACGTTGCTGTTCGGTCTCCTGGTTATGCTCTGAGTCCTCATCCTGCTTCACTGAGCCATTGCAGACTCTGTGTGTCACACAGTTCACACAAAGTGAAATCCTGACTTACCAGAAAGTCTCCCTTTTTCTTTCAGACCGTCATTCTGTTATACAAACCCAAACGCTAGAGAGCTAAAACTCAAATTTGTGATGAAGTGTAGATTTAGAATGGGAAATCAGTTTCCCATTCATGGTCTATGGAGCAGCTCCAGACTTAATACCCTATGATGTCACTAGTTTGAGTTTTAGCACTAGTTAGATTTGGTGGAGTTGTTCATGTTTACTTTAACTGTCGTAGACTATAGGAATAACATATATGAATTTTGAAATTCATACATGTTCATACACATACAGCATGTCTGCATCTGTAGAATAATACTTTAATTGTGTCTAGACTTTTATCATTTATCTTAAAAGTGACTTGAAGACATTTCAGTGTTCTAGATCAGTGTTTCCCAGATTTTTTTCTGGGGACCCACGTCTTAAAAATGACAAACCATCACCACCCAATTCACCATTTTTCTCCTTTTTGCCTCACCTTATATTATCTTGAATAGGTAAACCAGCCATTTTGAAGAGATATGTGTTTGATAAATCATAATATACATGCGGTGTAAGTAATGATGATTGGCTCAACAGCGAGATATGCAGTATTATTGCATTTTTTTCTTTGCAAATTACTTAATTTATCCTGATTTTAGTGCTGCACAAATAAGCTTTATTAATAGACTATTATTAGGTATTTTGTTTCTTTTTAAATAACAAAAAAAGGAGTCGCAGCTTTATTTTTTCAACTGAGATGCTTTGGTTGCATCAAGCTGCTATGATACAGAATATCACAAGCAGAAGAAAAACGTCGGCACAAAGTAGAGTACTTGGTCTGGATGAAGGTTAGGCTGAAGCACATAGAGAGAGAATGGACCCTTCGGTCTATGTGGAATAATTTCTCCTCCATTGTTGTTGTTGTTGTTCATTACTTGTAGCTACATCTAGGATATGATGGTTGGTTTGTCCCACCCCTCCTCCACTGTGATTGGACGGAGAGTAAAAAGTGACAATGACGAGCGCAGCATTTTACCCTGAGTCGAACATTTTTCAACTCACAGGAACCAAAAAAAAAAAGCGCTGTGAGCAGTAAACATAGCAGTTATGGCGGTTGCTTACCGTCCCCTGTGGCTGACTTGTCAGTTGGGCGATATTGCAATATTCGCTTATTGTAGGCTGCAAGTCTAGGAAGAAATTCTGCATATTTATTTGGCAACCCTAATCTCCTGTGACCCACCGGTGGGTCCCGACCCAGTCTTTGGGAATGTTTTCGACTAGCTGCAGGCTGGCAGCATTACAGATGTTTTCTTGTAATTAAGACATTCAAGGTCAACACTGCATTAACACTTACTGCCGAGGTGGGTTGTGATCCAAAAGTGAACCACGGATCCAGGCTTGTGGTTCGACAAGGGGGAGGGAGTAGCAGGTGTTTGCTGGGAGCAAAGGGGAGGGACTGGTCAAGTAACCCTCGTCTTGCACATCATATCAGTCCCTTGAGTGTCTCCCAGCAGGAGATATTGAACGATATAGAAGTACACTTAAAATCAATCACTTTGACTTAGTATCTTACCAAATACTTTTCTCATTTTTTTTTTTTTTAGCATAAAAATATGCACCCACCAGAGCAACTCCAGTATGCAGCAGCACGTCATGAGTTAACTGGACTCTATTCCCCAGGGGGATATAACATTTTGACAGTTCTATAATGAAAAGTAGCAAGATGAATGAATGATTTGTATGATTTGCAGTATGAATTAACCAGATCATAGAACACATGCAGCTGGAGCTGAGTGCTTCTCAAGATTTATGTCTGAATTCAAGCATGTAATGGCTCATTCATTTATTATTATTGTTCATTTCCTTCTGTCCTCATTCTTCTATTCCAGTGGTTTTTCTCATGTAATTTATCCATCACTTTTACATTCCCTTCCTTCCTTCCTTCCTTCCTTCCTTCCTGTCCTTTATCAATCTCTTCCTTGTTTCTCCATCTTTCCTTCCCTCTATTTGCTTTATATCCGTCTGTTTTTGCTCTGGGAGATGGATGGCCGGCTTGTCACAGCCGAACAACTAATTTCCTTCCATATTTGCCAGTCACAGGCACACGCATGACGCAACACACAACACACAATAATTCACAGCTAATAACAGAACCTGTCAGACGCAATTCCACTGACCCCTCACTACCCACTGCCACCACTAACACACACAAACAGAAGTCAACGGGAATAGCCAGGCTGCCGTCTTCCCCACGGGCCTCTCGTTCCTCCAACAACAACACCGCAGACTTTATTAGCTGTCATCATGTCATCGACACAATGACAAAAAGCATTATGGTTTATTTCTAGCAGAAGAATTCCACGTTGACGCTGTAGTCTGGTTCCCCATCCAAAGCACCCACAGAGTAAAGGCAGCAGTGTACTAGACAAAAAAGTGCTGACAGACAGTGTGGCTACATAGACTCACTGAGGCTTGTTTTGTGTTTGCTTATGATGCTACGCTGTGTCCAAAAATACAAGCAAGTCATGTCTGGCTACAATGAATTGGATTGGTGCAGCCCAATCTGATGCCTTAGAGCATGGGCTTGCCGGGGCTTAAGTCATGGGCCCTGAGTGGCAGGAGCCTCACATGACATGATCTTAAAAAAATGTTAAGGATTGAATCCTAAAACCTGCAAATGAGTTAGCATTTTAGCATTTCCAGTTCCCTCGTCTGGAAGTCAGTGGGTTTTTTAGTTAGATGCTTGAAATTGATTCTATGGTTAACACAAGATAAAGAGATTTTAACTCTCGTCCGCCTTTGCAGCCCAGTGTTTTCTCATGCTCATGCAACTGTGATGTAGCTCATTTATTAGCTTTTTACTTCTGGGGATTGCATTTACACTTCAAAAGTCATAGAAGCAGTGTTCATTTGTGGAGATTGTCTTGCTGACAAAATGTAAGTATCATAAACGTGAAATCCAATGACAAAATCAGTTTTTGTTTTTTGTCCAGCAGAACCAGGGTGATGCAAGCTTCCTGTTTGGCTTACAAACATGTCATCCCTGAGGCACTCTGTATGTTAACATATTACTATGAAATTATCATTTTCTACAGTTTTTATTCATTTAAAAGAACAGTGTCTAACACTTTGGGGATCTATTAGTAGATATGAATATAATATTCATAACAGTATTTCCATTAGTGTATAATCACCTGTAATTAAGACTTGTTAGATTTCATTAGGTCAGAATGAACCCTCTTCACAGAGTCCACAATGTCACTCTGCTATGAAACAAACCAAACTGAACACTGGCTCCATTGAGAGCCCTTCATGTTTTTACATTACCTGAAGGCCACCGTAGCTCTCCAGTAGTGTGTGAAACTGACTTACGTTGCTCTTAAAGTAGTGTTATTATGGTAAGGATGGCCTCTGAACGAGGCGAACGGCGTTACCACTGTTATACACTCGGTCACTCACGTTACCGCAGTCTTATAAAGGGAGGAGTGAGTTGAGGCTTTCTCAGTTGTTTTGTTGTTTGCAATCTGCAACTAAATCACAGCCAAAACATGTACACCACCCTTATAAAATTCAGTTCAGTCAATATGAATTAATTGTGACTGGATGGCGGGGCGGGGCGAGGATGACTTGGGGGCGGCAGTAGCTCAGTCTGTAGGGAGTTGGCTTGGGAACCGGAGGGTCACCAGTTCATGTCCCGACATGGACCAAGAACTGAGTGTGAACTGGTAGCTGGAGAGGTGCCAGTTTACCTCTTGGGGACTGCCGAGGTGCCCCTGAGCAAGGCACCAAACCCCCAACTGCTCAGGGCGCTTGTCAGGAGCAGCCCCCTCACTCTGACACCTCTCCAATTGTTGCATGTATATGGACCTGTTTGTGCATGTGTGTGTATAAGTTAACAGAGTGAAAAAATTGAATTTCCCCTAGCGGGACTAATAAAGGAATATCATCTTCTTCTTCTTCTTGATAGTGCAGCCAAGTGCTAAAGTCGTGTAGTCTCACCCTGCTCTTAAACTTGACAATTCATTCTCGTACAGTGCGAAGCTTAAGTCAGTTGTTAAGGCGAAACAAAGTCACTAAAACAGCGACGTCATGACAACACAGCTACACATCAAACAAGCAAGACTATGACACCAATCAGCTCAGCTCACAGTTTCCTCTTGGACCTGATATTTTTAACCACCTAAAAGCGGGAACACAAGTCAGAAAAACAAATTTCACACTATTGATTAATATAATGGTGTGCACACATGCCTACTTGGCTGATAACCTAGCTTTGTCTTCCCTTGTTGTTTACATATTGTCTTATATTGCTGAGTTTTTTATTCTGTTTACTGATTAGGAGGGCACCCCATTTAGGCTCCTATTAGTTGCTGTCCGTTGAGGGGGGTTGCAGTTCGGAGTTAATGTTACTGTGGCATATGGTGAAATGGAAGGAAGGGCCTTGAAAACATCCATAGCCCCAGGGCCTAAAGTACGATTAAGGCACTTTTGCACCCAGAGGAACCCACATGAAAACCACTTGCAAATTCCACAGAAAGGCTGCTCTGTGGTTTCAAACCCTTTGAGGTGAAGTGCTTAGAAATGTAACACCCAAGTCTAATTCAGTGAATATTCATTATAATTTTCTTAATTTCTGTCTTCTACATTTTGATCTGTGAGACCACAAAGGCATTCTTTGTTTAATTACTGTAACGATCTAGCTTATTATTTTAATTACTCGTGTGTTGATACATTAAACGTATCATACTTTTGCTTTTTGAAAACAAGGAAATGGGGGTTTTCATTAAGCAGAAAATGACTGTTGAAACTTCCTTGTTTTCTCAAGCACACACTCACACACCGAATCCATAAATCTCACATCTCTGTGCAGCGTATTTTAGCTCATGACATCCATATACCAAGCCTTGTAAATGATATCAAAGACCTGTACACTCCCATTCATATGTCTGGCTGATACCAATTAATCCTTCATTAATATTTCTGACAGAGGAACCAAGACGACAGCTTTTAGGAGTTCTGCACATTTCAGGATTTTTTTTTCCTCTGTTAAAGGACCGGTGTGTAGGATTTGGCTGTATCTTGCAGTGAGGCTGCTTACGTTGGTTTGTTACAGCGGCCAATGTGAAAACGTGAATGTCTCTCTGTAGAGCTAGTTGTGCTTAGAGTGCTTGTGTATGTGGGAAGTGAGTGGTGAAGCAAGAGAGAGAGAGAGAGAGAGAGATCGGTGGTGATGGAAGCAGTGGTGACTCTGGCCCAACCAAGAAAAGTTAATAGTGTTTGGTTTATCCATTCAGAGCTACTGTAGAAATATGGTGGTGGACCCCATGAAGAGGACCCACTATCACAACAGCTCTTATTTTCAGGTGATTATACACTAAAGACAACATGCTTATTAATGTTACGTTCCATTTCTTCTGATAGAGCCCCCTAAATGCTACACACTAGTCCTTTAAGCCCCGCCTGTTGCTTTGGACTGCCAATCACCATGACAGCTATCAATCAAGCGGTAGCCGACACATACGGTATTTTCACACTATGAGGCAGACTATCAATGCACGTGTCTATTTTCATACATAAGATGCTCCCGTCATTATCTGTTCATTAGCTGTTCAGCTCGGATGACACTTGACGCTGATACCTTGGCCCAGGCATCCACAATCCATTGGCAGGTAGTGGAGTAACTCGCCCGGCGTTGCCTCCCTGTCTTGATGAATGTGTGTTCGCCTTCTATCATCCAACGCTCCCACGCAGCTCGCAATTTAACTTTGAACGACCTGTTGACACCAATATCTAGCGGTTGGAGTTCTTAAGTTGATCCACCCGGAATGACGGCAAGCTCCAAATTAGTTTTCTTCACTTTCGTTTTGACAGTGTCGGTGAGTGCATCCAGCGATGCAGCTTCGTAGTTTACCAAAGTCGTAATAAAACATTTTGACAGATTTTTGAGTGCCCTGTACTCATAAAATTGGTTCGAGGTCAGTAAGTGCAACCAGAATTGATACATAAAGTGTGCCAGATTATAAGGCACACTGTCGATTTTGAGATAATTAAAGGATATTAAGTGGGCCTTATAGTGGGAAAAATACGGCATATAAGTGAAATCACTGGGCAGGAGAAGGGAAGATTTGGTTGGCCTGCAAAAACTGGAAAATGCCTGGAAGAAGTCAGAGACCCTTCGTCTTCTTAGTGACCTCAAGGAATGATTACACCCTCTGCTAGCTGTGTGAAGAGACCTGTGCTTTAGAGTAATCCAATGGCAGACTAATAGGGAAGACAAACACATAATGCTGTATTTTGTGTCGCCTGAATGACCGTTGTTTTAGAGACACATTTAAAGGTGGTAAATTTGATGTCCAGAGGATTAATAGCAACAAACAATAATCTCTGTATGATATAATTCAAGCTTCTACAAACTTTGTTGACCATGCATGCTCTTGCATATGAGCGTGTCCCACTGGCTAGCTTATTCTGCACTGCCCCCCCTCCATTGTTTTCACTCTTTGCAATGTTAGCTGCGAGGCAACATCTAAGCTGTTGCCATGTTGAGAGCCGTGTGGAGGCAAAATAAATGCTCCCAATCTTGCAGCACCTTTAACACACACACCCCTGCAGACACTTAACAAAGGGTGAACGAGTGCAGCCATTTATTTTGTTTACCTGTCACCCGTATGCACACGTGTACGCTCATTCTGGCTGTGTCTCAACACACAGAGACAATTAGACTGTCCTAAGGTGATCTATAACCTGATACGTGTGTGTGAGAGAGTGTTTGTGGAGAGGGGACAGATAATTGAAATAAAGATCTTCTCTCTTTTCTCTTTCCTGAAGCTACAACCTTGAGCCTCTCAATTAGGATGTGGGAGAGGAATGAAATAGCTTTCAAAACAGACTTCAGCAGCTATAGGGTCTGGACATGATCACCAAGAGTATTACTTACAGGATAAACGTGCTGATAGATAGATTTTGCCTGCCAAAATTCAATACAGCTGGTTCAGGAGCAGAGCTTTGCTTTGCTGCTCCGCCGGTCCTCACTGGGAGCCAACATGGACACCGTGCTGCTGGAGGCCCAGGCCTTATTGCTGGGCCTGCTGGACGGAAGGGAAGCAAATGAGAATCCAAAGCAGGACTGTGTGGCGCAGACCCTGTTACATTAAAATGGGGGGTTTTCTAACTCTGGTGCTCAGAAACACTACTATCCACAGGAAGCACCAAAATCAGCACAAGTTCCCTGTTTAAGTAATCTTTTATTTTTTTTTGGAAAAAAAAAAATGTTTCTGAACCAAGAATATGTTTCATAAATATGTTTCATATCAGCCTCATATCATGCTCTGCAGGTTAAGGTTAGAAAAAAGATCATGGCTTGTGTTCAAATAATAATGCAACGCCATAATGATGTAACGTAACAGCGTAACAACAACAAAACCACTATAGTTAGGTTTAGGAAAGAACTACATGGTTGGGCCTAAAACTGCTACATTTGTACAGTGAAAATGACTCTGAATGATGTGAACACAGGACACGAATAAACAGCTGGTTGTAGCATGATGCACGGGTCACAAACAGCAGTCTCCTTGATAAAACCCTTGTGTTTGTTGGACCATCCACCTTCACTTCTGCCCACCTAGTGTGTCTTCTTTCACTATT